>CM070517.1:13761494-15202855 GCA_036346375.1 Guadua angustifolia
GACCCGTCGCCAAGTAAGCGATGAACCCCATCTTCTAACCTCCGGCGTTAGATGCAAATCCGGGCAATGGAAGACCGCGTCGCTATTCCTTTGTCGCGTGACCGCGACATTACGCGGACCCGCCGTGATCGCACGTGCACTATTCACGAGGCCGGCTGACGGGCCCACTTTCGTCGGCCCCGCGCCGCAAGTGCGTGTGGCGTCACCGTTAACGTCATCGCGGCGTCACGGTGAGAACGCCTGTCGGCGAGATAAGCAGAATCGTCTTGGCGTCACGATGGCGTCATCTTGGCGTCGGCCACAGGCCGGTCGAGGCTAGCGTCGGCAAGACCGCGTGTCATTCTGTGGTGGCGACCGTGTCACAGATGACATAATAATTAATTTTCGAAAAAAAAATAATTATTTAATTCAGTATATTGATTTTAAATATATTTTGAAACTTCAAATGCTTATAACTTTTGCGTTTTAACTCGATTTGAGTGATTCCAATTTCTATAAATTTGTAAAATTGTGATCTTTATGTTTATGAATTTTAATTGAATTTTTGAGCACTGTTTGTCTACTGTTTATTTATTTTATTGTTTTGTGTATACGTTCTGCGCGTGAGCGTTGAAGTGCGAAGGGTTTCGAGGAGAGGTTCGACCCACGGGAGCGGCTCGAGGAGCCAAAATCGAGTACTTTTGAAGGCAAGTTGTGTTTGATCATGTTGAACCTATCATAGTAAAATTATTCGATTTAATTTATTGCATGCTAATTTAGTAAAATTGGTTTGAATGAATTTTGGGATTAGTTAAATGCCTAGTTGTTGTATGCCACCTTGTAGGTATATAATTGTAGGCCATGAATCATTTGTCACCCTAGGTTGTGGATTAATAGTTGGACATTAGTTATTGGCCAACATGGGTTGAGTAGACCGTAAGTAGTATGCTTAGCCACTTGCGTGGAAATTTCATGATTTTGGATTACCAAAGTTAATATTGATTTAATGAGATATGGAGCGTGTTTTGTGAGAATGAGACATGTGTTATTGAGTTGATGATGTACGCGTGGTGCAATGGTAAAGAACGGGGTGGGAAAATGATTTAGACTAAGGCATGTGGCAAGATTGTTTACGTGGGCCAAGAGTGTGGCCCAGGCGGTATTATGTTTGGTTTTGTTGGTTTTGTTATGGAGAATCATACTTGGTTAGTCTTGCCTCGGTCAACTAAGGACTTAACCTTGCGAGCATTTGAGGCTGAGTCTTTCATACAACCACAAGTTCCGTAAATGGGGCGGGAAATGGTGATGGCCCATGAAATCTATTCTTAGTCTGATCGTGGTGGTGTGGGGCAGGAGGGCTGGTGAGAACTCACATGGCGCAAGAGGGGGCCACAGGTGTGGTAACAGTCCTCTCGGTGTTAGAAACCTAGCCTTGAGGCGAGTCTTAAGGTTTAAACGGAACTTTGGAAAGGCTTTATTCTGGTTGATTTCTTTAGTCGGGACCGAATGTGCAAATCCGGACCCTCTGTGTTCTGCACTAGTCGAGGATCACGCTAGTGCACAGCAGTCTCAACATAGATGAATATCACAATCATACACACGGAATAATAAAAGTAACACAATTATAAAATATAAACTATTGAGCGACCTTAAGGTCAACCTTACACATGTGAGGCCTTGGCGGCTTCAACTCCAAATAAGTAGCAATGAGCGAAGAACGTCGGTGAACCCCTTCAATATACCACAGGGCATCCGACAGGTTCGACTCCTAGATAATCGCCTTCTTGCGCAGAACTTCTCCTTTTTGAAGACAAAGACTTCTCCTCAGTGGTGATGTTTTGTTAAAGCAAGGGTGAGTACACAACGTACTCAACAAGTCATGCACAGAATCACGTTCTATTACTACATGCATAGCTTATTCCAAAGGAATGGTGAATGGTTCTTTTGCAATAAAGCAACTTTTCACAAATAATCGTAGTAGATAGAAAAGCAAAACAAGTAATACCAATAATAAATTTCGCAAACATTCTCAAGTGAAGCATTTCCCATCCTTAACCAAGTTCCATATCACATTATCCACATTCCCAAACCTCATTTTTATCAAAATCTAACCCTTATTTGTAATCCCAGAGCAATGCTCATCTAGTGAAACACGCTATTGAATAGTTTTACACTCTGCGAGAGGTTATACACTTTACCCACAAGATATAATCAACTCACCACGTCGGTAGTGAATCGCCATACAAGAGTATGCACGAATGGCGATCATAACAAAGCCTTTCCAAAGTTTCATCTAAACTTCGATCTTGCGCTAAGGTTTCAACACTTTGGAGGGTTGGTTACCACACCAGGGCCCCCCTCTTGCGCCATGTGAGTTCTCATTCCGCTTCTCGGGCCCTCACACCACCACAGCGTACCAAAGAATAGATTTCACAGTTTACTCAACTAGGTCCGTCCCATTAGGAACTTGTGGTTGTATGAAAGACTTCAGGTCAAAGGCTCGCAAGGTTAAGTCCTTAGTTGACCGAGGCAAGACTAATCAAAAGTTCATCACATCAACATGTCATAATACCAAATCGACCGTCGCCACTCTTGGCCCAATTGAAACAATCTTGCCACTTGCCTCGGTCTAAATCACTTTCCACCCCAGTCCTTTACCTTGCACCACGTGCTATCATCAACTCAATAACACATGTCACATTCTCAAAAACCGTTCCATATCTCATTAAGTCAATATTAACTTTAATTTTCCAAAATCATGACAAATCTCGTGGCGGGGCTAAGCACACTACATACGGTCTAATTAACCCATGTTGGCAAATTATTAATGTCCAACTATTAACCCACAATCTAGGGTGACAAATGAATCATGGCATACAAATAATAGAGACAAGGTGGCAATAACAAGTAGGTTGATTATCTAATCCCAGTTAATTGAAATCGCTTTATTTCAAACTAGCATGCAATAATTTCAGCGAAATAATTTTAAAACATGGGATCAATATGGTCAAAGCACAACTTGCTCGCCCTTGCAATTTTATTATTCTTTACTCTTTTATCTTGATCCTTGATACTCGATCTTCAATCTCCGCTTGCTTGATTCTTAGCTCCTTAGAGCGACTTCCTACAACGCGTCTAACGATAAACAAACACAAATACAACAAAACTCAAAAGGCAAATCAAGTAAACTCCAAATTAAGAACGAATAGCATTGGGCTGGCGGCTTAGATGAAATTAGGAACTTGAATGGATTAGGTCGATGATTAGACAAAGAGAAGACGGCTTTGGAAAATACACCGAAGAAAAGATTAATAACATTGAAAGAAGGAATAATATCCCAAGAATATTTCTTCCAAGTTATTATCTTGATTGGATAGCCGATGTCATATGGACTCTCGATCTATAGGCCGGGTCCACGAATTACGTTAGTTAAGCCATGAACTAAGCGGATGCTTGAGGTTGACTTTAGTTGATCGAGCAGCACGATCAACCAAAAGGAAGATAGTGATAGACTTGGTCTAGCACAAGAATATGTCATATGGCTAATGGTCTATCGACCAAGACCACGAATGAATTCTAGGTTAATGGCGATTAGATTTCAAGGATAAGACAAGGGCGGGTGGAATCGACATCCACTATGGTTCGATCCGGAGGTTAGTCTTACATCGAGGGCCGAACTTCGGCGGCGGCAGTGAACTCAACGTGATGGGTTAGATCACAATAAGGCGATAGAAAAGGTAAAGACACCACATTAGGGCTTCCGCTTATGAACCCATGCAATAATGGCGATACAATGAGCGCAAATCGTTAACGATGGAAGCGTTAACGATGGAGCGCTTAACGACGTTAACGGTGGAGCGTTAACGATGAATATGAGCGTTAACGGCGAACGATTCAGGATGGATACACTTGCGTAGGTAGGATGGGTAGGGTTGGCTCTGCGATTAAAGTTTATCAAGGATGGCGAACCAAAACGCGAACCGATGCAAAGGACTAAACCGAAAGACGACGGGTAGATACTAGATTATGGCTTTGACGGCAACCGGGGATCAAATGAACTCCAAGGATGGCCAAAACAGTAGGGTATGGACTCTCTGGACAGGTGACATGGTCACGATAATCAAAGATGGTTGGCGGCAAAGACGACGCTAGCGGCAAAGGCGGCTTCCAGGCGAATAAAAAAATTTCGATAGATGCAACAGCAAAGGAAAGTGAGCACCACGAGAACGCGACACAAACTCAACGGTATAGGCGGATTTGGCGGCGACCCACGGATTGATCACAAACTGCCGATGAACGGCTCTCGAGCTAATAGATCAAACGGTCATAACTATTAAAGTACTGCATGAAACCTAACCAAATTTTACAGAGAGCTATCTGGGATCATTTGGCACAATATGACGTGAACGGATCTGAGTTTTACCTTCTGGATCAACGGGAACGCAGCGAAGTTTCAGCCATCCGCAACGCAGTCTGATCGGGAAGATTGATTTTCTGCGCAAATCCACCAGCAAAACCATGAGTTAGGGTGAGCACCGTGTAGGGGACATCAAGAGGAGTCTACCATAAAATTTCACGGTCAAACTCGCAAAAACGAGGGAGAACGGGCTCCGGCAAGATTTGATCTTTGGGCGGCCGTAACTTTTGATCCCGTGGATGAAATTGTACCAAATTTGGATGAGAGACAGAGGGTACCATAGAGCACGCCATGGTGAAGACGGATCTTGAAAAGAGTCGACGAGTTGATGGGGACGCGCCTCAAAGTTCGTCCGACGTCTTGCGCGCGTTTAGGAGGATGAGGATGGATTTCTAGGGTTTGGGTGAGTTGATCTGAGGTGAGGACGTGTGGAGAGGTCATGGGAGGTCTACTAGAGCTTGGGGTGGCGGCTAGGTCAAGAAGAATCAAGAAAAACGCAAAAACCGGCCTCACAGGCATTTATACGAGCAGTTGGCGTGCGCTGCGCAATTCAGGGTGACGTGGCGCATTCTGGTGCGTCGGATCGGAATCGGAGGGCTGTGGCGGCTTCGGCGACGTGGCTGATCGAGAAGTCGACACGTGGCAGCGCGAGAAGGAGACACGTGGAAAACAGAATCCGAATTGAATTAGTTCTAGAAATTCATTTAATTCAAGAAAAATAGAAACATTATCAAGAAAATTCCAGAAAAATTATATGAAATATTTTGAGACATTTTGAACTCAAATAAAATATTTTCAATAAAACTTTATATAAGTTTTTCCAAATTTTAATTAATTCCATAAAGGACTTAATTCAAATTAATTCTTTTGAGGCAATAAAAATACCAGAAAAATCTAGAAAATATTTTGGGACATTTTGAAACTAAAATAAAATATTTTCAGTATAAATTTATTTTCTTTTTTGAAATATTTAATTCTTTAAGTAAAAGGCTTAGTTTAAATTAATTAGAATAATTCCAAATAAATTCTAAAAATTCTAAAACAAAAAATAAAAAATCCTAGAAGCACAAGGAACCCAAATAAAATTGAATTTATTTTAATTGAAGTTTATATTAATCAAATTAAATTGTTTTGACTTTAGAAAATTCCAGCTTAAGCTTTATTGAAGCGAGAAAACGTAGCGAATTTTTGGAAAATAATCTTCACAAAAGATTTTTGAAAACCAGAATTTTGGGATGTTACAAACCTCCCAATGTAATCTCGTCCCGAGATTCAAAATTTACTATAGAAATATGATCGAGGAGACTTAGCTCTTGAGACTTCCTCGAACTTCCAAGCAACTACACACTGGACAAGGTTACTTCTGAGCAAACGCTTGATAACATCCAAAATCTGCAGGCTGCTCTCTGTAATAAAATCCTTTTGCAATTCAACTGACTCCCATAGGGTCTGATTTTCTAACACTAGAAGGTACTTCTTCTGCTGCGATTCTTGAAAGACATTACAAACCTATGCTGGCATCTCTTGAAACTTCAACGACAAGCATCCTTGCTTTTGCTTTCGTTGATCTTGGATTTTACGCTTCCGTAGGAACTGAACAATCGTGCATCGGAAGAAAACTTACTTGAAATTCTCTTTGTCTTGAGCGAGACTTGAATAGCATTCGGTTTGTCTTGCACTATCTTTGTCGACTTGACTCTCGCGTATTGGCTTGAACTCTATTTCAATTGGGTATTCCTTCACATTGGACTCAAGCTTCAACTATTCTTGATGTAATGGTATTGGTTTCTTTGGCATACACCATGCGGTAGCTAGAGTAATTCTTCAGAAGATAATTATCTTGTGTAGTTATTAAACATACACAACAACTATTCCTTCGGATGTGATGGCGCATCCACCTTCTTGACTCAACCATAATGGAATAGACAGTCCTCCATGTCTCCAACAAACTAAAGTTAACCTGATCACAACTTTATCTCAGGAACACTCTAGCTCCTCTTAACTGATTACATCTCTTAACTGATTACATCTCCTGCCATGGACCCAAACTGTCTTGCACATGGGTAACTAATTTAACTCCAGACATAAACATCTCGAGCATTGATTTCCAATATGATAAGCTTTATTAGAAACTTGGTCTTAACAATGGACAAATTAACCATTAGTATTCTGTTACTGGCACTTGCGGCATGGCTTCATCTTGAACTGCTTCACAATTCACTTTCTAGCGCAAGTGTCTCGGTAGGTGGAGGACTAAGGTTTAAGGGGGTAGGTATAACACCTTTTTTTCTGGGACAACTATTGGCAAAGTATCCGGCTCATTGCATCTGAAACAGCGCTTGACCGACATCTGTTGGCTTCCTCTTGACATAGCCTTAATCTTGGTAGGGGTAGAAATTTGAGATTGATGCGATCATGATGATCACTTTCTTCCGAGAGCGATTATTAGCGAGATGTCTGGCTAGCGACAAGCAAAGCAATTTCTAGACAATAAGCTTCTTCCTTGCGGACTTTTCATCGGGTGGTGTTATGGAAACTCCGACCATCGTATGTAAAGCTGCAATTGAAGGTGTCGAACAAAGGCTAAGCAAGCAACGAAGCGAGTTGTTGAGGGCACTCCTTACTCGCTATTGCGGTGATCCTTCTTGACGAGCTTTTACGCTTGCGGTTGTCCTCCAATTCCTTGCACTCATCTTCTAGATCAAGGGTCTTGTTAACCAATTACTCTTGCTTCAATCGACTCTCGGAGCAAGTTGCACCCGTAGTCTTATCACTCACTCTTGGGGTTATAAACAACCAAAGAAATTTACGGAATGATCATGGCTTCAGAATTGTTTGATCTTTCGTAGGCATTCCTTAACAAAATAACCTAACTCACCACAGTTGTAACATAAATGTTTTGGTCATCGTCTTTGGGTTCTTTGGGGCATTCTCTAGCCCAAAGTCCTCGTTTATCACACAAGAAATGTTCTGTGGTGACCAAGTCTCACCGATTTCCTAAGGTAGACCGATAGGGTTGACATATTTCTTCTTCGTTTCTTCACGTGGCATAGCAAGTACGGATGGCAATCCTTCTCTTTTACGCTAACTCTTGAGCAATGACTTTCGAAATTCTCTCACGATGCCTAGTCACTGGCCGGTCACTATTGGATCCGGGGGCGATGAAATTTGGACAATGATCTTAGCCTTCACAATGATAACAGTGATGTTGTTTATAGGACATTCTCCGGTAAATGACTTCCTTCACGGCTGGAATAGTTGATTGCATGATCATCAACAATGTGTCCTATTCACCTAGCGGATGCATGTACGGTCTTCTAATTGGTTTGGTTGACAACACTTCAAAGAACAACGCCCCGGTATGGTATCGGTGTGGAGATACCATTCTTCCTTGTCTTCTTGTGGTTTCACTATCTTCGATGACGTGAAGAGCCGACGAAAGGCGGTGGTAAACTCTAACCAAGTGATGGTATGTTCATCCTTAGAGGTGGCGTAGAAACTCTTCCACCGACTAATGCATTTCCTTCTAAGCGCACGTGGCGTAGGAACTTTCTCTTTATCTTCACATTGCACCAAAGTCACTTCTCTTCTATGATGCGAAGCCAAATTTACTGCATCTTTAAGAGTGGTTGATCCATCAAGCGTGGGCGGTTTGGTCTTCATGAACAAGGTAATCTTTGGACCGTGAGCGAGGGTTGTGACTTCAATTGGGGAGGGATTGATGTTGGCACTAATAACATTCATCTATTGCATCATTGTTTGCATAAGCGAGTCTAAGCGGTGAACAATGATCCAAGTTTTGAATTGTCACGGTTAGCCGAAAGGACTTTCTTGGTCACTATCTCTGCTTAGCAATCGACACCATGAGTAGCAACCGAACTAACGTGAATCGCTTTGAGTCACTTCTTGCGTTCGATCCTTTCCAAATCGCTGACCACTCGGGGTTTAGGTAAGAGGAATAGCATAGATGAGGTTCATGAATCCTAGTGCGAGGGAACAAGTTTAACCCAAAACTTATACAAACATTATTAATAACTTGGTATGGTTGCTTATCCAAGCCTAAAAGCTCATAGCGCATCTTCGCACACTCGACAAACAAGGAAAACCAAATTAACTTTGAACACACAATAATCTACCATATAAGAGGTAACACTTCTATCTTAGACAGACGCGACTCTCACACATGAGTCTCAATGCTCTGAAAGCACCTTCGTTCTTCTAACTTCGGAACACTTCATCGATCCACCTTTCTTGAGTTCGACGATTCTGCCTTCACGATCTTGAGTTATTGGCGACACCCAGCGCTTTCTCCTAAGTGTGAAACAACGATAACTATTTGGAATAACTTTCGAGATAAGATCTTCATTTTAAAACAACGGGGAAAGATAGAAATTTTTTGAAGAAGGAGAAAAGAATAGAAGAATAAGACAAGTCAAGAACTTATCATTTTTTCAAGTTAAAATTTTCTTTTAGAAAATAATTTTGAAGTTCTAAAGAACTACCAATCTATCTAGGGTCAAGACCTACAATCAAGATAGCTCGATACCACCTCTGTCGGGACCCGAATGTGCAAATCCGGACCCTCTGTGTATTCTGCACTAGTCCAGGATCACGCTAGTGCACACAGTCTCAACATAGATGAATATCACAATCATACACAGCGGAATAATAAAAGTAACACAATTATACAATATAAACTATTGAACGACCTTAAGGTCAACCTTACACATGTGAGGCCTTGACGGCTTCAACTCCAAATAAGTAGCAGCGGAACGAAGAACGTCGGTGAACCCCTTCAATATACCACAGGCATCTGACAGGGTTCGACTCCTAGATAATCGCCTTCTTGCAGAACTTCTCCTTTTTCGAAGACAAAGACTTCTCCTCAACTGGTGATGTTTTGTTAAAGCAAGGGTGAGTACACAACCGTACTCAACAAGTCATGCACAGAATGCAGTTCTATTACTACATGCATAGCTTATTCCAAAGGAATGGCTGAATGGTTCTTTTGCAATAAAGCAGCTTTCACAAATAATCGTAGTAGATAAGCGATAAAACAAGTAATACCAATAATAACTTTCAAACATTCTCAAGTGAAGCATTTCCATCATTAACCAAGTTCCATATCACATTATCCACATTCCCACCTCATTTTTATCAAAATCTAACCCTTGATTGTAATCCCGAGCAATGCTCAATCTAGTGAAACACGGCTATTGAATAGTTTTACACTCTGCAGAGGTTATACACTTTACCCACAAGATATAATCAACTCACCACGTCGGTAGTGAATCGCCATACAAGAGTATGCGAATGAGCGATCATAACAAAGCCTTTCCAAAGTTTCATCTAAACTCGATCTCGCCCGCTAAGGTTTCAACCTTTGGAGGGATGGTTACCACACCTGGGCCCCCTCTTGCGCCATGTGAGTTCTCATTCCGCTTCTCCGGCCTCACACCACCACAGCAGTACCAAAGAATAGATTTCACAGTTTACTCAGCTAGGTCCGTCCCATTCTAACTTGTGGTTGTATGAAAGACTCAGTCAAAGGCTCGCAAAGGTTAAGTCCTTAGTTGACCGAGGCAAGACTAATCAAAGTTCATCACATCAACATGTCATAATACCAATCGATCGCCAATCGCCACTCTTGGCCCACCGGAAACAATCTTGCCACTTGCCTCGGTCTAAATCACTTTCCCACCCCAGCCCTTTACCTTGCACCACGTGCTATCATCAACTCAATAACACATGTCACATTCTCAAAAACACGTTCCATATCTCATTAAGTCAATATTAACTTTAATTTTTCCAAAATCATGACAAATCTCGTGGCGGGGCTAAGCACACTACATACGGTCTAATTAACCCATGTTGGCAAATTATTAATGTCAACTATTAACCCACAATCTAGGGTGACAAATGAATCATGGCATACAAATAATAGAGACAAGGTGGCAATAACAAGTAGGTTGATTATCTAATCCCAGATTAATTGAAATCGGTTTATTTCAAACTAGCATGCAATAATTTCAAACGAAATAATTTTAAAACATGGGATCAATATGGTCAAAGCACAACTTGCTTCGGCCCTTGCAATTTTATTATTCTTTACTCTTTTATCTTGATCCTTGATACTCGATCTTCAATCTCCGCTTGCTTGATTCTTAGCTCCTTAGAGCGACTTAAACAACGCGTCTAACGATAAACAAACACAAATACAACAAAACTCAAAAGGCAAATCAAGTAAACTCCAAATTAAGAACGAATAGCATTGGGCTGCAACGCTTAGATGAAATTAGGAACTTGAATGGATTAGGTCGATGATTAGACAAAAGAGAACGGCTTTGGAAAATACAATCAAGAGAAAGATTAATAACATTGAAAGAAGGAATAATATCCCAAGAATATTTCTTCGAAGTTATTACCTTGATTGGATAGCCGATGTCATATGGACTCTCGATCTATAGGCCGGGTCCCGCGAAGTTACGTTAGTTAAGCTATGAACTAAGCAGATGCTCAAGGTTGACTTTCGTTGACCGAGCAAGATCAACCAAGAGGAAGATAGACCGATAGACTTGGTCTAGCACAAGAATATGTCATATGGCTAATGGTCTATCGACCAAGACCACGAATGAATTCTAGGTTAATGGCGATTAGATTTCAAGGATAAGACAAGGACGGATGGAATCGACATCCACTACGGTTCGATCCGGAGGTTAGTCTTACATCGAGGACGGAACTTCGATTTAATTTAGCGAGGCTGAACTCAACGTGATGGGTTAGATCACAATAAAGGCGATAGAAAAAGGTAAAGACACCACATTAGGGCTTCCGGCATGAACCCATGCAATGACAATGATACAATGAGAGCAAATCGTTATCGGTGGGCGTTAACGATGGAGCGATAACGTGACGTTAGCGGTGGAACGTTAACGATGAATATGAGCGTTAACGGCCGAACGATTCAGGATGGATACACTTGGCGAGGGTAGGATGGGTAGGGTTGGCTCTGCGATTAAAGTTTATCAAGGATGGCGAACCAAACGCGAACCGATGCAAAGGACTAAACCGAAAGACGACGGTAGATACTAGATTATGGCTTTGACGGCAACGGGGATCAAATGAACTCAAGGATGGCCAAAACAGTAGGGTATGGACCTCACCGGACGGTGACATGGTCACGACAATCAAAGATGGTTGGCGGCAAAAAGGCGGCAGCGGCAACGCGGCGGCGGCCGACGAATAAAAAATTTCGATAGATGCAACAGCAAAGGAAAGTGAGCACCACGTAGAACGGCGACACGAACTCAACGGTATAGGCGGTTGGCGGCGACCCACCGGATTGATCACAAACTGCCGATGAGCGGCTCTCGGAGCTAATAGATCAAGCGGTCATAACTATTAAAGTACTGCATGAAACCTAACCAAATTTTACAGAGAGCTATCTGGGATCATTTGGCACAATATGACGTGAACGGATCTGAGTTTTACCTTCTGGATCAGCGGGGAACGCGGCGAAGTTTCAGCCATCCGCAACGCAGTCGATCGGGGAAGATTGATTTTTCTGCGCAAATCCACCAGCAAAACCATGAGTTAGGGTGAGCACCGTGTAGGGACATCAAGAGGAGTCTACCATAAAATTTCACGGTCAAACTCGCAAAACGAGGGAGAACGGGCTCCGGCAAGATTTGATCTTTGGGCGGCCGTAACTTTTGATCCCGTGGATGAAATTGTACCAAATTTGGATGGGAGACAGAGGGTACCATAGAGCACGCCATGGCGAAGACGGATCTTGAAAAGAGTCGACGAGTTGATGGGGACGCGCCTCAAAGTTCGTCCGGCGTCTTGCGCGTTTGGAGGATGAGGATGGATTTCTAGGGTTTGGGTGAGTTGATCTGAGGTGAGGACGTGTGGAGAGGTCATGGGAGGTCTACTAGGGCGTGGGGTGGCAGCTAGGTCAAGAAGAATCAAGAAAAACGCAAAAACCGGCCTCACAGGCATTTATACGAGCAGTTGGCGTGCGCTGCGCAATTCGGGGTGACGTGGCGCATTCTGGTGCGTCGGATCGGAATCGGAGGGCTGTGGCGGCTTCGGCGACGTGGCCGATCGAGAAGTCGACACGTGGCAGCGCGAGAAGGAGACACGTGGAAAACAGAATCCGAATTGAATTAGTTCTAGAAATTCATTTAATTCAAGAAAAATAGAAACATTATCAAGAAAATTCCAGAAAAATTATATGAAATATTTTGAGACATTTTGAACTCAAATAAAATATTTTCAATAAAACTTTATATAAGTTTTTCCAAATTTTAATTAATTCCATAAAGGACTTAATTCAAATTAATTCTTTTGAGGCAATAAAAATACCAGAAAAATCTAGAAAATATTTTGGGACATTTTGAAACTAAAATAAAATATTTTCAGTATAAATTTATTTTCTTTTTTGAAATATTTAATTCTTTAAGTAAAAGGCTTAGTTTAAATTAATTAGAATAATTCCAAATAAATTCTAAAAATTCTAAAACAAAATTAAAAAAATCCTAGAAGCACAAGGAACCCAAATAAAATTGAATTTATTTTAATTGAAGTTTATATTAATCAAATTAAATTGTTTTGACTTTAGAAAATTCGGTTTAAGCTTTATTGAAGCGAGAAAAAGCATGGAATTTTTGGAAAACTAATCTTCACAAAAGATTTTTGAAAACCGAATTTTGGGATGTTACATTTGCCTTGGTGGTATTTGACTGTATCTTGTGGGTAAAGTGTATAACCTCTGCAGAGTGTACAACCTATTGAATAGCCGTGCTCACGGTATTGAGCATCGCTTCATGATTATGATCAAGGGTTAGATTTTCATGAAAATGACTTGTTTATGGAAAATGCTTGGGTTGGTGATGATGAATTTGACTTAGGATGGAAAAATGAATTACAATTGAAATGTTTGTGAAAGCTACTATTCCTACTCTTTGTTTTATTGCTTTGCAATCTATTCTGTTTATTTGAAATGATGTCTTGCATGAACCATAGCCTATCCTTTGTTCTAAGCCATGCATATAGTATATTAGCATTGCATTACGTGCATGACTTCTTTGAGTGCTCAAAGTACTCACCCACAACAACACAACTTCAGTTGAAGAAGAAGCAACCCTGCTCAGAGGAGGAGTACCGGGAGGAGCCGATTTAACTAGGGAACAAGCCACCGATTACTGTGGCAAATTGGTTGGCGTCCACGAGTTTATTCATTGCATTTGAATATTTTAATAAGTCTTAGCCTCATGAGGCGATCTTTGTAATTTGACCATAAGGTCAATCAACTAGTTTGAGTATTTAAATAAAGTACTTCATCATTTATTTGGTTATGGTGTGATATGTACCAATGTTGAGATGTGGTGCACTAGCGTGATCTGGACTAGTGCTGAATACACAGAGGGTCCGGATTTGCATATTCGGGTCCCGACAGAGGTGGTATCAGAGCCATACTGACTGTAGGACTGGCCCTTAGTTAGAATGGTCGTCGTGAGGATAAAACTATTTTCTAAAAAAGTTAAAAAGTGCCAAGATGATAATGCAATCTCGACTTATCCCTTCTCTCTTTTCATACCCCTTGCTGAATTTATCACGTCTTCGCTTTGTTTTAAAATATCTGAGTTTCACGTGAGTGTCCTTTGGCAGATGAGGATGATCCACTCTTTTGGTGGCGCCTTTGGAGGGTGCGCCATGAGCTTTGGCGTATGATGCATTGCTTGGAGGTTCTGACAGCCGATCTCACGGGGACTCTTGTAGTCTGTGCAGATCGGATATTGCACAGGATGTCACCATCACGGTTTATGCTCGGGATAGGGCGAGGGTGAGTCATCCCATCCGCATCACTGCCAGGAGGTCATCATTTGATGCTGGGATCCAGGAGACATCGCGTCTGGCGATGGGGCAGATTGCTCGCACCTACCCCAGGGAGTTGGATGGCACAGTGTTCCGTCACCACCCACGCAGAGACACTCGCTACAACCGAGAGCCCATAGAGGAGGAGGATGCCACGATCACCCACCTGGCCAGATATGTCATCGCTCAAGAGGATGCTATCGACGAGACGGTTTAGGAGCTGCAGAGGTCTCGTGACGCATTCACGCAGGTGAGGGCTCATCTGTTGCAGACTTGTGAGTACTTGGCCCACTCTATCCAGAGGATTGGGGGCTGAGACAGAGACTTTGTCTGACGAGAGCCGAGCAGATCTTTGGAGCTACACGACCCGACCCGAGGAGCCACAGCAGAGCCGCGGCGAGCAGAGCCGGTGGAGGTTAAGCGAGCCAGTGGAGGTCAAGCCGAGCAGTGGAGGTTGAGCTGCTTGAGGGAGGAAGGAGGCGCATCCACCGCCGATCGTTGGGATAGGTTTGTACCAAAGACCAAACACACGCGGTGTATCCACCAGAAGTTCGGTGGGGGTTGGCTTGAGTGGCGTTAGGATTAGCGGTTGAGACTCTGCGTTGAGTCGCGTCTTGAATAAGCATCACCCTTAGAGCGTTTGACTCGAGTATTAGCTTGATTTGCTTCTTTCATGCTTGCGAGTGATGGGTATGTGTTGCATGGCCCATAGGCATTGTGAGCAACCATACCTCGGTATTAATAAAGTAATAAAGTTGGATTTTGCTATTTCACCTTTGACTCCGCATAAGTATTCTACTACTTGTCTAGCCTCACAGTTCCCTGGTCTAGTCCCGGTAAAGTACAAGGGATTAAGCTCCGAATGGTGACAGGAAAATGACAACCTAGTATGCACTTCCTACCCACTCGATGGCAAAGACTTAGGCTTTGTGTGCCTGTTTGCCTGTTTATTTCCAAATAAGCGTGGTTTAACCTTGACTCGTGTTTAGAGCGGTTCTGTGTGATTGTAGAAAAGACTCCTAAATGTCGATCCATCCAGTCATCCAGAAGGGTCCGTGCAAAATGCTCGAGGGCTGGTCACCTGGCACTGGATCAAACCGATCACGAGCAAACACGCGCAAGGGTAGGCAACAGGTAAAAGCCGACAACAAGTAAAAGCAAAGTATTTTTATTCATAACAGCCGAAAGGCCTATGTACATGCTTACACAGAAGAAAAAAAAGAAAGAAGATGGCAAAGGTGGTCGCCCGGGTTAATCATCGGCGATCTCAATATTGCTGGCGTCCTCCCTGGCTTCTTCCTCTGCTTCGGCGGTGGGTGGAGGCACCATCTCCATCGGCTGCTCGTGCTCATGACCTCGCGTACCAGCGCCGGCGCTGGGCGGTCGCCTCCACCCGATGGATTTGGTCGCCGAAGTCGATGGAGTCATCGCGGCGCAAAGACATCAAAACGAGCAGCGTGGCGATGCGACTTCCCGCCCCTCCCGGGCGGAGCGGTCTGCTAAGGCGGCAGGAAGACCGACGAGAGATTCAGCGACGAGGGTGATGCAGTGGGCATAGTGTGTCGTTGATTCTTCCAGCGGGCCGTTCACCGTCACCCCCAGCGGCTGCAAGCTGCTGACCATGCGCCTAAACCCAGAGCGAAGCATGGTGACAAGGTTGCGCAGATTGCGGCCCGTCTCCGCGTGCAACACATCGCATTTCTCGGCACCCTTCGCGCATGCCTCGGTAGCTTCAGCTCGGGCCACCAGTGACATCTTCTCCGCCTTCGCCAACGCCAGCTCCTCCCGCAGCGACGTCATATGCTCGTCATGGAAGGAGGTTGCCGTGGCTAACTCGGTAACCAGGCCAGCAAGCCGGGTGGTGAGCAAGGAGGGAGCGGACGGAGTGGCCGAGCAGGAGGTGACCACCCCGGTGTGAGCAGCTTCGATCTAGCCCAATGGCTGGGCAGGTGGTGGCTGCGGGGCAGCAGCCCCGGTGGTAGCAGATTGCATGGCCGTCTGACCACTTGCACCGCCTTGGGGGCCCACCCTGAAGACATCAAGAAGGGGAGTTAGCACCAGCAAATGAAAGAATATGCCAAGAAGAGAAGAGAAGAAGCTACGTGTGGCGCCCCAAGCGACGAAAGAAGTGCGGCGCTAGCCCACTGGGCCTGGCGCTTTGCCTGCTCAGCACTCAACCGTCGGCACTGGCGATGTCGGTCTGAGGCAGAGGCGGCGAAGCGGCGTAGTGTCCTTCCTAGCGGAAGGCAAGGCGGCGCCAGTAGAAGACCCAGCCCCTGCCGTGCTCGACAACACGGAAGGGTTGGGAGTAGAAGAGATGCCCGCGGTGCAGGGTCTCTTCGGGTCAGGGCCCGAAGCGTCGGCGATGGCCGACCGTTTCCCTGCGCTCCGGTCATCGGCAGGAATCGGACTCCCCCTTATCGTTAGGGGGGCTCGAGGTGGTATCACAGCCTTCCCAGTGGAGTCCATCGAAGGAAGCTCGTAATGATCGCGAGCCGCCACGACGATAGTTAGCCATGCGGGCTTCGACCAGGAACACCGGTACTTTCGGCTTTTGTGGAAGCAACCTGGTCATCCAGGCCTCGACCTCGGCGGCGCTCAAGTTCCCGACTTCTGGCAAAAGACAAAAGGCATCAATCAGTTGTTGGCGACCGCGAAGGCAAGGCAAGCAAAAAACGGGCAAAGACTTACGGCCTGGGTACGTGCGGGTCATGTCGTCGTCACCGGTGTCTTGCCAGGCTGGACTGACGCGTAGCCGCAGGGGGCTGATCCGTCGGGTCACGAAATCCCCGACGACCAGCGCCCCGGTCAGTTTGGAAGCCCGCAAGTGGTTGATGCCGGCCACCATGAACCGGAGTTCCGCTGTCTCCTCAACGAGGGAACCCCAGTTATTGATGGCGGCTACCGGTGTAGACGGCAGCTCCAAGACGTCGAGCCCGCTGTCGTCAGCAATGTACAACCATTCGTTCCGCCACATCTTCCAGGTGCTCTTCATCTAGAGGGGGATGTAGCGGGAGGCTGAGCCATCACAGAGGCGAAAATGGCAACTCCCCATGACCCCACCGTCGATGAGTCCACGGAGAGTATAGAAGTATTGAAAGAGAGGAAGATTTGGCATCACCCCCACGAACATTTCGCAGAGGTGTGCAAAGATGGAAAGGGCGAGGATGGAGTTGGGAGTAAGATAAAGATGGTGGATCTCATAGAAGTGGAGAACGGTGAGGAAGAACTCGAAGTAGGGCGGCATCAGACCCGTCGCCAGTGCCCAGACGAAGGTAATTACCTCCCCGGGATTGCACTTCGGCGCAACGGTGCCTGCCCTAAGGCGGAGGGCCCCTTCAGGGGCCAGGCGAAGAACATTCCCCAGCCTTGACTCATCCATCGCCGAGGGGGGAAGCGGGTGAGCCATGCGGCTAGAGTGCTGCTTTGGTGCCGTGACTGCAAAGAAGACGAAGGAAGCAAAGAAGCCTAGCCGACGAAAGCGACAGGAGTGCGGATCGTGGAGGGTGGACATGCCTATTTATAAGCCGTGCGTGGCTTCAGGATGCGAGGAGTCATGCCCCCACGAACCAACGGTTCGCAAAAAGATCATAATGGCACGGGGCGACAAGACCTAAAGAGTTGCGGCGATTGCAGAGAGAATCTGTACGGTTGCATGTACAGGAGTAGGACCCGTCCTAGACCGCGCCTAGGTCAAAGAATATCTTCAAAATCTTCTAGGGTGCGCTCCAGGGCGGATCCGGGGGCTACTGTTGGTGTATTCTACTCTCTCCACCGTTGTCAGGTGGGACTGTGCGCGCAAGATACAAAAAGAAGAAGATCCTGTGCAAAGGACTCAACCTACTGAAGAAAGGCTTGACGGACAACCAGGACAGTGGCCGCCCTGCAGGCAGCTGGATGACCAGATCACGACCACGGAAGACGGGGACCGTCATTGCCGCAGAAGCGAGCAGGCGACCAAACTGCGTGGTTGCTCGGCGAAAGCGAGCAAGCCCATTCTCAGCCGACCACGCAGACAGAGCTAGGAGGCTTCCGCCCGAAGCATTCGCCAAGATCACAATGTATCATAGCCATTAAATGCGCATAGGAGCCATTCAATGCGCGGGGAGCCATTACAGTGCGCTTGAAGGCCATTAAATAGGCGTGGCTCCCTGACGCCATGATGACCTGTCCCTCCAACTGAGCCAGCTTCACCAACTCCCATTCCATCTACACCGCCCCGGGCAAGACAGGGTGACGCGTGTACTAGGCGTTCGTCACGTAGCGTCCGAACCCCATCCTCGAAGCGGTCAAGGCAAAGCGGCGTCAAGCTACGACGTGAACAAAGAGGCTCCGAGGGACGATGGCAGCAGGACTAGACACACCAATGTAATTAATGTAAAACCACTCCCTCTGCCCCTAGCTAGTCCCGGAGTATATAAGGGAGCTAGTGTGCATAAGGAGGGAGGAGGTCGTCGATCGTCGATTCTAGCACAACAGAGAGCAAGCAGAATACTAGAGCAACATGAGCTTGAGCAGGACGTAGGGCTGTTACCTGCATTGGGGCCCGAACCTGGGTAAATCCCGGTGTGTTCCCTGTGTGTTCTTGAGTTTTCTGTCCTACTCATCACGCGAAGAGAGTAGAGAACAGAGCCGAGAGTGACGCAGCTGCAAAGACCCCCTTACCGAAACTCGGTTATACACTCGAACCAATACTGTCTGGCACAAACACGCCGACAAGCATGTTATCAGTAGCAATATTTTTTTGTCAACTTGTTGTGGATAATTTCAGCTCTATAGCAGTATACAACAAATAGCTACATATCCTTTTTCTAGAGAGCGCTAATTTCCATCCTTGTCCTAGATATCGAAATGGGGCCATACTGTTCATATCTTGGATGGTATAAGCTTCTGAGACCACATAGGAAAGCAGCTAACAAGAACATCAGACCTCAATTTTGCATCAAATGTTAGGCAACAACAAATCTCAAGTATTCTACACAGTAGAGTAAGCAGAACAAAATTATGAATCGAGTGTAACACACAGTTCCATCTTATTTGCATTGACAAGCTTGGAGAAGTATATTTTAAGATAGAAGGCACCATGACAAAAATCTACAGTGCATCCATCTAATGTCTAGAGAAAGATGAGGATGGCAATATGGAACAATAAGAAAGCACAATGGCAATAACTGAACATTGCATAGAACGAAAAGGGAATAAACGGTTTAAATTTCAGAGAGGTCCATAAAGCAATTATTACTGCATAGGTTCTGGACTCTCTTATGGGTCATTTCCTCACGCAATGATTGCAAGGTTGCATCTCCCAGCGCTAATCATGAAGTAGCAACTGTAAAGAAAAATTGGTAACCATTGTTATTGGCTTCAATTTTAGAACTCTGGTAAAATATTAAATTATAAAATAGGAAACAAACCTCACGAATCTCTAGTGTCGGCATATGTCGAAGAAAATCGTTGCCAACAAAAAAGCACATGATGATGAAATCATCAACAATGCATTCAAAGTCAATCTGGAAAGGTGGATTTGGCATTCTGAGCTTGTATTCTAAATACTCCCGAAGGGTCCCTATATTCAAGAATTGTGAAGGCATAGAAGTGGACAAATGAAAATAAGCCCCCGAGTAAATCCATCGAATATACTGATTACACCATAAGTTGCAACAAAAGAAATGGATCATTATTACCTTGTAAGGTTTTTTTGGAGCAATAGCTCACCCTTTTCATCAAATGCCTGGTTTTTCTTTTTGCCTTTCCTTCACAATCTGCTGCTTGATATCCCACATGACCACACAAGAAGCATTCGCCCTACTATCCAGGTGTAAAAACCACGTACAAACAAAAAGTGTATGCAAATAAGATTTCAAAGTGTAACTTTAAAGAAATTGGATAAGGAAGAACCCAGCTTTCAAAGAAAGATCCAACTTATAAATTTTGTGAAAGTAAAAAAAAAGTAACATGGACAACAGGGAACATAAGAAACCAGTTAGTGTTTTCTTAGCATAAGGCAAAGGCGGTATCACGTATTTACAGCGAAACACATATATTTCCATGTTTTGAGAAGGGGAGCTAACCTCCCTCAGTATGGAGAACTATACTTCGTGTGTTGTTAAAGCTAACATGATCAGAGTAAACAAAAGAAATAATGTCCAATAAAAAATTAAACTTTAATTATATAGAACATACCATGCCATACAAACAATGGTGGGTATTTTGGTTAAATCCAGAGAGATTCCACTGACCATGAATATAGGACATAATTTTGTGTTCCCCTTCACCAGGAACATTGGCATAAAAAAAAGAATAACCTTAAAAATAATTAATTAGAACACACATGAATTTTTCATACTTATTATTTCCAGCACCACCAATATGTAGCCTTTCCCAACTAGAAGATGATGGAACATACTAACAAAAAGCAATGCCCAAAACAAAAGGTCAAATCAGCGCTAAGCCATAGTTACTTTATTCTGTTTCCATCCAGGATTATAATTCAATCTGAGATGGATGTAGCACTGCAAAGCAACCGACAAAATAGGCATAAACTCTGTCCATGGAGTACTAACATTAGAATAATAGATTTGTGATTGTTGTTTTCGAGGAAGCTTCACGCCTTCCTTCTCAAACTCTTGACGCATAATTTCTTCTTCTGCAGCTTGACGATATAACGATGGCGAGTAGTGGGTGCAATTATGATTGGTTGTAAGTTTGCAACTATACACATATAGTAATATTAACCATACATTGAATAAAGGAAGATAACTCCAGTACAATACTGACCACATTAGCTGCATCTTTTGCAGCTCTGAATCGTCTAGAGTATTGTTGGTTCATCTTAGTACGAGGAGACACACTATCTAAAAAACCGTTGAACTTTAATAAGATTTATTTATAGAGCAAGATCGACAAATATAAAAATTTATATATAACTGTCAATAATGAGTAATCTATTACACGATAATTTTACATCCATCAGGAACAAGTCAATCATATAGAGCCTATCTATTCCTAGTAGTCATAATCATCGAACAGAAATCAATCACAGAAATCCCTATTTCCACATATCACTCCACCATCATAATCCCAGCATTGATCAATGACAAACATCACATTCAGAAGGCCAGAATTAGGCAAAAATCTCCATTACTGATATCAAATCTCGTACTCCTCAGAAAGATTTTGAAGAAACTGGATAAAAAAACCCAAACAAGACTCGGATGAAAAAATAGGGAGACACAAAAGCAATCACAAACAATGAAAGAGAGCGAGATAGAGAAGCAGGAACCCACCTCCCTTACATTAGTATTTTAAAAAAAGTACACAAATGAGTTTCTCTTCATGAGTAAAAGCTCTCTGTCAAAATTGGCTTTGAGCAACTCCATCCTACTGACATCACACTTTGAGTTAGCCACAGTAGCGAGGTGGACAACATACCTTGTATAGCTTCCCTCAGAGCCTTGAAAACAAAGCCAATGTTCTTGTAACACCCCGGCTCCACACTGAGCCCCGAATGCTACCAACTTCCAAACTCACTAAAAAAAATTTCGGCATCATCTGTAACACCCCGGCGCCAAACCACACCGCGAGTGCTACCAAGACCTCTAATAACGCTAGCGGAGAACAATTCTAAAGATTTAAAAAAAAAACTTAACGTATTAGCTAGAAATTTCGGCATGACCTCTCTAGAAGTAGAGGTCATCCACTCAGCAGACAAATAAACAACAGATAAGATAATCACAATACTAGTCATCCAAGATGACATATACTAGCAGGAGCATAAAGGAATTATCACACAACCAACTGATAAATAATAATTCCACAACAGCGAATAACATAATTACAACACTAGTTAAGACCAAACACTATATTCATTTTAGGTGGGTTGAAGGTGACCGAAGTCGTGATTGTGTCTTTACACCCATCACGGCGCGACAACTTCAAGGTACCTAAAAAAACAAATGACAAACAAGCGTGAGTTCAAAAACTCAGCAAAGTGCATCAAATCAACATAATTAACCAGCTAACACATTCGAACCAACAACAAGACTAAACTCTCAAATGAATCAACTAATACATGAAACCAAGTATATCAATACATTTACCTCATTGCGTATCTCACATACGTACCTCATTAAACCTCTTTGGATGAGTCCACGACTCCATCCCAACTCCTCACATTTCCATTTAACAACCAAAGCTTATCATAGAACATAACACACACATAATTCATCCACATGATTCAATATGCAAGCTCAAGAATATTTCATCTCATTCACAATTTATCAACCATATGATGCATTATGCTCATGAATGCCTCATTTCATCTCATTCTCAATCTTCATACATATGATGCATTATGCTCATGAATGCCTCATTCATCTCATTCTCAATCTTCATACATATGATGCATTATGCTCATGAATGCCTCATTTCATCTCATTCTCAATCTTCATACATATGATGCATTATGCATGCTCATGAATGTCTCTTCTCTTCACTTAGCACATACCGGTATTGCCGAGTACACACCCGTCGGCGTGCACCCTCTTCCCAACCATCCCGTGGAAGGGGCCTACCGAAGTAGGTCTTGCTCCGCCATCCCGTGGCGGAGTCCTACTCTTAACACCGCTCCCATCCACGCCGGTGGATGGGACTACGAATAGGATCTCTCAGAGCACTCCGGATTAGTCATATTCTCATATGACTTTCTCACCGACCCGGCTCAATGCATTTCATGAATGCACATATGCAAATGCCATTCTCAACATTCATAACCATATTCTCATCTTTCATTTTCACCTAGTCACATTTTCATCGATTTCCATATAATTACCATATCCACAATTCTTGAACAAGTCTCATAACTCCCCGAATCAATTTAGCTTATTCATACAAGTAGCACCATCTTGAGTTATAAGAAGTAGCAATGTGTCATATTAGCAAGGCACACGTTTCATCAATCAACACACATATCAAACAAACAAGTGATGCACTTGCCTTTAACGCTCACGGGGCGTTAAGACGGGAGGTCGATGCCGCTCCCGGGTTCACACCACCTGCAATAGAATGATCTCCACTCAAAAACATGCTACTACAGCAAGCAACCCAAAACAAAACGGCATCGAACCTACGGATCGCCCCGAACTCTGAAACCTGAAATCTACCGCTCGGGACAGCACACTTCAACAAGCCATAACTTGGGCTATACAACTCCAAATCAAGTAAACGAGTACATTTTCTCGAACGGCAGGAAATTTCCCATGTTTTTCTAAGTATACGAAAAGCAAGATTCGGCCTCTAAGTTCCCCTAATCTGCAGTTGAATGCAGACTGCCCCAATCGCGACACAGATTGGACAATGCTCGGTAAAAAGGTCATAACTTTCAAACGGCTGAACGAAATTTAGTGATTTCGGTCTCTATTGAAAGGTAATTCGATTATCTACAACTTCCGAAACAGCCAGACCCCCAGGAAACGCTTATAACATCCTCAAATTGAAGCTCCAACGCACTGCCAGCGCACAGCCCGAATGAGACTCGAATTTCCCTCCAAATAGAATCACTTTTCCCCCAAAAATTTCAGATATAGTAACCCTAGAACCTTCCTAACCAGGAAATACCCCCATTAGAGTACCTCCAAGAAGAAATCATACCTCTCTAGGTCTCCTTGGAGGAGGATGAGGAGGGAGAAGCTGCTGCAATAGGGGAGGGCAGGCTCGCTGACCAAGGGAGAAGATCGCCGGTGACTTGCCGAGCTGGGCGCGGCTGGCCAGAGCTGGAGGTGGAGGGTCGCTGCTGGTGATGGAGGTGGCATCGGCCTTGGGGAGCAACAGAGGGCGCCAGGAGTAGCAGCAGGAGAGCCCTTGGTGGAAGGAGCTGCGCAGAGTGGGGAAGAGAAGCCAGAAGGCGGTCGGCTAGGGAGAAATGGGGCGTGGGGACGGGAGAGGGCCAAGCCCCAGGAACACCAACCAGAGAATGAGAGGGAGGGAGTCGGCGGTGGTGAGGAAAGGAAGATATTTGGCTAGGAGAAATGATAGCCACACAATGTAAAAACTGCCAACAAATAGAAAGGTCAGGAATACTTGCACCGAGAAGTCTGTCACTTCAATAATTGATCTACAATTAAAAAGATGTGCATAACTGCAAGCATCATTATTTCTTAGCCAGAAAATACATCTTTGTAGTAACTGATATGCTTCATCTCACCGAATAACACTAATGATAATCTACCAGTATAACTCTTCCAAATAAACAGATGGTGTAGCAGAGTTAACTTTAAGAGCAAATAACTTTTCATTACCAAACAACAGAACCCAAACCTTTATTAAACTTTTCAAAACTACGAGGCGATAAAACTTTTCTCCAGAATAAATCCTTGAATCAAAAAAATGAAAACATCACCGGCCGAAACCCTACAAAAGATTTGCAGTATTACAGTTCTTGTAGAGGTGGAACAAAACGGGAGAAGAAGGGAAGCAACGGCGGAGGCAGCAGGCGAACGGAGAGCAGCCGACATGACAGGCACACCAGGATGAGAGACCATAGAGCAACAGGAAAAAAGGAACAACAAACCATCATGAGGAACCCAAAATGGGGAACAATCCAACCGTAGATAGCATAACGAAACAATCCACGAACATCAAAACAGGACTAGGACGGTAAGAACAAGAACAATCGAGCCATCATAACCAGCCGCAATCGATCACGTAAGGCCTAGTCGGCAACCGAAATCAGGAAGACTAGCCAACGACTGAAACCAGGGCGCCTTGAAATCAGGAAGACTGACCATTGGCCGAAACTAAGAGATCTCCTGACCGAAATCGGACGGGAAAACGATGGGACCAAAACAACCTCACGACGAAAAACACCATGGAAACTCTCTCCCTATCAGTAACCAGGCGATGTGCACAAGAAGAGCACTGATGATGCGAACAAGAAGGGGGTCTCGGGATAAGAGCCACGAGCGGAGCACGCAAGGTGGGCTAACGACGGATGGGCTCCCACCACGGCACGCAGCGATAATAAACATGGCACCGTTAGCGAGGCAGGGGCGAAGAACAAAGAGCAAACGCACACTGAACGGGAGAAACACAAAACAATGACACGTTATCAACCGTATTGACCCCAACCGACGCGAAGCAATGGACGGGAACAGCACCCGCGTAAGGAAACGAAGCAACGAACGAAACTCAATGATCCTCGTCAATGGGGACGGACGGGCAGGCGCCACCGTGAATGGACTCACTTGAACAGCGCACCATACACTTTTCCTGGGCGCAGCTGTACGGGACATGCCCAGAGCTCGCGAAATCTCTCCACTATAATATATAGAGCCCGTTTGGCAACTTAGAACCTTTCCGTTTCTCCTTGAATCTGAAGAGAAACCAACCAAACGGTAATACACTCGGAACGATTCTCAGCGGAGCGTTTCTGATTTTATTTGGCCGTGCTCGAATTGGCTACGACCCCGTTCCTCTTGATTCACCGAGACTATTTCCCTTTCTGCCCTGATAAAAACGATGGCGCGTAGGCTCTCGAGGTGAACTCCCGCGAAATCACGCGCCCTCCCGCGAAACTCCCCCGGCCGCCTCCTTCCCCCGTCGATGCCCTCCCGGAGGCCCCCGTCGACGCCCTCCCGGAGCACCCCCGACGCCGCCGCCATACTGGAACACGCCCGTGCCGCCGCCCTCCGGAACTCCCCCCCCCGCCTCCTGCCCCCTGCCGCCACCGGGAGTCCAACTCCACCGCGCACCCCACCGTCGCCGTCAAGGTACTGGGTTGGATTGTGTGTGATTTGGGTTGGATTGTGTGTGATTTGGGTATTGGGTTGGTCTGGGTGCAGGAGAAGGTGATGAGCCCGCCTCGCGACGTCGCCTTGCCACCGAAGAAGGACCTGCACCGGTTGAGCATTAGAAGAAGGACCTGCACCGAAGGTTGGCCTCATGAACCTGTCGTCGAACTTCCTCCAGTAGATGTGTACTGAAGAATCACATTTGTCTCAGATTTTTCTACCCTCTAATCACATTTGTCTCAGATTATTCTGAAGCTTGGAGGAGACAGAGAAGATAGTAGCTAGCTACCTGTGCAAAAAAGAACGAAGGTTAGATCAATCTATTGTGTTTTGCTCTTTACAAATTGGTTGATGGTTAGGTGTAATGGTTGGTCCAGAGATAATTTATATAAATTAGTATAAGTTGTGATTCAACAAGACCTTATTCAATATCCAATATCTTTCTTTCCTGGTCTCCTTTAGCTTAGCTTATGCTCGATCATTCTTTTGTCTGTTCTGTTCTCTTTTGTGTGAAAGCTGTTGTTCTGTAGATGGATTTCATTTGCTGAGCATTGTGTTCTGTAGTTGGGTTGATATGATACGGTGAAGCATGATTGAAAATCTTCAGATGATGCACACGTTTCTAAAGTTTAGTAGTTTGAATGTTTCAATGCCATCAGTGTAATAGCAGTTTTGCAATTAGTTATAGCTTTGTGTTCTAGTAAAAAAAATTTACAACATAATGGCATATAATGGTGAATCTTGACAGATAGATCGATTTGAGCATGACTACATATAGTAGCAGAGAAGTACTCCAGGCTACTTTTGTTTTCATGTTTTTAAGCACCAAGACTCCCTTGTTCAAAGCTGTTATTGTCTTCCCTGAATCTGGAAGAAAGTTGTTTGCCTGTTAGTTTGGTAAATGTTGAATGTTGTTGTCAGTTTGTCTCTGAACAACTGCACTTGGTAGTTTAGTAGTTGGGTTGATATGATTCTGGAGACTGGCCATGGTTTATTTACTGGCAAGTAGATGCAAATAACATTTTCGTCAAGAGACAAGAACATAGTCTTCTTTGTCCCACTCTATTCCTAATCCGTGCTCCATCCTTCATGGTACCAGTTATTCTATGTTAGTTGACACAAATTAGGTTTTACCACTCTATTCTGTGGTTCCAGAAGCTCCAAATCACTTAGGTTTTATCACATCCAAAGGACAGGAGAGGAATAGTACAAGCTGTGTGTGTGTGTTGAGGAGAATACATAGAAGCTCTTAACTTGTCGTCCCAAATGTTAGCTTCAACAAAATAAAAGTAGAATTCCTCCTTGCAATACAACAGTCACAACAAACTGAAGCATGAGATCTGCCATCTAATATTTGTTTGGTTGCATAGTCTTCTTTGTCCCAGTGCTTATGGAGTTGGTAGGCTAAGCTAAGCTGTATTTCTATATATCTACTTTGTGTGGGAACGAGTCAAATGAAATATATCTACTTTGTGTGGGAACGAGTCAATAAATTTTGAATCTGTATGTGTAT
The DNA here is from genome assembly GCA_036346375.1 of Guadua angustifolia. Lineage (NCBI taxonomy): Eukaryota > Viridiplantae > Streptophyta > Magnoliopsida > Poales > Poaceae > Guadua > Guadua angustifolia. The sequence goes on from CM070517.1 coordinate 13,789,069, forward strand.
ATCTACTTTGTGTGGGAATGAGTCAGGCTGTAGAAAGTATTTGGTTTCTAGATATGGATGTAAGTCCATGAAAATCAAGCAAGAATTTTGCATAGTTTTTTTGTTGTCCCACTCTATAATCAGTAGTTTCAGTAATGAGTAGTTTCAGATTTCAGTAATGAGTAGTTTCAGATTTCAGTAATCAGTAGTTTCTGAAGTAATCAGATGGTACAAGCTTTGTGTGTGTGTGTGTGTGTGTGTTTTTGACCCATTGCCAGCATTGGCACTTATATGATTGCTGCCTGCATTGTTTTCTGATGCATTTGTTTGGCAATTCATCTGCATTGGAATTTCCAAGTCCTAAGCATCACTCAGAAATCTATGCCTGTAACTGGTATGTTTAGGATCACTCAGAAATCCTTGTGCTAGATAGGAGTGGACATATTACTTCCTTAGACTGTGACTATGTTTAGCATCAGAATTAATCTATAGAACCAACAATATCCTTCATGTGGGTCATTTCACATACCACCCACCTGATGGCTGTAAACGGACACTGTATTGAAAATGGATGTAGTTATTTTCTTTTCTGTTGTGTGCTATATGTTGTGAATGGTGATGTCATCTCCTGTTTTAATCCACTGCTGGATGTTATTTATGGCAGATCGGATGTTTATTCCCTTCCCTGGAAAATTGTCTTGGGATATTAGTGCAAGTTACCCTTTCACTGTTAACAATGAATAACTAAATGAATGCAATATGATTTTAGTGTTTGTGATATTGGTTTGCTTGTGTAGATGGTTGAAGCTGAATGGTCCGAAGAACACACTAGGATTGTTTGTAGATTGTTTGCCGAACAAGTGAGGTGCGGAAATCGTTCTAGCACCCATTTGAACAATGTTGGGTATAAAATAGTGATTGAAAAATTCAATGAGGAGACGGGGCTTTTGTACACTAGAGGGCAATTTAAGAATAAATGGTCCAAATTGAAGCTAGGGTACAATGCTTGGAAGGAGTTGTTGAAACAAATAGGCATAGGTTGGGATGAGAGGAAGGGAACGGTTGACATGAACAATGATTGGTGGAAGATGATGAGAAAAGTAAGTGCGCAAACCGTAAAATATTTGATCTTGTTTTGTTTGAAGCAATATTATTATTTTTTCACATATGTTTTCATGTTTGCAGAAAATTCCGGGATGTGGAAAATTTAAAGACAAGGGAATTCAAAATGAAGATGAGTTGAAGGTTATGTTTGAAGACCTTAGAAATACGGTGGCGATCATTTTGGTGCTTAAATGCGGTCTTATTCCTCCAAGCCCTATTCATTGTGTTGAGTCCGTGGATTGAGAGTCGAAAGTGATCGGAAGAAATAACTCCAACTAGCAAGGGCAAAGGCAAGAGATCATCTTGTCATGACAAAGAGAAGACAAAGAGAGCCAAGACAAGTGGAGGAAAGTGGATCGAAGAACAGTTAGTAAAATGGTGACCTTCGGTGAAAGGTCCGCCGCTTCTATTGAGTCGCTTGCAAACAAGGATGAGTGTTCTATCCAGCGATAATGAACATTGTGAAGGAGTGTGGAGCGATTTACGGGACAAAGCAACACTTCATCGCTCTTGAATTATTCACAAAGCGTCTTTGAGAGAGATGTTTATGACATTGGATACTCGAAGACCGGTTTGCATGGCTCACAATGAAGCACTTTGTCAAATATGGGCGGTTTAGGGAAATTCATTTAAAGGGTATAGAATAAGAATAGATTAATAAAAGGGTTCAATGATTTCTTTTTGATTGATTGATTGACCATGATTTGATTGATTTAATAGGAATAAAATTGATTCGATTTCTTTTTGCAATTTACACTTGGCATATATTTTGTTTTAATATTGCTTTCTTCTATGTTAGAGATGTCTTCAAGTGAAAGTGATAGTGATAGCGAGGTTCATGCGGAGGTTATCGTGAACATCAAATTTTGCGACCAACTTAATTGCTCTGCGGCGTTTTACATCAATATTACATGAAGCACTATGATAAGAATCCACCAAGGACTTCACAACTCGGTGGTTATGGATGGATTATGGAGGTATTGAACACACCGGAGAAAGTCACAGAATGTTCAGGATGAATGAAAGTCTTTTTTCGGTTTGCATGACTTATTGGTAAGCAATTACGATTCAAGTCATCCATCAATATTACCTCATTAGAATCGCTTATCTTTACGTGCATCTGCGGCCAAAATAGATCCAATAGTTTGATTCGAATACATTCAAGCATTCGGGGAGACAATCGAGAGAAAATTCGATGATGTCTTACAATGCTTAATTCGAATGGCTAAAGATTGCATAAGACCTAAGGATCGAAACTTTGCCAATGTGCATAGTAGGATTCTTGGTGATCAAAGGATGTGGCCACATTTTAAAGATTGCATTGGAGCCATTGACGGGACACATATCCTAGCAACACCACAGATCCGAGATTATGTTCGATATATTGGCGGATCGGGGACTCCAACCCAAAATGTGATGGTGTGGTTGACTTTGATATCGTTTCACGTATGCTTCTATTGGACAACGGGATCTATGCATGACACCATGTGCTCTATCATGCTATAGAACATGATACACAAGTCTTTCCACATCCTCATAAGGTAAAATTGTTCATACATTACACAAATGTATTGTCATGTTACTATCACCTTACTTATGCTATTTCGTGTTTCATTAGGTAAATATTATGTTGTGGATGCGGTTACCCAAACAGCATCGGGTACTTAGCACCCTACAAAGGCGCGAGTATCATGTACTGACCGAGAAGAGGTGTGGCGCCGTCATGTCAGTCAAAAGAGGTATTCAACTATTTGCACTCTAGCCTTTGTAATGTGGTTGAGCGTACTTTTAGCGTATGGAAGATGAAGTGGAGGATACTTCTAAAGATGCCTACGTGCAGATGAACAAACAGAAGATGATCGTTGCAAAGAACTATGTATCTCCATAACTACATTCGTGAAAATCATGTGCTTGATGCAGATTTTGAATGTGTGACGAAATCCAGATTACATGCCAACAATACCACAAAGATATGCAAGACATCACCGTCTCAAAATTCATCAAATACGGCTACAACCGATGCAAATGACATAAATATGGATAGATTTCGTGATGATCTTGCAAAGGCAATTATGGAATCTAGATCGTAGTTCACTTTATCATTTTTATAATATTAATACAATGATATATTTCGCTACCTCTTATATTTGAATGGCCAAATATTTGTACAAAAATTACAGTAATGAGATTATTATGGATGCATGTATTCCATCGTCATTTTTTACATTAAATTGTACTACAAATCCATCACAAATACAAAGGGCACTTCGGTCATTTTCACCACTTCATCCTCTTTCCACAATCTGAATCCAGACACTTAGCCAAACGGTTTCCAGACGGTGATTCAGATTCTACCTGAAACGTTTCTACCAAGAATCTGGAACCGTTTCCGTTTCTACTATAATCTGAAACCGTACCAAACGGGCCCATAGTATGCATTAAATGACAAATCATCAATTACTGATAAGATGGTTCCCAGCGTCATGCCATGAATTTTCTCGCATTAAATGAGCAAATTTGTTGCAAAAATCCAAAAAAAATTGCTTTTGACAAGATCTGAACGCAAGACCGCACACATGCACCGAAGCCCTCTGCCATCTGAACTAAGCTCCATTTGTGAAATGTGATGTATAATAAATTTATAAAGCTATATAGCATGATCAAAAGAACGACTATCTGTCGTATCTCTCTAACAACAGAGATTTATATAGATAGCACGGTATTACCACAATTTCCCCTATGGTTCCTGAAAGAAAAAGAAAGACTTGCCAAAAGAAACAGGCCGGCCCCACCATGGCAGCCAGCAGGGAACCTTGGAATGCACACCAGCGAGCAGCCGTCCGGATCCCCCTGTCCCCAACGCCACCAACCGGTTCAGTTCAACCCAACAAAAACATACTCAACTCCAAAACCATTTCAATTTCAAATTTCCTCCTCCGCCGCCGCACCCTCCTCCCACCCCCAAAACGCAAACCCTAAATCCCACCCACCCGAACGGCCGCCGTCTCCTGTCCGGTTCGGGCTCCGGATCCGATGGGGTTCGTGGATCCGGCGGCGCCGCTGCTGGTGACGTGCGGCGGCGACACCGTGAAGCTGTTCGACGTCACAGTCGAGTCCGGCGACCCCTGCGTCCTCGCCTACGCCCCCGCGCCCGGCCAGCCCGTCAACGCCGTCAAGTGGAACCACACCAGTCAGTACCCAGCTCTCTCCCTCGCTCTCGTCGCCTTCTCAGATCTCCCGAATTTGGTTGCTATGCATGCGTCGTTTACGCGAGGATCTCCAGCCTCCAGGTGCGAGCTGGCGCTTCGATCCGTTGGGATCCGTAGTGGCAGGCCGATTTGATTCGGTCTCTACCGGTATGGAGGGGTTTGTGCCGGTAGACTGTAGTGCAGGACTGTGCCTCTGTGCCAGCAGCATCTGGCGTTCTCACCGAGTTCTCAAATGTAGCTTATGTAGCTATGCGTATTCAACAATACGTTGAATGTAAACAATGAAAGAGGTCTTTTGGAAATACTAGGATTGATGGATGGATATACTATCTTTGCTGACAGTAATTTTTGTTGTAGTTTGTTAGAGCTCTTTTTACGGAGAGAAGATCACTACTGTTCCATCTTATGATAAAATAGTTGTTTTCGAATATTATTATATTAAAACACACATTTTATCTGCTGTTTTTTATATGTTTACAATAATTATACATTGTATTTATTTTCTATTGGAGCATGAGCTAGTTAGAAGTTTCATGGACCCTGCATTTTGCTTTCTTGTGCAAATGTATTTGGATTATACTCTTGTTTCCTTAGCACTGTAATTCTAATAATAGCTCCCTGCAGTTCTTAGTCCCTGTTTGAGAGGGCTTAGCATCCTCCAGAAGCTAGCCTCTCTAAAAAGCTAGTCTAAAGGTTATTCAGCTTCCTTATAAGCCCTAGAAGCCACATCCTGTTTGGAGAAGCTTCAGGTTCTGTTGATTTTAAGCTGAGTTTGGAGCTCCCTCAAACAGGGCCTTGATATAGTATAGTATTCTTAGTTCCTTATCAAAACTAGCCTCTGAAATGTTGATTTTGCATGTTATCCTGTTAACTCTTGTGGAGGTACTTGCAATATATCCTTCAGCTATCAGACTAAAGGTTGACTTCCAGTCTTTTCATGAACAACGTTAGCTATTTTATTTTTCATGCTCTACAGTACGGGTCGGCAACAACCAATGCATTTTTTTATACCTGTTTTCTCACTGTGTATTGAAATTTCAACAAAGAAAGTAATGCATAATGCATATTGATGGAAGACAGGATATCAATTTGTATCTTGCAATCCATGTCGACAAATTTGTTCATACAATGTTTAAATGCTTGACATCTGAAAACTATGAAACTGTTCTGGTTTTGTTTTTGTTTTAGTGCAATGTTTGTTAAGTTACTTTTAGTCTAACAATGTGTTTCCCTAACTTGCTAGCCTTTTACAAGAAGTTAAACTGAATATCCTGAGGAAACATCCATAGTTTCATTGCATGATCAAGCTGCAAGCCTGCAACTACAAGTAATAGCACTGACTTCCATTTATTTTTAAACCTGCAGATCTAATTGTAGCAAGTGCTGGAGATGATAAAAAGATATCATTATGGCATAAAAAAGGTCAAAATGTAGGACAGCTGCCAACATCAAATGTTGATCGTGGTGATGACATAGAGGTACCAGTGCATCCTTATGATTTTGTGATCACATCTTTTGCCTGACAAACATGCATGTGGTACTCATTTTGATGTAGGCCCTCCATTACTAAATACATGACATTCTAGTATATTGCACGATATGACGAGAACCAAGACATGAATGCCAAAGACCATAGTACCCTTGTCCAATGGCTTAATTAGAATAATCACACTTAACTCCCACATGTATATGCACTTGCCCCAAATATAAATCTAAAAGCATGCTTGCTCCTTACTTTACAAAAAATTGCACTGTAGTTCTTTGTAATGCATTATCTTGCTTTAAAATTTTTCTACCATACACCTCTCGAACTTTCACATATGGCGTTGAGCTTTCTCTATTTTGTTGCCCTCTGCCCTGACATTTGTACTGGCTGCCTTCACTACTGGACAGTTAGATGATAACATCTTTATCTATTATCTTCTAATGAGCCTATGCCTGAACTCGACAAATTGCGTTTTCTTGTCAGGAATGCATATATTCGATCAGTTTTAGCAACAAAGGTTCTCGATATCTTTGCTCTGGTGGTAGTGGCCATATTGTTAGGATATGGGATTTGCAGCGGAAGAGATGTATCAAATGGCTAAGTGGTCACACTGACACCATTACCGGTGTAATGTATAATTGCAAAGATGAACATTTGGCATCGATCAGCATGAAGGGGGATCTCATTCTTCATAATCTTGCTTCTGGAGCACGTGCTGCTGAACTTAGTGATCCAAATGGACAGGTAATTGTTTTACTTTGTGTTGTTCTCTGTAAAACAATCGTGTGTCTTAGTAGGTTCTAACATGTCAGAATTCTGAATTTTTTCAGATAAATTTCTTACGTTGGTTGTATTTTTTCTGTAAGGCCAGGTTTTGAGAGTGCTCGATTATTCACGAAACAGTAGGCACATATTGGTGACAGCAGGAGATGATGGTTCTGTGCATCTTTGGGATACAACTGCGAGGACTCCGAAGGTACCAATATTAGATGCGAGCTGCTTAGGTTGAACATGTTCTTCTAGTATTCATCTTAAGACAGAGTTATGCCATTTTTATATAGATATCATAAAAATAGAATGCAACATTGAAGATAGCAAATTGTATAGGTAATTAGAAAAGCTAAGTTTCAATAATACCTTTATACTTTGAAGGTATCCCAGCAATGTGTATTATAAATCATTTTTCTTTTGTTGTACTTCAAGCATCTCTCTCTTTTTTTTTTTTTGGTTTGCTTGAGTAAAGGAATAGGAATGTATGAATCATGCTCATCTTGCTTCGTAATATTTCCTTTTTTTTATGATGGTAAAGAAAGCGATGCTTGCTGTGTCTTCTTCCTCAGGATTCCCTTCATTTATTGCGGGTTCAAGTTTGGACATGCTTGCTTCATTTGAAATTTGATAACTGAGGTTTGAGCCAAAATGGAGGCAGATACACCAACACCAAGGATCTTTAGTTTAACTAAGCTGGCGTGAAAATTCACTTATTTGTTGACTGACATTTGAAAAAGACTTGTTCAAGTGGATTCTTCTACTTTAGTGATCTAAGATCTTTAAAAGTGGTTTATTTTGTGTCACTAGTAGTTGGACTCTAGTTAAATTAATTGAGAGAGAACTTTTAATCTATTCATACAAGTTCTGGTTAACATTATTAGTTTCAGAAAACAATTGAGATCAGTTATTTAAATGTTCCCTTATATTTATGATGACTTGATGTGCCGTAAGCTTTAAGATGCTTGGTGCTTGCTCTGATGCTATTCTGGAATTGACTAATGCCATTGCTCAGGTCTCATGGCTGAAGCAACATTCTGCACCCACAAGCGGTGTTTGTATCTCACCCTCCAGTGACAAGGTTTCTTTTAGTAAATATTGTTGGTGTTTTATGTTTGAATTAATATTGACTTGACTGTAATTAAGGTTTATATTGTGTTGTTGTAGCTAATTGCTACGGTTGGCTTGGATAAGAAGTTATACATACTCGATTCAGGGTCAAGAAGACCAATGCACACTATTCCTCATGATGCCCCTTTCTCATCATTGGCATACAATGATGATGGTGCTATATTGGCAGCAGGCACGAATGGTGGGCGTGTGGTATTCTATGATGTTCGGGGGAAACCTCAGCCATTGACCATTCTTCGTGCATACAATAGCTCAGAGGTGGGAAACAATACATATCTCTTTTCCCTCATTGATGTCTGCAAATTGTTGTCGGCTTACAGGTTATGCTGTTCTCTGGTAGTTTTTGTAGTGAATTTGAACACAAGTTGTTACAGCACGTCCACTTATATTAAAGTATGCCAATTACCACTATCGATTTCTTAAATTAGTGCAGCACATGTGTTTCTTGATACCAGTAGTAGTTAAGTATGACTGGAACTTCTATAATTGGTTATGAATGACTGACAGAAGCGCTGCCTCTTGCTATGATTTTTTATGTATTTTTGGAATTACATTACTAACGATCTAAATAGAACAAATGTTTCACTCCTCTCGAAACAGCAACCTCTAGGAGAAAATGGAATTGTATTTCGTTGTGGGATGAGGAGTTTGTTTCTGTAGTTAAATTCCATAAATGTACTATGAATTATGAACAATTTAATTTTTCTATGAGCTTATGCTGTACCATAGTTGTCATGGTGGTCCGGCTAGGCGCGGAGAGGCCAAACCGCCTGGACGCCTAGGTGCTTAGGCGATGATTAGGCGAAACAAAAATAATAAATAATATCTCATATGGCATGAAATTGAGTCGAATATGAAGCAAAAGATATATCAGTAAGCACGAAGGGTAGCGACTAAGCATCAACAATAGCATTCATCAGTGAGCACGAAGGGTAAGCATCAAACAACACATTGGTTCTGGAATCTGGACATTTAAAAAGGCACCGGGCATTAGGCATCACCATCACTTGCATCATAGGTTCCAGGCATCAGGCATCAGGCATCAACACTTGCATCAGGCATCACCATCATGAAGGGGAGGTGATCAGGGAGGTCCAGGCACCAGGCATCACCATCACTTGCTACTGGCACTCCAAAGCAGAGGGAGGAGCAGCGCACCAGAGTTGGGTGACTGGCGAGGTGAAGCGGATAGAATTGGGCCTTGGAAGGAGGAGGCTGCGTGCAAGACCTGCGCGGCTGCGCAGCCAGGAGCGGGTGGGAGGAGCAGCGCACCAAAGCAGAGGGAGGAGGGAGGAGCAGAGGGAAGGGAAGAAGGGGGATCATGAAGGGGGAGGCTAGGAGCTGAGGAGGATCGGGAAGAAGGGGGTTCTCACCGGAGATCCTGAGATGCGGCGTGGAGGCGGTCCAGCAGTGGAAACGGTTCGGCAGTGGTGGAGGCGGAGCTATGGCGTCTATGCTTTGGCTCTGCGGCGTCTGCGCTCTTCTCTAGGGTCAGTCTCTAGCCTCTGGCTCTTCTCAAGTCCCGCACGGCCGCGCCTTATCTACTGACCTTAGCGTTGCAACACCTGTCCAACTCCCGCCCCCGCAGCGCCCAGTAGGCTGACTCATCGCCTGGACGCCTGGGCGGGTGCCTAACTCGCTCCAGTTGAGACGGCCAGCCCAGGCGTCTAGCTCCCGCTGCTTGGACGACCCCTAGTCAACGCCATGACAACAAAGCACTGTACTTAAATGTTATTTCCAACTATTCTATTGTATCTAAAACATGTTTTGCAAATTAAGGTTTTGTTAACTTGTTCTGGTCTTCTGGAGTACTCAATTTTGGTAATAATATCAATGAGCTTGACAAATTTTTCAATAAGGTATTGCCTGCTTGCACTATGTTGATTGTGCAGCTTACACAGTCTATTTCTTTATTTGCTTTTGCTGACTTGTTATGTCAACCTGACAACTTGCCTCTTTAAGTCAAACATGGTGCAAAAGACCAATATGGGCCTTTATGTATAACTGCTTCTCAAATATTTGTATCTCTGCTCTATCGAGTTCTTTAACATTTCTGAATTTACAATTCTCATCAGGCTGTGACAGGTTTATGTTGGCAACGGTCAAAGCCCGTCATTGTTAACGAGAACAGTTCTTCTGAAGTTGCCCTTCTTGGGGGAACTAGTGAAGAATCTGTTCTTATGCCTGATCCCTTGCCTTCAGCAACAACTTCAACTTTTACTTCTGGAGCAGCCATTCCGAGTCTTCGCTCTTCTTTGACGGCGAACACAAGTGGATTTCTTTCTACATCAAATTCTTCTACTGTGGAGGAAACTCCATATAGGACTCGTCCATTGTCTGGTGGATCATTGTCGAAGCTACAGGCTCCTCATGGTAACTTCAATCTAAAGGATGATATGGATGTATTTTCTCCACTTGTTGATGTCCAGCCTTTCATACCATCCAGCGGCAGCTGGTGGGATGAGCATGGGAGTGATGAGACCAAAAAAGATGATAAACCTCGAGAGAAAAAATTGTCAACAACTAGGAAGTTTCCATTTATTGAAGACAATAGTGAGCCACATCCAATCTCAGATTGGAGTTCTATTTCCAATTCAAGACAGGTTCCATGATTTATTCTGGTTTCTTCGTATAAAACATATATTATTGTTTGACAGGCCCGGATGACCAATCAAGCCTTCTTAATTTTGTTATAAATGTTTTCATTCTACAGGAAGATGTTTCATCTATGACCACTGCAGCCATGCCATCATGGAAGAGTGAACCACCTATCACTTCACCAGAGACATCAACTGGAAATGCATTACCAGATAGGCTAACTCATCGTCAACAAATCTCACGGTTTGGGGCTTCAGCCTTTCAGACTGGCAGCTTGGCATTTTCAGGCTTACAAGATTCAGCTTCAACCACCAGTCACACATTGAAAGGTTCTCTGACAAGTAACATTTTAATGAACCTACAAAACAAGGGCATATTGAGCAATGCGCGCTCCTCCCAGGACACATCATCTGCTGGCCTTCAGAGTTCATTGTCCTCATCCTTCATGTCCAAGACTGTCTCATCAGTGAATTCTGATCTGCCAGGAGCAGCGCAATCCAATTCTTCATGGAGACACACAGCCTTTACTGATAGAATAAACACATCCTCTGTTTTTAGTGAAGGATTAGCTTCAGCATTTGGTTCACCAAAATCAAAGAAGACGGGAGCAGAAACAAAAGACGAACTGCTCAATAATCTCTTAGCAAGACAAGAGACAGCAACTGCCTCATCTGGAGGCCTTCTAGCAAGCAATGTAAGAATTACTTATTTACTTGTGCGACTTGTATTACTAGAAAGTAAGAACAGTATGATTTACTTACTAATAGAGTCGCTACATGTTATATTGTAGGGGGTAGTGCCACCACAATTGCCAAACTTAGGTTTGTCAACCGATCAACAGGGAGCTTCTTCCTTCTCACTTCAGTATGTGCAGCGCATGCTTGAGGAATCTCTAGGCTCTGTTCACAAGTCCATCCATGAGGATGTGAGAAATCTGCACATTGAACTTCTAAGACAGTTTCACATGCAGGAGGTAAGAAATTTCTAGGGTTCATTTCATGTAGTTCATTTGGAATTTATTCTTCCTGTTTCCACTGGATATAGATCCAGTTTCAGTTCCATCCTGCCAACCACCTCATTCTGTTGTCAGTTGTAAGCATCTATGCAATCTGCTCCAATGCTATGCAAGACCTGCATAATATGTTTGGTGTCTGGTGAACTCACATAGATGGTGTGAAAAGGAGCATTAGGATGAGGGGTTAGACAGGCTGTGCTTATTTTTTCAAAAGAAGTGTGCATTAGGATGAGGGGTTAAACAGACTGCACTTATTTTTTCAAAATAAATGAAGTATACTAGTTACGGACATGTGATGATCACGGTCCCCCTGTTTAATTTGTTCTGTATGACCTTGTATTTTCTTCACCACCCTCACCTAGCTCATTCCTTTTTTCAAAATCATGTCCTACTTGCCAGATATATTCATTTCTTGGACTGTGGTGTACATATATGCTGCCAATGGAATGCCAATGGTTTATCAGCCACCTTAGATGAGTGGACTAGCATGTCAGCTGTAGGACCACTTGGGGTCATGTACACTAGCTGTATTAATTAGCCCATCTTTCATCATGGTAATCTGTTAGGTAAATGATACTCAAAGCCATCAGTGTTCAAGATGATAGATTGTAGAAACACATGAAGCTCTTGTTATTGTCTCGAGATCACATATATCTTAGTAATGCAGAATTTTACCGACTTGTTGGTATGCTATGGATTGTTATTTTCGTTATTCTCAAAGAGGGTGTCATGCTTTTCTTTTCTGTGCTTGCATTCTGTTGGCAAAATTGTTATTACCAGTTGAGTTCATGAAAGCAAATTTGTTTAGCTACCACGTCGTCTTGTCTGAACTTGTGCTTTGGAAGCTTTCATCTGTTCATCTTTCTTCATGCCTTTGTACCAATCATCTAGTCTGTTCTTTGAGGTCTTATCCATTATCCTAGCTAAGGTTCAATACATTTTATTTTGACATAATGAACCTTCCTGCAACGAGCAGATGGAGATGTCCGGCATGCTGAACTTGGTCCTAGAGAAGCTGGAAGGGCTGACAAAGGAAGTGCATCAACTAAGGAGGGAGAACCAGCAGCTCCGGCAGCAGCTTCTGTAATCGGTCTTTATTGGAGGGCGGTTAATACGACATTGTTGTGTTTTATGGAAGAGTGCAACCCACACCGACTTTCGATATACGCCCGACAGTGCTGCTTACATATGATTGTCCGTTTGTCTGGCCCATAGGAAATTCATGTTTGACACGGTTGTACATAGCATAACCCTCTTTAATTTAGAAGCATATTGATTTTTCTGTTTGTTGTGTCATGTTGGGCTGTTTCCTTGTAATCTTCTTGTTTGTATCTGGATGGCCTGATTTTGATGTCCTATGTGAAATGCCAACAGAGCGAGAGATTTACAATGCAACTTTTGCTAAATCTTGTTCTGTCTCACCATGATGAGGCTGAGATTCTTAAATTTGTATGTGTCGTGGTTTACTTTTTCTGTAACAGGTGTGATTAGATTAATCTTGTTCATATTCCACTTATTTCTTATATTATTGTTGTTGCTATTATTATTTTGTGTTTATTAGGGTTTGTTTGTTTCAGCTTTGGATTATCTAAAAACTGATTCTGGATTGTGGTCGTAAAGAAGCTGATTTTTCAAAAGCTAGAATCTAAAAGCACATATAAAGTGGATTATGGATGAGAATCGGATTCTAGAATCAGGTTGTTTGTTTTTTATTCTGCTTTTGAGGTGAAAATCTAGAATCAAAAGTTAAAATAAACAGGCCCTTAGTTTTCTAGAGTAGTGTTGTCGTGGTCACTTATATCTTAGCAGCTTGTACGCTGAGCTCATCAGATTAAGAGAAGATCGATACATTGTCTAAGCCGTTGTTGATGCGAGAGCGTCGTTGTTAATGCTAAGCAAGCAGGGCTTTCAAAAGAGCTAAGTTGGTCAAGCTATTCGATGCCAGTTAGAGCAACTTCAATTCAAACCCATATATTTTTCTCTAAATCACTCATTTAGGGGTGGTGTAAAAATTAAGAGCACTCTATATCAAATTTGTCTCCAACCCACACTCCCTATTACTCACCCCTATTATTTATCTAAACATTATTATTACTTTGCATCTATGAATTATTTACTAAAAATATAAATAACAAATAAAAAAAATGTTAAAGAAAATAGTAGGGGGAAGGAGAAAGCCTTTAAATGTAGGGGTGAGAAAGAGTCTCCCTAAAATAAGGTTCTTTATAAGGGTTAGGTTGGAGCTCATATTTTTTTATTTCTCCTTATAATTTAGGATAGGGAGAGGTTTAAGAGGTGGGTTGGACTTGCTCTTATAGGGAATATATGGAACCAATCCTCAATTGAACGCACCCGACTCCAAAGGCCTGTTTGTTTTAGCTAGGGATTATAGAAAGCAGCTTTTAAAAGCTAGAAGGTTAACAAACAGACAACTTTTAATTTAGATTGTAAGAATCCGGAGTCCAGATTGTTAGAATCCCACAATCCACCTTGGAGGAGCTTTCCTCAGCTTTTTTTTTGTACAAAAGACCATAATACCCTTCCACCTTCCAGTAAAATAAGGCAACAAAACAGCCCGAGGGTACTATAGACTTTTGCCATGCAGAAACAACAATCCAAATACACTATAATCTAAGTTACCAAACAGTCATCAGCTTTTAACAATCTAGCTTTTAACAATCCAGCTTTTACAATCCAGATTTTAAAATCTGCTTTCTATAATCCCTAGCTGAAACAAACAGGTCCTAACTCATTCAAGCCGTTAGTCCGTGGATCTAAGAGCCAGTTGGGGAGAGCCATGGCTTTTCGTTAAATCCATTCAAACGGTCCATATCTACTTGCCGGATCATCCAATATCACTCTCTCCGAAAGACGGATGAAATTTAAGGAAACATCACTATTTAAAGGTTTCATAATTGCTAAAGCATGAATGAATAGTTCAAGAGATTATTTACTCTTTTCTTCGTATGAATGTGTACAGTTTATACTACAATAATGACACGCAGAAGCACTGCTAAACGAAACGAAGCCTACTATTTTGAGGTGGCTTGCTTCGCCCGGTCATCTTCCTTTCGCTCGTGCCGTGTGCGCACGCGGTTGTCCCCGTCCGCGTGGCCTCCGACTCCACTCGTTTCCTTGGTCCGTTTCTCAAAAACACAAACCGAATCCCAACCCCAATCAACCCACCACGTCGACCCACTCGGCGCTTCCCCCGCCTACCAGCGAAGAAGAGGTTACTGAATTCCTCGCCTCCGCGCGGCGAATCCGGTAAGCGCTCGATCTCCCCGCCTGCTAGATCCGCCCCCGATTCGATGCCTATCTGTGCTAGCCAACGAACTTCTCGCGGCAGGCAGTTACTGGGCGATGCGCCCCTTCCTCTTGCGTGTTCATCGCGGTTAGGCGGCGGGTTTCCCTTCTGATTCCGCGCGCTGTTGGTGTCGAGCCCGAGCGGTAGGTCGGGAGTCTCAGCCAGTTGTGCTATATCTTTGGGGTTTGTTGAGCTGCTGGTTACGATTACGACCACGAATTAGTTTGACTTGGTAGGAGTTTTGTTCGGTTTGTTTAGGGCGCTGTCGCGGAGTTTCCTCCCACTTGGATTATATGTTTATTTGCTATATGCTTCTAGTTGCAAATTTGTCCCCTAGAGCCCTTGTGATATCTAGGTGTGTCATTGATTCTTGGCTGCAAATTTGAACTGCTGCTCCTTGTATCCGAATGCTGGCTTCAGGAGTGGAAGTTCGTGTTATCCTGTAGTTCTTTCTTGGCTATTTACACTGCTGCTTCTCTGGATGTTTCTCTCTTTTTTTTTTAGAATTGGCCGGTGAATGACGATTTGTCTTGTTCTTTCACCTCGCAGGTTGAGTTAATATCGTTGGAGGCGCAGCCATGTTCAACAGGATATTTGGGAAGCCCAAGGAGCAATCCAATGCAAACGCTTTGGCCACTCTGGATAAGTTAAATGAGGTAACCTGATCTTTCTTCTTTTTGTTTTTCTGATATCAGGTACTGCTAGTGTTGAGATGCCCCTGTTTTACCCTGAATTAGTTAATCTTGTTTGGCTTGCCTGAGTCATTTGGTGATTGCACAGTTAACATTATGGGTGCCATTTTGCATCATGTCTGTAGGGTTGGATACTTTGATCAACTAGCTCTTTAATTTAGTTTCTATAAATTTGCATGTGATGTCAGCTTCATCCGAATTTATTGGATATGCAAGCTCTGTTCCATGACAAACTGATCTTTTTTTTTTTTCATCCATTGTATTTGCTCCTGAAGTTGGAACCTTTAAACCTCATAGCCTCTTAGGGAGCGGAGGGTCTTTATATGTTGATCCATCTAGTGAACTATGATCACATTAGAACTGATAGATGTGACACTCTGTGTGTCTATGCTACAAAAGTGAGTTCTGATATCTTGCTTTATGCTTATTTAGACTCTTGATATGCTGGAGAAGAAAGAGAAAGTGCTAGAGAAAAAAGCAGCTGCTGAGCTTGAGAGGGCCAAGGAATTCTCAAAAGCAAAGAATAAAAGAGGTATGGTTAATCACCTGAGCGCAACTTTTATTACATGTGATTTGGTGATTTCTGTATCATTTTATTTTTCTGCAACATGTTGATCAGAGGCACTAAAATGGGCATCATGTTCTTTTGTACGCATCCCGCACTGTCAAATTTAAAAACATCCATCCTACTTTTGCATTTGTTATCATTTTTTTTCTGTGGTGCTTGGTGCATTGGATCATCAATTATGTTTTAATCTGAAATACTGTTGTAGCAGTTCTCGTTGTTAAGATCATCATGTTCACATGGTCTTTAGTCTAGCAAATTAAGGTCTGTATTTTTTATTTTTGCATTTTAGTGCAGTGCATACACATTGGATGCAAATGTTGCATAGTGTTATCTGCCAGCAACCTTCATCGTCATTTTACTTGAAGCCCTGATGATTCTTTTTCTTGCTTATTCATTTTAATCTTGTTTATTGGTTTTTCTTTCAGTGTGAATGTTGATTACTTTAGAATGCTATCGGGCTTTCTTTTTTGTGTGATGTAAATTAGAGTAATACAGAATTGTGCTAATGTTGTGTCAACTAAATCATTTTTTTCATCAGCGGCTATCCAATCCTTGAAGAGAAAAAAACTTTATGAGCAGCAAATTGAACAGCTTGGAAATTTTCAGTTGAGAATCCATGATCAGGTTACATCCGAGTGCCTACTTACCATTTTGAGATTTTATGTTCACTGCATGTCAGGCATGTATATCATATACCAATCTTGTTATACAGATGATCATGTTAGAAGCTGCTAAAGCTACGACAGAGACTGTTGATGCACTGAGGACAGGGGCTGCAGCCATGAAAGCAATGCAAAAAGCAACGTGAGTTATTTTGAGTCCATTTTAATTTTAGAGTTTGGCCCCCTAATTGCTTCAAGGAATTGATGTTTCAAGATGACTATTTATGATATCCCTGTAGAAATATTGATGATGTCGACAAGACTATGGATGAAATTAACGAGCAGACTGAAAACATGAAACAAATACAAGATGCTTTGTCAGCTCCTCTTGGAGCTTCTGCTGATTTTGACGAGGTAACTCAGTGTAGCCATCTAAGCTGTATAATCTTGAGTTTATAACTTCTTTTTCCTGATGTACTTAATACCTACTGCACTAAAAATCTTACAGGATGAACTGGAAGCGGAACTGGAAGAACTGGAGGGAGCAGAGTTGGAATCTCAACTTCTGGAGCCTGTTGCAGCTCCACCTGTGCATCCGGTGCATGTCCCAGCCAACAGGCAACCAACTCGCCCTGCTCCGCAAAAAGCTTCAGCCGAGGAGGATGAGCTTGCTGCGCTGCAAGCTGAAATGGCATTGTGATCAGGTTCTGACTTATCCTGTGCTTGATCGGTCTGTAGTGTGTTATGCTCTTCCTTTCATGGGACTAACACTTGTACTTGTTTGCTAAACATTGTAACTGGCTAACTGCAATGATTTAAACTTTATAGATTGCGTATTTCTCAATGATAATTAATGATCTGCTGCAGAGATGCACAGCCAAAAACTGTTTGCATATAACATGAGTGATGAAACCATACAATCTTATTCATTTGAATTTTTTGGGACTTGATTATTCAGACCCTGTTTCAGATGCCAAGAGATCATTGGATGATAGGGATGCTTACCAAGGTTATTAAAGCGAGGTGAGGTGGGCAACTCACCACCTTTTTACTGCCAAAGCGCTTAAGGCGCACGGTGAGGCGACGCCATACACACATCCTAACCTAGTATAGCAGCATAATTGAGAGCACTGAGCAGGAGCTAGTAGTTGTGAGGACCCTAAAATTCCAATCTAACTAATGAACTCATTAATCAACTAATCACATATATAAGGAACAATTGAACCTGACAATCATACTATGCATTATAACTAAAATGACTAATATGCCCTTTGGTAGCCAGTAAAAGGGTGTGGGTAAAATGTTAAGTGGAAGTGCAGTAAAAGATAAGAGCAAGGCAGCCATCAGATTTACTCCCCTTTCTCCTCATTCCAGCCAGTGCATCACCCCTTCTCACTTTGCCAGCCGAGAGCCATTAGAGAGAGCCAGCCAAGCATTCATCCCCTTTGCCCATTTTGCAACCGAAGCAAAGCAAGCACAGCCAGCCAATAGCAGAGATTCATTCTTCCTCTTCTCTTCCCAAACCAAGCAAGCACCAGTTCATTCCCCTTGCCCCTTTGCCAAAACCGAGAGCAGGCAGCCAATTCATCCCCCTTGCTCCTCCCAACTGAAACACAACTTGAGCACAGCGCCTTCATCCTCCTTGCCTCACTCCTAAATCAACAGAGCAAACACCGAAGATAACCGAAGCAAGGCAAGGCAGAGGAAGGGAAGACCAAGCAAGGAGGAACTCGGCCAGAAGAAGCACTAGCCGAAACCAACCGGAGGAGAAGAGAAAGGAGGAGCACAGCCAGCCGAAACCCAAGGAATTGGCTACCTATACCCATGCCTCCACCCAACACCAGCTCTTCATCACCATCATCATCATCAACCCAGAATCAAACCCCAACTTCATCAGGTGCACAAGTAAGGTAGAATAGTGTGATAACCTATGGGGTTATCAGTTTAATTAAATGATTAATTAAATAATAAAAATATAATTAGGCAAGAAAAATAAAATGTAAGGTTTAGAGGAGTGCTGCTAGTCCCGCAGTGATGGTATCGCTTATCGAGGTACCTAACCTGTCCGGGACCCAGACATGCACCTCTCGCTAGATTGAGGTTCATCATTCGGTATTTAGTAGCTTACCTGGTACGGTTGCGGGTACCATTAGTGTTTTGACCGAGATATGATCTTTTTGCCCTTAGAGCCAATTAAGAGCAGTAAGGAGCCAAGAGTAAAAGGGGTAAGGCCAACAGTGAAGATGGCATTTAGGCAGCCAGTGAGAAGCCAACCCATTCACAACCAGCATTTCACCAGCCGAGAGCCAACCAGCATCCAGTTCATTCATAGCCTTACACACACAAACCAAGAGAGCTAGCAGCAAGCTTCCAACCAAAGCAAGATCAAGCCACTAGAAGGTGGAGGGAAGCCAACCAGAAGGTGGAGAGGAGATCATCCAGAAGTGAAGGGGAGGAGCATCTAGAAGAGGCAGGTGGTGGTGACCCGAAGCAAGAAGACTAGTGCCGGCTTCCTCTTCATCACCATCCGAACCATCAGCATTATCCCCAGCTAGCTTCACCACCCAACCGATCATCAGGCGCACATACCTGTAGAACTAGAGTAGCTACAGTGCGGGTTTTGGGGTAGATCGAGGGCTTAGCTAGCTAATGGGGTATGATCAGGGTTAGATCGGGTCATATCCCCACGGTCTCAGTAGTTGGGAAGCCATAAGGGTAGCATCTGTTCTTTCTCATGAGTAGATCAACCCCCAACGAAGCATCATAGACTCAGATGGCTCATCCTCTTCAGTAATCAGTAAATGTGACAAAGCAAAATCATCAAAATCAAAGGGTAGCAGTAAGGGAAAACCCTAGATAGCATCAGTGGAGCTAGTGCACAGCAGAGAGGGTAGTAGAGTAGAGGGGAGGGAGTAGAGTAGAGGGGAGGGAAGAGGCAGCCGTAGAGGGACTCGGCTAGAGCCTTGCCGAGGTCGGTGGTTGCACGGTAGCTGTGCAGGGAGGCATCCTGTGCTAGGCCAGCCGTCGGGCTAGAGCTCGGCGGGGCGGAGCCATGGCTGAGGCAGGCCAGAGCCATGTGCCGCTCAGGGGAGCTAGCCGGGCTGGTTTCGGGCCAGGGAGGAGCTCAGCCGGGTGAAGGTGGAGCAGGCGCAAGGAGAAGCTGAGCAGAGGTAGGGGATGAGGAAGGAATTGGGTAGGAGGAGGAGCTTCAGCAGGAAGGAGCTCGGCGGGGAGGAAGGCGGCGGAGAGGAGGAGGAGAAAGCGAAAGAGGGCCGCCTCAAAGGGAGAAAAGAAGACGAGAAGAAATCAGACCGAGCGTGAGTGGCTGCCAGCCAGGAAAAGAGAAGGCAGGGGAAAGAAAGAAAAGAAAAGGAGAGACGAGGAGAGGGGGGTAGAAAAATAATTCATGCTGCGAACCACATTGGTTTTGTTAATCAACTTGCGGATCGTGTAAAAATCGAAAACATGTATTAATTAAATAGTGCCCAGATAAAATTGAATGGCAAATCAGAAATTGGTTGGACAATAGAATAAATTATTCACCTTAATTGCCCTAGTTAATGTTTTATGCTTTCAGGATCTGACCTAAGCATCCCAACCAATCAGATCCAGTACACGGGTGAGGTCGAGCCTTCTGCTTTTATACCAGGCAAGATTTTTATTGATCATCTTTCTTAAATGTTTTTGAATGCTTTTCTATAAGTATCCATAACATCACTGCATTGAAAATCATATATTGTAATTGAAAACTTTAAATTGGATTCGGATGGAAAGATGATTTGTGATGAGATGATGAGCTGGTAATTGAGATTGTGGAAATGATGTTTGGCTCGTCCAACGAATAGAGCTGTGAATATGTGTATCTGTATTTATGGTGGGTAGAGGGCGCCGATGAGAAGTAGCCGGCGGGGTCCTCTACATAGGCTATAATATAAGGTCAATCAACTGTACTCGGGTAATAAGCCGTATTCCAGTATTAACCATAGTGAGTGAAATCGGTCAGAAAAGGTTGTCATTATGAAAGCGTTATGATCTCTACATTGGTGGTTATGTAGTTATCTAGGAGTGTAAAGCTAGGTATGCCGGGAGTCCCAATGAGGGATACAGAAATCAGTTGTAGTTGATCAGGCGCTATATTTAAAGCCTAGGGGAGCATCAATGTTGCTGCGGTAGTATGGTACAATTGGTATGCTGAGGGTAAGTGGGAAATAATCGAGGACACCACTACTCGTCGGCTACCAGGGTTGGAGATCTAATGTTGGATTGGTGATAAACGTTCTGGGGTCTCACAAGATGGCGTTGTTGTTGCTAAAAATGATACAAACCTGCGCAGGGTTAAAATCTTGAATTCAAGCCTATCTCCTGGATTAGAGGCTATGGAAGCTAAGTCTGCCTCATATACGGGTGTAGTAGTTGTTTTTCATATTTAAAATATCCAACCCTTAAAGAAAACCAAAAACCTATTTCCTGTAAAAATGGATTTTGAGGGAAGATAACAAAATGGCTAGTCTTGAGAGGAAAAATTCATATCTATATTTGTTATTAATGCTTACTGAGTACTTTTGTACTCTTGCTAAATCTCTCTTTTCTAGTGTTTGTCTCAGGTGTTCAATTAGATGGTTGAATGGACGAGGCAGCGGAGTTCTACTAGAAAGAATAGAAGGGACAAGTAGCCGTGTATCGGCTTCGTCAGTTTTTTGGTGTAATAGTATCTATGTTATATCTTTTTGTTGTACCGAGATTAGAATTATATCTATGTAATGGACATATAGCTCTGCGTGGCTTGGTTTGAATATATTTTCATTTAGTCTCTAATTATTGGTCTGTTGTAACACTTTGAACACGGTGTACTAACTGTTAAAACATCGAGAGTGCTTGGTGTTTTGATTAGCTAGTATGCCGAGATTCGTGTAATTATCTTAGAGTAATGACAGTGTGACTGTCATTACCCTGGGCTAATTGCGTGGGTCGCCACAAATAGCAAGTAAATTAGTAGAGCAAAACCTAGATGGTAACAGCAGTGGGAATCAGGGAATCGAGTAGCGCTAGAGTTGGTAGAGCTCAGGCTCGGTCGAGCTAGAGGCGGCTGCTAGGCCAAGGCAGGCTAGAGTAGGAGCTAGAGTTAGGAGGGGAGGCCGGGAGAGCCCGAGCCAGGCAGTGACGAGTTAGGGTGTGACCGGGTCGGACATGCCCCAAGCGGGTTGACGAGAGGGAGTAGGCAGAGGGAGAGGCCAACGCCAAGCCAAGAGGGAGAGCAAGCCAGGGCGGTGCTGGTGCCGAGCTAGGTCGGCCAGCCTAGAGAGGAGAGTGAAGTTCGACCATGTGAGGAGAAACCGAGAGGCCAGAGAATCGGCTGAGCAGAAATGAGATGCAGTAAGGAAATGGGAGAGGAGAGTTGAGAGGGGGATAAGATTGAGAGTGTTGATCGGCTGGAAAAGAAGAGGAAAGAGCAGAGAGGCAAGGCAGAAAGAAAAAAGAGAAAGAAAAAGAAAAGAAAAGAAATGGGGAAAAACTTGGAAAATGAGTAGATTGTCACCATCTATGATCAGTTTAGATAATTAGCTAGTCACATGCATAAAAATCAAAAAGATGATGACTAGCTACATTAAAGGGGTGTTTGGGACAGCTCCAGCTCCACCAAAATCTGTGGAGTTGGTGGAGCATGGTATTTTTAGCTTCAGAAATTTATAGAGCTGGAGCTGTGGATACATTAAGAGTGTTTAGGTAGATCATCTTATTTACATTTTAGACTAAAAATATAAACTTAATTCATTTTATTTTAGCTATAAGTTTCAGATCTGAGCTGGGATTGGGAGCTAGAGCTCTCCCAAACAGGGCCTAAATAAATGAGCAGGTAAGTATAGCCATAAAAATGTATGAACAGCTAAAAATAGTAATCAACACACTTCATATAAATGAAAATTGCAACTGTTGGAATGTTTGGACGCCATAAATGACATTCAAATTAATTGCCATAGATTTAATAATCTATGATTTCGGGATCTAAATTGAATCCACCAGAAGGCCATTTTCCATATATGAGTGAGGTCGAATATATCAACCCTAATATAGGCAAGCTTTTCCTTGATCATGTTTTATTAAATGTTTCAACTGCTTTTATGTATTTATCTACATCATCACTGCATGGAAAACTTATTTTACAAATGAAAGCATTAAATCGGAAGTGGTTGGGAAGAATGGGTTGAAAAATGGGTTGATGGGTTGAAAATAGATTGAGGGATGAATTATGAGATTTGGTAGTAGATTAGTTCATTTAGTTAATGGGATAGTTGGCATGTGTTTAATATGGTCGGTAGAGGGCGCTCATGAGAAGAATTGTAGGCCGGTGGGATCCTCTACATAGGCTATAATATAAGATCAACACAACTAATATTGGGCAATGAGCCGTAAAACCAGTACTAACCATGGTATGTGAAATCGGCCAGAAAAGGTTGTCCTACGAAGATATTAGAATCTTCATATTGGATAATTGTAGATAATTAGGAGTGATAGGCTAGGTATGCTGGAGGCCCAGTGAAAGACATAGAGTGAGAAGCTAGGTATGCCGTGGGTTCCAGTGAAGGACACAGAAGTGAGAAGCTGGGTATGTCGCGAGTCCTAGTGAAGAACACAGAAAATCAGTTGTGGTTAATTCTTTCATGCTATATATGTATAAGGCCTTGGGTTGCGTATCAATGCTGCTACAATAGCACGATACAATTGTTAGTTGCGAGTCTAGCAGGACGGCCTGGGATAGGTGTCCCCCATTTAAGTAAGGGTTAGAGATCTAATACTGGAGTAGTGATAAATGTTTTGGGGCATCTTTTGTGGGTGTCACTATGGATAAAATGGTATAAACTTGTGTAGGGTATATCTTGAATTCAAGCCAATCTTTTGCATTGAGGACTATAGAAGCTAAGTCTGTCTCATATCAAGTGTTAGTAGATGATTTCTAAAAATTAAAATCAACAACCCTCAAAGAAAACTAAACTTAATTTCGGTAAAAAAAAATGGATTTTGAGGGAAGGTGATTACTAGTTGGATTTGGATTGGGAGAGAAAATCATTTATTGCATTTTGTTACTAATACTTACTGAGTACTCCTGTATTTACTGTTGCTTAAATCCCTCCTTGCTTAGAAGGTGAGTCCTATGAACACTCCTCCGAGGCCTGGGTGAGGATTGTTCGTAGGACCAGGACTTACATGAGGACGACTACTACTACTTTCAGGAGGTGTAGAGGGTCTAGTAGGCTGCTTTTCCGCTATGGCAGGCTATCAGGGTAATAGGAGATTATATGTATTTTGCTGTATTTAGAACCCATGTAAGAATTAAGGTAATCAACAGATAGCCTTAAGTGGCTTAATGGAATGTAATAAAGAGATCCATTTTCTTTCTCTAATTATTGTTTTGCTACAACACTCTGAATACGGTATAGTAACTGATAAAGTATCGGGTTGCCCAATATTTTATTAACTACTATGCCGAGATTCGCGTAATTAACTTAGGTTAATGGTAGTGTGCCTATCGTTTTCGCGGGCTAATTTTGCAGGTCATCACAATAGCACAACAACACAACACATTGTCCTTAATCGGTATTTTTCCTTAGTCCTATATATATATATATATATATATATATGTGAATATATACTCGTTCGATCATTCCTCAATCAATCAGTCAGTCCTCAATCCTCATCGGCATATTGCAGATGAGGGGGAGCGGAGCAGCTGCAGGGTAGAGTTAAAAGGGGAGCAGAGCAACTGCAGGGCAGAGGAGAGGTGGAGGGGAGATGAGAGGACTAGAGGAGAGGCAGATTTGGACATTGGAGATTAAGGGGAGGCCGATAGGGGAGACAAGGGGAGGGGAGAGGAGAGGAGAGAGGTTGGTAGCGGTGGTGAACTGTACCTAATGGCTGGATCTAGCCTCTGGAGCAGAGGCGGTGATGGCGTCAAAGCAGAGAAGGCCCAAGCCAGAGCAGACGAGGCCCATGCCGGACAAAAAGGAGGTGGCGTCACAACGCGGTGACTCCCGCACCAGAGTAGAGGAGGCATGGCATTCGCCTCAGGCTGCCACAACATCTTACGATGTCTCAGCAACACTTTAGAGGCGCCATGGCCGTAAAGCGGATGTCATACCCTTCTCCGGCAAGGCGATGGCATGACGCAGCTCCCCTGGACTGCCTTACCGTTTAACCGACGCTTAAACGACGATTTAATAACCATGATGCTTACTAAAGATCTTCTTGAATTGTGTAGTAACTAGTACTCTCTCCATTCTTTTCTACTTGTTGTTTTGGACATTGATGTGGTCTCCAATGCACACTTTTGACCATTATTTTTTCTAATTATATCTTAGCAAACATTATTAAGAATATGATGATTCGGAAGTACTTTTGTTGACAAATCTGTTAATATTATTTCCATGTAAAATTTAAACTTTTTACGTATATTAGCAGTCAAAGTTTTAAAATGTAGACCGTATGCATTCTAGGGGGACATGTAGGGAGTAACTTGTAGGCAACTAGCCCCATAAAGGATTGGCTAGCAGATCGACCATGTGAAAACCAATCTTTTTTACCATTCCTCATTTTGTTCTTGTTTGAACTGGTTTGCAGAGTTACCATGTGGTTCATTCTCTAGATAGATTTTTTAGATAATGGGTATTTTATGGCACTTGACAAAGTAGTGTTAAGCCAATGTGACGTTATCTCTCTGACCTACTAAATATTGGATCCATTTGTTGTCATGACAGCTTAATTTTTTCTGAGCAAACCTGGCCTATTAAAGTTATAAGGTCGCTAATGGATTATATTTTCGCATAAGTCGAACTGTGATAGAAAACCTTGTTTCATGTATGTTGCAGGTTTCCCTGATCTTTTTTAGCCACTTGCAAGCAGCTTGAATTGTATTTTGAAAATTAAACATGCAGAATTTCCTTGGAGTCAACTTCTTTATTATCATCATTGTTCAAATTTTGTTTGTGTTTTGGGGGATAGATGACAATGGAATGTCTTTTGTGTGCTCCTAAACTGTTTGTTTGCCAAGTTCATTACTAACCCTGATTGACAATCTGCAGGTTCCCAATGAAGAGGTGAAAGGTACACATGATTGGCTGTACGCTACTAGGTTGCAAGCGAGTCTAGCTACAGATATATTTGCCCGTGTGTTTATAATCTTGGGGGATATTTGGCAACCTAAGCAGAAAAAGGCTGCAGATCCAGTCGAGTGTTTGTTTTTAGTTGTATGGGGGGTCTGTTTTCCATAGACAGAATTTCAGTTAATATGGCACGGTTAGCTCCATCCAAGCTAACCATCGAAGTCATGCAATGCGCTTTGTTGTCGTACAATATTTTTCATTGACCCGTATTATGTGGAGCCATGTAAAAAAGTTGGAGCATATAAATCCCCAGGGTACACAATTGATGCGTAGGTTATTCCCACGCTGTTTTCCTTTTTCCCCCTTGGAGCAGCAGGTCCTTCTCTTGCACTGTTAATACCAGTCTGTCTTCGTTTTTATTTTCCGCTAAGAAGGTGCCGTTTCTGTTTTCGACACCGACCTTGTGGTCTCTTTCAACTTCCATTCGATCATCCAGTATAAGCAAAAAATAAGAAAATTCTAAACAACCAGACGGTTGATAAATATGTAAGCTCGTCGGTGGTTAACTGGATTGCTGATGTTAAAATTGTTGCTCACTTCTCTCGAGCTCTGGCTTTCCCTACTCTTCTCAAGAAACCTTCTGAGCTCGCCTCCTGGCCAGTGGCCTTCTGAGCTCGCCTTCTGAGCTCTTCATTGCAAGATATTTTTTCTTTTCTTTTCTTCTAGTGCGCTGGTGAACTCTGATCTGGTCGCCTTTCAACTCCAATCTGCAGGTTGGAGTGATTTTCTACTCCGACGCCGATCTACAAGGTTAGAGCTACCGTTGCCTATAATTCCATTGTGTAGTTCCTCCGGTTGCCGATAAGTGGTATTCACTTGTGGAGACTTTTTACTATCCTTATGAGTAGGTACTAAAATTTATATTGACATAGTATCAACATGTACAAAAAAACAGGTTCCTTCAGTCTTTAAATTTTTGGTATATCTTGATTCTATCTTAATGTAAATTTTAGTATTTTTAATGTGCCACACTCGTCTCCACTGGAGTGTACGGTGTTCCAAGCCGCTTTTCACGGTTGTTCCAAACCGGGGAATGGGTCAAACGTGCTCACCCACAAGTGCAGCAGCTACATGCATGCATGCAAGGTTACACTAGCAAGGTGTTAAACGGTTTTGATAACCCGTTTTTGTTCAGACCTCATGATAAAAGTTTCAAAAGTACACATCCAAATCATTCAGATCTGACATTACATGTAGCCAATCGAGGGCTTTTTATTCTCCTGCGAGATTGTTGGAACAATCTTCAAGCTTCTGCCCTGGTAAGTTTGGAGGAAAATGCCTTGGGTAATGGCGGAAAAGCTTGGCGGTTCTTTCGCAACAATGCCACCCACTAGCGGGTGTACGACAGCTCCTACAGGCGAGTTACGCCTCCCACGGAGGATTGAAGTCTTGTTTTTGCTCCAAATCTTGTTCATGGCCGGAAAATAAAATCTTGGTGAGATTTAGAAATTTTAGATAAATCCTGGACGAAATACAAAAAATGAAAATTGAAAACCAGATTTTTTTCTACTGAGAAAACCGAAATTTCGACTGGTTTTGCCGAGATCTCGACGAGATTTGCCGAGATCTCAGCAAAATTGCACTGAGTGAAAAATAGAACAAAAGTCATCAAAAAATTGTGAAATTTTTTGTGTAGGTTCCTGACTATCAGTGATATTCTCATAAAAAATTTCAATTCGTTATCAAATCTGAGGATTTTTTAAAAATTTAAATGTTGCAACTATCCTGATAAAACGCTGACCGACAAGTTTGAACCAAATGAACAATAAAACAAACCACGTTAGAAAATTTTGAATTTTTTTGTGCATGGATATGATGCATCATTAATATTCCTATAAAATTTTCAGATGATGATCAAGCTTCATGAACTTTTAAAAGCCATCTCAGCAAATTTCAACCAAATGAAAAATGATACAAACCATGTTAGAAAATTTTGAATTTTTTTTGGATGTTCCTAATGTATCATTAATGTTTCTATAAAATTTTCATATGATGATCAAATTTCAAGAAGTTCTAAAAATTCTGAAAGTGCTAAGTCCTGATAAAAGCTTAATGATCAATATATAGATTTGCTTTAATAATCAACAAAGTTTTAAAATTTTTGATAATTTTTCAGAAGGGTTCTAAGGAAATGCTTAAGATCTCATAAAAAAATTGAATCATTATCGCACTCCGGTGAATTTATAAAATTCTTACAAGTGCATTGTACTATTTATGTTTTTTCTGTTTTTTATTTTTGAAATATAAAAAATGAAGTTAGATGCATACATAGATTTGATTGAGCAAACAAAAAACTTGAAATTTTTTAAAAATTTTAGAGAACGGTAATGATGCAATTATTAAGCTCTTATAAAAATTTTGGATCATGATCACACTCGAGAAAATTTAGAAAATTTTGACAAGGCTACTGTCCCAATTATGTTCATTCTATTTTTGATTTTTTAAAGATAACAAATGAAGTTCAATTATTTTGAAACTTTTTTGTATGATCATACACTTCTTATGACGGTACTATAAATTTTTCACATCATGATAAAGCATATACAATTTTATAAAAATTTGACAGTATTTTTACAGTTTTTAAAAAATATCTCAAAAAATCAGTCTTTCAACAAATTTTCATAGGGGATGATTTTCTTAAGGGTTATTGGACCAAATCCAGTCAAAAAAGTCAAAAACCGATCAAACATCCTGAGATCTTGGTGAGATTTGGCAAGATCTTGCCAAGATTTTCAAGATTACTATAGCAATTTAAATTTTTTTGATTTTTTTTTGCTAAGTGTCTAATTTTACATATCCGAGTTATGGTAAAATTAGACACTTAACTAAATTTAGGCTATCCAAATCACAATCAATTTTACACTTCTAAGTTACGGTAAAATTAGATATTTAGCTAAATTTAGGCTATCCAAAGTTTTACAGGGTTATCAAACGATCTCTCTTAATCGATTGTTATTTTTGAAGTCATGATGATTTTTACTATTCATACCATGCTTACTGTTCATTCGGCACTATCGGTCTTTGTAGTGCGGTAGTGCCGCCACCCAGAGCTAATTTTTTGGGAGATTTTCTTCTTCCAGTCTTTAGAGGTGTTGAGTAGTTTTGGTTGGATTCTTTGGAAGCAAATTTTGATTTCTAGTCATTCACACCCCCCCCCCCCCCCCAAAAAAAGAACAACACCATTTTTGGTCTTTTAGGATTTCAATACTTGAGGTCATTGCAGAATATGCTTGTTTGGGACATGCCACAAGGACTCAATACAAGTTGCACAAATCTTGAAGCAAGTGAAGTGGTAAGTAATCACCATCTATTATTTATTAATGCTTTAATATTTATGTAAGTGTCAAAAAAACATAGAAGCAAGAAACCCTTCGTAAGGAAGAGGATTCAGTTTACCTTCAGCATATCCACGATATAAGATATCGATGATGCGCGCAATCTCATTCGTAAGGAAGAAACCCTTCACTTGTGCGTTATCAAGTCACATGTCTGACAGCTAAGGGCCTGTTTGGAAGCATAGTATTTTTATGGTTTCTAGGCAATACCATGGTATATGAGAATACTATGGTATTTTATACCATGAGGTGTTTAGTTATCTCTTAAAAAACTCTATTTTAAAAATCATGGTATTACTAATACTATAGTATTTTTAGAGTATTGAAAACTCCAATGCAAACCAAAGTTTTCTCACCGAGCAAGCTCCGTCGTGACCCTTTTTTCCTACTCCCGTGAAATCTGGCTCTGCTGCAGCTCCGTGCCGCGCGTTTTTTCCTTCTCCCGCCGCCACTGCTGTTTTCCCCAATCCTATCGCAAGTGGAGCACTGCTATTTTTCCCCATTCCCCCCAATCCATCGCAAGAAGTGGAGGACCTGGCCCCGTCGCTGCCGCCGGCCACCGCCGATTCCATGCCCCGTGAGAAAGGTATATACCCAACCACAGCTCGTCGCCTCACCCAACCCAGCCACAAACCATAACTGGAGTAGTTCCCTATGCGTCTCCGCAGGCGCAAGGGCAGCGGGGAGGTCGAGCCGCGCGAAGCCCCCGACAGGCTCGACCTTGCCTTGCGCCGCATTACCGTCTCCCTCGGCGACGCTCGTGTCCTCGCCCTGCCCGCTGACCTCGCGGCCGTCGCACTGCCGCTGGGCCAGGTCGCTCTCACCCCCGAGGTGGACGCGTCCGTGTTCTATTCTGCGGAGTGGCCGTGAGGGGGTTTGTCAACGATCGGGTGCTGCTGGGGGCTGTAGGGGTGGTGCCGGAGGAGGTCACCGCGGCCTTGCTGCTGGTGAAGGAGGGGAAGGCGCACGCGGTGGACTGAGGCAGCTTGGTTTGGGCCCTGCTGAAGAGGGAGGTGGTGCCGGGGAGCCACGGAGCTACACGCCGCACCTCCTCCGCTTGATGGAATGCCAAAGGCCGGAGCTTTTCACCGAGGCTGATGGGAGGTTGCCCGTTGGGAAGAGGAGGAAAGGCCTGATATTGCAGCAATGCTAGAGAATGGATGAGCAGTTCGTGGATTGCAGTGTAGCTGTGGTGGGAGAGGAGAGCTTGCTTCATGGAAAAAGCGACAATGATCATTGCTGGGTAGCCGAAGCAGATGTGGAGGAGGGATCGGTTTCTGGAGTAAGCCAATACTTTGATAAGTATGCCAGTCAAAAAAACCATGAAACCAAACAGTTGGTAGTTTCAAGAAATACCATAGTTTTAATAGAGTTAGGTAAAATTATGGTATTTATGTCAAAGCAATTGCAGACCATAGTATTTCAAAACTGTTATCTCAAGTCACATGTCTTCACATATCTGACGCGCTGCTAGGATCCAAGTTCTGAATCTGTCATCTCAGCAGATAACCTCAGTCATGGTAATAATGAAGGCAAAAACGAATGACATTAGCAATTTCAAATAGAGTCGTTCAGGCAATAAAATCAGTCGGCGGTTATTGTCATTTCTGTCTGGATGGTACTACTGCGCGTTCATTTTACAATTGTCATATTAGCGGCCGGCCTTGTACATTTTTTAGTTCCGCAAACATGTCACA
The DNA here is from genome assembly GCA_036346375.1 of Guadua angustifolia. Lineage (NCBI taxonomy): Eukaryota > Viridiplantae > Streptophyta > Magnoliopsida > Poales > Poaceae > Guadua > Guadua angustifolia. Next base: position 13,819,715 of record CM070517.1, read on the forward strand.
GATCTCACTATACGTTTTAGAGAGAAAAAAAAGGAGCATCTCAAAGGCAATATGAATGACTGACTGATCGGGTTCATCTACTAAGTTAACTTTTCAAAGATTCAATACACACATGCAATTGTACGGTTTAACCGATGCCTAGAATTGCGTAAGTCAGGGATAAATCCACGATCTCAAAGAGCATGAGCACATCCTCATGTAGGTACTGAGATAAGATTTGCATCCCAGTTGTTTCCCGTCTACTATACTAACTCTGTTATAAATGGAAGGTTCGTACATTAACTTTATGGCTCCATTAGGCCCATATAAATTTTACCATATTCCTTCAAAAATTAAATGTTTTCCTATGAAATTGCTGTGAATCCCTACGATTCCAAACACACCATAAGACATAAGTAAAAGAGGAAAGAAAATAGTCTTTTCAAACAAAAACGAATAAAAATATCACCAGTTCCCATGTTTGACCAAGAAATATCCCTTGCACAGCTATCCAAGCAAGCATCATAGAATCCAAATGAAAGGCAGAAAAATCATTGATCAAATATAACGTAATACATAATAAAATCTTTTCTCTGTTGTGGTGTGTATTTCCAGTTGCATTACCGATAATCAAGTACTCAAACTCTCAAACAAGTAGACAAAAGATTTAGTACTAACAAACTTTCTCTCATTGTTGATATTTTCATAATTCATATACAAACAGCCAGTCCTTACCCCTACATTTATAGGGCAAGAATTTAAAAGCTAATCTAATAATATCGGACTAAATGGTGGTACGGGTCTTGTGGGCATTTGGACCTTAGTTGGTCTGTTTAGGGATATGTTTATACATGAATCATTCCACAAAAATGATATTTGCCAATGTCATACTTATACTTTGTTAAATACTCGTGAAAAATCCAATGGAAAAATTCGTGCCCAGAGATTAAAGAGGCTGCAGCTACAAGAGAAAATGACATAGCTATACTTCTCATGTATTCTCATATAGTTGATTTGCATGGTAAGGCGGGCGCAGTTGAGTTCTGGGATAAACCTTTTCAATAGTTAAGCACTTAAGCTCAATCATCAGGTGCAAGTTTCTCAAGAGAGATACATGTCATTTATAACAACCAAGAAAGTCGTTGTGAAGAATGCATAAATATATACTTCAAGTTGTGATGGAGACCAGAAAGCACTATTGAAATGCCCCCACCCGGGCCCCCTCCCTATTGGCGCTAGGCTGTGCCCCGGCCCATTCCTCCTGGCTTGCCCCCCCAGCCCAGCCTGCCCAACCTGCCTCTGGCCACGCTATCACTGCCCGCTCTGTGCCACCCGAGCTCACCCTCGCGCCGCGCACCGCCAGCACCGACCCCTCACCTGCCCCTGACCGCGCCCTCGTGCCGCTCGCTGCCCCCGCTGCGCCCTTGCCACCCCGTCCCCTCTCTCTCCCCTCCCCGGCTATATAAAACCCCGCCCCGACCTCGCCGCGGTGAGCCTCTCCTCTCCCGCGCCCTCTTGTCCCCTCCCGAGGCCTACTCACTCGCTGTCCTCCTTCTTCCCGTCTCATTGGCCGCCATCATCGCCACTCTCTCTCGCCCCGCGCCCAGCCCCACCTGCCAGTCTCCACTGCCCGGTCCTGCCTGTCAGTCGCCCGGGCCTACCTGTCAGTCGCCTACTCCCGCCTTGCCCACCTATCAGCGTCGGTGCACGCTGGACCAGCCCAGTCACACCAGGCCAAAAGGTGATTTACTGCACTGCCCTTTTTTTATTTTCCAATTTTTCATATTTTTTATTTTCAATTAATACGAAAAATCATTTAAAAATCCAAAAAATTCCAGAAAAAATCCCAAAAATTCAAAAAAAAAATCCAAAAATACATATTCTTGACCAGTTCGAACTGCTGAGTCCAAAAATAGCCTCCGTTTCACCAAGCAAAGTGTCTAAAATTTCCAAAATCCTCAAGATACCGTTTCGACCCATTTTTGGCCCTCTTCTTCGATTCAATTTCTGTTTTCTCTCCCTTTTTGTGTTTTTATTCATTTATTTTACTAGTTTTGTTTCTTCACGTTAGATCCAATGTTGGAGCAGTTCCAGGAGCAGTACCCGGAGTAGGAGTAATACATGGAGCTGTACAAGGAGTAGGAGCCGTCTGGAGCCAGCCAGGACTTCAGTTTCTACCAGCTAGGTGACCCCTCGACCCCGCAAGGCAAGCCACACCCTTGAACATTTTGTACCCAGTTCCTAGTATAGTACTGAAAATTTTCTTATCGCATTATTTTCCTGTATCTTCGAAAACTAAAAAGGGGATAATTTGGAATGACCTAGTTAATTATAACCCATCCCTTGTTAAGCTTATTGTTAAGCCTTAATCCACTTTTAAACTTAGGTTATAATTATTGAACTGCCGTAGGTTAGCTATTAATAATTTCCACTCTAGCTCTTTTTCTTAAATATCTCCGAGTGGTGGCTCGGTGTACTTTTTCAAAAATTGCTACGGTTAGGGGGATAGTGTTAGGCTACCCACATGAGGTGGATGTTAGTCCAACTCCCGACCGATGACAAAGACTAGGTGTTGCTCTGGTGGTTGGTACAGTCGGTAAAGCGGCGCGTGGTCTGAAATGGGCTGAGTCTCAGGCACTTAAGGACCGACTCCTTTGGGCAAAGTAAATAACTTCAGTTCCTGCTCAACAACAAGTTGGGATGGTCAGTCCTGTTGACCTATCCCAACATAGCTCAATACCTTGTGCTTCCCCTTGGAATTCCTATTGGAGGCAGCTACCATTCTCATGAATAGAATGGATCGCAGAGCGACCGGGGTGGAACGGGAATGGGGCAGCCATTCGCCGGTTCCCACAACAGTAGGTGTCCACAGCGACCAGATCGAATCTCCCACCTTAGCCAGTGGGTCTTGGAGACTGTGGATTCTCGAAACCTACTAGGTAGGGGCTAAAGAGGGGAAGTCCAACAAAAGTCTATGATTATCTCGGTCCGCCGCATGCATTTAAGTTGCATATTAATCGTGTGGCACTGACGGCCATAGATATCTTGTGGGTAAAGTTGAGCAACTCTGCAGAGTGATCATGATGGTATTCAAATACGCGGTACTTCCGGTTAATAAAGCTGAGTTATTTTGGGGTGATTCCCGTAACCGAGCTCAAGTAGTTTTGAAAACAGAACTTGTCGTAAAGCTGAACTTTGTAAAAACCCCCATGATACTACCTGGTATTTGGTTTGTGTTTCAAAATGTAATATAAAACTTGAATTTAACTCTTGCATCCACAATAACTTACTACCTGTGCTGACCCTTAACATCCCCTGTATGTAGTATTCAGAATTTCCTATGTGATTTGTTGAGTACTGTTGTGTACTCACCCTTACCTCCTACCCCCCTTACATTTTCAAGAAGACAACGACTTCCCGGAGACCGTAGATGGCGACAGTATTTGGTTTTAGGCCTTGGTCTATTGCTTGAGTTTTTCCTGTGGGAGTTTCTGTAATGTATTTAGTGCAGCCGCACCCTTTTTGTAAAACTCTGGCTGTTAGGCCTTAATTCTCTATAAATCAGTTGATTTTTGCTCTTATGTCTGGCAATGAACGCTTGGTTACTGACAACTAAAATTCTGGGTAGCTGTTGAGGTATTTAAACGCACCTCCTGAAAAGGGCGGTTGGTCATTTCATCGTCCTTCTGACTTTCTGTGATATGATATTCTAGCGTTAGTTCACTCCAAAGCAGCTATGAAACCTTGTGGATTAATTTTCAATTTTAGCTTCCGAAATTCTTTGCACAACTCCAGCTGATCATTTACCAACATATTTTCACTATGGCTCTTTTGTTTCAAAGCATTGGCTACCACACTAGCCTTATTTGAATGATAATGGATTCCAACATTATAACCCTTGATCCATTCTAGCCATCCTTTTCGCTCGATATTAAGGTCTGACTGAGTGAATATATACTTTAAATTCTTATGGTCCATATATATCTCACATCTATTTTCGATGAGATAGTGACACCATATTTTAAAAGTGTGCACTACAGTAGCTAACTCCAAATCATGCGTAAAATAATTCTCCTCATGCTGTCTCAATTGCCTCATCGCATAGGCAACCACCTAGCCATTTTTCATCACTACACATCCAAGACCTTGCCTTGAAACATTACAATATATGTCGAAACTGCTCTGCACATCTGGTAATACTAACACAGGTGCTGTTGTTAATCGCTTCTTCAACTCTAGAAAACTTTTCGCATTCCAACGTCTAAGCAACTTTTTTTTCTTTTCACCAATTGCGTAAGAGGTCAAGCAATTTCAAAAACCCTTTTATGAACCGTCGATAATATCTTGCCATTCCCAGAAAGCTACGATTCTAGGTAACAAATGGTGGTTGCTCCCAATGTAACACAGCTTCTACCTTGAATCAACAACAACTCCTTTAGTAGTAATCACATGGCTAAGAAATTTAATCTTCTCCCATCCAAAAATCACACTTGCTAAGCTTAGCATACAACTGTTGCTTTCACAGTCTTTTCAAAACCAACCTCAAATATTCTGTATACTCTTCTCTCATCTTGGAGTATACAAGAATGTCATCTACGAAGACAACAACAAACTTATCTAGGTAATCCATGAACACCTTATAATATGCAGGAGCATTAGTCAACCCCGAAGACATGATCGAAAACTCATACTGTCCATATTGCGTAGGGAACGCAATCTTTGAAACATCTGTCACACAACTTTTCAATTGATGATAACCTAATCAAAGATCTATTTTGGAGAAAACTCCAGCTCCTCTTAACTGATCAAACCAGTCATCGATCCTGGGTAGTGGACACTTGTTCTTGATCTTTTCTTCATTCAGAGAACGATTCTAATGCACACTCCCAATCTTCCATTTTCCTTTCTGATAAACAAGAGCTCCTTTGGTGACGTACTAGGTCTTCTCAAAACTCTTCGCTTTGCTTTTTAATTTTCCACTAGCTCATTAGTGGGCATTTGACATGATCTTTTTGCTATTGGTACTATACCAGGCACTAACTTGATTACGAACTTGATCTCTCAATCTGATAGCATACTAGGCAAATCCTCAGAAAACACGTCAAGGTATTTTCTAGCAATCGACGCATCTTCTAAATTGGCTATTTCCACACTATTAACCATCAGCTGACTACACAACTGTAGTCACTTGAAATATTTTTTCCAGGGTTTTAAAATCGATATAACTTTTCACCCAAAAATAGCCTTATGTTTGAACATCCAATTAATTCCATAATAACATCAAGTGTCTAAGTACTCAACACAATATGACTTGCTTGGAACTCTCCTCACTAAGCAACTGAACTTCAAAACATCCTGGGTTAAATCCAGCACAGCTGGGTATCTTCTAAAATAATGATTCTCCTAGCTGACAAGCCTCATGCTGAATACCACTAAACTAGCCACCATTGCACATGCAACATTTTCAAATGAACCATCAACATAGGCAATTACTTAGGGACACATCTGACCCATTATTTTGCATTATTGCTTTCATTCCAACCTCCATATACCAGCACATCCACCATTTTTACTTTATTTTTTTTAACAAGGAAACTTTTACATGGAATTTATGACTAATCTTTTTACTTTACAAGTAGGGTTACAACATTTCACCAAGTAAAATCATTGCTTCTGACTTCCTTGATTTAGCATTGGCGCTGGGGCTTCGACAGGGACGGAGTTGGAATTGACTTGAACCAACGCGATTACTTTCTTTTGAGAGAACTTATTGGCAACATGCTTAGGCTCATGGTAGATATAGCAGAGTTTAAGGCAAACTCTCTTCCTTATACATTCGTTGATCGGGATAGTGTCTTTGCTTAGATGCCTTTTCTTCAACTGGTTCTCTGGGCAAACTTCTCTTGCAACTTCTACCGTTCACTCTTGGCACTATGTATCGGATCGAGGTAACTTCCGGTATGACCACGGCTGCAAGAAATGCTTATTTTCTCTGTGGGCATTGCTTAACAAAATGGCCTTCCTCCTGACAGTAGTAGCACAAACGTTTGCATCGTTGTGCCTTGTTGGGTGCAACTGCATACTTATTATTGTCCTTATGATTTAGGGTTGGTTGCTTCAGAAAGCATTCTCTAGACTAATGACCTTCTCCATCACACAAGAAACATGCTGTTGGTGATTGCTACTTACTACTTTCCTAATGAAAGCTGATAGACCAGGAGGCTGCGTCTTTAGTTTTTCAAATGACATTACCTGTGCAGCTGACATTCCACCTCTTTTTGCAATTTTGGAACAACAGCAGCTCATAGATTCTCTTGCTAACGCTGAGTCATAGCGGTGACTATCGGATCCAAGGAATATTGAGTTGGGCAATGATCTTGACCTTCACAAAGGTAACATATGATGTTTGCTCATAGGACATTCTCCAATAGGGTGACTTCCTTCATAACTAGAGCAATTGATCGCATGCTTATCTGAGGTATAACCTATTTCTCCACAACGAATGCACGCTCGGTTTTCTAACTTGTCTAGTCGACAGCTCTTCAAAGAACAACGCCTAGATCTCGAACTAGGTGCAGGGATAGCGTTCTTCTCTGAATCCACTGCGACCATACTATTCTTTGGTGAAACAAAGAGATCACAAAGGCAATAGCAAACTCATTCTAGGAGATATTCTACGGGGTTCCATGGACAGCACAATACTTCTTCCACCATTCAGAAGCAATTCCCTCCATCAAATAAGAAGCATACATGACCTTCTCTCTATCTTTGCACTGATAACCTTAAGTAAGAACAGTAATCATTGATAATAGTCCGAGACGCTTTATTGACATTAGCTTGATTGGTCATATTCTGTGTTTGATTCATCATTGCCTGCATCAACTGAGTCTAAGCAGCCAGAAACTCTCTGAAACTCTGCATATCCATCTGTATTGATGGTTGAAGAACTGATCCATCCTTAAAATTTTCTCTGAGTTGATTACCACTTCCACTGGCTCTACTATTACCACTAATCTGAACCATCTACTTGATTCCTCAAAGGTTTAGGAGAGAGGAAAAATAGCATAGGTAAGAAATAGAGATCCTATTACAGGAGAGACAGGTTTAACCCAACAACTTAAGTAAGCAATATTAATAACCTGGTATGGTTGCTTACATAAGCCTAAAAGCTATGCAATATATACTACACACTCAACAATCAAGGAAGAACCAATTCAACCTAAACACACAAAACTACCATTTACATGGGCGACACTCCTATCCTAGTAGACGCGACTCCCACACATGAGTCTCAACCGACTACTCAAAGCACTGGGTCTTTTAGCTTCAAGAACACTCAATGATCCACTCTTTCTTGAGTTCAATGATTCCTTCCTTCATGATATTTGGGGTTGACAGCAAGCACTTGATGCCTTCTCCTAGGTGTGGCAGATCGCTTTTATTCAAGATAGCACAGGTAAGATTTCAACTCAATTCAGCAAAGGTAAAAGGAAGAAATTTTAGCAAGGGAAAATAATAGAAGAATGATATACATCAAGGTCACATTATTCTTTCAGATTAGGTCTTTTACTTTAGAAAATAATTTTGAAGAACCTATAGAGACGACTAGGCTATCTAGGGCCAAGATCTACAGTCAATAGGGCTCTGATACCATCTCTGTAGGGACGCGAATACACAAATCCGGACCCTCTATGTATACTGCACTAGTCCAAGATCACGCTAGTGCACACAGGCTCAACATCAATAGATATTACAATCATACATAGCGGAAATAAGATAAAAGACATCATATATTAAATATTACTAGTTGTATGACCTTATGGTGAACTTACTTGACTATGCCTCACAGGGCTGAACAACAAATTAAACGCAGTGGAATGAAGATGTAGATAAACCCCTCAGTATACCACAGGCAACTGACAAGGTTCGCACCCTGAACATTCGTCTCTTCATGGTATTCCTTCTCTAGCACTAGTGTAGATTCCTCAGCTGGTGATGTTGGTCTTGGCAACGGTGAGTATATAAAGCACTCAACAAATAATGCACAGAATATAATCCTAACATAACTATATGCAAGGCTTATTGTCGGGGATTGGAAAATTCCAGCGGCCGACCATTGCATCCTGGGGGCCTCCGAGCATGCCCATGCTCGGACGTCATCCCCAAGAAAGATCTTCGGGTCGCCCGACCTCCGGGACGACCCCCATCCTCCGTCTAGCTTCGCCCCGAGCATGCACGCTTTCGAGTCGCGACCAGACGGCCGATCTCGAAAGGACCTCGGGCCGCCCAAAGCGGGCGCATCCACGAAGACGACGTGGCATTAATTACGCTGGCTCGAAGGTTTGCGCCCCACAATCTGCCGCGCGTCTGCTGCGCCCGTGATCTGCGCCCACATCAGACCCGTCGCGCCGTGCCCGGCGGGAAGCAAGGGAACAGCACCACCCACGTCCGGAACAGTGGCGTGCCCCTCTTTAATAAATGTTGTGTCACTTGTAACCCCCTATAAATACCTTCTCGCACGAAGGGTTCAGGGTTGGACTTCATTCCCTGTTTTCCTCATACATAGAGCTTGTTGCTAGTGGTCCGGAGGATAGTCCTTAGAACCTCCCAGGGCTCCCCGAGCAAGCACATTGTGATACATCCTTAAGAAGTTAGTGCCATCACTGGACGTAGGGTTGTTATCTCCCCTGCGAGAGGCCCGAACCAGATCAAAAAAGCCTCCCCCTGTTCGTTGTGATTGTCCCAACCACCTCGATCCGTAGCTCGGTAGGCCCTCAGACGCTATACCCCTCGCGGAAAAGGGGCCCTAGGTTGATCCCTCATTCAACAAGTAAGCTCGGCGGGGGACCGGTTCCCGAATCGTCGACACTTATTTTAAAGGAATGACTAACAATGGCTATTTTGCAGCAAAGTAGCATTTATGAACAAGTACAATATATAGATTGAAAAGATAGTAAACAAATAAAGGTAATAAGATAGATTCAACATTTCTCAGGTAAACCAAGTTTCGAATTCTAAGTCAAGTTTCATCCTTTCATATGGCAACCTGCCATCCCATTTAGTTTCCATTTTATTAATCTAACCCTTGACTGTAATTCCCGAGCTATGTCAATACTGTGAGCACACCTATCCGAATAGATTTACACTCTGTAGAGGTTATGCACTTTACCCACACAACATGGTCATCTCTTATTGCGAAGCTATTAGCACACTTTCTTTTGTGCGCTGGCATTGAAATCATGACAAAGCCTTTACAATGCCATGCCTTAACCCAGTACTACCTGTTGAGGTTTCAACATTGAAGGGCTAAACCACCACAATAGGGCTCCCCTCTTATGCCATGTGAGTTCATCTATGAACCCAGACTACACCACTACAAGCAATACTAAAGATAAGATAAGCATGGAGTATCTTGCTCTCGTGATCCATTTGACGTGTTCCAACTCAAAGCTAGGTGGACAGAAGGTCCTGCAACGGAAACTGCTAGGTAGTGTTTGGTTGAGTGGACAAAGGTGGATGGGATATGGCGATTCCTGGATTTGAAGTTATTCTTTTGTTTGGTTAGGTGGATGGATAGAATATGGATATCCAGTTTTTTAGAATATTCCCTCAATATGCTCGTTTTGTTCGAGCATGTACATACTCTTTTTTAGACCATGTGTATACTTCTTTTTTAAAGGAGTATGCACACTCTTTTTTTGTTCGAGCATGTACATACTCTTTTTTTAGTACAACGCATACAAGCATTGCAGTGAAGTCTTCCATACTCATTTCGTAGTGTGTATACATAGTTACATAATCATTTGTATACATGTACACATAGGCCTCTTGTAAAAGTGTACGTATGCAAACCCAAAAGCATACCACATGTACCCAATAATTATGTGCTTATCTTCTAAACCACTGACATATCTTCTGTTCTGTTTTTTGGAGCACACAAAAGAAAGGGCCTGGAAACAGCAGATTTGGAGCGACCGCCACTTGATGGTTTAATTTGATCACTTGATTTTGCCATGGCCTACGACGGTAGTATGTAAAGACAGTTAAATAATGAGACTAAATATAACTACAAATCAGAAATTCCAAGTCAAAGAACAGATCAATCAGTAGGATTTTCGAAGGAAGCAACACACAAGATCAGGATAACATGTGAACCTAAAATACAGAAAAAAATTATTTTCAAATGAACTTTAGAATAAACATGAACATACCTTGTGCTTGTAGAGAGACTACGGCAAAAAGGAATCGGCTGGCAGTGATTCAGATCGCGAAAGCTACGAGAGCTCCACCGAGCGGGATTCAAGATCGCGATGAAGCAGATGCAGGATTCTAGATCGCGATGAAGCAGGAGCAGGATTCCAGATCGCGATGAAGCAGGAGCAGGATTCCAGATCGCGATAAACCGGGAACTGAAATCTAGATCACGATGAGCAGTTGGGCTTCAACTAAAAATGCACTTCAATTGGATTGGACTTCGATTCAGAGGAGAGAAACAAAAATTGGATTGGATCCCATATCATCAACGGAAATACCAAAAAAGAAGGCCTAGATTCCACATCACATATCCATTGGAGGTTCACTGGAAAAAGCGATTCAGTTGGCCTGGATTCCATCGCGAAGAGGAGTGGAGCTTCAACGCAAAAATCGATTCGATTGGGCTCTGCACTGTTCGGATGGGCATCTAATGCCACTTTAATGGATCGGGTGCCACATGCCTCCAAAATTTTCAGCACCGTTAGCTTCATTTGGAAGTACAGATCTCATCAAACAATAGATGATAGATAAAGTGGGAGTAACTACAGGAGTAAAAGATATAAGATATTTTTCATATATATATATATATATATATAGGAAACCTCTTTTCTACTCCCGGAAGTAATTACTCCCTATACCGTATCTCACAACGTATGGGGTATCTCGTGCGACGGAGGGTATGTACGCGTAGTATACGAGTATATAAGATCATCTAGATGGTATGTGCATTTTTTCAGAGGTGGTATGTATATTTTTTGAACATACTTCTTTTTATATGCGTATATGAAGGTATTTGCAAAATATGCTAAAAATCATGGACTCTCTTGCAATTTTTTCATGTGACTCATATTGGAGTATCTTATAATTAGTGTATGAGTGTACCCAAAGTGATAAAGGAGTATTTTAAATTCGTTTAGGTAGTATTTCAGAAGTGGGAGTAACTACACCCGGGAGTAAAAATATTTTTCTATATATATATATATATATATATATATATATATATATATATATATATATATATATATATATGTGTGTGTGTGTGTGTGTGTGTGTAGAGAGAGAGAGAGAGAATAAAAAAGACCGTCAAGTAGGCTTGAGTTGTAACGATTTAGATTAAAAGAAAGTGTCCATGTAAAGACAAAAAAAATAAGATTCAAACTAAAACAATTAAATAGAATTATCAATTTCATTTTTGAACAATTAATCACGTGAGTCCTGGGCTGTGAGGCAACGCGGACCATTAAACTTGAAACGCAGGAACACCTGCAATGCAATTTCCATTCAAAGATGAAGTGTCACAACAGCTAGATGAACTGAAAGCATTACACCTCCATTAGCACCTCCATGCCAACATTATTGAAATACTACTAGAAGCAACAGGGACCTTCTGATAGTTAGATTGTACAACAAGTATATGCCTCCAGGAAACCTTGTTTCCTGCTATGCCTGCAAATACAGGAACGCTACCTGGATCGAAATTCCAACTGTCATTTCAATGAATAATGATCACGTTAACGGAGACAAAAACGACAAAGAAGTTCATGAGGCATGACAACCTCGATAAAGAAAAATACTTAATTCCAAAAATCGAAACATTCATATGGAAATCTGAATGCATTAGCAATTTCACGTAGAGCAGTTAAAGTAATGAAATTGATTGACAAGTGACAATTAGCTTCATTTCTTTTCTGAATGATACCAGTGGACAGTCATTTTTCAATTATTTTTACAGCAGTCTTGCATATTTTCAGTACTGCAAGGATGTAACACTGCTAGCTGAGCAAGCATCAGACGATCAAAAATAAAAAAAGGAATGTTGACTGCTTGCAGATTATACACAGTAAATGTTGGTTAAACTGCATAACAGATTCTGCATCAGACAAGTGGAAACGAAGAGGTTTACGTGTCTTTATTAAATCATGAAATAGAAAGTTATAGGCCTGTGGATGATTGTCTTGTGCCATCCTCTGGACAAATTGACTACTTGACAAGAGGAAAATAGCTAAGTCACTGAACATTATATAGAAATATTGGAGAATTGTAATATTGCTTCATTTGCCACAGCATCACTTATATAAGAAAGTACTATAAAGTGAAAATGTAAAATCACGAAGAACATAATTGATGCAAATCAATCATTAAGTTCTCTATTACATAGAAAAGCCTAAATTTACTCCAAAGAATCTTGCTTCAATATGCCCATGGCTTTCTTAAAAAAGAAAGTACTACACAAGCAGTAATACAGACAGTTCAATCAACGCAAATAAAAAATAAATAGGATAAATTTTGCCTTGTAGTAGTCATCTTACTGCCACAAGGAAGCCTGAAATTATGGGGAAGGACACTCAAAATATCTGCATTTTTTGTGGAAAGATACTCAAAATAATAATGCCTAACCATTTCCATGTCGATTTTATATTTCCTATCATAATCTACAAGGCATGCATGAACTGGAAATCCCATGATCAGCACAAGAACTGCTTAAAAGACTTGCACCACAAGAATATTAACATTCTAAGTGTAGGGTGTAGAATAATGTCAGAAATCAGCTGAAAGCCAATTTAATAAATGTGTAAGGAAGATACTGAGTAATAATTTGAACGTGCAACTGCCAGTGTCCTATGTAGCCTTACAGATCATTCACATTCACGAGTCACATTGACCTCAGAGGTGGATGCAGGATTTCCAATGATGCTACCGGGGCTGTGCTCAGTGCTCACTAGCGGTCATGCATCGGTTTCGAGATAGTTCCTAGGTAGGGACTGGAGGAAAATAAAATTTTACAGTTATTTGAAAAACTGCATTCACTTTGTTTATGTTTGGATCTGTGGTTGTGACTTGTGAGAACTTTCAAATTAATTACCAATAAGTACACTTTCCTCATAATTTAAATGAAAATTTTAGTCATTTGTGGCTCAACTCAATTTGCATGAGCTACCTGTGTAAGGGAGCAAACTGCAACACTGGCCATGGTGTTGTTGCACGTTTATTTAAGTTCTAGAATGTTGTTGCACGTTTATTTAAGTTCTAGAATCCAGATAACCACCATCAAGAATAAATAGATTCATGAACAGGTAGGATATCACGAAAATAAATTTTAAACTTAAATTGTATCTAAGTGGATTGGTCTGTGTACCACTGAAACACTGATAAATCTGCTTCTAAGGCTGCAAAGTGGACAAAGACAAACCGAAACCAAGGAATTAGGCTGAGCAGTGAGATTGTTTGATGGTTAGGAATTTAGGATTTACATAATAGTACTAGAGTCTAGATAGACCTCAAAGAGGAACTGCAAGCATGCAATGTACGATTTTTGTATATAATACTATGTAACTGGGCGGTGAAGACCGAAAGACAGGCATTTCATTCACATTATTTTTAGCATCCTGCAAGTTTGTCAATAGAACATGCAAATCTTGTTTTAGGTCATAAATCTTAATAACTAGGAAAAAATCATCTTTCAATGCTCTGGTGCAGCAAATCTCACGTGTTATATCTTTAAGCCATTAATTGTAACAAGACAGAGTTCCCAGCAAATGAGAAGTAGTACTATTGCAAAATCTACAATGTGTCACCAAAAGAACCTAACCATACTAACAAAATAAGAACAAAAATGCACCTCATGGCGGCATCACAGCATACGCGGTACCTAGACTTCAGATGGTGTCTTTGCATCAATGGACAGCGCGTGCAACCCACTCCTCAGCTCATCCTGCAGGAGATCATACACAGCCCTGTGTCTCTTGAGCATGCTCTTTCCCTCAAAATCCTTGGACACCACCCACACATTGAAATGTGTCTCCCCATTGCTCCCCGCCACCCCAGCATGCCCCTTGTGGAGGTGCGAAATGTCCTCAATCTCGAGCTCAACCGGCAAAAGAGCCCTCTCAAGACACTCCCTTATCCTCTCCTTCCTCCCACCCCCAAGCCCGCCGTTCCCTTCCACCACAGCAGGTGGCACCTCCTCCAATTGTTCCTCGGCACGCCTCTCCGCCTCTGAATCCTCCTCCACTTGGGCACCAAAAGCTGCAAACTCAGGCTCTTCCTTCTCCACGGCACGTGGTTCAGCAACCTCTTGGACCAATTCTTGGCTGCCAGTCTCGACCTCACCAGCAGCGTCACCACCGGCAGCAATCTCTAGCGCCTTGCGCTTCATGAGGTTGAGCATGTTGAGCAGCCCGCTGTTCCTGGACGGCGAGAGGCTCTGCCTGATCCCAAGCAACTCGATGAACTCCACCGGAACCATCGCGACGTCCCTCGCGGGAGCGCCGGAGAGCCCGAGCACGAGCAGCGCAGCGAGGCCCTTGGTGAGCTGCGCGTCGGAGTCGGCCTGGAACCTGACGCAGCCGGGCGCCTCCTCCTCTGGCGCGGCGTGGACCCAGACCTGGGAGATGCAGCCCCGGACGCGGTTGGCGTCGGTCTTGAGCGCCGGGTCCATGGGCGGCAGCCGGGAGGCATAGGCGAGGAGCTGTTTGTAGCGGGTGCGCGGGTCGGGCACGGACTGGAATAGCCCGGCGATGTCGCGGAGCGCAGGAGGGAGCTGCGCCGGGTCGACGGAGCCGGAGGCGGTGGAGGTGGAGGGGGTCAGGGAGGCGGTGGACCTGGCGGTGAGACGGTGGAAGGAGACGGGGGAGGAGAGGACGAGGAGGTGGGGCTTGGAGAGGAGGGGTCTGGGGGATTTGGAGAGGAGGCGGAGGGACGCTGACGAGGTGGCGGCGGCGGCGGACGCCATGGATGGCGACGGAGAGGATGCGGTGGTTGGGGAGTCTGCGGTTCAGTATTTTTCGGTGTTCTGGAAATTGCAAGGGTTTTGTTTCCTTTTGTTGGGGGAATAGAGTTGTGTGCTGGGCCACGTCACCCAATCAAAACCCAGGTGCATGCGGTCGTCTGTCTCGATCCATTAATGGACTGTGTACACTTCTGGGCTGCGGCCCTTGTCGACGAGTGTAGTATGCAGATTAGGGTCTACAGGAATCTCTGTCCCATGGAATTTGATCTATTCTACCGTTTGGAATGTTCATAAAATTTCGTGGGGTTATTATATTTTTCCTACAATTTCATAAGAATTTCATCGAAAAAATCCACCGCAGCCTCTTTTCTTCCCTCGTTCGTGTAGGATGGAGGCAGTTTTCATGTGTTTTTACTATATCCTACCCAATGGCCGTTCCTGCGAGTCTCCTGTACTCTTGCTATTAAATTCTTATATTTTTTTCTAAATTCCTGTGTTTTTTATTCCTACGTTCTAACGGGACCAAAGTCTTTCTTTTTACAGCCAAGGAATAGTTTTTTTTTTGTTTTTACCAACCAAAGTTTGCTGTGTAAGGACTATGAAAGGGAAGTGAAGAAAATGATAAAATGTACCTTTATCATCTTGTGAGGAGTAAGGAGCCACACGTAGTAATGTTTCCTGATTATTTAGAAGCAAGAGAACTGTTGCTAGCTAGTCCAGGCTTCCTCGATGGTTGAATACGAAGGAAAACGGATAGACTACTCTAGTATAAAATCAAAATTTTCTATCGTATAATTAAGAAATCATTGTAAGTTATATATCACGGAATTACCATTAGATGTGCAAACTAGTAGTAAAAGTAGAGTCGATATAGCGCGTTGGTACGGTTGTAGTCGTACTACCCTCGCATCTCCTTCAATAGCTCCTCGTCACTATCACAGGTTGCGGATTGTCTTAGTATTGAAGCCTCACAACAGTCTCCAAGATATCCACATATATAGAGTAGGAACGCCACAAGCCGGAGTGCTAGCATCAGCTGCGCGGTTTTGGACGATGGAGGTGTGGCGGCTAGGGTTTCGGGAATTCCAAATTTTAATGGTGTCTCTTAACCCATCGGCTTCTTCCTTGTTGGTTAACGAATTGCTCCAGTAACTGCTGTATTAATTGCGCCGAAGAAATCTCAGTGCAGTTTAATGACGCGCGTCGCCTCGAATTCATTTCCCGCCACTTTTCACTTTTCACCGTGCTATATATATGCGGGACCCCCACGGTCATTTTCACGCTTTCCAGCTCTCGAACCACCTTCGATCGGCTTTTCTTTTACAATCGACTTCCTTGCACCTGCGCTCAAGCTTCAGACGAATTTCCAAGTCGGCAGAATGGACCCTACTCAGGTACTAATTCCAATTCCTGAAAGTGAAGATCAGTACTACCTAGGTCTGAGGAAATTCATCACGACCACGAATTAATGAGGAAATCCCAAGGCTCCCTTTATCGGCTCAAGGTTACAACATAGCAGAATGGGGAAAGAGCTTTAGAGCCTGGCCGACAGCCCTTAAAGGATGGAGAAGCTGGTTTATCAGGATATCGGCTCAGAAAAGGGAGGAATGGGAAAGAATGGGCATAGCTGAATGTCTACCTTTAAGTTTAGCTAACCCAGAAGCCAATGAGCCCTTAGTGGCCACGGCATGTTATTTCTGGTCGAACACCTTCAACGCCTTTCTTTTCCGCACTGGCCCCATCGCCCAACACTACTAGATATAGCAGAGTTGTGTTGCCTTAGGCCTGATGCGAACAAATATCGGCTTATAGTGGTAAACCTCAGTACAAGCTGATTCGATCCAAAGGTGAAGGATGGTCAAAATACATTCAGCACAACAATAAGATCAATGGGCCAGTATCGGATGAAGAACATGTCGCTTTCTTGAATCTCTGGCTGGAAAGGTTTCTTTTTTGCGGAGCATCTCTTGGGCCGACACAGGTATATCAGTTTGTAGCAGAGCAGCTGGTAAAAGGTCGTCGGCTTTCTCTTGGCAAGATGCTTCTTGGGGCGGTTTACCAGATGATGCATATTATTAGAAGTCGGCTTTTCTCCGGGTTTGCATAGTTCGTAGTTAGCAATATAGGTGGCCCATTATGGTTTGTTCAGTTGTGGCTATACAGCATTTTCAGCCGATCGCTTATATCAGAGCCTCTGGAGGAATCGGCCTTTCCTCGCGAAGACTACCCTGAAGGTGCTACTCCACAATATAGAGCCAGCCGATCACACGGAAAAAGACTTGTGATGTGCTCTAGTGAAGACACCAAAATCACCCCAGCTGCTTTTAAGAAATACTTACTATTCTTCCTCAACTTGGACAGCATGACTTTTGGGCAGCAAGACTTCTTTCTTTACAGCAACGGAGCTGATTTTCAATGGCCTTCGTTCCTTCGTCTGGATGCTGACAGCTTGCTGATGCCAGAGTCGACCCTAGAATTGTATCGAATCTTCATCTCTCCTTGCATTTTCCATGTCGGCTTGAATTCTCGAAATAGGACATTTCAGCCGTCATACGAATTCTATCATCCTTCAGTGTATGCCCGTCAATTGGGTTTCGGCCAAGTGGTACCTTGCTTTCCACTCCTTGATTGCCTTCAGCCTAGGACTCGGGTAACAAACGCTACAGCGGCTGAGATAGTTTTAGAGATAGCCGATGAATTTCAAGTTATCAATTTGCCACGCTTCTTTCTGAATTCCTGCCGAGCTAGCCAATTCTCTGCTTGGTGGGCACCTGTGTCAGAAGCTCTCTACCTGGACCGCACACCATCGGCTATTATAGAGAAGTTCCTACCGGGTTTCCATGAGCCGACGATAGCCTCCTCTAGCAGCAGTAGCGACTCTAGTGAGGATAGTTCAGATTCTTCCAGCTCATCAGGTTATACTAACTCGTCCATAGCTGTAGAGGTATCGTCTTGTTTCAAAAAGGATCCTTCATACTTCATACCTGCGAATTTTGTTTTCAGCTTTCGCTAAACACTTAATTTCTCTTATAGGATGCCGCTGTAGGCAACAAGACTGTTACGGGGCCATCGGCTGGTGGGTCTAAAGGGAAGAGACCAAATCAGACTACTGGCTTGACCGGTTACTCCTCCGGCAATCTCCGCATTCAAAGTCCATCTTTGTCGGAGCTTGAAAAGGGGCGACTCCCAAGTAAGCATTCTGAGCCGATAATTGCAAATACTTTGAGCCTATAACTGCTTCTCCTGTTACTAACATTCCATCATTCAACTTTGAAGAGAAACCTAAGTTGACGAAAGCTCCGGCCCGTCGACAAAAACGTACAGAGCAGAGTGCTGAGAGCTCCCCTCGCGCATCGGCTTTTATGGAGGTAAACATCTTCATGCTCCAAGGAGTCCCTTAAATCTTATGATACTAACCTTATCTTATGTTCTTTCAGCCGTCAGCATCGGCTCAAGCAGCTGACATTTTGGCCGATCTCCAGGGCACATCTGCTGCCAATCCGCCACTTCCCGAACAACTTCCTGTTGTCCCACCGCCTCAATCGGCACCTTCTGCACCTGTGCTAGACGAATCAACCGATCCTACCCATCTACTTGGCTTCACTTTAGACGAGTTGGATGACCCTGAGGTGATGGGCTCCGATGATTATGTCGCCGATATTCGCACTATCATCGACGTCTCTCTGAAGGCATCGGCTTCAGTTGTTCAATCTGAGCCAAACATGCAGGACAAGTTGAATTGGCTTTTCCGTGAGGTCTGCCAACCCGAAGCCCAGATCCTTGCCAACGCCCAACCGTTGAGGGATGCCATGGCCGCGGTTGAAGCCGATCTTCCTCCCGATACAATGAGAGCACTTCTGGGAGTGTGCCATTTGGACGATCAGAGAGCGGAAGTGGAGGCCGCTCGTGCGCGCATCGCTCAAAGAGTAGCTCAGCAAACCGATCGCCAACTGTTGGATCGGCTGGTGGCCGAGGCCAAAAAGATGAAGCAGAATTTTAACACAGATGTTGCTTCTTTGAAGTCCACCAAGGCCCAGATCCTTCAGCTGGAATCGGCCAAGAAACATCTTGAGGAAGAATTGGCAAAGCTTCACAATCGGCTGATTGATGAGCAGGCGTAGGCAGCGGCGAAGACGGCTTCCCTTTCAGAGCAGAAACAGCAAATTAGCCTAACTGTTGCTAAGGTCAAAGATCAATCGGCCAAGATCGTTCCTGTGCCTGGCAGCGCCCAAGCTGATGAGCGAACAATAGATGGAGTCCAAGATGCTCTAGCCAAAGCAGCTGCGGCCTTAGCTGCCTTGGGGGCCAGGCTTCTCGGGTCGGGCTTGTAATTTTGTGATGTAATGACGTAACTTGTCTTAAAACAATGTCGTTTTTGCTATTCTTGCAACACTTTCAATCGGCTGTTTAACCGATTTTATATTTATCTTTCAGAATTTCTGCGTTTTTTGATCATTCATGCCCCGATCCACACGCTAGGATAATATCTCTTTAAGTATTTCCCATTGATTGCTTTTGGTAACACAATACCTTCAAGCGTCTCAAGTACGTACGTGTTTCCACCAACTAGCCGATTTATCTTATAAGGTCCTTCCCATGTTGGCGACCATTTGCCGAATCAATTGTCTTTAGAACCGATCGGCAATATCGTTTTCCAGACTAAATCAGCTTCGCTGAATGATTTTGGCACAACCTTCTTGTTATATGCTTTTGCGACTCTTTTCTTATTCCTTTCGAGCCGATCTAATGTAACCAGCCTTAACTCCGCCAAGTCGTCTAAATTGCATAGCATCAACTCACCGTATTCATTGGCCGATAGATTATTTTGTCTTGCCACTCGCATTGATTCAATATTTATCTCTACGGGTAACACAGCTTCTTGACCATACACCAACTGATATGGTGACAATTTAGTCGATCGACCCGTGGAGTGCTAGCCGATAAGCCCATAGGGACTCTGATAATGTAGTGTGCCAATTTCGAGGCCTTTCATTGATTTTCCTTTTAATCAGCTTAATCAGGGTTTTGTTGGACGACTCGGCTTGCCCATTATCCTGAGCGTAATATGGTGATGAATTAAGCAATTTAATGCCCAAACTTCCTGCAAAACTTTGAAACTCATTGGACATGAACACGGTTCCTTGATCGGTCGTAATAGTCTGCGGAATGCTGAATCGATGGATGATATGTTCATTGACAAAGCCGATAGCTTCTACGCTGGTGACCTTCTTAAGCGGAATGGCTTCTACCCACTTTGAAAAATAATCTGTGGCTGCAAGGACGAATTTATGGCCTTTACTTGATGCTGGGAATATTTGGCCGATTACATCTATTCCCCATCCTCTGAACGGCCATGGCTTGATAATCGGATGTAAAGCCGATGCTAGCGCAAGTTGCACATTTCCGAATTTTTGACAACTCTGGCATTAGGGGTGCAAACGGAGCGGATATTTCCCGACCGACCGAAGACCGAATTCGTTTAAAATCCGATTCGAATTCGAAAAAATGATATCCGGTTATATCCGGATTCGATCCGGATTCGAATCTGCCTATCCGAAAAAAATATGGGGTAGGATATGGGAAGAGAAGTATCCGATCCGTATCCGATCCATACCCGCATATCCGAGATATCCAAAAAATATCAGTGTAAATGAGTGAAATAGATATCCGGTAACAGATCCGATAAACATAAACATTCTACATCATATAAGTTCATATGTTGATTGGAATTATACTTGGCTACATATTATTCTTATATTGGGAAGGCAACTATTATTGAATTTGAAACACTTATATGTCTCCAAGGTTCTAGTAAAGTTTTGTGTATGATTGATTGATCTTAATATACGCGACATATATGGTTTCGGCTTTCACGCATTATCCGACTAACTATTCGTAACCGAGACTAACCGTATCCGGAGCGATCTGTATTCGCTCCGTATTCGCGATCAAGTAATCCAGATTCAGATTCGAATCCGCCTTTGTCCGTATCCGATTCTATATCCGAGAAAAAATTTGGAATAGGATACGGAATGAGCGAAATCCATCCGTATCCGATCCGTTTGCACCCCTATCTGGCACCCTTTATAATACTTGAAACAATCTTCTAACATTGTCGGCCAAAAATATCCTGTTCATCTTAATATCCACTTTATTTTGTAAGCCGACTGATGTGACCCACAAATCCCTTCATGAACCTCGCCCATAGCCACTTTGGCTTCTTCATCGCCCAAACATCTTAGGAGCAATCCTTCTATTGTCCGACGATATAGCTCATCTCCCATCATAACGTACTTCAATGCTTGCTGCCGCACCTTGCGTTCAACATGTCTGGACGGGTTCATCAAATAAGCTTTTATTTCTGCTCTCCAGTCGGCAGTGTCAATACACAATACTGCTTTGTCGATTGAGTCCAATGCTTTATATCGGCTATATTCTTTGTAGCCTGATGCTGCTTGAGCCAACGTATTGGCTCTGTTGTTCATTTCCCAGGGCACATGACTGATAGAAATGAAGTGAACGTACAGATAGTACTAAAGCAATGTTCCATATACTTGAATAATATTTCATCATTGCATCGGAATTCCCTTTTAATTTGTTGAACTACCAACAATGAATCACCATATGCTTCCACATCATTTACTCCTATACCTTCTAGTAGTTTGAGTCCCTTGAGCAATGCCTCATACTCAGCTTGGTTATTGGAGCATCGGCCATTTAGCCGATATGCAAATTCAGTGCTGTGCCCTTTCGGCGATACTAACACGATGCCTATTCCACTTCCTTCCTGGCAAACTGATCCATCAAAATACAATTGCCAGGGGGCTACTCCCACCATTCCTGCCACGGTATCATGTCCTGTAATGAAATCGGCTATTGCTTATTGTCGGTGTTTCGTATAACCGGCAAGTGAATTTGTAGATATAGGAGATCACGCGCCCCCTCTCCTCGAATGGTTAGACTAAAGAAGCCTCGGATGTATACTGGTTCGGGCCGAACGTCCCTACTTCCAGTTTGTGGTGGATCTCGTTGCTCAGAGTATGGTAGATTACACGTGAAGGCTAAGGATAGGCCCATAGCGCTCGTCCGAACGGGGAAGCTCAGGAGCCTCGAACGATCGCTTGGATCGGGAGAGCAAGCGAGATGGGATATGAAAGAATGAGAGAGTTCGCCCCGGTGCCGGAGACCCTGCCTCCCTTTATATAGTCGGAGGGGGCAGGTTACACGAAAATTTGGAGGAAAGAGATGGGGGGTATGCCACGCCCAGGGAGTTCGGTCTTCGGTCCTTGACGATTGACGGGTCCTGTTCATCCCATGCCGGGTTGGTAGACACAACGGACGTCGTTTCTTCGGGAAGGTGTGCGCCGCCTCCGTCGCCGCCAGATGCCGACGCTTTGTCAGGTCAGACATGACGCCTCCTTTGTCCCTAACGTGGTGAAGGGACGGGTGCTTGACCCAACGGCTCCATGGGTCAAGTGACGGTACCACCTGTCCCACTATGGACGTCGGGTCCATGGGTCAAGTGACCGTCTCGAAGTCGACCACCGACGTGGCGGAGGTTGTCGAGGTGAAGTTTGTCGGGGCCCTGACCGGGGGGCCTTAGTCGGAGCCTTTGGGATCGCCCAACCAGAGACTCGGTCGGAGCCCCTGGCAAACCTGACCCGGGCAGGGCGTTCCGTTGTATCCTCTTGGGCCTGGTTGACGGCGAGAAATACAATCTTGAAATAGACGTATACTTCGTTGTGGGGTATCCCTGGTATGAGTATTCGTCAGTAGCCCCCAGGGCCGTCCTGAAATGCAGGCGTTCCTGGATGGGCCCTTTGTCTTCGGCTTACATGGTCTTCTCGGCAGTACGGCGCTGCACGGCGAGGCAGCAAGTAGTCTTAGGGGCGGCTACTTTGCTTGGTTGAGCCCGACCGACCCGACTGGTCCGGTTTTGATCGGTCTTGTGGAAGCGCTTCCGCAGGTAGCCCCCGAGCTGCTCGGAGAGCTGGTCGGGGGGTTTACATCTGATCGGCGTAGGATCCGACTGAGTTCGAGTGCAGACTTGACCGAGCCGGAGCCCCCGAGTGGGTCGAGCTGATGCTTCAGGAGGCAGAGTCCGTCTAGTTTGGTCGGCTGTTCCGGATAGGGTCTTGTAAGCGCCCGCCCGGGTGTCTTCCCGAGCCCCCCGGTCGGAGAGCTGGTTGGGGGGTTACCCGGGTCGGACGAGTCCGACCGACTTGGTCGGAGGGCCGTGTCTTGACGCTGAGCCGGTCGGCATAGACGCCTGGTCGCCTTGCGCAGCGTTCCAGTTTTTTAAACGCTGGTTTCCTGTCGTAGCTGGAAGCAGCCGTGGTTGGCAGGGAGGCCCAGATGCCTTCGCGAGAGGTTCCGGTTCCCGATCGCTTGTTTAACGTCGTAGCTAGACGCGGCCGTGGTCGGCGGGGAGGTCCAGATGCCTTCGCGAGAGGTTCCGGTTCCCGGGTGCTTTTTTAACGTCGTAGCTAGACGCGGTCGTGGTCGGCAGGGAGGTCCGGATGCCTTCGCGAGAGGTTCCGGTTCCCGGGTGCTTTTTAAACGTCGTAGCTAGACGCGGCCGTGGTCGGCAGGAGGTCCGGATGCCTTCGCGAGAGGTTCCGGTTCCCGAGTGCTTTTTTAACGTCGTAGCTAGACGCGTTAGTGCTATTTTTACGCCAGAGCGGGCGCGTTAAGCGCTTTTTTACGCCGTGAGTGGGCGAGTCGGCCGGATCGGTTTAACGCCGCAGCCTAGGCGAGGGCATCCTTCCGAGTCCTCGCTCGGGCGAGGCGATCTGCGAGAGGAGAGGACGCTGTCGGTCCCACGTGTACGCCCGTCCCGCGGTGTGGGACTGGAGGGGGTGAGCGGACGCGTGTTTGCCATACGTCGGCCGAACACCGTGCTCGTGGAGCTACAAACGGGTTATCCGAGTGGGCCTGGAGATCGAGCGATCTCCGAGCGACGATCCTCGTCGGTGTCCGACCGGTGAAGCGACCCATAAAAACCTTTCTTTACTCGATCCGTCATCGGACCCGAGCCGTTCAGAACTTCAGCCGCAATGGTCACGCTGCCCTTCGAGACTCATGAGAGCTTGAAGTATGGTCTCGGACGCGAGCTAAAGCGATTGGGTCGTCGCCAACCCAACTAATGACCCACCGAGGGTTCGCCTTGAACTTGCCCTCACTCACACGCTCTTTGGGTACCGAGATCCACTTGGTGGATCTTGCCTTTGGGACCCGCGGCCAGGTCTTAATCGTCAGGCATTCAAGCCTTCTCGCCACCTCGAGGCTGCAAGGGCCTGGTGGGCTTTTTTCCTCCCTGCTTCGGGCCGGTTTGAGCCGACCCAGAGGCGGAGTCTAAGAGGTTGCGGGGCGTTTCGCTCGGAGCGACACCCCGACGTCTCTGCAAGCATTTAATGCGCGTGCGAGAATTAAATGCGAAACGAGATGATTGGGGGTGATACGTCTCACCAGCGGCGCAGCATGGCATCCTGACGCGATGGGCGACGCTTCATACGAGGTCCCCTTGATCGGCGCGCCTTGGTCGGCCGCTGTTCGGTGATGCCTATTTTGGTGGTGCTGTTAGCGCCCATAAGATCGGGCGCGGAGAGGCGTTAGGGCATACTCCTGCTTCCGCTTTCGCCGCCCCCTTGCGCTCGCCTTCCTTGTTCCTCGGTTTCCCCTGAGACGAGAAAAAGAAACAAAGGAGTTGGGAGAAAGTTGCTCACATTCTTTTCCTTCGACCCCCGATTGCTAACGGATTGAGGATGTCGTGGTCGGAGTGCACTGCCGAGTTCAGCCGTGCGCTTGGTCTGGAGAGGAAGGGGTTCCTCCCCCCGCGAGATGCCTCGCAATGGAGGGTCCCGATGGGGGCCACGAAACTAGCGCCGGAGGAGGGGGAGATCGTGATCCCCGCCTGGTTCTATGAGCGTGGGTTCGGGCTCCCGCTTCATCCCTTCGTCCGTGGGATGCTGCACTACTACGGGATTGAGGTGCATCATCTCAACCCTAACGGCGTGCTTCACATAGCGATCTTCATAACGCTGTGTGAGGCGTTCCTGGGGATCGAGCCCCACTGGCTGCTATGGAAGTACCTCTTCTACGCCTGATCGTGGAGGGATAAGTCGGCGGCTGCCACGGCATCCATGGGGGGTGTGGCCATCCAGCTACGCTCGTCATGGGCGAGTACATCCTTGAAGCCGCCGACGCCGAACCGGGATGGCACTCGAGTGGTTCTACACTCGAACACCGGGAGGCGGCCTTGACCTTCACCGGCCATCTCCCCGAGTCAAGAGAAGAGTGGGGCTGGGGCCTCGATAAGAAGGAGAAAAAGAAAGTGGAGTCGATCTTGGAGCGGATCAAGCTTCAGCGGGAGCGGGGCCTGACCGGCAGTGCCATTGTACGCGCGTTCATGAAGATGCGCGTGCAACCCCTTATGGACAGGCCGCGCCCCATGTTCCTGTATGGCGGGGCATTCGACCCCATGAGGATGGCCGCGGCGGAACTTGCTGCGTCGGAGCTTGAGGCCAGGGTGGCCAATGTGCTGGTCGGGGGCGCTATTGTGGCGGTGGGTGGCGGCCCCGAACCTTTTTCAATGGAGAACCCCCCCGAGCCTAGTAGGCCGAGCAGTTCCTTTTCCCCCCTTCTTGTGTCCTCTGCTTTTCGACATCTGAATTAACCAGTGATTTTGCACCATTCAGGGACTGGGTAAGATGGTGTCCCAGCCGCTGCTGCCAGGAGAGAAACAGCAGAAGGCCCAGGCCCATGAGGCGGCCGCCCTGAAAGAGTCTGCCCGCAAGAAGCGGAGAGAGGAGAGGAGGAGCGAAAAGAAGAGGGAGCGCATGGCCAGAGTTGCGCGCGGCGAGGACGCCTCTGTGACCACCGCTGTCAGTACCGCCGATCCGGTGTCGTCCTCGAGCAATGGTGGTCGCGATACCGGCGATCCAGAGGAGGCCTTCCTCAGACCCTTGGTTGGCGGTGAGCCTGCGAGATGTCGGTACTAAGCGCGTT
This sequence comes from Guadua angustifolia, assembly GCA_036346375.1. NCBI lineage: Eukaryota > Viridiplantae > Streptophyta > Magnoliopsida > Poales > Poaceae > Guadua > Guadua angustifolia. The sequence continues at coordinate 13,845,684 of CM070517.1, forward strand.
TATTGCGCGCCCAGTGGAGGTCCCCCAAGAGGAGACGTCCCTGGGGAAACGAAAGGGTGACACGCCTCCACCAAGGAGGCCAGCGAAGAGAATGCTGCTACCGTTCCATCGCTCGGCGGTGGAGAGCTCGGATGAGGTGGTGGTCCAGCGTGAAACGACTCCGGGTCCGTTCCCAGCGATGGTCGGAGCGTCGAGCGCTGACCTACCGCCGTTGGCGGAATCGGGGCCTCCGTCGGAGGCTCTCAAGGAATTGGAGCGCGAGGAGGCTCCGGCACTCCCCGACGGGTCGGGGACCGGAGGAGACGCGCGAGGGCTTCCGCCGCCACCGCCGGGGCCCGCGCCAGCTGGTGCAATCCTGGCGCCCACCATGTTCTAGCGCCGCCGCCAGGACCCGCCGAGAGGATAGCAGGACGCCGGGCATTGACGCCGGTTGAGCAGACCGGCGGCGAATATCCTCAAGAACCGAGACACGCCACTGTGCTAACTCGGCAGGAGCAACGACCCTCCGCAAAGTCTGCGATTCATACTGACGCCGTGGCGAGGTCGAGTTGTGGGGACCTTCAAGAGGGCGCCTTGCAGTGGAGGCTCATCTCGAGCCAAATTCGCTCGGGTTGGCGGTGTCCCGGCTCGGTGATGAGGCGCCAAGGTCGTTGCTGAGGTTACCCGCCCGGCTTGCCAGGTAATCCCGGCCGAATTCTTGACTTCAGCTTTTGATTCACCTTAGCGCCCGTCAGGCTAAATGAAGTGCCCGGACCTGCAAAGAATCTGGCTCACGGTCGGGAGATGTCGGCTCTCCACTCTATGCATGAACAAAGGGTGACCGCCGCAGAAGAGGGCGACCGCCTACACCCCGAGTTGCGCGAGGCTCAGGAAGCCCTGGCACACGAACGTGCGGAGGCAGAAGGGGTCCGAAGGGAGCTGTTCGAGAGACGCCGGATAACCGAATCCCAGGAGATGAGGATATCCGAGCTCAAGGCACTTTTGGCGGCGGCCCTCAGCGCCAGGGACGTCGCCGCTGCCGCAAAAGTGCAGCTCCAGGGCGAGCGCGATCAGCCTCGGGCGGAGTCGGATTCCGCCAGGAGGGATGCCTTACTCGAGCGGAAGACACGGACCGAGGCCGTGTTGGAGCTCCAGCGCCAGAAGGCGCTCGCGGCCGGCAAGCAGAATAACCCCAATTCAGTCCTCCGTGATTGTAAACCGCCTGCCTTCTTTTTGACATCGCTTTGATCTACAGCGTTGCAGGAGGAGCTCAGCGATGCCGTGGGGGCGCGGAAGACGGCAGCGGAGGAATGTGATGCAGCGATGGCCGCATGAGCGGAGGCCTTCTCCGCGAAGGAGCTGGCGGAGCGAGATCTGTCCGAGCGGGCCGCTGAGCTGACGACCCTCCACAAAGTCGGTCGGGAGATCCGCGACCGAGTGCTCGGAACTTCCGATCCAGGTTCGAGTTCGCTGCCGCTCGTTGACCAGCGTCTTGAGCACGCTCGGCGTTCGATAGCGAGGAATAGAGCTCGGAGCTTGCTCGGCGCTGGTCTTTGCTCTCTCCCATTATCGCGGCATCGACCCTGCCGTTGTCAGCAGTGGGGTTGCGGCGAACCGGTCCGACGAAGAGGTCAAAGGGTTCAGGAGCCAGGCTACTCCTCACGCCGAGGTGATCGCCAACCGGATTCCGCCAGAGAGCTTCCTCCACCGGAAACAAGAAGAAAGTTGAACATTTTGGTTTTTGTAATAACTTTGTCTTGTAATAAACTGACATTTTTAGCCGGTCGAGCCAGTCCGTAAGCCCTCCCCTTTTTTCGTGCCTCCCAGAGATGATGAACATTTCGATGACCGTGGCTTCAAAAACCGCGGAGGTTTATGCAAGCGTAGGTCGTCATGTTAACACCTTTGAGAGGGGCTCGAAACAGGAGCCGGGGCCTACGGAGCGAAATGTTCGCTTATACTCGCCACGGGACAGGGGTATTCCCGACCAGCTACGGGTTGTACGTTACGGGTAATTCTTTCTTCCGCAAGGCATTACTTCGCAACCGTAGCCACTGGGTCGTAGGCCGTAGTGCTTTGGGTCGAAAGGGTTACCATTAGGGAGGACCCAATAGCCGACCGGAGTATCTGACCCGTGTGAGTGCGGGCACTTAGGTGCAAATCGCTCATCTACACTTGCGCGGGAGAGGAGTGTTTCCGACCAGCTATGAGTCGCACCCGTGGGTACTTCCTTCTTCCGCAAGGCACTACTTCGCAACCGTAGCCACTGGGGCGTAGGCCGTAGTGCTTCGGGTCAAAAGGGTTACCGTTAGGGAGGACCCAATAGCCGACCGGGTCATCTAACCCGAAAAAGTGTGTGAGCTCGAAGCCCCCGAGCGGGGTGTGGGGACCAAGGTTGTGGTTGCTTCACAACACTTGGACTCGAAGTGGAAAAACGAATGCGAAAGAACTCTTAAGGAAAAGATTGCCTTAACTTTTATTTTGGATGCAGAAGGTGTTGCGGTGGTCGGGTCCTGTACTCAGCCTTTTGTCGGTGTGGCTTCATCTACCGGGCCCCTGATCCACTGGGGGCTGTCGTGGCCCATCCAGACGTCGCTTCGCACCGACCGCCGACGCGGTCAGCCTGAGCCGGAATAGAAATCGAAGGGTCACACTGCGCTTCCCTGGCCGCCGCAGCGTCCTTCCGTCCCAACCGTCACGTCGCATTTTAATGCGAGGCGTGGGCGAAATGCGTCCGTCGTGCGGGGCGACGTAGTTATCGCGGCGTGCGGTCGTCTCCGGGGCGGCGTCGCCCGCTTCGCTTCGCCTTTACGCCATAAATAGGGCGCAGAGGAGCAAACATGCGCAGCTATTCTCTTTGCCCTCCTACTTCTCCTTTTGCCTCCACGTGACGCAGGAGAAGGAGAGTTAGAAAGCCTCGAGCAGCGATGGCGAGCGGGGGTGACGATCGGCGGTCCGAAAAACGGGAAGCAGCGGCAGACCCCCTAGGGTCGGACCCCAAGAGATCCCGCTCGCGCACCCGGTCGCCTTCACGCGCGAGAAGAGTGGGGCTCGCGCTTCCCTTGTCGGCCTTCCGCATTAGGGACCCCATTGTGGAGTGAGTCTTTTTGCTTGATGTCGAGGTGGTTTCAGCTCCGATCCTGCTGACGCTGAGCTTTTTCCTTCTCCATCCTAGGGCCTGTGGCTCGGGATCAGGTCGTCCGTCAGCGGCATTCATGGTGACCGCTCCGGCGGGGGAAGCGGGCGCCGCCGGGGCCGCTGCTGACGCTCCCCCGGCCACCCTAGGCGGTCTTTCTGGAGCCCAAGCCGCGTCCGTGGTGATGCGGCTGGAGGCCTCCCTGCAAATCCGGGCTGCAGCAGACGCCGCCCAGAAAGCGGAGATGTTACGGCAACGGGCCTGGATCCGAGCCCTGGAAGGGAAGCTCTCCAAGACGCGCGAGGAGGTGCGGGCACTGCGGTTTCGAGCCGGTGCCGTGAAGGAAGAACTGGCCAAGGTGCAGGAGGAACGCTGGAACCTGCGCGATGATCTCATGAACGTGCTCGGTTCGGCCTTCGAAAGCATGGCCAAAAGCTTCAGGCCACTGGGGGTGGACCTGCAGGAGCCGCCGGAGCGCAACGAGCTGCACTATGCCCTCGCCCTGTCCCGTGCGGCCAACGTCCTGGCCGACCTACCCCACATCTTACGCGAGCGTTCGGCTCGCGAGGGGCAGGAGGTCGCCGTGTCCGTGGCGGAATATGTGCTGGCCTGTTGTGCCAGCCGCCATGCCGCCTTTGACCCGATCGCGACTATTGGCGGGGTCGAAGGAGACGCGGATCGAGCGTGGGCCAGAGTGCGGCCGGCGGCTGAGATGGTGGCGGGGCTGGTGAACAGCGGCAGCTCTGAGGACAACGACGACTTCGCCGGATGAGCTTCCGGGTGCCTGCAGCTTGCTTTTTGCTTCCGGGGGGGGCGTAATGCATGTACATATTCCATGCTATGAACTTTGGGGATTTTGCTAGATACTTTACATTTCTTCGCCGTAATGAACACTCATCGAGCGACTATAGCTTTCTAGAAGTGTAGGTCGGAGTGTTAGTATCTAGGGGAAGACGTAAAAGATGCCTGGGGATTCAGTAGCTCGAAAAAATGTGTCGCGGGTCGGCCACGGGTCGTCTCGCACGGGAACCTCCTTCCCCCACGCAGTACTACTTCACAACCGTAGCCGCAGGGGCGTAGGCCGTAGTACTCGGGTCGAAAGGGTTACCATTTGCAAGGGGCCTGATGGCCGGTCGGGACGCCACCTCAAGCGGGTATGCGAGGATGCAATTTCGAGATAATGACCTGCTGACTCCTTAGCATTCTACGCGGCCGGCACAGTGGTTCCGTGCCCGACCGGTCGACGGTTGGGACGGTCGCACCTGGTGATTCGGTTGGGCGCCAAGTCGACGGGCCCAGCCGATCTGAAGGTGCGCAGAGGTCGAAGATGAAGGCCCCGATCGGGATATCGCCGCTGGCGCTTATTAGGCTCCGAGGCTCGCATGATCCACCTTTCTGCCTCGCCCAGGATGCCTCGGCAAAGACCGACGCCAGAGCAACATTTCGGCCGTCGCAGGGGAAGCGAGGAGGGCCACGCGACCCCTTGGCCAATTGGAAGTGAACTTTGACGCGGCTATGCGGGCGCATGCCAGCGCATGTGAAGGCTCGGCCGCTTGCTCCAGATCGCCCCGAGTTTGCCAAGCCCGGTCTTTTGGGGCCTCCAACTGCCACGCCACCGCCGGCTCAGGCAGAAGCTCGAGGAGGGCGGGTTGAGGACAACCCATGCGACGCAAAGCGAACTCTGCTCCTGGCGCGAACGCATCGTCGAGTCCGCGCCGTCGTTGGTGAAGAAGACCATCGAGGAGGGAAATGGGAATCCGGAGATGACGCGCAGGATCCCCTACCTGGCGCGCCAACTGTCGGTGTTTTGTATAACCGGCAAGTGAATTTGTAGATATAGGAGATCACGCGCCCCCTCTCCTCGAATGGTTAGACTAAAGAAGCCTCGGATGTATACCGTTCGGGCCGAACGCCCTACTTCCGGCCAGTGGTGGATCTCGTTGCTTTCGAGTATGGTAGATTACACGCGAGGGCTAAGGACAGGCCCTTAGCGCTCGTCCGAACGGGGAAGCTCAGGAGCCTCGAACGATCGCCCGGATCGGGAGAGCAAACGAGATGGGATATGAAAGAATGAGAGAGTTCGCCCCGGTGCCGGGGACCCTTTCTCCCTTTATATAGTCGGAGGGGGCAGGTTACACGAAAATTTGGAGGAAAGAGATGGGGGATATGCCACGCCCAGGGAGTTCGGTCTTCGGTCCTTGACGATTGACAGGTCCTGTTCATCCCATGCCGGGTTGGTAGACACAACGGACGTCATTTCTTCGGGAAGGTGCGCACCTGTCCTCTGTCTTTGCCAGATGCTTGACGCCGTCAGGTTTGTATTACGTACACTCCTTTGTCCCTGACGTGGTGAAGGGACGGGTGCTTGACCCAACGGCTCCTATGCTGCCTTGGGAAGAAACCACCTGTCCCAGTATGGACGTCGGGTCCATGGGTCAAGTGACCGGCTCGAAGTCGACCACCGACGTGGCGGAGGTTGTCGAGGTGAAGTTTGTCGGGGCCCTGACCGGGGGCCTTAGTCGGAGCCTTTGGGATCGCCCGACCGGGGACTCGGTCGGAGCCCCTGGCAAACCTGACCCGGGCAGGGCGTTCCGTTGTATCCTCTTGGGCCTGGTTGACGGCTAGAAATACAATCTTGAAATAGACGTATACTTCGTTGTGGGGTATCCCTGGTATGAGTATTCGTCACTTGTCCTTTAACGGCTTTAGCCGATTCAAACTGCAGGTCGAACTCAGACAGAGCGTAAGCCCATTTCCCAAGTCGCCCTCTTAAGATTGGAGCGGATAGCATGTATTTAACAACGTCAATCCTACACACTACTATGCAAGTCGATGCTAATACATAGTGCCTTAATTTTGTGCAAGCAAAATATAATGACAAACATAACTTCTCTACTGGAGGGTACCTGATTTCAGTATCCAAGAGTCTTCGGCTTAAGTAAAATATTATTCGTTCTTTGCCATCGACTTCTTGCGCCAACACAGCCCCGATGGTTTCGTTTTCAGCCGATACGTACAATTTGAACGGAATCCCCTTCTGTGGTGTGGCCAGGACTGGTGGTGATGCCAAGTACAGCTTTATGTCATCAAAAGCCTTTTGCTGATTGGCTCCCCGTCTGAAATTCTGATTATCTTTTAATTTTAGTAATGGCGTAAAAGCTTGAATCCTACCAAACAGATTCGAAATAAATCGTCTTAAGTAATTAATATTACCGATCAGCTTCTGCTATTCATTTTTGCATGTCGGCGGCTTTGTATTTACTATGGCCTTGACCCTTGTCTGGTTAACTTCAATACCCCTCTGATGAACTATGAAACCAAGGAACTGGCCAGCCGACACACCAAATGCACATTTCAAGGGGTTCATTTTCAACCTGTGAGCCCTTGTGTTCTGGAACACCTTTTCTAAATCGGCCAAATGCTGCCAATTCTCTTTAGATTTCACCACCACATCATCAATGTATATCTCAACAATATGGCCGATTAGGTCATGAAAAATCAGGTTCATGGCGCGTTGATAAGTAGCACCTGCATTTCTCAAGTCGAATGTCATCACAGTCCATTCATACAACCCCAGAGCACCAGGGCATCTGAAGACAGTTTTAGGGACATCGGCTTCTGCCATGAATATCTGATTATACCCTGCATTCCCATCAAGAAAACTAATAATCTTATTACTCGACGCAAGATCGATGAGCATATCGGCTATAGGCATTGGGTATTCATCTTTTAGGCGTAGTTTTATTTAAATCCACAAATCGATACATACTGAAGCTTACCATTCTTTTTCATGACAGAACAATGTTGGACACCCACTCAAAGATAAGCAAGGCCTTATAAATTTGGCCTCCAACAATCTCTCAATTTCCTCTTTTATCATATTGTACAATTCCGGATTAAAACGCCGAGGAGATTGTTTATATGGCCGATATCCTGGCTTTATAGGTAGCCGATGTTCCACTAACTGTCGGCTTAACCCAGGCATCTCATAATATTCCCAGGCGAAACACTCCCTGTAATTCCTAAGTATTTCGACCAACTTGTTTTTGTATTCTAGACCTAGTTTTGCACTTACAAAAGTTGGCCTTTTCCTATCACCTTCTCCTATATCGACTTCCTCAAGCATATCGGCAGAAGTGAAACCTTGACCCAATTTTTCTTCCTGGAAATCTTTGACGGCTTCACAAGAATTTATTACATGCCGATAACTCCTTACCTTGTCTTGCAATACTCTAATCATTTCTGACCCCATCTTCTCAGGACTTCACTTGCCCGATCAAACGTGCTTGGCTTAACACTGATCGGCATCAACCCCGACTTACCAATGCATATGAAGTCGCAATCATCTAATGTCTTACCCGATATGCACTCCGCTTATTCATGCGGCCAATTCGCGTCGGAACTAGCCATGGCAATATGAGCCGATGTATCGGCTGAAACGACCTCGGCTTTGTCTTCGTTCCATTGTACAAGAAGCTGATGCATGGTCGATGGTATACAGCAATTTGCATGTATCCAATCTCGTCCAAGAAGCACACTGTAATTTCCTTTAGCTTCAATCACAAAAAATGCGATCGGCAAAGTTTTGCTGCCGACGGTTAATTCTGTGACCATCACCCCTTTTGCTTCGGTAGGGTCACCAGTGAAATCGTTTAATACCATATTTGTCTTGATCAAATCTTCATCGGTTTTACCCAACTTTTTGCAAGTAGTGAGTGCAATCAAATTTACAGTAGCTCCCCTATCCACTAACATCCTGGAAATCGGCTTTCCATTGATGTAGCCTTTCAAGTACAATGGCTTCAAGTGCCGATGAGGATCTTGTGGTTTTTCGAACACAACATCCTGTGCACCCAAGCATAGTTGAGCAAACGTATCTTTAGCCGATTCAGTTTTAATTCTGAACTCGGCTGGTAAAGTAAATACCATGTTGATATCCATGGGAGGAGTATCGTCGCGTATCACTGGTGACAGCAAATCATCTGAGGAATCTGTTTCGTCATCGGCTTGTTCTTTTCTCCTCCATTCCTTTTTAACAGACTTCATCGGTCGTAATTCATTGAATGTTTCATCCCTCTGTTTTTCATCTTCGGCCTCCCTTATCTCCTGCGTCCTTAGGCGCTAAAGCCGTCTACGTTGAGATCGGCTAAGCCCCGTCGGGCACTACCTTGGTTTAGGTTCAATCGGCTTGTGAATTTTACCAGCCAGATTCTCCGTAGGTCCAACTTCCTTGTCTTGTTTCAGCGCACCCAACCTTTCCTTTATCGGCTTTCTATGTCCTGACTCAGTCTGATCTGGTGTTGTATCAGATAGTCACTCTCTCACCGATTGCCTTGGCCAATCTTTCTGTGGGTAATGTTCCATGGGGCATGATCTTGGAGAAGGTAACACCACACCCCTTTCCCAACAAAATTGCCAAAAGGGGCACCTCTGATGAGCTCTTTTTATGTTGTCTGGTCGATACAGATCATCTGACCGAAACACGCTGGTTGGTCGATGCAAATTATTTGGCCGAAACATGCTGTTTGGCCGATGCAAGTTATCTGGCCGGTGAGCCTGCTGTTTTTGCTGATGACTTATCCTCTCATATTTCTCAAGTAATTGCGAGAAAGTTGGTTTAGGCTTGAATACTGGTTTCCGAGGTGGGGACCGTTCGGCTTTGTACCATCGCCCAACTTGTAAATCTCCTTTTGGCTTCACCATTCTTGAATTTCTTCCATCCTGATCGGCTTCGATTTGAAGTGAGCCGATTGTTATCTTCAACGTTTCCCCTTTTGAGCTAGACTCTATGTCGACTTGCTGCATTGCTTTAGGCCTTTCGTCGACAATCTCCTTCCCTTTGCTTGAACATTGCACCATGTTTATTGGGAAAGGGTTGACATCCACTTCCATGGTCGGCTCTTCGCAAACTTGAGCCGGCCATCTTCAATGGTCGCTTGTATCTCATGTCAAAGATATTACAATCATTAGTGTTATGGGAAAAAGAATGATACCACTTACGAGATCGCTCGTTTTTGATTTCGCTTACCGACGGTATGGTATGTCCTTCTGGCAATCGTATCAATTTCTCTTGTAATAGCATGTTGAATATACGATCACACTTGGATACGTCGAAAGCGTATTTAATCTCCGACTTACTCCTAGTCAGCTTGAGCCATGAACAGACAAGTGGTTTTTTGGAACCCTTTATCCATTCGGCTATATTTATATCTGCTTCATCTTCAGAGGCTTCACTTGAACTATAATCAACCATGTTTATTTTGGCCTTATCTTTGCCATTGCCGTTTAGCCTAATTTTATCTTTGAATTCTTTACTTAAATATCGGCTTTCCTGTGCCGATACACGATGAAGCAGATGACTCAAATCAGTAAACTCTTGTCCAGTAAGTTTTTCCTTAAGTGGGGGAATCAGCCCTTGGAATGCTAAATCGGCTAGTTGGTTATCGGGCAATACTACACTAAAGCATCGATTTCGCACTTCTCTAAATCTTCTAATATAATCAGAAGCTGATTCACCAAATTTTTGCTGGATAATGCTCATGTCTGAAATCCTTAATTCTAGACTGCTAGAGAAAAAGTATTTGTGAAATCGGCTCTCTAAATCATTCCAGAAATGGACCGAATTTGGAGGCAGATTTGTGAACCAGGTAAAAGCAGTTCCCGATAATGATAGGGGGAAAGAGTCTAATTTTCAACCCGTCGGACTGAGCTGCTTCACCACACTGGCCGATAAACCGTCCAACATGTTCTAAAGTAGTGATCGAATCATCCCCTGAAAATTTTGCAAAATCGGGAATCCTAAAGTTATGGGGGTATGACATGCGGTCAATGTAGTCTGGGTACGGCTTTCTATAGCCGATCGTTTTCCCTTTGGGTTGTAAACCAAATTGGTCTCTCAAGACCATAGAAATCTGATCAGCCCAATTAACGTTATTGGCCGGTGTAACTCCAGGGTTCAGCCAATCATGATGGATAGCCTCCTGCCCCCCGAGTGCAAACTCGGCTGGTCGGCTTGCCCTAACCGACGGGTACTAGCGTTGCCATGATTCGCACCCATCGGTTTTAGCAACCGGGACCTCAGGCAATGGAACGAACGGCTCTGCGTATGAAACTACCTTATATGGAGCCAGATTTCTAGCTTGGAACGATCCTTGGGGTTTACACTTTCTGTCTAATTCAATCGGCTGAGAAGTCGACTGAGCATAGGAAGTCCCTGATGCTGATGGGTCTAACTTTGCAGCGTCAGTGTATGCATGGTAGTGAGTAACTGGACTCGGGCGAGGATTTGCTGATGCCAACACGGTGGGTTGGGTCGGCATTAGCGAGGGTGCAGATGCCGACGCTTTGATTGTGTTGGCGTTTGGTGCCACAGAATATACAGGATATGTCGGGAGTGGCTGTAATGGATCCAGCAATCCTCCAGATGTTTCCAACTTCTGCGCGATTGTTTTTACGCTATTTTCTATCATTGGCTTTAAGGTCGTAACCAAAGCCGATGATTGATTAATTAAAGCATGATGCACAGATTGTTCAATCATAACAGATAATTCGGCTTGAGCTGGCATATATTGGCTTACTGGATTCGATGTGACGCCAGCTTCACCAAGGGGATTCAATGTTGGGAGTGCCATCTTCTGTGTGACCCCTCGTCGGGTTTTCTGATAACAACCCAGTATTAACTCCTCTAAAGCAGCTTTTCAATCTTCAATCTCTTTGCGCTGCTCTGGAGTCAAATCGTCCAGGGTAGGGACGATTATAGCATCGATATGACGCTTACCGGTGCGGTGGATTTGCTCGATCATCTTTTTTCGATCTGGTCCCACCGGGCGTGCCAAAAATGTGTTGACACCAAAAACTTGACGTAGGGTTTCTGGCTTGCAACACACCAGACGAACACCGGGTTCAAGAATGAGGCGTGCCAATCAATTTGACCCTGCAATCGATAAGGAAAGTGTCGTGAAATCTAAGCCGATCCTTGGAGAAGAATCGGCTAAAGTAAGATCAGCCAAAAAGCCGATCAAACAGGATAAACAGATTAGCCGATCAAGGCTAATCAGAAGGGTAAAGGTAGATCGATTCTGAAAAGGCAATGCGCAACAAGACAGAACAAATCAAACCTGAGGAAATCGAAGACGACTAAACAATCGGCGATACACAACTTTATTTGATCGATGTCGACTTACAGAAAAAGAATTACAAGGCTAAAAGACTAAAAGCTACAGGAAACGAAAAACTGGAAGATATGATTTGCTGTATATCCTTTCTTCAAGCAGCCCTGGCGCGCCTTATATACCCGTCAGCCGATCCGAGTCCTGTTCGGTTACGCCAATTTAATCCGAGTCGGCTATAGTTTCCTAATTGGACTCCTGTTTCCAAACACTCGCCGTACGTTATCCTAATTTCTTGAAGATGCTCCGTGCACTATCCAAATTCGTACGACTCTGCCGATCCTTTCATGATTTCCAAAATTCTGATGCAAACAGTTGGTATAGATTCTTTTTTGTTTCTTTTCTGCATGGAATTTGGAAGCTGATAATAGATCAAGTTTTATAATAGGACAAGTGCCAAGCTTTTTATGCAGTAACGTACAATCATGTCGATGAAACTCTGGACGATTTTTTCATATGCTTGCTGTTATTCAGATGAAATTTCACACATAATCTCAAAGCCTGAAGGAAGAATTGGGAAAAGCAAATGGTCAATTGCTAAGCATGGAAGAGTTAGTTATCTGCCACCCAAGCTTCCAGCTAATCCATAAAATTAATCTAACAAGTTTTTATTTCACACAGGAGCGTAAGAGGAAAATTGAACAACTTAAGCATGCCAATCAAACGAATAGCAATGCCCTGGAGAACAAGCTCAGGTTAAATTTTCCTTTTAAGGGAGACAGCAGACTACTGTTTGGAGATTCCTAAATTTAGGATCTTTTATGTACAAATACTTATTATTTTGTATTCAAACAGATAGAACATGTAGATAAATGCATGTATGATTTTTTCATATTTTTTTTCTAATTTTTTCTACTATCGAGAGACCATTTTACAGTGTGTTGAAAATTACTGAAATTTTGACCTCAAAATTTCCAAATCTCAAATTTACTTTTTGAATTTTGTGCAGATTTCGTTAGAAATTTTGAAATCCCTATTAAAATTTTAGATTTTGACTGTCTCCGAGACGTAGTTTGAAAATGAAATGTGAAACCCATCAGAGGCATAGTGTGATCGTGGAACAGTATATTCAACTCGTCTTGTGGAAATTACGGTGAGCTCGGGCGCCACGGCAGTGCATGCACAATGCAGACTGGGTTCGATTAGCACTTTGCGGACCGTCTCCCCATCCGGATGTCCCACGAGTTCGAGATGAATGAATGGGAACGGGTAGAGGTGGGCGTCGTGTTGGCGGCCGGCCAAGACGGCCCATCGCGGCTTGGGCCGAACTGCGGGGCCGAACGACCCGTCGTGTTCACCGTGCTTGGGGCCGGGCCGCCCGATTCATCTTCAGCCGAGCCCAGCACGGTCCATTTGGCGCGTGCTCGCTTTGTGCCGTCTTGCCCAGCCCACCCATTTATACTATTGCGACGAGAGGAAAAGATCTAAAACACACGAAGTTGATTGTAAAAATACGCCTTATAAACGAAAGCGAATTATAGTGATCGATCGATTGTCCCGCCAAAGAAAAACTCTTGCGCCGATTAATTGTACCTCACTTGTCATGATTTACACTTGTACTCGGCTTGCACAAACGTATTGGGTATTTGGGTGTGTCTTTGTAGCTATGCAAGCATTCGACTATCTAAAACCGCAAGATCTCTTCGACTAAATCATGCCGCAACCAAAGCCATACACATACATACAAACAGAGGTGGGCGTCTCGTGCTCACCGCGACCATCGATGCCGCTCGCCGACCGCTACCTCCTGTATGCGCCGTGAGGGCGCTGGCGAGGCGGACGCTGGTGCGGCACCGGCGCTAGCGTGGTAACGCAAAGAAGATCGGGCTATGTCGTGGGTCGGCGTGCCACCGCTGTCGGGCGTGCAGCCGCCGTCTTGCGGCGGCATCGCCCAAACGGTCGGGCCGCGCCGTGCCGCCCGTCGTGCAAGATTTTAGGGCCAGACGCCCGATCTGATGTCGGGCGGCCGCGCAGACGCCCTCTAACGTCTCGGTCGGGTTTGGGCCGTCTTGGGACCCTCCGTGCCTCGGGCCGGTCCACCGAAGCACGGCCCATATGCCCAGGTCTAGGAACGGGTTCACATCCTCATAAACGGCTCCGCACCGGCATGCTACGGTCCAACCTAGCCTGGCCCACATGTCATTGTCCGTTCTGGTAATTGCTACTATTCCACGGTCAAATCCCTCCCAGTCTTCCCTCGCGACAGCTCGTGTCTTGCTGCCCCCACTGTGCACCCGTAGACCCCGACCACCGTTGACACGCTGCGCGTCCCCACCTGCCAGGGTCAAGCTCCCGCGAGGACTTCCCGGAGCCCGTCTGTGTCCTCGTGTGTGTATAATTGCAGAGATCAGTTCCTCCCCTTGCTGGTCTGTGTTCGTTCGGGTTGATTCTTTCTTGTTTGGGGGAGAAGGAATGCGGCGTTCTTGTAGTGAAGCTTGACCGGCTCGATTCGCCATCGGCTGGCTCCCAGGACGACCTTCTTTGTCCGGTAAGATTCTTGCCTTAGTTTTCCCATTCTTAACCGCATGCATGGCGTGCACAAGGATTTATTAATTCTTTCAGGCTCAGTTGTTCTCTTGTTGCCATTTAGGTTTCTGTGCAGATTGTGCGTGATGTACTTTGGCTTTCTTGATTGTACTCTGCTGTTTCTTTTGCTCTTTCCACGAGTTGTAGGATCATAGCATGGATAGTTGGATTTTCTTTTGATGGAATCTTTTTCTAGGGAATTTTATACATTTTTGTTTCGGTTATGGTTATACTTTGACGGTTTCCGGGCTGGCGTGCTTAGTTTTGTCCCCATTAGTTTCTTTATGGAGAAATCAATAAACATCTTGCATCTTCCATTGATGAGAAACCGTCAATCTCCTGCCTCATCTATCTGCTTATGTTTCACGATTTTTTTTCCCGAAGAACGTGTCATTAACTTGTGTTTATAGTTGACTATGTATGTCATAGAATTTTATTAATCTGCGCTTTCATTTTCATTGTATAAGCTGTGAGAAAGTGTTCTTGATTCTGCCCCATCCTTTTCGCAGCTTCAAAAATAATCCTGCTAAATAATATGGTTAGGTTGTCTGAAAAAGAAATGTGGTACGAGATGTTCTTATTGCTCTCAACCATGCAAGTAGGAACAATGAGCAATCAAACCTTATCAAATAACCAGAGTAAGCGGCCATTGTTGTGTAGTGTATAGATACGTTCTCTTGAATTGCACACAACTGCCTCGAGTTATCTCCCTGCTTTGATTTTGGGTAATTTTATAGAATTATTGAGGCATAATGTTCGACCCGACGTTGTGTTGGATTTATACCTAAGAGATAATCATAGGCCACATGTAATGTGGGTTTTGTACCATATTCGGACTCTAATGTAGAGGCCCACCAAAAGGCTATATAAAGGGATGAGGTGGAGGTCAGAAGAGCGTGAAGTTCTCCTCTCCACCAAAACCCTAGCCATTATCTCCCATCTGTGCGTCACGGAGCTAGCACACCAACGTACGGAATTCCTTCCTGTACGTGTGGACTACGTAGAGACGTTGCTGCGACTGCGACGTTGATTGGGACGATCGCGAAAAGGAGGAGACGTTGCTCACAGACGATCGACTTTAGCAAGAAGATGATCGGCTTGCGAGGAGGAGACGGTTGCTCCGTGGACGATCATTTACTTCCATTACATCGACGCACGCTACGTCGAACCGGCTGTTTCGATCTTTCCTTCTACTGCTCTGCGCGTCTAGTGCTAACGATCTATAATCCCCTTTTTGCGAGAAGGTTCCTGATTTATACTGTAGATTTTTATTTGGTGCTAGCGTAGCATACCGTGTAACCCTTCACATTGCTCTTGTCAAATATTGATCTGTTAGCATTGATTCAGATTCCAAGCGGACCAAGAGAATTCGTCAATCTTGCTGCACCAATTATTGCTGATTGACTAAGCCTGCTTGGCCTTTCAGACTGAAAACGGAAAATTTGTGTGCTTATCAGAAACAAAACTCTTAGCATTTTATTAATTGTTCGTCCTGAATGAAACTATCGAAGTTTGTTGACACTTACAGTTTTACCTTCATAAGTAGTACTCCCCGTCCAAGTTTATAGCACATATTTTCTCTTGATATACAGATCAAAAGATATTAAAAATGACTAGACTGCCCTAATTATTATCTCTAACCACTATATTCAATGCATACATAGTAAAAGATATAAAGTAAAGCTGAATATTTATTAGGAGTATATAGAAAATATTACACTAATTTTACATTAAAATATGAAATACGTCCTATATTTTCCTGCTCATTTGACTTAAACCGCCATTAGCACGAGCTGTAGCAAAGTGTTCTTTATTCTGCCCCCAACCTAAACGGCAACGACTGCTGTGCAATCATGGCTCCTGTGCAATCACCGTGCAATCCAACTAAGAAAAGTTTCAAAAATTTTTGAAAAAAATCATGAATGTACATCTCATCTTACCCCATCTACATATAAAATTTCATGATCAAATTCGTCCTATGCTATCTTTTTTGTAACGTTTAGCATAAAATGAATTTGATCATGAAATTTTATATGTAGATGGGGTAAGATAAGATGTATATCCATGATTTTTTTCAGAATTTTTTGAAACTTTTCTTAGTTGGATTGCACGGTGATTGCACGGGAACCCTGATTGCACAGCAGTCGTTGCCTACCTAAACTGCCGGAAGATTTCTGCCTTATCGTAACTTCGAAAGTTATCCTACTAAAAAAATTACTAGTAGATTTAAATATTTAAAAGATACTGATATCTAAAAATCTTGAACTGCAAGGTAAAATTCTTCAGAAAAACCTTCAATTGAATAAGGCCCGCATCGGTGGGTCAAAAATTCGATGTCTAAACTGGCCGCGAATCTTCTTTCGTCTTGGAATCGAGGATGGTATATCTAAAATATGACGTGTCTACCTAAAAGTAATTAGAATCATACAATGAAAAGTCAGAATCGGTAGAAAACCATAATCCAGCAATCCTTCTTTGTTAAAGTAGAGTTTAAACTAGCATATCTATTATTCACTTGGCTACTTTTCAGTCTCGTTCATCTTTGATGCCACCTTAACTGTCTAAATCTTGACTCTCCTAGTCTATTTCTGGTCACCTTTACCTCACTATAACTTAATTTTGTAGTCTTGCAACCATTATAGACAAGAAAAACTTATTACATAGCAATGCTCAATATAATATTTAACATGCATGTAATCAATATTATACCGACAGTCTAAAATTGCTAATTCAATCAATTCTCCAAGCCCAAAACAAATTTATATAAATTGACACAAGCCTAACAAATATCAAATACTTAACACATAACCATATATTGACCTTCATATGGTCTCACATTAATATTTCAAAATATTAATCCATTAACTGAGGGAATCAAGAGTGTAGTTATTATATTATTTTATTCCTTGTCTTTATTTAAATGCTTTAGCAAGATTAAGTGATTATAGTATGTCATTTAATATGATAAGTACTACTATTATTTTTTAATATTACGAATCAGATGAGTAAAGTCATTATCTGAAAAGTCTTTGATCAAACAACCATCCACTCAATTCTGTCAGATTGTCATGTGTAGAGGTGGGCGTCGTGTTGGGTCAGTCGGCCTCAAGACGGCCCATCGTGATTGTGTCTCGAATCGTCGATCATGACGACCGTCGTGCCGTGCGTGCCATGCCGGGTCAGCCTGACTCACCTTCAGCGGGCCCAAGCACGGTCCATTTCGCCAGGTTCTGCCGTGCGTCTGCCGCCTGTGCCCAAACCTATTTGCACTATTGTGACGAGAAGAAAGGAACCAGAGACGTATGGAGTTAAGACAGTGGATACAAATATTATAGAAAAAAGAACTAAAATTTATTTATTGTTAGAATGAGAGAGATGTGTTGAACAACAGTGAGAGAGAGGGCAATGAGAGAGTGAGGAAGAGAGGCAATGGAAATTGAGAGAGATGGATGAGCGAGAGAGAAATTGAG
Organism: Guadua angustifolia; assembly: GCA_036346375.1. Lineage (NCBI taxonomy): Eukaryota > Viridiplantae > Streptophyta > Magnoliopsida > Poales > Poaceae > Guadua > Guadua angustifolia. The sequence continues at coordinate 13,862,963 of CM070517.1, forward strand.
AGAGATAGGTGAGAGAGAGCTGACCCGTCTTTCTCAGGTGTCGGCGGCGGGGTAACGTTCATGCTATTGGGTACGTCCATAACGCTCACGCTCTGTAGGTCAGTGATCTTTATACTGAGCTTCTTTCTCATGCCCTGGGTTATCAGGCCCGACACGGCCCGTGCTATAGTATCGTGCTGGGCCGTGCCGCCCATCATGCCTAGTTCTCGGACCTGGTACAACCCGTGCTACAGTGTCGTGCCGGCCCAGCACAGCCCACTTTGTACCGTACCGAACTTCAGACCGTACCGTGCCCATCGTACCTCGAGTCGACCAAAAAAGCCTAACCCGAGTGCCCACCTCTAATCATATGGCTTTTGAGGCCATCATGCACACGTCTCGCTAAAAACCGACGCTTGCCGGCCAGCCATTTAATCAAAAGGAAAAGTTAACGACAATTTCTTGTGACAGTTCAGCTTCTTTATTTTATCATCTGCACACCAAGCCACCGCTAACTATGTACTTCCTTCGGGAAAAAAACTCACTTTAGTTATCAGTATTCTTTAAATATTTAGATTGGATATGTAAAAATCTAACGTATAGATTCCTCTCGAAACATATTTTTATAATATTATAATTTTATTATACTTTTTAAATATATTACAATAAAAATTAAAGTTAAATTTTAAAAATTATGTCAATATCTAAGACGATAGCTATTTTTTGATAGGGTGTAGCTTGAGAAAGCACCTCGCCCACCCTCCAGCCGTCCAGCGCATTAAAGACATGAGTAGGGGTGTAAATGGAGCGGATAATTTCCGACCGATCCGAGCCCGAATTCGTTTAAAACCCGATTCGAATTCAAAAAATGATATCCGGTTATATCCAGATTCGATCCGGATTTGAATCCGCCTATCTGAAAAAAAATATGGGTTAAGATATGGGAAGAGAAGTATCCAATTCGTATCCGATCCGTACCCACATATCTGAAAAATATCAGTGTAAATTAGTAAAAATAGATATCCGATAACAGATCCGATAAACATAAATATTATACATCATATAAGTTCATATGTTGATTGAAATTATACTTGACTACATATTATTCTTATGTAGGGAAGACATCTATTATTGAATTTGAAACACTTATATGTCTTGAAGGTTCTAGTAAAGTTTTGTGTATGGTTGATCGATCCTAATATGCATGACATATATGGTTTCTGCTTTCACGCATTATCCGACTAACTATTTACGACTGAAACTAACCGTATCCGGAATGATCTGTATTCGCGACCGAAGTAATCCATATTCGTATTCGAATCCGGCACTATCTGTATCCGATTTTATATCCAAGAAAAAATTTAAAATAGGATACGAAATGGGTGAAATCCATTCGTATCCGATCCGTTTGCACCTCTAGACATGAGCAGTTTAACACGTAGTCCAACTTCAGACCTTGGGTTGCAGGTTTTAGACCACATTTTCCGTGTTTGCCCATCAGCCCACGATTACTTTTTGGTAAAGTTACCGTGATTTAGCTTCATTCCAGGCTCTCTTTTTACAGCAAAGGTCGCGAAGTTCGTCCAATCATAACGAAACTATATTATTCTACAAAGCATTAATGCAAGGCTGCTATATTTTATTTGGACCTTCAAACAGTACATGTAACTATTTCACACCTTCCACAACAGTGTGGTCTAACCAAGAATTCAAATCTCGTTTTTCGCTCTAATTTTTGTCAGTGGCGAGAGAACAAAATCTTAGTGATATCTCGCTATTTGAAACAAATTTCAGCTGAATTATAAAATCAAAATTTGAATTCCAGATTTTAAAAAGAAAATCTCGCCGGTTTTTGCCGTTTTTGAGATCTCGGCGAGATTTTGCCGAGATCCTAATAAAATTGAATGGCGCGAAATCCAGTCGTGTAGGATCGAGATGGCAAACAGAAGGAGGGTGAATGGTTGCAAAATAAACTTTTCCCACTATAAACAATCCAGCCAAAACCCCCACTTCAAAGAGGAAAAAGGCAAAGAAAGTGAAAATCTCAGAGTCCTCGGTGATGGGCGGCACTACCACAAACTCAGTACTACCGGGGTACAGTAACGGTAGTATCGGGTTAATGTAGCTACAGTAAAAAAATCAGCCTGATGAACAAAAGGAGAAACGGAAAATCTTTTGATTGGCTGGACAAAACTTCAGGAAACTTGGTAGATATGATCCTAGAGATATTATGAACTTGTTCTAACCTTCAATCGCAAGGATTAACGTCAAAGTTTCGATTTTTTTGCCTGAGAAGGAAGAACACACCAAGTTTGAGTAAGAATACCAGAACCCAATCTAAGGCTTGCTCGTGGGATTTTACCGATCAAAGTGATCTTGAATAGCTTCTTACAAGTCACGGCAAGCAAGAACACAAGAATAAACTCCCATAAACACAAATCACAAGATCATTCACTCAAGTACGCAAAGAACGGTTTCTTGTAAGAAGAACGCATGGAACAAAATCCTCAACATAAGAACATTAAGCATGTAGAAGGAGAGGAGGTAAATCCAAATTGCGTAATATAAATTGCAAAAAGTAAATTGTAGGAATGTAAATTGCGTGAATGTAACTTGCAGAATTTAAAGTCAAAATATTAGAGCTAAAAGTAAATTCAATGTTTGATAGGAAAGATTTTTTATTGCTGGAAATGAGATTTACAAAGCCTCACAAAACAAGTGAGCAAAGCTCAAAGGAGCACAAAACATCACAAAACCTTCAAGGAAGAAGGGCTACCCTTACCCCTCTATTTGTAGTGTTTTTGAGTCATACTCCACCTTTGGATGAGTCCCTCAAACCTAAGGAACACCATAAGGGCTAGGATTGACTCACTCATTCATACATGGGCCAACCCGAAACCCACACACATAATGAGTTTTATACGCTTCTTAAAGCATACTAACTAGACCCGTTACTCTATCACTTAGACCGCAATCCAATGGCCTTTCTTGATCTGAGCAGTTCCTACCTAGCATCTCAACCATTCCTTACCTTCTCGGCTTGCCATGACTCCGCCTCCAATCATCTTCCAGCGATCCCTGATCGTTTGGACCTCCAACGCACCTCGCCTAGTCCCGATCATCTTTCGTATCACCATGGCCTAGCTTCGTCGTCCTGCAACCATCAAAAACAAGAAAACACATCACATAGCATGGTCCAAAATGATATGCAATAAAATTCATGCAATATCCAAATTCATACTCATATTTCGCTCAAAAAACCGGTACTACCGCTCCTACAAAGCCGGTAGTACCGCTTTGATGGAATACCTCAGCATCACCGAAACAGAGCAAATCCCATTCACGCCAGACCAACCTGGTCCACAGTCCGGCGCAAACTGAGTCTATGCCGGACCTTTCTTCTTCTCATCCGGCACTGAAAACAACTTATCCAAGAAAGAACCCGAGCGAATCCCATTTACGCCGGATCGTATTTCTCTTAGACAAAGTTAAGTCCGGTGCTAACTTATGTTTATGCCGTACTAACATTTTCCTTTATCCAGTGCTAACTCATTTCACGCCGGACCAATATTTTCTTAGTCCGGCGTAGACATGCAAAAGTCAATGCTCACACAAACTCAATAGATTTCCAAAACCTTTGTACGACGGACCTAACTGGCTCAGTCTGGTGCAAATGTGCTATTCTGCAAACTTGGTCAGGCGTACACAGGGCAAACATGACTCAAATTGCTTCAATTTGAAATTCCATTTCAAATCAAACTAAATTCAGAACCACTTTTTACAAACACAGTCAATTACTCATCACAAATAAGGATAGACCTCCACATGGTTTTTCAATCTCCCCCTTGATGAGTATATTGACAAACTCCTAAAAAGGCATAAATTTGAGTTTGAAGGAGAACAAGAAAACAATTTGATTGCAAAATCAAGCTTGGTCTAGAGAGAAGGAAAAAATGAGGATATGACCAAGTTGACAGAAGGAAATTTAGAGCAAAATCAATGAAAGAGCAAGTTTTTCACAAAAGCTCTAAAAATCCAATAAAACTCATGAAAATCTCTTTGTTTTTTTTAAATGATGCATTTTCTATGTTTTCTCCCCCATTTGGCAATATAGGCATCAAGATGGCATTTTCTCCTTTTTATGTATGAAATGCAGCCTAATGGAGCTTTGAAAATTATCCAAGTGACCATAAAGACAAATTATGACATCAAGCTAGTTATATAAAAAAATGTACTAAACTAAGACATGTTCAAGTGCAAATAAGAAATTTTGCTAGCAAGATTTGTTTAAAATTTGTCATTTTTAGCAAGATTGAATATGAGCAACACTTAGCATTAGTTTCAACTCTAGAAGCAAAGCCATTCAACGGATCAAATGGACAATCTAGAGTTCGACCTACTCAACACTTTGGGGAATCTAGAAGTGCATACAAGGTCCTTCGAGTTTTTGTTTAGTTTGATGCAAATTTTAATTTGGAGCTTTGAAAGACATAGTGGGGTGCAAATGTTTGATATTATTTGCATTCTTTACCTGCATATATTTTTTTATATTTTTAAAGCAATTGACTCAAGCCATATTCGATCATCTCAAGAGGGACTCTTAAGAGAATAATCTTGTTCATACACAACACATTTCAAGTTCATCTCAAGTGCAACGAGAAGCCGTTTTGTGAATGTGAGGTGTTGAGTCTAATGCACACAAAAAGAGTCTAATGCGCACAAAAAGAGTCAATTTTGCTTCACTTTTATTTTAGCATTTTGATTATTAAGCTAGTGAAAAACTCAAGTAAGGATCAAACAAGATTCACCTAAGTTGCTATAGTGACTCTAGAGAATTCTAGAATTTCACAAATCTTGGCAAATACACATAGAGAAGAAACTTAGCAAGTAAACACAACATGTTTTATCAAAAAAAAAATTTAAAGCTCATTTTTCAATTTTTGCAAGCTTAGCAAGATAAATGAACTTGGACATATCTAAGTTAGTAATTTTCTTCAAGTAATGTTGCATGGTGTATAACATGAAAAATAGATCATTTTTATAATAGACAAAGCTCATAAAATAGAAAAACAAGTCTATATGCAATGCATGATACAGATTCTTAAACTCCCCCTCAACATGTGATTCAATTTTAAGCACAAATTTGGTTCAAATTGAGTTATTAGCAAGATTAGACTCAAGAATGATATCAATTGAATGATCCAAAATAACTCAATAAAAAACTAGAAACATAGAATGGAGAGAAGAAGTTAAGAAACTGTAAACTGGACGGCTATAGAGTATAGAAAAGATAGTAGAGAACACTATGGTTCAGACTCGCTCTCATCTTCCCCAATGACTGACATAGGGAAGCTCCCTTTAGATCCCAAATTAAGGAGTGCACACAGACCCTGTCTACCCAGGGGGTCCAACACCTGCTAGAGTTATAAGACTGTGAGGGAACTCAATTTAGAGAGAAAAGAGAACAACTATCTTAAGCATGATAGCAACCTAAAGCACAAGAAGAGAGGTCTATGCAAAGCATACCAGAAGTTTAATTGAAGTGAACACATAACTCTAAGGAATAAGCCCAATAAACACCCAGAGAAAAACAAAAGAAAGGAAAACTGGAAGAAGATATAATACATAACATACGAACCAGCTCCCCCTTACAAAAGGCCGTAAGGGCACACAACTCTAAGCTCACTCCTCAAGGCAACAAACGTAGAGCTATCCAAAGACTTGGTGAAGATATCGGCTATCTGGCAGTCACTCTCTACAAACTGAACCATGATATCCCCCTTCTCCACATGATCTCTAAGGAAGTGATATCTATCATCAATGTGCCTGGTCCTGGAATGCTGCACTAGGTTCTTAGCAATGTAGATAGCAGAAGTGTTATCACAGAAAAGTGGAACACTTTCTATCTCTAACCTAAAGTCCCATAAGGTCGATCTTATCTAGAGCACTTGGCTACAGCAACTGACTGCAGCAACATACTCGGCCTCAGCGGTAGACTGTACAACTCCGGACTACTTCCTAGATGACCAAGAAATAAGAGAAGTGTCAATGAATTGGCAAGTGCTAGAAGTGATCTTCCTATCTATCCTACAGCCAGCAAAACCAGCATCGAAAAAGTCTCAAAGGGATAGACAAGATGAAGAGTACCAGGTACCATAATCAATGGTATCTCGAAGGTATCTGAAAATGTGCTTCACCGCCTAGCGATGAGAGGCGCGAGGAGAAGCCTGAAAGCGAGCGCACATACACACAACAAAGTGTATGTCCGGTCACGAGGTAGTAAGATACAAGAGGGAGCCAATCATGCTCCGGAACTCCTTCTGATCAGTAGGCTCACCATCCTCATCGGGCTCAAGGACAGCAGTGGTGGCCATAGGAGTCATTATAGGCTTCACATCAAACATATCAAACTGCCTCAGGAGGTCCCGAGTGTACTTACCTTGGTGTAGAAAAGTACTCTCCCGAGTCTACTTTATTTGGAAGCCGAGAAAGTAGCTCAACTCGCCCATCATACTCATCTCAAATTCTGTACTCATCATCTCAGAAAACTAAGACACAAGAGAATGAGAAGAGCCACCAAAGATAATATCGTCCACATAAATTTGAACGAGAAGGAAATGAGAACCTTAGGTCTGATGAACAGAGTTTTGTCTACTATACCCATTTTGAAACCATAACTGGGAAGATAGGATTTAAACCTCTCATACCGTGCTCTAGGGGCTTGCTTAAGTCCATACAAGGCTTTGAAAAGCTTGTAGACATGGTTTGGGTATTTGGGGTTCTCAAATACTGGAGGTTGCTTGACATAAATCTCTTCCTCGATAAAGCCATTGAGGAATGCACTCTTGACATCCATTTGATAGATCTTGAAGCCTTAGGATGCAGAAAATACAAGTAGGATCCTAATCGCCTTTAGTCTAGCTACAGGGGTAAAGGTATATGCTATGTGCTAGTTTAACTTGAGAAATCTCTTAATAACTTATTATTACTATTATTTGTTTTACTTATGTTTTTAACTATTATTATATTCATTTACTAAATTTTGCTTTGTTCAAAAGTGACCATATCAGCCATTCTTTGAGTAAGCCTTGCATATAGTTATTAGACTTGCATTCTATGCACAACTTGTTGAGTACTCCATATAATCACCTTTGCAATAATCATCAATCAGTTAGAGAAGAAGAGTCAACACCACCTCTGAAGGAGGAATACTATAAAGAGGCCGATTATTAGGACTCGAGCCCCAATTGATAGCCTATAGTAGGTCGATGGATTTTCGCTAGAGTTTATTTTCATTCCGCTACAGTTTCTTATTTAGTGTTTAAGCCTTGCATAGTATAATAAATGTAATTAAACTCGACCATAACGTCATCATACTATCTATTTATTTATCATCTTTAGTCCTTTATTTTTATTCTATTGTGAATGGAGTTGATATTTATATTGCCACTATGTGCACTAATAGGATCCTGGACTAATGCAAAATACATAGAGGGTGCAGATTTGCATATTTGGGTCCTGACACACTAATGCCTACTCATCCACTAGCCTACTCCATAGTAGAGCATCAGGTGTGTTGGCTTAGCAATTAAAGGTGTTTTAATCTTAGCTAGTTGAGACTCGTGGTGTGAGAGTCGCGTTAGCTTAAGACTAGGAGTGCCACCCTATTAGCGTTAGATTTGTGTGTTTAGGATGTGTTCTTGCTTTCATGTGTGCGTAGTGTGAGCTGCAAGGAGCCCTTAGGCACTTGTTGTAGCCATGCTAAGACCTAAACTATCAAAGCACGTTGCTTAGTTTGTTTATTTGGAGTCCTTGTGCTATGTTTGGTTGGGTTTAACCTACTTACCCTTAGGAGTTCCTTTTTTCTTTGCTTTTCCCTCTTACCTAATCCCTTGGAGCAGTTAGCAGATGGTTCAGATTCATGCAAACAACTCTGGTGCTAGTGTAAGTGGATCTCATCCCAGTGATAACCCCAATGAAGGAGCTATTCCTTAAACTCGGGTTAGAGATTTTTTAAGGCAAGATATTTGTAACGTCCCAATTTTTCCCACTTTAAAAATCTTTTGTGTAGTTTAGCCCTCTAAAGATTTTCACCAATTTATTTTCTAATTGAAGCTTGATATGGGACTTTCATAAATAAAGAGTTATTTGATATGATTAAACACCAAGTGAATAATTATCAAATTTATTTTATTTATGTTTTTTTGTGCTTGGCAATATTTTTCAAATTTTTCTAGGAATTTTTTTAGCATATTTGCTATTTAATTTGTGATCTTTTAAATTTTGTATTTTCTAAAAAGCAAAACGAATTATAATGTTGGAATTTACCTTTGGGCAAAAACCTGTTGAGACCGCCCATTCCTCTCTTTGGCCCAACTCATCCCTCCATCCTTCAAGTGCCAGCCCAGCCACACCCAGCCTGATCCTCTTCACCTTGGACCAACATGCACCGTAGCTTAGCTAGCACAATGTCGTGCCATGTCACTAACAAGTGGGGCCCACCTATCAGTCGTCGTCTTCACCTAATTGACCCAAACTCCCCTATGCCATTGGATCTGCGCTGAACTCCACTTCTTTCTCACCTCCTTCATTGATGAAACTTGCACTCAAGCATCATATCTACATCGCTAGGAGTCCCATGTCCAAAGCCCTAACCCTAGCCACAAAATCTTGCCACTGTCGCCCTAGATTTTGAGGATCTCCACAACTCCCACTACTGAGCTTCATGCCAGATTCCACTAACGTCAATGAGTATCCATTGTCTTTTTAACCCCGCCATGGTGTTCGTCGTCACGTGTTCTACTTGGTGCGCACCTCCTCATCGCTATAAGTTGTTGTCGCCATGGAGGTCACCACCGCAGCTTTCTTCGCACCACCACTTGCTATCGTTTAGCACCTGCCATGACACTTGTGTAACCAGCTTAGCCTCACCGATCTCTCCAAGATGCAACCTTACATGAGCTTAGAAGCCTCACTGATGTAGTCACTGGAGTAGCGTCACCGCTCGCCACTGTTCACCACTAACCATAGGTTCCAGAGCACCTTGCCAACGTGGCAGCCACATCAATGGCACACAAGCACCACATTTGCTAAGTCAGCACCGAGCCAGCCGTGCAAGCCTAGCCAGGTTAGTTGCCACATATGTGCCACATATCTCCCATATGTATGCTACATGTCTACCATTTAGTCAACCCTAGACCGTGTCTATGACGTGTGGGGCCTACATGAAAGTTTCTTGTGTATTTTCTAAATTTTAGAAAATAAAAAGATTCCATAATATTTCTTGGTCCCACATATCAGTCTCTTAAAGAGGAATATTCTTTGAATATTCTCTTCTCTCTCTCAATTTCTAGGATACATTTGTTTGATAAATCTTTCGAGAGCATGCTCTTCTTCATACGAACTCTGATTGAGTTCATTCAGGTTGCCAAATACATCTAAAATTGAGCCCTATATTCATGTATATTTGTTTTTTTTAGTTTGTTTACCTCTTTTTTTTATTAATTTGCTTTTCGTTGCCTATTACTCTTAGACGTTGAAGTGTCAATGCTTTTGAAGGAGAAGAGTTGATTCAAGATCAAGATCAGGACCTATTCCAATGTAAGTTGTGCTTTGATTTTGTTGAATCCATTTTTATAAAAGTTATTTTGTTTCTAGCTATGCATGCTAGTTCAAACGATCAACTATTTAATTATTTTTAGACTAGTTATGCAATCTATTTGAACTATACTACCTTGTCATTTGCTATGCCACAATCATTTGTCACCCTAGATTGGATAATTAATAGTTGGCCTCTAATATATCACCAACGTGAGTTGGTTTAGAACATGATTAGTATACTTAACCATATAATGGGTTATTAATATCATTTCAATGTTCCCAATTCAAATATGACTAAGTGACTATGGAATATCTTTGCGAAAATGGTGTGTCATATGTTGTGACATGATGATATGATGTTGATACATATGTTGCACTATGGTCAAAAGGGGTGGTAAATGATTTAGATTAAGACAAATGGCAAGAGGCTATGTGCCAGTGGATTTGTGTCACATTGGTTTGGTTATTTTTGAATAAATTGATATGGTTCCTATGAATAAGTAGGTTGGAAGTCTAGCCTTGGTCAATTAAGGACTTAACATTGCAAGCTATTGAATTGATAAAAAAACAAGCACATGTTTGGAATGGGATAGACCTAACTCATTAAGTTATAGTCTTGATATATGATACCTCAAGGGATAGATTGAGCTATGTGTGTGGTCCGGAAGGGTGTGTGCTACAGTGGTGCTACATCTTGAACAATTATTGCACTTAGTCCAACGGTGAGTCTCTCCCATTCTTCTGTTTTGTGTGAGGGTAGAATGGTGAGATCAAGCTTATTGGGAGGGTCAATGTTCAAACAGAGTTTTAAATGTTTTATTATGACCTTCTTAATCGCACACTTAAGGAAGCATGTTAGTTGTATGACATGAGAAGATGATCATATCTGGTGGGTAAAGTGTATAACATCTACAAAGTATAGAACTATTTGAATAGTCATATCTCCGGTTATGGACAATGCTCGAAAATTTCACACAAGGGTTAGATGTTATAAAACTAGGAAAGAGGCTGTGTGCTATGAAAAGGAAATGGTGTATGCTCTGTTCTATTTTAAATTGAAAAATCTTTGGATAACTTATTTTACTATTATTTGTTTTACTTATGTTTTCAATCTATTATCGTATTCAATTGCTAAAGTATGTTTTATACAAAAGTAGCCATATTGGCCATTCTTTGAGTAAGCCTTGCATATATTTATATTATATTTGCATTCTATGCACAACTTGTTGAGTACTACATGTGCTCACCTTTGCAATAATCATCAAAAGTTGGAGAAGAAGAGTCAACACCAACTTTGAAGGAGTATTGATTAGAGGTTAATTATCATGATTCGAGCCCTAGTCAATTGCCTGTGGAACGTCGATAGGTTTCCACTGGAGTTTATTTTAGTTCTGGTGCAGTTTCTTTATTTAATGCTATAGCCCTACAAGGCATAATAAATGTAAAATTGACCATAAGATTATCACACTATCTATTTATCTATTAACTTTAATCATTTATTCATATTCTGCTGTGTATGGAGTTGATGTTTCATCTATATTGTCACTGTATGTAGTAGCGTGATCCTGGACTAGTGTAATATATATAGATGGTTAGGATTTTCATATTTATGTTCCAACAACATGCGTCACCTAGACGCGACGTGCCAATGCTGTATGTGCCTGTCATCTTCCTCCTCCTCCCTCCCATTAAAGGAACACCTACACCTCGTCTCATCACGCTGTCTCCCGTCTATCCCTCCTCTTCTTGGCCCGAAAAGAAATAGAACACCACCGCCACCATTACCGCAAAGTCACGTCGAGCACAGCTCCCTCATCAGTGAGCGCTCTCCAATTTGATCATGTCAAAACATGTTCTCAAACTTCCCCTACCTTTCTCCTTACCCAATTTGGTCTTAACATGTAGAGCTCATTGGCACTGTCATCTTCTTCGGTTCTAGCCAAAAACCACCACCACTACTCTCATCCCTTCTCTAGTGAACTTCAAGCCAATTCCCTCCTCCTAGTTCAGCTTTTGTCTTCCAGCTTCTCCATGGGTTGCTAGCTTTTAGCTTCTAGATGCGGAGAAGTGAACTATTTAGAACAATTTTTGGCTTTCAGAGGGGAGAAGCCAAAGCTGAAGTTGTCCCAAACAGGGCCTCAAGCTTCCCTCAGCCCAAGGTTGTAGCCTTGACGAACTGTCCGTACTACCTTGGGCCTCAACCACCAGCTCTCCTCGGACCGCCTTCTCCTTCACTGTCACTTTCGTGAATTCCCCTAACCTTGTAGATGCTCAGGATACACTCTATTTTTTTGGATTTTATTCGTTGTTGGCCATCGTTGCCATGAGAATGCACTGTTGCCACCTTCACCTATAGCTGCACTTCGCCATGTGTGGCTATTTTTGCACTCACCCTGCCCACCACCTTTTCAGAGGAAGAAGATGTGGACTTTAGTAGCGTAGATAAAAAACGTAGCAGTGGTCCATGGCATGTCAACTAGAGGTTTGTGCCAGTGGGCAAGGTAAAGAAGGGATAAAAGATAGGAGGAGGATGGAGGGGCAGACAAGACATTTCATAGGTCTTCTCTCTCGACATCCGGTCAAATTTATTATTTTAATGGTCTTAGTGTCCCACAACAAAGGGGCACATTTTTGTAGTGTCTTTCGGCAAAGACACGAAATTTCACTGTCCCACAATAAACACCACAAGTAGTGTTCTGTAGCCAATTTTACCCTTTTGCTACATGTTTTTATAGGGTTTTCTTCGTTTTAGAAATAGTTTCAAGTATAACTTACACTCACTACCTATAGAATAGAATAACTATTCATTTTATAAAAAATCAAGTATTAAAAATTATTACTAAATCAATAATGAACAATTACATGATTTAAAAACCATATTATATTTTTTATAAAATTATTGGTGCCATAATTTTCCAAAGTACTTAATTGAATTATAAAATAAAGAATAATGCAACATTTGCATTATGGTTGATGGTATATGGTCGATCGATGCATAGGTATAGTTTCATCACATTTTTAAAAATGTAATTTCTACATGATCATAATATCCATAAATATTGTTTCTCAAAATTTTTAATTATATTTTGGTACAATTCATTTTAAATAATGAATTTAAGTTATATTAAATTCTTGTTCTTGTTCCTTTGAAGTTCAATTTCACTAATTTAATTTTTAGTCTTGGGGACTTTGAACTTAGTTACTTTAATAGGTATTTTGGTGGATTGTCAATGAACTTATGGTTCTATTTAAAACTAATTTGAAACAGATGTGTGTATTATTTAGCATTTAACAAAATACTGGGACCTTATTGGCACATTGCAAACGGAGGACTAATTTGGATCAATTGGGGGACAAGAATGATAAAATTGGAAAAAAAAGGCTTGTTGTTGGTGAACGTTGGTGAGAGTAAACATGATTTTTGTCCAGAAATGTCATTCGACTCATTCGTACCTTCTTACGGTGTTTGCGTCTCTCTGTAGATTGGTTGTCTAGGAGGATCCAAGTGTCCAACTTTGCAAGCCTCATCAATTTCAATTTTCATAGGTGGTGCCAAACAAGACCATATTCTTGGCCCAATCAGGTGAGACCTATTTACTCTTCTTAAGCATGATATCATTTCTAATCTAAAGTTCCGTTACACATGCAGGTTTACCAAATATCATGAATTATCCAGTTTAGCCTGGCAGGTTTACCAAATATTTCATACTCTACAGTCATGGCAGACGCCTTCGTTTTTGTTGTCCTTCAAAAAATAGCTTCTACATTAGGCGGAGAGGCAGTCAATGTCATAGGCAAACATCTGGGGATAAAAGTATCAATTCTGTCTCAAGTTGAGAGCAGTATGAGGCAGCTTGAAAGCGAATTCATTGTGATGCAAGCTTTTATCAGTCAAGTGCATACACAACCTTCATCCGATACTGCCTACGATGCCTGGGTTGCTCAGGTAAAGAAGGTCGCACATGATGCTGAGAATGTCATCGACGAATATGCATATCTGATTGGGCAAACAGCGCCAAAATGCAACTTGTTAAAGAAATGGCTAATTCATTCTGAAAACATCTCTGCATGGTGCAATATTGCTACGAAGTTCAGGGAGATTGAAGAACATCTTCAGAAGCTCACGAGCATCAAGGATCGTTATGGCATTTCGATCAATGGACAACAAGATTATCCAGGAAATCATAGTCTCCAGCTAATGTATTTTGACACCAAAAATGATATTGTTGGGAATGAAGAACAGACAGCATGGATCATGGATCAGTTGACACATGGGCGTGAAGCTCGTACAGTGATCTCCATTTGTGGTATGGGTGGGTTAGGCAAAACAACACTTGCCCGCGGCATCTACAAGAACAATGAAGTGAAACGAAACTTTGACTGTGTTGCATGGATTTCGGTGTCCCAAAGGTACAGAGTTGAAGAGTTAATGAGGAGAATACTAAAGCAGCTCCTAAAAGAGAAAGAGAATATCCCAGATCAGTTTGATGCAATGGACAAGGAAAGCCTAGCAGAAAGACTAACTTGTTACATGCAGGACAAAAAGTATTTAATTGTCTTAGATGACATGTGGAGTCGAGATGCTTGGGCATCATTAGATCGAGTATTGGTTACAAACAAGAAAGGAAGCAGAGTTATCATTACAACTAGACTGGAAGAAGTTGCTTCCATAGCAGATGATGAACACTGTATGCAACTAAAACTTCTAAGACAGAAGGAAGCATGGGATCTGTTCTGTATAAAAGCCTTTCAGAAACAAGAAGGAAAGCAGTGTCCTCAAAGTCTGATTCACTGGGCAGAAAAGATTGTGAACAAGTGTGAAGGCTTGCCACTAGCTATTGTTGCCATTGGTAGTCTTTTGTCACATAAAAAGATAGATGAGCACGAATGGAAATCATTCTATGCTCAACTGCACTGGCAACTAAGTAACAACACAGAGCTGAATTTTGTGGCACATATTCTTAATCTCAGCTTCGAAAACCTACCAGGATATTTAAAAAACTGCTTCCTTTATTGTAGCATGTTCCCTGAAGACTATGAGATTAAAAGGAACCAGATAATTCGGCTGTGGATAGCAGAAGGATTTGTTGAGGAAAGGGTACCAGAAATTACAATTGAGGAAGTAGCTGAAGAATACCTAACAGAACTAAGTCAGCGTTCACTTCTTCAAGTCGTAGGCAGAAATGCATATGGAAGAGGAAAAAAGTTTCAAATGCATGATCTAGTGAGGGAAATAACAATAACAAAATGCAGAAGAGAGAAGTTTTCCATTCTTATGGATAATCCTCAAGTTACAGAACTTGGTGGTGAAGAACGTCGAATTTCAATACTGAAAGGTGGGGATGCTATAGAACCAGGTGTGGGTGTGGAAAAGATACGGACCTTAATTTCATTTGATAAGGAGGTAGCACCTGCTTGTCTAGAGAATGCATTTGCAAAGTTCAGATTGCTGAGAGTTCTGTCCTTGAGATTTGCAAACCTTGAGAAGCTGCCCGCTGTAGTCACCAATCTATTCAATTTGCACTACCTTGATTTATCTTTTACAAAAGTTAAAAAGATCCCCAAATCACTGTGTAGGTTGAGGAAACTGCAGATGTTGGATCTTTGGTTTAGCTGTGTAGTGCAACTGCCACGTGAAATAGAGATGCTAACCAAGCTACGATACCTGAGCACCTGTGCCATCCATGATTTGGGCTACAGAACCTTCGATCGTTTCCAAGCAACTCGAGTGCCTTATACAATCTGTCTTCTGAAGGATTTACATATACTGAAATGCATAGAAGCAAGCAAGAATCTACTTGCCAATCTGGGGAAATTGACACAGCTACGCTACCTATTCATCATGAAAGTTAGAAATGAACATATCAATGAATTATGGGCCTCCATCAAAAGGATGCGCTACCTTGTTAGGCTGGGTGTGGTCTCTTATGACGAGGATGAGGTTCTTAATCTGGACAATTTGGATTCCCTCCCAGATTTGGAAAGTTTATGCTTGAAGAGCAAGTTGCAAGGAGGGGTAATTCCTTCAATGTTCTGCAATTTCAGTAAACTAAGGGTCCTACGCATGGAGTGGTCCATGCTGGCAGTTGATCCACTTATTTCTTTTTCACACATGTTGAACCTCACTGAAGTTAAGCTTTGCAGGGTGTATGATGGGGAACTAATGACCTTTCAGAAAGGCTGGTTTCCAAAGCTAAAAAGATTGTCCCTAGTTGACATGCAGCAGCTTAGCTGCATTGAAATCGAGGCTGGCACCTTGAAAAGCCTAAACTACGTAAAACTCATTGGTTTAACAAATATGCTAGCTGTACCGGCAGGATTTCAACATCTGACATTACTCGAAAGGATGTTCCTTCAAGATATGCCAGAAGAATTTATACAGAGGGCACAAGGAGAGGATTGGGTTTACATTCAGCACATCTATAGCATAAGCCATCGTATTCCATCTGGGACAGTGCAAATTCATTGGTAAGGATGGTTTTTATTTACTTTATGCACTATGCAGCATTTATATTTATATATGCCTTCTGATTTTCAGACACAGTAAAAAAATCAAATGACTGGTATGAGCTATGAGGTACAGACTGAAAATAGAAACCAAGAACAATCTCAACTTACACTTATGTGCACTATCTAGACCGGCATGCTACGAAATTAAAAATTAAATAGATAGAACTTAAATTTTCTAGGCTACAGCTACAACTAATTGAGTCCAATTATTCAAATAAAATATTTTTTGCCCGAGTGCTTAGCATTATTGTCGAGCGTGGAACACAACATGGCAGGGTTATTTACAGTAGACAGTTCAACAATATTGTCGATCAATATTATTGGGGGGTCATGTGTATCTTCTGTTTCTTTTGGTACTTGAAGTTGTTCGAAATAAAATCTTTGTCTGTCTAAGAGATCTTTCATTATTTTCAAAGAAAAAGGCAGACTACAAGTACATCTTTTTCTGAACATATCATCAGTACTGATTGCTGAAAATCTAGTCACAACTGAGAAGCAACACTGGGTAAAAAAACTGAGAAAGCAATACTGGGTAAGAAACACTGAGAAAGCAATTACCAATTTCCTCATTTAAAGCTTTTTTTCTAATGGACATGCAGTGAACAAATAAACGGACACATGTAGCTTGATTAAGCGGCGAAAGGACAAAGCATTTGGTAAGGAAGTATAATTATTGTTCCTTATTTGGTAAATGAGATCATGTTGACCAGTTAATTGAATACTTGATACAACTTTTTACAGGTGATAAACAGAAATTTACGAGAGTATACGATGTTGGAGCACTTTTACCTCAGAATTTACTGGCGGTTTCATAGACCATCACATCTCAAGTCAACATTTGATTTTGTTCGAAGTGTTTATCTACATTCCATGAGGGTGCATATGACACATTCTTTCAGAATTGTTTTTGTGTTTGTTTGGTGCTTAGACCAAATTGGTTTGAACGATTGCGCCTATTGAACTCAATGTGTCCCCTCCCAACAAATATTTATGAAGCTACATACCATAACTGTATGTACTACATAATAAGCAACAGCATAAATCAATAAGAGGTCAACAGAATATGTTGAGTTTTGTCCTGGCTAGTTCTTTCAGGAAGAAAGTCGCATGTTGGACATTCGCTTACCCTTACCCATGGCGTCATCTGTTGTAATGGTTATCGCCTTATCGGTTGTATGAACAAATCACGAACACTTGTTGGTTTTGCTAATATCAATCACAACGTTTTGGTGAAGTGTTCAACTAACTAGCGAAGATATTGAATGACTGCACAGTATAGCTTTCTAATTGCAATACTTTGATTGCTCCCCTATTAATTCAAATATTAGAGTATAACATGAGCAAAGCCTTCTTTTGACAAAACTTTAACAAAGCTTATATTGACTAAACAGAGCTTTTTGTATTAACAGTACTCTCATGATTTCAAAGCTTATCCTTGTGAGGCTAACAGAATGGGAAAAAAAATCTTTTATAGAAATTATATCTTACAAGTACTTCAATAGATGATTAGGTACAACTAAAAGAAAAATGTGAATATATATAGGAAGAACTGCACATCTTTGATTGCATGAAGAGGGGACACTTAAACCCATGACATCAACCACCA
This sequence comes from Guadua angustifolia, assembly GCA_036346375.1. Lineage (NCBI taxonomy): Eukaryota > Viridiplantae > Streptophyta > Magnoliopsida > Poales > Poaceae > Guadua > Guadua angustifolia. The sequence goes on from CM070517.1 coordinate 13,880,658, forward strand.
CATCTTGTGCTCTACCACTAGGCTACAGGGCTGGCCGCATTAGGTGCAAACACTTGACATTGTATCCCTGGCCTCTAAGAACAACCTGGTAATGTCAAATTTCACTTATCTTTCATAACCATGGCCTTTTAATGCTTATAATATGATCGTTTTGAGCAAAATAGGACTTCAAAAATACTCTTTGGAGTGGAGGGAGGCTAATCACATGGTTTGTACTTGTCTGGTGGTATTGCTCTTTCAAAATTAGTGTTAAACAGAACAGATTCAATACGCTCCCTCTCTCCTTTGTGCCTCTGTCGAGCAAAATTTTGCTCGGGTTGAATTACTGTTTGAAGCCATTGGTTACTACATTTTGGTAATGTTGATCAGAATTGGAAGACAATTGGTTGCCAAACACTGGCATATGAATTCATTTTCACGCCAATTGTTGAGCAAATTTGGGGTAGTTAATTTCTTGTACAAATTTCAGTCATGTCAAATGTTAGATTAAATAGGTTGGGCAAAATTTGGCACAATCTAAACACACATACTGCAAACTAAATGGTTGAATTGGTGACAGAGAGGTTTGGGAATATCAAAGCAATGTTAAATATGTATATGCTACACTAAACCGTCTGAAATCTACAAATCAACACTAAAATTCGCACAAACAATTGTTTAGGTAGGGCAAAAGAACATGCAGAATGCAGATGATGTTATTTCCACAAACAACCACGTGTATTTGCCAGTACAAGTGTAGAACATGCAGATGTTGTTTACTAGGTCAAAAGTATTCCTTAGTAACTGCACTTAACAACAAGACACCAAGGCTATCTGTTTGCATCCAGATTTAACATGTATAGTCAAAATCGGTAGGATATAGTCAACGTATTATAACCAGCATGTGACATGGGAAGACTTGAAGAAGACTTGAAGATATTTGGTTATGGTGAAGACTTTAAGGAAAAACCATCCGGATTAAGATTGATACGGATTGTGTTTTGTAATGTATTAGAAAAGGATGCGATCGGCCAACGGGTATAAAAGATGGTCATGGGCAAGGTAAGAGAAGACAAAATTCAACCAACAAATAATCTGCTTTTATTTTTCCTGTCAACTAGGAGTAGTTCTTGTAATTTGGAACCTTATAACTCGATTTTGATCAATAAAAGTTGCGCATCGCCGATTATTGTTTATCTTCCGTTACACCAAGTAGATTTGATTTTCTTTGATCTTGTTGCGTATCGCCTTTTTCGGAGTCGATCTACCTCTATCCTCTAATTAGGCGATTAAGACTTATCAGTTATCTGTGATCTAGTCGACCTTTTAGCTAATTTGATCTAAGCGATCAGTTTTGAACGCATTTTATATTTTCTTTTACCGATTGCAGGATCAAATCGGTTGGCACGCCCTAAATTACAGAACTCGGTGTTCGTCAGGTGTGTTGTGGCGATAAACCCTACTTCACATTTTTTGTGCCAACACTATCTCCAATCCATTAAACAGAACCAGGATGTGTGTTTGTAATGAGTACTTTTCATTCTAAATCTACAGCGCTTTAATGAGATCTAGTGAACATTACGAAGAGAAAGGAACAAAAATACACCTCTTGTTGTCAATCATGATAAGCTAGTACTTAAACTTCACATGGTGCCTTTGCATCGATGAAAAGAGCGTGCATTCTGTTGTTGAGCTCGTCCTAAAGATCATACACAGCCTTGTGTCTCTTGGGCATGCTCTTTCCCTCAAAATCCTTAAGACACCACCCGCACATTGAAATGTGTCTCTCCATTGCTCCCCGGCACCCCGGCATGCCCCTTGTGGAGGTGCGAAATGTCCTCAATCTCAAGCTCAACCGGCAAAAGAGCCCCCCTCTCAAGACACTCCCTGATCCTCTCCTTCCTCCCACCTCCAAGCCCGCCGTTCCCTTCCACCAAAGCAGGTGGCACCTCCTCCAATTGTTCCTCGGCACGCCTCTCCACCTATGAATCCTCCTCCACTTGGGCACCAAAAGCTGCAAACTCAGGCTCTTCCTTCTCCACGGCACGTGGTCCAGCAACTTCTTGGACCAATTCTTGGCTGCCAATTGTTAGTTGTGATCTTCAGTCATAATAGGAAATACCAAAAATCAAGGAAAAGATCCGAAAAATTTGGGATTGACCCACAATTTCACGCTTTGATCAGGAGCAGTTTTGGTTTTGGTCCCAATAACTGTCGCCATATAATAGGAAGAGGCCGACACTCAAGAGATTAAGAAAAAAACTTGAGCTTCGCCATCTTCCTTACCCCTTCCGATCTAGGGCTTGGCGCACAGGTTACCGAAGACCGTGACCATCACCAAGCAAAATCTCGGTGCCCCATTTTCTTCATCACGCATTTGTGTTCGTCGCCGATCAAATCCCCTACACCGACAAGAACCCTAATGGCTACTTCTTTTTCACCAGGTCAGTGCATTCATCTAATGATTTATTTCCGCATTACGTTTTTGGTGATCATGACTTAGGCAAGCTAATGTTGTTTATTAGTTCTCACATTTGGTATCAGAGCCATCTAGCCTAATCATGATCCCTTTTTTAGCCCGGTTTAAGCCTTACTCTTGTCGGTTAAAGCTCAGTTTTGCGTTGTTTTGGCTCGGGTTAGCATTTAGAAGGAGATGATTTAGCACATTCCGAACTAAAATCCCAGATCTGAAACCCTAAATTCCCCAAAATTCTGAACCCTAGTTCCCAAAATCAAGCAAATCCTAATGTCTAAAGAAAGGGTCTCGGGCTTACCTGTTCCGGTCGTTGTCACTGACGTTCTTGCTCGTCGTTGTCGGCCGCTCCGTGCGTCTTCTGGCCATCGCCCATCGTGCGTTGGGCCTTATGACCCTCCTCATCAGAGCCGCGCACGGCATTAGCTCGCCGTGTGCATGCGCACCGTCTCGCTGGTTCTTCCGCTTGCTTGGATTCGCCGCCTCCTGCTCTTCCGCCTCGCGAGATCGCCCGTCTCGTTTAGGGGTGGGCACTTTTAAACCGAAACCGAAAAACCGAACCGAACCGAATTAACTGATTTTTTTGGTTTTTTCGGTTTTTGGTTTTCGGTTTACGGTTCGGTTTTTTTTCGCTACTGTTCGGTCTTCGGTATTCGGTTCGGTTTTTGTTTTCTAGCAACCGAACAACCGATTTGTGTACAGGTGAGCAAAGTGAGCTGGCGTTTGGGCCGTTTGGCGAGGTGAAAAATCCTCTCCCGAGTTGGACTTGGCGTTTGGGCCGTTTGGGAGTCCCGACTGCATGACCCCGAGCCCCCGACCTGATTGGCGATTCATTCTTTCCCCATTCCCAGCCTCCCAGCCTCAACCACTCAACTCAAGTGCGGCGCCAAACCCTAGCTGAAGACCTGAAGTCGTGGGCTTGCCGGTCGCCGCTAGCGGCGTCTCTCCGTCGGCTCGTCCAACCCCGCAGGCCGCAGCTCCGCCTTGCCCTCCGACTCCAAGGCTCTGCCGTTCTGCCCTCTGGTTCACTCCGGGCCAATCGAACTTAGCTTGATAGCTTCTGTGTAAGACTTAGCTTTCTGGACTTAGCTTTCCATGCTTGCGTAACCTGGTTATGGAGATGATGTCTTGGCTAGTTCTGGACTTAGCTTTCCATGCTTCTGTCATGTGTAACCTGGTGGTGTGATGTAATATTATGTCTTTGCTACTTGCTAGTTCTGGAATCTGGACCTTTTGGTTGCTTCTGTGTTGTTGTATGCTTCGGTTATGTTGTTGTCTGCTTTAGATTTGTTATTCAGGAATCAAGACATTGTTGTCTGCTTTAGATTTGGTATTCGTGAATCAGTTTCATTGTCTTTGAGTTTTTTGCTAACCAAAAACCGAATTAACTGAACCGATTTGGTTCGGTTAATTCGGTTCGGTTTTTAAGAAATTTCGGTTTCGGTTTGGTTCACAAAATTCAAAAACCGAAATTTTAAAAAACCGAAAAAACCGAATTAACCGAATGCCCAGGCCTAGTCTCGTTTCTGTCGCCGACCTCTTGCGTTTTTTCCGGGATAGAAGTGGCATTAGGTTTAGGGTTTTCCTCGGCTGTGCCTTTTTGTTCCATCCAGGATCCATCTTGGCAGTTGAACGCAATCGAACGGTCTTGATTGGCATGCGCGCGGGCTGCATTTTTCGGTTGGGCCATTGCTTCGATTGGCGTTAAGATGGGCTGCGCGTCTCAACTGGGCCGCGGGCATGAGGGTTGCAATTTGCATCTCGCGGGCCGAACTGCGATCGGTTTGGGCCGTGTCAATTCGACTGGGCCGTATGAGTTTTGGCCCAATGAAAACAGTAGCTTTAGCCCTTTAGTTTATTTCTTTCAGCCTGATTTAATTTCAGTCTTTAATTCCAGCAATATATTTATTTTCTGAGTATTATTATTATTCAGATTAATTTTAATGATTGTTTTCCTGTGCAAGTTAATTAATGAGGCTATTAGGCCAGACCAATAGCTTGCGCGGTGTTTTGCTTCGGCTAAATCCAATCTCAACCATCGGATTGAGATCCGACGGACGACGTTGCCTGAGCACCGCCACGAGCCTGTGGCGTAGATGGGCCGCCTGAGCGATTTTTGGGCTGAGCTGAGCAAGGAAGAAGTTAAATTTTGGGCTTTAATTAATTTCAGTACATTTTCTAATGATTAATGTTGTTCTTCTTTATGCACTGCAATAATTAATATCAATTGCTCAGTAATAATGCATGATTTTATACATCCTTTGGCCAATGTTTAGTTACCCTAAGTGATGCTATTATGATAATTGAGGAATGCACAAATTTAGTTAATATTTTTGGCCTATTATGATTACGTTTGTCTCAAATCAAAATAGAACTAATGAGAAATTTTGATTTGGGGCTATAACCAAGTTTTGGACATTAATATACTTAAGTATTGACTTTTTATGGTTGTATTTCTGACCAAAGTTGTTTATAATCATGAATTGTCAAAATTTATTGCCCACTAATGAAATGTTTTAGATTCTAAGCCATGCATTATTGATGATCCCATCTTTGGGCATAAGTTTTAGGCTAGTTTTGGATGTTTTCTCAGATAAGCCACAAATAATGCTTTAGTGCATTCTGGGAATAAGCTAAGATAGGATTAGTTAAGTGCTATGTTTCTATCTGAGTTGTTTATATTTCCACATATGTTATAATTTCTTATGCCCTAAACTATGAGCTTAAATTTTTTTCACTTATTTTCAATTTAGCATTTAAATTACTGCTCATTAATTATTAATTGTTTACGCTTCCGCAATTTAGTACTTGATGTCTAATACTCAATAATTTTGATCATGTGATTAATTTTGTCTCTTATGAATGTATTCTACCTTGAGATAATGTGATTATGATTAATTAAATGCTTCATGACTATATACTGACCAACGTCTTTTATTGGTCATGTGACATTTAATTAATTCTCATATTAATTAAGTAATTGAGTCTTTTCAAGCATTTATATGATAAAGACTATATTATAACTAAGATATCTCTAATTAAGATAGAACAAACGAGAAGTCTTAGTTAGAGATTTAATGAAGTTTTGGGATTATGTTGTGGCCATGATTGTATTCTGACTAAAGTTGTTTGCAATTGTGTATCATTCCCATAGATTAAGTTCTTTTCCGTATGTACCCAAAGGTGATACGGTTTGGAATGGTAGTCATGTTTTGGGATTATACTGTGACACATAGTTATATTCCAACCAAAGTTGATTATAGTCATATGTCATTCCCATAGCTTCTTTAATCAAAATGGAACCAACGAGAAGTTTTGGTTAGAGATTTCATGTTGATTTGAGGATTACATTTTATGGCTCATGGTTACACACTGACCAGCATTGTGTGTGATCATTCACCATTCCCATTAGTGAGTCCAGTTATTCTTCGTTTTCTACCAAAATGTGATGCGAAGATGGGCTATTGATTCTTTTCTCATATTAAGTTCTTCGTTTTTGCCCAATGGTGAAGCGAATTAGAATTGTTAAGCTTTGTCATTAGCATGTTATTAACCTGATCAGTGTCAGCTTAATTTCATGACAGACAAGCATTCACATTTTTGTAGATATTAAGTAATTATTAGTGTTATATCCCTATTATTAATTCAGCCATAAGTTCTTCGGCTGTTTTCTAGTACCCTAATAAGAAATAAAGTAATTTATTAGCATATTATTCTTGAGGTTATTGATTACGCATACAAACATAATGTTGATGATTGGCACCTATTAGAAGAAGCATCTAATAACTTAGACATTGACAAAAAATCAATATTCTGATGACTAGTGGGAGCAATTTAAGCAAATATCCCTTTTGATCATAGAATTTAGGATCTGGGGAGCAATCCTCCAATTAAATTATGACTATATGGCAATAGTAGAAAAGTATTATGAAGCTCCTTAAAAGTTATTGCCAGTATACTGATTATAAGAGTGCTTAAAGTCAATGAGTTAGGACATAAAAAAAATATGGAGCCTTTTTAATTCACTTTATTACGTCATTCATAAAGAAAGTTTGTAACACCCCGGCTCCACATTGAGCCCCGAATGTTACCAACTTCCAAACTCACTAAAAAAATTCGGCAGCATCTCCCCTAAACATACGGACATCCACTCCGCAGACATAAGAGCAATTCATCATAATTCAATAACATCTAACGAGGAAAATAACAACAACAACTTAAACAAAGATCATAATCGTTTCCATCAACCGAAGATAAACTTCAAATGCTACAGTCGCAACCTAGGTAGACGGTTCTCAAACGAAATCAACACAGTAAAGTAATGAAGTAGAACATATTAAATAACTGTCATAGGTGGAACTTAAATGAGCTTATTGTCTAGTTGCGAGTGATCGTGAGAAGTGCTGAGCTATGTCCCTTCCCCATGTGCCGGTCTCATGGTACCTAAAAACATTAAACAAACAAGAGTGAGTCCAACGACTCAGCAAGTGCATTCAAACATAAGACAAGTCAAGATTAACATATTACATACCACATGTCCTTTGGCCATAAAGAAGCGTTATCATAGAACATATCACACACATAATTCATCCACATGATTCAATATGCAAGCTCAAGAATATCTCATCTCATTCACAATTTATCAACCATATGATGCATCATGCTCATGAATTTCTCATTTCATCTCATTCTCAATCTTCATACATATGATGCATCATGCATGCTCATGAATGTCTCTTCTCTTTTCTTAGCACATACAGTATTGCCGAGTGCACATCCGTCGATGTGCACCCTCTTCCCAACCATCCCGTGGAAGGGGCCTACCGAAGTAGGTCTTTCTCCGCCATCCCGTGGCGGAGTCCTACTCTTAACACCGCTCCCATCCACGCCGGTGGATGGGACTACGGGGTAGGATCTCTCAGAGCACTCTGGATTAGTCATATATTCTCATATGACTTTCTCACCGACCCGGCTCAATGCAACTTTCATGAATGCATAATGCCAAAGTCATGGCTAGTATTCAAATTTCCATATCTCATCATCATATTCATTTATCATCAACACTTCATTTAAAAGCCATAAGCACTTATCATGAATACGATTCCAACCATTATTCTAAATGAGTATTCCATGTCATTGATATCCATATTAGCCTAATCATACCAGGGAGCATCACCATGGCACACAAGTTGTAACAACAAATTGCATAAACAAGCACATGATTCATCAATTTAGCAAACAACAGTGATGCACTTGCCTTTAACTCTCACGGGGCGTTAAGACAGGAGGTCGATGCCGCTCCCGGGTTCACACCACCTGCAATAGAATGATCTCCACTCAAAAACATGCTACTACAGCAAGCAACCCAAAACAAAACGACATCGAACCTACGGATCGCCCCAAACTCCGAAACCTGAAATCTGCCGCTCGGGACAGCACACTTCAACAGGCCATAACTTGGGCTATACAACTCCAAATCAAATAAACGAGTATATTTTTGAAATCTACATGAAATTTCCTAGCTTTTCCTAAGTATACGGAAAAACTGATTCGGCCTCCTTTTACCCTCAATCTACAGATTAACATAACCTCTGCCCATCGCGACCAAAACTAAGCAGTGTTCGGTTTTTCGGCCATAACTTTTAGAATATTTAACAAAATTGAGCGATCTTGGTCGGCTTTGAAAGATAATTTGATTATCTACAACTTTTGCAAAAGACGGCAGGTCAAAAAGCGTCTCTATCCTGCTCAAAAATGCCGCGCAAGCTCGCTGACAGAACGAGTCCGAACCTCTGTTTTTGACTCGGGATTGGAATCTGCCCTTGCCTCTTCTCCCCAACGAATCTGCCATGAACAAGGGTTCCTAAGCCCTCACAAAACCACCCAAAAACAGGATCCAAAACCACAAGATCATACCTCAACCCCGCGGAGACGAATCGAAGCCACGAATCGCCGGATTGTGCTGTTTCTTGCGGTAGAATCGATCCCGGACAGCGGAGGAACAAATCTAGTGGAGAGATCTTGGCTTTGCTTGGCTGATGGAGGGAGGGAGGTGCGGCAATGGGGAGGAGGCGAGCAATGGGGGGTAGGGGGCGGCCGGCCAAAGGGAGGGGGAGAAGAGGCTAGGGTTTGGGGGTATGGGCCGGTTTTGGGGAGGCCCAAAGTGGGCTGCTGCAAAAACAGGAGAAAGACCCACTTTTCCTGACACAATTCCACCTCCTGGAGGCCCACCAACGGCTCATGGCTTCCCGTTAGCCAACAAGTCCAACCAACGGCCCGCTCGAACCCAAAAACGCATTTTCGGGTATTACAAAGTTGGCTAAATACTAAGATAGAATATTATACTTATGCTGCCAACATTACCTTAAGTCTATGAAAGTTTTAAAGCGAAGTCTTAGAGAATGAATAGGAGGCTAATGTTGAAACTGTTGGAAGTTTTCTATCAGTACTAAGTTATGTTTTCACCCTCCATCCTAATATTGTAATTTATATTCCCATTATAAAAGGTAATTTGCTTGCACTTTATAAATTATTTAGGGAGCATTAAGTATGTTGCTAACTCAATTAGCTTCATCAAAAGTGAAATATTTATGAGAATTCATCAAAATTGTGGCATTGATGCTTGTACCACATTTCGAGGGGAGAGTGGAACGTCTCATTGAGAAAAGAAAAGCTTCATTATGTGAGACATAAACCGTATGAACAAATCCTTTTACTCTATTAAAGTTACTCTCCTTGTCAATAAGTTTAATGGATGGAAGCATTAAAGATAATTAATATTAATATCTTACACCCAGGGAAAATTAAGATACTTATATACGTAGGATTATCAAGCTTCTATCTAGTCTAAAGGGTACCACTGAGTTTATAGAAATATTGATTCTAGTGGGAGCTCTAAGGCAAGGTAAACTATACTTGACACAATCGTACTATGTTTCAATGTCGATAGTCCGAAAGAATAGCAATCTTTGTCTCTAAAAGTTTCACCTCCAGTTGATTCTGGAGTTTATGATAATGTGAGCCTCATATAAAGATACCTTAAGTTTTAACCTTAAGACCAGTGGGAGTAAATTTAATCTCTTAGCTGTTTATACGAACTTAATTGTTTATATAGACGATGCCTTGTTGACTATCAGCAATAGGGACATTAATGTTTAAGACCCAGATATTTTCTTTCTCTTCTGGGAATTAAGTTTGTCTTGGTGATGTCTCTCATGTTTTGACTATTAAGATTCACCAATATAGGTTCAATATTAAGGGAGTTTACTCCAACATAAGGGCAACAAAAGTTTTTCTTACATTCTGCTGTTATGAACATTATGTATATTTAAGTTTGTATACGCCCTTATTTAACGTTTGTAACCAGGATACTTGGTATATATTAATCCAGAACTGGACCACTGGAAAACTACTAAAGACAACTTTGCATCATAGGCAAGGTGCTAATGATTACATGCTCACATATAAGAAGTCTGATAATTATAAAGTTGTTGGTTATTCAGACACCGATTATGCAAGGTGTGTTGATATTAAGAATCCACATCAAGTCAAATCTTCAACCTTGCAGAAAGTGGAATGGCTCTAGTCAATATCTTAAGGCGTCATTAAAGATGCAAGCAGACTTGTGGCATGTCATAAGACTATTAGATAATAAGCAATCCACAATAGGCTATTGTGGTTTAAGAATAAGAAAAATTTATTTTTAGCTTAAGATTCTATCCTGGAATTTATTATGTAAGAGTGCAATTTTTGCTTCAAGTAAAAATATGTCAAGTTGTGCTGCTAAACACATGACGTTGTGAAAGATATAATCCAGAATCGAATTATTGATGTTCAGCCTATAAGAATTGAGTATCATGTTTAATATATAAGTTTATGCATCATGTTTGATTTAATGATTCCCTGTTAAAGGCTTGTCTCCAAATTAGTGCCGGCATGAGACTTATTGACAGCCTATACTTCTGGGACAAATTGAGATCTCAAAATTTCGATTCTGGAAATTAAGAAGTTTGTTTTCACTTTTAAAGTGCACATGATGAAAAATGAAAATAAATTGCACAAAAGGACCATAAGAATAAAACCAACTCCCGTTAAGAAATAATTAATTATCCTGTCGAGATAGAGTGATGCACTATAGATTTTGGGGCTGCAGCGATGCTTAGATTAATCGCTGTAATACTTAATCTTGGTGTACAGTTCTGTTAAGTATGGACTTATGATATCAGTCTTCGATCAAGTGGGAGAATGTAGTTCAACAATGTCAACCTAATGACGTAAAGATATCACCATTCATCCAATAATCCATTTCATATAATCCAACAATGTCAACCCAATGACTTAAAAATATAATCAGTTGTAAAAACAAGTTTCAATCCAAAACCCACTTTTAGAAAATACCAAAGTCGAACTCGTATCAGTTCACCAAGACACTCATAACCACGGGTACAACTAATCAACTAGATTTATACTCTGCAGAGGTGTACAGCTTTACCCACAAGACATGACTTACTCTTTGTGCAATCGATAATTAGCACACTTCCTTTGGTGTGCCGCAGAGAGTCATGACATAACCGTTACATTACCTAAACCCGACTTTGCACCAGCCCAGTGACGTTAACCCTTGCTATGGAGAAGAAATATAAATGGCAGACCTCCTCATCTTTTGAAATGGAAATATGAGTACATAAATGGCAGACCTCCTCGTCTTTTGAAATGGAAATATGAGTAGTACTCCTGTACTAAAGGTTTCTCCTCATAACAAGGCGTACACTGTTATACCGATATGCATTTACCCACACTGTGGTGTGGAAGCCCCTCACAAGCAAACCCTGATCGGAGTGCTTCTACTATCTCCTGCCTACCAATGTGCAAAGCCAGATTTAAGCAAATTAATAGGTTAAGACTGCCCCATCCCAGTACTTGTGGTTGCACGGATTTATCTTGGATCATACAACATGATGTTCGGTCCTTAATCTGACATGGGCAATACTTCACCCTACACTACGTACAAGTCCTCTTGTACATCCGGCTATTGCCAATAATTGCCTGCATCAAAATCATAGTTTTATTTTGGATTTTTACTCAAAATACCAATAACCATTAGCATCATAGCCCAAACACATTTTCAATTTATCAAGAAACAACTTTTGATCTGATCATCATCATCATTGATTCATCGTTGGTTTTAAAGCATGGTTATTAAATCGCTTATACCCAAATTGACATTACGTATTGTCTAACCCCATCCTATGGTTATCAAGGTTCACATGTCCATACATATCAAGGAAGTCCATGAGATAACAAGTATATTCTACCATTACCACAAAGTAGCGAATTTACAGAAAATAGACGCTTGCATGAAGCCATTTGATAAATAAAAGGAAAATAAATTCTGGGATCAATATGATCAAAGGGGTGCTTGCCTTGCTTATTTGTCGTTTACGACGGAGTCATGGTCACAGCTTATCAAGGAAGTCCATGAGATAACAAGTATATTCTACCATTACCACAAAGTAGCGAATTTACAGAAAATAGACGCATGCATGAAGCCATTTGATAAATAAAAGGAAATAAATTCTGGGATCAATATGATCAAAGGGGTGCTTGCCTTGCTTATTTGTCGTTTACGACGGAGTCATGGTCACAGCTGGCGTTGACGTCGACGGAGTTAGTAACGTCGAGTTTTACACGTCGTTTTGATGGAAATATAGCAAATAATAAACTTTAATAAGGGCAAAAAGAAAATAGATAGAAAAGCAAATAAATATTTGCTATAGAATTTGACATGATTTAGGGTTTGAGTCAAATGACTTCACAATCTTACATTTTAGTTGATTATGTATATTTATACATGTTCATTCCGTTAACAGCTTTCTGATCAAGCGATGCACGATTCCTTTTATGTATTATCTATTCTTATCTTACGAATTCAAGATGCAAAAATTATTTAGATTAATAGAATTAACATTAATCAATTTGTTGTATAATGTATATATGTAAATAGTATTCATTTCTTAATTAACATTGCATTAGAGTTAGTTTGGATATACTAGACCTATTATGATAGGTTACTAGTTATATATTCGTGCTTTTAAATAAGGTTCGGTGATACAAATATCTTATTTATAAATTGTTTTCATTATTATTGATTTCATTTATTCATATTATCAAGTTTGGTAATCATAATATTTTAGGTTATTCTCGCTAACATGATTAATATTCAAAGCATAACGGAATAAGATTATTTCTTCATATTATGGTAGTCTATACTTTGGAGAGTATTTCTATATCAATTTTATAAATTTTAGAGTTTGGACGATACATGATATTCATCATTGAAAAGACTTATGTGGTATTATAAAGTTTACGTTATACGGAATCGGCAAAAATGGTGAATCGAATAATTAACACTTAAGGGTTTTGAATTAGCTGGATCTCATTGATAAGCTGATAGCATCTAGCCCCTCAATTTTTATCATGTTTTATTAAATAGTTTTGGTGTTGATGACCAAGTTAATAATTCCTCCCACTATGAAGAACATATGCTGAAATCATGGATGAAGCTAGTTGGACAAACAAGATTAAGGTGTTTGATTACTAGTTCATGACTTGGGAGTTGATTCAAGTCAAATAGCTAGGATTATTTTTCACTTTGGTTGTACTATAAAGAGGGACTTTGCACAAGTTGGTAACTTGGTTCATTAGGTTAAAGACAAAACTAGACTGCTTGGAGCTAAATCAATTAGTCTTTCTGCTCCTTGAACCAAAATTCCTATATACAACAAGTCCAAACTTAGTGACGGATCATAGTTCAGTTGATCACTTCTTATTCTGTCTCAAAATAGTGAAAGTCTTCATCTCAAACAAATGGTAGTCCAGTTTGATATCTAAATGCACTTGTGTCAAAATATTGACCAAATTCTATTCATTTCAACGGACCAAACCTCATATTCTTATATACCTAAGTCCGTAGTGAAAAGTTCTTAAAAAATTTCATCTATCAAGTTTTGCCTATCTATGAAGGATCAAATTTTTTGGTCCAGCATACATGTGCTTTCAGCTAACCCAAATCTACTCTGTTGTCCATCTATGACGGACCAAATTTTTTGGTCCGCCATACACATGCATTTGTCAAAAACCAAAACCTCTCAGTTGTCTATCTATGACGGACCAAACTTTTTGATCCGACATAAATTCAAAAATAACTATCTTTTCTGAGAGCCAAAGCTCCGATATTCATTCCTTGAATATATGATCAAAATCATACTTCATTTCAGAAAATTTCTAATCCTTGATGAACCAAATGTTGCTAATTCAAAGTTTAGTCCATAACAAATTCAAATCATTTGATTAAACTCTTTTTATAACAAAAATGGTCCTCAGTTGCTGACCTCAATCATATCCTATCTATGACGGACCAATTTTTTTGGTTCGCCATACATGTAAGCTTCATACTTCTCTGACGGACCAAACTTGCTGAAATCCCCATGCATGACGGACCAAATTTTTTGGTCCGCCATAAATATGTGAATTTGTTCCATGATACACATAATCAGTATCGCTAAGGTAAAGGTTTTAGTCCGCTGTAAACATGTGTTTAGCTCAAATTTGACACTCTAACACGTGCAACAGTCACTGTGGTAGGTACAACGGCTATTTTCATCAGAATTGGCTATATAAGCATTGCCTGAGCTATCTACCATAGAACTTGATGAACTCCTTGACTTTTTATCATTCAAAGCGCTCTCATTCATACCAAGGAGTCTGTGCTTTACTCTGAAACTCAAAACCTCATTCTTCCTCAGTGCTTTAGCTCCAAGCCTGTGTCTAGTGCTGTAGTTTGCGAGTGAACCAAGAGACAGAACTTGTGCAAGTTTATTACTCTTGAATCTCGGTGATCCTAGACAGCTTGGAGGAGGTGAAAAGTGAGACCTGTCCAAAGAAGATTGTGGAAGGCCACTTTTGATTGTGAAGGGTTTGTGGCTCACCTCACTAGAGTGGTGAAAGAGCTACCCGAGTGAGAACCATAGCTACTGCGACTAGCTGTGGTGAAGCAATACTTTGAGAGAAGTGATTCAACGTGGAGTAGGAGAAGTGCTCTAAACCACGGGATAAATATTTGTCTTATTCTGTTCTTTGTTTTACATTGTGTTGCTTTCACTGTTATCTCTATTTGATTTTACATTTAGTACATTCTGATTCTAAGCCATTCACTCACATAGAATAGTTAACTATAACTGAAGAATCAAAATTTGAAGAGTTGCCTATTCACCCCCCTCTAGGCCAACTCGTTCCTTCAAGTGGTATCAGAGCAGGTTTACCTTAATTTGGCCTAACTAGCTTTGGTAAAATGGCCGAGGGAAATGGATCTGCAACTGTAAGTATTGGAAGAGTACCTGTTTTTGATGGTTCTAATTATGTTTATTGGAAAATTAGAATGAGATGTTATTTAGAAGCTGTAGGGTATGATGTTTGAAGGGTTACAGAGAAGCCTTTGCCTCCACGTGTCATACCCGAAGGGCAAACTGTGTCTGGTGAACCCACTCCTGGTGAGATTCAAAACATGCAGTATGATGCCCAAGCTAGAAATGCTATATTTTCTTGTCTTAGTTTAGAAGTTTTTGATAGAACAAGTAACCTTTCTTTTGCATATGATATTTGGACAACTTTGCAAGAAATTCATGAAGGAACTTCTGATGTAAAAGAAGAAAAATATTATGTTGTCCGAGAGAAATTTGATCAATTCAAAATGTTTCCTCAAGAAAATGTTAATGATATGTTCACTAGGCTTAATCCTATTGTCAATGAACTTAAAGGCCTAGGAACTAAAATTTTTGATGTTGAGGTTTGCAGGAAAATGGTAAGAGTTCTTCCTCGAGCATATCACAGTCTGATCACCTACTTGTCAAACAGTGGTGATGTCAGGAGGCTTACCCCAACGGAACTAATAAGGTAAAATATCAGCTCATGAGCTCACTTTGACCGAAGAAGATGCTCTGAAGAAGAAGTCAATTGCCCTCAAAGCAAAGGAAATTATACAAAACTCATCAGAAGAGAGTGATGATGAGTCAAGTGATGCCGATGATGAGGATGTGAAGAAATTAGCTCTACTGATGAGAAGAGCTAACAAAATCATGAGAAGAGTAAACTTCAAGGATAAAGGAAGGTCAAACTCTTACTCAAAGAAAAATCCTTTTGCTAATGTTATTTGCTTTGAATGTAATGAAAAGGGACATATAGCTGCTCGGTGTCCTAACAAGAGCAAAAAGAAGAATAAGTACAAGGCTAAAGATGATGAGGATGATGAGAAGACTAATGACAAATCCAAGAAGAAGTACTATAAGAAAAGCTTCTCAAAGAAGTTCTTAAAGAAATGAAAAGGAGAAACTCACATAGGAGAATGGGTCACTGATGAGGACAACACTAGTGAAGATTCATCCTTTGATGATGAAAACTCAAGGTCAAAAGGGCTAGATGGGCTCGCTCTGGATGAGTCAACACCACCACCACCTTCATTTCCTCTATGTCTAATGGTAAAAGTTGATGAGGAAAAGGTCAGTGACTCACCTTCATATGATGAACTAGTTTAAATAGTTGAAGAGTTAAACAATGCTTTACATGCTAAAATAGCTTCAACAAGAGCTCTTAAAAAGATTATTGCTGGCATGACTAATGATCTTGAGTTGCTAAAAGACAAGCATGATAAGCTTACTCTTGAACATGAAAAATCTGTTAAGATTTATGATGAACTAGTCTCAAGTCATGCTTCACTTATCAAAAATCATGAAGACTTGCAGAATAAATATCATGAGCTAGAAATTAAAAATGAAATGCTGATCAGCAAGTCTAAACCTGTTTCTGTTTGCGATGAATCTGTTTCATGTGACTTACTTAAAATGATATTACAATTTTTAGTTCTTCTAGTCTCTGTGATGAAAATTGCAAGCATGCTTCCTGTGCTAAGGAACTTAAAACCGAAAATGAAGAACTAAAGGCTAAAATAGCCAAATTTGATAAAGGGCTAGAAAAATGCTTTCTGGGTAGTGCAACTCTTGACAAAATTCTGGTTGAACATAGTCCCAACTTGGGCAAAAAGGGTTTAGGGTATAAACCTAACAGTTTGCTCAAGCAAAATGGATCAAGCAAATTCAAACAGAGTTATGTCAAAATAAGCACTCAATACTATTACTGTCATAAATCGAATCATGAATCTAGAAACTGCTATTTTGCAAATACCTCTCATGCTAAGATAAATAGGGGTTGTATGGTAGATGCTCACTATATGCTGTTTAAAGACTTTAGGGGCAAAATGAATGTTAAATATGTTGGTCCCTTAAACCTTGATAAGAAACTTAAAGCAGTTTGGGTACCTAAAGCTATGCTGCTAAATCCTTTTAGACCCAAAGTTATTGAGACTAACATCAAAGGACCCAAAAGCATTTGGGTATCTAAAGTCAAGAAATGAATTTACAGGTGAATTACAAGAGTGGAGGCCAGCATTGGGTAATTGACAGTGGATGCACCCAACACATGACCGGGACCTCAAGAATGTTCACCTCAATTGAAGGAGAGAGTGATCCAAGTCATAAGATCACTTTTGAAGATAATAGTAAAAGAAAGGTAAAAGGTCTTGGTAAGATTGCTATATCAACTGATCACTCAATTGATAATGTCCTACTTGTTGATTCTCTAAATTTCAACCTTCTATCTGTTGCTCAACTATATGATCTTGGATTCCATTATAACTTCTCTTCTGATGGGGTAACTGTGGTTGACAAAAATAAAAAGCTTATTTTCAAAGGGTTCAGATTTCAAATCTAACTCCTCATGTATCTTGACTTGTCTGATAGCTAAAGCTTCTCTTGGTTGGCTTTGGCACAGACGTCTTGGGTATGTAAGTATGTCTAATCTCAAAAAGCTTTTCAAAAATGAGCTAGTGGTGGGTTTGAAAGATGTTAAATTTGAAAAGAATTGGCTTTGTAGTGCTTGTCAAGCAGGCAAACAAGTAACCAATTCTCATCCATCCAAAAGTGTCATGTCCACCACTAGACCACTTGAGCACTTCATATGCTAGCATTGGTGGTAACTCATACTGTTTAGTCATTGTTGATAATTTCTCCAGATTCACTTGGGTATTCTTTTTACCTAATAAAAGTGAAGTTGGAAAAATTTTCAAAACCTTTGCAAAAAGGGCTCAAAATGAATTTGATTGTCCCATCAAGAAAATAAGAAGTGACAATGGGTCTGAGATTGTAAATACTAATATAATTGAATATTGTGATGAATTTGGAATTAAGCATGAACTCTCAGCCACTTATACTCCTCAACAAAATGGTGTAGTTGAGAGAAAGAATAGAACCATAATTGAAATGGCTAGATCAATGTTAGATGAATATGATACTTCAGATGCTTTCTGGGCTGAAGCTATTAATACTGCTTGCCATGCTATTAATCGACTATATCGTCATAGACTGCTTAAGAAAATTCCTTATGAATTATTAGTTGGCAGAAAACCAAATATATCATACTTTCGTGTTTTTGGTTGTAAAGTATACATCTATAAAAAGAGAACACACTTGGGTAAGTTTCAGACTAGATGTGATACTGGCATCATGTTAGGTTATTATTCTAAGTCTAAAGCTTATAGAGTATTTAATAATTCAACTGGCTTAGTAGAAGAAACTTATGATGTCAAATTTGATGAATCTAATGGCTCACAAGGTGAGCATGAGAATTTAGATGATGTAGGTGATGATGGGCTTGTACAAGCAATGAGAAAAATGGAAATTGGTACCACATGATGAAACCAAGAAGAAGAAGAAGAAAAGAATGATGAACCACCTACTCAGTCAATGGTACCACATGATGGAACCCAAGAAGAAGAAGAAGAAAAGAATCAAGAACGACCAATCATTATCAAAAGTCATCATACTATTGCTAAAGATCACCCCTCTGACCTAATCATCGGTGAAATCAGTAAGGGTGTTCAAACTCGTTCTAGACAAGCTACTTTTTGTGAATATTACTCCTTTGTTTCTTGTGTTGAACCTAAAACTGTAGAAGAAGCTCTAGAAGATGCTGATTGGATAATAGCTATGGAGGAAGAACTCAACAATTTTGAAAGAAACAGAGTCTGGAGTTTGGTAGAACACCCAAATGATCACAATATCATTGGTACAAAATGGGTGTTCCGAAACAAACAAGATGAAAATAGAGTGGTAATAAGAAATAAAGCTAGACTGGTAGCTTAAGGCTTCACTCAAGTGGAAGGACTGGATTATGGAGAGATATATGCTCCTGTGGCACGTCTTGAAGCTATTCGGTTCCTTCTTGCCTTTGCTACTCATTTTAACATCACTCTTTTTCAAATGGATGTGAAAAGTGCATTTCTTAATGGATTCATTGATGAAACTATTTACGTTGAGCAACCACCTGTTTTTGAAGATTCAAACTTGCCTAACCATGTTTACAAGCTATCTAAAGCTCTCTATGGCTTAAAACAAGCACCCAGAGCTTGGTATGAACGCCTTAGAGATTTTCTGATAATTAAGAACTTCAAAATTGGGAAGGTTGATCCAACACTATTTCTAAAAGATATCAATGGAACATTAATGATTTGTCAAATCTATGTAGATGATATCATTTTTTGATGTACTAATGATTCGCTTTGCAAGGAATTTGGTGACATAATGGCTAAGGAATTTGAGATGTCCATGATAGGAGAGCTGACATTCTTCCTTGGTTTTCAAGTTAAGCAATTGAAGGAAGGAACCTTCATTTCACAAGAAAAATACACCAAGGATCTCCTCAAGCGCTTCAAAATGGAAGAATGCAAGCCAATCAAGACTCCCATGGCAACAAACACACATCTTGATCAAGATGTGGGAGGTAAGTCTGTTGATAAAAAACTCTTTAGATCTATGATTGTATCTTTACTATACTTGACATCATCTAGGCCTGATATCATGTTTAGTGTATGCATGTATGCTAGATTTCAAGCTGCACCTAAAGAAGTTCACTTAAGTGCTGTAAAAAGAATACTTAGATATCTTAAGTTTACTTCTAACATTGGTTTATGGTACCCCAAGGGTGCTCCATTTGAGCTTCTCGGCTATTCAGATTCTGATTATGCCGGTTGTAAAATTGATCGTAAAAGCATCTCTGGGGGTTGTCATTTGCTTGGAAGATATTTAGTTTCATGGTGTTCTAAAAAGTAAAATTTAGTAGCACTTTCCATTGCCGAAGCTGAATATGTAGCTGCTGGCAGTTGCTGTGCTCAAATTTTATTCATCAAACAAACGTTTCTCGATTTTGGGTTAAAATTTGATAATGTGCCTCTATTGTGTGATAATGAAAGTGCGGTAAAAATAGCAAACAATCCGGTCCAACACTCTAAAACTACGCACATTGAAATCAGACATCATTTTATTTGTGATCATGTTGCTAAAGGAGATATTGTGCTTAGCTATGTAAGAACTGAGGACCAATTGGCTGATATTTTTACCAAACCACTTGATGAGGCAAGATTCTCAAAATTGAGAAATGAACTGAATATAATTGATTATTCAAATGTTATTTGATGATATCACATTAAGGGGGAGCAAGTTTGCTTTCTATGCATCTCTTGATACCCACTATGTGTGTAAATAAATGCAAAGTGCTGAATTTAGTTCAAATTGATATCTTTGTAATTTTTGTTAACTTAAAATGAGAAAATACTGCTGAAAGCCTTATCATTCTGTGCTACCATCTTATCTTATCTAAAAACATAGTAGAAACTATGTCTTTTCAAAGCTTAGTGGCAAAACTCAAATAATCATATCCATTCAGCACTTGAGTTTTTCATCTGAGCTTAAGTAGCAAATACTAATGCTCATGTGAAAATTAAACTCAAACATTTCCTAAAAATGCAATTCTTTCAAATTTGTGTTTTTGCTGTTGTGTTCGAGTTCACATCTTAGTTATGTCCATGAATTTCAATCTTCAGAAACACACTCTTGTGACAGACTAAAATCAGTTGGTATGTACTGACAAGAGCCTATTTGTGACGGACCAATCTAATACAGGAAGTCTATACATGACGGACCAAAACATTTAGTCCGTCATACATAGGAAGTTCTGGACTCAAGTTCTTTTAGAACAAAACCTCTGTGTCACGGACCAAAATAATTAGTTCGTGGCTGAATAAAATTCTCAAGTCATTTGGTCCGGCACAAAAAGTAGAATCTACTCCGTTCATTAAAATAAGTCTGACATATGAGGAAATGTTTCTGAGTTTTTTTTCTTGCCTAAGTTCAAATGGATTTGATCTTTTTATAAAAACTTTTTCTTCTCAACTTAGTTTCAAAAATGCATTCAAAATCTTACCTATTGCTTTAGAGCTTATCTATTGCTAAACCTGTTCTTGACTTTGGGACTCTATGTGATAGCCCATACGGTTTTTACAGAAATCAAAGAGGGTCCCACCACCTGCTCCATTACCTTTTTTTTGGGCGCCTGTATTCCTCAACTACCATGTTTTAAATGGCGTCAGTTTCCAAGATTCCCCAATATTATCCTTCCACATTCAATACAGTAACTTTCTTGGTTCACAAAATTTCCTTTTGCTATCCTTGCATCTTGCGCAATTTCCTCTTGACCAGAAACCCAAGCTCTATCTTCACCGAAGCAATCCCAAGTCGGGCATTGGCAACGGTGTCTCTCTGGTCATCTTGCGCAAGAGTCTTTGGAAGAACTCAGTAAGTTTTATCCTAAACCTTTCTCGTCTCCTTGTCAAAACCCTAGACCTAGTTCTTAGATTCTAGTTTTAATTTTTTTTGCTTAGGTCTGGTCAGTGCGCTTGCAAAAAGGTTCTGCATTGAGTTAATCTGAACAAAAACTGAATTGATTAAGGCTAGTATCAAGATGAGGTCAAAGAACCTTGACAAAAGAGGTTTAATTGGAAAGATTGTTGACAAAGTAAAAGGCAAGAAACAGAAAACGTCAATCTCATCCCCTGGAATATCTCTGCCTAGACAGCCTCAAGGTCCTGTATTAATTCAAGATGTGCACAATGCAGAAAGGAAAAACAGAAAGTTAGTCACATCTCACCCAAGAAAGGGAAAGAACAGGGTTGAAGAGGAATCTAACTCTTCTTCAGAAGATAGTGAATATGAACCCGATAGTGAATCTTCATCTAAAAATACCGAATTAATAACTGAAGTGGACATGCTGAGCAGTGAAGATTTGTCAGCCCTTAGTGGTAGAAAATTAAGGGCTGTGAGATTAGTAAGCGAGAAAGTTTGGTTTCTTACAATAAAACCTGCACTGGGAGAAAACTTTGTGTCCTTACTACACAAAAACATTTACAATGCTTATCTGAACAGATTAGATGGAAAAAGAAAGGCAGTCTCTGCCTTGGCAAATCACCAATATGTGGATTGGGCACAAGTAAATTCTATTATAGGATCAAATAGGCTGTTTGAATGTATAAACTCCATACCCTAGAGTGTTTCAAGAACCCTAGAGTTCTATGCATCCTTGTTAGTGAACAAACAGAGAAATCATATCATGTTCACTATTAATGGAAAAATAAGAAAAATTAGAGCTGCACAGTTTGAGTCTGCTATTGGAGCCTCAAGTCCTTTGGTAAACAGAACAAGAATATTTGAGAAAATGTATCCCGGTCAAAGATGGAGATTGATTGGTGACATGCCTAATATTAAAGTGTCTGCTCATATTTATAAGGATGTCACTAGTGCAGATTTTAATCCTAACAGAGCTTCCTGCTTATCTGAAGAAGCAAAAGTGTTGCTGCTGGTATTGAGGCACACCATATTTCCAAAGTCAGGATATAAAGGAGTGACCCCAACCCTAGCCTGGCTACTGCACCTGATTCTGTCAAGGCAACCCATTGATCTGGTGGATTACATCTTTGGGAAAATGGAAGAGGCAATATATAGAAAGTTGGGAAGTCCTTTGCCTTTTGCCGAACAAGTGACTCAAGTTCTGTTGGCTTAAGGTATCATTTCTAAGAATGATATGAACAGGGAATGTAAGTGCTTTCCAAAGAAATACAATATGCACAAATCAACTGGACATAATTTGAGGGTTACTGGTTTCCTCCAAAGGTTACAAACAAATCAGCCTGTCGAAGAAGAAGAACCAGTGCATCATGATCGAGACGAAGAAATGAATGAACCAAGTAAGGAATTGGTTCTTGAATATGAATACACAGATGATGAAGAGCCAGAGATTGAGCCTGAAAACAAATTTGACAACAACAGTCATACTCAGTCTTATTACAGTGAAAGTGACCATTATCATTCATATGGCAGTTATAATGATAGTCACCAACACTATGGAAGCTATCATTCTCATGAAAACTCAGAGGCTTCAATGCATGCAAGTCATATCCACACTCATTCTCAAGCTCTGGGTAGTCACCTAAGTAGGAGTAGAAATCAATCTGAGAAAAGCAAAGAGCCTAGTGCTCAAAATATCAGCAAAGTTAAATCTGGAAGTGGAAAAGAGCCTAGTGCTCAAAGTGTCAGCAAGGGAAAACCTAGAAATAGCCTAGTACTCAGAGTGGACACAAGAGTAAAACTCCAAGTCATGGTCATTCTCCAAGGCCTGCTGTTCAAACTCCAGTCCACTCTCCAGAACCTACTGAAATAATGGATGGTCGTAGCTCATGGTATGACCAAGGACAAGGCTTTAAGGATGCTGCTGCAACTGAAGTCATGTCAGGCTCAGTTGCTCAATCTTTAAATGAAGAACAACAAATTCATCAACTTCAAGAGTTAGCAGCAGCTAAACGATTTGCTCAAAATCAGGGTTTTGGGCCTAGTGCCCATGATCATAAGGCTGGAGGATCTGGAGTGCCACAAGCTTTTGAATCCTACTATCCTCCTCAAGCAGTACACCCAGAACATGATCAAAGAAACACTTTCCCTGGATGGGAAAATCTTTTTGACTACCAGCATCAGTCTGCACACTCACATTCGCATCATGAACAAGTGCAGCAAGAGTCTTATCAAGCTTCAGAAAATACTTTTGGCTCGCAACCTTCATGGTTTACATCTTTTGAGCAACAATATTATGAGAGCTCTTGATGGTCAAAGGGGTTTTCAAGAAGCATATCTTGATGGTCAAAGGTTGGCAGCTCAAAGGCATGAAGAACAAATGAGAGCTCTTCAACAGCATAATGTGCAGGTTCAAGAACAGATGAGAAAATATTATGACGAGCAATCAAATTTCAGAAATGAAGCCTTCGCCAAATTTGATCATCTTAGACAAAATCAATGGGATTTAAGGAACTGGGTTACTCAACTTGGCACAAATCAAAATCTGATCAAAGACAGATTATATGATTTGAATCAAAAACTTGATACAAATCACAAGCATCTGAGAAATCAGAATGAAGCTGCACATACATCAGAGGCAAGTAATCTGTTGTGGATCAAAAAGACCAAGAAGCTTTCCGGGAATATACTGAGGATGCTTTTCAAGAATATGGACAACTTGCCGACTATCACCTTGGTGGAATGATTAGCCTTGTTGCATTAATAGACAACATAAATGAGTCCCTTGACAAGCTGCAAAATGATTTTCATAGCTTGGTCCTTCAACCTAGAGATCCTAACTATCCGAGCTGGCATGATCAAGCAATGGCTCAAGTACCAAGTCCATCAGCTCAAGCATAGTCAGAACAATCTGATGATGATGATGATGTGAAGATTGTGTCACCTTCAAGGAAAAGTTCTGTTCTTGGTCAGCTCAAGAGAACTTTTTCAAGGCACAAGTAGCACCCTTTTTGGCAATTGATGCCAAAGGGGGAGAATTTCCTAGGTTCTAGGCTGTTGACTGTAGGATGAACTTTTGTTTGTGTGTGTGGTAAAAGAATAGTTCTTCTATGTCTGGTGTGTAAATTTCTAAAATTCTGCTATGTGCTATGGAGTTTCCCGTGCTCTGATATTGCTAATATCTGTCACTCAATTAATGATCTAAATCCGATCGGTGTCCCTATATCATGCCATGAGGGGAGGCTACGGGGAAAAGGGACACTAGGATGGAAAGCACTTGCATGCAATAATCTTCTTACATTTAAGCAAGCACATTTCACGGATTGGAATCAATCAACTGTAGTGGCCTCGTATGTCCTTGAGCACAAGAGTATTCTACGCCACGATTTCCCGGGGAGGTCTAAGGATTGGATAACCATGAAGCACATGGATTCTTTCGGTGCTTGCTTACAAAACTACATCCTTTTCAAAAGGTCAGATAATGAACAGTTGCAACGCTTAGCTCGGGGACCATCTAGTGAAATCGTGACATTCAAGGGGCATGAGATAAATGGTTACACATTCTACACCAGATCCCAGGATAACAAGAGTACCAACCAGAATAGCGGTGTCTGTATAGACGCCGAAGACAACAAAGGCAAGGTGAATACATATTATGGTTTCATAGAAGAGATATGGGAGCTCGACTATGGACCTTTGAAGGTCCCTCTATTTAAGTGCCAATGGGTCAAACTGACTTCAAGCGGCGTGAAGGTCGATAAATACGGCATGACAATCGTGGACCTCACACAAGTCGGCTATAGGCGCGAACCGTTCGTCCTCGAGAACGATCAGTTCGACGAGCTCCCTCCTTTCGCGGTGGATGTCGACATAAGCCTCCTGAATGACACAGACGTGGATGCTCCTTTCATATGTCGCGATCATAATGAACACTTGTAAAGACAAAGTACGTGACTACTTAAGATGTACCACTACCGTATGAACTATGTATATGTAACACGGGTCTTCTACTGTATTATGTGTTTATTTAGAATGAAACAAAAGTGCTAAAAGCATTTTTATGATCTTTGAAACGAAACAAAAGTACTAAAAGCATTTTTACGATCTCTGAAACGAAACAAAAGTGCTAAAAGCATTTTTACGAACTCTGAAACGAAACAAAAGTGCCTAAAGCATTTTTACAACTCTAAAACGAAATAATCATAAAATAGTAAATAAAAAAATAAAGAAAGGCTAGGGGGCGCGAGCGGGGCTCGAACCCGTAACCACGCGGGTGAGCCCGCACTCAAGCGCCACGCGCTAGCCAGGGGGAGGAAAAGATCTTGTCAACCAATAAGGGCACCATATTCTTTTGAATATTAGCCGGTCGGCACTTTTACAAGCGGTTCGTACTACCAACCACTTGAATAGATCACTTCTACAAGCGGTTGGTAGTAACAATCACTTGTAGAAGTGAAATCTTAAACAGTAAATAAAAAAATAAAGAAAGGCTAGGGGGAGCGAGCGGGGCTCGAACCCGCCACCACGTGGGCGAGCCCGCACTCAAGCGCCACGCACTAGCCAGGGGGGAGGAAGAGATCTTGTCAACTAATAAAAGCACCATATTCTTTTGAATATTAGCCGGTCAGCACTTTTACAAGCGGTTCATACTACCAACCGCTTGAATAGATTACTTCTGCAAGTGGTTGGTATTACTAACCGCTTGTAGAAGTGATCTACAAGCGGTTGGTGTTACTAACCGCTTGTATAGGTCTTTTCCCACTCCCGCCCAACCATGCGCTCTACAAGCGGTTAGTAATATGAACCACTTGTAGAGGACTTGTACAAGCGGTTCGTAATACCAACCGCTTCTAATTTTTATTTGTACAAGCGGTTCGTAATACCAACCGCTTGTAGAAGTGGGTTCCCTTTATAGCCTTATACTCCCCGCGCTCTCTCACACCCCAAATTTTCTAAGTCCCCGCTCGATCGCCTCCTGTGTCTCATCGCCGCCACCTCCGTCGAGATCCCGCACCGCCATCTCACCCTCCTCCGCCACCGCGCCGTCCTCATCGACACCGTTGCCCTCCTCGGCCACCGATCACCCCGGCGCCACTCCATCCCCGCGCCACTCGACCTCGCCGACGCCTCCTCCGCGACAGCGCCGACGCCTCCTCCGCCACCTCGCCGACGCCTCCTCCACCACCACACCGATGCCACCCCACCATTCCACCCCGGAGGACCGAGGTATAGCTGTGCACGCCCTCCTCCTCCCTCTCTATTCTGCTGCCCACAAGGTGTTCGACTAAATGTCCCAACGAGTACTAAAGCATGTTGCTCACCTTTCATTTATTTGACAACTGGATGTATTGACATGAGTGAACTCTTCCATAAACATTGATGCTTGAGTTGGTTATTACGTTTTGTGGATGTGATAATATAATTTTGTTTTTTGCTGAAATGGTGTGGATGTGTATGTTTATATCTTATTGAATTTTGAGTGTATTTAATTGGATGGCGATAATAATACTTGACTTGGACGTTAATTGCAGAGGTGAAACCTCTTTTGATTGAATTGAGATTGTGAGGAAATTTTGTTTGAATATTTATACACCTTGCTGGTAATTGGATATGTATGTGTATGTGTTTGGTGTCGACCTTATGTATGTGAGTATCTACATTTATATATATATATATATGTGTGTGTGTGTGTGTGTGTGTGTGTGTGTGTGTGTGTCTGCACATGTGATTTCTTGAGAGAAGGGCATTGTGAAATATTGATGTGCTTTAAAAGAACAGTGGATGTTAAAGGGAGTGCGTTTAGTTAATATAAGCATGGTTCAAGGATTTGGGTTTTTGAACAGGTTTTATAGGACTGATGTATAAGAATCAAATTGTAAATTTAATTATTGTTTTTTTATAGTATGAGTGTGAATGATTTTACATCTGTTTGATTTTTGAAACTTAGAATTAAGAATTTACTATTTTTAACCATTAAAAGTTTTTTCTTTAAAGAGCAGAATTCCATAAATACTTAATAAGCAGAGAACAATTCAACTTAAGGCTCAAAATTTAAATATAAGTCACACTTCAAAATCAAAATTTTATTTTAGTTATTTTTAAATTTCAAATTCTAATTTTATTTGTTTTTGAATTTTTCGGGATGTTACATGTATGTACTCTTGGCCTCTGCTACACAAACTGTATGACGAAGGGATGAACCATTATGTCCTTTGTTGGGGCAAGAAAGAAATATGTGATTTGTGTGCAATTCTTTTTTATGTTAAATTCAGATGTATGGCAAAGCTTTCAAGTGCACAAAAATACCCAAGATTTGCTTAGGGCAAGAAAGAAATATGTGGCCTATGGCTTGGCCCAAAATCGGCCTACCCCTGACCTTCGTTAGGCAACATACCCAAGATTTGCTTAGGTCAATATTGCAAAGCAGCTAACACTTATGTTTGCATTGTCTCACTAAAGTTTTTTTTAGAAATTTTCTTCTTTATATAGACATGCTTACAATTGTTCTTTATATATCGTTAAGCTAGCCTTACAATTGATAGTTAACACATAATAACACGTTATTGCTATCCAAAAAGATATGATATTTATGTCAACATTTTTTTGGAATTAGGATAAATGACGCAACCAGGACGTGGTGACCCTAATTTCGACGAGGGAGAACAGTTCTTGCTAGACTCCATCGCGCTTGGTAGCATCGAAGGTGATGCTAACGCTGCTGCTGCTGAGGCTAACATTGGTTCCGGTGAGGCTGTTGAGGCTGCAGCCGATGGAGCCATTGACGCTGGAGCCGCTGAGTCCGGTAACACTGGTTCCGACGAGGATGAGGTATAGCAAGAAGAATATAATCCCCGTGGACATGTTAATTAATCACAATTCATTAATATAATACACTCTGACACGTTTATACATATATTTGTGTATTTCAAGCCCGGTACATCGAGCAACCAATCCAAGCATCGGGGACCTAACAAGAAGCCGTCCACAAAGCATGTGTTTACCGACATTAGCAATGAAGGGATGCGGTTGCCCCTCTTTCAACAGTTGGGCCATACAACAACGCTTGCCGTTACCACGTGAGGGATCACGTCCCAATTAGCATCAAAAAATGGGCCGAAGTTCCTCAAGCTACCAAAGACTTGCTCTGGCAAGATATTAAGGAAAATTTCACATTTCCTCATGGGTCTGAAGACAAGGCCAAGAAATACACTTTGAAGAAAATGGTAACCTTGTTTTAGGCGTGGAAGATGTCTCTCAGCCACGAGTATGTGCAGAAGGGAGAAAGACCCGACTTCAACCAATTTCCTAAGCTGGCGGATCACTGGGAAGCATTCGAGGAGTACAAGCTTTTAGCTGAAGGCCAGGCCACGAGTCAGAAGAACAAGGCCAATTCACAGATAAAGAAATACCACCACCATCTTGGCACCGATGGTTACCTCAAGGCTGTATCGAAATGGGAGAAGCGGAAACAAGAATTAATGGCGAAGGACATCACACCGCTTCGCTTTGGGGAAGAGCGCGCGAATTGGTTCATGGGTCATGGGGGAGCCTTGCAGATGACGGCAGCTTGGTGATGGCACCAGGAGTGCAAGAGGCTGGTCAAAGGATTGTACAAGCTGTCGAGCAATCTCAGGCAGGTACATTGGTGACAAACAGGGAGAATGACGAGCTAACACATGCCCTTCAAAACCCTGAGCACCCGGGACGGACACGAGGTATGGGCAAGCTAACGCCGTGGAAGTACGGTTTCGCCAAGGATGCGCATACGTACAGGAGCTGGCAAAGAAGCAAAACAAGAGAATCGTATA
Source organism: Guadua angustifolia (assembly GCA_036346375.1). Lineage (NCBI taxonomy): Eukaryota > Viridiplantae > Streptophyta > Magnoliopsida > Poales > Poaceae > Guadua > Guadua angustifolia. The sequence continues at coordinate 13,909,700 of CM070517.1, forward strand.
AAATGTACCAATTGGAACAAGAGCTTAGAGCAACCCAGGCTAGCATCGGCGACATAGTTGCGCAACAAGTACAAATTGCCCTCAGTAAACTTCAGGGACTAGGTTGGAGCAATCAGCCGGACACCATGATCAGCCCCTCCGTGCGGCGGAGTAGCTGCGTGTCCACCGAGGCCCCTGAAGCGGACAACTTGCTGGCCCGTTATTCCGTGGATGACATAAGGGTTCGCCGCCAGTGTGAGCTACACGTTGATGCGCGTAACCTCTCCATCAAGGTGGCTTACGGCATGGCATTTTCGGTGGAGCCGGGCCAGACGTTCCACTACAACAAGATACCCCTGGGTTACTCGAAGGTCATGGTGGAGGAGGTGCTGAGCGGATTTGAAGAACTTCACCTTGATATTGCTGGAGGCGACGACGTGACCAAGCTTGGACAGACTTCCACAATATTATCCTCTGGCGCAAACAGTACATCATATTTCCAGATGGTGTGGACACGTCATCTCCACAACTGCAACCCACACCTCCTCCAACGTCACCTCCAAGCAATGCCTCGCCGGTAAAACAGAGCATGCCTCCTCCGCCACCCGCTCCACGCAGAAGCCCTACTCCACCACCAGCATCTCAAACAAAAAAGAACCCCCAGGGAAACCATGCCTCCACCATCTCCTCCGAGGAAGAAGCTCGATAGCAGAAGGGCTCCTCCACCCGCTCCCAAGAAGGCGGAGTCCAGCCGATCGAAAAAGATAAAGGAACCTCCAAAGAGGGCATATGATAGGACTAAGGAGGAGAATGATGTGGTCATCAAAGCAGAATTGGCTGCACACTTCGCAAAAATGAAGCCATAGCCAAATGTACTAATTGATCTAAAAGCCGCAGAACACTTTGCGATATACCGTGCAAAGCCACTGCTTGTAACGTCCAACTTTGAATGGAAAGTAATAAAGGCTACATGGAAGAATAAACATGGTTAGGCAGCGATGGCAACGAAGAAGACAGACCAAGATCAGGAGAACCTCAAGAGATTTATGAAGGAGGCAGGACTCAATTCCACAGCTGCAGCTCTTGGATTAACAGATGATCTCCCAATGGCAAAAGTCAGATGACAATATGAGTTGGGCCAGGAGCTGATTGACCCTAATGAGATAAAGGATCTGCCTACCAAGATGCGGCAATTTCATGAATGGTACATGACAAAGTCCGCTCAAGGAAGAACGATGTTCCCCCTCCGTATCACACAAGAAGATTTTTATCGCGGGGACAACAACATATGTCTCTAATTCGAAGACTTCTACCATTTTTACCATGGCGACGCCATCAATGTGTCTCTCATGAGCTGCTGGTGCCTGTAAGTGTCAAGCTCATACCTTTACCGTGTGCTTCCTCGTACCATAAAATTGCAACTCTAATAACTTATCCCTTTCTATGTAGAATGGAGATACAACGATGTAGAAAACAGAATATCTTCAACATTGGCTTCATTGACCCAGAGATTGTTAACGAGTTCGTCTTTGGATGCAACCCAAAGGCTGTTGAAGATTACATTCTAGATGCATTCTTGGGACAGCACTACAAACCGTACATACTTCTGCCCTTCAACTTTGAGTACGTATATATACAACCTCTCGTTCATATCTTTTCCAAAGCATTGATAATACTACTAGCTAGTTACATATATGTTGCAATACATGAATAGGTTTCACTGGATCCTTCTTGTCATCAAGCTTGATAGTAGCGGATCGTTGTTCAAGACTCAAAAGGACTCAATATATCATTGACATCCTAAGAAAAAATATTTATTTATTTCCGCTTTGTCTCGATAATTACTATTCATACTAACTCATCACAACATCAATGTTCCGAAGAAGCAACAAGCGTGATCCATGTCCGCACTCGAGTGCGTATTAAAGAATTGCAATAGTTTTCAATCCAAGAACAACTCATCGGCTTTATTGTCGGCGAGATTGTATCCACCAAAGGCGAGTTCCACATAAAGGGTTGGAGAGATTGTCCTTTTATAAGGAGAGATTGTCCTTTTATAAGGACCACCAAAGCGAGTTCCACATAAAGGGTTGAGAGATTGTCCTTTTATAAGACATCAACGTCGACATCAACGTCGACCAAGGACACAAAGAGCTTCTCACTGCTGGTAATACTAACATAGGTGTTGATATTAACTGCTTCTTCAACTTCCAAAAACTCTTTTCGCACTCCGGTGTCCATACAACTTTTTCTCATCAACCATCACATAAGAGGTCTAGCTGTTGTTGAAAACCCCCCTATGAACCAGCGATAATATCTTGCCATTTCCAGAACTTCGAATCTAAGTAACGAACTTTGGTTGCTTCCAATGTAACACATCTTCTACCTTCCTTGGTTCAACAGTAACTCCTTTAGCAGTCTTTGCGTGGCTAACGGGATTCAACCTTTTTCTTCCAGAAATCACACTTGTTGATCTTAGTGTACGACTACTGCTCTCGCAAAATCCCATCTCAAGGTTCTGCATGCTTTTCCTCTTGTTTTAGAGTATACTAGAATGTCATCTATATGGCAACCACCGATTTACCTAAATAATCCGTAAACACCTTAGCCATCATGTTCATGAAGTATGCGGGGGCATTGGTCAATCCAAGGGATATAGCTAAAACTTATACTGTCCCTATCGTGTAGAGAACGCAATCCTAGAAACATACTTCACATGACTCCTCAATTGATGATAGTTGGAGCGAAGTTTTATCCTAGAGAAATTCCGACTCTTTTCTCAACTGTACAAACACGTTTTGATCCTGATATTAGATACTTGTTTTCGATCTTTTCTTCATTTAGAGAAAAATTTAGTGCATTCTCCCAATCTTCCATTTCCCTTTTTGATAAACAAGAGTTCCCATGGTACGTACTAGGTCTTCTCAAAACTTTTCCTAGTAACTCTTCGATATGCTTTTCTATTTCCCATTAATTCCTTAGTAGACATTTGACATGGCATTTTCACTATTGGTGCTGTGCCAAACACTAATTCGCTCACGAACTTGATCTTTCGATATGATGGCATACTAGGCAAATTCTCGGAAAATATATCAAAGTATTCTCTGATAAATGGCGCATCTTCTAATTGGCAAATTCCACATTATTATCCATCAGTTGGCTAATACAAACTGTCATCACTTGAAACTCTTTTTTTCACATTCAAGGTTTTAAATCGATATACCTTTCACCAAAATAGCCTTATGTCTGAGCATCTAACTAATTTCAAGAATAACCTAAATATCCAACACAATATGATTTGCTTAGAACTCTACTCTCTCAATAAGCACTGAATTCTCAACATCCTGGTTAAATCTAGCACAACTGAGCACTTACTAAAAATGACAAATCCTCTGGTTAACAAGATCATGCTGGTTACCACTAAACTAGCCACCATTGCACATGTATCATTTTAAGGTGAACCATAAACGCAAGAATACTCTTATAGAAACATCTAACTCATCATTTTACATTCTTGCTTTTCATTCCAATACTCCGTATACCAATGTATCAACCATTTCTGCTTTATTTCTTTCCACAAGGAAACCTTTACATGGAATTCATCACTAATCTCTTTACTTTACAAATAGGGTTACGATATTGCACTAAGTAAACTCATGGCTCCTGACTTCCTTGATTTAGCATTGGCGCTGGGGCTTCGATAGGGACGGAGTTGAAATTGACTTGAGCCAACGCGATTGCTTTCCTTTGAGGGCATTTATTGGCAAAATGCTCAGGTTTGTGGCAAATATAGCAGAGTCTAGGGTGAACTTTCTTTCTTGAGCATTCAATGATTGGAAGAGTATCTTTACCTAGACGCATTTTCTTCAATTGGTTCTCTCGGCAAATTTCTCTTGCAACTTCACCGTTCACTCTTGGCGTTATATACCAGACAGAGGTGACTTCCGGTATGTTCGCGGCTGTAGAGAATATTTGTCTTCTCTGTGGACATCGATTAGCATAATGGCCTTTTCGGCGACAGTTGTAGGACTCAACGCTGCTCTTTCTGTGATTCATTACTCCCTGATTCGCAACACATCCTCTAGCAAAACGATCTTCTTCACCATACAAGGGACCTACTGTGGGTGATGGCCACTTACTGGTTTCCTGATGAAAACTGATAGAATCAAGGTGCTGTGTTCTTAGCTCTTCAAGCAGCATCTCCTGTGCAGTCGACATTCCACCTCTTGTTTACAATTCTTGAGCGACTATGGCCCGTAGATTCTTCCGTTGATGCTAGATCACAGTAGTGACTTTCGGATCCAAGGGACATTGAGCTGGATAGTGATCTTGACCTTCACAAAGGTAACATGTGATGTTGCTCATAGGATATTCTCCAGGAGAATGGCTCCCTTCACAACTAGAGCAATTGATGGCATGCTCGTCAGCGGTGTGTCCTATTTCTCCTAACGAATGCATGCCCGATCTTCTAACTTGTTTGGCTGATAGCACATCATAGAACAATGCCTAGATTTTGAACAAGGTACAGGGGTAGCATTCTTCTCTGAATTCACTGTGACCATACCATTCCTTGGTGAAGCAAAGAGATCATGAAAGGTAGCCCTAAATTCATTCCAAGTGATATTCTGTGGGGCTTCATGGTTAGCACAATAGCTTTTCCACCATTTCGCGGCAACTCCTCGTAACTGATATAAAGCATATAAGACCTTCTCATCACTTCTGCACTGAGCTATGAATAGCTTCCTCACAATGGTCTTGAGACAATCTTCTGCTTATGAAGGTAAAACATTTCCTGAAAATGTTGGTGGACGAGTCCCTATGAATTCTGATAACCTTGAGTCAACACTGGGATCACTGATAACAGTTCAAGACGCTTTGCTGACATCAGCTTGATTGGTCATATTCTGCATTTACTTCATCATAGCCTGCATTAATTGAATCTGAGTAGCCAAAAACTCTCTGAAATTCTGTATATCTATCTATATTGACGGTTGAAAAACTGATCCATCCTTGGAGTTTCCATTGGGTTGATTTTCACTTTCACTAGCTCCATTGTTATCACTATTCTGAACCATCTGCTTGATTACCTCAAAGGGGTTAGGGAAGAGGGAAATAGCGTTGGTAAGAGGTAGAGATCCTATTACCGAGGAGATAGGTTTAACCCAATAACTTAAGCAATCAATATTAATAACTTGGTATGGTTGCTTATATAAGCCTAAATGCTTTGCAACACATACTGCACACTCAGCAATCAAGAAGAACCAATTCAACCTAAACACACAAAACTACTGTCTACATGGGCGACACTCCTATCCTAGGAAACACGACTCCCACACATGAGTCCCAACAGGCTACTTGAAGCACTGAGTCTTCTAGCTCTTGATACACTTCATTGATCCGCTCTTCCATGAGCTTGATGATTCTTTCCTTCATGATCTTTGTGGTAGCAGCAGGCACTTGATGCCATCTCCTAAAGTGTGGTATATCGTTTTCTACTTAAGGTAACTCAAGTAAGATTTCAGCTCAATTTAGCAGAGGTAAGAGAAAGAAATTTCAGCAAGGGGAAAGAAAGAATTTTTTGGTAAGGACAGAAATAGAAGAAATGAGATAAGTCAAGAACACATTATTCTTCTAGGTTAGGTCTTTTATTTTAGAAAATAATTTTGAAGGTCCTATGGAGATGACCAACTATCTAGGGTCAAGGCCTACAGTCAGTATGGCTCTGATACCACCGTTGTCGGGACCCGAATATGCAAATCCGGACCCTCTGTGTATACTGCACTAGTCCAGGATCACGCTAGTGCACACAGGCTCAACATTAGTGAATATCACAATCATACCCACCGGAAATAAGATAAAAGACATTATATACCAAATATTACTAGTAGAATGACCTTATGGTCAACTTACATAATGATGCCTTACAAGGCTGAACAACAAATTAAACTGCAGCGGAATGAAGACGTAGGTAACCCCTCAGTATACCACAGGCAACTAATAAGGCTCGCACCCTAAACATTCGTCCCTTCATGGTACACCTTCTTCAGCACTGGTGATGTTGTAGGCAAGGGTGAGTACATAAAGCACTCAACAAGTTGTGCACAGAATGCAATTCTAACATAACTATATGCAAGGCTTATTCCAAAGGAATGGCTGACAATGGCTATTTGCAATAAAGCAGCATTTATGAACAAGTACAATATATAAATTGAAAAGGCAGTAAAAACAAATAACAGTAATAGATAGATTCAACATTTCTCAAGTAAACCAAATTTCCCATCCTAAGTCAAGATTCAACTTCCCATGGCAACCTGCCATCCATCCCAAGTTTTCATTTTGCAAAAGTCTAACCCTTGACTGTAATTCCCGAGCTATGCTCAATACCGTGAGCACGGCTATTCGAATAGATTGTACACTCTGCAGAGGTTATGCACTTTACCCACACGACATGATAACCTCTTTGTGCCTGGCCATTTAGCACACTTCCTTTGGTGTGCCGGCAGAGAATCATGACAAAGCCTTTACAATGCTCTGTCTTAACCCAGTACTACCCGCTGAGGTTTCAACATCGATTGGTGAATCGCCACAACAGGGCCCCCCTCTTGCGCCATGTGAGTTGATCCGTGAACTCGGACTCACACCACCAAAGCAGTACTAAAGATAAGACATTGCAAATTAATCAGCTAGGCTGCCCCATAACAGACATGTAGTTGCACGGTTGACTCAGGTCAAAGGCTCGCAAGGTTAAGTCCTTAGGGTTGATCAAAGCAAGACTTGCACATACCCTCTGCCCATCGGGCCCACCCAGGCACACTTGCCCTTGCCACTTGCTCCGATCTAAATCATAAACACCCTAGTTGATTACCAAGCACCACGTGCCATCAACAATTCAATATCGTTGCGTGACATCCAACGCCACAACAACTCAATTTCATCGTGTGACCACACATGACACACAAATTCATAACATTGTTCCATATTCCATTAGTCAAGATTATTTATCAATGATTCAAATACATGTGATGACGTGGCATGGCTAAGTAATCTAATCCGATCTAACCATCCCATGTTGATTTTATTATTGATCAACTATAGTGAACCAATCTAGTGTGACAATAGATCATGGCATATAAATGACAAGGTAGGGTGTAAATCAATAGGTACGATATCTAAATCCCAATTTAGGTTGAAATCATTTTTACTCGTGAAATAATTTGCAATAAAGTAAAACAAAATAGCGATTTTGCAAACATGGATTCAACATGATCAAAGCACAACTTGCCTTAGGAAAATCCTTATCCATGCTCTGGACCTCGGTCTTGAGTTGATGAATCTCCCCTGGTTGCATCGCACAATTTATCGTCTACGCGAAACGAAAGAGAATGCAAAATAAATACCAAAATAGAGAGCAAACAAACTCTAAAAATCAAATAAAATTCACCAATAGATAGATCTCAATTTTACAAATTTTTAGAAATTTGAATCACCTCAATCGGAGTTCGTATGAGGGAGAACGAGCTCTCGAAAATTCAAAATTCTAAAAATTCAGAAAATTGGAAAATCAATATTAACCAATTATTTTATAAAAGAAAATTCGCTTTATTGCGTCATGCTGATGTCAGCACAGATCCGAACCAATCACAGGCTGACACCTGGCTCTGGTCTATGGACCCGGTTCACCGCTCGGCTCTGGCTCACCGTGAACCCGGTTCACACCGATCTGAGCCACCGACAGCTGGCCCCGCGATACTGACGTGCGTGCCCATGCGGCGATGACGCAAGCGACCACACGGCACCACATCAGCGGCTACGCCAGTGCCACCTTGACGGTCTTGCCAGCGTGTCCGACACGTGGCGACGGAGCGTCAAGCCACGTCCTCTGGCGGCGCACGCGGCCCTAGGGTCACCGGTGACGAGAAAACGGCACCTCTCCAGACTCACCTTGACGTCGCCGATCTGATGATGTGGACGGATCTTGAGTTTGAGCACTGGTTCGGCGGTGGCGTGACCTTCTCCTCCAGCGGCGACGGTCTCCTCGGTGATCTCCCCCTTCGGCTGCTGTTCCGGCGAACTACGGCGCGCACGGGATGCACCTTGACGCGATGGTTGGGATGCTCCGGTCGGTGACCCGAAATGACCACCAACGGTGGCTAATCAGCGATGCAAAGCTTGCGGGGGCGCTCGGCGTCCTTCTCGAATTCCAGGCAAACGGCGGCGGCTCGAAGGGTCTCACCTTAGGGTTCGGGTCTGCGACTTCAAGGCGACCCCAGTGCTCTCCTTATATAGGGCGCGGCGGCCGGATATTGCACATTTCGACGAGGAGTTTGCGGCGGTTATGGCGGAGGTAGACAGAGTCCGGCTCGGGTACGTCTTGGAGACGAAGACGCAGGGCCGTCCGATTTCCTGATCAACGGCTGCGAGACGCCCGATGCGAGATGATCTTATCCTTTCCTTGGAATCCGACGGGAATCGCCAGGGCTCGATCTCAGCCGCACGATGAAGATCCTACGGCCCCCGGGAAACCCTCCAGAAGTTGGGCGGTGGGCAATATTACTGCAACATGAGGAAACGATCTTTGGCTACTGACCAATCATCGCTCATAGATTTCTTTCGGGTTTTCTTTTTAAATAAATATTGATTTCTTTGGGCAATTAAAAACACCAGGAAAAATCCAAGAAAAATCTCAAAAATTCTTTGAGACATTCTGGACCCAAATAAAATATTTTTAGAGAAACTTTATTTTAACTTTATCTACATATAATTAGTTTTCAACATAAGGGCAAATATACTTAATTTAAAATAATTCAAATAAACTCCAAAAAATCCAATTAAATCCAGAAAATTCCCAAAGAGCAAAAATAGCATTAAAAAACTATTAACTAAATAAAAAGCCAAAAATTTGGATGTTACAATTCCATAAATTTGTTGAACCTTAAACTTAGCACACATTGGACGAAGCTTCATATCTTTAGGTTTATTTTTCTTGGCACAATTCCTTGATTATATATTATGAATTTATTTTTTAGTTTATTTGGTAATTTTAAAAATTACTTAATAATTAGCAAAAAAAATCATGAAAAATACTAGAAAAATTATGGAAAATTATATATAATTATCTACTAAATAGATATAAACCAAACTTTACCGATTAAAGAGTGATAATACAATATATTGATTTTACCAATAGTAAAATTTAATCTTGCTTATGTATAGGATATGTTGAACATCACAAAAAGGCAATTTATTAAGCTCACCCTCAATGGCAGTAGTACCTTGCTTAGGTAATGGATGCCAAGATTAATTGATAACTCAATCTTTTAGAGCTACAATCACTTGGCCTGAAGCTGACACCCCTACTCTTTCTGAAGCCATCAAATGTGTGGCTCTGTATTTTCTGAGGCACCATCTCAATTTGGACTTGAAGGTCAAATATTTGATGGAGGATCTGCTGGCACATGTACTTTCTTGAAGGAACGATATAGCCAGCAAAGATTCGCCTTGTGGCTAGAAGAACAATGCGAATGGACCCTCATATGCTTTCAAGATTTTAAGACTGTGGTAGCATATAACTCCACCATGCACAAGCTTTTCACCAAATTGCTGTTCTGTAACCAGAAAGTTACTGATGCTGAAATGATAAAATAGATAGTGTGCACCTTCTATCCAATATAAGGATACTGTAGAAATAATATCGTCATGCCAAGTAACAGATGTATTCTAAGCTTATATGTATTTTGCTAGAAGCAAAAAAGTATGATGAAATCCTAATGAGGAATCATCACACCCCCATAATGGGACACATGGTATGCCTAAAGCACATGTAAATACCCAACAGCTAGCAATAGCCATAACCACAGAAGGGACCAAAGGCATATGCAAGGAATGGAGGAATGGCATGATACAGAAGGAAGAGGTGAACCCTAGTGGAAAAGTAGAGGTAAAGGACTAGGGAACTTTCAGAAGCATGACTCAGCCAATAAACTTCCAAACCCTGTACAACCTTGCTTTAGGTGTGAATGCACTAGCCATTGGTCGCACAAATACCGCACCTCAAAGCATTTGGTTGACCTTTATATACAATCCACTGAAAAAGTCAAAAATACATAGGGGACAAAGTTGAGTCTGATATGGACAAATATGACCGGGTATTCTTCAGAAGAAACAAGCGGCAACAGGATGATGTGGAACAGGAAGATCAGGGCACAAGGTTCAGGGAGATTGGGTGCGCCTGATCAGGGCAGAGACAGTCACATACCATATTAGTTCTTACCTTATTTCATTAGTTACCCTGTTTAGGATTTCCATTCTTACCCTTCTTTTCTTAGTTACCATGTTTAGGGACAAATACTATGAATAAAAGAGAAAACAGGAAAAGGCAAGAGGACTTATCAGTTTGCCACAAAACCAATCTTAGGCGCCGCCGACATTATTCGGCCGTTGGCTTCGTACAGCCATCCACCATAGGTCGCCGGCGTGGCTTTGCTGCGCCGTCCTCCTCCTCTTAGTCCGGTCTCCGTCCTGGAACCAGGGCCTACGAGAGGGAACATCTATATCAACTGGTATCAGATTCAGGCGACTCCACCTCCATGGATTCCGTTGAAGATCGTCTTGGCAGTTTGGAGTCTACCGTGGAAGGTATCAAGTCATCCATGGCCAGCCTGGAGAAGACACTAGTGGACTTCATCAAAGTTGCCGGCAAATAGCCAGAAGGGGGTCCGTCGTCTCCATCGGGCACCTTAGCGGCTAGCGGGAATGGCGCGCAGAACCAGCCCCATCCTTCGTTTCAGCGGGCGCGTATGGATTACAGAGAGGAAGACGGCAGCGGCCGTGAGCAGGGCAACGGGCGACGCTGAGCGCCCCGTGCCCCTCAGTATGAGCTGCCGGTCTTCGACGGCACCGAGGATCCGTTGCTTTGGCTGAAGCAATGTGAACGTTTTGGGCACATCCAAGGGATCCCAGAGGATGAGTGGGTCAAGATGGCGGGTCTTCACCTCCGAGGAGAGGCTCAGGAAGTTCTTGAGAACTGGGGAGTGGAAGATGGGCACATCTCTTGGGCAGAATTTCACGATACATATCTGCAGCGCTTTACTCGTCATGCCACGGCAGGCCCACTCGGCGATTTGGCCAATCTAAAGCAGGGCTCCAGCCGCGTGGATGACTTCACGCGGGATTTTCAGCGACTTTTGGCCCAAGATCACAAGCGGTTGTCGATCGGTGACCAGATCAATTATTTACAAAGACCTGTCCCCCCCACCCCCCGGTCCGATGTGGCCGAGACCGACCGTGCCATCTAGCGGATGCAATCGCCTTGGCCAGGGAAGCTGAGTGGCGCGAGGATCTTTGGATTGCACGGGCAACACAGGCTGTGCGGCCTCGTTCCACTTTCAGCTGTCCTGCCAGTTTCACTTCTTCGGCTAGCGAGTGGACGAGTCCAGCGGGCTCGGGTCGCTCTGCCCCACCGAGTTCCGCTCCAAGTTCTGGCGTTCCGGTTGTCCACCGCGCGCTTCCTTTGGCGCCGTCGGACACCAACTCAAGTACCAGTCATGCTAGGCCACCGCCTTCTCAAGCCTCGTCCACGACTTCTGTAGCCGCCTCGTCACCATTTCGGCGTCGCCTCAGCCCGGAGGAAATGGCTGTTCGCCGGGACAAAGGCTTGTGTTATAACTGTGATGAGGTGTATTCGTGTGGCCACAGATGTAAATGCCTCTTTCACTTAGAGGTTTTGAGTGAAGGAGAGGAAGACGAGGAGGCTGTGGAAGAGGAACCCTCTCTCTCGGCCATTGCGGTTCGTAGTCCGAAGGCCGGCAATACAATGCAAGTGATTTTGGAGTTTGAAGGACAACGTTTGGTGGGTTTGGTGGACACGGGCAGCACTCATAATTTTCTTAGCAGCCACGCAGCTACCAAGATGCAGCAGGAGAAATTGTTGATTCCGGGACAGCAAGTGCGGGTGGCTAATGGAGCTTATTTGCCATGTCTGGGGCGGGTGCCTGACATCCAATTCACTATCCAGGACTACCCTTTCTGCGCCCCTTTCTTGGTGATTCCTTTAGAAGGTTTGGATGTGGTACTCGGAGTGCAATGGTTGAAGGAACTGGGGGCGATCAGTTGGAATTTCGATTCCCTCCAGATGACCTTCACAAGAGATGGACGCCCGATCTGTTTGCAGGGCATTTCTGGCCACGGTTTGAAGCCTGTGGTGTGCACGGTCTCGGCCGAGGGTGATAACCGCTTGCAGCACATTTTAACTGCCTTTGCCGATTTATTCCAGGAACCACAAGGGCTGCCTCCTTCGCACCATTGTGATCACCGCATCTATTTGCGAGAAGGCTCCAACCCAGTCGTGGTCCGTCCTTATCGCTACCCACATCGTCAAAAGGATGAGATCGAGCAACAGTGTGCGGATATGTTAGCTCAAGGGATTATCCGGCCTAGCCGATCTCCATTCTCTTCACCGGTGTTGCTAGTGCGCAAAGCCGATGGCTCGTGGAGATTTTGTGTGGATTATCGAGCATTGAATGCTCAGACCATCAAGGATAAATTTCCGATCCCTGTGGTGGAAGAATTACTTGATGAATTGCATGAGGCTCTATTCTTTACCAAATTGGACTTGCGCTCGGGCTATCATCAAGTCCGCATGTGCGAGTCCGATATTGAAAAGACAGCTTTCCGCACACACCATGGTCATTTTGAGTTCTTGGTGATGGCATTCGGGTTGTGCAATGCTCCTTCAACCTTTCAGGCCCTTATGAATGAAGTCTTAGCTCCATTCCTTCGTCGCTTTGTCTTGGTTTTCTTCGATGATATCCTGGTATACAGCTCTTCCTGGGAGGACCATCTTCAGCACCTCCATCTGGTATTGACACAGCTTCGTGACCATCACTTATATTTGAAGCAGTCCAAATGCGCTTTTGGTCAGGAGACAGACGCCTATCTGGGTCATGTGATTTCAGCTTCTGGCGTGGCAGCCGACCCTAGCAAGATCCAGGATAATGGTCGCTGGCCACCGCTTACTACTGTCGCCGAGGTGCGCAGTTTTTTGGGCCTCGCCGGGTATTATCGGCGTTTTATTCACCATTATGCCTCAATTGCTGCACCTCTCACCAATTTACTTCGTCGTCAAGTTTTCACATGGTCGCCAGAAGCTGCGGATGCTTTTCTCCACCTCAAAGAAGCTTTATAGTCAGCTCCAGTGCTCCGTCTTCCGGATTTCGATGTTCCTTTTGTGGTTGAGTGTGATGCGTCTAGCACTAGCATTGGTGCCGTGCTGCAACAAGACGGACATCATGTGGCTTACTATAGCCACATGTTAGCAGACCGGCACACCAAGCTCACCGCCTACGAGCGTGAACTTATTGGTTTGTCGAAAGCCATTCGGCACTGGCGGCCTTATTTGTGGGGACGCTCGTTTGTGGTTCGCACCGACCATGCCAGCTTGAAGTATTTGCTTGACCAAGCCTTGGTGACTCCTCCCCAACAACATTGGTTGAGCAAATTAATGGGATTTGATTTTTCGGTAGAATATAAGCCCGGGAGAGCAAATGTCGTGGCCGACGCACTGTCCAGACTCCATGAATCAGTGGGCACTTGTTCAGCCATTTCTTCGCCCAAGGTCCTGGTACAAGCAACCTGGGAGGAGGCACTGCGCGCCCATCCAGCGATTCAACAGCGCTGTGCGCAGCTCTTGCAGGCCGCGTCCCAGTCATCTCCTCCGGAGGCGAGCACCTGTACGACTCGAGATGGCCTTCTTTATCATCACGACCGGCTTTATTTTCCTACACCTTCTCCTCTCCAACCGCAAGTGGTAGCTGCCTTTCATGACTTGCCACATGAGGGTGTGTACAAGACCTTTCACCGCATCAAGCAGCGTTTCTATTGGGAAAGCCTTCGTCGGTCCGTGGAAGACTATATTCGCCAATGCCCGGTATGTCAACAACACAAGGCCAGTACTCTAGCCCCAGCTGGCTTGCTACAACCCCTACCAATCCCTCAGCACATTTGGGCCGATGTGTCCATGGACTTCATTGTCGCCCTTCCCAAGTCACAAGGCAAGACAGCATTGCTCGTCATGGTTGATCGCTTATCCAAATATGGTCATTTCCTTGCTCTTAAAAGGCCGACTACAGCCGCTGCAGTTGCCGATTTATTCTTTGATCAGATTGTCCGGCTTCATGGGATGCCCGAGTCTATTGTCTCGGATAGGGACCCCATTTTCACTATCACTTTTTGGAAGGATCTCTTTCAGCGCTGTGGTACAAGACTCCTCGTGTCTTCTTCTTACCATCCCCAAACCGACGGCCAGACGGAAGTGGTTAATCGCACTGTTGAGATGTATCTTCGTTGTTTAGCGGTAGAAAGGCCTTCCACCTGGGTCTAGTGGTTACCTTGGGCCGAATTTTGTTATAACTCTTCCTATCATTCGCTCTTCTACCGACTCGCTTGAATTGGTTTATGGTCGCTCCTCCACCGCTAGTACCTTACACTCAAGGCATCACCTTGGTTGATGCGGTTGATTGTCAGTTGGTTGACCGAGATGCTTTACTGGACCGCGCTCGAGCTCATTTGTTGGCTGCCCAAAACAGGATGAAGCAGCGTTATGATCTTCATCATCGTGAAGTCACATTTTTGGTGGGAGATTGTGTTTGGCTGAAACTCCAATGTCACTGGCAACTATCTGTTCGGCCTGATCATCACCATAAGCTTGCACCTAAGTTCTTTGGTCCTTTCCAGGTGGTTAATCGTATTGGGGAAGTTGCCTATCGCCTCGCCTTGCCAACTACTGCTAAGATTCATGATGTCTTCCATGTCTCTATATTGAAGCCATTTCAAGGGTCTCCTCCAGCAGCCACACCACCATTGCCTGATGATATTTCTTATCCTTCACCGGCTTCGGTGCAGCCCTCTCCTTACAGGGTTTTGGCCCAGCGTTTCTTTCAAGGGCATCGTCAGTTCTTAATTCATTGGGCAGGCGAAGAGGTTGAAGCGGCTACTTGGGTGGATGCTTTGGAGTTGCGGCGTTCACACCCAACCTTCAAGCTTGAGGACAAGCTTGTTTTGGAGGGGGGAGTATTGATATGGACAAATATGATCGGGTATTCTTCATAAGAAACAAGCGGCAACAGGATGATGTGGAACAGGAAGATCAGGGCGCAAGGTTCAGGGAGATTGGGTGCGCCTGATCAGGGCAGAGACAGTCACATACCATATTAGTTCTTACCTTATTTCATTAGTTACGCTGTTTAGGATTTCCATTCTTATGGGTTGCTTTCCTTCTTTTCTTAGTTACCATGTTTAGGGACAAATACTATGAATAAAAGAGAAAATAGGAAAAGGCAGGAGGACTTATCAGTTTGCCACAAAACCAATCTTAGGCGCCGCCGACGTTATTCGCCGCTTTTCAGATGTACGTCCACCATAGGTCACCGGCGTGGCTTTGCTGCGCCGTCCTCCTCCTCTCAGTCCGGTCTCCATCCTGGAACCAGGGCCTACGAGAGGGAACATCTATATCAGAGTCACACTTCACCATTCAACCTGTTGTTGACACGGATACTGAGAAGTGTGATCCTACTGAGCTCGAGGAGTCCCAAAAGGATGCATATAACTAAAATGAAGACCTGAATTAGTCTTCTAAATATTCCATTGCTTTGCTAGTCCGTGTCACATATTCCTTATAAATCGTCTTATCAGTTCAGTTTTAGTTCATGAATGAATATTGATTTACGCTCCTATTGAGTGATTATCATTTAAAGTTAAATAAATTGTTATTTTGTAGGATATTTGATTAATTTATTATGCTATGTTTGTTCTATATTTTGCAATATTTTCCTGCTATAATAATTGCTTGATTGTTCAATCATATTTTAATATAGAACAAAGTATAATCTAAAATTGGAGGAGGAAATCTGTCTTATAGGCAGTTACACCACAAATTCAATTCTTAGGAAAACTAAATATTTCCACACTTTGACTAAGAAAACTAGAAATATCATGACCATTATTGGAATAGGTGCCCTCATTATTGGCACTGAAAAAGCCATTATAGTTCTCCCTATAGGTACTTGTACGTATAATAATAAAGAATGCTCTATTGTGCATTGAGTCCAGTCATACTCTATTGAGTTTTAAAGACATTTATCTAAATGGTTTCCATATGGAGACAGAAAATAAGGATGATATAGAATACCTACTCATAACTAAGTTTGACAATTACAATAAACATGTGGTTGACAATTTCCTTTCTCCTCCAGGATATACTATACATATATAAAACTTAAAATTTATGTTGTGATGAAAATAATACTTAAAAACCCATAAATATTGGAGATTTAGCATGATCAACTGGGACATTCTAGGTTGAACATGACGCAAAAAATTATAAATAATTCTATTGACCATAACATAAAAACTACATACTTCTCTAGACCTAATGATTTCTTATGGCCCGCTTGTGCTAAAGGGAAGCTCATTATTAGACCTTCTTATATAAAAGTTAGGGATAAATCACTGAATTTCCTAGATAGAATTCAATGTGATATTTGTGTATCTATTTAGCTCCTGTTAAGCCCCTTCAGATACTTTGTGGTACTTACAGATGTTTCTATTTGATGGTCCCGCATATATCTTTTATCTACTAGGAACTATGTTTTTGCTAAATTAATTATCGAAATTATTAAAATAAGATCCTCCTTGACTTGGTTGTACATAGTCTAGCTAGGGCGTCATTCTTTTTTGGCTAGACAGAATTACTTATGGAAATAGTGATGAACCAAACAATTTACACTACTACAGAACAGGTCATCACTGCCGGCTCATCCACGCCATTACTGCCGGTTATGGGAGCCGACAGTGATTGGTCGGCAGTGATACTCGGGATTATCACTGCCGGCTCAGGAACCGGTAGTGATAATAGATATCACTGCCGGTTCATTGTACAACCGGCAATGATATTCGATTATCTCTGCCGGTTCACACCAGAACCCGGTAGTGATATTTGTATATCTCTACCGGTTCACACTAGAACCCGGCAGTGATATATGTATATCTCTGCCGGCTCATACCAAGAACCGACAGTGATATATGTATATCACGCGGTTCTTGGACGAACCCTATGACAAGTTGTAGGTTTCTAAAAAATTTGTAGATGTACTTCATAGATTACTCAACCTATGTATCCCCTTGTAGGTCATCAAATTCAGTACATATCGGGATTGGACAAAATTGTAAGTCGGGTCTTCCATGTCCTTAGGGCATGTTTCAAATCACACCACTCAAACATCGGTTTCACGCAGTGCTTTACTGCTCAATTGAAATATCCTTGCAAAATTTGTCCACATGAACTCAAATCCTTCTTGCTCGTGCGAGAACTCAAATCCACATGTTCCCACACGAGCAAGAAGGATTTGAGTTCATGTGGACAAAGTTGGCAGGGAATATTTCAATTGAACAGCTGAAGCACACTATGAACACCGATGTTGCAGGTGGCTGTGTGATTTCTCTTGCCCCAAGGACAAGGAAGACCCAACTTGCAATCACATTTGTTCAATCTTACCTTGAGCTTTTCCCACTGTGTAGTCCGATGATAATTGCTCCCAGGGGGATGCTGGCTACATGGGAGCAGGAGTTGAAACTTGTCAGAATTTTCTCTTTTTTGTAAGTCCTGATATGTATTGAATTTGAACCTACAATTTTATACATAAGTAGAGTAATCTATGAAGTATATCTATAAATTTTTTCAGAGTTTTTCGTGACTTTTATTAGTTGGTGTGCACGGTGTGTATACGGGAAGCCCTATGTGCACATGATATGTTGCCTTCAAATATATAGTATATAAAGCGTCATTAGATCATAATTAAAATATATTAAAGCATCACAATATTTAGTTTTTACAATAGTCTGTTTATAAATGTAATGTGAGTACATCTCATTCACTTTGGTTTTTCAAATGACTCGGTAGAGATTAAAGTTGCTCGTGGAACTCGCCGCTTGGATTGATGATCTCATCGTGAATGAATCCAAATGATCCGCTTCTTGAATTGCTAAAATTTCATTAGCAAGAACTTATTGGTTCTCATCCCGAGTGCTGTTATTGAAGAAAAGAGAAATTTAATTAATGATGATAGATGCTAAATGAAAGAAAAGTAGGCATCAATGTGTAATTATATATCATGGCTTCGTTATAGCCGACAGTCTCTGTGACAATTGAATGTTTATTTGTACATACGTAGTATGCACATAAATTATTTCCTTGGTCCTGTCTCATGCATGGAAAGTCTATTATTATGTGGAAATCTTTCTTGTAGGGACGATACCGAACACTTTTCTTACAATATCGTGTGAATACCCTGTGAATGATTTTAAATAGTAATTAACCTTAAATACAATAGAATAAAATATTACTAGAGCAATAACGCAACGATCGATTTTACCTGTTCATCATGTCCCAAAAATTTTGATACAGATTAAGTGTTTTCTCAGCAAGTCCAAGACAAAAATCCTGCTAGCATCTAACTCGATGACGAGGAGGACCCAGTGAAACCTAGACATATATGTTAACATAGCCTATTAGTCCCACATCATGTCACACAAAAATAGTAAAACAATATTAGAAGTAGGGTAATACGTACTTAAAGTTATAGGGTAAAATTACGGAGGTTTTGTATTGCAGCTTCAAGAAAGTATTAAATAAATAGTCTTCAACAAACTGTGGATTCTACCGGATGATTTTCTCATTGACAAGCCCCGGATCGAGAAATCCTAACTTGTCATTGTCATTTCTTCTACATGTTTGTATCTCCATTCTACATATGTAAAAAAGAAGTTAGACATGTAGTTAAACGGTACAAGAATATACAATAATATAAATAGAGACTTACAAAGTCCATAGTCTGAGTACATTCACGTCCAGAGCATCTTGTTGGTACAACATATACAATTCGGAGAATAATACCCAGAAGATGTTATCCCCATTGTGAAAATCCGATTCTTTGTATGTGACTGGGAGCGCCTCCAGACCATTTTCGCACTGCTGTATATACCACTGATGGATGCACCGCAATTGTGTTGTTAGGTGGTCTAAATGAGCTGGTTCAACCAGCGGTTGCCCCAAAAAGAACTTCCACCTTAGACCTTGCTCGTGAGCACAAAGTTGTTCAGCAGTATCTTTTTCAGCTTGCGACATCAATGCGTCAGCACTAGCCGTCTTCAAGTATTTCTTTCTAGAGATGCACTCGTAGTCTGACATTTTAAAAGGTTCAGAAGCCCGCCCTGTCTCTTTGGCTTTTGCCATACTCAAGAAAAACTTCTGCGCATTAGCATCGACTTTAGTCTTCTCAGGTGATGGCACTTTTTTGAAGTGAGATGTTACGCAGGCCCTTATTTCCTTTTTCCGTTCTTTTTCAGTCATCTCGGCTGGTAATTTCTTCTGAGGCTATGCTGACTTTACAGATGACCAAGATTTGCTACAAGACGATGCGGACTTCCGAGATGGTGCTGATGTTCGATTCTTCTTATATGCCGGTGGAGGAGTTGGACTTTTCCTGGCTGGTGCCGGCGAAGGAGTTGGACTTTTTCTGGCTAGTGCCGGCGGATGAGTTGGACTTTTCCTAACTGGTGCCAGCAGAGGAGTTGCACTTTTCCTAGGAGACAGGTCTGCGTGTGGAGAGTGCGGCTGATCATCATCATCATCTTTGTCGTCCTCATCGTCCGAGCCAAACATAATCAAGCTCTTGCACCACGTGAGGAAGCCATGCACGTTTTCTCCAAGTTTGTTTTTCCCGTCCTCGCTAGGAATCTCTACCTCCATTTTGCGATATTGTCGAACTACACTGTCTACTTCGACCCTGGAGAATCCCAGCGGTATTGGGCGACAGTGCAGAACCTGGGAGGAGCCGCATGGCCAAGCCCTGCCATCAGCCACCTTGATGGTAATGCCATTTGCGGACAAATGCGGCTTGCACAGTGTCAGTTCTATGATGTCATCCACTAGAAAATAGAGTCCATGCTCTTCCAGAATCCCTATGGACGCGCAGCTACTCCTACAAACACCGTGACTGAAGTTCTGAGGGCTGTCATCGGGTGGTGGTCATGAGCTAAGAGCTTTCTGTACTGCTTGCTCCACAACTTTATCCAGCTCCGCTCTCTGTTCCGCTAACACTCTTGCCACATCATCTTGTATTTGATGGTCCAGTTGATCTTCTCTTATTCTTTTCGGCCACTTGTACAACGATGCGTCAGCTAGGAAGCCTTCTTTCCATGGCACCAAACCAACTCCTCGGGTGCGCCCAGGATGCTCCTTGTTACCCAGGGCAACGGTCAGCTCGTCATTCTCCTTTCGTGGCCTGAAAAAGCCTTGGGAAGACTGCACGTGAGCATCTGATATTTTTCGCGACACTTCCTAGGCTCTATCGCTCCTGAAGCTCAAGCTGCCATCTTCCGAGATAGAAGCCCCCCTCCCAAGCAACCACTGCTTCGATCGTTCACTCAACTCGGCCATCGCAGGAATGACGCCCCTGCGGGTTAGCTCTTCTTCGCACCTATCCCATGCAGGTATTTTCTTCATGTAGCCACCAGTGCCTAGTGTGTGAGGGTACATATTCTTATCCGTGTTAGCCTTGTTCTTCTGACTCACTATCTGGGCTTCTTCAGAATTCTTGTACGCCACATAGTCCTCCCAAAATTCCCTTATCTTTGGATACTTGTTAAAATTTGGCGTTTCATTCTTCTTCACATAGTTCTTATTCAGCATCGTCTTCCAATTCTTCCACGATGTGCACATGATACTTAGTGCACGTTTCTTTGCAACCAACTCGGACCCTTGGGGGAACTGGAATACTTCTTTTAGCTTGTCCCATAGCAAGTCCTTCAGGTCATCGGGAACCACCCACTAATCACCTTGGTGGCCAGTCCATGATCTATAGCTGATGGGCACATTATCCCTAGCAAGTACTCCGCAGGCTGTCCTGTACGGTCCCAACGTTGACGCGGGTATAGCAGATTCCCCGACTGCCGAGAGCTCGACTATATTGTGAACACCCTTAGGCATCTTGTTCGGACCACGGCCTGCGCGCCGCCTTTGTTCATCAGACGTTTGAGCCTGCAATTGGATCTTGTTATTAGTCATCTGACCCTACAATATTTCGGGAATCACAATGTACTAGTACTTTACCTCGCCCATGTTAATGGCATTAGCTTGGTCCATGGCAGTGGCGTCAGTTTGGTCCATGGCAGTGGCACCAGGTTGCTCCATATCAATATCGTGTAGGTTCAGGTAGTACGTTGGGCTACCCGTTTCTACTTCGTCTATATTTGAGGGCTGAACTCCCTCTGGCACTTGTCCCTGATTCGAGGCCATTCCTAGCAATCAGAAATTTTAAATTAACACACATACACATACAATGGTATCGAAGAAAGATGTAAGGAGGAAATGAAAATAGATGTAACGAGTGAACATAGACGTAAAAGCATATAAGTCCAAGTATAGCCGCATTGCCGGCTAGACTATTCTTTTGCGCGTGATGTCAAACTTATGAATTCAAATGATGGCATAGACACACGATAGTGTTTTTTACAATTGTTTTCAAGACTGTGATATATGTGTGTCACTTTTTATACACATACATCTTTATACGCACATATATATATTTTTATACACATACATCTTTCAAAGTCACACATATATTTTTTTGATCTTTATACACATACATCTTTCAAGGTCACATATATATATTTTTATACACATACATTTTTTGTCAACAAAATATACATACACATATCACAAAATATACATACACAAAATATACATGCACAATGTCACCTTGGCAGATCTTTATACACATACATCTTTGTACACACAAATATATTTTTGATCTTTATACACATACATCTTTCATTGCAAACAAATTTAATCGGCAGGAACCCAATACACACATGTACACATACACATACACAGGGTATATACACATACATAGAAGATTTACCAAAGGTCACACATATACAAAGTGTTTTTTACAGTTGTTTTCGAGGTTGCGATATATATGTGTCGCTCTATTTATACACATACATCTTTCAAGGATGCATATATATATACACACACACATACATCTTTCAAGGACACATATATATCTTTATACACTTACATATTTCAAGGACACATACAAATATTTAAAAGACATGCATTTTCCTTATCATGGATCTACAACAAGTGAGTCAATATGACAATCTACATGCTACTTCCAAACCATATATAGGTAATTAGCAAATTTAGTTGAGGAATATGTCAAGACCAAGGCAATTTCAGTTGATATAACTTCTATAGCTGACTTGGAAGCAATATTAACACAATGCCTGAAAATTGCTTCCGTTAAATGCAAGCATGATCACTGTGAGTATTCATAATTGGCCTTACTCATTGCAACTATAAACTTTCTATCATATGTAGTCACGAAAAGAAAAACTAATTAGTCACATACAGTGAACTGAACAAAAAAGATGTGGACCTTACATGAAGCTATTTCTACATAACATTACTACATTAAAATTGTTACCGTTAAAGCAACTACATGCATTACTATATTAAAATTTCTACACACTCAATACAACCATGAGCTTTCTATAGCAATAATTTCATTCATACACATCCCTTTCCAAAGCAATATTTAAAAGACATGTATATGCAATGTAATACCACACACACATGAAGTGGTCCGAATCCAAGCAACAACCAAATTGCACAAATCTTTATACACATATCAGTTCAATAGGATATTACATCGAAATCAATTCTTTCAGGTCATTACAAATGAAAATAGAATGAAACTTCAATATCTCACATGATCACAAGACAAAAGAGTCAAACCAATCAGTTGAGAGTCAAACTTCAATATCTCACATGATCACATGCAGTATAAGATAAATGTGAATAAATCAAACACCAACATGCAGACATAACATTCTATCTCATTCACGTTGGAGAACACAAAATAAATATGTGAACGAATACTCCATAAAATCGAGTCACCCGGAAAACCTCTCGTGGGCACACAGAAATATGAATCGATTCCTCACACGTGCATTGGACTTAGAGGTGACACCCATACTCCACTTAAGTGTATGCTCACTATCACCCAAAAGTCTCGTGCACGGAGTATTGACTAAATGACCCTCACTCAAACAAATATGAGCCACATATATAGTCGCACCGTACACACTTACGCGTCCATGAGAGTTTCGATTCCATTCCGAATATCCATACCGGGATTGAAACCAACACATCTAAGCATAGCACTTGCCGTCCGTCTTAGAACCTTGGTATCGCCCACACTCGCCAAGGGAAGCGTGAGCAATAGCCAAAGAACGACGACCGCCCAAGATTATGCGTTAGATAGTTGAAGACAATTCCAAGTACACGGATATGTGTCTAGTGCTAGTTCACAAGATCAATGCCTAGCACCCACATATCCTGCACTCGAGATAAATCATAACACATACACATGAAACTAAGCAGTTGTCATAGTATAAACATAAACTACAACTATTACAACTACTTACTATTACAAGTAATGGCCGACCGACTAAATATTACAAGTCCAAAGTATAATGCAGCGGAAATAATACACATACACTTATCTTTACAAAACAAATATTTACAACACATGTATACATCTTTCAAGAACATATACAAAGCACCAAATTGAAGTTTACTTTTGGCTGCAATATAAATAACCATAGAGCAAAATGACCAAAACAGCACATGATTCCATACTGATTCATAATAACAGATTGTATCATATAGAATGAACGCAGTATCAGTGATATCAACAAGGGCAGAAAAATAAACAAGGCAACTAGCATAAAGCTCAACTTGTTTATTTTGAGTGTTCTCAAATGTCGGGTTGCCCAAAGGCCCTCCTCGCCACAAGGGACGAGTAATAGACTAATTCGTGACAATATTCATTATGATGATTAAAAAGCAGAAAAGTTCTTAAATATATAACTGAAGATTATATGAGTGCATATGAGAATTACTGCGCATGCACATATGCCTAGAACATTAGATTCTGTTGATTGTAAGTAAAATTGTTGCTAACAATACACGTTCTTTTGGAACATAACACTTCATCTTTACACAATAGCACAACATCATAGCTAAGAGGAAATAAATAGCCTGATAACAATATCCACTCCATATTAACGCTGATTGAATGCAAACATAGCCAACAATAGTGACATGACTATATAAGAACTGTGACAAATCAAACCTCACAGCAAGACATGTCGTGAGAACATGTGATGAATGCATTCAAAACTTGTTCTATGACAAACATGGCAGTCAAACAATTTCAAAGCTCAAATACTTTCCAAAAATCAGGGGAGGGTGAGCAAGTAAAATGTAGCATCATGGTTGTTGAAATATGTAGTACACTCCTAATGAGTTCCTAACCATTTGAATCCAAAACAAAACAAGTCAGAAGAACTGCACTAGATAAAGTACTTTCCAAAAATTTGAGTTTGAAGTGTGACTTAAATTTAAATTTCAAGCCTTAAAGTTGAATTGTTCTCTGCTTATTAAGTTTTTCTGGAATTCTGCTCTTAAAAAAAAAGCTTTTAACGGTTATAATTAGAGATCCTTAATCAGATATAAAAATATCCGCCAATACATTTATATTAACAAAAGATACTAAAAGCAACAACTAAATTTACATATTAGTTCTTACACCTAACTACAACCCACCCAAACTCAAATCCTTAATCCTTGTTTATATTTTCTAAGGCATTCTCATTAGCATTCGAAAAACTAAAACATAGCCATACTACATGATATATATCGAAAGGGCAACTTGAGCAGTGGCATACATCGAATTAACCCATCCAAAAACTACCTTTTTTACTGTGAAGCATTAACATTGCCAATCAAGCGTGCAGTTTTTCGAATACAAAAGATGTAGATTGCCCATATAAAAAAGAACAGATTGTCACAAATTAGTTGTCACAAATTGTCTATTTCAGTCCCAAATCCTCACTGAACACTATATCCCACATCCCACATGCTAGGTCCCCAAGCCAAACGAATTGGCTGGTCCCTTAGCATTCATCTGCACATGCACATGAAGCATCACTGGATTACATCCCACAAGCATCATCACTGGATTACATCCCACAAGCATCATCACTGGATTACATCCACATCATCCAACATTCGGACATCAGGCAACATTCCTGAGTTCAGGCCTAGGTCATAAGTTTGCAAGAGGTGTACCACGGCGGGGAGATGGCGGGGAGGTCGACGCAACGGCGGGGAGACGGTGGGGAGGTCGACGCGACGGTGAGGAGACGGCGGGGAGGTGAAGGCGACGGTGGGGAGGTGCCGGTGGGGAAGGTCCGAGATGACGGCGAGGAAGGTCCGAGGCGACGGCGGGGAAGCTCTGAGGCGAGGAGGCTGTCGGAGGCAAGGTCGAGGCGACGGCGTTGGTCTGACCAGAGGCGATAGAGGCACAAGGCGAGAGGCGACACTATAACTGAGAGGGCTAGGTTAGGGTAAATATGAAGACGACGTGAATTTTGAATTTATATGGGGTACACTATCACTGCCGGGTCATCAAAAGAACCGGCAGTGATATATTATCACTATCGGTCCATATGTAGAGCCGGTAGTAATATAAGTTATCACTGCCGGCTCACACTACAAACCGGCAGTAATAATATAATATCACTGTCGGGTGGATGTCAAACCGGCAGTGATAGTGTAATATCACTGGCGGGTATATAACTACCCGGAAGTGATAATGCTTATCACTGCCGGTTGATAATAGAAATCGGTAGTGATAAGCTAGTCTCCAAACTTAATACTAAATTTTCTAAAAATTTTAGAGGTATACTATAGGATATATAATATTTTATTTAAATATTTCCCCAAATTTGTATCAAGTTCTAAAATTATAAAAATCAGATTGCTATCTGTTTTAATAGTTTTAATATTTCAAAAATCAAATAATACTTGAAAAATGAAAAAAATGCAGTCAAATTCACACAAATTCAAATGCAGTCAAATTCACAAAAATCCAAATGCAGTCAAATTCACAAAAATCTAAATGCCATATTATAAGCTAGTCTCTAACCAATTAAGTGAAACTTTCAATTTGATCAAAAGAAAGCATAACCTCAATTTCGATTATTGCATATATTACATAATTGTTACATATGAGAAAAAAAACATGTCGTTCGTACAAAAGAAAGCATACATTTCATTAATCCTAACTAAGCTATGATTTGACCTTCGTTATGATCACAGCGTATGTACGTAGCTTCGTCACTCTCTTCCATGATACTTAGGTCAACGTCCTCTCCGAAAGGGGGAAGCTCATCAAATTGGTTGTACTCTTCCTCATCGACAACATTCTCAACTCTGATAATCCTTCTTTTTCCTTGAATAACCACGTGGCGCTCCTTGTTAGCCGGGTCAGTTACAAAGAGGATTTGCGTAACAGAATTAGCAAGTACGAATGGTTCTTCTCTGTATCCGACAAGTTTGAGGTCCACGGTAGTGATACCATACTTGTCGATATTCACACCCCCTGGAAGTCTGACCCATTGGCACCGAAAGAGAGGGACCTTCAAAGGTCCATAGTCAAGCTCCCAAATCTCTTCTATGAATCCGTAGTAGGTTTGCCTATTTCCATTGCTGTCATAGGCATCTATACGGATACCGCTGTTTTGATTGGTGCTCTTTTTATCTTGCGCTCTTGTATAAAATGTAAAACCATTTATGTCGTATCCTTGGAATGTCCGAATTGTAGTTGACGGTCCCTGAGCCAACACTTTTAACTGAGTGCAGTCTGTCTCTGTATGCATCATGTGTCTACACAACCAATCATCGAAGTTATCTCTGTGCTCTCTCGCGAGCCAAACCTCTGACCTCCTTGGGTTTGTTCTGGATAGCATCTTCTTGTGCATGTTGACATACAAGGCCACCACAACTGATTGTCCCAAAACTATGAAATGTGCTTGTGTAAATGAAGCTAGATTGCTAGTACGTAGTAATTTCTCTCCTAGTGTCCCTTTCCCCTGTAGCCTTCCCTCATGCCGAGAAACAGGCACACCAATCAGTTTGAGATCCATATAATCGACGCAGAACTCAATGGCCTCCTCGGTTCCTCACCATCAAGAATGCAAATTTTCCTACGATTTCTAAGATTCTGAACATATTTCTTTATAACCCCATGAATCTCTCGAAGGGTACATCGATGTAAAAATACAGACAAAGAATCCGATTCTTTCACAATGTAAACAATGAGATGGACCATAATATCAAAAAAAGATGAAGGGAAACACATCTCAAGCCTGCACAGAGTGTGGACGACGTCTTCCTAGAGCTTATCTAGTTTTAATGGATCGATGGCCTTCTGTGAAATCATGTTGAAGAATGAACACAACTTGATAATTAGGTCTCAGACTTTCTCTGGTAGAACACCTCTAATTGCAATTAGAAACATCTGTGTCATCATCACGTGGCAATCGTGAGACTTCTTACCAATTAACTTTAAGTCTTTCATTGAGACTAGTCTCTTTATGTTAGCAGAATAACCAGACGGAACTTTGACTCTGTGCAAGCATTCGCAAATGCTAATTTTCTCTTTCTTGCTCAAAGTGTAGCAGTCATGGAAGGTACTTTTTGCTCAGATCCATTTCTTCGTGATGCAGCTCCTTCCTGAGTTTCATATCTTCGAGGTCCCTCCTTGCTTGAAGTGTATCTTTCGTTTTGCCAGGTATGTCCAGTAAGATACCAAGCAAGTTATCACACACGTTCTTCTCTATGTGCATGACGTCGATTGCGTGTTGAACTTCTAGGTGCTGCCAATAAGGTAGGATCCAAAATATTGATTTCTTTTTCCACAAAGGAGCCTTATCCCGAGAAGTCAGAATAGATGTCCTGTCGGCTCCCTTTCAATGAATAATTGTAAGATCCTTTACGGCGGTAAATATCTATTTTCCAGTGTGATTCTTCGGAGCTAAGGCAGTCTCTTTTGTCCCGTCAAAAGCTCTCTTATTATTGCAGAATGTGCGATCCTTGCGGAGGAACCTACGATGCCGCATGTAAGCCATTTTTCGGCAGTTCTTCAGCCACCGGCTAGCTGTATCATCTAAGCACTGGACGCATCCGTTGAAGCCTTTTGTCGTCTGGCCCGACAGGTTGCCAAGAGTAGGATAATCATTAATGGTTACGAACAATAATACCCTTAGGATAAAGTTTTCTCTTTTATACTCATCCCATACCCGTACACCATCGTTCCACAATATTAGAAGATCTTCAACCAATGGTTTGAGATACACATTGATATCATTGCCAGGTTACCTGGGCCCTTGAATCAATAGTGGCATCATAATGTACTTTCGCTTCATGCAAAGCCAAGGAGGAAGGTTGTAGATGCATAAAGTCACCGGCCAAGTGCTATGATGACTACTCATGTTGCCAAAAGGATTCATCCCATCCGTACTCAACCCGAA
Source organism: Guadua angustifolia (assembly GCA_036346375.1). Classification (NCBI taxonomy): domain Eukaryota; kingdom Viridiplantae; phylum Streptophyta; class Magnoliopsida; order Poales; family Poaceae; genus Guadua; species Guadua angustifolia. The sequence continues at coordinate 13,938,176 of CM070517.1, forward strand.
CCTTATATTCCTCACATCATATGCAAAGTGCTTCTTATATTTTCTGTCAATGTTCCTCCATTGCACAGAATCAGTAGGGTGTCTAAGCATTCCATTCTTCTTATGCTCTTCAGCGTGCCATCGTAGCAATTGGGCATACCTTTTGTTCGCAAACAATCACTTCAGACGGGGGATTATAGGGAAATACCACACCACCTTACGGGGATACCTCTTCTTCTTACGCTTTACCCCGACATCATCATTCTCAATATCACTGTTTTTAGCCCTTATACCGCTTTGCTTTGCAAATAACACAGGCATCCATGTCTGCAAACTCATTGCGATATAATATGCAATCGTTTGGACATGCGTGTATTCTTTGTACTTCTAGTCACAATGGGCAAACAACCTGCTTGGCCTGGTATGTAGTTGAAGGCAACACATTACCCTCTAGAAGCAAGTCCCCCGAGAGATATAATAGCTCAGTAAAGCTCTTATCGGACCAACTATTGCTTGCCTTCAACTGCAGTAGTGAAAGCACGGTATGCAGCTTTTTGTGCTCCTCCTTGCAGCCCGGGTATGTAACATCCCAAATTTTGGCTTTTTATTTATTTAATATTATTTTATTGTAATTTATAATTTTCTGAATTTATTTGGATTTTCTGAGATTTATTTGAATTATTTTAAATTAAAATATATTACCTTTTGTCAAGAATTAATTATAAAAAGAAAGGTTTAAAAATAAAGTTTTGCTAAAAATATTTTATTTAACCTCAGAATGTCTCAAAGTATTTTTGAGAATTTTTCTGAGATTTTCTTGGTATTTTTACTACCTTAAACAAATCAAATTATTTTTACTAATTATTTTATTGGAAAAACTCGAAAATTCCTCGTGAATGATGTCGCCACTGACCCATTCTTTATCTTGGCGCCTCGCCCGGTCCGTTACGGCCCAGCCGCATAGCCCGCTCAACCGTTTTCTAAAGCTTCATCGCGCGCTGTTGGATTAAGATCCAACGGGCTTTATCAAGCCATGTCATTTATTGAAAACCCTAGCGTCATCGTCGTTTGATCTCCATCGAACGGTCCTCATTAGGTGGTACCGATTCAGAAACCCTATCCTATCCTGGCCGTTGGATCGTGATCGAGCGGTTGAATGTCTTCGTCTCCGATTCGAACTCAGCGCCGCCGCCGTCGTGTCTGTTTCGAACTCCGCCGCCGCCAAGGTTTCCAAATTTCCGTGCCCGTGCAGGGTATTTAAGGCTCAGGGCACTCTCCCGAGATTCACCACGAGCCGCCGCCTCTTTTCCCTGCTGCATCGTCGCCGGAGGAGCGCTAGAGAAGTCGAGAGAGCTCGCCATAATTCGAAGACACTTCGTGCCGCATTTCGCCGTCGCCGGGGACTTCTTCTGCCGTGTGGGTTTCAGATTCGAGCTCACCTCGTCGCACCACATCCGAGCTGCCACTTCTTCATCGTCAAAGCACATCAACCATCGGATTGCCATCGGACCGTCAAAGCACACCCTACCTTGTCAATTGTATGCCATGATTCACTTGTCACCTTAGGTTGGTTAGTATAGTTGGTTAATAATAAAATCAACATGGATGGTTAGAACGGAATAGAATTGCTTAGCCATGCCACGTCATCACATGTTCATGAAATGTTGATTATTAATCTTGACTAATGGAATATGGAACAATGATATTAACTTGTGTGTCATGTGTGGTCACACAAAGAGATTGAGTTGTTGTGGCGAGGAGGTCACGCAACGATGTTGAATTGTGGATAGCACGTGGTGCTTGGTAATCAACCGGGGTTGGTAATCACTTTAGATTGAAGCAAGTGGTGAGGGGCAAGTGTGCTAGGGTGGGCCCAGTGGGACAAGAGGGTACGTGCAAGTCTTGCTTTAATCAATCCTATGGATTTAACCTTGCGAGCCTTTGACATGAGTCAATCATGCAACCACATGTCTGTTATGGGGCAGCCTAGTTGAATAATTTGCAAAGTCTTAGCTTGAGTACTATCTTGGTGGTGTGGGTCCGGGTGTACGGAGGAAACTCACATGGCGCAAGAGGGGGCCTGTTGTGGTGGTGTAACCCTTCAGTGTTGAAACCTCAGCGGGTAGTACTGGGTTAAGGTGATGCATTGTAAAGGCTTTGTTATAATCATTCGCCTGTGTGGTGCATGGTTGTATCATGTGGGTAAAGTGCATAACCTCTGCAGAGTGTACAAACTATTCGGATAGCCGTGCTCACGGTATTGAGCAAAGCTCGGGAATTACAGTCAAGGGTTAGTTTAATAAACTGGACAACTAAATGGGATGGCAGGATGCCATGTGGATAAAGGAACTTGACTTAGGATGGAAACTGGATTTACTTGAGAATTATTGAATCTATTTATTGTTATTATTTGTTTTATCGCTTTCCAACCTATGTATTGTATGTGTTCTTAAATGCCGCCATCGCAAGTAAACCCTTAGCCATTCCTTTGGAATAAGCCTTGCATATAGCTATTGTAGAAATGCATTCATGCACAACTTGTTGAGTGCTTTTGTACTCACCCTTGTTTATCAACAACCAACAACAAGGAGGAATCAACGCCGTTATTGGAGGAGGACTTTCGTGTGGACACGAGTCACTAGGCCAATCCTTGTCAGTCGCTTGTGGTGTGCTGATGGGACATCTACGCCTTTTGCTATACTTTCCGCTGCATTTGTTTAAGTTTACTTCAGTCTAGCCCATGTGGCAGAATAATGTAAGTGATCATAAGATCATACATTAGTTATATTAAATAAATGAAGTCTTATTATTCTTATCGTTGTGTATGATATGATGCTTACCGATGTTAAGCTGTGTGCACTAGCATTGATCCCGGAATAGTGCGGTAAAACACAAAGGATTCAATTGGTGAATTCGGGTCCTTCTGTATGGTATCGAGCATACCGATCCGTAGGTCTTGGCCTTAGTTAGCATGGTGGTGTCCTAGGAGTGTCCAAAATTATTTTCTAAAGGAAGATTTAAAATAGATTAAAACAACCCTATTGACTTATCTTATTCTCTGCTCCTTATCTTTGCTGAAATTTTTCCTCAAATTTTTGGTCATTTGAGGGTTGAGGACTTATCTACTTCTCCTTTGAATAGATGAGGATGATCCAAGAGTATGGAGAGCTTGAGGGAGGTTACGCAGCCGAGCTATGGCGTATGATGCGATTTCTCGGAGGCTTCGACAGGCCAATCTATCGGGGAAATACCATAGTACAGGCCGGACACGACATCGGCTGGAAGGTTCAGATTATGATCTACGCCCGGGAGAGAACAAGAGCAAGTCGTTCCATCCGCATCACCGTCAGGAGGTCTACGTCTGAAGCCGGGATCCAGGAGGCAGCGCGTCTGGCGATGAGGCAAATTGCTCGTACCTATTCCAGGGAGTTGGAAGGCACCGTGTTCCGTCATCATCCACGCCGAGATAACCGCCATGACCAGGAGCCAATAAGGGAGGAGAATGCCACGATCACCCATCTGGCAAGATATGTCATTGCTCAGGAGGATGCCATCGATGACATGGTTCAGGAGCTACAAAGAACCCGCGACGAAGCCAAGGAGGTGCAAACTTAGCTACAGGAGGTCCTAGCCCAATCTATTCAGAGGGTCCGTGAATTAGAGGATGCGTTGTACGGGCCGGAGCCAGAACAAGAGATGGAGCTGCACGACCCCGACCCTGAAGAATCAGAACCCGAGTCGGAGCTTGAGTAGAGAGCGTTAGCTTTAGCAGTTGAGACTCAAGTGTTGAGTCGCGTTAATAGAATAATCTTACCCAAATGTAATAGACGTTAAGGTTGTGTGCTTAGTTTGGTCCTTAATGTTTGCTGAGTGTGCAGTATGTGTTGCATAGCCCTTAAGCTTTTGTAAGCAACCATACCAAGTATAATTAATAAAGATAATAAAGTTTGGGTTTAACCTATTTTCCCCGCCTTAGAAATTCTTGCATCTTGTCTATGCTATTTCTACCTTACCTAACCCAAAAAGAACTCAGCAGATGGTGAACACTCGTGGTAACAATGGAGCGTCAGGGAGCGGCCTTCGTCGGAATGATAATTTCAATGGGGAAGCGTCACCACAGCCAACACCACCGGTAGACATGCAGAACTTAGGAGCTTTCTTAGCCGCGCAGACTTAGCTTATGCAAACGATGATGCAACAAATGCAGAATATGACCAATCAAGCTGCAGGCCACAACAATGAGCAACAAGGAAATAATGGGCCGCGTTCTCATTCTAAGCTGTCAGACTTTATGAGAACCCGTCCACCAACATTCTCAGGCAACGCTAATCCTTTGGAGGCTTATGATTGGTTAAGGACCATTGAGAGGAAACTGCATATTACACAGTGTGAAGGTAATGAGAAGGTGTTGTATGCTTCACATCAACTAGAAGGAACTGCTGCAGAATGGTGGGAGAACTATTGTGCTGCACATGAAGCCCCACAGGAGATTTCTTGGGAGGAGTTTTCAGCTGCCTTCCGCTAGTATCATGTGCCGGAAGGGATGATGGACCTTAAGAAGGAGGAGTTCAGGGCTTTGAAGCAAGGAGGCCAGTCGGTGGCAGAATATCTGAACAAGTTTACTCAGTTGGCACGTTATGCGCCTGAAGATGTGGCTACAGATAAGGCCAGACAATCCCATTTCATGAAGGGTTTAAACTCTGGAATGCAGGTGGGACTGATCACCCACAACTTCCCTGATTTTCAGGAGTTGGTTAATAAGGCTTTGATTCTTGAGGACAAGCGCAAGGAATTGGGTGAAGATCGTAAGCGTAGGATGGCTAGTCAGGCAGGGCGGCCTAATCATCTTAGATTAAGAATGATGCCGCAACAGTTTGCCAGAATTCAACCCTAGTGGACCAACAAGACATCAACTCCATCATCTCGCCCTACTAACCAGAATTTTCAAACACCAAAGACCAGAGGCAATGCACCAAATAGAAGTCGCGATCTGCTTTGTCAAGAAATGCTTCTCTTGCAACGAGCCAGGACATTTCGCCAACAAGTGTCCGAAGAAAGGAAATGTTACTCCAGTTCACTTCAACCTGGGCACTACCCCAGCCAAAGCTCCAAAGGATGGAGGAAATCGAGTACCAAGATAAATCGAGCGTCGCCTTAAACAACAATGCGTGGAAGGATCAATCATATCACTGCAGATGGAGCTCAGGAAGCGTCGGACGTCGTACTGGGTAAGTTCTTGGTTAACTCAGTACCAGCTACAGTTTTATTTGATTCTGGAGCTTCGCATTCATTTGTTTATAAGAGTTTTGCAATGAAGAATGGATTTACTGTTAAGAATCTTAAATGTGTGCTTTTAGTCCAAGCCCCAGGATCTGAATTTCGATCTAGCCTTGGGTGTTTGGAAGTTAAGTTGCTTATGAATGGGATAGAGTTTCTAGCAAATCTTATCTTGTTAGATACCCAAACCTTGGATGTTATCCTAGGAATGGATTGGCTATCCAAGCATAAGGCTGTGTTGGATTGTGGCCAAAGAATGGTATCCCTAAAAAGCCCTAGTGGCAAAAAGTGGAAGTGCATGCAACCACAATTCGTGATGGTCAGTTAATGGTCAATAGCGTGAAGGTTGCTAATCTAGAAGATGTGCCAGTGGCAAGAGACTTTCCAGAAGTATTCCCTGAGGATTTACCAGGCATGCCGCCAGATCGGGATATTGAGTTTGTATCGAGTTAGCACCTGGAACAACACTAATAGCAAAGAGACCATATAGAATGCCAATCGATGAGTTAGTAGAAATGAAGAAGCAGATTGAAGAATTGCTTGATAAGGGTTTCGTTCGACCAAGTTCTTCCCCGTGGGGAGCCCCAGTTTTGTTCGTTAGAAAGAATGATGGGAGTCTAAGGATGTACATCGATTATCGTGCACTTAATGAAGTGACGATCAAGAATAAGTATCCTTTACCTAGGATTGATGATCTGTTTGATCAGTTGAGAGGAGTAGGAGTTTTCTCCAAGATAGATCTCCGATCCGGGTACCATCAGTTGAGGATTCGAGAGGAAGATATATCGAAGACTGCATTTTCTACCCGTTATGGACATTACGAGTTCACAGTCATGTCTTTTGGACTGACCAATGCCCCTGCATATTTCATGAATATGATGAATAAGGTGTTCATGGAATATTTGGGTAAATTTGTAGTTGTCTTCGTAGACGATATCCTTGTGTATTCCAAGACAGAAGAGGAGCACGCAGAGCATCTGAGATTGGTTCGGGAAAAGTTGTGAGAACAGCAGTTGTATGCTAAATTCAGTAACTGTTACTTTTGGAAGGAGAAGGTGGAATTCCTTGGCCATGTAATGACCGCCAAAGGAGTTGCTGTGGACCCAAGTAAAGTGGAAGCTGTGTTGTATTGGGAGCCGCCGAAGACAGTTACCCAAATCCGTAGTTTTCTGGGAATGGCGGGATATTACCGTCGTTTCATAGTAGGATTTTTAACGATTGCGAGACCTCTTACGCAATTGCTGAAAAAGGAGAAAAAGTTTGCATGGACGCCCGAGTGCGAAAAGAGTTTTGAGGAGCTAAAGAAGTGATTAACATCCGCACCCATATTGGTATTGCCAGATGTGCAGTGTAGCTTTGACATTTATTGTGATGCCTCAAGGCAGGGCCTTGGTTGTGTGTTGATGCAGAATGGCAAGGTGGTGGCCTACGCGTCAAGACAGTTGAGGCCGCATGAAGGGAATTATCCGACTCATGATCTGGAGTTAGCTGCCGTAGTGCATGCTTTAAAAGTATGGCGTCATTATCTCATTGAAAATAGATGTGAGATATATACAGATCATAAGAGTTTGAAGTACATATTCACCTAGTCAGATTTTAATATGAGGCAAAGAAGATGGTTGGAATTCATTATCATCCTGGAAAAGCCAATGTGGTAGCAGACGCTTTGAGTCGTAAAAGCCACAGTGTAAATGCAATAGTGGCCAGTGATCAACCGCAATTGTGTGAAAAATTTCAGAGGTTGAGATTAGAAGTTGTGCCGCAAGGATTTTTAGCTGCCTTAGAAGTTAAGCCAACCTTAGAGGATCAAATCAGAGAGAGGCAGAATGAAGATGAGAAGATCAGCAAGATCAAGTCCAAAAAAGAAGAAGGTTTAGCCGAAGATTTCACTGTAGATGAGCAAGGAACTCTGTGGTTTAAAGGTCGAATTTGTGTGCCGAACGAAAAGGAGCTTAAGCAATTGATTCTTGAGGAAGCACACGATTCTAAGTATTCCATCCATCCAGGAAGTGCTAAGATGTATCAAGATCTTAAAAAGAGATTTTGGTGGCCAAGTATGAAACGTGAAGTGGCAGAGCATGTTGCGATATGTGATGTGTGTCAGCGGGTAAAAGCAATGCACCAAATGCCCGCAGGACTTTTGCAGCCGTTAAAGATTCCCGAATGGAAATGGGAGGAAATTGGTATGGATTTTATCACTGGGTTGCCCAAGACTCAGCGAGGTTATGATTCAATATGGGTCATCATTGATCGGTTGACTAAAGTTGCTCATTTCATCCCAGTGAAGACAACTTATTCAGGGGATCGATTGGCAGAGTTGTACATGTCAAGAATTGTATGTTTACATGGTGTGCCTAAGAAGATTGTGTCGGATCGAGGTACCCAATTCACATCAAGATTTTGGGATAAACTACATGAAGCAATGGGAACTCGTCTGAATTTCAGTACTGCTTATCATCCGCAGACAGATGGCCAGACAGAAAGAGTTAATCAGATTCTAGAAGATATGTTGAGAGCATGTGCGATATCTTATAATACATCTTGGAATAAAAGTTTGCCATATGCAGAATTCAGTTATAACAATAGTTATCAGGCTAGTTTGCAAATATCACCATTTGAAGCCTTATATGGTCGTGCCTGCCGTACCCCGTTGAATTGGAATGAGACGGGGGAGCGTTCAGTGTTTGGACCTGAAATTCTCAAAGAGGCCGAAGAACAAGTTGCTATGATCAGAGAAAGGTTGAAAGCAGCACAATCAAGGCAAAAGAGTTATGCTGACAATCGCCGTCGTGATTTGATTTTTGAACCCAATGATTTTGTATATCTCAAAGTCACTCCCCTTAAAGGTGTAAAAAGGTTCCATGTCAAAGGGAAGCTTGCACCTAGGTATGTTGGGCCATTCAAGATTTTGAGTCATCGAGGAGACGTTGCTTATCAATTAGAATTGCCCCAGTTGTTAGCAGGAGTACATGATGTGTTCCATGTGTCACAGCTTAAGAAATGTCTCAGAGTGCCAGTAGAGCAAACACCGTTAGAAGCAATTGAGTTGCAGGAGGATCTGACTTACAAAGAGCAGCCAATCAAGATTCTGGACGTAATGGAGCGCAGGACCAGGAACAAGTCTACTAGATTTTGTAGAGTTCAATGGAGTAATCATTCAGAAAACGAGGCAACCTGGGAGCGTAAAGAAGACTTGAAGGCAGAATTCCCAAACCTATTCCCTAGTCAGCTCTGAATCTCGGGGTCGAGATTCTGTTAAGGGGGAGGTTTGTAACATTCCAAATTTTGGCTTTTTATTTATTTAATATTATTTTATTGCAATTTATAATTTTCTGGATTTATTTGGATTTTCTGAGATTTATTTGAATTATTTTAAATTAAAATATATTACCTTTTGTCAAGAATTAATTATAAAAAGAAAGGTTTAAAATAAAGTTTTACTAAAAATATTTTATTTAAGCTCAAAATGTCTCAAAGTATTTTTGAGAATTTTTCTGGGATTTTCTTGGTATTTTTACTACCTTAAATAAATCAAATTATTTTTCCTAATTATTTTATTGGAAAAACTCGAAAATTCCTCGTGAATGATGTCGGCCACTGACCCATTCTTTATCGCGTGCCTCGCCTCGTCCGTTACGCCCAGTGTAGCCCGCTTTCACCGCTTTTCTAGAAGCTTCATCACGCGCCGTTGGATTAAGATCCAACGTGCTTTATCAAGCCGCGTCATTTATTGAAAACCCTAGCGTCGTCGCCGTTTGATCTCCATCGAACGGTCCTCATTAGGTGGTACCGATTCGGAAACCCTATCCTATCTTGGCCGTCAAATCATGATCGAGCGGTTGAATGTCTTCGTCTCCGATTCGAACTTAGCGCCGCCGCCGTGTCCGTTTCGAACTCCGTCGCCGCCAAGGTTTCCAAATTTCCGCGCCCGTGCGGGGTATTTAAGGCTCGGGGCACCTCTCCCGAGATTCACCACGAGCCGCTGCCTCTTTTCCCTGCTGCATCGTCGTCGGAGGAGCGCTAGAGAAGTCGAGAGAGCTCGTTGTAATTCGAAGACACTTTGCGCCGCGTTTCGCCGTCGCCGGGGACTTCTTCCGCCGTGTGGGTTCCGGATTCGAGCTCACCTCGTCGCACCGCATCCGAGCCGCCACTTCTTCATCGTTGAAGCACATCAACCGTCGGATCACCATCGGACCATCAGACTCGCGCCGCGTCGCTTCGGGGCACAGCGTACCGCTCGGTAAGTTTCAACCGTCCGATCTTAGACGAGCGGTGATGATTGCACCACGACAATTAAGTCCTCAGTGCACCGCTCGGGTAGGTGTCAGCCGTAGGATTTCCGGTGAACGCGTAGGATCATGCCACATCGCCTAGAGAATAGTAAAACAATTCGGTAATCCGTGGTCGTCCGATCTAGATCGGGTGGCTATTGTTTTGCCACGTAGTGGATTAATCAAGGACCATTGGATCAGTTTTAGACAGCTTCAATTTAGCCACGTGTCATCCATATCGGCTCAGCCCAGGGCTGACGTCAGCTGACGCATTAATTCAAATTTTTCTTTATAAAAATAATTCGGATATTTCGTATTTTCCAATTTTATGGATTTGTCAGGAATTTGAATTTTTTGAGGACTCGTTCTCCCTCATACGAACTCCGATTGAGGTGATTCAAATTACTAAAAATTTGTAAAATTGAGATCTATCTAATGGTGATTTTTGTTGGACTTTTAGAGTTTGTTTGTTCTTTGGTTTTGGTGTTTATTTGCTATTTCTTCTCGATTCACGTAGACGTTGAATTGTGCGAGGCTTCGGAGGAGGATTTAGCACTTCAAGATCAATTTCCCGACCAAGACCAGGAGCTTAACTAAGGCAAGTTGTGCTTTGATCATGTTGCACCCATGATTAGATAGTTGCTATTTTGATTTACTATATTGCATGTTATTTCAATCGTACAAATGATTTCAACCTAAATTGGGATTTAGATATCATACCCTTTGAATTACACCCTACCTTGTCAATTGTATGCCATGATTCACTTGTCACCTTAGGTTGGTTAGTATAGTTGGTTAATAATAAAATCAACATGGATGGTTAGAACGGAATAGAATTGCTTAGCCATGCCACGTCATCACATGTTCATGAAATGTTGATTATTAATCTTGACTAATGGAATATGGAACAATGATATTAACTTGTGTGTCATGTGTGGTCACACAAAGAGATTGAGTTGTTGTGGCGAGGAGGTCACGCAACGATGTTGAATTGTGGATAGCACGTGGTGCTTGGTAATCAACCGGGGTTGGTAATCACTTTAGATTGAAGCAAGTGGTGAGGGGCAAGTGTGCTAGGGTGGGCCCAGTGGGACAAGAGGGTATGTGCAAGTCTTGCTTTAATCAATCCTAAGGATTTAACCTTGCGAGCCTTTGACATGAGTCAATCATGCAACCACATGTCTGTTATGGGGCAGCCTAGTTGAATAATTTGCAAAGTCTTAGCTTGAGTACTATCTTGGTGGTGTGGGTCCGGGTGTACGGAGGAAACTCACATGGCGCAAGAGGGGAGCCCTGTTGTGGTGGTGTAACCCTTCAGTGTTGAAACCTCAGCGGGTAGTACTGGGTTAAGGTGATGCATTGTAAAGGTTTTGTTATAATCATTCGCCTGTGTGGTGCATGGTTGTATCATGTGGGTAAAGTTCATAACCTCTGCAGAGTGTACAAACTATTCGGATAGCCGTGCTCACGGTATTGAGCAAAGCTCGAGAATTACAGTCAAGGGTTAGTTTAATAAACTGGACAACTAAATGGGATGGCAGGATGCCATGTGGATAAAGGAACTTGACTTAGGATGGAAACTGGATTTACTTGAGAATTATTGAATCTATTTATTGTTATTATTTGTTTTACTGTCTTTCCAACCTATGTATTGTATGTGTTCTTAAATGCTGCTTTACTGCAAGTAAACCCCTTAGCCATTCCTTTGGAATAAGCCTTGCATATAGCTATTGTAGAAATGCATTCTGTGCACAACTTGTTGAGTGCTTTTGTACTCACCCTTGCCTATCAACAACCAACAACAGTGGAGGAATCAACGCTGTTATTGGAGGAGGACTTTCAGGTGGACACGAGTCACTAGACCAATCCTTGTCAGTCGCTTGTGGTGTGCTGATGGGACATCTACGTCTTTTGCTATACTTTCCGCAGCATTTGTTTAAGTTTACTTTAGTCTAGCCCATGTGGCAGAATAATGTAAGTGATCATAAGATCATACATTAGTTATATTAAATAAATGAAGTCTTATTATTCTTATCGTTGTGTATGATATGATATGCTTACCGATGTTAAGCTGTGTGCACTAGCATTGATCCTGGGAATAGTGCGGTAAAACACAGTGGATTCGAATTGGTAAATTCGGGTCCTTACAGGGTACAATGGCGTTGTAGAATCCTCTACCATACGCTGAAACTTTTGAAACTCCCTTTCACTCGTGAAGTCCCCCTCCCCATCACGCAACATTTGATCTAGATCATCTTCGTGGCTCTCAACGAATGCATCTTCCACCGCCGTCATATCATTGTCTCTCTCATCTTCATCAATGTGTTGCCTTTCATGTACAATATCATCTTCATCAATGTGTTGCCCTTCATGTACAATATCATCTTCACCGTGCTCGGTCCAACAGGTATAGTTAGCGTTGAAACCCCTTCGAAGCAAGTGTGCACGTATCGACTCTATGTTAGAAAATAGCTTCTCATTTTTGCAATCAATGCATGGACAACAAATATAGTCCGCCAAATTCTTCGACTTGTGTGCCGCAGCCGTATTCAGAAAACAAATCACACCATTAAAGAACTCTGGACCACGACGGTCCGTGTCATACATCCACCTTCGGTCCATCTACATTTAATTATATCGAACTACATTTTAGTATATCAATAAACATACCAAAATAATTTATTCTTTACATTAGTCATGCAGTGCTAATTAATTAAAACGATAAACACATTATAAGCACATAACTGCAAATAACAATATAATTGTAAATGATTAGATTTACAAATATATCTAGCAATTTTGCCTATATTAAGATACATCAAACCTTTTTCACTATTTAAATATCCATCTAGCATTTGTTAATTATTTACAAGATTTATTCATTTTATTTGTTATGTAGCGCTATTAAATTCAATTAATATACATCAAACAAGCATAAAATTGAATATAAGGATATATTTCTAAATAATTATGTATCTTGCAACTTTCATTATTGGAAAATCCATCTACCATTTTTCATTATTTAAATATTCAACTAGCAATTCTCACTCTTTATAATTCATCTAGCAATTTTTACTATTTAAATATCCATATAACAATTTTTCATTATTGAAAAGAATTACAGTTATGCATAATTGTCCATCTAGCAATTTTCATTACTTAAAAATCCACTACATCACTAAAATGGATAAGAATTATAATTTATTAAATAATTTAGATATATCTTAATTTGAGCACTACCGACCTAAAATGTTCACACCATACAATAAGCAATTATCAACATCTAGAGCAATATATAAAGTAAAATTTTACTACAAATATAACATAGATCAAGTCAGTAATTAACCTCGAAATGAAATATGAGACAAGTTTTAATATAATTTTTCAGTAGCAACTCGCCAAGGTAATAACTACAGAGCAAAACAGAGCTTCTTTTTATTCTGCACGGTTGGAGAAGAAGTCACCTCGAAGAGAAATACAAGAAAAATATTAACACAATTTTTTGGCAGCACTTCCCCATTAAAATAACAATCGAGCAAACAGAGCTCCTCTCATTACGCTTTCGGTAGAAGGCGCGTCGGTCGTATAGATATATAAATACCTTATCACTACCGGCTCTGCGCAGAACCGGCAGTGATAAGGTCAAATTACGCGGGAAGATTTGGAAGGGTGGGAAAATACATACCACTGCCGATTAAAGACTAAACCGGCAGTAAAAGTTATATCACTGCCGGTTATAATTGGAACCGGCAGTGATATATCACTACTGGTTTTGGGTATAAACCGGCAGTGATAGTCTGTTATCACTGCCAGTTGGTAATACAAACCGGCAGTGATACGTCGAACCCTTCCAACTCCCGCACCAACCATCACGCTTCCCTGTTCCTCTGCCAACTGTTGCGCTTCCTCATTCCTCTACCAACTGTTGCCCTTCCCATTCTGCCTCTATATAATGCCCATTCCTCAATCTGTAGCACCACTCCTCACAATCCACCACTGTTGCAAGAATGGCCCCCCATAAAAAAACGGGCACGTACTGGGCAAATTCTCGCTCCGCCGCCAGAGAAGGAGGAGAGGAAGGAGGAGAAGGAGGAGAAGGAGGAGGAGGAAGAGGAGGAGGAGGAGGAGGAGGGCGACGACAGCGGCGGCGGCGAGGTCCTGCGGCGTTGGGGCCAGACCAACTCCGCCACTGAATCGGATTCGGAGGACGAGGAGGAGGAGCACCGCCGCAACTCCGATCGGTCATCCGGTGACGAGGATGAGGAGGAGGATGACAACGACGACGATTTTTGGATATAGAGTTTCGTGCCATTTTGGGTTTCAAATGGTTAATAGCTGTTGGCCCGTTATATTCTATATATATAATTAGGACTAAATATGTAATTATGGACGGTATAACTAATTATATTTTGTAAATGTTCTGTGTTTTAACTAATACATATCACGCAAATTACAAATTTTGTAAATGTTCTATGCGAGATAAATTACAAATGTTTAATATGTTCTATTTTTTAACTAATTATGCTTTGATATGTTCTGTGCGAGATAAATTACAATGTTTGATATGTTCTGTATCTTAACTAATTATGGGGAACAGTAATAGCATTGCCGATTCTAGAGTAAAACCGGCAGTGAAAATGGACTTATCACTGCCGGTTGATAGACGAATCGATAATGATAAATCACTACCGGTTTTTTATATAAACCGGCAGTGATATCTTCTTATCACTGCCGGTTCTCTCTAAAATCGGCAATGATATTACCTCCATTCGTGCGGGAAAATTATACTTTTCATTATAATATTATCACTGCCGATTGAATTTAGAACCGGCAGTAATCTGCCGGGTCGGGCCTACCCAGCAGTGATAGGGGGGGGTCGCGGATGAGGCGGTCTGTAGTAGTGTTATACCCAATAGGTAAGGCACGGATTAGTTTTGGTGCGATGGAGTGTAGGACTGTAGGGCTGGATGAATGTGATATCCTTTTTCAAAAGAAAGAAAATGTAAGGCATGGTCAAATTAAGTGAAAGTGAGTTAGCTAGCGCTCTGAAACAAGTTTTATTACTAAAAAATTTGATGAAAAAGCATAAGAAATGAAAACATGACACCCAGAAGAACTTCTTTAAATCTCAGTATAATAGTGCCATCATCATCATAACGGCATAGTAAACATACATCGCTTAATTTATCAGTCTCACCGAAATCTCATTTTTCTCTTGCATTGCTGCCATGACGACTCCAACAGTACACCAAGCTTATTTATCCCCAGATCTCCATGATGTGATAAACGATCTACATGAGGCAGCAATCAGACGGCTGCCTGGGCTCGCTGATGTACAGAGGATAGCTGGCGACAATCTTGGGCCAGTTATCCTCCTCTTTCTTCTTCTTCTCCTTCTCCTCGTCGACCGTCGTGACCGTGACTATGTTGGCGTGCCGCCTCATCCGCTTCCTCAGCACCGCGGTCAGCTCCACGGCGTCAATGCCGACGCCAACCACCTCAACCTTGTCGTCCCCTTTGACGTCGACGGACGAGACTCCTGCATCCAAGAAAGCAAGATGCGTGCCTAATGAGCTGAGAGTCTCAGACGTGTAGTGATAATTTGTCTTTTAATTAGTTGACGTTTACTGCACAGCGGAGAGTTTATAGCAGCTTATTTGGCGATGTTGCCTCAAGTATGCACAGTGGAATTGTAAGGCATCTTTAAATCAATGACTGATATCACAATATGCAATTCAGGTTGGCCTCGTTTTGGTCTGTTCTTCTGTCGTGATATCCCTGTTTCATCGATCACACCAATCTCGGAGAAGATCCAATGTTCTAAGATTTAGATGATTTTTAGTAACAAAACATCCGAGTGATGTTTATCAAAACCCTAAGACCCAAGAAAATTTGCACACACATCTTCCTCTATAATTTTGTAGTTTGCAAGCTAAGCAGCGTGAGAACAAAATCAATAAAAGATGATATTGAGCTCGAAGGATGTGGTTAAGGTATTACGTACCACAATGTTTAACAATTACTTGCATAACTTTGGACTTCTTCTCGTTGTTCTCCATGAGCACCTTTATCACCACCTTTTGCTATATGATAGTCACATGGAAATAAATAAATAAATAAATAAAAGCTTAGTACACTATTCGCAAAACATTGGACTGCTTAATGACGTGCATGCATGCATCAGTTCGGAGGGGGCGACATAGAGAAGGCGGAGTGTAAGAAAATAGCCCCACAGTCGAATTTTTTCTGAGAAAAACAGTCAAATTGCCCACCCGAGCGACCTAAATCTTACGCTCCACATTGACACATCCACCTTCCATCAGCCCAGCAGGCCTATTTCCAGCTCTATGCCGCCACCAAATGCGTCGCGGGTGATTCCCTGCCCCGCCATTGCTGCCTACTCCTCCCCTTTGGCTGCTGCCGTCTGCCTCTTCTCTTGCCGCTCACCTGCATCGCCTTCACCTTGTCCTTCTTCATGGTCCCTGGCAATATTCTCTGGTTCTTGTCGGCACCGCGCCTACTTCTATTGCCCACCTCCCTCTCCTCATCTTGCTCCACCTAACTGCCAGTCTGACACCCACTGCGATTCTGTCGTTGCTGTCTCGGTTTAAATCCTTGTCCCGATGAACCCCAACCCCTAACTAGGTGAACCCTAACAGTAATCCAGCGAACCACATCCCTAATTTGCTGCCACCGCTGCTGCAAAGGAAGAACCAGATGGAGCACAAATCTCCAACAAAAATCGTAAGGTCACAATATCAATTGTTTTCCAAAAAAAAAAAGCATTCCACGGTTTTTAGCAATTTCGAAGAAAATATTTCGCTAAAACAGTACTATTCCATGATTTATATGGTTGTAAAGGAGGAAGCACATGACTTCCACAGGAAACAGCGCAAACAAGGGATAACACACGGTACCTTTGACATCGTAATTAATAATGATCTTTACTCTGGAGGCAGCCGCTACAAGCTAGCGCGCGCACAAACCGTTCCTGCTGTCAAGCAAGAACCCGGCCTTTCGGTGTGCGTGTAGTGCTCACTGAATGGAAATGCACTATCTATACAGACCTGTCCTTTGACCGGCCGGAAGAGTGAGACCGGCGTGTGATTGGAAAATTTGCGTGGACATTACTGATTAGAGCGTCGAGCACGGCGTTTTTCTGTGTCTTGACCTAGGTCGTGGGTAAGACAACGCCGATGGTTTGCGTTAGGAGCACGGCGTTTTTCTGACTTGACCTAGGTCGTGTGTGTAAGACAAGTAGACAACGCCGAAGGTTTCATTTTATAGCTCGTCTCCGTCACTGGACCCATTTGTAGGGATCTACCGTCTACCAGTCTCCGGCGCACTGTGCATGATCGGGACTTGCCAGTCCGTTGTACAGTTATCTTCCACGAGTCTAATTTGTAATTACTAGAGCAGTAGTGCTAGCTGTTAGAGCAAGATACGCACGTTTTAGGTAGAGAAATTTTGTTGTGCATTCGTAATGAAAATCAGATTTAACTATTGAATTATTTAAGATATACTTACTGATCGACCATCAGAGAAAATATAAATATACACTAACTCGTGGTACTCTTCCATGCTCCTTCGTTCTCGTTGGCTGTGCGCGTGTGCATACATACATTGTTTAAACCTACTACACAGCATGACTAGGACCTATTTGTTGAAACGTGGGAATTTTCGCCAGACTTCTGTCGAATTTCCTCATTGTCTGTGACGACTTTGGTTTAGACGTTTAGTGTTTAAAAAGGCAACCAGAGAGAAGAAAGGTACCGTACATATGAGCATGGATGTGTCACTATAAGTACGTTAACATCTTAGAGGGCGTGACACTACATCCCCCGCTGGTCATTTCGAAACAAGTAAACCTCGTAGAGGCGTTCCAAATCATTAGAATATCTAACAACAATAACAGTCGCTTACATGTGCGGCTCACATTTCCGTGACTAGTCTCTCCACATGGGTGGCACAAAATTTCTCTGCGTGCTAGCCGATAGCTCTGGCTCACACTTAGAACATTCAACAACAAATCTTTGTCAATATTACTCTCTGTCAATCTAGAAGACTTGTCTTAACTTGCCCAATTGTATTTCTTTTTTACAAATCGGACCCGTGTCACTACTACAGATCAGGCCTTTCATACCGGCTCATCAGTCCCGGTTGGATTTAAACCCGTACTGATGAGGGCTTCAGTACCGGTTCATTGGCTCTGAGGATCGTGGGCTTTTAGTACGGTTCGTAACACGAACCGATCGATCTCGATCCTTCATCGATGCCGGTTCGTGTTACGAACCGTACTAAAGGCGGGTATATTAGTACGGTTCGTAACACGAACCGGTATCGATGAACATCGCATCGTTCGTATTACTTAACCGCATCTTGCCTCGTTGAGGAAAGTTCAAAAGGAATGCATATTCTATATATATCAGTACGCGATGGTGGGTGGGTTGGTTAGAAGGGTGAGGCTGGAGTCACGAGGTTCCAGGTTCGAGTCTTAGGTTCGCCATATTTTTTAGAACCGTAGGAGCGCTTTAGTCCCGGTTGAGCGAACCGGGACTAAAGGTCTATGACCTTTAGTCCCGGATGGACTGTCCCGGTTTGGCAACCGGGACTAAAACCAGTTGCCAACCGGGACTAAATGTTGTTTCACTGGTAGTGTGTGCAAATAAATTTGTAATAACGGATCTCTTCCCGACCATGAAAACAGTGGCAGGTGACATTGCAGTCCAGTGGCACCTCGCCCGATTGCAGCATCAACTTCGGGCCCACCGAGGTGAAAGGTGTCGCGCTCCCCTAGCCCAGCCACAACCTGCTGCTACCCTCGGGCTTGGCACGGGACCTAGCTATTGCCGTGGTATCTTAGGGGGTGTTTAGGACAGCTCCAGCTCCACCAAAATCTGTAGAGTTGGTGGAGTAGGGTATTTCTAACTTCAAAAATTTATGGAGCTGGAGCTGTGAGTACATTAACAGTGTTTAGGTAGATCATCCTGTTTACATTTTAGACTAAAAATATAAACTTAATTTACTTTATTTTAGCTTATAAGTGTCAGATCTGAACTGGAGCTGGGAGCTGGAGCTCTCCCAAACAGGGCCTTAGCACGGCATCTCTGCTACCACGATAGGCCTCGAAGCAACTAGCGTGGTATTTATTGCAAATCTATCCTATATAAATAAAATTGTAAAAATAACTCCCTCCTTGACTACGCTGCGCTTATGTACAGTAGTCAAAGAGGAAGTTATTTTTGTATTTTTACTTGTACAGATGATAGATTAGCAAAAAAAAAAAAAAACATGTGCAGAGGAGAAAAAAAAAAGGTAATTCTTCCTGGATCTAAGCGTGAGCTTCTGATCGCCGTGGGAGGCAAAGTGAGTAGTGAGTACACTACAAATCCACGATCCATTCATTATCAAATGTCATACACCAATAACCATTAATTTCTACGCGAGGAACGACGTACGAAAGCTTGCCGGAGACGAGGCAGGATGTGGACTTGGGTTTGTTTGAGGACAAAGACTGGGCGCCGAGGAATCGTCGACGTAGCTAGCTACTTTTTCGGTCCCAAATAATTATCGTTTTAAAATTCAATATGGTTCTTAAAACTCAATTTTGACCATTAATTCCTATTGTAATATATTTAAAAAATCAAAAAAATTATAATACTATGAAAGTACGTTTTGAAACGAATCTACACATATGATCGATTTTCATGCATCTAATTTAAATATTTAAAAATATATAGATAACTAAAGTTTCAATAGTTTGACTACACGTATTTCAGACCGATAAGTTTTTTTAAACCAGAGAGAGTATATTTTAATTGTACCATGGCCGAAAGCTGGTCTGGATGCTAGTGAAGTAGATAAAGGGGACACGGAGGCTACACTAGCACGAATTCAAAATTTTCTACCGCGAACACCCAGGATCACATGTAAGTAGAGGATCACGGATCGTTACCCTTGACGCGCAGATGCAGCAGAAGCAGAGTCACGCGCGTAGAGGAAGTAGACGTTTACGCCCCAATCAACTCCGAGCAAGTCGCAGCGTGGTCGGCGAGCAGGTCGTCGAGGTCGCCGAGCAGATCGTCGTGGTCGGCGAGCAAGTTGTCGAGGTTGCCGAGCAGAACATCGTGGTCGGCGAGCAGGTTGTCGATCCAACCGAACAGCGCATCCGCGTATGGCAGTGCCTCTAGCGGTATCCACACGTACTATGCAGGAACGCCGTACGGGGTGTGCTAGCACCTCGCCGCACAGCTAGGGTTTCTAGGGAGCAGGAGGGGCGTGCGGTGGCTAGGTGTGGTCAGGGCTCAACTTATCTCTACCACTGCATGCCACCCCTAGCCTCGCCTTATATAGACACGCTAGCGGGCTTCAGCCCACTAGGGCTTTACCTCCTACGCGGATCATATCCACGCGCAAAACCCATTAAACAGTTCCAACCCGTTAAGTGTGTGACCCATTAGGTTCAGTGCAAGTCGGCTGTGGATTCGGAAACTCCTTTCCAACCCACAGATCAACAACGGCACCTAGCAGTATTTATTGACCCCTGAATGCACTATATACTTTATTCAACTGAACCTTTGATACATCGCATATACCGATACCTTTGCCACACGATACCAGTCAAGCTCAAGGCGAGATACACGCCACCCTTGTTAGTAGCTCGACCACTTCACTCATTAATGTGATGAATATAATACCATGACTAACTCCTTAGTCACATTAGCACGGCCGTGCGCTTTTCCTATCCATCCACACCGAGGGGCCCAGAGGTATCTCTCCCGTTATCTAGGAGGGGCAAATCCCATCTTGATCAATCACACTCCTGGCAATGTTTCATGGCATACTTAGTAGTCACCTTTATAACTACCCTGTTACGGTGTAGCGTTTGATGACACCAAAGCATACGAATCCACATACTGGGTATCCATGATGATCTCAGGTCTAAGAACCATATAAGTGTACCATTCGAGACTATATGCCAGTGTTCAAAAATTCGGTACTTGGCGGTGATATTGCGGCCGATATTGCGGTTGGCGGCTGTAAACACAATGAATTCAGCCCTTAGCGGCCTATTTGGCGGTTGGGCCTGTAGGATCGAAATATACTGATCTAGCAATCAGAGGGGGGGTGAATGATTGCGCGGAAGCTAAAATCAAATTTTTGACTTTTGAAACACCCCAAACAAACTTAGATTGCTTAATTTGTATTCAACAAGAACCTTATTGCATCAGACCAAATTTGCACATGTATGCTGGACCAAACTTCGCCTCGGACAGAGAGTTGCACGTGTATGACGGACTAAATTTCTACTGTAGCAAAGGAGTTGCATGTGTATGACGGACTAAACTTCGCCTCTGATATGTGTATGACGGACAAAATGAAAACAGCCTAACACACGTTCACTAAAATGATAATTCCTGAAGATTCAACCGTTGGATTGATGTGAAATTTTAACTGTAGAAACTAGACTTGATTCTAAAGCTAACCCAAAAAGAATCAACTCAATCGGACCTATGAATCTAGAGTTATGTCCCTCGCAAGACAGCTGAAATAAATTCCGATCTAATAACGACGGACCAAATCAGACCAGTGATGGACAAAACTTAAAAACCAGATTACTGAAGATCCAACCGTTAGATTGATATGAAATTTTAACTGTAGAAACTAGATTGGATTACGAATCAAAGCCAACAAAAATCAACTCGATCGGATCTACAGATTAAAAGATATTACCTTCGTAAGATGACTGAATCAGATGATGACGGAAATTGATTTCAAAAGCTATGACGGACCAATCTTCAGATGCAGCTACGGACCAAGACAAAATTACTTACGCCGGACTAAACTTCTCACGATGCTACAGCCATGCTGGTCTTCAGAAGCTTTTCTTGGCATGTATGCTTGATCAAGATCTAAACCCTAGAACCAGAAAAACTTCTCTCACAATGCACAGCCACCAGAAAAAAACTTTTTGGAAGATTGATTTTTATTTCATTGTCTAAAGTACTCCAACACAAGAGTACAATCCCTAATTCCTTGCACACGGCACAGGAACCAAAAAACTAGAAAACCCTAGTCTGGATGCTTGTATCAAACAGGAGACACACCCTCCTATTTATACAAAGCAAAAACACAGAGATTGAGTACAACTCCACTTCCAACATGGAAAGAGTTCGTATCTATCTCAACTTGGCCCAACATGACCAAAAACAACTCTTGCATGCATGCAAGAACAGAGAGATTGAATACAACTCCACTTCCAACATGGAAAGAGTTCGTATCTATCTCAACTTGGCCCAACATGGCCAAAACCAAAACCTTGCACGCATGATCAGCCCACCTGCTGCACATACGTGACTAACCAGCCTTCACATGCATGTTCTCTAGCCCGAACGTCCCGCATGACATCCTTGACCACCAAGACCTCGATTCCTCCCTGAACCTAGTCTCGAACCTCGCCTCCATGAACCTAGTTCCGTCCCGTCATCGACCACGTTAGCCTCGAGCAACACCTGCACATGAAGTAACAAACAACGCGTCCGAGCACAAGTCCACGACTTGACTCAAGATTAATCCATGCAACCACTCACACGAGTGCATTGCATTAAGCAAAACCATTATGCTATCCCCAGCATAATCAAATGAACATTTGAGCACAAGTCCACCACTTGCCTCAAAAACAACCCATGCAACCACTCACATGAGTGCATTGCATCAAGCAAACCCCATCATGCTATCACCAGCATGATAATCATCTCAACATAGCACATGCACAAGCACCACACATGCCATAACCAAAATCACTTTACAATGCCAATTTCACCATTCAACCAATTTTTCATCACATGATCTCACAATCTCCCCCTTGATGAAAACATTGGCAACACCATTTGGAAACGAATATTGGCATTCACGTTACAATAGCAACACCATTTTTAAAAGAAGTAAAGTGACCAAAAGACGAAGAACAAAAATCTCCCCCTATCTAAAAAGAAATCTCCCCCTGTCAAAAAGAAAAACTCCCCCTAACAGAAAGAAGAAATGTGTGTGTGAATGTGCAATGTGTGACCAAAAATCTCTCCCTTTGACTCCAAAATTTCTCCCCCTTTGACAATGGGTTCATCAAGAAAGCAAAAAGAGCAAAAAGAGAAACTTCTCCCCTTTTATGTTTGTTGTTTTTTTTATGTACTGAGCATTATGAATCATGCACAAATGTAACAACTTGATCACCAAGTCATGCTATCAACAGTACTTGCACCCTCAAATCTACACATAAACAATGTAGAGTAAGCATAACTAGAAATCAAGTACTATTAACGATTTTTTGCATGGCATGATCTCCCTTTCTCAATAATCTTAAAACCTGAAAACATTGAATTTTTGTGCACTTTATTTGTGCTTTGAAAAACTGATTCATTACTTTGATTGCAACAATAACAATTGCAAGGAATTACATGCACCATCAGCCTTACTTTTCAACCATGCCAAGCAATCACAAGCTTAAGGTTTCATGGTTTCGGTCATACACAACCTCTTCCAAGTTCATATCAAAGTGCAATGATAAGCAGTCTCGTAAAGAAGAAGTGCGACAGTACATGACCTTGTTCTTGCATGTATCAACAATCACTTTTTAATCTTTGACACTTAACTTTCATATTTAGCACTTTTTGAGTAGGATCAAGATAGCTAAGAAAGTTCAACAATGACAACATTTAATTCAAGTTGTCATTCCATTTAAAAAGTCATGACATAAACTACACCATATATGTATAAACAGAGAGTTGCAAAGACCCTTGTAGCATAAACATGGCTTCAATTGACATATGTGTATAAAATACAATGCTCAGTACTTTTACTGTTTTTCAATTTTTTTTTGTTTTTCATTTAAGAAACACACGAAACAAAAAGCATGTTACACAATATTACAAAACTCCCCTCAAAACAACCATCTTAAAAAACTTCTCTGAAATATCACTTGAAGGATTAAATTGAAAACAAAAGGCTAAAAGAACAGACCTCCCAAAAAGGCAACCGAAAGGAATTTTTACCAATAACCAATAACTCCCTCAAATGGATAACCAATGAGATCAACAGAGAGGAGATGATGATATACATGAGCTTGAGTTATCATGGTATGTTCAATTAAGCATAAGCATGAATCATGATAAGTGAATTCAAAGTGTGAAAGGCATGATATAAGATATAACATTATTGAACATGCCAGGGGATACAAATGAGCATATGAACAATCTTTTCATCTCATGCCACAATTAAATATCTGTGAATGTAAAAGACATGAGTGTGTAAAAATAGCTCACAGTGTAGGTGAAGAATTCTTGTTCCTACCTTTTGGAAACCATCTCAAGGGTGAGAACCATCCAAGTCTTGATCCCATCTTGCAAAAGACCAAGATCCACTAAGCCTCTGTTCTCCAACCCATTTCTGAAAAACCTACATAGCACTAGGAGATGTCGATGTCTTGGTACTGGGGTTAGAAATAAAGCATTTAGGAATCCAGTACTGAGACACACGACGAGTAGGCACAACACGAGTATGCTTGTTCAAAAAATCAGATTTGCCCTTTCCCGTGTTTCTTGCAACAAAAGGTGTTTGCGTCACCCTAGGCACAAAATGAGGAGTAAAATGTGCCTTCCTGAAATTAGACCTAGCCTTAGTCTTCTCTTTCTTTTGCTGTTTGGCTAGTCTAAAGCAAAAATCTACTAAATGTCCATCTTTACCACAATGAGTGCAAGTGTACTTAACATGATGTTTAGCTTTAGGAACAGAAGTAGCATTTGCATTCATCATAGTAGAAGATAACACACCAGCAGACTTGAAAACAGTTTTCTTAGGCTCATTGACAATTTCAAATTTTCCACTTTCAAGTGCCTTCACAGCAGTTGGAGCATGTGATTTATGATGAGCATAAGAATCAAAACCTAAACCTTTGTGATGAGTGCTGACTTTTGATTGATCCAAAATCATGTTTAGGTTTTTCTTTCCTGTAGTGAAACGTTCTAAAGATTTTTCCAAGTAATCAACCTTTCGAGAAAGAGTTATACAGTTATTACATGGAACGTCCACTTTTCCTTTCTGTTTGCGACAAGTTGAACATGAAAGAACCTCATGAGTGAGCATAGCATCTGTCATTTGAGAAACCCTAGCATTTGCATCATGCAACTTTAATTCCAGTATAGCACATTTAGAACAATGAGTTGTATCATGCAAATCAACAGTTGAACAGCTAGCATTTTTCACATGTTTCTCATTTTCTTTCTTTTCAGCATTGACTTATTCTAACAAAGAAACATGTTCTTTCCTAAGTAAAGTAAGCTCATCAGAATTAAGTCACATGATTTGCAAGCATCATCATCGAGAATCAAAGATTTAAGTCTAGCAATTTCAGCATTCAAAGATTCCACAAGAACATCATGTTTCTTAATTTTCTTATCGCGTTTGTCAAGCAATTTTCCAAGACGAACAACAAAGAAATAGTTAATTCATCGTAAGAAGGTTCTACCTCGTTGAAGTCGCTGTCATGATCGTCCTCGGTGAAGCTTACATCACTTCTAGCCATGAGATACAACCCTGCCAATTCATGTTTGCTTGGAGTTGTTGTATCATCTTCACTGCTCTCCGAATCCACATCACTCAAATTGACTTGTTCAAGAGCGGAAAGGACCCGATGGACAACTTTGCTGTTGATGAAGCTCTTCTTCTTTCTATTTCTTGGAGAAAACTTCTTATTCTCTTTTCTTTTGTCATTGTCCTCCTCTCTTGATGCTTTACCTGCGAGTTTAGGACAATTTGAACGCATGTGGTTGAGATCACCACACTCATAACACCTTGGAGGGCCACCACCAACTTTCTTTCTCATTCTCACATTCTGCAAGGCTTTATAAAAACGAGAAGAAAGTGATGCCAAGTCTTCTTCCGGAAATTCCTCAACTGCTCATCGATTAGTGAAGACAAGAAGGACAAGACAAAACTTGAAGAAGCATTATTTTGAGACATGCTAGATTGAGAGGTCAATGCAATTGATTTATAATCATCCTCCTAGCAAGAACATCCAATTCATGAGTTTTAGCTTAGAGAAAAGAACATCTACAAGAAGGTCACTCATGACAGCTTGATTCTCTAATGGATGTCACTTTCATCTCCCAAATAGACATGTCTAATGCACCAAGCAATTGTCTAGCATTAGTAGCCTCATCAAAGTAAACTCCAACAGCACGTAAATTGCTAAGGATCTTATTGAAACGTGCAAAGAAATCATCTAGTGACTCACCAGACTTCATCTCAAATCGCATGTATTCTTTCTTATATATGTCTTGCCTAACCTCTTTGATAGTGTTAGATCCCTCATGATAATCACAAAGAGATTTCCATACCTCATATGCAAACTTGAGATGGATCACGCGGTCAAAGTCACTTCTTCCCAATCCTTGAATGATCAAGTTTCGTGCTCTCACCGCTTGCTTCAACATGTACTTGATTGGTGGCATTGACTTGATCATTATCATGAACTTGATATGGCTTGTATACCTTCTCCCAGATTGCAAAGCCCTGAGCTTGAATGTATGCCTCCATCTTCGCTTTCCAAAACTGAAAATCAACACCATCGAAAACACAAGGTTTTGTCGAATGCATATCCATCGCTACGGTTTCTAATCACCTGTTAAGATTAATTAGAAAAACCTTGCTCTGATACCACTTGTAGGATCGAAATATATTGATCTAGCAATCAGAGGGGGCGTGAATGATTGCGCGGAAGCTAAAATCAAATTTTTGACTTTTGAAACACCCCAAACAAACTTAGATTGCTTAATTTGTATTCAACAAGAACCTTATTGCATCAGACCAAATTTGCACATGTATGCTGGACCAAACTTCGCCTCGGACAGAGAGTTGCACGTGTATGACGGACTAAATTTCTACTGTAGCAAAGGAGTTGCATGTGTATGACGGACTAAACTTCGCCTCTGATATGTGTATGACGGACAAAATGAAAACAGCCTAACACATGTTCACTAAAATGATAATTCCTGAAGATTCAACCGTTGGATTGATGTGAAATTTTAACTGTAGAAACTAGACTTGATTCCGAAGCTAACCCAAAAAGAATCAACTCAATCGGACCTATGAATCTAGAGTTATGTCCCTCGCAATACAGCTGAAATAAATTCCGATCTAATAACGACAGACCAAATCAGACCAGTGATGGACAAAACTTAAAAACCAGATTACTAAAGATCCAACCGTTAGATTGATATGAAATTTTAACTGTAGAAACTAGATTGGATTACGAATCAAAGCCAACAAAAATTAACTCGATCGGATCTACAGATTAAAAGATATTACCTTCGCAAGATGACTGAATCAGATAATGACGGAAATTGATTTCAAAAGCTATGACGGACCAATCTTCAGATGCAGCTACGGACCAAGACAAAATTACTTACGCGGACTAAACTTCTCACGATGCTACAGCCATGCTGGTCTTCGTGCTTTTCTTGGCATGTATGCTTGATCAAGATCTAAACCCTAGAACCGTAAAAACTTCTCTCACAATGCACACCACCGTAAAAAACTTTTTGGAAGATTGATTTTATTTCATTGTCTAAAGTACTCCAACACAAGAGTACAATCCTAATTCCTTGCACACGCACAGAACCAAAAACTAGAAAACCCTAGTCTGGATGCTTGTATCAAACAGAGACACACCTCCTATTTATACAAAGCAAAAACACAGAGATTGAGTACAACTCCACTTCCAACATGGAAAGAGTTCAGATTATCTCAACTTGGTCCAACATGACCAAAAACAACTCTTGCATGCATGCAAGAACAGAGAGATTGAATACAACTCCACTTCCAACATGGAAAGAGTTCAGATCTATCTCAACTTGGCCCAACATGGCCAAAACCAAAACCTTGCACGCATGATCGGCCCTGCTGCACATAATTGACTAACCAGCCTTCACATGCATGTTCTCTAGCCCGAACGTCCCGCATGACATCCTTGACCACCAAGACCTCGATTCCTCCCTAAACCTAGTCTCGAACCTCAGTTCCTCCATGAACCTAGTTCCGGTCCCGTCATCGACCACGTTCACCCTCGAGCAACACCTGCACATGAAGTAACAAACAACGCGTCCGAGCACAAGTCCACGACTTGACTCAAGATTAATCCATGCAACCACTCACACGAGTGCATTGCATTAAGCAAAACCATTATGCTATCCCCAAAGATAATCAAATGAACATTTGAGCACAAGTCCACCACTTGCCTCAAAAACAACCCATGCAACCACTCACATGAGTGCATTGCATCAAGCAAACCCCATCATGCTATCACCAGCATGATAATCATCTCAACATAGCACATGCACAAGCACCACACATGCCATAACCAAAATCACTTTACAATGCCAACTTCACCATTCAACCAATTTTTCATCACATGATCTCACAGGGCTGAAATTGTGGTCCTTGGCAGTCCTTAGCGGGCGTAGTGGCTGGCACAAAATTTTGAGAGAGACCATTTTGATCTACTGTTTACAAGACCTGATGACCATGATTGAAAGATTCACGTCGTCGCCCACGCAATAAGATACACTAAGTCACTAACATAGTACTTACTACTTAGTTTATTACTTGATTAATTGAGTAGCATGTGTTCAAGTATTTTAGTTTAATATTCTACTTTAATATTTGATGTCTTGCAATTTGCAAATAACTAGAAAAGAAAACTAAAAATATTTATTCATAATAAAATCAATAATATATATGAATTATATTAATTCTCGACCGCCGAGGGTCAAAACGTCAAGACCCGCAATTGCACCACAAATACGGCCTTGGCGCTTGGCGGTGCCTAACCGCCACGAATCCGCTGAGCGAACTCTTGAACACTGCTATATGCTGATGGCACTTTATAAGATAACAATCTCACATCGTCTCGGAGTAGATTTGTCCGACTACCCATGTTCTCCAACATGTGTCCACATTATTGGTTCGATATCTCCATATCAATGGTATGCGAAACATTACCATCAACCAATCAATGTGCTGGTCAAATCACTACCGCTCCTCGTAGTGATATGGACCAGGGACCCGTTTAGAATAATGTCATTATAACGATGTATTTCGCAACCAAGTTGCACTCAGTGAACAAAGTCATGACATTAATTCTTGGAATCGATAAGCAAAGTTATCATAAGTACATGAACAAAGATGTTTGTACAATCATCCAATGATTGACCTAAGGGTATATTCCCTGCAGTCACTACAGAAATCTGATCTATTTACATCGGCCAAATATATTTACATCGGCTTAAAAAGAACCAACGTAAAAAGTGGTTCTATTTACGTCGGCTAAGTAAGACCGACGTAAACAATGTTATTTACGTCGGCCAAGCCAACGGAAACACCGCCCAACCGCGCCCAAAAAAAATTAAAAATCTTGCAGAATGTTTACGTTGGCTGAGCCGACGTAAATATGCCACGTGGCTTATTTATGTCGGCTCGGCCGACGTAAATATAGACTGTCCACATGGGAATAAAATTCAAAAGGTGGGAGCTCTATTTACATCGGCCTGGCCGACATAAACAGGCCACGTTACGGTTATTTATGTCGGCCTGGCCGACGTAAACAACGGCGGTCCAACTATGGCCTATTTCGCCTGGCCTATTTACAACCAACGTAAATAGGATGGCATGTATTCCCGCGCGGTGCCCTAATTTCCATAGCTGCCGCATCCACCGACCGACTCGATCCAATCCGGAGTCTCCACGCCTGCCGCGTCGCCGCCCGCCGCCTCGCCACCACCACCTCCGCCCGCGCGCACGGGCTCGCCATCGCCGCCGCCCGCCTTACGTCCGCCCGCCGCGACGCCGCCGACCGCCGCCCATCGCCCGATCGCCGCCGCCCGCAGGCTCATTGCCGCCCTGCTGCCGCACCCACCTCGCCTCGCCTACGCCCATGTTGCCCGGCAACCGCCCACGCCGCCTACCGCCTCCGCCCTCCCGCGAGTCCTCATCGCCAAGACGACCGCCTCCCTTTGCCGCTTGCGGACGTCGTTTCGCCTTCCGTCGTCTCACCGAACGCATTAAGTAAGTATATAGGGCGCCTTGTGGGATGCAATTATGTCAATGCTATTAGAAGCTTAAAGTATTGATGTGTTGTCACCTAGTAAGTATCCATTTTCGTGTTGATGTGTTGCCACCTAGGATATTGTTTGCAATGTTTGTTTCAAGTTGTCACATTGAATGAATAATGTTTATGTTGATTTTTATAAGTTGTAGATGGGTTTTCAATTCTATATTAGTAAAGCATGAGCTTGTTTTTTAATTTCTCTTGGGTCATTCGCTTGATACCTAGGGATTGCTGGTGTACAATACGGATGTGTATTTAACAGAGGCCTAGACATGATTCTTCTTAGTTTAGGTGACAATATTATTGCAATGGGCGCTCAAATTTAAAGAAACTCGAATTCATGAAACATCACTCAATTGGTAACTCTACTGTAAAGTCTTAGATGGAACACTGGGAAAAAAATCTTATCATCGAGTATGATGTCTGTTCTAGAATTTTGTTGCTATTGTACATTGATTTATGTAATTAATTTACATTAGTTTATTAAATTATGGTAGTTTCTTTACTAATTTAAATTAAGGTAGTTTATTGCCCAATTTAAAATTTGGTAGTTTAACCCATTCTCACATATTGTTTTTGCATTCAATAGTCGAAAAGATGGCAGGGGACCATGGGTGGATGTTTGATGGCTGGGATAGATCTATGAATCACACGCATGATTGGAAAGTAAACACACAAACTTTTTTGGATCGGGTTTTCTCCCCAACTCCTCCTGGTGGGTTAGCAAAGTGTCCTTGTGCTAAGTGTTGTCTTTTCTCTCGAGAGACGAAGACAATGATGGCTGGCCACCTATGCAAATTTGGCTTTATGCCGAATTACTATACGTGGTACGAACATGGTGAGCCACGGAGGAGAGAGACATCTGATCAAGCAAATACTATCGATATAGTGGAGGATAGGATGGATGAGATGGTTGAGGACTTAGGCCGACAATTTTAGAATGTTTCGAAGGATCGAGCTGCGGTTTAAGAGGATCGACCAACCCTGGCAGTTGAGGAATTCTATAGGCTCCTAGATGCTTCGGATAAGCCTTTGCATGAGTACACTAAGGTTTCACTTCTTGCCTTTGTGACAAGACTTATGGCTATAAAAGCAAAGTACGGATTCTCCCAAGGCTGTTACAATGAGTTGGTCAACTTGATTAGTGATGTCCTCCCAAAAACCATAAGTTGCCAAAAGATATATACTATTCAAAGAAGATGCTGGCTGATCTAGGGATGCCTTACGAGAAGATAGATGTGTGCGTTGACAATTGCATGTTGTTTTGGAAGGAGAACGTAGATGATAGTCAATGTAGACTCTACGGCAAGTGTAGATTTGTACAAATAACTGACGAAGAGGGAAATTTGGGGACAACGTCGACGCCGATGAAGGTTTTACGTTACTTTGCTCTAACACCATGACTACAAAGAATGTACCTATCTAAGGAGACTGCGCGGTATATGAGGTGGTATAAGGAAGGTGTGCATTTGAACGAAGGTTTCATGGGTCATCCATCTGATGGTGAGGCTTGGAAGGCATTGGACCGCCATGACAAAGACTTCGCGAAAGAGCCAAGAAATGTTCGTATCGGTTTGGCGACTGATGGATTCTTGCCATTCAACATGAGTGCCACGTCGTACTCCTGTTGACCTGTCTTCTCAATTCCGTACAATCTTCCACCTTCGTTGTGCATGACAGATGAGTACGTGTTCTTATCCCTTGTCATACCAGGGCCGGACCATCCTGGAAAGCAATTAGACATCTTTATGCGGCCTTTGATCGAGGAGCAAAAGCAGCTATGAACAGGGGTCACCACCTATGACAAGAGTAGAAATGAGAACTTCAACATGCGTGTTGCCTACATCTGGTCCATCCATGATTTCCCAGCATATGGTATGTTTTCGGGATGGAGCACGCATGGCAGACTATCTTGCCCAATATGCATGAACGACACAGATGCTTTTCATCTGAATCATGGTCGCAAATTCTGTTTCTTTGATTGCCATCAATGTTTCCTGCCTCCTAGTCACGAATTCAGAAGACAGAGAAATGCCTTCCGCAAGGACACGATAGTCACAAAGGGTCCGCCGAAATGCTTAACCGGTGCGGAGATTGTTGCTTGGCATCGTCAATTAATTCCCATGAAGGATGGCTTCGAAGGTGTTAGAGAGTCTCACAACTGGACCCATGTGTCTAGTATCTGGAGCTTGCCCTATACAACATCCCTGATCCTACCACACAATGTTGATGTTATGCACCAAAAACGCAATGTTGCAGAAAGCATTGTCAGCATGTGTTTCGACTTCAAAGACAAGACCAAAGATAATATGCAAACTCGAAGAGATATGGCTGAAATATGCAGTTGACCAAGTCTTGAGGTGAGGGAGGATCAAGCAGGACGACAGGGGAAGCCACATGCCCCTTACTGTCTTAAGAGCTCTGAAAAAAGGAAGTCCTTGTGTGTTTGAAAAACATCAAGTTTCCCGACAGATATGCCGCGAACCTAAGGTGTGCAGTGAGTATCACGACAGGTAAACTAAATGGCCTAAAGAGTCATGATTACCATATAATCATGGAAAGATTAATTCCTATAATGTTCCGTGGATACTTCCCTGATGATGTGTGGACAACGTTGGCAGAGCTTAGTTTCATGTATAGACAAATATGTTTGAAGGAAATCAAGAAATCAACGATGCTAAAGTTGAAGAAAGTTATACCTGTGCTAGTATGCAAGATGGAGAAGTTAGTCCCACCAGGTTTCATGAATGCAATGCAACATTTGTTGGTACATCTACCGTAAGAAGCAAAGGTTGGTGGGCCAGTACAATACCAATGGATGTATCCGATAGAACGAAACCTTAAGAAAATTAGGGCAACTATGGGTAACAAAGCACGAGTTGAAGGCTGCATCGCAGAAGCATTTTTTCTTAAAGAGATTTCATATTTCTCGAGTACATATTTTTCATATGAGCACAACATTAATGCTCATATTCCGAGATACCAACCATCGGATGAAACACATGGTTTCGATCTTCACATATTCCGAGGACATGGACATGCTGTCGGGGCCAGTTCAAATCATGAGCTGTCTCGCGAAGAGTGGAATGAAGCACTGTTATACATGTACTCTAACATTCCTGAAATGGAACAATATTTCCTGTAAGTACTTGTCATTTATTTCTAACTTGATTTATCCTGTTACAACCTAAATGAATTGATTAAAATGTAGGCTGTTTGATCAACAACAATGGAATTCATCGCGAAAACCTACAAGTGCACAACTTGACAACTTTCGACGCAATGGTTTACGTGGTGGTCCTAACTTCGTGACTTGGTTTTGACAGTACGTATATTTCTTATCACACTGGTTTATGTGGTGGACCTAATTTCTTATCATCCATATTGAATTGTATTCCCAACATTTGCAGTGCATGCGTGATCCTACTGTCCATGAGGACCTTCGGTAGCTATCGCACAGTAGCACGACCATAAGAAAGTTTGGCCGGTACAATGTGAATGGGTTTCGCTTTCATACTGCATCATTAGAAGCAAGCCGTCCTCAAGCAACCACAATAAATAGCGGAGTTGTCACTACTGTAGAGGGTGTGGATGATCGACAAACCGAATATTATGGCATTCTTCAAAACATAATGGAGATTAAGTTTGGCGGCCAAAAGGAATTGAGAGTAACTTTCTTTTATTGTGATTGGTTCAACGATAAAACGGGGATACAACGAAACCACAATCTTAGCTTAGTGGAGGTTAGACATGAGTCATGCCTTGCAGGTCACAACTCATTCGTACTTGCTCACCATGTTGAGCAAGTGTACTATCATCGATATCCATGTCCCAAGGAAAATTTAAAACCATGGTGGGTTGTTTACAAAGTGAATCCTCCTGATCGCTTAAACACTCCTGCAAATGATGAGTATATTGAAAGTGGGTTGGATAGCACGGTTGATGGGGCCTACCAAGAACATCGATTGCTTGGGTCATTTGATGTGGACATTGGGTCGACACTAAATGAATTAGTTGGGGACACAACAGATATTATCGTGGAGGATATCAGATGGAAGAAACGACGCCATGCACTTGACTCTCACCATGTTCCTAACAACATCGATTACTTCTAATAAGTACAAATATTGCAATATTTATTTTCTTTTATGTACTCTGAATGTTTTATGTATTTTGATTGTTGTACTTGTGCTTAACCTGAAACTGGTTTTGTTCAACAGATGAAGTCGCTTTTACACACCGGTCGTCTTGAAATCAAAGAAGAAGGATGGGTCCTCCTCAAGAGTCAAGAATCCCTTTTAGAGGGTCTAGTTCTCATCGAAAGCATGAGACAGCTTCGAGAGATGCTTAGAGGAGGTTGTATAGTTTAACTTGTGTTATTTTCATTCTTTTCATGTATACATGCACTAATTACATTTACATGTAAATATTCTCAGGTGGGCAGGTAGGAGGGTGGACAGGAGGCAAGGGAGTTTGTGGTTGAGGCTGTACAAGAGGAAGCAGTGGGGGAGGCTGTGGAGGAGGTAGCTGTGTAGGACACAGCGGTTGGATCTGTGGAGGAGGAATGTGAGGACGATGGGGATGGTGAGGGGGAGGGAGATGGTGAAGAGGGAGCGGATGCTCCTGTCTTCAGGTATTATTTACAAATAACTAGTAAGTGTTAATTATGTATTGCATTTGTCATGAACATGAATTCTATGCTTATTTCAGGTATAGAGGGACTAATCAGATTCCTTCGGTAGCAGTTCCTCAGGCACGAATTTACTGATTGTGCCACATGGAGATTGGTAAATTATTAAAATTTGTGAGCATTAAACTTAAAATTGAACCATCTTACAAGTTGCACAATGTTTTTTAGGCAATGGGTTGATGTAGAATGGACGGGCAGAAACAGTTTGAGGCAAGTGAATGGTGTGCTAGGATCTCTCTTGCGTTACCATTATCCTGGTTTAGTGGTCATCAATGGTGAACCCAAGCCAACCTTGAAGTGGGCGCACTACCGGATGGCTATAGATGGGGTGCATGGAACTGTTGCCCAGCGGGTGTGGGTGGATTTTTGGGTAAGTCTATGTTTTTTCACTTTCATTTGTTTTTGTGATCAATACAAATGATGTATAACTCAATCCTTTTGCTTTGTAGGAGAGATACCGTTTGCCAAGTGATCAGGAGCAGTCGTTGCAAGCTAAGGTTAAAGATGTCTTTGACAACGCAGCGACCAGGACTGTGAAGGAGATGATGTACCAGGCTCGCATCCAAGCAGTCAACTTGTACTACAAGCGAGTGCTTCACCAGGAGATGAGCAAGAAGCTTGGTGCTTCAAAAATCTACCTTCGTGAGGATCAGTACCGAGAGGCTATATTGCCTTGGTTTAATAAGTGCCCCAATGCATGGGAAGCTCTCAGCCACTACCGGGCCTCTCCTGAATTTGTTCAGAAATCTAACCAAAAGAGAGGTAACAGGGAGGCGGGTCCGAGAGTAGTTCAACGCTACGGAGCCGACGAACATCTTCGTCTTGCACGACGGATGGTATGTTTCATAATGTTTAGTTTTTAATTGCTAAATTTATCTTTCGATCTCTTCGAAATATTGGCTAATGACACTGACTTATAGGAAGCTCAAAGCGGCACTCGGCCCACGGACATTGAAGCTTACATACCGGGTCACATAGGCTCTGATCCTACACAGCCTGAGCAGCTATGCAGTGACACGGCGACCCAGAGCTTGGTTAGTACATAATGGTTATAAACAACTCTATTGACTATTGCTCGTTTAACTTTTATGCATGAACTACAAATTTGTAGGCTAGTTATGGGAAAGTGATGACAGACACTCACGGGCTTGAGTTTGACTGGAGGAAAGAAGATGTTGACCCTATCACTTTGTACAATAGCGAGGGTGGCAAGAAACATGGTCGGTTTACCATGTTTAATGAAATTGTTGATTCCACCACAGTCTTAAGTTTGGCAAGATCGTCTCAATCCTGCCAGAGCAGTGGGCGTAGCGCTCGTGAGAGTCGACTGGAGGAGGAGTTGAGACAACAAGCAACCCGTGAGAGTCGACTTCAAGAGCAGCTGCGACAGCAACAAGAGTACTTTGTTGCATGGCAGACGTAGCAGTAGGCGGCTCTACAAGTAAGTCGTATGATTGAATCCCAAAAATTCATATACTTATGTCTATTTCGTTGTATGTTTGTATTTATGCTTTAATTATATGGAAGTTACCAAGGACTAAATGCTAATTAGCTAGTATTGTATATGTCAATGATTGGACGTTCTTGCTATATGTGCTTAGTTGGTCATGATGGTTAGTGGATACCATTACTGGTTGTTGTTGTTGATATTATATTGAATACTGTCTTTTGTCTGCTGAGTGGATGTCCACTATTTTAGGGAGGTCTTTTGAAATTTTTATTATGTTCGCAACCTCCTAGTCGTTCTTGCTATATATGCATAAAAATTTAAACTTACTAGAAGCAAACTACAAATTTAATTTTAGTTATGTATTTTAGCATTCATGCTTTACTTTTAGTTATATGTCGATGATTGTATGCATGCTTTAATTTTAGTTATATATTCATGCCAATTACATTTGTTTGGTTATATGTTTTAATTTTAGTTATGTATACATGCTTTAATTTTGGTTATATGTTTTAATTTTAGTTATGTATACATGCTTTGTTTGGTGCAGCAGTTCGGATGACCACTAAATCTTCCCCCGTTCCAACCTCCACCCTTCTTTACCCCGCAATCTCCCAACATGATATCATCAATTATTTTAAATTTGTTTTAACGTAATCTAGCTATCTCTAACATATGTTCGTTGATATAGGGTTCGGCGGCCCGCACACCGGATGCACATGTTGGAGGCACTGGCGCTTCTTCTTCGAGGACTCCGCCGTCAGTTGGCGACTTCTTAAACTCAGGAGGCGATGCCGGTAGTGGGCATCATTTTGAAGATACTCCGTCAAATTGATGTTTGTATGAACAATGAGTAGTATGGTTCAACTGTGTCATATGTCATGTTTACAAATTGAAGTTTCTATGTGTTGTAGGTTATGTTTGCAAATTGAATTTTCTATTTGTCATATATGTCATATTTGAAAATTGAACTGTGTCATATGAATGGATGGATTGATATTGGTTTATATGAATGCATGGTCGAATGGCTTGATATTTTTGCTGTCCTGAACTCTCTGATTCGATATGAATGGATTGATATTTTTGCTGTCATGAATTGATATTTGTGCTGTCCAAATAGAGCTGGCCAGAATCGATATTATGTTGTCTGGTGTCTCCATTATTTATGTCGGCCTAGCCCTGGCTGATACCAGTGGCCGGCAATGAAAAGACAGTATTTACGTCGGCCAACGCTTTACGTCGGCCTGACTAGAAGTTATTTACGTCGACCAGGACGTGGCCGACGTAAATACTGATACCAGTGGCCAGCAATGAAAAGACAGTATTTACGTCAGCCAACTCTTGGCCGACGTAAATATGTGTCACGTCATATGGTAACATGGATCGATGGCATGGACATTATTTACGTTGGCCCATGGCCGACGTAAATAAGTGCCACGTCAGCTCCACTCCAGTCGGATCTGTACTACTATTCCTATTTACGTCGGCTTCATGACCGACGTAAATAACCATTATTTATGTCGGCACCGACGTAAATAAGGGATATTTAAGTCGCTCGGTTTACGACGGCCTATTTACGTCGGCATGCCGACGTAAATAGCTATTTATGTTGGCTTTTGCTTTATTTACGTCAGCTTCTGGCCGACGTAAATAGGTCGGATTCCTATTGTGAGTAGATATATAAGACACCAAATCCAGAGCTATTGTCCAATCAAGCAGCTCCCATATATTAACTCTCGAGATCGAACTGTACATCTTGAACCCTCGGGTAATATCAATGGAAGTATTTCTAAAATAGTATCGTTAAACTATTATTTTGAAAATTCATCTCTAGTCGTAATCTGAGTATCTCAGACAGTAAAACTTCTAGATGAGGATATGTGCAATCGTCCAGCTCTAGCCATCACCGAAAAAAGAGCTAGCAACATCACGCGTCCCCATTCTAGAGATGAAACTAACGAAGTTCTAAAGAAACTTATTTAGTCTTTATCCTATGAAGGAAACTTGATTAATTAGAGTCAGATACAAGAGCACTATAACGAAGTTGATGTTTGGTCGTTACTCATTAGGTACTGGCTCTTCCGTTTCCTAAATGTTTGTCTATGATCTGAAGAGCATCGGTTTCAATATAACGTTTCAATATATTTATTTATTAAGAGAATATAGAATATAGTTATTACAATTTTTCCCTCTCTACTCGTTTTTAAATATTTCAAAAGATGTTAAGTACTTGTGACATATATATGGCAACATATCCTATGCACACAGACTTTTTGTGTAGAGAAAAAGACATATATATGGCAACATATACTTGTGACATATATATATATATATATGTGTGTGTGTGTATGTATGTATATATATATAGTCATTTATTATTAAATATTTTTTTAGATTTAGTGCTTCCGTGATCTATTCTTGTAGTGTGGTCTATGGACAAATATAATGAAATAGAGGAAGTACCATGCCTTTTTGAGAAAAAGACAGCTTGGAGGACCATGTGGAGATCTATCCATATTTGTGACGAGTAATTGACTGAATTTGAGTTTAGTTTATTTTGGAATTGAATTTGATTTGAATTGGATTTCCAATTTGAAGCAATTTGAGATTTGTCTGTCTTTTCCAACAATACTGGCCTGGAGGCGGTAGCACTGGATCTTCTGAACGTTAATGATTTAATTAATGATTTTATGATAATTATTGCATATCTTTTTGACATTGCTATGTGATGGATTTTCCTTGTCTTTGATGGTTGCAAGACGACGGTGCTCGATCATGGTGAGGCGGAGGATGATCGGGACTAGGCGAGGTGCGTTGGAGGTCTAGACGATCGGGGATCGTCGGAAAATGATCGGAGGCAGAATTCGTGCAAGCCAAGATGCCAAGGCAAGGAGAGGATGCTAGCTAGATACTACGTGGATCGACGAGAGCCATTGGATCACGGTCTAGTTGATAGGTTAGCGAGTCTAGGTAGTATGCTTTGAAAACCGTGCAAGAAAACCAATTATGTGTGTGGGTTTTGGATTAGCCCTTACATGGCTGTGTGAGTGGGTTAATCCTAGCCTTTGGACGAGTGCTCTAGGGTTGAGGTACTCATCCAAGGGTGGTAAGTAGCCCAAGAGTAGTATAAATAGAGGGGGAGGGGTAGCCTCCGCCTCTTGAAAGTTGTAGAGGTTTTTGTGCTCCTTTGAGCTTTGTCCACTTTGTTGTGAGGCTTTGTGAACCTCCCCTTCCATAAATGCAAATCTTTTTCATTCGTACATGAATTTACATTAAGCATTTACTTTATGTCTTAAATTCAATATTTAATTCCTGCAATTTAGTTTCTCGCAATTTGGTTTCTCGTAATTTGGATTTGCCTCCGCTCCATCGAAATGCTACTAATTTAGGATATCTTGAGTGTGCTCATATAGTTTTTCATCTCTCTTGCACCCTAGAATAAACTAGAGATCAAGTTTTCTATCATGTTGCAACTCTGTCCAGAACTTGTTCTTTGCACAGCAGTTAGTGTTTGATTTTTAGAAAAATCTAAAAAAATTATTTTTGAGTAATTCTTATTGGAGACAGTGTGTAACTCCCATATCCATTTGTGCAAAAATTTGGGACTCCACTAGATTCACTGTTTGGGTGCCATGAGGTGAAAACTAAGCTCCAAACTTTATGTTCGAAGTTCCTGACAGTCTATGGTATTTGATTTTTCTATAAGGGTTTCTGAGGTGGTTTTTGGTGGAGTCCTTCATGACTCATTTTCTCATAGGATTTTATTTTAAAATTTCTAAAGCAACAGAAGTCCACCAACCACCTGCTCCAAGTGAGGACAATTTTTGGAAATTCTGCTTTTGATTTTCTGAAAGTGACTTTTTTGATTTGGTTTAATCTCCTTTCTAAAAGCAAGAGTTGAATTGATTCCTTTTTATTTTGGACACTTAACATCCAGTATTGTGACTCAAAAATCCCCATATATTCCATAGTTCTTATCCATGCAAGCTAGAGGTATACATAGTTGTCTAGTTATTCGGGTCTTTCATGATTTATTTTGCACGATCTTTTCGAGGTATTAGTTGGAGTATTTTGTGGGGAAAATTTTATTTGCAACCATTCACCTCCTTTGTTCACCATCTCAATCCTTCAATTGGTATCAGAGCCGGTTTTGCTCTTCCATAGATCTTGACCGGTCTCGAGAGCTATGACGACGAACAAATATTCCACTAAGCCTCCGATCTTTTTTGGTGTTGATTTTCCTTTTTGGAAGTCTCGAATGGAGTCATACATCACTACCCAAGGTTTTCTGATCTGGCAGAAGGTGAAGCTCCCGTATGATGTTCCTGCCAATGAAATCATCATGGCCGGTAATATGGCTGACGTTGTGGTGAATGCTAAGATAAGGAACATTCTCATACAGGGCCTTAGCCGCCGTGAGTATGACAGGATTTCTCACCTGTGTTCCACTCATGAGATTTGGGTGACTCTCGATGCTTACCATGAGGGCACTACTCAAATCAAGACCGTGAGGTATGATCAGTATAAGCGTGAATACTACAAATTTGAACAACACGCTGGTGAGAGTCTTAACAAGTGCTTTGGTCATTTTACAAAGATTTTGAGCGACCTCTGAGAAGTCGGTTGCACATACCCTGACTCGGATAATGCTTGACATTTCTTGACCGTACTTGACCTTTGAGTTTGCGAAATAATAGTGACCACCATTAAGGACACTATCGACTTGTCGACCTTGACTCTTGACGGGCTCTATTCCTGACTCAAGAATCATGAGATCAATGTCATCTCTCGCAAGATGAAATCTCAGTCGATGGCCTTGGTCACTGATCTCAATGGATCTTCTCTTGATTCTTCTGCTAGATTCTCTCTCTCTCTCTCTCTGCCCTTTGCGAGCTAAGCGATGACCAACTAAATTTTTTTTTTAAAAATGAGCTTGCTCTTTTAGCTCGCAAATTCTCTCATGCATACAAGAGGGTGAGAGAGAGGAAGAGAGGTGGCCTGATCACCTGTTTCGAATGTCGTAAAAATGTGTTGAAAATTCATGTTCAACCAGATTCGAGCAAACTGTTCCAAGCCGGAGAAGGGCAAGAATGACTTTGGCAGTTCAGGAAAGAACGACTACACCGATAAGAACCGCAACAAGAAGCCTCTAGTCTGCAAGCCGGTGCAAGAGAAGAATTACCGTAACTTCTCGAAGAACAAGAAGCTCTTCCACCGCGTCCTTACCGCCCTCGATGACATCAGCTTCTCCAACACGAAGACGTGGAGCGATGAAGGCGAGGACGAACCGCAAGAGAAGAAAGGCGGCGATGAGTTCTCCGGCATGTGCTTCATGGTGGACGCCAACGGCATCAGCGACTCCGAGCTCTACAATGACTCGGATGAGGTACCCTCCTATGACCAGCTCAATGAAGTTTTCTGCAAATTAGGGAAATTTCATGCTAGCACTAGAGCTTGGTGTACGGAGCTTGAGAAGGAAGTATATACCTTGACTCGGAAGTTAGCTTCCCTTAGATCCTTTCCCTCCCGAGTCAGTGATGACTGTTCTTTGTGTGATGCATTGCTTGTGGAGTTAGAGAACCTAAGGACTATGCATGATAGTGTGTTGACTGAACTAGATAGTCTTAGGTTGAAGGATGCTAGCAATAAATCTTCTAATGCCATGTCTTTAGATGCTAGTTTTCTTTTTGCTCACTCTACTCCTTCATGTTATAATTGCCCTAAATTGCTTTTTGAAATTGATGCCATGAACACTCACCTTAGGAAGTTTTCTACTAGAAATGATGAACTTGAAATGCATGCTTCTAAGGACCTAGTCAGCTCATGTGAAGGTTGTAAGCAACTAAAACTTGGCAATGAATCTTTAAATGTCAAGTGTACTTAACTTGCTAAGGACTTACAAGATAAGTCACAAAGAAGTTGCTTGCAATGTTCTGTAATTGAGGGGGATTTGGATAAAATCCAAGTTGAACTTAGGAAGAAACTAGAAGACTAAGCCCATAGGATTAGAAATGCTCCTTGTGTTTCTTGTGAGACCCTCAAGATTGAGGCAGCCGTGCTGAGGGAGAAAAATGCATGTGTTGGTGTGTAAGATCGAGGATGCCAATTAGAGGGAGGGTGAATAGGCGGCTATAAAAATTTCTTCTACAAATAGTTAAAATCTCGCCTAAGTACCCTTATGTCAAAATCTAAATGATAATAGATACGGAAGCGATAAACTAAGGTTTTGACAATCAAGGCATAAGTCAACTAGGCT
This sequence comes from Guadua angustifolia, assembly GCA_036346375.1. Taxonomy (NCBI): domain Eukaryota; kingdom Viridiplantae; phylum Streptophyta; class Magnoliopsida; order Poales; family Poaceae; genus Guadua; species Guadua angustifolia. Next base: position 13,980,254 of record CM070517.1, read on the forward strand.
CACTAAGTGCACTAGCTAATTATGTCTCTACTCAAGAATATATAATCCTAAAGACAATCAAGCGATTTAATTCTAGGAATGTAAATTGCAACAATGTAAAAAGAGAATTGCAAGCAAACACAAGGAGACACACCGATGTTTTACCGTGGTGTTCGGAGATTTGCCGGTCTCCCCTAATCCACGTTGAGGCTAGCCCAAACCACTTTGGACTGGCTCCACGAATTGAGCACCCGCCTCGATTCCACTAGTGGTTGCTCTTTCCCGCTTCGGGTAGATGAGCACCAACCTTCACAACTTGCCGGGGCTTCTCACAACCTCCGTTGAGAAGCTCACCGCACACAACGCCTCCACGCCGTCTAGGTGTCGGCAAACACCAAGAGTAGCAAGCCAAGCCTTCCCGCTTGAACTTCACCTAGTGCAACACATGCACTCCGGTGATCACCAAGTGCAACACATGCACAATGGCTCCCTCAAGTGCAACACATGCACAAGAGGCTCTCAATCCACTCCTAATTGCAACACATGCAATTAGGGCTCACTCTTAGCTCAAGAACCAAATTTGGGAATGCAACACATGCATAAGACCACACAAATGCTCAACAAGGCCAACAACAACCAAATGCCAGCCCCCAAGGCTCCTTATATAGGCTCCACAAGAAAAACTAGCCGTTAGGGGGCAAAATGGGCAAAAGTGCCCAGGAGAGCTGGTAGTACCACCCTAGGGCCAGTACTACCGCTCCTCAGAGCCCAACGGCTAAAAAACTAGTCGTTACTCAAAAAATGCGGTATTACTACTTCTTAGGGCGGTACTACCACTCACCGGTACTACCGCTCACACCCCCGGTAGTACCGGCCATCAAAAAGACAAAGGAAACCCTTCTCTGGAATTTTCATACCGCATAGGGTGCAGTAGTACCGCCCCTAGTGCGGTAGTACTAGAGCGGTACTACCATAGGTGGGTCCAGTCATACCCTGCCACAGCACTAAAACGGCAATAACTTTTTACTCCGAATTCCGATTTAGGTGATCTTTGATTCTATGCGAAGCTTATCATGAGGGCTACAATCTTCACCCATTTTCAAGATTTAAGCAACCATAGATATTTTTAAATATCACCAAAACCAAACTCTAATGTAGTCATTTAAGCTAAAATATGATTTTTTGAAATCTCTCACATAGACTTGATGAAGGGCATGACTACAAGCTAGAAAGAGTCAATAAGATCAAATATTGAGCCATATGATGATCAACTCATGATCAAAATAATTCTTACAAAACATATTTGTAAATTCTAATCGCATGCTCTAAGATCAAATGAACACCAATAATTTTGCAAAACACATTTGCAAATAATCCGAAAAGCTATAAGATCAATCATCTAGCCATGTAAGGATCAACACATAATCCCGATAGTTTGCAAAACACATTTGTAAATGCCAACACATGCTTTAGGATTGAAATCCAAAACCTCTAGCTTATTTGCAAACCACATTTGTAAATAACAAGTCAACATTTTGCAAAAACACATTTTGTAAACACAAAGCATAAACTTTACTTAACCTTTGTGATGATCAACACATGATCAAGTCATAAGCTAAAAGACCGATGCATGAGCTCTCACCTTTTGCAACACATGCACAACTTAGCTCCATGCAAAAACCAAATCGATTAAGATTCAATAAGAAGCAAGCATGAGCTCCCTTGTTTGCAACATATGTAAATACTTAGCTCATACAAAAACCAAACAAAGTGAGCTAGAGTAAACCGGATTGAGTTCATCAACACATGATGAAGCTCAAGCTAAAAGACTCAACCCCTCTTAATAGTACGGCACCTAACTAGCAATCCGGTCTCCCATCCAAACACCGAGACCGGTAAAAGACTAGGAAAACATCTTTAGCCCTAGCTAGTTATACCTTTGTTTCTAGCGATCCATTTGGAGTTTTTATGATTTTCAATCATCTTCTCTCCATGATCAAATCTTCTTCTTCTTATTCATCAACACATGATGAACCTTCTCTAGCCATTCTCTTCACTTCGGGATCACTTCTTGAAGCTTATCAACACATGATGACTTCTCATTCCCGATTCTTCATTATCTTGGACTCAACCTACTTCACAACTCATGGAAAAGGTTAGTCCAACAAACATAGTTGTCTCAATCATCACTTGCACTCCATTAACACAAAATGGATGCGTCTAAAATTAATTGAGCACAACCCAAATCAATTTCAATGATTAAATGATATCTTGAGTACTTTGATGCAACTAATACTTCATTATACTCAAGAACTTTTTGTTTGTCTTTAATCAACAAAGTGACATTATCAACTCATGATGAATAGGTCTTTGATTGATTGAAAGATAACCAAACCCAATTTAAATTTCATTTAACTACACAAGTTTCATATACTCAATTTGATGGAATGTAATGATCCAAATATTATGTGAAGTGGTGGAAAGGGATCAATACATTGTAAACCATCAACTATAGAATAAACTCCATTAAATATGTGCATCTAAATAATTGAACTTGGAATCAATATGCACATAATCAATCTTAGATAGCATTTGAGTTTATCCTATATTAACATGAGTATACTACAACTACACAAGTTACATATACTCAAAGGATTGTTTCAAAGTCTTGACCCTATATGTTGTTTGGAAAGAGTACATGGATCAATACTATTGAAACATCAAGTTAAATTATCAACTCCCCCTAGATGTGTGCATTCGTGTATATATAGATTTGGAAACATAATGCATATATTTAAAACGAGGCAATAGAAGAGTTCATCTTTTAACTTGAATCCTAAGTATGCATTAAGATAGTAGAGTGAATACAGGTGCATACCTTGGGTTTTCCATTTTTCAAAAAGATGAAACTAATCAAGGATATACTCAATAAAAGCGTTAGTCTCATATTTGGATTTATCAATATGATCATGAGTATTTTATCCAAGTAATGCAACAAGATATATAATATGAGCTCGAATGCATACCTTTGATATTTTCATCTTTTTCATCCAAAAGAGACTAATAAGAGTTAAGCTCAACAAAAGAGTTAGTCTCATAAAAAGATTTGTCATTAACTAATAATTGAGACTAATCAATATTATGATTATCAAAAGAGTTAGTCTCAATATTAGATTTGTCATTAACACCAAAACCAACTTAATGGAGCTTGAACTTTCATGGTGTTCCTTCTCTTCCTAGATCTTTTTCCTCTCCTCTTCCCTTCTCTTCATGTGCCTCTCTCTTTCGGGAGTGTGAGTATCTCATGAGCACTCTTGAGAAGTTTACAGGAGGCAATAAGAAGCTTAATCTCATTCTAGACCTATCCAAGATTAGTCGATTTAATTAGGGTCTAGGATTTGACTACTTAGAGCATGCTAGAACTCATCCTCCTACCATTGTGCGTGGCTCCAAGAGTAGTGAGATTGTAGTTGCTCCTAGGGTGAGCACTACTGTATTTAGGTCTGCTGGAGTTGTCCATAGGATCACTGATCAGAAGGTTGCTCCTCCTGCTACTTCAGCCTTTGGTAAGGTGAAGTATAAATGCACCTTCTGTCGGAAGGATGGACACCTAGTAGATTTCTTCTTCAGGCACGCTAAGATCACAAGGTGTGAGCGTGTTGCTGCTCTTAGAGGTATTCATCGTTATCCCTAGACTCTAGGTGCTCCTAAGGCACACACTGCTATTAAATAGGTTAGAGAGTCGCCTATTTTTGGGCAGCATCCAAGACTTGGTTTTCATGCTGTTCATTCGAGTTTTAATTCTAGAGCTTCTCGTGGTCAGTCTTACCACCGTCCTCTTGATATTCCTCAGTTTTCCCATCAAGGTAGATATTAGCGGCGTGAGGTGTTTTCTGGTAGGAGAGTCAGGCAGCTTCGCTGGGATGGTCCGACCTTTGCACCATGGTGGGTCAACCCAGTCTCAGCTCCTGAATCTTCTACTAGGGTTGCTACTTCTGATCTTGTGAGAGTTGAGCGTCAGAGAGACACTAGAGTCTAGTCTTCTTCGTCTTTGGCTTGTACTTTGAGGCATCGTGTGGTTCAGTATTGGGTTCCCAAGTATTCACTTTATCCTAGTATTGTGTTCTCTCTTTCTTTCTTTTGGCTTGATTAGGTCCGTCGGATGGGGAAGGGAGATGTTTGGATTGTTGACTCCGGTTGTTCTTGCCATATGACTGGAGACTCCCGTTGGTTCTCTTCCCTAGTCTGAGCCCTTGGTGATGAGTTGATCACTTTTGGGGAAGCTTCTTCAGGTAGAGTCATTGCCAAAGGTACTGTTTGTATTAATGGGAATTTTATTCTTAAGAATGTTACCTTGGTAAGTAAGCTGCATTATAATTTGCTTTCTGTTTCTTAGCTTATCGATGTCTCTTTCGACGTAAGCTTTAAGAGCAGTACTTGTAGAATCCTTGATTCATCGGGGAGTTAGTTTGCGGGATTTCTAGATTTAAGCGATTCTTCCGTGCTGATTTTTCTGCTTCTTCTGAAGACTCTCTTCATTGTTTGATTGCTTTTGAGTCCCGTGATTTCTCGTTCGAAAAGGAAACTTGGTCAAATTGGTTTTGATCATTTGACCAGAGTTAGCAGCTACGATCTCATTCATGATTTGCCCAAACTCAAGATGGTCAAAGATTTAGTTTGCTCTCCCTACCGACATAGCAAGATGGTTACTACTTCTTATCCCCCAGTCATAATAGTGATGACTGATACACTAGGACAGTTTTTACACATGAACATTGTTGGTCTAGCTAGAGTGCTGTCGGTGTACTTTACACCGGGGTACCCTCTTCGCCGCATAAAGTGCGGGCCCACAAGGCGGCTTTGGCAGCGTGGCGGCTTAGCGGCGATTTAGCGATCACACACCCGCCCACCGGCGAGAAGCCAGCGTGGCCTCGGCGGCGGTGGGCGATCACGCCTTGCTCGCGGGCGGCGGCCGTGTGGCCTGGCGGCGATTGGCGATCACGCCGCCCACCGGCGAGCCCCACGGCCTTGGCGGCGGTGGGTGATCACGCCCTGCTTGCTGGGCGAGCGGCCCGCGTGATGCCCTGGCGGGCAGGTGGGCGATCACGCCCTGCCCGCTAGGCGTAAGCCCAAGCAGTGGTCTGGCGAGCAGGCGGGTGCTTGGCCCCCCTTGTCAGGCCACGGAGGCAACCAAAGGAATAAGGAGAAGGCTTCGCCTCGAAGTCTCCTTCCCCTAGCACGCTGAGTCAGGGTCATTAATTGTGGAGAATTCTGCTATCGACACAACGATGGCCCATCCCTCTGGCACCTCTCACCAAACCCGTCACAGGAGTGTCATATCCCGAGCGGACCGGGCGAGGCCACGCAGCGGCATTAAATGGGGTTTGAAGGACAAGCCTACAACGACGGGTATAATAAATGAGTCATGGGTCTGTAAGATAAGGCTCGAATGATGGGTGTAATTAATGAGTCGTAGGTCAGTATAGCGTCACCCCCTCTCACCTGCTCAGGCCAGCTCGTCTATATAAGAGCGCCTCGGTGCATGGAGAAGAGGAGGTGGAAGCATAGAGGGGGAAGCATAGAGTAAAGAGGCCAAAGAAAGAACACTCAAGAAGGACGCACAGAGAGGGTGAGAGACACAGAGGAGAACCCTTGTAATCGCCTCCACCGTTCCTTAACAAAGACTTAGCAGGACGTAGGGCTATTACCCTCGCTGGGGGCCCGAACCTAGCTACATCGCTGTGTTCCCCATTGATCTACTGATCCCCGGGATCCGTCATAAGGAGACCTTAGGGTTTCCAGCCATGAAGATGCCCTCTACTGAACCATAAACTCCTCGTTGGGAGAACCCCATTTGTTGGTAGGGGCCTGTTAGGTGAAAAACCACAACAGGGGCGGGCCAGGTAGGGGGCTAGTGGTTGGCTCACCCAGCCGTCTCCTCTGTGGATTTCGGTCTCTCGTCCGAAAGGACTTCGTATCCGGTCATGGCGGGTTCGCACTCATAGCAACCGGAGACAACGGAGGCTAGCAGCGCCCAGAACACGTCCTGACACTCCCGCCGGACGAGGGGTCGCCTCGCGCCGCCCCCGCAGGAGGGCGGTGGTGCCCCCGTGGCAGCGACCGAGCTTCCAGTTCGACGTCGGATGGCCATGGAGGCCGCCACTCCAGCCCAGAACCTGCATGCGGTTCGTCTTCCCCTGGACCACCCTCCGGTGGAACTCGCAGGAGACACCCCGGCCACACTGTGGCTGCGAGATAATGCTGGCCTCGTGGATGTGGCCTAGCTCCGTGTAGGGATGCCCGACCGGTCTGGGACCGTCGATACCTCTCGGCCAAGGGTGCCCGTCGATCGCACCCAAGCTTCCAGCCGCCCAAGTGGGAAGTGCTCTGGCCAGGAGGGCCAGAGTAAAGGAAAGGGCGTGCGTGCAAGATGAAGGTCCCAGTTTCGCGAGGAGCCGTGAGGACCTTAGGGCCCATCTGGAGCTCTGGCACCGGCGGCGCGGCGGTGATTTGCTTGATCACCTGCAGCGTTGCTGCGCTCGCGACGGACGGATGGCCCCTGAGGGTGGGAGTTCCTCTCACGACTCTCACCCTCAGAGCGAGGAGGAAGTCTACTCCTCCGACTCTTTGGGGAGTCGCAGCCCGCTCTCCCCGGCACGGTCTCCGGGCCGAGGCCAGGGCGGACAGCAGGGTTCCCCCTACGGCGTCGGATGCCAGGCGTTTTCCCGACGGCTGCGCCATGTGGCGTGGCCCGAGAGGTTTCGCCTGGCCTCCATCGAGAAGTATGACGGCACCACCAACCCTGAGGAGTTCCTATAGATATACACCACGGTGGTGCGTGCCGCTGGTGGGTTTGAAAAGGCCATGGCCAACTACTTCCCAACGGCCTTGACGGGGTCCACCCGGTCCTGGCTATTGAACCTCCCGCGAGGATCAGCGCTCTCGTGGGAGGAGTTGTGCGGCCTCTTCGTCGCCAACTTCCAAGGCTCCTTCGCACAGCCGGGCGTGGAGGATGATCTCCACGCCCTTGAGCAGGAAAAAGGGGAGTTGTTGCACGACTTCATCTGGCAGTTCTGCCACTGTCACAACACGATCCCCCGGATTTTGGAGCAGTCGGTCATCATCGCCTTTCGAAGAGGCGTTCACGACCGCAAGATGCGGGAAACGATGGTGACCCGCGACATCGCCACCACCTCCGAGCTCTTATCCCTGGCACACAAGTGTGCGTGGGCGACGGAGGCTCGGGGGTCGGTGTTTGGCGCCATGCGAGGACGCAGCGGGGACGAAACCGGGACCACGAGGGGCCCTGGCTCTGCAAGTAAGAAGGTTCGGAAGTGCGAGGCGGCTGAGACCAGGCGGGTCCTGGCCGCCGAGCGTGAGCATGAGGACGTCCGACCGCGGAAGCGCGACCACTGTGATCGGTGAGATGACCGCTGCGATCGGCGGGATGACCGTCGCGATCAGCGGGATGACCACCAAGGCCGGCGTGGCGACCGCCGCGGTCGGACGAATGACCGCTGTGAGGAGAGGGAGGGCGAGCCCTTCTGCCCGATCCATCAAACCAACTCTCATGGCCTGGATGATTGCCGGGTTGTGAATAAGATGGTCGAGCAGTGGCTCAAGGAGCGCTGCCCTCACGTCGACGATCAAGACGAAGACCTCGTCTCGCTGGCCTTCCAGTAGGCGGACTGCGCTGTGGCGTACATTCACGGTGGCTCGTCCACCTATCCCTCCAACGCTTCCTATAAGCGGTTGAGGAGGGAGGTCTATGCTACGGCGCCGAGTCCAGGGGCGTGTCGGATGCTAAAGTGGTCGGAGGAGCTAATTACCTTCAGTCGGGCTGACCACCCTAAGAGCATCGCTGGCGTAGGTCACCTTCCGATTGTGGCTACTCCCATGATCCGGAACATGAAGCTCAGGCGGGTGCTGATGGACGGAGGGAGCTCCATCAACCTCCTGTCCTTTGAAGCATTCCGGGCGCTCCAGGTGCCAAACAAGGAGCTGTCCCCGGCCCTGCCTTTCTACGGCGTAGCCCTAGGGGCTAGCATGGTCCCCCTGGGCCAGGTGCGCCTCCCCGTCACCTTCGGGGAGGAAAGCAACTTCCGTACGGAGTTGGTCAACTTCGAAGTCGCCGATTTCGACCTCCCGTACAATGCCATACTTGGCCGACCCGCGTTGGCCAAGTTCATGGCGGCAACCTACTATGGATACATGGTGGTAAAATGCCAGGGCCTGGCGGCCCCATAATCATCCGGGTGGACAAGCCAAAGGCTTTCTTGCGCCACCTGCGCCAAGATCGACTGGCCGCAGACCACTGCGTGAAGTCGACTAATGCCGCCTTTCCGGGAGCCCCTCAGGCGCAGACCCGCGCCTCGCCCGACTCGGCCGGCGAGGTGAAGGTGGTCTCCTTGAGCGAGGGCGAGCCCGGAAAGCCCATCTTCATTGGCGCCAGCCTCAGCGCCAAATAGGAAGACGCGCTCGTCACCTTCCTCCGGTCTAATTCCGACGTGTTCGCCTGGCAACCGTCCGACATGACTGGGGTCCCCAGGGAGGTGATCGAGCACCGACTGTCAACGCTCCCCGAGGTGCGCCCGGTCCCCCAGAAGGCCCAGTGCCAAGCACCAGAGTAGCAAGACGCCATTCGGGAGGAGGTAGAGAACCTGTTGCGCGCAGGAATCGTTCGGGAAGTCTCTCACCCTGAGTGGCTTGCCAACCCTGTGCTTGTCAAGAAGTCCAACGAGAAGTGGCGGATGTGCGTCGACTTCACCGACCTTAATAAGGTCTGCCCGAAAGACACTTACCCCTTGCCGCGCGTCGACCTCATCGTCGACTCGACGGCGGGATGTGAGCTGCTGTGCTTTCTGGATGTGTACTCCGGGTACCATCAGATTAGCATGGTGGCAGAAGACAAAGAAAAAACCGCTTTTGTAACACCCATGGGCGTTTATTGTTATATTAGAATGGCTTTTAGGATAAAAAAATGCTGGTTCCACTTATCAACACACCATGCATATCACTTTCCGTCCACAGATAGGGCGCAACCTCGAGGTGTATGTCGACGACCTGGTCGTAAAAGTGAAAAAGAGCGAAGATTTGATTAAAGACCTGGGGGAGACCTTCGTCAACCTCTAGAAGAATTGCTTGAAGCTCAATCCTGAAAAGTGCGTATTCGGCGTGCCCTCCGGAAAACTACTAGGGTTCCTTGTGTCCAGGCGGGGCATTGAGGCCAACTCTGACAAGATAGCTGCCATCGAGCACATGAAGCTGCCCGTTCGGCTCAAGCAGATGCAGTGCCTGGCTGGTCGCCTGGCCTCCCTCGGGTGATTTATCGCCCGGCTGGGAGAAAGAAGCCTGCCCTTTTTCAAGCTATTGAAGAAGATGGACCACTTCGAATGGACCGAGGAGGCTCAACAAGCATTCGAAGACTTGAAGCAGTACCTCTCTTCCCCGCCTGTGCTGGTCGCCCCTCAGCCCGATGAGCCATTGCTCCTGTATATTGCTGCCACCCCGGCAGTAGTAAGCGCGGTACTGGTGGCGGAGAGGGAAGGTGTCCAGAAGCCGGTCTACTACGTCAACAAGGTGCTACATGAAGCAGAGACCAGATACCCACAAGCGCAGAAGATGTTGTATGCTGTCATGGTGGCGTCCAGAAAGCTGTGGCATTATTTCCAAGGGCGGGAGATCGCTGTGGTCACAGCCTACCCTCTGCGAGAGATCCTCCACAATCAGGAAGCAGAAGGCCACATTGCCAAGTGGTCGGTCGAGCTGGGGGAATTCTGTCTTAAGTTTGTACTCCGCATCGCCATTAAAAGCCAGAAATTGGCGGAGTTTGTTGCCGAATGGACTCCCGCCGCTCATGAAGCTGAAGAAGCACCCGTAACTTCCCCCTGGACCTTGTTCTTTGACGGCTCCTTCAGGCTCAAAGGCGCGGGGGCTAGGGTTGTCCTGGTCTCTCTGACCGGTGACCCCCTCCAGTACGTGGTCGCCCTCGACTTTAAGGCCACCAACAACATTGCTGAATATGAGGGCCTGTTGGCAAGGCTGCGCGCCACCTCGGCGCTGGGCGTCCGGTGTCTTCAAGTCAAGGGCGACTCCCTGCTGGTCATCAATCAAGCACGTAAGGAATTCCAATACTACGATCCTACCATGACTACCTATATGGCGGAGGTTAGGAAGATGAAGCGCCACTTTGAAGGACTGGGGTATACCCATATCCTCGACGCAACAATCATCTGGCAGATGGGCTCTCGCTGCTCGCACCTCAAGAACCTCTGTTCCGGTCGGGGTCTTTGAAGAAAGACTATCACGACCGTCCATCGCTGCCTCTGGTTCGGGCGGGATCGATGGTGCAGCCGTCATGGCCTCCGATTCTGGTGCGGGTGGTGGTGCGCCTATCGCGACCTCCGATTCAGGGAGGGTAGGCAGCACACCCGCCTCAGCCCCCAGATCTAGGAGGGAAGGCGGTGGTGTCGCCGATGCGACACCCGGGGAAAAGCCTAGCCAAGCGGAGTACCCGGGCGATCACCGTGTGATCGCCACTCTTGGCCGGGAAGGCCAATGGATGGACCCCATTCTTGCCTTCCTGCGAGACCGAGAGATCCCCGACGATGATGCCTCGGTTGAGAGAGTTGCACGAAAGGCCAAGTGCTATACTCTGATAGGTGGGGACCTATACCGCCGGAGTAGAAGCGGAATTCTGCTGAAATGCATCACTCGGGAAGAGGGGGGCGCCCTGCTCTCTGTATCCATGGAGGCATGTGCGGGAGCCATATGTCCGGCCGGACGCTTGTTGGCAAAGCGTTCTGCCAAAGATTTTATTGGCATACTGCCCTCCAGGATGCTTGCAAGCTGGTGAGGAAATGCGAAGCATGCCAATTCTTCGCCAAGCAAATCCACCGACCGGCCCAAGCTCTGCAAACCATCCCGCTCTCTTGGCCGTTCGCGGTCTGGGGGCTGGATATCCTAGGCCTGTTCCCGTGGGCCACAGGGGGCTTCACCCACTTGTTTGTCGCCATCGACAAATTCACCAAGTGGGTCGAAGCCAAAGCAGTACGTGCCATCATGGCTTCCATTGCTATCAAGTTCATCCGCGGGATCTTCACCCGCTTTGGAGTCGCCAATGGCATCATCACCGACAACGGTACTCAGTTCACCAGCACGGCCTTCCTGGAGTTCTACGAGGAGATGGGCACCAAGGTATGCTTCGCCTCGGTGGCTCACCCCAAGAGCAATGGCCAAGCTGAGCGTGCCAACGCGCTGGTGCTAAGAGGCTTGAAGACTAGAGCATTCGATCGGCTCTATAAGCGGGGGGCGAGGTGGACGGAAGAACTCCCGGCTGTGTTGTGGTCGCTCTGAACCACACCTAGTCGAGCGACTGGTGAGACGCCCTTATTCCTGGTCTACGGCGCCGAAGCTGTCCTCCCATCCGAGCTGTCATTCGGCTCACTGCGCATCTCGGCGTTCAACGAGGAAGGACAAGAAGACCATCGCGGGGAAGATGTCAACCTTCTGGAGGAAGTGCACGACCGGGCCACCTTGTGTGCCGCCCAGTACCAGCAAAGTCTCAGGCGGTACCACGTCACCCGGGTCTACGAGAGAACACTGGCAGTTGGCGACCTGGTCTTGCGCAGAATCCAGACGTATGCCGGACTCCATAAACTGTCTCCCCGATGGGAGGGCCCCTTTAAGGTGGTCTCAGTATCTCGACCCGGGGCAGTCCGGTTGGCCACTGAGAATGATCAAGAGCTGGCCAACTCCTTCAACATCGAGTTGTTGTGAAAGTTTTATCCATAAAGATCTGTAAGTACCCGGTAGTTTGCTCTGATCAGCTGTCGAGCGGGCTCTCCCCCAGTTGATCGGCGGCTACCGGTGATCAGTGAAGTCGTTTGCCTCTGAGGCTGCTTTATCGTTTTTATCTTTTTATTGCCCTGATGAGTTGTTTTTCGCATGGATGTCATGGTTCTGGAGGATTTGGCTGTCTCTTTGTTGACATGCGATAACACTCGGTGCCTGCGTCATTTAGGGACGGGTGATCAGGGGGTCGAGTGTGGCACGGTTGACTCAAACGCGGCTTACACACCTCGGTTTGGCTCCACGAAGCCCCGACTGGTTGTCCCCGCGAGCACCACTAGCCTGATACCACCCCTGGGGACCTGCTACCCTGATGCGCTACGCCGCGGGCCGTAGGCAATTCATCACAAAGACTTAAGTCCAAAGAAAGGAACCATGGCAATCCCACGCAGGGGCTTATGTTCTGTAAGAACTATCTTCCGTATGGCCTGCATAACCTCTACTTGTGTTTTCAGTGGCTAAATGTGGCCGCAGGCAAAACGCTGAAGCATCGGCCTACCTCAAAAGGTCCAGCACAACTGTGCGGTGACCTAGGAGCTGGTCACCTGGCCTTCCGAGCTGGTCGCCCGACTGACGGGGTTGGTCACCCTGCAGCCCATGGCTAAGATAAGTTACTTGCTTTAGCAGTCTCGACTTATCTTTCGCATCTGCACCCGGCAGGGGTGAGTTATGCGTGGCCATCACTGGCCCTGATTGCCTGATGGCTCCTCATTGATAAAAGGAAATGCTCAGCATTTGTGTTGCAAGGACAAGTATCCGGGAGTGCGAGTCTGGCACGGTCGACTCAAACGCGGCTCGCACACCTCGGGTTAACTCCACAAAGTACCGACTGGCTGTCTCCGCAAGCACCGCAAGCCCGATACCGCTCCTGGGAGCCTGTTTCCTTGTAGTGCAATGATGCAGTCAGGTTCCAAGAGATCATAAGGATATAAGTTCCAAAAGGGCAGGAGTCAGTGGCACCTTTACGCAAAGACTTAAGGCTTTGCTTGTCTATATCCAGCATGTTTTGCATAATATTCATTCGTGTTATCGCAATCACTCAAGGAACGCCTAAAGAATCGACCTGACCCGAGTGCTTAGGTTCACATTGTGACCAGGCTGGAGGCTGAATGCCCCATGGTTGAGTTGAGCAAGTGTGATCAAAACACGAACAACCAAACATGCATAGGTAAAATCAGAAAATGCCAACTTCATTACATTTACTAAGATTATTCTAGCATGCAAGCAAAAAATAGGAACAAGATGAAACAAAGAGAATAAAGGAAGCGGCTCGGGCCATCAGTTGTCGTTGGCAACTTGGATGTCCCCATCACCCTCTTCGGCCCCTAGCTCCTCCGCCACCGCGTCAAGGTTTGGGCCCTCCGCCGCCATCTTACCGACGACGCGCTCCGCAGCCTCCTGCATGCGCGCCTACGCCTGGGCCTCGTCTCCCTCAATGCCATCCGCAACGGTCATTGGGTTGAAGGCGGCATCACGGTTGGCGTAGCATGCCAGCACGAAAGTCGCGGTGGCCCTAGCGACCTGCTGCCCTTCCTGGACGGAGCGGGCGGCCATGGCGGCTGGAAGGCCGGAGAACATCGCAGTGACCCGAGTAATGCAGTGGGCGTACTTCATCGCCGTGGGCTCGAGCGGCTCGCAAAGGTCCACACCTAGTGGCTCCAAGACCCTCGCCATACGCTGGTGTCGGCGTACTTTGTGCCAGGGTACCCTCTTCGCCGCACAAAAGCATGCGTGGCCCACGTGGTGGCCTGGTAGGCTGGTGGGCGAGCACGCCCCGCCCGGCCACTGCCGGTCCACGTGGCGCTTCGGGCGGCAGGTGGGCAGGGCCCGCTGCTGCTGGCGCCCAACCCACGTGGCGGCTTTGGCGGCGGTGGGCGAGCACACCGCTTTGCCGGTGCCGGTCACGTGGCGCCGGGCGGCAGTGGCGAGACGCCGCCGCTCGCGCCAGCCCACCGGGCGGCTTAGCGGCGGGTGGCGAAAGCATGCCCTCACCCGGTGGTGCCGGGTCCACGTGGCGTTGGGCGAGCATGTCGGCGAGGACGCCTGCCGGCGCCCAGCCACCGGCGGCTTTGTAGGCGGGTGGCGAAGACGCCCGCCGGCGGTGCGGTCCACGTGGCGTTGGGCGGCAGTGGCGAGGACGCTGCCGCCGGCGCCAGCCGCGTGGCGACTGGCGGCGAAGGCGAAACACGCCCCTGCCGGCAGTGCGGTCCCACGTGGCGGTGCGCCACGGGCGCCGGCGGCAGTGGCGAGGACGCCTGCTTCTCCGGTGCCAGCCCACTGGCGGCTTCGGCGGCGGGTGGCGAAGCACGCCCGCCGCCGGTGCGGTCCATGTGGCGTTGGGCGGCAGTGGCGAGCGCCTGCTGCCGGGCGCCCAGCCCACTGGCGGCTTTGGCAGCGGGTGGGCGAAGCACGCCCGCCCGGCCGTGCCGTCCGCAGTGTTCGGGTGGCGGTGGCGAGGCGCCGCCGCCGGCCGCCCAACCCACGTGGCGGCTTTGGCGGCGGGAGGGCGAGCACGCCCACCCGCGGTGCCGGTCCACGTGGCGCCCGGCGGCAGTGGCGAGGCGCCTGCGCCGGCGCCCGGCCATGTGGCGGCTTTGGCGGCGGGTGGCGAAACACGCCTCGCCCGGTCGAGTGCTGGTCCACGTGGCGTTCGGGCAAGCAGGTGGGCGAGGACGCCTGCTCGCCCCGCCACATGGAAAAAAGGTGGTGCGGGGTGGCTTCGCCCCGAAGTCTCCTTACCCTATCGTATGATGTCAGAGGCGGGTCTGCTGTGTCAGGTCCGTTGATTACAAGGAATCTCGCTACAAGCCCGTTTCTCTGACGCCTATCACCTACCCGTCACAAAGGGGTCCCATCCCGGGCGGACCGGGCGAAGCCATGCGTCGACAATTAATGAGGCTGGAGGAACGGGACAACACAAGAAGGAGTAATAAATGTATGAAGATCAGCATGATGACCCCCCTTTTACCTACCGCCATTAGCCTGGCCTATATAAGGGCCCTCGGGTGCATGGGGAGGGGGGACGAACAGCCAAGAGTTCAAGCAGTAGAGCCTAAGGAAGAACTTGTAACTCCAAAGCTCTATACTTGCTTCAAACACTCAATAAGAAATCTAGCAGGAAGTAAGGCTATTACCCTAAGCTAGGGGGCCTGAACCTGGGTAAAATCTGCGTGTCATCTTAGTTCATAGACTCCGAAGTCCTTCGTGCGGGAGTCCTTAGGGTTTCCATCCGTTAGGGTTTGCCAGCCGCGAAGACGCCCTCCTACTGAACCAAACCCGGTCTGTAGACTCGGGCCTGTCCGACGGAATACGCCGACAGCCGGTAAGATGGCCGGAGCATGGTCGCGATGTTGTGCAGCGTCCGCCGCTGCTCCTCTACCACCTCCCTCCGCGCTGCCTCGGCCTCCTGCGCTCAGGCGAGTAAGGTCACCCCGGTGGCCTTCTCTTGGGCAACCAGACCTCCTTCCTCTCCGGCTCCTCACAAGCGCTTCCACTTGTTTGTCACGTGGCTTCAGACTTTGTGGCTCTCAGGAGGAGCGCGCGATCGCGAAGGCCACGAGCTTCGGCAAGCAGCAGCGTGCAGGCCGGCACGGCAACATGGTACAATCGCGACGGGAGTAGAAGTCTTGGCCGGTGGTGTCGATTCAATTGCTGAAGCCCCCAGGCTACCCTTGGGCAGATGTGCCCGCCGCGCCTGTATACTGCCATGCAGGGAGAGCACGACGATGCAGGGGGCTGATCCTCCGAGCCACGAAGTCTCGGACTACCAGCGCCCCAATCAGCCGGAGCCCTGCAACCGATCGATGCGGGACACCATCACCAGGAGCTCCGCCGTCTCCTCGACGGGCGAACTCCAGCTCTCGCGGGCTTCCGCCCGCGCGCAGGGTACCCCAAGGAGGTCGACCCCACTGTCGTCGCTAATGTAGAGCCAGTCGCTTCACCAATTCTTCCAGTTAGAGCATGGCTGGAAGGGAATGTAGCGGGGGGCCGACTCGTCGTGGAGGCGAAAATGGCAGCTCCCTACGACCCCGCTGTCGGGAGAGATGCAGCAAGTGAAGAACTAGCGAAAGAGGGGAAGATTGGGCATTACCCCGACGAACATCTCGCAGAGGTAAGCGAAGGTGGAGAGAAGAACGATGGAGTTAGGGGAGAGATGAAGATGATGAATCTCGTAGAAATGTAGGACGGTGAGAAGGAATTCGGAGAATGGCGGCACCAGGCCCGCCAGAAGCCCCCAAGCGAAGACAATGATCTCCCTCGGCTCGCAGCCTGGCACAAGGGTCCCTGGTGAAGGTGGAGGGAGCCCTCAGGTGCCATCTTGGTGGCGAAATCCACCCTGCTCTGGCCAGCGGTGGAAGAAAGAAGAGGCTGAGCCATTGAAGCAGAAGCAAAGTTCTTCGAGCAAAGGAAGACGAAAAGATGAAAAGACGAAAGGGCAAAGCGCAAGAAGATCAGGGAGCGTGAACTGCTGCGTGGGGGCGCGTATATGTATAGACCCCCCACGAAGATGGTTCACGAATCGGCCAAAAGATGCGACACTTCGGGTCCCAAAGAAAATCGGCGGGAGGACCAAGGCGGTTGCGAGCTCAGGAGTGGTGGGCCCATCCTGGAACGCGCCGTCATTAAAAGAGGACTAAAAAGAGACTGGCGTGTTCCAGGACAGCCCCGGGGGCTACTGTCGGTGTACTTTGCACCGGGGTACTCTCTTCGCCGCATAAAGTGTAGGCCCACACGGCGGCCTAGCCCAACGTGGCAGCTTGGCGGGCAGTTGGGCAATCATGCCACGCCACGGGCGAGGAGCCAGCGTGGCCTGGCGGCGGTGGGGCGATCACGCCTCGCCGCCGCGCGAGTGGCCGCGTGGCCTAGCGAGCGCTTGGGCGATCACGCCGCTCGCGGGCGAGCGAGCTCGCGTGGCCTGGCGGCGGTGGGTGATCACGCCGCCGCCAGCTTGAGTAACCTCGTGATGCCTGGCGGCGGTGGGCAATCACCCCGCTCGTAGGCGTTAGCCCAGCAAAGGGTCCGGCGAAGCGGGCGGGCGCTTAGCCTCTTGTCGAGCCATGGAGGCAACCAAAGGAATAAGGAGAAGGCTTCACCTCGAAGTCTCCTTCCCCTGGCACGCTGAGTCAGGGCCATTAATTGTGGAGAATTCTGCTATCGACACGACGACGGCCCATCCCTCTGACACCTCTCACCAAACCCGTCACAGGAGTGTCATATCCCGGGCGGACCGGGCGAGGCCACGCGGTGGCATTAAATGGGGTTTGAAGGACAAGCCTACAGCGACGGGTGTAATAAATGAGTCATGGGTCTGTAAGATAAGGCTCGAATGATGGGTGTAATTAATGAGTCGTAGGTCAGTATAGCGTCACCCCCTCTCAAGACCTGCCCAAGCCAGCTCGTCTATATAAGAGTGCCTCGGTGCATGGAGAAGAGGAGGTGGAAGCATAGAGGGGGAAGCATAGAGTAAAGAGGCCAAAGAAAGAACACTCAAGAAGGACGCACAGAGAGGGTGAGAGACACAGAGGAGAACCCTTGTAATTGCCTCCACCCTTCCTCAACAAAGACTTAGTAGGATGTAGGGCTATTACCCTCACTGGGGGCCCAAACCTGGGTACATCGCTGTGTTCCCCATTGATCTGCTGGTCCCCGGGATCCGTCGTAAGGAGACCTTAGGGTTTCTAGCCATGAAGATGCCCTCTACCGAACCATAGACTCCTCGTTGGGAGAACCCCAATCTGTAGGCAGGGGCCTGTCAGGTGAAAAACCGTGACAAGTGTAGTCAGCGGAAGGGAAGTGGTATGTTCTTGTCATTGTTGATGACTTGTTGAGGTGTTCTTGGGTATTTTTCATGGCCTCAAAGGATGAGATATTATCTCACTTCAGGGGTTTGGTCAATAGGTTGACTATTGAGCTCCCAGGTGCATTACGAGCTATACACAATGATAATGGTACGGAGTTCAAGAATTCCTACTTTGAGAGTGCCGGGGATTGGGAAATTTCCATAAAGACCATTATACCCCGGCAGCCGGTTTTTGGCCGACCATGCATGCCCTTGGATGGCATCCCCAAGGAAGATCTTCGGATGGACCAGCTGGTGGGTCCGCCCTAACCATACGTAGGCTCATCCCCGAGCATGTGTCGTAATTCCCCGAGCATGCTTGCTCGGATGTGTGTGACGGTTGGTCAGAGTTGAGTAAAAATCCCGAGCGTGTCCAACAGGTCGTGCTCGACCTATAAAGACAACGTGGCGATAATTACGCTGTGGTTAAAGACCATTATGCCATGATTAGAGTCCATCATATCCACGATACAGTATGGCGAAAATCAAGGGTGCAGTTACAGTCACGTTCAAGCACAGTAATGGCGCGTTATTCGCTGTAGTTGCATCAATCACCTATAAATACTCCCGCGGTAGATCAGAGTACATGAGGGAGATACAAAAAATGCACAAAGACAAACGCACACATAGCCGTATCGCACACAATCTTTCCTGTAAGAGTTCAAACAATAGCAAGAGCATTGGACGTAGGGTTATTATCTCCATCAAGAGAGACCTGAACCAGTATAAAAATTTGAAAGGACAGGGGATGTCGCCTAGAGGGGGGTGAATAGGTGAATTAAAATTTAAAACTAAATCACAGCGAAAATTAACAGTTCGGAGTATCCGAAATATACTTCGGACTGTCCGAGTGATTCGGATAGTCTGGGGTATTATTCGGATATTCCGGAGTTCTATTCGGATAGTCCGAGGTGAGTTCGGATATTCCGAATGCTCCAGAGCACAAAGCTCGCAAAAATATATCTAGGCTATTTGGGGATATTAAACACACCAAATTAAGCTAGTTAGCCTAGAATACTTTAATCAAGTACAGATCTAGCGAAAAACTTAATAGAAAAGTAGATCGGGCAATTTCAAGATTCAAAATCAAATACTAAAGCAAGAGTAAGAAGCAAACATGTAGACGTAGATTTTTCACCCGAAGTTCGGATCCTTGAGGGGATCCTACGTCTCCGTTGAGGCGGCTCGGTCACACTTCAGTCGGGGTCTCTTTCAACCCTTTTCCTCCCGGTGTTGCACAAATTCACTCATGGGTCTTGGCTCGGTCACACTTGAGCCGGGGTCTCTTTCAACCCTCTTCCACCCGGTGTTGCACAAATGCACTCGCCGGACTTCACTTCTTTGATTCCTTCCCTTGCGGAGGCGGAATCGGCCTTCACAAACTCCCACGGCCAACCACACAAAGCTTCGGTGGCTCGTAGGCGACCTTCTAGCCGTCTAGGAGTCCTCAACCTCCAAGAGTAATAAATGTTCACGAAGAACAAGCTTGGAGATGAAACCAAGTGCTCAAAGATCAAATCTTCCTCAACATAAACCTCTTCCAACTCTTCTCAACCCTTCTCACTAAGGGGATCACTTAGATCTAAGAGTGGAGAGGGATTTTAGGGGCTCAAGAGCAAGGGGATAACCTCTCAAATCTAAAGGGTTGCAACCCCCCACAAATGGGGAAGGATGGGGGTTTAAATAGAGGCCTCCAAAAACTAGCCATTTTGCTTCAGTCCCGAGTCAGTTCGGACAGTCCGAACTCAAGTTCAGATAGTCCGAACGGGTTAAATATGGCTAACAGAGAGACTCAGCTCGGATAGTCCGAAAATATGTTCGGATAGTCCGAAATCTTTGGATAGTCCGAACTAACTTCGGATAGTCCGAACAGCACTGAGCAGCCCGACGAAAACGAGCATAACTTTTGACTCCGGACTCCGATTTCAGTGATTTTGGACTCTACCGAAAGCTAAGAACGAGGGCTACACAACCAACAAGGTCTCACTACCCAAATCTCAAAGGATAAATCCAGATTCACAAAGAATCCAAGAGAGACCTACAATTCTCACTTTTCGGCACCACCAACACCACTCTCTCTCTAAGTTTCACAAGGATGGATCACTTGAGCACTTGACACATCTAAAAGTCATTCGACGTCGCATCCCTCTTAATAGTATGGTAATCCTTAGACTCAAATTAAATCAAAGATAATAAAGTCTAGAAATAGTCACTTGTCGTCTTCTTTCTTAATGCCGGTGCATGAAGACCTTCACCATATAATTGATGACATCTTCGCTTTGTCCAACTTGACTCGATTCACCTCATGACACTCTCGTTCTATCAACCTTGACTTGATCATCCTCTCCGACGATCTCCAAGCCAAGTCGATCTTGACTTAGTCCTCAACTCTTGGTGACATCGCCGTCTTGTTGACCTCGGCTTAACGATCATCCTCCATGATACCTTGGTCGTCTTACACACACGGGACCTAATTCTTTCGAAACCACTCATGAAAAGCATTAGTCCCAAAAGCTCAGTAGATATGAAGAAATTGATATTTGTGAGCAGTTAATTACCACAAGTGTTTCATATAAAGAGGCACAACATAAATGTAACACTTGACATAAGAAATGTTCTCTACTAAGTGCATCATGATGAATATGTAATTTATCTATATGCACTAGAGAGATACTTGCCGATATGATGAATCAATTAAATAATGGCAAGGATCACAGTCTTTACTTAAATGAAACACATGATAGGATATACACGAATTGTACATGTGCAACTAATATTTAGAATAAGAGTAAATATGTGATCCAACACTAAATTAAACTTCACTAAGAGAATTGCATGCGAAAATATACAACTAAAACATGCATGCACCAAGTCAATCTATAGCAATATGAAGTTTAACTTTAGTTAATACATGCATACTAAAAACAAAGCACATAATGAACTCAAATGAATATATATGCACAAATAAATATGACATGAATCAATGTGCATATATATAATCAACATACTACTTAGAGTTCACTATGCATTTGCACAAAAGGAATGCAATACAAATATAGAAGAGATACCAAAATTGCATACCTTATCTTTACTTAACCATCCCACTTGATTTTCCTCTAAATAGATGAGACTGATACTCAAATAGGCAATAACATGTTAGTCTCATAGCAATATAATAATTTTAGAGGTTTGTCATTTGTTAAGCACTAAGTTAAGCATTTACTCAATTACATAGATTATCATTATATGCGTTTGTCATTAATCACCAAAATAACATACGTGCCTAGATGCATTTTCAATCTCCCCCTTTTTGGTGATTTATGACAAACCTATTATCAATTGCACCAAATGACAATATTAGGGTATTTATCATTAAAACAAGCATGAAGAAACAATAAGAGATCATACTTACAAATTTTCCCTTTTTGTCAATCGATTAGGGGACAATTGATAAATCCATAAGTTCTACCCCTTTTGTCATTAATCCCAAAAAGGTGCTTAAAAGATCCTTATTGTTTGTTCAATAAAATCTATTCTCCCCCTTGATTGCACACTCAATAAAAAGATTAGGGAGAATAAAATAAAAATAAGGAGCTAGAAATAGGACAATGATATTAAGCTCCCCCTAAATCTAGGCAAGATATGATACCAATTATATCCAAGATTTAGGTAATGGATATTTCCAATGATATCAGTTTAAATGTAGTCATGATTCACAAGATGTAAGTGGTGCTTAAACATGACACATGAATATGATTCCACATGGAGAAGATTTATTCTTAAACATCAAGATCATATAGCAAATTTATATAATTTAAGCACATGCTCATGATCAAATTAAATTCTAACAATCAAGATCATATAGAGAAGATTACACAAGAATAAATTGCTTATATGATCACAAGATGTATACAAGATCATGAATCAAAATTGTATAAGTAAGATGCACTTTCATGATAAAGAATTTCATAAACTTATCAAGGGCATACCTCTTTGCAATGTGTCACCCATATGTACCTTTTAATTCTTGATAATGCCAAATGCAAGTTAGATGACACTTCAAAACAATTTAGGATTAGAGGATACCTCTCGAAAGATATCAATTGAAAGATACAACACCATTTAGAACGACACAATTTAGCATAATGGTGTGCAAAGACATTATTGAATATGGTCAAATAAAGAAACACGTCCCTTTGTCGATTATTGTCCACCGCATGTTCCAATCAGTCATGATCACCGCTCCCGGCCTTAGATCCCTCGGACTATAGAGCTCCTCTCCATTTCCTTCATCCCACCGTCGAAGATGACCCCTTTTCCAATACCTTGAACATCAATAGACAAGCACACGATTTCTGGGAGCAAATATTTTTCAACTTGACCCAAGTTAGTTTGATAATGTCTAAGTACAACATGCATGATATAGAGGATAGTAATGATAACATTATTTTCATGCAATTTAAATCCCATGATATTAATATGCAAAGAAAGAGATTTGAAACTCATTCAAGTTTAATCTTGACATCCACTTATAAGAGAGACAATAGGTAAAACACATTCAAACTCACTCTTGAACTTACAAGGGAAATTTTTTCTTTTCCATAATAAACTCTGAGTTATGCAAGAGAGGAAACATTTTGAGGCTAAGATACAATTAAATCCAATTTCCAGAAGAACTTAGACAAAAGATGCACTTTCATTGGAATGAAAACTTAAATAGATATGCTCCACTTTGAAGCTTGGAGCAATGAATAAGTTCACTTAGTTTTCATCTTGAAAGGCTTGCCAAGATTCTAATTTAAAACTCTCAAAATCTCAAAAGATGCAAATAGCAGCAAAAAATTGATTATAGTTTTTAAACCATTGCTCAAATGCAAAAATCATCAACACGGAAAATATCTGTCTCGAAATTCTCTTCGAGGGCTATGAAGGCCGAAAATTCATTTGAGCAAAGGAAAACCTCAAAAACTTGAAAATAGTGAATGCTGAACCGAAGGTTTCAGGAAAAGAAATCTCGCTTTGAAATGGTCCTGAGGATTAAAACAACAGCAAATGAGCTCCCAAATAATTTTATATGAATCATGGAGCAAAATATTGAGTTACTTTAGTTTTGATCATAAGGAAATACTCAAATCATCTTAAAGGTAGGCAAGATTTCAAAAGTGCAATGTGCTGAAAAATTCAGTTTTGATATTCTATTTAAGCTTTTTAACAGGGCTGAAAGAAGGTTCAAACAAGGTTCATAAATTTTAAAAAAATTAGACAATGAAGTCCAACTATAGAGAATCAAAACATGTCATAAGACTTTCATCTGATTATGAACCCATTTGAAGAAACAAAAATCACAAAACAGCCCCACAATCAGCCTAAATCTGAAATTTCAGCAAGCTGATCATTTTGAATTTGGGTCAAATCTTCATCAAATGAAGTCGAATAGCTATGAGATTTTGCAGAAATTATCCATGGACAACCAAGAGACTTTTTCAAAAAGAATTTCTCAAATATCACCCTCCATTCAAAAATTAGGCCATTAGGAGTATTGGAGGTTTAGTTTTGACACTAAGTCAAATAAAGTCAACAATCTTGCAAATGAGTTCAAATAAATTTGAGAATTTCAGATATGAACTCCATATATGAGAGAAGGTTTTCCAATAAAAATTTTCAATAAATAAATTTTATTTTGAGAAATATGGTGAAAGATGTGTTTGAACCACAAAAAGGATTAAGATTTTCACCAAATCCTCAAAATGGAACCAAATGAGCTTTGAATGGAAATGTGCACTTATATAGCTTCATATGAGTTAGAGAGATGTTTATAAACCTATTAGCACAATCAAATCCATTCAAATCGTAAAATCCAACTTTATGCAAGAGTATGCCAAATAAGATCAAAAGAGAGATTTTGGTGAACTTCAAAAAGGCATAGCTTTTAAATGATTTAGAATTTTGAGAAAAATATTCATATTTATTTCAAAACAAGCTCATTATTTCAGAAACCAACACTATATGTCAATTAAAGATCAACTTAATACCATGACATAACCAAAAGGAGATCCTCCTTCAAACATACAAAACTTGATTAAACAAGATCCAAAAGGATTATAAGGTATATCATTGAGCTAATTCATTTAAATATGCTCAAGTTTTGTTTTGAGAGATTCTTCCACCTTGAAACCAATTTAAAGATATGAAAACTACAAATATTCAATGAACTAGATTTTGATTTTCAGATTTTGACATTTCATTTAAACTTTAAAAGAGGGCTGAAAAACTGCTCAAATGAGGTCTAAAAAATGATAAAATTTAGTGTAATAGACGAAATATTGAGGATA
Source organism: Guadua angustifolia (assembly GCA_036346375.1). Taxonomy (NCBI): domain Eukaryota; kingdom Viridiplantae; phylum Streptophyta; class Magnoliopsida; order Poales; family Poaceae; genus Guadua; species Guadua angustifolia. The sequence continues at coordinate 14,004,254 of CM070517.1, forward strand.
AATTCTTACAAAGATGTTTCTCTCAAATTATGCTCCGATTTGGAGATACAAAAATCACAAATCAGCTAAAAACCATGCAAAAGTCTGAATTTTCAACATTTGTTCAAAGAGAGAAAAGGCCATAACTTTTTCAAATGAAGTTAAAATTATTTGAAATTGAGCAGAAACATACTTTGGACTCCTGAGAAACTTTTCCAAAAGAAATTTTTCAAAAAGGAGTCTCCAATCAAAAGATATGCTAAATTTTGCTTTTTAGGCATGATTTTTACTCAACGAGGAGAAAAGTCAAAACTTTTTCAAATAAAATCCAAATGGTTTGAAAATTTCCAAAAATAAAGTTTGGACTATTTAAAAGGTTTTTCAAAAATAATTTCCTCAAAAGTAATTTTCTTTTAAAAGATATGGCAAAATGCGCTTTGTAGGCATAAAGAGAAGTTGAATTTGTATTGAAAGCTCAAAATGCAATTTAACTTCGATTTCATGAAGATTTAAAATTTCATAGCTTTGAATGAGTTGGAAATACTGTTTCAAACCATGATACATAAGGAAATCCAACTCAAATAGCAAAACCCACAAAATGCAAGAATGGGTCATTTTGGGTCAAATGAATAATTTTAGCCAAATTCAAATGGCTATAACTTTTGAACGGTTGGTCATTTGGAAAAACTTTGAACTAAATAAATACTTGAAATGACCAACCCTACGAGTTTTGTATTGGCCACTTTTTCAAAAACTCAATAGATTTTAACTTATGAAAATATTTCATTTAATCCAAAATCAAGATCTTATATGATCCATTTGAGGCCAAATTTGCTATTTTGTTTCTAAAATTGAAATTTTTACTCCGAAAGCATTGTAAAACATTTGAAATATATATTTGAGAACTTTTATAAAGATTTTCACAAATATTAGCCTTTTAAACAAAAATTTTGACTTTTGACCAAAGAGACTCATATGAAGCATATGCATGCATATGGTTTTCAACATTATTCCAAAAAGTATCAAATGAAGTAAATGAGAAGATATTTAATTGGAATTAGTATGTATGAGTTTGAAATACTATTTTGAACCAAGATGTGGCTAAGAATCCAGTCCAAACGGAGAAACTCACTAAGTGCAATAATATGACCATTATGGGTCAATTATAGTTTTTCAAAGAGTTTCAAAATCAAATAACTTTTGCTAGGTTGGTCTTTTGAAATTTTTTTGAACACAAGAATTGTTAAGAATGACCAATTCTAGGTTTTTCATTTTGGAATTACTTTCAAAATCATTTTACATATAATTCTATGAAAATTATAAGTTTAAATCCAAAACAAGATACTAGTAACTAGATTTTGATCATAAAACTCATTTTCTTTTCAAAATAGATTTTGTGAAGCCAAAACCTTTGAAAAATATTTCAAAAGTATTTGTATACATTTTGCAACTAGTTTTTCACAAGAATACTAATAGTATACAAAAGTTTTACTTTTGGCTAAATAGCTTGATTTTGAAAAAATATATATTAGCACTTATATAAATATGGGCACATGTAGAGATGTAATATACATGGATATGAATTAACACTCCCCCTTAATGTGCTACTATCCCAAACTTGATTAAGATTGCAATCAAAACAACTAATAAGCATAAGCAAGCATATAACAAGCAATCTAAATTGATTTTCATGAATAATGCAATATAACCTACACAAGGCTATAAGCTAAATAGTAATCAAATTAAATACTTGTTACCCGAGATGGCATTGGCTCAAGATTGAAGTGATCATCTTCATGCTTGGCTCTATTTTGCAAATGATTAAGTCCTCTTCCTTTTTGAAGAAGCCAAACGTCCAATCCATCTCATATTACCTAAAAATCTTTCAGGTGGTTTTTGGTACCCAATCCTTGTTGGGTCCAACAATGTTAGTCACAATAGATTTTGGAACCCAAATGGTCCTAATGTTAACATTTTTGACAAGACTAACATGACTAGGAATAGGTTTGCGATAATTATTCCTCCTAGGCAATTGATTGGCATTTTTATAACAAGGCTTAGAAGGACAATGATACTTTGCAAAACTATTTCTAATTTGATCTCTTCTAAGCATATGATTATTAAAATTATGCATTGGCTTAGAGGATCTAGTATATCTAGCAAATGTTTTGCTATCATTATTTCTCCTAAGCAATTTATTTGAATTGCTTTGTGTAGGCTTAGGAGTCCTAACAAATTTAGCAAATCCATTTCTAGATTTACTCTTCCTATGCAAATGACAATTATCATTTTGAGCGGGCATAGGGGACTTGACAAGCTTGGCACATACATTGCCATTCTCGTCCTTCCTAAGCAAATAATCATTAAAATAATGAGTAGGTTTAGAGATTATATGTCGTGCCCCGAATTCCCACGGATTCGGACACTCTGTGTATTCTGTACTAGTCCAGGATCACGCTAGTACACACAGGATAAACAGGTTGAAGTACCACAATCATACACAGCAGAAATAAATAATAAGTACTTCAAGCATAATATAATCGAGTTACATGACCTTATGGTCACCTTACAATACTTCGCCGCGCAGGGCGATAAATATCATCAGTATCAAGTTCATTCAGCGGAAGCAAAATACGATAAGCGGAACCCTTCTTAACCACAAAGCTCTTGAGTGCGGCCAACCCTTAGTCCTCCCGGCCTTCAATGAACTCCTCCTCCCAAGCCGATACGGCTTCATCTTCTCGAGGTTTTGTCGATGCAAGGGTGAGTATACAACATACTCAACAAGTCATGCACAAATGCAGATCTATTACTACATGCATGGCTTATTCCAAAGGAAAGGCTTAATTGGTTATTTTGCATAAAGCAAAGATTTCTTTTAACAGTAATCCTATTAGATTAAAAGCGAGAAGATCATTAATATTTAATAATTAATTTCTCAATTCTTTTTCAAGAGTTTGGCACATGCCCTAATTTCATTCACACATGACTTTTTGGCACACACCACCCATTCCACATTTTCATTTTGAAAATCTAACCCTTATTTGTAATCACCGAGCAATGTCGATCTCATGACACGGCTATTCAATAGATTCACACACACACTCTGCAGAGGTCAGACACTTTACCCACAGGATCTGATCGTTCACCACACAGAGCGATTGATTGTAACAAAGTCTTTCGAGACTAACACTTAGCGATGATCCTCCCGATATTACCTTCCTAACACTTCCCTCACACAGAGCCAAAGTTTAGAACGAGCACATACCGTTAGATGGGTACCAAGCCGCATGAGTGATGCGCTCCCCGTCTGGTTACATTTTTGGTGTAATCACACCCCGAGGTATCAAAGGAAAGATATTAGAAACCTACTTAACTAGGTCCGTCCCATTCCGGACAAGTGGTTGTACACGAACTCAGCTCAAAGGCTCGCAAGGTTAAGTCCTTAATTGTCCCGCAAGACAACCATTTTATACATCTCGGCACACGGCCTTCACAATCTTTTCATACTGACCCATTGCCACACAGGCCCACAGCACGAAGCCTTCTTGCCACTTGCCCCTGTTCAAATCATTTTCCCACCCCACTTTATACTTAAGCAACACATGCCATTTTCCACATCGGTTCATGAATAGCACCACACGGTCACTATCCCGTTCCAATTCATGACATCATCGCATTTTCCAAAATCGTTCCATAATTGTTTAGTCAATATTCATTTGATATTTGAAAGTCATTCCACGCATACAAGCAAAGCTAAGCGACTAATCACGGTCTAGCCTCCGTGTTGGCATCATATTAGCATCCAACATATTTAAGCATCTTAGGGTGGACAAGGTTTGAGGCATATAAACATTATAATCAAGGTGGCATAACAAGTTTGGCTTTTAACTACCATTTCCCAATTTAATCAATAGTGGTTGTACTTAACATAGCATGCAATATGGAAATCAAAATATACTTTTAAAATCTAGGGGCAATATGGTCAAAGCATGACTTGCCTTCGAAAAGGAGTTGGTTCTGGTCGAGGTTCTGCGACGGGTCTTCAAACTCTCCTCGGCGAAATTCGCAACTCGGGGTCTAGTCGATACAAGCAATCACTCAATAAACATACAATACAGATAGCAATATAAATTCTAAAAATAAAATAAAAATCACCAATAAATAGTTCACATTTTTACAAATTTTTGGGCACTGGAATCACTCAAATCCGAGTTAAAATGCGAAAGTTATAGCATTTTCAATTTTGCTGAAATTCATAAAAGAATAAACCGAATTATTCATCTATTTTCTACCGATTTTCCGGTTATTTTCCCTCGGCTCGACACGTGTCGGCACCAGAGGCCTCCACGTCACCCTCGCCAGCGGCAGTGGGCCCGATGACGTCGTCTTGACGTCAAGACAACCATGGCGGTCCTCCCACTGACAAGTGGGCCCGCGAACAGTGCTCGACCCCACATGTCAGCGACTGACACGCGTCGCGGAACCAACCGGCCACGCATGCACGATTTCCCGACCGTTGGATTCAAATCAGACGGCGCAAGTCTAACCGAGCAGTTCACTGTTACTACGCCTTACGTGGCCTTACCTCGAGCGTCCGATGAAGATCTGACGGCTGAGGTTGCACGCGAGGAGTCGATGAAGATGCGGCGGCGCTGGTCGCCGGACTTGGAGAAGACGCAGTGGGCGACGGCGATTCCGTGTGTCTCCGGTCGGAAGAAGTAACCACACGGGTGCTTCTCGGCTTGGGGAACTCGATGAGGGTCTTGACGACGGCGGGGAACGACGGACGGCGGCGGGGCACGAGAAAAACCGAGGCGGAGGAGAGAGCTAACTACGGCGAGCTCCCGAGAGGGCTAGGGTGGACGAGAGCTAACGAGCGAGAGGGGGAAATGAGCGGGGTGAAGTGCTGCACGCGCCGGCCTATTTCACTCGCTCGGACAGCCTCGAGACGCGCGAAGAAATCCCCGACATGATCTGCGGCGGCCAATGGCGGCAATGGCATGACGATCGCCTTGTCCGAGGTCGTCCGGTCACATCGACCGTCCGATCGGGAATCAATCTAGCGGATTGACGCGTCGATTAGGGTTTTGGCCCGACCACAAAGGTTGGGCCGCCCAACATCAGAAGCTAAGGATTTTTCCGCTTTTCTAATTAAAATAAATGCCGAAATTCAAAGTAATTATTTAGGGCACTAAAATACCGAAAAATTCTAGAAAAATTCTAGAAATTATTTCAGAGCATTTTGAGCCTAAATAAAATATTAGTTTTAATTTTTGATAATTATATTTTCTGGTATTTAATTACTCAAAGGAAAATGATATAAATAAATTCCAATTAAATCCAATAAATCCCGAAAAATTAGATAAATTCAATTAAATGCAATTAAAGGTTGATTAATTCATAAAAACTCAAATAACTCCAAAATTTAAAATCGGCCAAAATTCGGACGTTACAAACCTACCCCTTAATGAATCTCGTCCCGAGATTCGAGGCTTAACTATAGAATAGGTTAAGAATTCCTTTTTCAGATCTTCCTCTCGTTCCCGGTGGCTTCACTTTCGTGTGATTGCCCCATCGAACTCTGTGAAACAGGTTGTCTTGTTTCTTGTTTTCCGATCCATTGTGTCCGAATTTTATCGGTTGCTCTTTGTAAGTCAAATCTTCCGTAGTTCAACTTCTTCTAGCGATGTTTGTTCTTCGTGCACTCGAGACACTTCTTGAGTTGCGATACATGAAAAACATTGTGCACTCCTGCTAGTGACGGCGGTAACTCCGCTTGATATGAGACTTCGCCTTCGGCTTATGATCTTGAACGGTCCTACATATCTTGGCGCAAGTTTACCCTTTTGTGAAATCTCGGACTCCTTCGAGGCGTAACTCGAGATACACATAATCTTCCATTCAAAACTCAAATCTCTACGGCGATTATGCATAACTCTTACTGTCTTGATCACGCAATCTTTAATCTTTCTCGATCGATCGCTATTTGCTCTTGACTTCTTGAAGTATGTCGGGTCCGAAGACGCGACGCCACCGATCTCATTCCAATTTAACGGTGTCCTACAAGGTCGACCATACAAGGCTTCAAAAGGTGACATCTGAAGACTTGCCTGATAGCTGTTGTTGTAACTAAACTCTGCATATGGCAAACATTTATCCCAAGTTGATGTATATGCTAACGCACAAGCTCTCAACATATCTTCCAATATCTGGTTGACTCTTTCTGTCTGTCCATCTGTTTGCGGGTGATAAGCTGTACTGAAGTTCAAGCGGGTGCCCATTGCTGTATGCAATTTTTCCCAAAATCTTGAGGTAAATTGGGTACCTCTGTCCGATACTATCTTCTTCAGCACTCCGTGCAAGCAAACGATCCTTGCCATGTATAGCTCGGCTAACTTATCTCCTGAATAGGTTGTCTTTACCGGTATGAAATGCGCGACCTTAGTCAAGCGATCCACGATAACCCATATGGAGTCATAACCTCCTTGCGTCCTTGGCAATCCGGTAATAAAATCCATTCCGATTTCTTCCCATTTCCACTCTGGTATTTTTAATGGTCAGCAGCGATCCTCGCCGGGTCTCGATGCATAGCTTTGACTCGCTGGCATACATCACATAGTGCTACGTGTTCAGCAACCTCTCTCTTCATATTCGGCCACCAAAACCTCTCTTTTAAATCTTGATACATTTTTGCACTTCCTGGGTGAATCGAATACTTGGAGTCATGAGCTTCTTCCAATATCAACTGTTTTAATTCCCTTTTGTTAGGTACACAAATACGCTCTTTCATCCACAACGTCCCATGTTCGTCCAGCTTAAAGTCTTTTGCTTGGCCTTCCTCCATCTTGGCCTTGATCCGCTTGACCTTCTCATCATCCTTCTGACCTTCTCTAATCTGATCTTCCAAGATAGGCTTTACTTCTAATGCGGCTACGAATCCTTCCGGAACAACTTCCAATTTCAATCTTTGAAGATCCTTGCACAGTTCTCCCTGGCTTTCTTCCACTTTCGAACTTAGTCCATGGCTTTTCCTACTCAGGGCATCAGCCACTACGTTGGCCTTGCCGGGATGATAATGGATTCCCATGTTGTAATCCTTGATCAGTTCTAACCATCTTCTTTGTCTCATGTTCAGGTCAGATTGGGTGAAAATGTATTTAAGACTTTTATGGTCTGTATACACCTCACATCTGTTGCCAATGAGATAGTGACGCCATATCTTCAGTGCGTGCACTACGGCTGCTAACTCTAGATCGTGCGTCGGGTAATTCCCTTCATGTGGCCTTAACTGCCTTGATGCATAGGCGACTACCTTTCCATTTTGCATCAACACACATCCGAGCCCTTGGCGTGATGCATCGCAATAAATATCGAAACTCTGGTGCACATCCGTTGAACTAATCTCGGCGATGTCAGTCGTTTCTTCAATTCTTGAAAACTTCTTTCACAGTCTGATGTCCACACGAATTTCTTTTCTTTCTTAAGCAATTGCGTAATTGGTCTAGCAATGGTGGAAAATCCTTCTATAAATCGACGGTAATAACCAGCCATTCCAAGGAAACTCCGAACTTGCGAAACTGTACTAGGCGACTCCCAATGTAGCACTGTCTCAACCTTGCTTGGGTCCATCATGATCCTTCTACATCATGACATGCCCTAAGAAATCTACCTTACTCTTCCAGAAATCGCATTTACTAAACTTTGCATACAACCGTTGCTCTCTTAGCTTTTCCAACACTAATCTCAAATGTTGGGCGTGCTCTTCATCCGTCCTTGAATAAACCAATATATCATCGATGAACACCACTACAAATTTATCTAAGTATTCCATGAATACTTTATTCATTAAGTTCATGAAGTATGCGGGCGCATTTGTCAATCCAAATGACATAACGGTGAACTCATAATGTCCATATCTTGAGGAAAATGCGGTCTTGGGTATGTCCTCTGTCTTGATTTTCAGCTGGTGATATCCTGACCTAAGGTCAATCTTGGAGAATACTCCTGCTCCTCTTAATTGATCGAAAAGATCATCGATTCGGGGTAACGGGTATTTATTCTTTATCGTCACTTCGTTAAGTGCGCGATAGTCTATACACATCCGAAAACTCCCATCTTTCTTCTTAACGAATAGAACCGGTGCTCCCCATGGTGACGAGCTCGGTCTGATGAATCCTTTTTCCAACAACTCCTCAATTTGCTTCTTCATTTCTACCAACTCTTCGGTAGACATCCGATATGGCCTCTTTGCTATCGGTGCTGTTCCAGGTACTAAGTCAATTACAAACTCTATGTCTCTGTCTGGTGGCATTCCTGGTAATTCTTCGGGAAAAACATCTGGGTATTCACTGACCACTAGTACATCCCTTATACTGACGGTCTCCAGATTATTTACTAACATCTGTCCTCCCCGAACTGCCACTGCTTGAAATTCCACTTTCCTACCTTCAGGGCTCTCAATAGACACAACTCTCCGTCCACAGTCTAATACAGCCTTATGTTTAGTCAACCAATCCATTCCCAGGATAACATCCAGGGTTTGGGTATCTAATATAATAAGGTTCGCTAGGAACTCTACTCCTTTTATTAGTAGCTTAACTCCAGAACATCCGACCTTAGAACGGAGTTCGGATCCAGGGGATTGAACTAGGAGTGTACTCTTAAGGTTAACAATATCCAGATCATTTGTCATGGCAAAGTCTCGAGAAACGAATGAATGCGAAGCTCCTGAATCAAATAATACTGTAGCTGGCACTGAGTTGACTAGGAACTTACCGAGCACGACGTCCGTAGCATTGTGGACTTCGCTCATGGAGATATGATTAATCCGCCTCGTGTGAATGCTCGTGGCGTAGCTCCAGCTTGAGCAGGTACTCGGCTTCCTCCTTGGGTAGGGGTCTTGGCTGGGGTGCTCCCTAGATTGAAGCGTACTGGTGTCACGACTCCTTTCTTGGGACACATATTGGCGAAATGCCCGGTCTCGTTGCAGTTGTAGCAGCGCCTTCCTGCCATTTGCTGATTTCCACTATTCTGATTATTAATTCTGATGGGAGTCTGAGGGGTTTGTCCGACTGGTCTTGGCATTGGTGGCGGCGTCCTGACACTATTCCCTGGCTGGAATCTGGTGAATTGCTGGGGTATCATTTTGGTTTTCTGCTGTCCATGGCGTCCTCCTTGCTGAGCCATGCGGCGTTTGCGATTATCGTCCAGCTCCTTGCGCTTGTCTTCTAGTATGAGCGCCTTGTTCACCAACTCCTGAAAATCCGGGAAGGTGTGGGTAATCAGCCCCACCTGAAGCCCAGAGTTAAGTCCCTTCATGAAGCGAGACTGCCTTGCTTTATCAGTTGCTACGTCATCCGGTGCATAGCGTGCTAACTGAGTGAATTTATTCAGATAGTCGGCCACTGCCTGACCTCCCTGCTTCAGTGCTCTGAACTCTTCCTTTTTCAGCTCCATGATACCCTCCGGCACATGGTATTGACGGAAAGCTAGGGTGAATTCTTCCCAAGTAATCCCCTGCGGGTTCTCCTGTGATGCGCAATAGTTTTCCCACCATTCAGCGGCGGTTCCCTCAAGTTGGTGAGAGGCATAAAGCACCCTCTCGTTTCCTTCACATTGCGTGATATGCAATTTCCTTTCGATGGTTCTTAACCAATCATCTGCCTCTAGCGGGCTGGCATTGCCTGAGAAAGTCGGCGGTCGTGTCCTCATAAATTCAGATAATCTTGAGTAGGGACGTGGCCCATTGTTCACAGCTTGATTGTTAGCGACGGCCTGAGTGCTGAGCTGTTGTACTGTTGTCATCATTGTTTGCATTAACTGCGTTTGTGCTGCGAGAAATGCTCCTAGATTCTGCATATCCACTGGCGGTGCTGCCTGGGGTGGCGGTGTATGGTCCTGACTGCCTCCGTGACGTGATCCACTGCCTCCTGCTCCGTTGTTACGAGTGTTCACCATCTGTTGATTCTTCGGGGGTTTAGGGATAAGAGGGAAAAGAATAGACAAGTATAGGAACTTATACGGGGAAACAGGTGTAACTTAAATAGAACCATAAAACTTTCCAGCTTAATAGTAATAGGTATGGCTGCTTACATAGTCTAGGGACTAGGCAACCACAAAATCAGTCAATCACATCATCACATCAATAGTTCATTACAACATCGCATACTAAAGTTCGGAAATAAAGACGCGACTCAAAACAACTGAGTCTCGACGCAAAAACCGACACTGCATCCCTGACAAATCATCACTCCTCAAGCCATCCGTGCTGCGGCTCGCCGATCACGTAAACCGGCGGTGAGCTGCATCGGGCAACCGTCCCCATGCCTCCCACCGTGCAGCTGGGGCTCCATTGCTCGCTGGTCCTCTGGCGCTGGGCTGGCTGCTCTGCTCTGCTCTGGCTCCTCCTCGTCGTCGTCGCCGAGCTCCATGACAGCGTCTCGCTCTCCTCGCCAGAGAGCCTCCTCCAGCTCAGCGATCCTCTCGAGCAGCGTGCATGCGGGTCTCTCGTAAGGCCTCCTCGGTCTCCTCGAGAACGCGGTAGACGGCTGCAGCCTCCGTGGTCGTGGCGTCCATCACCTCCTCTGTGCCGCAATGAACACCTCGCCCAGTGTCTGACGCGGCGTCATCCTCCAGTCCAAGCGGGCTGCGAGGGTCCACCCGCGTCGGGTGCACACGAAGCGGTATCCCACTCAAAGCCGTGGTCTGGCTGATCCGGCGCAGCGCAACTCGGGCACACTCCTGTATGCCCGCCTCGTAGCTGGCTCGCTTCACCGCGAGGCGAAGCGGACGACTAGCACGAGCGTGCTCCCGAGCGTACAAGGTCAGAGTCGTCTCCCATCCACGAGCGATCCCGTTGACTATCCAGGTGCGGGACTTGTAGAGTGGTCGGTCGAAGCCTCCCAACACCTGGAGCATCCTCCAGAGCTCCGCAGCGTAGCCACCGTGACGCTCTCCAAAGGAGTGAACCATCCGCATCTGCCAAAGCAACGCGTCAGAACAACAATTTTTTTAAAGAACACGAAAGTAATAGCAAAAATACAGCAGAGGTATGAAGTAAAGAAGAAGAGATGAGTCAAGAATTCATTGATTATTCTTGTCCAGATTTTATTCTTTAGAAATTAATTTGGACTCCATTAAAACGGCCAGTCTAACTAGGGTCAAGTCCTACAGTCAGTATGGCTCTGATACCATCCCTGTCGTGCCCCGAATTCCCACGGATTCGGACACTCTGTGTATTCTGTACTAGTCCAGGATCACGCTAGTACACACAGGATAAACAGGTTGAAGTACCACAATCATACACAGCGGAAATAAATAATAAGTACTTCAAGCATAATATAATCGAGTTACATGACCTTATGGTCACCTTACAATACTTCGCCGCGCAGGGCGATAAATATCATCAGTATCAAGTTCATTCAGCGGAAGCAAAATACGATAGCGGAACCCTTCTTAACCACGAGACTCTTGAGTGCGGCCCAACCCTTAGTCCTCCCGGCCTTCAATGAACTCCTCCTCCCAAGCGATGCGGCTTCATCTTACGAGGTTTTTGTCGATGCAAGGGTGAGTATACAACATACTCAACAAGTCATGCACAAATGCGATCTATTACTACATGCATGGCTTATTCCAAAGGAAAGGCTTAATTGGTTATTTTGCATAAAGCAAAGATTTCTTTTAACAGTAATCCTATTAGATTAAAAGCAAGAAGATCATTAATATTTAATAATTAATTTCTCAATTCTTTTTCAAGAGTTTGGCACACACCCTAATTTCATTCACACGACTTTTTGGCACTCACCACCCATTCCACATTTTCATTTTGAAAATCTAACCCTTATTTGTAATCACCGAGCAATCTCGATCTCATGGACACGGCTATTCAATAGATTCACACACACACTCTGCAGAGGTCAGACACTTTACCCACAGGATCTGATCGTTCACCACACAGCGATTGATTGTAACAAAGTCTTTCAGAGACTAACACTTAGCGATGATCCTCCCGATGTTGCCTTCCTAACACTTCCTCACACAGAGCCAAAGTTTAGAACAGCACATACTGTTAGATGGGTACCAAGCATGCAAAGAGTGCGCGCCCCGTCTGATTACATTTTTGGTGTAATCACACCCCGAGGTATCAAAGGAAAGATATTAGAAACCTACTTAACTAGGTCCGTCCCATTCCGCACAAGTGGTTGTACACGGAACTCAGCTCAAAGGCTCGCAAGGTTAAGTCCTTAATTGTCCCTGCAAGACAACCATTTTATACATCTCGGCACACACCTTCACAATCTTTTCATACAGCCCATTGCCACACAGCCCACAGCACGAAGCCTTCTTGCCACTTGCCCGGTTCAAATCATTTTCCCACCCCACTTTATACTTAAGCAACACATGCCATTTTCCACATCGGTTCATGAATAGCACCACACGGTCACTATCCGGTTCAATTCATGACATCATCGCATTTTCCAAAATCGTTCCATAATGTTTAGTCAATATTCATTTGATATTTGAAAGTCATTCCACGCATACAAGCAGGCTAAGCAGCTAATCACGGTCTAGCCTCCCGTGTTGGCATCATATTAGCATCCAACATATTTAAGCATCTTAGGGTGGACAAGGTTTCAGGGCATATAAACATTATAATCAAGGTGGCATAACAAGTTTGGCTTTTAACTACCATTTCCCAATTTAATCAATAGTGGTTGTACTTAACATAGCATGCAATATGGAAATCAAAATATACTTTTAAAATCTAGGGGCAATATGGTCAAAGCATGACTTGCCTTCGAAAAGGAGTTGGTTCTGGTCGAGGTTCTGCGACGGGTCTTCAAACTCTCCTCGGCGAAATTCGCAACTCGGGGTCTAGTCGATACAAGCAATCACTCAATAAACATACAATACAGATAGCAATATAAATTCTAAAAATAAAATAAAAATAACCAATAAATAGTTCACATTTTTACAAATTTTTGGGCACTGGAATCACTCAAATCCGAGTTAAAATGCGAAAGTTATAGCATTTTCAATTTTACTGAAATTCATAAAAGAATAAACCGAATTATTCATATATTTTCTACCGATTTTCCGGTTATTTTCCCTCGGCTCGACACGTGTCGGCACCAGAGGCCTCCACGTCACCCTCGGCCACTGACAGGTGGGCCCGGATGACATCGTCTTGTGTCGGCCACGGATCGGCGATCCTCCCATCGACAAGTGGGCCCGCCAATGATGCTTTCGACCCCACATGTCGGCCGACCGACACGCGTCATGAACCAACCGGCCACGCATGCACGATTTCCCGACCGTTGGATTCAAATCAGACGGCGCAAGTCTAACCGAGCAGTTCACTGTTACTACGCCTTACGTGGCCTTACCTCGAGCGTCCGATGAAGATCTGACGGCTGAGGTTGCACGCGAGGAGTCGATGAAGATCTTGTGGTCGCGGGACTTGGAGAAGACGCGATGGGCGACGGCGATTCCGTGTGTCTCCGGTCGGAAGAAGTAACCACACGAGTGCTTCTCGGCAGGAACTCTATGAGGGTCTTGACGACGGCGAACGACAGACGGCGGCGGGCACGAGAAAACCGAGGCGGAGAGAGAGCTAACTCTGGCGAGCTCAAGAGGGCTAGGGTGGGCGAGAGCTAACGGCGAGAGGGGAAATGAGCGGGGTGAAGTGCTGCACGCCGGCCTATTTCACTCGCTTCGGACGACCTCGAGACGCGAAGAAATCCCGACATGATCTGCGGCGCCCAATGGCGACAATGGCCATGACATCGCCTCGTCCGAGGTCGTCCGGTCACATCGGCCGTCCGATCGGGAATCAACAGCGGATTGACGCGTCGATTAGGGTTTCGGCGCTAACACGGTGTTGGGCCTACCAACATCAGTAGCTAAGGATTTTTCCGCTTTTCTAATTAAAATAAATGCCGAAATTCAAAGTAATTATTTAGGGCACTAAAAATACTTCAAAATTCTAGAAAAATTCTAGAAATTATTTCAGAGCATTTTGAGCCTAAATAAAATATTAGTTTTAATTTTTGATAATTATATTTTCTGGTATTTAATTACTCAAAGGAAAATGATATAAATAAATTCCAATTAAATCCAATAAATCCCAGAAAAATTAGATAAATTCAATTAAATGCAATTAAAGGTTGATTAATTCATAAAAACTCAAATAACTCCAAAATTTAAAATCTGGCCAAAATTCGGGACGTTACATTATACCTTTGGGACAATCCTTACCGATGTGCCCCTTTTCCCGACAATTATAGCAAGTAGGCTTTGAACGTCTCTTTTTCTTGACTTGCTCTTTGCCGGTTTGCCTCATTGTTGATGGTTGTAGCTTGATCTCCACTTTGTTAGGGCACACGGAGGCGAAGTGACCCTTCTTGTTGCAAGCAAAGCACTTGATAGTCTTTGAGTGTCTTGCGTTGTACCTTGTCTTGCTAGTCTCCCTCTTGGAGAGGTAGCCGAGTCCTCGCTTATCTTGAGGCGCCCTTGGCTTGCTCAAGATCTTGTCGAGAATGGCATTTCCCTTTACACACTTCTTCAAGTCATTTTCTAATGTAATGACTTTGGCCTTGAGCTCTTTATTTTCCTCTACAAGGTTAGTCTCAACATGCATAGAGAAAATAGTAGCAATAGAATTTGAGCAACAAGGTTGTGAGATCATGTGATGAAAAATTGGTTGAATGGTGAAATTGGCATTGTAAAGTGATTTTGGTTATGGCATGTGTGGTGCTTGTGCATGTGCTATGTTGAGATGATTATCATGCTGGTGATAGTATGATGAAGTTTGTTTGATGCAATGCACTCATGTGAGTGGTTGCATGGATCGTTTTGAGGCAAGTCGTGGACTTGTGCTCAAATGATCGCTTGTTTATCTTTGGTGATAGCATAATGGTTTTACTTGATGCAATGCACTCATGTGAGTGGTTGCATGGATTAATCGTGAGTCAAGTCGTGGACTTGTGCTCGAATTGTTTTTGGTTATTCATGTGCGTGTGTTGCTCGAGGGCTAACGTGGTCGATGACGGACCGAAACTAGGTTCATGGAGGAACCGAGGTTCGGGACTAGGTTCGAGAAAGAATCGAGGTCTTGGTGGTCGAGGATGTCATGCGGGGCGTTCGGCTAGAGAACATACACATGAAGGTCGGTTAGTCACGTATGTGCAAGCAGGGCTTTGTTCATGCGTGCAAGGTTTTGGTTTTGGCCATGTTGGGCCAAGTAGAGATAGATACGAACTCCTTCCATGTTGGAAGTGGAGTTGTATTCAATCTCGTTATGTTTGCTCTGTATAAATAGGGGGAGGTGTCCCTTGTTTATTTGTGAGAGCCAGGTATTAGGGTTTGTACTCTTGTGTTGGAGTACTTTAGACAATGAAATAAAAAATCAATCTTCCAAAAAGATACTTCATGTCTGGCGGCTATGCATTGTGAAGAGATGTTCTTCTGGTTCTAGGGTTTAAGTTCTAATCATGCATGCATACATCAAGTCAACCAGAAGATAGATGATGATCTGGACATGCTTGTGTTTCTGGTGATGAGAAGTTTGATCCGTGACAACTAAAGTCCTCTCCTGTTTGGTTAAATCATGACCTTGAAGGTGAAATTGAATTTCCTCGTCATTTGTTGCATCAGTCAGATTGCAAAGGTAATATCTCTTGATCCGTAGATCCGATCGAGTTGATTCTTATTGAGTTTGATTTGTAATTGAATCTAGTTTCTATAGTTAAAATTTCATATCAATCCAATAGTTAGATCTTTGGGAATTTGTGGTCGCCCAGATTGCTAGCCTGGTCACCCAGCTGTTAGATCGCTAATTGTTTCAGTCATCTTGCAAAAGTCATAACTTTAGATCCGTAGATCTGATTGACCTAATTCCTTTGTTGTTCACTTTGTAATTGAGTCTAATTTATACAATTAAATTTTTACATCAATCCAACAGTTAGATCTTTGGAAATTACTGCTTGCCCAGATTGATGTCCTGCTCGCCCGACTCCTTGTGTGGTCACCCGGATTCAGTCATTTTCTGAAGGACATAACTTTAGATCCGTAGATCCGATTGATTGGATTCATTTTGTGTTAGTTGTGGAATTAAGTCTAGTTTCTACAGTTAAAATTTCACATCAATCCAATGGTTGGATCTTCAGAAATTTCTATTTTAGTGGACGTATATTGATCTAATCGCCCAGACTGTGCGCGTGGTCGCCCAACTGTTCACGTGGTCGCCCAACCTGCTCGCCCAAGTGCCAAACTGGTCGCCCAAGTACCCAACCTGCTCGACCAAGTACTCTACTGGTTGCCCAAGTGCCCAAACTGCTCGTCTGTGTGCCAAACCGTCGCCTGTGTTTCTTGGTGGCCAAGTGCTCTCTTCGCCTAATGCTCAAACCGTCGCCTAAGCCAAATCGTCGCCTGTGCTCTCATGGTCACCCAAGTGCCCAAACTGGTCGCCCAAGTGATCTACTGGTCGCCCAGACTGGTCTATTTGTTTCTCAACTGCATAAACTGATTTCTAAGCAATTTGAGTTTCAATTGGGGTGTTTGAAAAGTTCGAAAATTTGATTTTAGCTTCCGCGCAATCATTCACCCCCCTCTGATTGCTACATTAGTATATTTCGATCCTACAAGTGGTATCAGAGCAAGGTTTTTCTAATTAATCTTAACCGGTGATTAGAACTGTAGCGATGGATAGGTATTTGACAAAACCTTGTGTTTTCGATGGTGTTGATTTTCAGTTTTGGAAAGCAAAGATGGAGGCATACATTCAAGCTCAGGGCTTTGCAATCTGTGAGAAGGTGTACAAGCCATATCAAGTGTCTGATAATGATCAAGTCAATACAACAAATCAAGTAAATGTTGAAGCAAACAGTAGAGCATGAAATTTGATCATCCAAAGATTGGGAAGAAGTGATTTTGATCGTGTGATTCATCTCAAGTCTGCATATGAGGTATGGAAATCTCTTTGTGATTATCATGAGGGATCTAACACTATCAAAGAGGTTAGGCAAGACATATATAAGAAAGAATACATGCGATTTGAGATGAAGCCTGGTGAGTCCCTAGATGATTTCTTTGCACGTTTCAATAAGATTCTTAGCAACTTACGTGCTGTTGGAGTTTTCTTTGATGAGGCTACTAATGCTAGACAATTGCTTGGTGCATTGGACATGTCTACTTGGGAGATGAAAGTTACATCCATTAGAGAATCAATTGTCATGAGTGACCTTACTGTAGATGTTCTTTTCTCTAAGCTAAAAACTCATGAATTGGATGTTCTTGCTAGGAAGACTGATTATAAATCAATTGCATTGACCTCTCAATCTAGCATGTCTCAAAATAATGCTTCTTCAAGTTTTGTCTTGTTCTTCTTGTCTTCACTAACCGATGAACAGATTGAGGAATTTCCAGAAGAAGACTTGGCATCACTTTCTTCTCGTTTTTATAAAGCCTTGCAGATTGTGAGAATGAGAAAGAAAGTTGGTGGTGGCCCTCCAAGATGCTATGAGTGTGGTGATTTCAACCATATTAGTCCAAATTGTCCTAAACTTGCAGGAAAAGCATCAAGAGAAGAGGACAATGACAAAAGAAAAGAGAAGAAGAAGTTCTCTCCAAGCAATAGAAAGAAAAAGAGCTTCATCAACAGCAAAGTTGTCCATCGGGTCCTTTCCGCTCTTGAACAAGTCAATTTGAGTGATGTGGATTCGGACAGCAGTGAAGATGACACAACAACTCCAAGCAAATATGAATTGACAGGGTTGTGTCTCATGGCTAGGAGTGATGAAAGCTTCACCGAGGACGATCATGACGATGGATCGCAATGAGGTAGAACCTTCTTACGATGAATTAACTATTGCATTGTTCGTCTTGGAAAATTGCTTGACAAACGCGATAAGAAAATTAAGAAACATGATGTTCTTGTGGAATCTTTGAATGCTGAAATTGCTAGACTTAAATCTTTGATTCTGATGATGATGCTTGCAAATCATGTGACTTAATCTACTGATGAGCTTCTTGTGCTTAGGAAAGAACATGTTTTTTTGTTAGAACAAGTCAATGCTGAAAAGAAAGAAAATGAGAAACATGTTAAAAACACTAGCTGTTCAACTGTTGATTTGTATGATACAACTCATTGTTCTAAATGTGCTATACTGGAATTGAAGTTGCATGATGCAAAGGCTAGGGTTTCTCAAATGACAAATGCTATGCTCACTCATGAAGTTCTCTCATTCTCAACTTGTCACAAACAGAAAGGAAAAGTGGACGTTCCATGTAATAACTGTTTAACTCTTTCTCGAAAGGCTGATTACTTGGAAAAATCTTTAGAACGGTTCACTACTGGAAAAAAAACCTAAACATGATTTTGGATCAATCAAAATTCAGTACTCATCACAAAGGTTTAGGTTTTGATTCTTATGCTCATCATAAATCACATGCTCCAACTGTTATGAAGACTCTTGAAAGTGGAAAATTCGAAATTGTCAATGAGCCTAAGAAAACTGTTTTCAAGTCTGCTGGTGTGTTATCTTCTACTATGGTGAATGCAAATGTTACTACATTCCTAAAGCTAAACATCATGTTAAGTACACTTGCACTCATTGTGGTAAAGATGGACATTTAGTAGATTTTTGCTTTAGGCTAATAAGCCAAACAAAAAGAAAAGAAAGAAAAGGCTAAGGCTAGGTCTAATTTCAGGAAGGCACATTTTACTCCTCATTTTTTTGCCTAGTGTGATGCAAACACCTTTTGTTGCAAGAAACACGGGAAAGGGCAAATCTGATTTTGTGAACAAGCATACTCGTGTTGTGCCTACTCGTCGTGTGTCTCGATCTTTGATTCCTAAATGCTTTATTTCTAACCCCAGTACCGAGGCCTCGACATCTTCTTGTGCTATGTAGGTTTTCAGGAATGGGTTGGAGAACAGAAGCTTAGTGGATCTTGGTCTTTTGTAAGATGGGATCAAGACTTGGATGGTTCTCACCCTTGAGATGGTTTTCAAGAAGCATGTGCAATAATTCTTCATCTACTTAGTAAGCTATTTTTTACACTCATATTTTTTACACTCACAGATATCTAATTGTGACATTAGATGAGATGTTTGTTCATATGCTCATATGTATCCTCTGGCATGTTCAATGATGTTATATCTTATATCATGCCTTTCATGCTTTGAATTCACTTATCATGATTCATGCCTATGCTTAATTGAACAAACCATGATAACTCAAGCTCATGTATATCATCATCTCCTCTCTGTTGATCTCATTGGTTATCCATTTGAGGGGGAGTTATTGGTTATTGGTGAAAATTCCTTTCAGTTGCCTTTTTGGGAGGTTTGTTCTTTTAGTCTTTTGTTTTTAAAATAATTCTCTTCAGGTGACAATTTTGCAGAAGGTTTTTAAGATGGTTGTTTTGAGGGGGAGTTCGTTGAAGTTTTTGTAATATTATGCAACATGCTTTTTGTTTCGTATGTTTCTTAAATGAAAAACAAAAAAATTGAAAAACAGTAAAAGTACTGAGCATTGTATTTCACACACACATGTCATTTGAAGTCATGTTTATGCTACAAGGTCTTTGCAACTTCCTGTTTATACATATATGGTGTAGTTTATGTCATGACTATTTAAATGGAATGATAACTTGAATTAAATCTTGTCATGGTTGAACTTTCTTGGCTATCTTGATCCTGCTCGAAAAAGTGCTAAATATGAAAAGTTAAGTGCTAAAGCAAAAAAAAATGATTGTTGATAAATGCAAGAACAAAGTCATGTACTGTCGCACTTCCTCTTTACGAGACTGCTTATCATTGCACTTTGGTATGAACTTGGAAGAGGTTGTGTATGACCGAAACCATGAAACCTTAAGCTTGTGACTGCTTGGCATGGTTGAAAAGTAAGGCTGATGGTGCATGTAATTTCTTGCAATTGTTATTGTTGCAATCAAAGTAATGAATCAGTTTTTCAAAGCACAAATAAAGTGCACAAAAATTCAATGTTTTCATGTTTTAAGATTGTTGAGAAAGAGAGATCATGCCATGCAAAAAATCGTTAATAGTACTTGATTTCTAGTTATGCTTACTCTACATTGTTTATGTGTAGATTTGAGGGTGCAAGTACTGTTGATAGCATGACTTGGTGATCAAGTTGTTTCATTTGTGCTTGATTCATAATGCTCAGTACATAAAAAAGGAAAACAACAAACATAAAGGGGGAGAAGTTTCTCTTTTTGCTCTCTTTTTGCATTCTTGATGAACCCATTGTCAAAGGGGGAGAAATTTTGGCGTCAAAGGGAGAGATTTTTGGTCACACATTGCACATTCACACACACATTTCTTCTTTGTGTTAGGGGAGTCTTTCTTTTTGATAGGGGGAGATTTTTGTTCTTCTTTGTTGGGGGAGATTTCTCTTTCTGTCTTTTGGTCAATTTACTTCTTTTAAAAATGGTGTTGCCATTGTGAGGTGAATGCCAATGTTCGTTTCCAAATTGTGTTGCCAATGTTTTCATCAAGGGGGAGATTGCGAGATCATGTGATGAAAAATTGGTTGAATAGTGAAATTGGCATTGTAAAGTGATTTTGGTTATGGCATGTGTGGTGCATGTGCATGTGCTATGTTGAGATGATTATCATGCTGGTGATAGTATGATGAAGTTTTTTTGATGCAATGCACTCATGTGAGTGGTTGCATGGACTGTTTTTGAGGCAAGTCGTGGACTTGTGCTCAAATGATCATTTGTTTATCTTTGGGTGATAGCATAATGGTTTTGCTTGATGCAATGCACTCATGTGAGTGGTTGCATGGATTAACTGTGAGTCAAGTCGTGGACTTGTGCTCGGAATTGTTTTTGGTTATTCATGTGCAGGTGTTGCTCGAGGGCGAACGTGGTCGATGACGGGACCGGAACTAGGTTCATGGAGGAACTGAGGTTCGGGACTAGGTTCAGGGAGGAATCGAGGTCTTGGTGGTCGAGGATGTCATGCGAGACGTTCGGGCTAGAGAACATGCACATGAAGGCTGGTTAGTCACGTATGTGCAGCAGGTGGGCTGTTCATGCGTGCAAGGTTTTGGTTTTGGTTTTGGCCATGTTGGGCCAAGTAGAGATAGATACGAACTCCTTCCATGTTGGAAGTGGAGTTGTATTCAATCTCGTTATGTTTGCTCTGTATAAATTGGGGGAGGTGTCCCCTGTTTATTTGTGAGAGTTAGGTATTAGGGTTTGTACTCTTGTGTTGGAGTACTTTAGACAATGAAATAAAAAATCAATCTTCCAGAAAGATACTTCATGTCTGGCGGCTGTGCATTGTGAAGAGATGTTCTTCTGGTTCTAGTGTTTAAGTTCTGATCGTGCATGCATACATCAAGTCAACCAGAAGATAGATGATGATCTGGACATGCTTGTGTTTCTCGTGATGAGAAGTTTGATCCGTGACAACTAAAATCCTCTCTGGTGTTTGGTTCGTCGCAGCCTTGAAGGTGAAATTGAATGTCCTTGTCATTTGTTGCATGAGTCAGATTGCGAAGGTAATACCTCTTCATCCGTAGATCCGATCGTGTTGATTCTTATTGGGTTTGATTCATAATTGAATATAGTTTCTACAGCCAAAATTTCAAATCAATCCAACGGTTAGATCTTTGGTAATTTGTGGTTGCCCAGATTGCTAGCCTTGTCGCCCAGCTGTTAAATCGCTAATTGTTTTAGTCACTTTGTGAAAGTCATAACTTTAGATCCGTAGATCCGATTGACCTAATTTCTTTTTTGTTCACTTTGAAATTGAGTCTAGTTTATGCAATTAAAATTTCACTTCAATTCAACGGTTAGATCTTTGGGAATTACTACTCGCCCAAATTGATGTCCTGCTCGCCCGACTACTCGCGTGGTCGCCCAGATTTAGTCATTTTGCGAAGGACATCACTTTAGATCTGTAGATCCGATTGACCTGATTCTTTTTGTGTTAGCTGTGAAATTATGTCTAGTTTCTACAGTTACCATTTCACATCAATCCAATGGCTAGATCTTCATAAATGTCTATTTTAGTGGACGTATATCGGTCTGCTCACCCAGACTGTGCGCGTGGTCGCCCAACTGTTCACGTGGTCGCCTAACCTGCTGGCCCAAGTGCCAAACTGGTCGCCCAAGTACCCAACCTGCTCGTCCAAGTGCCAAACTGGTCGCCCAAGTGTTCTACTGGTCACCCAAGTGCCCAAACTGCTCGCCCAAGTGCCAAACTGGTCGCCTAAGTGCTCTACTGATCGCCCAAGTGCCCAAACTGGTCGCCCAAGTGATCTACTGGTCGCCCAGACTGGTTTATTTGTTTCCCAACTGCATAAACTGATTTCTAAGCAATTTGAGTTTCAATTGGGGTGTTTGAAAAGTTCAAAAATTTGATTTTAGCTTCCGCGCAATCATTCACCCCCCTCTGATTGCTACATTAGTATATTTCGATCCTACAAAGGTAAATCATTGCTAGAGATGGATATGCATTTATTTGATGAATTGTTAGAATTAACATTTATGCAAGGCATTTCATCAATTAAATCACATGAGATTCCTACATCCACCTTCGGCTTAACAATTTCTTTGAGAAGGAGAAATTCATGATTTTCTTTAAGCACATTATAATCATTTTGAAGTGATTCATGTTCAAGCTTCAAAATTTTATATTTCTTTTTCTCCTTTCCAAGACATTTATTGAGCTCCTTTAGCAAATTCATAAGTTCATCATAAGTGAGCTCATCATCATCATCGTCACTTACCTCATTCTTACCTTTCACCATGAAGCAACGGATTTGTGATGGAAGAGTATCTTCATCGTCACTTGAGGCGGAGGTTGAGGTTGATGGAGATGTCGGTTCTTCTTCATTTGAGATGGAGCTTGAGGATTCATCTCCCGACATTTCTTCCTTAGTGCAATCCTCAATGGAAGTGGATGATTCAAATAGTTCTTGAAGCTTTATCCACATTTCATGAGCACTCTTGAGATTGCATATTCTATCAAAAATTGCATCGCTAACAACACAAAATAAAGCATTAGTAGCTTGAGCTTTGAGATGTAGGCATTTCCTCTCTCCTTCAGTTGAATTAACTTCATTCAATGGAGAGGAAAAGCCGACATCTACGATCCACCATATTTGGGGGCTCATGGATTTAAAATGAGTAGTCATAATTAATTTCTATGAAGCATAATTTGAACCATCTAGCATAAGTAGATCGTGTGAGTGCTCTAATCCACTAGTCGACATCCTTTACTCTCTAGATGATTAAGTCTAATAAAATGAGAGACCAAGCTCTAATACCAATTGAAAGGACAGGGGATGTCGCCTAGAGGGGGGTGAATAGGCGAATTAAAATTTAAAACTAAATCGCAACGGAAATTAACAATTCAGAGTATCTGAAATATACTTCGGACTGTCCGAGTGATTCGGATAGTCCGGGGTATTATTCGGATATTCCGGAGTTCTATTCGGATAGTCCGAGGTGAGTTCGGATATTCCGAATGCTCCAGAGCACACAGTTCGCAAAAATATATCTAGGCTATTTGGGGATATTAAACACACCAAATTAAGCTAGTTAGCCTAGAATACTTTAATCAAGTACAGATCTAGCGGAAAATTTAATAGAAAAGTAGATCGGGCAATTTCAAGATTCAAAATCAAATACTAAAGCAAGAGTAAGAAGCAAACATGTAGACGTAGATTTTTCACCGGAAGTTCGGATCCTTGAGGGGATCCTACGTCTCCGTTGAGGCGGTTCGGTCACACTTGAGCCGGGGTCTCTTTCAACCCTTTTCTGCGGTGTTGCACAAATGCACTCATGGCATGGCTCGGTCACACTTGAGCCGGGGGTCTCTTTCAACCCTCTTCCACCCAGTGTTGCACAAATGCACTCACCGGACTTCACTTCTTTGATTCCTTCCCTTGCGGAGGTGGAATCGGCCTTCACAAACTCCCACGGCCAACCACACAAAGCTTTGGTGGCTCGTAGGCGACCTCATAGCCGTCTAGGAGTCCTCAACCTCCAAGAGTAACAAATGCTCACGAAGAACAAGCTTGGAGATGAAATCAAGTGCTCAAAGATCAACTCTTCCCTAACATACACCTCTTCCAACTCTTCTCAACCCATCTCACTAAGGGGATCACTTAGATCTAAGAGTGGAGAGGGATTTTAGGGGCTCAAGAGGAAGGGTATAACCTCTCATATCTAAAGGGTTGCAGCCCCCCACAAATGGGGAAGGATGGGGGTTTAAATAGAGGCCTCCAAAAACTAGCCGTTTTGCTTCAGTCCCGAGTCAGTTCGGACAGTCCGAACGAGTTAAATATGGCTAACAGAAAGACTCAGCTCAGATAGTCCGAAAATATGTTCGGATAGTCCGAAATCTTCGGATAGTCCGAACTAACTTCAGATAGTCCGAACAGCACTGAGTAGCCCGACGAAAACGAGCATAACTTTTGACTCCGGACTCTGATTTCAGTGATTTTGGACTCTACCGAAAGCTAAGAACGAGGGATACACAATCAATAAGGTCTCACTACCCAAATCTCAAAGGATAAATCCAGATTTCAAAAAGAATCCAAGAGAGACCTACAATTCTCACTTTCCGGCACCACCAACACCACTCTCTCACTAAGTTTCACAAGGATGGATCACTTGAGCACTTGACACATCTAAAAGTCATTCGACGTCACATCCCTCTTAATAGTATGGCAATCCTTAGACTCAAATTAAATCAAAGATAATAAAGTCTAGAAATAGTCACTTGTTAGTCTTCTTTCTTAATGCTTGGTGCATGAAGACCTTCACCATATAATTGATGACATCTTCGCCTTGTCCAACTTGACTCGATTCACCTCATGAGACTCTCGTCCTATCAACCTTGACTTGATCATCCTCTCAGACGATCTCCACGCCATATCGATCTTGACTTAGTCCTCAACTCTTGGTGATATCGCCGTCTTGTTGACCTCGGTTTAACGATCATCCTCCACGATACCTTGGTCGTCATATACACACGGGACCTAATTCTTTCCAAACCACTCATGAAAAGCATTAATCCCAAAAGCTCAGTAGATATGAAGAAATTGATATTTGTGAGCAGTTAATTACCACAAGTGTTTCATATAAAGAGGCACAACATAAATGGAAACACTTGACATAAGAAATGTTCTCTACTAAGTGCATCATGATGAATATGTAATTTATCTATATGCACTAGAGAGATAATTGTCGATATGATGAATCAATTAAATCATGGTAAGGATCACAATCTTTACTTAAATGAAACACATGATTGGATATACACGAATTGTACATGTGCAACTAATATTTAGAATAAGAGTAAATATGTGATCCAACACTAAATTAAACTTCACTAAGAGAATTGCATGAGAAAATATACAACTAAAACAGGCATGCACCAAGTCAATCTATAGCAATATGAAGTTTACCTTTAGTTAATACATGCATACTAAAAACAAAGCACATAATGAACTCAAATGAATATATATGCACAAATAAATATGACATGAACCAATGTGCATATATATAATCAACATACTACTTGGAGTTCACTATGCATTTGCACAAAAGGAATGCAATAACAAATATAGAAGAGATACCAAAATTGCATACCTTATCTTTACTTAACCATCCCACTTGATTTTTCTCTAAATAGATGAGACTGATACTCAACTAGGCAATAACATGTTAGTCTCAGAGCAATATAATAATTTTAGAGGTTTGTCATTTGTTAAGCACTAAGTTAAACATTTACTCAATTACATAGATTATCATTATATGCGTTTGTCATTAATCACCAAAATAACATAAGTGCCTAGATACACTTTCAAAATTCCTTGTCCACTGTCCTCTCGAGCATCGCATCCTAGTAGCATTCTTCGGACGTAAACCCTTCACGAGAAAGGGGCTTTGGTTGATCCCTCAATCAACAAGTAAGCTCGGCGAGGAACCTGTTTTCAAAACGTAGATAGCTAGCGCCCTCCGTGGGGAGAGACTGGCGAATCCTTTCATGAAGAATCCCTAAAGATGCCGAATTGTCAAGATGCTCAAGACCACTGCACCTTCAATGATGTCGAGGATGATGACATGTATTACGCTGATGAAAACATAGCTGGTGTGGCTGACCCAGAAGGTCACACTAAACCCAGGTGTCATTCCCCAGCTGTTGCAGCGCGAGAGCGTTTCCTCCGTTCGCAGTGCAATTCCCTCACAGATGATGAGGAGTGTGATGGTCTCTACAATGGTCTGGACATCCCCGATCATTTTGAGCCCGATCACGAGATCGTGTCATAAGGAGACACCATGATGTCACCTTCGTAGTCCTTGTACTCCCGTGATGTCAATATGGCGAGAGGGGAAGAAGATCCCGAGGTTGAATCCTCGGGGGCTAGTCATCATCATCGCTACGAGGCAGCCAAGAGCCATCTAGAGGTATCTCTGAACAGGACCTTGGCGAGCATTCATCACCAAGCTCGTGAAAAGCCAGGTGCTAGGGCTGAATCCTCAGCTCACGGGAGTTCCCGCGAGCACCTTTCACCGGAGCATGTGTGCGATCGACGGCCAAGATCACCTCCTCCTGTTTCGTAGAGTGTTGAGCGGTTGCAGGCTATGGCGACGGTTGTGCGTGATCTTTGGAATTTCCCCGGTTAGGTGGATCTCGAGGCAATGGATGCGGTTGTAGCTGAAAATCTAGAGAAGCTCGCCGCTGACATGAAGCTTTCGGGGTCGCCTAGTGACAAAGAAGCCCAGAGTATTTCCCGGGATAATCAGCGTCACTCTCCTGTTCGCTCCCGTCATGGTGACTGCCAGAGTCCTACTCGGGAAGGCCATAGGAAGCACGATTGGTACCGCGAGGACGCTCGGAGTGATTCCCAGATGACCTCGCGGAGTCAAAGGTATGCTCGATCCAGTCACAGGCATACCGAATACTTGATCTTAGAACGGTCTCTGCTGCGCTGACATGGAGAGGTATTCTCTCGCCTTGGTCCTCGCGTTGGGTGCCATCACAACAACGACCGTCGTGATCGCCATGGATGGAGGGACTATCGCGATAGCCTGGCCTTCGGGTGCAAGCTTTCTCAGTGTCCCTTCGTGACGTCTCGTAGCCGAGCAAATTCAAGCTCGGTCATATTGAGAGATTTAACGGGACTCAAAATCCGGATGAGTTCCTCTCGATTTACTCCACTGCGATTTTGGCAGTTGGAGGGGATGAGGGAGTTATGGCCAACTTCCTACCCACAGTCTTGGATGGGGCCGCTAGGACGTGGCTCTTCAATCAAAAGGAGGGGTCGATCCGCTCTTGGAAACAACTCAGCAAAGCGCTTTAGGCAAACTTTCAAAGCTGCTACATCCGCTCGGGCAAGGAGCGCGATCTCGAGCGCTTGATCCAAACCGAAGGAGAGTCCTTGAGACACTTCATTCAAAGGTTTATCAAGGTTCAGAATTCTATCCCAAATATTTCAGATGAAGCTGTTGTCCGCGCTTTCAAGTTCGGAGTTTGGGACATACGCTTCCCGCAAGATCTGGAGATCCATCCGGACCTAACGGCCAGCGAGCTGTTCCGCATGGCCGACCGATATGCAAATGCCGATGAGGCAGTCCAGTGGAAGAAGATGCTGGACGAAGGCAAGCTACCACCTCAGTCAAGCTTAGAAGGCTCCACGAGTAAGAAGAATCCAGGCTCTGTGGAGAAGAAAATAAAGAAGAAGAAGAAGAAGAAGAGGCCGTCTGCGTCGAGCATGGTGGCGGCTATCGAGCATCATCCACCACGAGCTCCACAGTCACAGCAATGTGGGAGAGGTTGGGGCCGACCACCCTAGTGGCGTAATGACCAAAATCGCAATGACCAAGGTCATGATAACCAAGGTATTCCGTCAAATGATCGTTTTTGCCCGCTTCATCAAGCCTACGGGCACGATCTTCGCGAATCGATACACGGGCATTACGCTGGAAAGGTTACTGTGGCAAGGGTTCTATACCCACGCTCCCAGAGAAGGGTGAGAGCAGCAAGGGCAAGCAGCCCGCTGATAACGACGACGAGGATATGGAATATCAGGAGCCCCGCAATCATATCGCTGTAATATTCGGGGGTTCCTCGGCCTATAAATCCCACAGAGATTTGAAGAAGGCAGCACGGGAGGTGCACCATGTTGTTTAAGGCAAGCCCCCCATGCAGCAGCTTAAGTGGTCCGAGCTACCCATCAATTTCTCTAAGGATGATTGTTCCCTTGGAATGACCAAGCCTCAGAAACTCTCTTTGGTTGTGAATCCGACCATCAGCAATACTACGGTAGGGCGAGTCCTCATTGATGGCGGGAGTTCTTTGGACCTCATATCTGCCAAGGTCCTAGACAAGATGCAAGTTCCTCGATCCAAGATCAAGAGCATAGTGGTTCCCTTCTTCGGGATCGTTCCGGGCACCTCGGCCATGTCTCTTGGCCAGATCGTTTTGCCCATCACGTTTGAGAGTCCGAGCAACTTCCATACGGAAATGATCACCTTTGAGGTGGTCGATTTTGAGTCAGCTTACAATGCCATCCTCGGCAGGCCGGCTCCTGTCAAATTTATGGACGCCACGCATCATGCTTATCAATGCTTGAAGGTTCCCGGCCCAAGCGGTGTAATCATCGTAATGGGGAATCAAAAGGCGGCTCTGAACTGCGGCGAAAAGTCACTTGACATGGTCAGACAGTTGCCTCAACATGGTCCCGACCAAGAGCCGAAGAATTCCCGACCGAAAGTTGCCCTCCAGCTAGGAGGAGAAACCAAGACGGTCCCGCTGAGCAACGGGGATCCGACCACGGTCGTGCATTTGGGATCCTCCTTGGATCCCAAATAGGAATTCGAGATCATTACATTCCTCCGGAAGAATGCGGATGTGTTCGCCTGGGAGCCGTCCGACATGCCTGGAGTCCCAAGGGGAGTAATCGAGCATAGGCTAGCTTTTCGGCCTGATAAGAAACCTGTGTGACAGAAGCTTAGGCACTTTTCCCCAGAAAAACAAGCAATCATCCGGGATGAACTCAACAAGCTCCTCAAGGCTGGCTTCGTCCAAGAAGTCGAGCACTCAGAATGGCTAGTGAATCCGATCATCGTCAAGAAGAAGGGGGGCAAGTGGCGTATGTGTGTCGACCACACGGGCTTGAACGTCGTATGTCCCAAGGATAATATCCCACTACCATGTATAGACCAGTTGGTTGACGCAACAGCGAAGTCCTAGGTGATGAGCTTTTTGGATGCCTACTCGGGATACCATCAGATCAGCATATCACCTAAAGATGAAGAGAAAACCTCCTTTATTACCCCCATTCGGCACGTTCTGCTACACGACCATGTCTTTCGATCTTAGGAATGCTGGAGCAACCTTCCAGTGTCTCATGCAGAAGACCTTCCCAGATCAAATAGGTCAAAATCTGGAGGTCTATGTGGATGACATAGTGGTCAAAAGTAAGCTCGCCTCAAGTCATGTATCCGACCTTGAGGAAACCTTCTGTAACCTCAATAGGCATCGAATAAAACTTAATCTAGAAAAGTGTGTCTTTGGTGTAAGGGTTGGCAAGCTGTTTGGCTACATGATTGGCCCACAAGGTATCGGGGCAAACCCGGAAAAGATTGAAGCCATTAAAAGAATGAGACCACCTAGCTGTGTAAAGGAGGTCCAAGCTTTGATCAGGCACATGGCGGCTCTAAGTCACTTCATTTTCCGATTAGGCGAGCGAGGGCTGCCTTTCTTCAAGGCGCTCTACAGGCATGATGATTTCACATGGACAGAAGTAGCAAACCGCTCTTTTGAAGAGCTAAAGCAGTACCTGTCCAGTCCACCTATCTTAACCACATCAAGGTCAGGGGAAACCTTGTTGTTATATCTAGCAGCAACCCCGCAGACCATAAGCACGGTGTTAACAGTTGAAAGGGATGGGGAGCAGCGACCAATTTACTATATCAGTGAGGTCTTGCATGGACCGAAAGAGTGATACCCCGAGGTTCAGAAGCTCTTGTACTCACTGTTCATGGCCTCCAGGAAGCTGCGCCACTATTTTCAGGCCCAAAAGATCGTAGTCCTGACTAACTTTCCACTTAGAGAGATCCTAAGAAATCAAGACGCCGGTGGTCGAATAGCAAAATGGGCCATGGATCTCACCGAGTTTGATATCCAGTTCTCAGCTCGTACAGTGATCAAATCCCAGATCTTGGCAGACTTTGTAGCAGAATGGACGAATCCAGCGCCACCCACTATCGAGCTCGATAGATCTGAAGAAGGTCATTAGACCATGTACTTCGATGGGTCTCAAGCCTATGAGCACTCGGTGGCTGGAGTCGTGCTTGTATCCCCTCAAGAAGATCAACTCCAGTACACCATTCAATTACACTTTGCCGTGACCAATAATGCGGCGGAGTATGAAGGCCTTCTGGCCAGACTACGAGAATGCAAAGCGCTCGGAGTCCAGCGACTAACTATAAGAGGCGATTCGCAGTTGGTCGCCAACCAAGTTAATAAGGAGTATCAGTGTTCTGATAACTCAATGGCGCTTTACTTGGTTGAAGTGAGGAAGTTGGAGAAGTACTTTAAGGGTGTGTTTGGCAGGGATTCAGTTTCTCCAAATTCGTGAATCTGGTGAAGTTGAAAATTCTAGCTTCACCAGATTCGTGAAACTGAAGTTGTGAGTTCATTAAGAGTGTTTAGATAGATCATCTTGTTTACATTTTAGACCAAAAATATAAACTTAATTCACTTTATTTTAGCCAACAAGTTTTAGATTTTAGGAGAAGCTGGAATCTAGAGCTCTACCAAATAGGCCTTAAGAATTTTGAAGTACTCTATATCCCTAGAAAGGACAATTCCCTGGCCAACCAACTTTCAAAGGTCGGTTCCTCCCAAATTTCCGCTCCGGTAGAAGTGCTCGTCGAGAACTTATACAAGCCCTCTATTCCCTCTATAGAGGAGGCATCGAAGACGTACGGTAACGTCTCTCTTCTCGAGCATGGTGCGAATTGGATGATGCCATTCGTCCAATATCTTGCACATGGGACACTGCCCAAGGAAGAAGCAGAGCGTTCCCGGCTTATAAGGCGATTCTCTCCCTACAAGTTGATCGAGGAAGCCTTGTACCGCAAATGAGCACTAGGAGTCCTCTCCAAGTGCATATCTCAAGAAGAGGGCAAATACCTTCTTAGAGATATCCATGAAGGAGTGTGCGGAGCCTACTCATCTTTCAAGACACTTGTGAGCAAAGACATCCGATTGGGTTATTATTGGCCAATAGCCTTAGCCGATGCTCGGTTGATCGTGACAACTTGCAGGGCATGAAAGTTTCATGCTCGCAAGGTACATCAGCCAGCATACGTGCTTCAAACCATCCCTCTATCATGGGCATTATCAACTTGGGGAGTCGATATACTCGGACCTTTCCCCCGAGGTCAGAAGGGCTGCAAATTCTTGCTCGTGGCTATTGACACTTTCACTAAGTGGATCGAAGCCAAGCCTGTGTCGACCATTTCGTCTCAAGCAGCCAAGAAGTTCTTTCGCAGCAACGTGGTGATGCGTTTTGGCATTCCCAATCGCCTCATCATGGATAATGGCACTCAGTTCACCAGTGAATTATTTCAAGCCTATTGCGAAGACATCGGTACAAAGGTCTGCTTTGCCTCTATAGCACATCCGCATAGCAATGGAGCGGCCGAGCGAGCAAATTGGCAGATTGTTCGAGAGATCGAAAAGAGGATTTTCAAAAACCTCAGTCAGCACGGTCAGTCATGGATGGACGAGCTCCCTTCCATCCTTTGGTCAGTTCGCACTACGGCAAGCCGAGCTACGGGTGAAACCCCTTTTCAGCTTGTCTATGGTACAGAGGCCATATTGCCCGCCGAAATAGTGCTGGGTTCTCCAAGAGTGCACTTGGTCGACAGCGTTGACCAGGAGCTTGAGCGTCTCATAGACCTAGAATTCATTGAGGAGACACATGAACGGGCTTTGTTGCGGTCCGCGGTTTACCTACAGGCTCTTCGTAGGCACACGGCTAAATTAGTCCGACTAAGGACCATGTAAGTTGGCGATCTAGTCCTACGTCGAGTTCAGGACTTATCAAAAGCTAACAAGTTATCCCCTAGGTGGGAGGGTCCGTTCATGGTTGTGTCAGTGGCATGCCCACGGGCTGTCCGTTTAGCGATGGAGGATGGTCGGATGCTCGCTAGCTCTTGGAACATCGATAAACTACTTAAGTTCTTTGTCTAGCTTTTATCTGCTGCGTGTTTTACGTAAGTTCAGCCGATTTTTTCTATAAAATTCGGTTCTTTCGCCCCCGTGATTTCCATTCTTTTCAAGATTTTGTAAATGTCTTCAAGGTCCCTGCCCGTTGGTAAGCCGACTCAGTCTCACACAAGGGCACACTCTCCTCATGGTCTTGATGATGGGATGAGCGTGCACGGGCAAGAACATTTGCTTCATTCGGATCATTCTAAGGTTCGACTAGCATGTGCAAGAACACTCAAAGTGCTACAACCAATGCCGGATCACTAAGCTCGCCACCAGAGGCTTCAGTCTACTAAGCCGATTATTGTTCGCAGTAGTTCTTTGCTGCAAGTTCACAATCGTATACATACACCCTCTCAGATGGTTTAGAGTCTTAGCTCGATCCACGCGTGCCTGGTCATCATGCGCTTTGTCGGGCAACCGCACGTTCTTCCTCGTCAAGACTATGCTCGCAACTTATGGGCATGGGCTTGAGACGCTCAGGAAGTTAAGGCCATGCGCGTATTTCTTTCTCCCGACCTAACCTCTGCTCGCAACTCGAAGAGATGGTAGTTAGGTCGTTAAGGGGAGGATCACGTAGTTTTTCTAACTCTCCTGTGAAAGAGCTCGTGCTCGTAACTTAGGTGCACGATCTTCATTCACAGTAGGGGCTTAGTAGGGACGAACTACCATGTTTTTCTGAAAATGCGTGCTCGTGTTTCATTCTATTTTTGTTTGCTATCTTTTTCATCTGCTCGCCTTGTTTCATCTGTTTTGTGCAGGTACTCATCGAGGAACAAGTCTCAAAAGGTGTAGGGCAAAAGTCGGCCATTTTTTCATTCAAATATTCAAGAAAATTACATGAGGTGTTAAGCAAAGGAGTTATTTGCCGAGTTTCACCTCTCTGAGTGTCAAAAGTTTTTCCTTCGCCTCATCACGCTTGGCCTCGAGGTCGAGGACTCGCCGTCGAACTTCGTGTCCTTCACGGGCCTCTTGGTGGAGTCGCTTCACCTCCTCCTTTTCCTGGTTAGCAAGCTCGGTCGCCTCCCGTGCAGTTTGTTTCAGCTCGTCCACCTTTCTCTCTACGGCTTCAGAGCGTTGCTACTCTTGCTCTAGCTTTAGCTCGAGCTCGCACATTCGCTCTCTGTTTTTTGTGGTATTATCTTCGGCTTGGCGCTGTTTCTTTTGTCTCTCTTGGCCCAAAGCTTTAAGCTCAGCCAACATTTCCTCGAGGTCCACTATCTTAGTGTCTTACTCGGTAGAGTGCTTAGCCACAACCTCGGGAGGAACAGTCACCGAGTAGAAATCTACCATGGTCGCCCGGAGCACCTGCGAGCGACAGGGTCTTAGTTCTTGATCGTTTTCAAAGAAGAAGGCTTCAGAAAGGAAGTGCCCTTACTCAGCGGAGGCGGTCACTCAGGTTTTCCTGGAAGGCCATGGTGATGTCTTCCGATTGAAGGTCCGCGAGATCTCCCACGGTGGACTTCGACTGGGAGATTTCATCTTCCTCCCGAGCATGTCCTTCACTTGGGGCCTTCTTATCCTCCTTCCAAGCAAGTGTTTCGCTCGGGGGCTCCTAGTTTTCTTCCCGAGTAGGTAGTTCGCTTGGGGGCTTCACGCCTTCCTCCCGAGCAGGTAGTTCACTCGAGGGCTTTGTGCTTCTCCCCGAGCAGGCGTTTCACTCGGAGGCATGGGGTCTTCTTCTTTTCGAGCATCCAATGTGCTTGGGAGCACCAAATACACCTCCTGGGGAAGTTCATCCTTTTGGAGAAGTTGGCCTTCCTGGAGAGTTAGTCCCTCTAGGGCTGGAAGCTCCGTGGCTTGTTGGTCGGCTTCGGTGGCGATGTCTTCCGCCACCCAAGGTCGACAGCTTCCGCCATCACAAGGTCGGCAGCAAGGGAAAGCTGTCTCTCTGTTGCACGGTCGAGGATTTCATCAGCCATAGCCCCAAAATCCAAAATACCCCTACGAGATATTACGCCCACGTCAATAGAGTGGGGTTAGCTCAGATGAATGAAGCAAAGCAAAAAAAAGGAAGAAGGGAAGAAAGGAAAGGGGGAAATGGAGTAGAAGAATCACCTTGGTTGAGCTCCTCACTATCATCTTCAGTGGTCTTGGTCATTGCTGCGACCACTAGCTCGAACCTCTCCACGGCTGCGCAGCTGGCCCTCACCATCAAAGGGTCGACATCGTCCATATGTACCACTTCCAGGGTTTTGCCTAGGCACCTAGATTGAGCTTCCGATGACCTCTGACGCTTCAAAATGAGGGGCGCCGGGTCTTCATCCTCCTCCTTGGGCTCTTTCACCCTAGAACCCAAAGTTGCCCGAGCAAGCTTGGCCTGTAGGGCAGCAATCTCCCCCTTCAGCACCTTGCGCTCGGAGTCCTTTGCCTACTCGGCTAGCCTCGCCTGCTCTGCGAGCTGCTACAAGCAAGACATCAGACCCAGTTTTCTCTCGTTGTATTCCTTCATCCATGTCTTCAAATCTCTTACCTCCATTCTATCGGCAAATTCCAAATATCACCGGGGATGGCTCTTGTTCGAAGTCGCCCACCTCTTTAAGGGTCAGGCAGGCGGCGGCGGCGGTGGCGCTTGTTGTTTGCCCCTCGCATTCTTGGTCTTGGCGGTAGAAATGGCTCCCCCTTAGTTGCGTGATAGTGGCTTAAGCTCGGCTACTGTGGCCTTAAGGGCAATCTTCTCCTGTCAAAAGCAATGAAAATGTCAGAAATGTTTGGGACGCTTTCACTCGGGCATGAATCGCGAAGAAACTTACTGCTTTGTCCCGCTCAAGTACATTCTTGGGGACTTGGCGCTCGCACTCGAGTTCCTTGCCCTTCGGAGTGCCGAACATCTCAGCGACTCGTTTCTCCACCCAAGCCGTGCTCGGGGCTGTATTCGACCAACAAAAGCATAAGCACGAGCAAAATTGCACATGAGGAACAGAAGTTACCTATGCAGTTTAGAAGGCTTACCAGAATCAGCTTCCCGGGTGAGGTCTTGCCACCTGGAGATCTCGAAGAAGGGGTGTTCCCTCCTCCTCAATGGGGACACCTGATTCATGAGATAGTCCCGTGCAATGTCCCAACCAGTGAGCCCCATATTGGTGAGCTCACTGATCACCATCAGCATCCACTCCTCCTCGGCTTGCACGGGTGGGCACGGAGTTTCGACTGCCGGAGTCGTTGCTCTGGAATAGTGGAGAGAGCTTCCCTCCACCTTCTTCAAGTAAAACCAATGGTCGGCCTAGCCCGACACTAAGTCCTTAAGTGTGAAGACTGGGTACTCATATGGTCGGTTGGCCTAAGGCGAAAATATATGGAGCCGGCGGAAGAAGTCCTACCGGTGCGAAACAAGGAGTACAAATGGAAGAAAAGGCTCACCATGGGCATGGTGCCCACGTATCCCTCGCAAAGATGCGAGAAGGTGGCCAGAACAAGAATGGAATTAGGGTTAAGTTTGGTAATCTCGCACTCGCATTGGGCGATTACGGATTCAAGAAACTCACTCTCGGGCATTCTAAGCCCATTGACGGTGTAGAGGTCGCAGGAGACGACGTGGTCTAAGCCCAAGCATGTCCAACAGGTCGTGCTCAACCCATAAAGATGACGTGTTGATAATTACGCTGAGGTTAAAGACCATTATGCCACGATCTGAGTCCATCTTGTCCACGATACAGCATGGCAAAAATCAAGGGTGCAGTTATAGTCACGTTCAAGCACAGTAATGGCGCATTATTCGGTTGTAGTTGCTTCAATCGCCTATAAATACTCCTGCGGTAGATCAGAGTACAGAGGGGAGATACAAAAAATGCACAAATACATACACACACATAGCACGCATCGCACACAATCTTTCCTGTAAGAGTTCAAGCAATAACAAAAGCACTGGACGTAGGGTTATTATCTCCATCAAGAGAGGCCCGAACCAGTATAAAAATTCCTTGTCCACGGTCCTCTCGAGCATTGCATCCTAGTAGCATTCTTCGAACGTAAACCCTTCACGAGAAAGGGGCCTTGGTTGATCCTTCAATCAACAAGTAAGCTCGGCGAGGAACCTATTTTTCAAACGTCGATAGAGAGGTTCTGTGTGGTGTCTGGTTTAGAGCATTAGTTCTCCTCTCCCTACACCCCTCAGCCAAATGGCATAGTGGAAAGGAAGAACAGGACCCTGGTTGAGATGGCCACGACGATGCTAGACGAGTACAGTACTCCCAGGAAGTTTTGGGCTAAAACTATAGCTACTGCTTGTCATGTTTCTAATCGTATTTTCTTGAGAGCATATTTGCATCACAATTCTTACAAGTTGAGGTATGGGCGAAAGCTCAGTGTTTCTCATTTTCATGTATTTGGTTGCAAGTGTTTTATCTTGAAGCCTGATAATCTAGATAAGTTTGAGTCTTGTTCTTCTGATAGTATTTTTCTAAGTTATTCGACTTCTTCTCATAGCTATAGGGTCTAGAGTTGTGATGCGAATAGGATCATAGAGACCTGTGATGTGACCTTTAATGAGGCTAACCCAGGAGTTAGACCTGATATTTCAGGCTCTTCTTGTCCCTCCGAGACCATCTTTGTAGAGGATGAGGATGATAGAGATGATGGTATTCCACCTGATCCAGTCCCTTCTACACCTGAGGTGTCTCCTGTTTCCATTTCTACACCTCAGGGAAACCAGCCCTCACTTTCGGACTCTCCTTCAGCGGGTGGCTCTGTTCCTGCCTCTTCTATTCAAGAGGTAGAGGCCACTTCTGCTTCTGGCCTTCCCATTATATCCAGAAATCTCATCCCTCTGGTCAGATCATTGGTGATCTATTTGAGCATGTGACACGCTCAAAATCAGGCTTATCTTCTTTCTGTCTTCACTCTACCTTTGTTGCCTTATTTGAGCTAAAGGATGTTGCTCATGCATTGTCTGATGAATCATGGATTAATGCTATGCATGAGGAATCGAAAAACTTTGAGAGGAACAAAGTCTAGCAGCTTGTAGAGCCCCCATCTAGTCATAATGTCATTGGGACCAAGTGGGTGTTTAAAAACAAGAAGAGTGAGGATGGGGTTGTCATTCGCAACAAGGCTAGGCTAGTTGCACAGGGGCATCACTCAGGTTGAGGGTCTTGACTTTGAGGAGACCTTTGCCCCTATAGCTATAGACTAGAGGTGATTAGAATCCTGCTTGCATTCTCTACATCCCAGGGCTTCAAGCTCTATCAAATGGATGTTAAAAGTGCATTTCTCAATGGCTTCATTGAGGAAGAGGTGTATGTGAAGCAATCTCCAGGATTTGAGAACCCCAAGTACCCAAACCATGTCACTTTCTTAGAGACCATGTGGAGAAAGGAGATATAGTACTTCAGTTTGTGGAGAGTGACCACCAGTTGGCTGATATCTTTACCAAGTCTTTGGATAGCTCTAGATTTATTGCCTTGATGAGTGAGTTTGGAGTTGTGTGCCCTTACGGTCTATTGTGAGGGGGAGCTGGTTTGTATAGTATGTGTTATATATTTTCTTCCAGTTTTTCCTTTCTCTTGTTTTGCTTTGGGTGTTTATTGGGTTTATTCTCTAGAGTTATGAGTTCACTTCACTTAGACTTCTGGCATGTTTTGCATGGACCTCTCATCTTGTGTTTTAGATTGCTATCATGCTTAATTAGTTGTTCTCTCTTCTCTCTACGTTGAGTTCCCTCACAGTTTTATAAGTCTAGCAGGTGTTGGACCTCCTAGGTAGACAGGGTCTGTGTGCACTCCTTAGTTTGGGATCTAGAGGTAGCTTCGCTATGTCAGTCATTAGGGAAGATGAGACCGAGTCTGAGCCATAGTGTTCTCTACCATCTTTTCTATGCTCTATAGCCACCCAGTTCGCAGTTTCTTGACTTCTCTCCATTCTGTGTTTTTGACTTTAATTGAGTTCTTTTCGATCATTCTTGAGCTTAATCTTGCTAATAACTCAACTTGAACCAGATTTGTGCTTAAAATTGAATCACATCACATGTTGAGGGGGTGTTTAAGAATCTGTCTTATGCATTGCATATAGACTTAATTTTCTATTTTATGAGATTTGTCTATTATGCAAATGATCTATTTTTTATGTTATACACTATGCAACATTACTTGAAAAAAATTACTAATTTAGATATGTTTAAGTTCATTTATCTTGCTAAGCTTGCAAAAATTGAAAAATAAACTTTAAAAGAAAAAATTGATAAAACATGTTGCGTCTACTTGCTAAGCTTCTTCTTTAGGTGTATTTATCATGATTTGTGAAATTCTGGAATTCTCTAGAGTCCCTATAGCAACTTGGGTGATTCTTTTTAGATCCATACTTAAGTCCTTCACTAGCTTAACAATCAAAATGCTAAAATGAAAGTGAAGTAAAATTGACTCTTTTTGTGTGCATTAGACTTAATACCTCACATTCACAAGACGGCTTCTCATTGCACTTGAGATGAACTTAGAATGTGTTGTGTATGACCAAGATCATTCTCTTAAGTGTCTCTCTTGAGATGATCAACTATGGCTTGAGTCAATTGCTTTAAAATGCAAAAAACAATATGTGGGTAAAGAATGCAAATAATGTCAAACATTTACACCCCGCTATGTCTTTCAAAGCTCTAAATAAAAATTTACATCAAACTGAACATAAGCTCGAAGGACCTTGTATGCACTTCTAGATTCCCCAAAGTGTTGAGTAGGTTGAATTCTAGGTTATCCATTTGATCCGTTGAATGGTTTTGCTTTTAGGGTTGAAACTAATGCTAAGTGTTGCTCATGTTCAATCCTGCTAAAAATGACATATTTTAAACAAATCTTGCTAGCAAAATTTCTTATTTGCACTTGGACATGTCTTGGTTTAGTCTATTTTTTTCATTAATTAGCTTGGTGTCATAATTTGTCTTTGTGGTTACTTGGATAATTTTCAAAGCTCCATTAGGCTGCATTTCATATATAAAAGGAGAAAATGTTATCTTGATGCCTATATTGCTAAAAGGGGGAGAAATCGTTAGAAAAGGCATCATTAACATTAACAACAAAAATATGAACGAATCTTGATTCTTATGATCTTGGTGAGTCTTTGCTATTTTCTATGGATCATAAGCATATTTGAATTTTCTTTTTAGAGGTTTTGTGCAAAACTTGCTCTTTCTTAAGTTTAGCTTTAAAATTCTTTTCGCCATCTTGTTCATGGCTTTGCACTCAAATTTCTTTCTTCTATCTTTCTTCAAACTCAATCTTATGTCTTTTCATGTGTTTGTCAATATATTCATCAAGGGGAGATTGAAGAACCATGTGGAGATCTATCCATGTTTGCGATGAGTAATTGACTGGATTTGAACTTGGTTTATTCTGGAATTGAGTTTAAATTGAATTGGATTTTCAATTTGAAGTAATTTGAAATTTGTCTATCTTTTCCATTACTATCGACCTGGGGGCGGTAGCACTGGATTTTCTAAGTGTTAATGATTTAATTAATAATTTTGTGATAATTATTGCATATCTTTTTGGACATTGCTATGTAATAGGTTTTCCTTGCCTTTAATGGTTGTAGAATGATGGTGCTCGATCATGGTGAGGCGGAGGATGATCAGGACTTGATGAGGTGCGTCGGAGGTCCAAACGATCGGGGATCGCCAGAAGATGATCGGAGACGGAGTTTGTGCAAGTCAAGAAGATAAGGAAAGGAGATGATGCTAGCTAGATGCCGCATAGATCGACGAGAGCTGTTGGATCGCGGTCTAGTTGATAGGTTAATAGGTCTAGGTAGTAAGTATGCTTTGAAAACTGTGCAAGAAAATCCATTATGTGTGTGGGTTTTATATTAGCCCTTGCATGGTTGTGTAAGTGGGTTAATCCTAGATCTTGGATGAGTGTTTTAGGGTTGAGGGACATATTCAAGGGTAGTAGGTGGCTCAAGAGTAGTATAAATAAAGGGGAAGGGGTAGCCTCCTCCTCTTGAAAGTTGTAGAGGTTTTTGTGTTTCTTTAAGTTTTGCCCACTTTGTTGTGAGGCTTTGTAAATCTCCTTTTCCAGAAATTCAAATATTTTTCATTCATACTTGAATTTACATTAAGCATTTACTTTATGTCTTAAATTTAGCATTTAAATTCTTCCAATTTACTTTATCGTAATTTGCTTTCTCACAATTTGGATTTGCCTCCCCTCCTTCTAAATGCTGCTGATCTGAGATGTCTTGAGTATGCTTATATGGTTTTTCATCTCTCTTGCACCTTAGAATAGAGTAGAGATCTAGTTTTCTATCAAGTTGCAACTTTGTATAGAACTTGTTCTTTGCGCAGCAGTCAGTGTTTGATTTTTGGAAAAATCTAGAAAAATTATTTTTGAGTGATTCTTGTTGGAGACAATGCATAGCTCACATATACATTTGTGCGAAACTTTGGGAGTCCACTGGATTCACTGTTTGGGCACCATGAGGTGAAAACCAAGCCCTAAACTTTCTATTCGAAATTCTGACAGCCTATGATATTTGATTTTTCTACAAAGGTTTCTGTGGTGGTTTCTGGTGGAGTTTTTCGTGACTCATTTGTTCATAGGAAGGATAATTTCAAAATTTTCTAAAGCAACAGAAATTCACCAATCACCTGCTCCAATTGAGGATAATTTCTGAAAATTCTGTTTTTACTTTTCTGAAAGTGATGTGATTTGGTTTAATCTCCTTTCTAAAAGTAAGAGTTGAATTGATTTCTTTTCATTTTGGACACTTGATAACCAGGACTGTGACTCAAAAATCCCCACATATTCCATGGTTCTTATCTATGCAAGTTAGGGGTACACATAGTTGTCTATTTGTTCGGGTCTTTCACGATTTTGTTTTGCGCGATCTTTTTGAGGTCTTAATTGGAGTATTTTATAGAAAAAATTTTATTTGCAACCATTCACCCTTTTCTCTGTTCGCCATCTCGATACTTCACAGCTCTATATATTACTCAGCGACAAAATTACAATCCTGATCAATCAAATGCTAAACACAATGTGGGAACCGTGCCCTTCATACCTCGGAGTGTTTTCTTCGTATGACCAGTAGTTCAAGCTCACGAGCTATATTATTTTGCTGTCTTCTCACGTGTTTGAAGACGGATTTAGGGAGTTGACGAGCCGTTTCTACCACTTCCTGAATCACAAAGCGATGTTTTTTTTAATGTTGGTCAGGAGTTCTGATATTTATTATAAAAAAAGAATCATCGAATGAGCTACATACGCACGTACTTCATACATACCACCCACACACACTTACGTTCATACATACCACCCACACACACTTACGTGTACGCACACGCTCCTACACGCGCTCATATCGAGCGACGCTCGAACGTGAGCGGGCTAAGCGTGCTACGGGCACGCTCGCACAAAGCAATGTTTTGATCTCTATTCTTCCGGCCGCCTTCAACAGTGGCACCACAGCGCAACAATCAGATTCTAAAGTAGTTGACTTCGGCATCTAATCCGCCTCCAACGTGAGGCCCATCACGCATGCTTTGGCTTTGGCCTCTGCTTCAGCTCCATTCAGCAGTACTTCCCATGCTGAAAGTAAAACCTTGCCCTCGTGAATCGTGATCTATGTTACTCTTATAATTTAGAAACGAGTGTATCGGTATCATATACGGTCAAATATCATATCTGTTCGTAGCAGTGAATTTTCTATTTTTAAAAATAAAATAATTCCTAATAATTCTTTGATACTTTCCCGATACCTCTCAACTATAATACCTTTTATCAACTCGAAAAGAGATGCTAAAATCGTTTATTCTTATCCTACTGTTCCTTCTCATTTCCTTTTTGCTCCCAACACCACTGCCCCTGTTCCTCTCTTCCTCTGGGCTCCCATACCGACATTCTTCTCCCCTAATAGATAGCAGTACGCGGCACCTCTCACCCTGTTGGGGCAACGATGCCACTAGTATTCATCCTCACACTAATACTCTTCTTCTTTCTTAACTGTGATAATACAGTATACTCCCAAGTAGTTAGTGGCAACCAGAAGCTGATGAGGGCAGCAGTGGCTAGAAGGCAAGACAAATGACAGTGGCTAGCAAAAATAGAAGAGCATCATTGCGGAGACATTTAAGGCAGCAATGGACTAGATGCCCTAAGCTGCTTGCTATGGGTTGATGAGCCTTCAAGATGATTTAGCCTATTTGTATTATCATTTCTTGGTTATTGTCTCTTTTATATCTATTTTGTGTATGATATACCATATATCTTGTATTTTTCTATATTATTTTATTGTTACTCCCTCCGTTTCAAAACATAAGGCATGGTCTCATAAACTCTACTATGACCCTTGATTTCTCTTATCCAATATCATTCATATAAACAAAATCACTATCATTACAAAGTACTTCTAAATACGAATTCAATGGTACCACTTTTATATCACAAAATCTTTATATAGTTAAACAAATCATTGGTTAAAGATTTCAAAGTTTGAATCTTAAAATGCGTGCGCACCTTATATTTTGAAACAGAGGGAGTATTATATATACACATATTGTTGTATCGACGTTTTTAGGAAAATAGCGTGTCACGTATTTGTATTGGCGTATCAGGGTATACTAGCTTTTGATCGCAGGTGACATAAATAGAGGTGGGCACTCGGGCCGGGCTCTTTCGGGCTGGCCCGAGGCACGGTAGGTATGGCACGGTTCGAAGTCCGGCTCAGCACGACACTGTAGCACGAGCCGTGCTGGGCTCGAGAACCAAGCACGATGGGAGGCACGACATGTAGCATGGGCCGTGTTGGGCCTGATGACTCAGGGTATGAGAAAGAAACTCAGTATGAAGATCACCAACCCACATAGCATGAGCGTTATGGACGTATCCAACAGCATGAACGCCACACCGCTGCCGACATCTGAGAGAGATGGGTCAGCTCTCTCTCACCCGTCTCTCTCAATTTCTCCCTCGCTCATCCGTTTCTCTCAATTTCTCCCTCGCTCATCCGTCTCTCTCAATCTCCATTGCCTCTCTTCCTCACTCTTTCGTTACCCTCTCTCGCTCGTGTTCAGCACATCTCCCTCGTTCTAAGAATAAATAAATTTTATCTTTTTTCTATAATATTTGTGTCTACTGTCTTAACTCCATGTATTTCTGGTTCCTTTCTTCTCGTCACAATAGTGCAAATGGGCTGGGTCTGAGCTGACACGGCACGAAGCAGGCATGAAGTGCAAATGGGCTGTTCTTGGGCTCGCCAAAGGTGAGTCAGGCCGGCCTGACACAGCACGGCGGACACGACAGACCTTTACGGTCCAGTACGATTCAGACACGAAACTCGATAAATCTATACCGGACCGGACCAGCCCGACATGACGACCACGTCTAGACAGAACCGATTCTTGCATCTCCAGAATTCGCAGCAAAAGCTCCGTCATCATTCAATTTAACCGAGCCATTAAGGGCTTCTCCGAAACTAGCTTAGGTTTTGCGCCTCCACTTTCTGACGACTGCTCCATGTATGGTACAAGAGGCTTCTTTCCCTTCTGTTCTGTGCTGCCGCTAGCACGCCGGATGGTGAACAGCTCCTCTCAATAAGACAACAGGAAATCCACAGAAGCTAAAAAAGAGAACCCGGTTGCACCATGAGTCAGTTCATTTCACACGTGCCAAGTACGCCAAAGTAGAAGGATTCGTCAGGCTCCATTTTCAGACGACAATGCATCCAGAACCAACAGCAACCAGTCTGGCCCAAACACTACTACAGAACTGGACATCACAACCGCCTATTTGAAGCGGTTTGGTGCGAACCCGTTGTGATGTTCGCACCAGAAGCGGTTCGTAGGCAACGGTCCGAAGAGGGCTTCCAGAAGCGGTTTGAGACACGAACCGCTTCAGATATGTTGCTTTCTAGAAGCGGTTCGTGTCTCAAACCGCTTCGATTTCCAAGCGGTTTGAGACACGAACCGCTTCTAGAAAGCAACATCTGAAGCGGTTCGTGTCTCAAACCGCCTCGAGCCCTCCCGCCCAGCCCATTTAAACCCTTCTTCCTCACGAGCCTGCAGCAGAGGTACATCGAACAGAGAAGGGCGGGCCAAGCACTGTTTTTGGGGGAGGTGCTGTCCAAATTTTTAATTGGGGGTGATTAGCTCCAAATTAAATGTTTCAAGGTTAGTGACATCATGCCAACATCCTTCTCACCTAGATATTGCAATTTTTTCAATGGATGTGGAGAAATTTTGAACTTTTAAGCAAGAATATGCATGATAAAATTTACTGGAGTTCTTCCCCAAAATTTATTTTGTATGCTTGTTTTTGTTGTTGTATGGAGATGTAGGGTGTAGATCTAGGTGCTTGTTACCTTTAGAATCTTAAATATCACAATAAGTTGGG
This sequence comes from Guadua angustifolia, assembly GCA_036346375.1. Lineage (NCBI taxonomy): Eukaryota > Viridiplantae > Streptophyta > Magnoliopsida > Poales > Poaceae > Guadua > Guadua angustifolia. The sequence continues at coordinate 14,048,822 of CM070517.1, forward strand.
GAGATCTAGGTACATTGCAAGGAAGGTAATCATTGGTGTATGAAATAAAATAGAAAAAATGTAGAACTATAAAAGAATAATTACAAAGGTAGAAAGGGATAAAAAATTAGAAATGTATGTTTTTAATTGTATGACGGTGTAGGTGGAGCTTTTTTGTTGGAGAAGAACAATTAATATGGTCATTAATTGTAGACTCAAGAAGAAAAAATAATTACCAAGGTAGATTTAAGAGCTTGTGAGCTATAGATTTTAAATGTACCTATAAGTTAGGTTATAATTTTTGTAACTAAATTTGTTACAATTTTTAATGAAATTATAACTTGGTGTAGATGAATCGGCAATGGATGTACAATGCGGACCGTCGCCGAGAGAGTTCATTGATGGCGTCAGAGCTTTTCTCGATGCGCCGTTGCATTCTTGCCTCGTGCAGCTTCATATGTTGTCCGTGTGTAGATTGCAAGAACGAGAAGGAGCACTCCCAGCGATGGCAAGTTATGAACCACTTGATCATGAGAGGTTTCATGCCAAACTATACTGTTGGACCAACCATGGCGGTTGAGGCGATTAGCCAGAAGACGATGAAGAAGGCGAGGAAGAGGAAGATGGATTGAACAAGATCCTGACGGCACGCAATCTTCGTTCCGTGGAAGAAACAGATTGGTGACTTTGGTGATGATGAGCTAGACCAGATGTCATGTGATTCGAGAGGGAGACTACATGATGAAAGACGGTTTGAGAAGTTTCAATAAGATGTTAGAGGACCACAGTAACTCCTTTGTACCCAAACTGTAGGCGGGGACACGTAAAGTCGCGTACCACTGCTCGAACTCATGCAATGGAAGGCTACAAATGGTGTGTCGATAAGGGATTCGATGAGTTGTTATCACTCGTAAAGAAGTTGCTTCCGAAGATAACACTCTACCCGAATCTACATATGAAGCCAAGCAAGTCGTCCGTCTTTGGGATTGGAAGTACGAAGATACACGCATGTCCTAATGATTGTATCTGTATCGTAAAGAGTATGCCGATTTGGATGTTTATCCAAGTGCAAAGAATCACGGTATAAGGTGAAACGTGGCGATCCGGTGAAATAGATGGGGAGCGTAAGAAGAAGAGACCTCCACCTAAAGTGTTGTGGTATTTCCTTCTCGATCCCCGATTGAAACGTATGTTTGCTAACAAAGCGCATGCCGAGATGATGCGTTGGCACAAAGAAGAGCGTAAGGACGACGGGATGCTTAGACACCCCGCAGATGGCTCACAAGTGGAGGAAAGTCGACCGGACGCATCGGACTTCGCAGATGAGGTGAGAAATATAAGGTTTGGGTTGAGCACCGATGGGATGAATCCTTTCGAGAATTGAGCGGCAGACCATAGCACTTTGGCTTTGTTACACTATGTATCTATAACATTCCTCCATGGCTATGCATGAAGCGAAAGTACATCATGATGCCGTTGTTGATCCAAGGCCCCAAGCAACACGGAAATGACATCGATGTTCACCGAAACCATTGGTTGAAGATCTTGTGACGTTAGGGAGGATGGTGCAAGGGTATGGGATGAGTACAAAGGGAGTATTTCACCCCACGTGCTTTGTTATTTGTAACAATCAACGATCGGCTCGCTCTCGGTGAACTGTCGGCCTAACTATCAAAGGATATAGAGCACGCATCCGATTGCTTAGATGAAACGGACGGCATGTACCGAAAAACTCTCGGAAGGTTGTGTACATGGGTCACCGTAGGTTTCTTCGTCTTTAGTCACCCGCTGCGGAAGAAAGGCAGAAATTTAACGGTCAACTGGACCTTCGTGCAAGGCCTCAACATCGTAGTGGGCCACGTGTGTTTGCTATGGTAAAGGATTTGAACGTAGTATTTGGAAAGGGTCCCGAAGCAAACATGTGCGTAATGAGGATGGTCAGCACCCATGTGGAAGAAGAAGTCAATATTTTGGGACTTGCCATATTGGGAAGTCATGGAGGTTCGTCACTCGCTTGACTTCATGCACATCACGAAGAATGTCTCGCTTGAATCGCTAGGCTACCTAGATATGTATGGAAAATCGAAAGATACACTACAAGCTCGGAAGGACCTTAAACTCTTGGGCCGAGGAACGACTTACATCCGGAAAAAGAGGAAAGGACAACATTACCTACATCCTGCGAGCTACACTCTAAGCAAAGAAGAGAAAAAAAGCATGATAGAGTTCCTGAACAGTGTGAAGGTCCCTTCCGGATACTCCTCCAATGTAAAGAGACTCATAAACACGAAAGAGAATAAAATCGTACACATGAAATCCCATGACTGTCTTGTGTTAATGACACAGTTTGCTCCCATGGCTGTGAGAGGCATACTGCCCGAGTGGGTACGTGGAACAATCACAAAGCTGTGTTCTTTTTTCAACGCGGTTTCACAGAAGGTCATCGACCCAGATAAACTAAGTAAGCTGCGCAGGATGACGTGGTACAAAGTGTGGTTAGTCTTGAGATGATCTTTCCTCCTGCATTCTTTGATATTATGGTCCATCTCACTTGCTCACCTTGTCAAAGAGATAGGTATTCTCGACCGTGTATCTCGCACAACATGTTCCCTTCGAGAGGTACATGAGTGTGCTAAAGAAGTATGTCCGTGAACTGTTTCGTCCGGAAGGATGCATTGCCGAGGGTTATGGGACGAGAGGAGGTGATTGAGTTTTGTGTGGATTACATTAATGATCTAAACCCGATCGGCGTCCTATATCACGCCATGAGGGAGGCTACGGGGAAAAGGGACACTAGGAAGGAAAGCAATTGCATGCAATGATCTTCTTACATTTAAGCAAGCACATTTCACGGTTTTGATACAATCAATCGTAGTGGCCCGTATGTCCTTGAGCACAAGAGTATTCTACGCCACGATTTCCGGGAGGTCTCGAGGATTGATAACCTGAAGCACATGGATTCTTTTGGCGCTTGGTTACAAAACTACATCCTTTTGAAAGGGTCGACAATGAACAGGTTGTAACGCTTTGCCTCGGGACCATCTAGTGAAATCGTGACATTCAAGGGTACGAGATAAATGGTTACACATTCTACACCGAGCCCAGATAACAAGAGCACCAACCGTAATAGCGGTGTCCGTATAGATGCCAAGACAACAAAGGCAAGGTGGATACATATTATGGTTTCATAGAAGAGATATGGGAGCTCGACTATGGACCTTTGAAGGTCCCTCTATTTAAGTGCCAATGGGTCAAACCGACTTCAAGCGGCGTGAAGGTCGACAAATACGGTATGACAATCGTGGACCTCATGCAAGTCGACTCTGCGCGAACCGTTAGTCTCGCGAATGATGTGAGACAGGTCTTCTCGTAATGGACATGTCAAGCAAACCTAAGAAGCGAAGGACAAGAAAGATTGTAGTAGTAAGCCAAAGCGACACGTGGTTCTCCAAGGCAAACGAAGGATTGTTGGAGTTGAGGACGTCCAGAGACGAGGAAGAGTATAGTCGGCCTGACGAGCTCCCTCCTTTCATTTGTGGATGTCGACATAAGCCTCCTCAATGACACAGACGTGGATGCTCCTTTCATACGTCGCGATCATAATGAAGGAACACTTGTAAAGACAAAGTATGTGACTACTTGAGATGTACTGATTTAAGTGTTGGGGTGAGGTGTGTGCAATGCGACCTTGCAATGTAACTAGGAAAGTGTTGGGGTGAGGTGTGTAATCTTTGCGACCTTGCAATGTAACTAGGAAAGTGGCAATGATGTTCACTTTCTTTTTGTACTAGTAAATCGTGCGAGATTAGGAAAGTTTTTATTATGAATTTTGCTTGATTTTTGTTATGAATTCTACAAATCCTCAAGTTTTTATTATGAATTTTTCAGATTTTTGTTATGAATTCTACAAATTCTACAAATCCTCAAGTTTTTATTATGATTTTTTCAGATTTTGTTATGAATCCTACAAATCCTCAAGTTTTTATTATGATTTTTTCAGATTTTTGTTATGAATTCTACAAATCCTCAAGTTTTTATTGTGAATTTTGCAGATTTTTGTTATGAATTCTACAAATCCTCAAGTTTTTATTATGAATTTTTCAGATTTTTGTTATGAATTCTACAAGCGGTTGGTATAAAAACCGCTAGGAAATTACCTCTACACGTGGTTGGTAATACTAACCGCTTGTAGTAGTCTTCGGCCAATATTCAAAACAATATGGTGCCCTTGCAGTTGACAAGATCTCCTCTCCCCAGGCTGGCGCGTGGTGCTTGAGTGCGAGCCGAGCCCGCGAGGTTCGAGCCCCACTCGCGCCCCTAGCCATTCTTTTTTTGTTAGGCACATTTACAAGCGGTTCGTAATACCAACCGCTTGTAGAAGTCTATACTGGCGGTTGGTATTACCAACCGCTTGAGTCTATATACAAGCGGTTGGTATTACCAACCGCTTGTAGAGGTCCCATATAAGTACTCCACACACCAATTTTTCTAAGTCCCCGCCTCGCACCACAAAATTTCTAAGTCCTGGCGCTCTCTCCTGTCTCACCGCCTCCGCCCTCCGTCGAGACCCAGCGCCGCCCGTCGCCCTCGTCGCCACACCACCATCCCGTGGCGCCACTCCACCCCCGGTGCCACTCCACCCCCGGTGCCACTCCACCATCCCGGCGCCACTCGACCTCCTGCGCGGGCGCGTGACCTCGTCGCCGCCTCTCCTCACCCACCTCGCCGACGCCACCTCGCCGTAGCCTCCTCGCCACCTCCCGGCGCTCCTCTGCCGCCCGCTCGCCGCCCACCATTCCACCCGGAGGACGAGGTATAGTGCACAAGACGCCTTCGTCCTCCCTCTCTAATCCCACTGCCCGCAAGGTGTTCGGCGAAATGCCTGAGGAGTCATCTCGAGCGAAATGCCTGAGGAGTCGTCTGGGAAGAAATTAAGTGGCAGGAGGGGGGGAAGAATGACCATATTACCAGCTTGGTGGATGCATGGCTAAGTGTTTTGGTGAATTGTTAATTGTGCATGGTTAATTGTTTTAACTATATGTCGATCGATCGATCTGCATGAGTGAGGTGAGTGCATATTGTTGCAAAATCACATGTATACACTTAGGATTGCTAGCTTGTCCGAACACATCCCGTTGCCATTAGGCCGGCAGCACGATGTACGGCCTTTAGTAGTGACATACGCCGGCACGATGTCCGAACACATACCGAGGGTGCCATGGTCGGAGATCGACACGATCTGATGCTCTCCACTTAGTAAGGGTTGCGGTGATGTGCATGCTATCGTGGAATATTACGTCGTTAAACTCTTTTTCTTTCCGTATAGTAAGTGGTACATAGGCGTAATGCGTACATACTTGTAATGCATGTTTATATATGTAGTCACGATCCGCCTTACGATGAATGATCGATGAGAATTAGCTAGCTAGATAGCTAGCCATATATATAGTTCGTTCGAGAGTGATCGACTAATTAATGTTTGAATTTGTGTGCAAATCGTGCGTATATACGCAGATATAAATAAATTAGAGTGCGTATATATCAATTGTATATGTATCAGTTTTTGGAAGCAGCTGTTTGGTGTTGATGTTCTGTCTCCAGGCATTATGTCAATTGTATATGTATCATGTGAAATATGTAAGTATGTGTGAAATGTATATATAAGTATATATGAAATGTGTAAGTATATGTGAAATGTCAAATTGTGTAAGTACATTTTTTCCGAATATTATATTTGTTTTGTGTTGTAATCTGTGATATGGTTGTTTATGTCAACATTTTTTTTCGAATTAGGATAGATGGAGCAACCAGGACGTGGTGACCCTACTTTCGATGCGGGAGAACAGTTCTTGATGGACTTCATCGCGCTGGGTAGCGCTGCTGCCGCTGAGGCTAATGTTGGTTCCGGTGAGGTCGTGGCGGTTGCGTACCGATGAAGCTAATGTTGGTTCGGTGAGGCCGTGGCGGCTTCAAATGATGAAGCTAATGTTGGTTCCGGTGAGGCCGTTCAGTGCAACCGATGAAGCCATTGGGAAGTCATGGAGGTTCGCTACCGCTTGACTTCATGCACATCACGAAGAATGTCTGCTTGAATCTGCTAGGCTACCTAGATATGTATGGAAAATCGAAAGATACACTACAAGCTCGGAAGGACCTTAAACTCTTGGGCGAGGAACGACTTACATCCGGAAAAAAGAGGAAAGGACAACATTACCTACATCCCGCGAGCTACACTCTAAGCAAAGAAGAGAAAAAAGCATGATAGAGTTCTGAACAGTGTGAAGGTCCTTCCGGATACTCCTCCAATGTAAAGAGACTCATAAACACGAAGAGAATAAAATCGCATACATGAAATCCCATGACTGTCTTGTGTTAATGACACGCTTGCTCTGGTTGTGAGAGGCATATCGCCCGAGTGGGTACGTGGAACAATCACAAAGTCGTGTTCTTTTTTCAACGCGGTTTCACGAAGGTCATCGACCCGATAAACTAAGTAAGCTGCAGGATGACGTGGTACAAAGTGTGGTTAGTCTTGAGATGATCTTTCCTCCTGCATTCTTTGATATTATGGTCCATCTCATTTGCTCACCTTGTCAAAGAGATAGGTATTCTCGGACTCAGTATCCGCACAACATGTTCCCTTTCGAGAGGTACATGAGTGTGCTAAAGAAGTATGTCCGTAACTGCTCTCGTCCCCAGGATGCATTGCCGAGGGTTATGGGACGGAGGAGGTGATTGAGTTTTGTGTGGATTACATTAATGATCTAAACCCGATCGGCGTCCCTATATCACGCCATGAGGGAGGCTACGGGGAAAGGGACACTAGGAAGGAAAGCAATTGCATGCAATGATCTTCTTACATTTAAGCAAGCACATTTCACGGTTTTGATACAATCAATCAGTAGTGGCCCGTATGTCCTTGAGCACAAGAGTATTCTACGCCACGATTTCCGGGAGGTCTCGAGGATTGGATAACCTCGAAGCACATGGATTCTTTTGGCGCTTGGTTACAAAACTACATCCTTTTGAAAGGGTCGACAATGAACAGCTTACAACGCTTGGCTCGGGGACCATCTAGTGAAATCGTGACATTCAAGGGTACGAGATAAATGGTTACACATTCTACACGAGCCGGTGATAACAAGAGCACCAACCGTAATAGCGGTGTCCGTATAGATGCCAAGACAACAAAGGCAAGGTGGATACATATTATGGTTTCATAGAAGAGATATGGAGTTCGACTATGGACCTTTGAAGGTCCCTCTATTTAAGTGCCAATGGGTCAAACCGACTTCAAGCGGCGTGAAGGTCGACAAATACGGATGACAATCGTGGACCTCATGCAAGTCGACTCTGCGCGAACCGCTCGTCCTCGCGAATGATGTGAGACAGTCTTCACGTAATGGACATGTCAAGCAAACCTAAGAAGCGTAAGGACAAGAAAGATTGTAGTAGTAAGCCAAAGCGACACGTGGTTCTCCAAGGCAAACGAAGGATTGTTGAGTTGAGGACGCCACAGACGAGGAAGAGTATAGTCGGCCTCGACGAGCTCCCTCCTTTCATTGTGGATGTCGACATAAGCCTCCTCAATGACACAGACGTGGATGCTCCTTTCATACGCCGCGATCATAATGAAGGAACACTTGTAAAGACAAAGTATGTGACTACTTGAGATGTACAGATTTAAGTGTTGGGGTGAGGTGTGTGCTCGCGACCTTGCAATGTAACTAGGAAAGTGTTGGGGTGAGGTGTGTGCATCGCGACCTTGCAATGTAACTAGGAAAGTGGCAATGATGTTCACTTTCTTTTGTACTAGTAAATCGCAAGATTAGGAAAGTTTTTATTATGAATTTTGCAGATTTTTGTTATGAATTCTACAAATCCTCAAGTTTTTATTATGAATTTTTCAGATTTTTGTTATGAATTCTACAAATTCTACAAATCCTCAAGTTTTTATTATGATTTTTTCAGATTTTGTTATGAATCCTACAAATCCTCAAGTTTTTATTATGATTTTTTCAGATTTTTGTTATGAATTCTACAAATCCTCAAGTTTTTATTGTGAATTTTGCAGATTTTTGTTATGAATTCTACAAATCCTCAAGTTTTTATTATGAATTTTTCAGATTTTTGTTATGAATTCTACAAGCGGTTGGTATAAAAAACCGCTTGTGGAAATTACCTCTACACGCGGTTGGTAATACTAACCGCTTGTAGTAGTGCTTCCGGGCTAATATTCAAAACAATATGGTGCCCCTTGCAGGTTGACAAGATCTCCTCTCCCCCCTGGCTAGCGCGTGGTGCTTGAGTGCGGGCGAGCCCGCGAGGGTTCGAGCCCCACTCGCGCCCCCTAGCCATTCTTTTTTTGTTAGGCACATTTACAAGCGGTTCGTAATACCAACCGCTTGTAGAAGTCCTATGTACAAGCGGTTGGTATTACCAACCGCTTGTAGAGTCCTATATACAAGCGGTTGGTATTACCAACCGCTTGTAGAGGTCCCGGTATAAGTACTCCACACACCAATTTTTCTAAGTCCCCGCTCTCAGACCACAAAATTTCTAAGTCCCCGCGCGCTCTCTCCTGTGTCTCACCGCCGCCCCCTCCGTCGAGACCCCCGCGCCGCCGTCGCCCTCGTCCGCCACACCACCATCCCGGCCGGCGCCACTCCACCCCCGGTGCCACTCCACCCCCGGTGCCACTCCACCATCCCGGCGCCACTCGACCTCCTGACAGGCGCGTGACCTCGCCGCCTCTCCTCACCCACCTCGCCGACGCCACCTCGCCAGAGCCTCCTCCGCCACCTCGCCATGCCTCTCTCTCCGCCGACGCCGCCCCACCATTCCACCGGAGGACCGAGGTATATTGCAAGACGCCTTCCTCCTCCCTCTCTAATCCCATCGCCCAAGAAGGTGTTCGGCGAATGCGAGGAGTCATCTCGAGCGAAATATTCGAGGAGTCGTCTGGGAAGAAATTAAGTGGCGGGGGGGAAGAATGACCATATTACCAGCTTGGTGGATGCATGGCTAAGTGTTTTGGTGAATTGTTAATTGTGCATGGTTAATTGTTTTAACTATATGTCGATCGATCGATCTGCATGAGTGAGGTGAGTGCATATTGTTGCAAAATCACATGTATACACTTAGGATTGCTAGCTTGTCCTAACACATCCTGCTGCCATTAGGCCGGCAGACGATGTACGGCCTTTAGTAGTGACATACGCCGCACGATGTCCTAACACATACCGAGGGTGCTATGGCCGAGATCGATTAACGATATGATGCTCTCCACTTAGTAAGGGTTGCCTGATGTGCATGCTATCTCAGGAATATTACGACGTTAAACTCTTTTTCTTTCCGTATAGTAAGTGGTACATGGGCGTGAGTACGTACATACTTGTATGCGTGCATGTTTATATATGTAGTCACGATCCGCCTTTACGATGAATGATCGATGAGAATTAGCTAGCTAGATAGCTAGCCATATATATAGTTCGCTCGAGAGTGATCGACTAATTAATGTTTGAATTTGTGTAAATCGTATGCGTATATACGCAGATATAAATAAATTAGAGTGCGATATATCAATTGTATATGTATCGCTTTTGGAAGCAAATTGTTTGGTGTTGATGTTCGCTCCAGCATTATGTCAATTGTATATGTATCATGTGAAATATGTAAGTATGTGTGAAATGTATATATAAGTATATATGAAATGTGTAAGTATATGTGAAATGTCAAATTGTGTAAGTACATTTTTTCCTAATATTATATTTGTTTTGTGTTGTAACTGTGATATGGTTGTTTATGTCAACATTTTTTCCGAATTAGGATAGATGGAGCAACCAGACGTGGTGACCCTACTTTCGATGGGAGAACAGTTCTTGATGGACTTCATCGCTACAGTAGCTAGCCGCCGCCACGAGGCTAATGTTGGTTCCGGTGAGGTCGTGGCGGTTGCGTACCGATGAAGCTAATGTTGGTTCGGTGAGGCCGTGGCGGCTTCAAATGATGAAGCTAATGTTGGTTCCGGTGAGGCCGTTCAGCCGCAACCGATGAAGCCATTGACGCTGAGCCACCGGTTCCGGCGAGGATGAGGTATAGCCGTAACAATATAATCCTGTGGACATGTTAATCAATCGCAATTCATTAATATAATACACTCGACACGCTTATACATATGTTTGTGTATTTCAAGCCCGTACATCGAAAGCAACCAACCCAGCCATCGGGGACCTAACAAGAAGCCATCCACAAAGCACGGTTTACGGACGTTAACAACGAAGGATGCCGTTGCCCTCTTTCAGCAGCTTGGGCCGCATAACAACGCTTGCGGTTATCACGTGAGGGATCACGCCCCAATTAGCATCATAAATGGCCCGCAGCCTCAAGCTACCAAGGACATGCTCGAAAGATATTAAGGAAAATTTCACATTTCCTAAAGGGAAGGAAGATAAGGCCAAGAAATTCACTTTGAAGAAAATGGCCACCATGTTTCAGCGTGGAAGACGTCTCTCACCCGCAAGTATGTGCGTAGGAGAAATACCCGACTTCAACCAATTTCCTAAGTCATGCGGATCACCGAAGCATTCCAGAGTACAAGTCGCCAATCAAGGCCGCATCATGAGTCAAAAGAACAAGGCCAATTCACGAAGAAGAAATACCATCACCATCTTGGCACCGGTGGTTACCTCAAGGCAGCATCAAATGGGAGAAGCGGAAGAAGAATTATTGGCGAAGGACATCACACTGCTACCACTTCAGGGATCCGCGCTGCGCAATTGGTTTATGGGTCACGGGAGCCTTTCAGATGATGGCGACTTGGTGATGGCACCAGAGTGCAAGAGGTCGGTCAAAGGATTGTACAAACCGCCGAAAGGCCTCAGGCAGTACGTTCAAGCGATATAGGGAGAATGACGAGCTAACACATGCCCTTCAAAACCCCGAGCACCGGGACGGACACGAGGTATGGGCAAGCATACGCCGTGGAAGTACGGTTTCGCCAAAGATGTGGGTACGACAGAGAGCAGCAGAGAAGCAAAACAAGAGAATCACATAAAGTGTACCAATTGGAACAAGAGCTCGAGCAACCCAAAGCTAGCATTGGTGAGCAAATTGCGCAACAAGTACAACTTGCCCTCAAGAAGCTCCAGGACTAGGTCCGAGCAATCACCGGACGCCGGATCAGCCCTCCGCGGCGGTGGAGTAGTGCCGCCCACCGGGCCCTGGCGGAGAACTTGCTAGCCCGCTACCCGTGGATGACATAAGGGTTCGCCGCCAGTGAGCTACACGTCGATGCGCGTAACTCGTCCATCAAGGTGGCTTACGGCATGGCATATCCGGTGGAGCAGGGCAGACGTTCCATCGCAACGAATACCCCGGTTACTCAAGGTCGCGGTGGAGGAGGTGCTTGAGCGGATTTGAAGAACTTCACCTCGATATTACGGAGGCGGCGACATGAACAAGCTTGGACAGCCCTCCACAATATCATCCTCTGGCGCAAACGGTACATCATATTTCAGATGGTGTGGAGGTGTCATCTCCACCACGGCAACCCACGCCCAACGTCACCTCCACGCAATGCCTCGCCGGAAAAAGAGCACGCCTCCACCACCCGCCCACGAAGAAGCCCTACTCCGCCACCACCATCTCAAACAAAAACGAACCCCCCGAGGAAAACCACACCTCCACCATCTCCTCCAAGGAAGAAGCTCGATAGCAGAAAGGGTCCTCCACCCGCTCCCAAGAAGGTCTCCTCCAGCCGATCAACAAAGACAAAGGAACCTACAAAGAGGGCATATGATATGACACCGGAGGAGACTGACGCGGTAACGAAATCAGAATTGGCTGCACACTTTGCAAAAAAGAAGCCAGAGCCAAAGAAGGAACCAATTGATCCAAAAGCGGCGGAACACTTCGCGACATGCCGTGCAAAGCCACTGCCTGTGCCTTCCAACTATGAACGGACAATACTAAAGGCTACATAAGAATAAACGTGGTCAGGCGGCGGCGGGAAAGAACAAGAGAGACCAAGATCAGGAGAACCTCGAGAAATTTATGAAGGATGCAGGAATCAGTTCCGCAGCTGTAGCTCTTGGATTAACAGATGATCTCCCAAAGGCAAAGGTCAAATGGCAATATAAGTTGGGTCGGGAGCTGATTGACCCTAATGAGATAAAGGATCTGCCAACCAAGATGCGCAATTTCACGAATGGTACATGACAGAGTCCGCTCAAGGAAGAGCGATGTTCCTCCGCTTCAAACAAGATGATTTTTATCGCGGGAACAACAAAGATATGGCTTGAATTCGATGACTTCTACAATATTTACCATGCCGACTCCATCAACGTGTCTCTCATGAGTTGTTGGTGCCCGTAAGTGCCAAGCTCATACCTTTACCGTGTGCTTCCTCGCATAATAAAATTGCAACTCTTAAACTTATACCTTTCTATGTAGAATGGAGATACAAAGATGTAGAAAAGAGAACATCTTCAACGAGGCTTCATCGACCCGAGATTGTTAACGAGTACGTCTTTGGATTGAGAAATGGCGAAAGGATGTTGAAGATTACATTCTCGATGCATTCTTGGGACAAAGACTACAAACCGTATATACTACGCCCTTCAACTTCGGCACGATATATACAACCTCTCGTTCTTATATTTTCCAAGGCATTGATAATACTACTAGCTAGTTACATATATGTTGCAATACATATATGAATAGGTATCATCGATCCTTCTTGTCATCAAGCTTGATAGCAAATGGATCGTTGTTCAAGACTCAAAAGGACTCGGTGGACCAATATCAATATATCATTGACACCCTAAACAGTATATACCAATATACGATAGTTTTAATTCCTTATTATATATGTTGAAATACCTTGCTAATTCAACTCGATAATTACTACTCATAATAACGCATCACACAGGGCATTCGCAAGGTTCCGAAAGAAGCAACAAGGAGATTTCGAGAACGAATTTGATGTACAAATAAGCACTCGAGCGATTAAAGAATATTAATATGCCGTAATGAGTTTTTCATCCCAATAATAATTGTTTTCTTCTCAAATTTCATCGCAGTTCTACTGATGCACACGAGGAAACAATTTATGTGGCTATTATGTGTGCCACTATATGCAAACTATTACCCACGGCGATGTGCCGACAACCAACGCCGAGGTAGTGTGAACATGTCAATTTCTTAGTACTTAATTACACTTTAATTACATGTCCAGAGATTTATTTACTTCCCACTTTGTCAGCCCAACATCGATGAGCTGTGCATGATCCCGCCGCACCGAAAGTTAAAGCAATCCAAGAACAACTCATCGGCTTTATTGTTGATTTAGATTGTATCCCCAAAGGCGAGTTCCACGCAGATGGTTGGAGTCCTTGTCCTCAAATAAGGACAGTGAACTCGACGACATCAACGCCGACCAAGGGCACAAAGAGCGACGCATGCAAGAAATGAGCTCAAGATTCACCCTTTTATTCTTTGAAACTTGTAAAAGTGACGATTATTTCATGTGTTCATCCTTGTTCATTTTTAGTCTAGCTATTAAGTTCAGATCATGTAAAAGAACATGTAATTATCTTAATGATCGTGCATGAATAATATATATTTAATTATTGTGTCAAAAAACTCCTGTAGTTCTATATATTTTAATTGTCAAAATCTATATAAAAATAAAACCCTCTGAAAACATATTCTATATTGAATATAATCAAGGGCAGTGAACGATCGTGCATCAACGTCGACCAAGGATATAAAGAGCGACGATGCAAGAATTGAGCTCAAGATTCGCCTTTTATTCTTTGAAACTTGTAAAAGTGGCTTATTATTTCATGTGTTCATCAACTTGACCATTTTTAGTCTATTAAGTTCAGATTTTTACAGAAATGAACCTGTAATTATCTGAATGAGTACGCATGAATAATATTTATTTAATTATGTCAAAAACTCTTGTAGTTCTATTTATTTTAATTATCAAAACCTATATCAAAAACCCTCCGAAAACATATTCTATACTGAATATAATGAAAACGCAGGTTGTCTGGGTCTTCTCTAACACCAACCGCCAGGAGAGGCTCTTCCAAGCTGGTTGGAGTTACTCGATCGCCAGAAGTGTGGAACCACAAGCGAGTTGGAACTGCCAGATACCCGACGGGTATCACTCGCGGTTGCTTACAAGCGGTTCTAAAACCGCTTCTGAAAGCGGTTTCGAACCGCTTGTGCATGCCCGATCCGCAGTAGTGAAAGAAGATCAGCCGGTTTTGCTATGGAAGCGCTCACTTACACCTGATTGCAGCGCGAAGCGACCGAGCATGAGGACAGCTAAAGACTGCACTTCCACCGCTACAGGAATCGATATTATTTTCGTCGGTCGAAAACTAATGAAAATAAGGATAAAATCGACGAAAATAGCTGTTTTCGTCGGCAAACTGACGAAATTAAGTTAACGAAAATATCCGTATTTTCGTCGGCCGAGACAGCTGACGAAAATATTGGCCGTTAACTAGCCTGTCCTGTGCCTGCTGATGTGGTAGGGCTATTTTTGTCGGCCAGCAGCCAGGCCACGTCACTTGGTGTCCCTGATAGGTATTTTCGTTGGCCTAGTTTCGTCAGCTAGGGCCGACGAAAATACGTTTGCAAATATTAAAAAAATACAGAAAATTATAAAAAACCCAGAAAATTTACAGAATATCATAGCATGCATATAATTCCTAGAAAATTCACTGCATACATATAATTCACAGAAAAATTCCATAAAATTATACGAAATTCTAACAACCATAGAATATCCATCACAAGTTCATTATAGATATTCATCATATAAATCCACGTCACACATCTGCATATCCGAACACAACCATCATTATTGGGGCTCAATATACTTCAACATTGATGTGCCAGTATATGACAAAGGAACCAGTCCACAATATTTTGGGCATCAACTCCTGCAACCAGCAAAATAGTCAAGCACGGTAAAGACAAAGGAACTAATGCAGAACACTGATAAATGCAAAAACATGAGAGCATTACATGACAACTAGAAAGAAAAACTGAGTGAAAGATTTACAACACAGGCAGGGCATCCAAATTAATGTCAGAACAAAGTCATAATAAGGGTTCAAAAAATCGGAACCATTTGGAAATATAGAGTGTTGATTTCAAAATTATAGCAAAAGAACATGGCATCAATCTCAAGAAGAGAAGTTAGTTAAATTTCCTTTTCTACATACGACTAATCTATATTAGATAAATCCACTATCATTCTTTTCTAAGGATTTGCCAAGTAGGACACTTACATCCTCAATTCCTCACTGGAATTGGACCCCTGTGACTTACAAATGTGTTATGAATTTCTGATACACAAGGTGCGATGAAAATTATACTCAACAAAAATATGAATGAAAACTGAAAATGAGTAACTAAATGGAGTAAATGTCATTTGTCTCAGTACGCACCTAGCTTTCCATTTAACATTTTTAGTACACATTCTCCTCTTGACAACAATTAATTTATTAATAATCCTTTTCAAGTTTTTTCTTTGTTACTATAAAAGATATAGCTAGTTGAAGTGTTCAACCTGTTAGGAATCCAATGGTTAAGCAGTAAGCTATCAAATAGCAATTGCTAGAGAGTACTAACGCAAGCATTTATGAAGTAATAATCAACTTTAGATGTAGGTCTGGAATTGAATAAATACACAAATAACACACATACCACAGATTTACCTCACAAATTCAAATTTAACTTGGTGAAGTGTGGAAGTCATGGCTGCTACCCACATCGCCGCCTGAGTTGAAATATTGACTAACTAATGTTTGGTGAAGTGTGGAATTCATGGTGACCCTGAATTACTACCAATATCGCCTCCAGCTTCAGGAGGCGGTGGCGGTTCCTTATGATGTATCCAAAAGTTTGCAAAAATTACCACTATTAATGTAAATAACCAAACAATTGGAATGAAATATACCATATTTGTAGGTGGGAAGATAAAAGTAGGAGGTGAAGGAAGTTGAAATGGTGGAAGGGACATAGCCGATCCCAAGTGAGCAAATAAAATGTCCTGAAAAGTAAGAACAAAAATTTCATTTGAAAATGTTAAAATCTAGTAACATTAAATAATTCTAAGTGTAAATGGCTATATCTAAACATTGTATATTAGACAAAAAAAATTCACAATTGGATGTAGTTAAATTCATAAACTTTACAACTAGCTAACAACTACGATTCATTGAGCACAATTCAAAATATTTCTTTTAACTTAAAGCATTTGAATTCATAAAAGATAAAATGTACTTACTTGAATGTGTTGCTGTTGTGATCTCTGCTATTCAATCATGTACTGGTCACATTGCTTCATCCTTTCCTCTGCTTGTCTCAACAGTTCTTCTTATTGCCTTATTGCTGCCTGCTGTCGCCTCAATATCTCTTCCTCCCATCTAACATCACGAGAACTTCGTGAGCTACTCTGAGAAGAAGATGACTTCGCCTCGGCTAAGGCTTCACTGGAATCGACGATCCCGTTGAACATGGGAAATCTGCCATGTTTCTTGCCACCACCACTTGAGTACAAAGCAACCATATCGATCTCCTCTTTCCTCCAATCATAGTCATTTCCGTAACGTTCGACCATCAATTCTCCATACCGAGCCTACAATATATGCAATTTAGGAGAAATCTTGAAAATGCATTGAGTTTGTACTTTGAAAATTGTACTGACCAAATTTTGTGAAGCTGTAGAACTACAAAGCTGATCAGGTTGTGTAGGATCAGCTCCATAGTGGCTCTGAAGATACGTCTCAATAGAGCTTGGCGCAACTCCACTTTGAGCCTCCTGTAATGCAATGTTCACTTGTGTTAGTGAGTACAATTGTAAGATATAATCTAAAGAGTTAACAACTACGATATAACAAACATACCATTCGCTTAGCGAGACGAAGATGTCCATCGACGCCATACCGTTGAGTTACCCTAGGACCTGCCTAGCGATTGCCCCTCTTCATCCTAGACTGCTCCACGAAGGCAGGCGAGGCCCAGTAGGCACAGAGTGCTTGCCAAGCATCAAGACACTTCCTGAGCCAAGACAGGTCCACCTGCAGGTACTCATCTTCTTGAAGGTAGATTTTCGAAGCACCTAGCTTCTTGCTCATATCTTGGTGTTTGAACATCTTATAGACAGTACATACACATTGCTTGGATACGAGCATTGGACATCATGTCCTTCACCACCCTTTTTGCAATATTCTCGAAAACATACTTCACTTTAGCTACCAATGACTACTCTTATCTATCAGGCAAACAATACCTCAACTAATTGTGGAAACACAATATTGTTAGACATCTTTATTCTAAAACTAACAATGTACAAGAAAAGTGAGATTGTTGGGTTGATCTCCAATATTGTTGATCAAACAACCTGTCAAAAATTTATTGAAGTTAGAATATTGGTCAAGAAAGAAAGTAGTCAAACGAAATGCTAATACTTACTCGAAATACTTGTCCATTTCTTCGATGTTCGCATACATATACAACAATGTGGCATTTCATTCCTTCAAAGGTAGAGCGTGATTCGAACTTCCACCAACAACCTTGCCTTTCCACTGTAATATTTTTAGATTACTGGCAGGAATGTCTTGAGAGGTGTGATATAGTGATATATGAATATTGATGTTGTGTTCATCAGCGAAATATGTGCTTGTGTAGTACGATATCTCCTTGAGATAAAATGCTTCTGCAATACATGCTTCAAATCGTGGTTTGTTACGGATGGTTGCCCAAATTTGTTTAAGATTTCATTCTACTGGGTACATCCACCGGTATTGCATGGGACCGCCAACCTCCACTTCATATAGCAAATGCACCAACAAATGTTGCATTGCATTTATAAAACCTGGTGGGAATACCTTCTCCATCTTGTATATAAGCACCGTGATATCCTTCTTCAATTTTCACATCATTGTAGTGGATACTT
This sequence comes from Guadua angustifolia, assembly GCA_036346375.1. Classification (NCBI taxonomy): domain Eukaryota; kingdom Viridiplantae; phylum Streptophyta; class Magnoliopsida; order Poales; family Poaceae; genus Guadua; species Guadua angustifolia. The sequence goes on from CM070517.1 coordinate 14,066,784, forward strand.
CTTTGGCACATAACTGTCTATAGAAAAAACTAAGTTCTATTAATATTGTCCAAACTTCTTCTTTAAAGTAGTCACGGAACATTACAGGGAGTAACCTTTCTATTATAATATGGTAATCATGACTCTTCAGGCCATTTAGCTTTCCAGTTACAATACTCATCGCACGCCTCAGATTTGATGCGTAACCATTAGGAAATTTGATATTTTTCAACCACACAAGTATCACTTTCTTTTCTGCCGGTTTAAGGCAATATGGAGCTCGTGGTTTCCCTCTACATCCTTCTTTATCTTCTCTCACCTCTAGGGTTGGGCAGTCACATATCTCGGCCATATCTTTACGTGCCTTCATATTGTCTTTTGTCTTATCTTTGAAGTCAAAACAAATGCTGACGATACTCTCCGCAACATTTCGTTCTTGGTACATAACATCAATATTATGCAAGAGAATTAGAGATTTAGCATATGAAAGATTCCAAATGGAAGATATGTGAGTCTAATTGCGTGTTCTTTTAACCCCTTCAAACCCATCATCTGTTCGGACTAGCTGATTATGCCAAGCAACGATCTCATGGCCAGTACGACGCTTCGGTGGACCCTTCGTAATGATTGTGTCTTTACGAAATGCATTTCTCTACGTTCTAAATGGGTGACCACGAGGTGTGAAATGCCTATGGCAATCAAAGAAGCAGAACTTGCCACCATTTCTCAAACGTAATGCATCAATATCATCCATACATATTGGACAACATAACCAACCATGTGTGCTCCATCCCGAGAACATGTTGTATGCAGGAAAATCATGTATGTACCAAAGATATGCCGCACGTATGGTAAAATACTCTTTTCTACTATTATCATATGTCCTCACTCCATTCCACAACTGCTTCAGCTCATCAACCAAAGGCTGCATGAACATATCTAAGTGCTTTCTAGGATGATCAGGCCCTGGTATGACAAGGGTTAGAAATACAAACTTATCCTTCATGCATAGCGAGGAAGGAAGATTGTATGTAATTGCAAAGATAGGCCAGCAAGAGTATGAGACTGCACTTGTGTTGAAAGGTGTGAAACCGTCAGTGGCCAACCCAATCCGCACGTTTTGAGGTTCTTTGGAAAAATCTGGGTCATATCTATCTAATACCTTCCACGCCTTTCCATCCGATCGATGACCCATAGAATCCTTGTTGACACGTACGCCTTCTTTATGCCACCTCATATGCTGAGCAGTCGACTTTGATAAGTACGACCGTTGGAGCCTTAGTGTGAGAGGCAGGTATCGTAACACCTTGACTGGTACTCTTGTTGGCAAAGACAATTCCTCTTCGCTCAAGAGCTCCACATATCTAGATTTCTTGCAAGATGTACAGTGATTTGCATTTGCATTTTCTTTCTAGAACAACATACAATTATTGATGCACACATCAATCTTCTAGTAAGGCATTCCAAGGCCGGACAGAAGTTTTTTGGAGTTGTAGAAGTTCTTAGGCATCTTATGAGTCTTTGGTAGAATTTCATATATCAAATCGATCATATCATTGTAACAATCTATAGAGAAGTTGTACTTTGATCTGATAGCTATTAGTCATGTCATGACAGCAAGCTGCGTAACACTCATGGACTCATGCAAAGGTTCTTCTGAAGTTGAAAGAAGACTAAAGAATTATTTAACCTCTGGCCCGAGTTGATCCTCAAACTGCCGAACAAAATCACCAATCATTATATCCATCCGATCCTCTGGGTCATCAAAAGCATTGACCGGATTGGACATATGTCCTTGTAGGGCCTCACCATGCCATGTCTGATAATCCGGCATGAAACCATATTTGCATAGGTTGCGCTCCATATCAGACTTGACATGCCGAGCATAATTCCGACACCTAGAGCACGGACACTTTGCCAAACTGCCACCTGGAGATGAGGAGTACACAAGATCCATGAAAGTTTGTGTATTCACCATCCACTCTTTTGTGGGCATCTCATTACTTCTCCAACCACTGTACATCCACGCACGGTCATCTCCCATTTTCTATGCACTGGGTTATGCTGATGAAATTTCACACAGATGCTACGACATGTCATGAAACCCATACTTCGCCGTCCATCCCTAGAAGGGATTGCACAAAGCTCCTTGCATTTCCCATCTTATTACATAGTACACAGTGGGTTTTGCGAAGTTCTTCGTTGCTCAACGCGTGCCAATTCACGAGACAAAGCAAGACAGAGCGGTCACTTTTGTTGTTTTTCTGTCTCCATGCTTGCGCGAATCGAATCGATTCTCTTGACCGACCGCTGGCGTGCAGCACCTAGCGAACGCACGCCAGACGAGACGTTGCAGCGGACGCCAGCGCTTCTCCCTCTTGTCAGGTGCCACCACGAAATCTCCAAGCGCGCAAACACCAAGAAACCTCGACGATGTGTTCACCGAGGCTTGCACGATATACCGAATTGTCTACAAGAAGGTGATGGGTACTATTATCGTTGTGGAGTAATACTATTGAATCTTGTGATGGACTTATTGTGATGTGTTGAATAAGATTGAATGTGAAGATGGTTGTGTTGAATAAGATTGATTATCTAAGGATCTGCTAGAATGTCTTCTTTTGGTTTGAGAGATTGATATATATTCAGCGGCCTGTACAATTACTTGTCTAAATGCACATGTTGGTGCGACCAGCGTTGGAACACAAATTGGCATATGTAGTACCATATTCTACAAAAATATTGTATTTATAACAGCAACATTACATCCAACCACATACTTACAATCTCACAATATTACTGGTGAATGGTGCAAGTAATGGCATAGTAAAAGTGAAATAATGGCATAAGACACCGCAACTCTAATCCGATCACCGCCTTCGCTGATGGCGGAGTTGGTGCTCTGGGAACGTAAACCGGTCAGGCTCGTTCGTCGTGGTGCGCAAGTCGTAGTGTGTGTCTTCGCCACGCGAGAGTCGCTAATCGGCTAGGACCTGTGTTGCGAACTCAACATGTCCCCACCCACCTCGAGGCTGCATTGATTGCGGTGTCGATGCAGAGTGAAAAGGGAGTGGAAAGAAATTACGCCAAACACCTACCGATGCCACTTGCGATTGTCGTATACTGTTGTGCCCACCGAGAGAACTCGCCCACGAAACTGCGCGACACGCATTTTTAGCACGACCTCGTGTTGACAATAACTTGGGTTGCACAAACATACGGCCAGCGCAAACCAACCTGGCCGAGGTGGGTATCATAGTAGGCGTGGCGGTCTAACGCACCCCAAGCATAACTCTCTGCTTTGGCAATTCACGGGAGGGTGTCCGCTCGATCGGTGTATGTACGTCATCATCTGGCGACGACGGAAGAAGCGTTTGATCCCTCCGCGTGTGCTGCAGACGAACGTGATACGAAAGAAAATGTTAGGTACCTCATACAAAATTATATTCGACATTACATAATAACCTCAGTCGAAGGTAAAGTACCTCACGTGGCGCCTGCGCCGACGATGAAGGCCTAGACGATGAGGGCCTAGACGATGAGGGCAGGTGAGAATGATCGCCGCGCTCGCGCTATACAAGGGATGGCATTACCAAATAGGTCACATTACGTGATTAATTGGAAGTATGACAACTAAATGTTTGTGTTGTACCTGCCGAGAGGAAGAAGATCGTGCGAAGCTTGTTATTCTCCCGAACAAGCTTCGACGTGACGGCGCAGGAGATGACTGTGGCGGCTCATGTGCGAGTCTTTGGCTCTTTGGGGACATCCTCGTGGCTCGCCTTTGGGGACATCATCGTGGCTTTCGGACGGCCGACTCACCGAGCACCTGACGGCCGCATGTGCAGGTGTCGCTACCGAGGACATCACATGACTCCCACATGTAATGACTTCACGATGCCCTTGGCATCGCCCACCATAGAACGCACAACCGCCATGAGCTCGCCACAAGGATGTCGCCACCACGTTGTAGTGCAGCGGAACCCTCCTGCACGATGCGGGTGGCACGCTCAAACTGCACGAAAACATGGTTAGTACAACAAATGTATGCCATTAATATAACATATCTCCGCATCGTCATCACGCCGTGCGCGGTGTCTGCAAAGTGGCCGAGTGCCAACCGCTCCTCGCGCGAGACCTCCTCGGGCCTTGCGGGCGGTGCTCCAGTAAGTCGGGCACGTGTACGAGGCAGGTACCACTGCAAATATGCGACGTAGGAGCGAGGGTCGTAAGGCCGATGCTCCACTACAACCTGCCGCGTGGCGGACTGCTCCCATGCAGTCGTCCACGGTAATTGTGTATCGTGCCAATCATCGCTCCTTTGGCCCTTCCGAGATTGCCTGCGAGAATGAAAATTATAGGTTATAAATTATAATTACAAATAACTGCTCGTACTTATGAAGTGTACTTACTTATGCACTTTTCTTTCTAAAGGCCGGCCAACTGGAGGGGGGATTTCCTGGTGGAGTCCAAATTGGTGCATGACCCTACCTGGGGAGTACGCCTCTACCATATGGCAGAACACGAGGTGACACGTCGTCAACCAGTACGCACTGTCCTGAACACACTGAACTGAAAGTCCATGTGGTGTTGTAGCAAGCAACATATCAGGAGTCCAGGGTTGCCATATGATCTCGTACTCGTGTAGGGTCTCAAATTGGTCATGAAACTCAGTATAGACCCTGCGAGGCCTCTCCCTAGCCCATCCCAAGTAGGAAGCTGTCCACCGTATACCCATGGTGGGAGCGTCCACGGGATGTCCCCTGTAGTAAATATCCTCCAACAGATACGGGTGAATCTCTTCCCGGAAGTACGGGCGCCCCGTGCTCCCAAGACCAGATCTGGAGCAACAGGTAGCAAACTGCAAGAACAGGCTCCCATACTGTCTTCGTGCAAGTCGCAAGATCCCCTATATGTGGAACAGAGCACGTGATCCAAAATCCGAACTCGTGGATCGTCGCCGAGGTGGGCGTCGGCCAAAGCCTCTGCTATGTGGATGTAGCCAGGGTTGACATAATCTCCCTGTGATGTAGGGAACAGCACCCAGCCAAACAGAAAAAGCAGGTAGGCGACAAGGTGACTCCTCACCACGAGCTCAGGAGCATCATTGGGGCAAGGCATGTGGCGGCGGTTACGACAATGAACACCTTGATCGTTCTCGTGGACCGGATCACCAAACACGTGTTGCAACCGTATCTTCGGTCGAGCCTCCTCGGTGGCGGAACTATCGGCATGCCCTCGATAGGCAAGCCGGTAATGTACGATCGTCTGCGGTGTGATGGTCATCTCCCCCCACCGGAAGTGGAATGTGTGGGTCTCCGGCCTCCAACGATCAACAAGCGTGGCGAAGAGAGCGGCGTCATAAGTGTAAGCTTGATGGATGTCCAAGATCCTGCCGTGGCGATAGCTCGACCTCGATGAGAGTGGGCTGGTACCGCTGGTCTAAGGGCCAATACTCCCTCGGTGCTCGGAGAACAAAAGACGGTGGCACGACACCTGTAGGCCACAGCCTGCTACGATGCTTGGCATCGTAGTGCGGGTCAAGCAAAGTCTGTGACTGGGCAGCCATATCCTGCGAGAAGGGGAAAAATAAACGAAAATTAATATAGGTAAGATAAAAAAATTAATATGACATGAAATGTGAACAAATAAAATGTGGTGACTTGACATTAGCACAATATATGATATTACATAACAAATTTATGAAATCACATGAGCGTACTAAACGCACAATTTAAAATGAAATTACATGTAACACAACAAATAACATTAAATGATATTACAATGCATAGCATTTGACGACTGCCATTAGGTAATACGGAGTAGCACGGTACATGGTATTACATTACTTGCACAGGAAAAAATTACATCAAGGCACATTGTCACGGTCACTATGGATGGGCCGACGAGCCGGCCCTATTAGGACAGTTCTTCATTGTATATCCCACTGTCCTACATATACGGCACTTTCATGTAGCTCGTCCGTCTCCCCGCTGACTTGCATCCATATCGTTACGGATTCGCCGTGACTGCCACCGTCCACGGCCGCTCCGCTTTAAAGCGTCATTTTGACACCAAGTGACTTGCTCCGGCCACAGCTCTCTGTAATGCATGTCCAAGCCATAGGAGTTAAACTCCGAACTCCATGTCCCGAACAGATGGTCCGCGTTGAAGTACTCCGAGATGTACGCCACGGTGGACTGACGGAGAACCGCACACGCCGCATATACATGTGAGCATGGCTTGTGCAATAGTAGTGGCTTGTTGCATGTGCATGTGGCCACATCCCTTATCGTGCACACTTGCTTACGGTAGCCTCTGCTATGGCCATCCACGAACTTCTCCGTGAAGCGAACTTCAAACTTTACCGACTCCATCCATGGTGCGGGCGTCGTGGGAGCGAGCTTTCTCTATTTTCTTCTCCATGTACGCGTGCATACGTTCGGAGAACTGCTTTCCCTCGTCTAGATGCCTCTTTGCATTCATCCCCCTGTTCACAAAGTACCCAACGGTCCTGTTCCAGGTCTCCTCCACGATGGCACTGATTGGGAGGGACCGAACACCTTCGTAACACCGTTGTAAACCTTCGACATGTTAGTTGTCATTATGCCGCACCTTGCGCCGTCGGTGTCATGCAACAGGACCACTTCTCTAGCTCGGGCGTGCAATCGCACTCCATCGCGAGAAGTTGTTCACTGCCTCCATGGATCGCGTCGTATGTCTCGCGGTCTCGTCATCGAGCACTCTCCATATGGCCTCGAACTTCCGCCTCTGGTTTTGCATGCGAGTCTCTTGAATGTCTTCATGATTTCCTTCTGCGGAACCTCCTATGCGTGTTCGCGGCAAGATGTCTCATGCACCAGCGATTGACGACGTCATTCCACGGGTACGGTGGTTGTGTCCTCCTTGCATGGTGCCGATGGCGGACATTAACCCAAAGATGCTCGTCGTGATGAGGCATACGTTTGGGCGGTCTGGACAACAGCTTGCTTCACATTTGCTAGGAACCACAACCAGCTCTCCGTGTTCTCGCTTTCCACGATTGCATAGGCCACCGGGAGTAGCTGGTCATTGGCGTCCGCCGCGACCGCCATGAGTATGGTGCCCTTGTACCTGCCGGATAGGAAAGTGCCATCCATGGTCAGCACAGGCCGGCAGTACGTGAAGCCCCGAACGGCTGGCCCGAATGCCCAAAACACCCGGTCGAGGATGAAAGTGTTGGGACCCTTCGTGGGGTGTGGCCTATCCATCTTGTTGATGTATGTCCCAGGATTGGCTTCAGCAATCTGGTGAAGCATGCGAGGGACAAGGTTGTACCTCTCTTCGTACGTGCCGTACACCATCTCTATAACTTTCTTCTTCGCTCGCCACACCTTGGCGTAGCTAACAGGATATCCCACTGTGTTGACCACGTCGGTCATCAATATCTTCGGTGAAAGCGATCCGTCCGTCGTGACCAAGTGAAAATCAGTGACCACATATTTGGACATGACATTTACGTATTCGCAGCTGCTCGGCAATCACATTGTGTGGTCCGTCAGACGGTTATCCTAAAGTCGAACTTCGTGCCCTTGAACTTTTGGGCACGGATCTTCTACCGACACCCAGGATCCATACACTTCACAATGTAGGTCTCTTGGTTCGACCAGACACCTTGGTAGGTGCGGTGATGTTTACGCATATCTAGCAATTACTGTTTGGCGGCACCCTTTGTAGGAAGCGCCCCTACCAGAGAGTGCCTTGATCGAAGGCCCACTCATTGCGGGTTCGTGCTGGAAGCACGAGAGACGTCACCGCCAGTCGTCCCAATGAGAAGACACGTACTCCACATCGATGGACACAATGCCACCGACCGAGCTGCGTCGTCCTCTCCATTGCTATCCGAGTCGACTTCCTCGTCTTCATCGGACATTGCTTCGTCATCATAGCTTCCGGTGCTCGTGGCAGTCAATGCGAGCGGACCAGTACGGCCCGATGTCTTCACTCGCGTGAATGTGGTCCGGACCAGTGTCCTCACCGATAGCCCTAGAGGAAGCTTCGACGTCGACGCCGCCTCCACCGAGGGGACTAGAGGTTTGGCCTCTGTCCAGGAAGCGCACATACACCATCGGCCGACGGTGTATTAACGCTTTGGGGTTCATCACAATTTGCATGTATTCGCGCCACATTGTGCCTCCCACGATCTTGCATAGAACCCACATGTAATTCGAGGAACCTTCCTCGAATCTACCATGTACCGCCTCGATTATGAGATTCTTTCGGCGGTCTCCGATCGAATCGCCTCGCCGCGCGCGTCTGGTCGATGAGACTCATCTCCGTCGAACCGGTCCGGATCACCTTCTTTTCACGAGCTCGAAGGTCCACCCCATATGGACCCTCTCGAATAACGCCGCCACCATAAAACACACACAAATGTTGGATTTCTGCCATTTAATACCTACCATAGAGAAAGATGCAAACATGCGCATTAAACACTAATGTACGATTCGCCAGATCCATAATCAGTATTAATTTAGCAAGTGCGTAAACATCATTTCCATCTGGTACTTTTATGGAAATTATGCACTGTTATTTATTCTATTAATATCGTATAAATACTGCACTAAATTCCTAAAGATACTTAAGCAATTTCATTACACCGAACTAACATTCCATTTATATCATAGATATACTACACTAAAAATTAAACCATTCATCCTGCAATTTTATTAATATCATACAAATACTACACTGAATATTAAATTATTCGTACTGCAATATCATAGAAATACTACCGTACATCCTGAATTCATTTACTACTCAATTACTACCATCATTTCATGTACAACTTTTTGCACCGAAGTTATCATTCCATGTGATACTCCATGTACTAATCCCGAAAATGTGGCATATCTATGATATTTCCTACTGCTTCTAACTAGTTTCATCCTAAACCGGTTAAAAATGAAAGCTACTAGGTTTCAAAACAAATGGTCTAACAAAAAGATTTCAATACTTAGTGGCTTAAGACATGTTGTTACAAAAGCATCACATCCGATCCCGCGTCCATTAATAAGAGTTGCAAAATTCAGTAATAGAAATGCATCATCCCCTTGTAGTTTTTTTTATGACATCTGATCAATCCTAAATGGCTAACTCAATACCATACATCGGCTAAACAACAAAAAAACTGCAAAGCAGCAGATACAGCTAAAAACTTCCGAGAGGTCTTGCTATTGTGCATTACTACTACTTACTAATATAGTTTCGGTTCCATACACTATAAAACAAGCATCTCGTTACGAACGAAAAGTACTACGAGCATTTCAGTAACAACTCTAAGGCTGTTCATATATACTGCGAAAGCATGTGCATCTAGTAATATGAGACAGGAAATGAATTTATTTAACGCGCCGACTAACATTATAAGCAAAATAACACGGAGCCATTATCTACATGTGTTTATTTTATTTACAGCTAATTAACTAATGTGTTCATTGCATACAGTTTTACCAATATACTACTAATTACGCTAACATATCACCCTAAGCATATAACATTTTTTACAGATTGTATCATCCATTCGTGTGCTACACACTACACTAATACTGTCGTTTCCTCTTCTACCGTTATTCATACATTTACTACAATTATTTTTACTGATCATGAACCACTACCGTGTTTCAATGTAGTAATATTTACACTAACCTTTCTGAAGCTCAACTGATGATTGCGACACCCGAAGTAACTTTCAAAATAACCTTCCCGGATAGTAATCAGAAATAACGCTCCCAAATCAACTGCAATAAAATATGAACCATGAATAAATCATCGAAGATATAAATTTCTACAAAATATGAATATAGCATAAATTTCTCTCGAAATACACTTCCAAATCTCCTTGACCACCTCTTTTTCCTCTCTGTTTTCCTCACTCTCCTCTCTTCTGCACTCGATCTCTCTCACTCTTGAGCTGAATTTCTTCTGCCAGAACGAAACCTATCGAAACTATCGGAACAGATGAGAATTTATAGTCACACGCATGCAGTTTTTTGGCTTTCGGTGCAGACAGCATGGCGTTACTTTCGGCGTAGACGGTCTGACGTTCCTTTTTTTTGACATGTCAATTTTTTCGCCGGCCTCCCCCCTCCGGCCCCCCTCTTTTTTTTCGTGAGCCTGACACGTCGAACCGGCCCCGTCTTCTTCTTTTTTCCTAGCTGACACGTCGAACCGGCCCCATCTTCTTCTCTTTTTCCTAGCTGACACGTCGCTGCTTTTTCTCGTTTTCCCACGCGACGCCGACCCCACCAGCACATGAAGGCCATACACGCATCAAGACCACATCCCGCCCACACACACACATGAAAGCCGCCAGCCATGCCACTTCGCGTCACGTGCGTTCTCACGTCTGATCCAAATTCCGCGGTCCCCAAGCTGAATCGGTGGGCCTCACAGACGCCGACGAGAGAAAAACTAGCGAAAAAACAGGGAAAAATAAAAAAATCAGCGAAAAAAAATTCCGAAAATATTCGCGTTCATTGCTGAATATTAAAAAAAAAAAAAAAAAAAAATTATTCCGCTACTCGTCGCGGAATATTAAAATTATTCCTACTGTGGGTCTGCGGAATTGGTGAGAAAAATAATAAAAAAATTATTCCAATCGTTTGTCGTCGCGAAAATCAAGGAAAAATTTAAAAATTATTCATGGATCTTGAGCGGAATTATCTTGTTTAGGGGCTATTTCTGTAATTCTTCCTGTACAGTAGCTAAATCCGTAAATAAGTTTTAAATTTCGGCCAGAAGAGCAAAAAATTCTCGAACTGCTTCACCCCACAATATCCCAGGTACATTCATAGTTTTCAGCAAGCTTCTTGCTACATTTAGCACAGACCGATTTCGCCTTTCTACCACACCATTTTGTTGTAGTGTATAAGGGGCAGTGAGGTGCTGTTCTACTCCTTGTTCTGCACAGAAATATGCAAATTGATGAGTTAAACTCACCTCCATGGTCTGTCCTGAGGATTGTTATCTTGCAACTGCTCTTGTTTTCAGTCGAAGCTCTGAACCTTTTGAACGCAGCAAATGTTTGGTCTTTGGTCTTGAGAAAATATACCCACATGAACCGGCTATGGTCATCCACTAACAGCCTGTTTGGTTCCCCTACCGCGCGTGGCCTGGCTCCATTCGTGCATTGACCGCGTCCGCAGCTGGCGTTTGGTTCGCTGGCTCGAACGGGCGCGCCTGCCTCCATCGATGCAAATAAGGCCAAATTTTGAGGTCTTTTAGACGCTGCGGAGACGCCACAGCCGCTTCCAGCGGCCAAAGCGCGTGGAGCAGCGCTCGCGTCAGAGCAACCAAACGGGACATAAGAGGAGAAAATACTAATTACTTGCTGCGGTTGGTGGTGTAATCGGCCCACATAGATCGGCTTGGATGAGCTCTAGTAGTTCTTCACCTCTGTACTGAGCTTGTGTTGGAAAAGGCTTCCTGCTCTGTCTTGCAAGGATACACCCTTCGCATAGCTGAGTCATATGCTCCAATTTCGGTACTCCCCACACCAGACCTCTGATCACCATGTCCCTCATGGTGTGAAAATTTAAGTGACCAAGTCGGGCATGCCATAACCAGGCTGGTTGGTTGATACTTGCCATAAGACATACTGGGACAGTTGTGTGGGGCATGATTTTGTATAATCGATTGCCTGTCCGACTAACCTTCATGAGCAGTATTCCCTCTGGATCATACACATATAATAGCGCTCCATCGAGCACCACCTTGCATCCTACTTAGGTGATCTGTCCAAGGCTCAAAATATTGCTTCGAAGACTGGGCATGTAATATACCTTAGTGATCAGCCGGTGCTCACCGTTTCTACGTCTTAGTAATATTGAACTCTTTCATGTATTTGAACTGTTGAACAATGTCCAAATCGAACATGTCGAACAATTTTTTAATCAAGCTCAGTAAAATAGTATCTCTGTCATGTCATATGGTTACTTGCACCATTATCTAAGTACCAGATGTCTTTATCTTCCTTTTGATCCTTGAAGAAGGTATCCGGGACTACTCTATCTTCATTAAGTAAAATCAAACTCTCGGTACCTGGGTCACACATCATCAACAATAGCGCAATATCATCCTCTTGCACCTTTGTAAGATTTTCTTCCTCTTCTTTGCGCTTGGGGAGTCTACATTCCGACACATAGTGACCAAATTTGTTGCAATTAAAGCACTTTATATGTCGTTTGTCTCGAGTGGGTCTGCTATGCTCTCCTGAATCATGCTGACCACCTTGGTAGCTTCTACCACTTCTGCCTCTTCCCTAGCCTCTGCCGCGCCAACCTCCCCGGCCTGCTCCTTCGGGTTTATAAGTAGATCCTTTGCCCTTTGCAGATGTTGAAGCACTTCGCTATTACCTGGCTTTTGAGTTTGCCCTACAGTTTGAGCCAGCAGTAAGCGGCCTTCGATCCCGCCTGAGCTGCTGCTGCCGGCACGACTTCGTATGCTTTTAGGCGACCAATAGCTTCCTCGAAGGGCATCTCATCCAGGTCTGAGAATTGCTCGATCAACGCTACCAGCTAGATATATTTATCTAGTACAAAATCTAGCAGTTTTTTTACCATCGTAGCATCATCAAGCGTGGTGCCAAGACTGTTGTATTTGGCTGCCAGGCAACTCAACTTCCCAGCAAAGTTGTCCATAGATTCTTCATCTTTCATTTGTAAAGTTTCGAACTCATTTTTCAGAGTTTGAAGCCTTGCCTTTTGTACTCGGTCTGCTACCAAAAATCTGGTCTTTAGTGTGTCCCACACTTCCTTCGCCGTCTTCTTCTTGGCGACTTGGAGAAGAACATCCTCTGGGATACACTGGAATAGAAACACTTTCGCCTTTTTGTCACTCTTCTCTTCCACGGCCACGCCGGCCTCAGGCTCTACCGTATCCCAGATCCCCTGGGCGTCCATCAAGGCTTCAACTTTGATCGCCCAAATTGTATATGAAGACGCTGTCAACATTGGGAAGGCTATCGGCACTCCTCTGGCCTCTCTCGCATGCTGCGTTGTCATAGTCATGAGCCTGAATTTCGTGGAAGAGAAGAACTTACCAGCGCTCTGATACCAAGTGTTAGTTTTGCTCTTCAAAACTGAGTGTTCGCGCCAGAGTTTAAGCCTACTTGTAGCAAAGAAACAAAGTTTCCTTCGATTCTCTGCCTACACACCGAAAACAGAACTTCTGCAATGTTTCAGCCCGGTTATTCTGTAATTTAGACAACAGAGCTAATTCATTGCTTTTCTCAGGACAATTCAAGAATTTTCTTCTATCAATCGTTCTGCCTTTTCTGCAGTTTTATTCACCTTTTATAGCTTCTGCGATTACACAAGGAGTCGGATTACAGCACCAAAACCGACTCAAACTAACTTTCTAGACCAAGCTTACTACTATTCTGTATCCGGCACAAATGCTAACTGAAGTAACTCAACTACTTACTAAACTCGGTTTGCCTACTCCTAATCAAAGATAGGATTACAACTAATATACGCCATATCTGAACTTCTCCCCTGTGCCAACTCTCCAAATTACACCCTTTTTCAGCGGTCCGAGACTATGCACCACCGCCTTCCATGTTGGCAAAGAGCTACTAGGGAAAGCTGTGTCAAAGTAAGAGAATACCATTAGGCCATTCTCAGTGGGAGTTTCATTCTCATTAAATGACATGACACATCATCATGTTTAGTGACATGGCAAGGTAATTATGAAGAGAGAGATAGAGAGAGTTTCATGAAAGGTGAGATGGTTTCATCTAGATGAAACCTGAGATACACAGTTACCTAGACAAAAGCTGATGTGACACTCTTGGAAACTGGAAAATGAAACTATGCATTGAGAATGGCCTTAGGGTAATATTTCGCCGCCATGCCTGCCGCGCCTACGACACTTGATTGAACAGCTTAAAATCACGGAAACCAAGACCACCCTTACTCTTTGATTTTGTAAAGTGGTCCCACGCGAACCAATGTACTTTACACTTCCCATTTTCTGCACCCCACTGATAATTCCGAATACACCAAGTGAGTTCTTCGATCATCGACACCGGTAATTGGAAGACATTCATAATATAAGTCGGGATACCACCTTCCCACCAAGCATCAGCGGATAAAAATTTCTTGCTCCAGTCAGCATACCTCTTGCTCACTGTCTTTTAGGGACTGAAAATGTTCCGCCTTCATTCGCCCTTCCGGGGTCACCGGATTGGACCAAGATATTTGGCTTCCAAAGACACTTGCTCTACTCCCAAGCATGAACTCATGTACATCTCTTCTTGCACCCCTGACGATAGTCACCGTCAGTGACGCTACAGTGAGGGAAAGCCACGACAATTTGGTCGTCGAGGAAGAAGACGAGGTCGCGGTGATGGGGGCAAGGAAGAGCTCCGGAGGGCTTCAATGGAAGCAGCGGCTCGATTCAACCTTTGGTGAGCTCGTGCGGTGGTGGCTAGTGGCAAATCTAAGATGAAAATAGAGGATAGGCTCGAAAGAACTAAACTAAATTGGTACAAACATTAGTCTTATTGTCTTGTGTAATCCAAATTTATCATTAATAGAGAAGTAATGCAAAGAAAAAAGGACAAATACAATTAATTGCTTATGAAATAGTTATGCAAATTTCATATCTCTATTATTGCAAATCTACTAACATATTGTAAAATTCTTCACTACAAAAAAACACAACTAGTCTACGTTATTGTCTAACTGTCGATGCAATTTGAATATATAAATATATATATATATATATATATATACTCAAGCCCTTGGTTGACCGCCCACAACGCGAGAGGTTGAGCCTCGTGGGCTCCTTGCCGCAGTGGCGCAGCTGTGCAGCCCGCTCCGTTGATCCTCCCTCAGTTCCACTCAATCCTTCCCTGCTGGTCTCCCACCTCTATCTCTCCCTTGATTTTGATCTGTGGTATTTTATCATAAAATATGTTAGCTAACAACAATATAATCAGCAGTTGCAATACACTAATCATCTGTGTTAGGCATTGAATTCCATCCGGCAATCAACTTGGCCAGTGACATGGTGCCCAAGGCTAATCTGGTGGTGATCCAGAACTAGTTCTTAGATAACCCAGAATGTCATGAGAAGAATCTGAGCATATAAAATAAGGTGGATCAAACAAAAGAGTCTGCATATTACAGGCTTAGAACACACATGGACAGACATAGTGCCTGTTTAGAGGAGCTGTAGCTTTTCTGAAAAGCTATTTTTTGGTTTTTGGGCTGAAAAGCGACTGTAGCTTTTTATAAGAGACTGTTTGACAAATATCTAATTTTCGTCAGCAATAAGCTGCAAAAGTAGGTCTAACCCAGTTTTCAACTTTTGGCTTTTACTAATTATATATAGCTTTTAGCTTATAACAAAAGCTGCTTCAAAGTTGAGCTGTTTGGGGGATGCTTATTGGCTTTTTGGAAGCTGAAGCTGGTTTAATGCCCCTCCAAACAGAGCCATAGAAACCTTTCCTCTTAGTTTAGCGTCATAAGTCTATTTTTACCTCACACGGACTAAAAATTACTCAAGTTTAAAATGGCATCGTGAATGTCGATATCATGAGTGTTTCTATTCGGATAACATTTCAATAAACATGAAAACTAAAGCATTTGTCCTCCAAGTGAGCAAAATGTAACCTCAACAAGTTGATCAAAATGGGATATCATGTCTAATGCACCAAGCAATTGTCTAGCATTAGTAGCCTCATCAAAGAAAACTCCAACAGCACGTAAGTTGCTAAGAATCTTATTGAAACGTGCAAAGAAATCATCTAGTGACTCACCAGGCTTCATCTCAAATCGCATGTATTCTTTTTTATATATATCTTGGCGAACCTCTTTGATAGTGTTAGATCCCTTATGATAATCACAAAGAGATTTCCATACCTCATATGCAGACTTGAGATGAATCACGCGATCAAGTCACTTCTTCCCAAACCTTGATGATCAAATTTCGTGCTCGCTATTCGCTTCAACTTTGTGCTTGATTGGTTTCATTGACTTGATCATTCTCGTGAACTTGATATAGTTTGTACACCTTCTCCCAGTTGCAAAGCCCCGAGCTTGAATGTATGCCTCCATCTTCGCTTTCCAAAACCGAAAATCAACACCATCGAAAACACAAGGTTTTGTCAAATACCTATCCATCGCTACGGTTTCTAATCACGGTTAAGATTAATTAGAAAAACCTTAGCTCGATACCACTTGTAGGATCGAAATATACTAATGTAGCAATCGAGAGGGTGAATGATTGCGGAAGCTAAAATCAAATTTTCAAACTTTTCAAACACCCCAATTGAAACTCAAATTGCTTGGAAATCAGGCGACCAGTTTGGGCACTTAGGCGGCAGCGAGCAGGTTGGCGACCACACGCCTTCAAGGCGACCACGCATGCTTGTTGGGCGACCAGCGCCAATGCAGGCGAGTAGACCAATATACGTCTACTAAAATAGTAATTACGGAAGACCTAGCCGTTGGATTGATATGAAATGTTAACTGTAGAAACTAGACTCAATTATGCAACTAACACAAAAAGAATCAGGTCAATCGGATGTACGGATCTAAAGTTATGTCCTTCGCAAGATGACTAAATCCGGCGACCACGCGAGCAGGACATCAATCTGGGCGACCACAAATTACAGAAGATCTAACCGTTGGATTGATGTGACATTTTAACTGTATAAACTACACTCAATTTTAAAGTGAATAAAAAAAGAATCAGGTAGATCGGATCTACGGATCTAAAGTTATAACCTTCGCAATATGACTAAAACAATTAGCGATCTAACAGCTGGGCGACCAGACTAGCAATCTGGGCGACCATAAATTACCGAAGATCTAACCGTTGGATTGATGTGAAATTTTAACTGTAGATACTAGATTCAATTATGAATCAAACCCAATAAGAATCAATCCGATCGGATCTACGGATCAAAAGATATTACCTTCGCAAGATGATACCTTTGCAAAGAACTGAACTCCGTGATGAACTTCGTGACTGCTGTGATGAACAAAACTTCAAGCGATCGATCAACTATGCCGGAGCCAAGAACTTGTGAGAAAGATCTTTATTTTCGATCTGGTTACAGTACTCAAATAAAAGAGTACAACCCTAAAATCTTGCTCCAGAATAAACAGGGGACACCCGCCCTATTTATACAGAGCAATCCTAACGAGATAGGATACAACTCCACTTCCAACATGGAAAGAGTCTGTATACATCTCAACTTGGCCCAACGTGGCCAAAAACAACTCTTGCACGTATGTACAACCCACCTGCTGTAATTACGTGACTAACCAGCCTCCATGTGCATGTTCTCTAGCCCGAACGTCCCGCATGACATCCTCGACCACCAAGACCTCGATTCCTCCCTGAACCTAGTCCCGAACCTCAGTTCCTCCATGAACCTAGTTCCGGTCCCGTCATCGACCACGTTCGCCCTCGAGCAACACCTGCACATGAATAAACAAAAACAATTCCGAGCACAAGTCCACGACTTGACTCAAAGTTAATCCATGCAACCACTCACATGAGTGCATTGCATCAAGCAAAACCATTATGCTATCACCAGCATAAAAATCATCTCAACATAGCACATGCACAAGCACCACGCATGCCATAACCAAAACCACTTTGCAATGCCAATTTCTCTATTCAGCCAATTTTTCATCACATGATCTCTCAAATTCCTATCATTTTTGGTTACTCACCCAATACCACAAGTCATTTGCCACACTAAAACAGAATCTGCATTTCAGCTCTGTCTGCCCTCTTGGATAGTCAGCTTCAATACCTCATAACTTATGCTATACAAATTCAAATCAGGCAAATGAAGATATTTTTAGCATCTACAGGAAATTTCACAACTTTTTGAGGCAATGAGAAATTATGATTTGGCCTTTAGCTAGACTTAAACAACATATTACCATAACAGCTGCAGAAGCACACTGATTCAGTACAGCCAATAGTAAAACAAGCATATCTTATACTATACAGAGTCAAATCAGGAAAATGAAGATATTTTTAGTATCTACAGAAAATTTCCCAACTTGTTCTAGGTAATGAAAAATTTTGATTCGGCCTCTAATTAGCCCTAAACAACAGATTTCCAAGACAGCTGATATTGCATTCAGATTCAATCTGCCCATTGGACATTCAACTTCAGTACCTCATAACTTATACTATACAAATTCAAATCAGGCAAATGAAGATATTTTTAACATCTACAGTAAATTTAACAACTTTTTGAGGCAATGAGAAATTCTGATTCGGCCTTTAGCTAGACTTAAACAACAAATTACCATAACAGTTGCGGAAGCACACTTATTCAGTACATCCAGCAGTAAAACAAGCATAACTTTTAAACGGCTAAATGAAAATGGGTGTTGTTGCTCTCAAATTAAAGAGGAGAAGACTATATACAACTTTTGCTACAACCAAACCCTCAGGAAATTCCTCTAGAGTCATCGAAAATCAGCCCTAACAGAGGGGTCTAATCTGCCCGAAAACTGAATCTGACCTAATCAGCCCTAATCCCACAAATCCCCATCTAAACTCAACTCAAGCTAAAGAACACTAGCAAGAACTCCCTAAATACCAGCATGCAAGAACAACAACCCTCAAAAATAGAAATTACCACCACTTACCACCAGATTCGGATGGGGAGGATGCAAGGAAGGGGGAGGAAGCTTGGCTGCTTGTAGGGAGAAGGAAGAAGCAGCTGCTGGCCTTGAGGGGAAGAGGCGGCTTGGAGGCTACTGCTGCTGCTCAGGAGAAGGAATGAGGAGGGAGCTGCTATCCAAGAGAAAGAAGAGGGCGCAGGAAGTTGAGGGAGGCCAAGAGGTGAGGGGAGGGGGATGCTGCGTCTTGGGTGGGAGGGGAGGGGATGGGCTAGGGATTAGGCAGGTAATCCTCCTCCCTCAAGGGCCAGAACCCGATCCAAAGGCCCAGAACTCCCTTAAGATCCAAACAGCCCACAAAAACCTGCACAGCAGCTCAAAAGGTTCAAGTCTTAGCTAGGATCTTACAGACCCACACCCCAACTGGGATTTCCATAACCTGGAAAAAAATGATCTGAGATATTACAGATAGTACTGCTCCCACATGGGTGGCAGCACCGGCTAGAGGAAATCAGCCAAAAGCATAGTCTTCGAAAATAACACGCTGCCATTTGGGGCCAGTAATACCGTAGGTGCGGTAGTACCGCTCCCACATGGGCGGTAGCACCGACCAAGAAAATACTAAAAAGCGGCGTTCTATTAAAAACACATCGGCCACTTGACTCGATGCTATGATTTTGCAGTAGCACCACTCCCACATGATTGGTAGTACCGATCTTATCAATTTTTTCTCAAATTTTCAAAAGACTCAATGAGAAACATCTAGGACTTAGTGTGAGCATGATTTGAGCCATGAGACTTGATCCACATTAAGCTACTAGCTAAGATCTCCCTTAATAGTATGGAACCTAATCTAGCAACCCGATCTTTTCTCTAAAACACCAAGATCAGCAATGTTATGAAAAAGGTTCTTAAATATTATACCTTAGCAATATAGCTTGATGCTTTGATTTTCTTTGAACCTCATTTCTTTACTTCATTACATGCCATGTTCATGACCAATCTATTTTTATAACCTCAAGGAAAAAATGTTAGTCCTTTAATCATGATTGTCATTAATTATCAAAACCTAAACCAATTAGAGGCCTATATGCTTCACATCAGAAAATTAATTTTCCTTTCACAGTATTCTTTTCCTTAGCCATAGTTCTTCTCTGCACACCCCAAGCCGCAAAAGAAAGGTTAACCAAAACCAAATCAAACAATCATGGAAAGGAAGAGAAGGGTGGAGTATGCGATGTAGGGAGCCGTACCTTGGGGCGAAGTGAGAGGTTGTGGAGGGTGGCGAAGGCATTCTAGAGGCGAGTAGCGACGAATCAGATCTTTGTGAGGCTATCCTAGAGGAGATTGACCTCCAGATCCATATGCTCCTTAAGTGCCTTCAGCTGCTTCACACGTAGCTTATCCAGTTCAATCCACGTGGGGCTTACCATGGCGGATTACTCTCTAAGCTTGTCGTGCCACCGAGTGAGGTAGGAGGATAGTCGTGGGGGTGGGGGTTATGGCACCAACAGAGGGTAGGCTTGAGCCTAACGAAGCCCCCTCCCCCAGCAGATTCGCCCCTATGTGCGCTTGACAACGAGGTTTCCAGCAATGATAGTTGGGGTTTTGGGTGCGACGGAGTGAGGAGCACACGATGCGAGGTTCTTAGGGGCTTTAAATAGCGTTAGGAGACATGTGGGGCACGAACGTTGAGAGTAATGGTGCACCTGCAGATGGGCCAGCAATGAGCACGGTGCGCACGGCACGCTAGGGTTTCGACGATATGGGCGAGTTGGACTACGGTTGGGCTAATTCGATAGCAATGGGCCGAGGAGAGGAGTTAGATATGGTGGGTAGCTAAGCGGGAAAAGTGTTGGGCCAGCCAAGATTTCGGCTCTCAGAAATTTTTGGAAAAGAAAAGAATTTCAGAATTTAAGAAAATGTTAGAAATTCAAATATGTTCAAAGAAATACCAAACTAACTCTAAAAATTCCATGAAAATACATAAAAATTCCTTGCAATATAAGGAACTCAAGTAAGACTTGTTTTCTTAATTAACGTTTATATTAATCAAATTAAATTTTTTATTTTAGGAAATTCCCCATTAAACTTTAATTAATTTGAGAAAAATCCAAATAGTTAATTTTATTTTGAAAA
This sequence comes from Guadua angustifolia, assembly GCA_036346375.1. Taxonomy (NCBI): domain Eukaryota; kingdom Viridiplantae; phylum Streptophyta; class Magnoliopsida; order Poales; family Poaceae; genus Guadua; species Guadua angustifolia. Next base: position 14,087,543 of record CM070517.1, read on the forward strand.
ATTTTAAAATGGCACGAAAATTGGGGTGTTACATGTGTGGAGGGAGAAAACCCGTATCCGTTCAAGCTTTTCTTAAATTATTCTTGCATCATATTTGGCATACCAAGAATTTTTTTGGACCGTATTTCCTACTCCTATTAGCACGGATCTTAAAGCCCATCCAAAGACATTTCTGACTAAAATATCACGAATCTTACATTAAAAATCTCGTTACTAAGTCCAAATATATGCAAAATGGGTCTTTTCATGGACATATAGTTGTAAGAAACACAATGATTCGAGCAGATCGCAAATCGAAGTGCTCGTTTCAAAAGATACGCACGTTTGAATTTTTGTAAGAGAAAAAAAAAATCTCCTCATGAACTGATTTGGACTATGTGAAGCCGTACTTGCTCCCGTAACATATCAGGTGTGGACAGTGCCGGGCTCATATAGGCCTAAACTACGTCGGGCTCATGCCGGGTGCGCGGCAGGCACGGCTGCACTCACCGCCCGCGCGTATACGCCCGCCCAAGTAATGATCCTTCTACTGACGTAGCTGCCTGTTTTCGTTGAAATGACCATATATGCTGGTCGTAGGTAAAAAGTTATCATTTATGATAGGATATCGACTCGACATCATCAACATCAGATTCATCCATGTCGCGTCTCGGCTCTGCCCTGAGTCTGATAGAGTTTTCCTATTTTTTTTTCTATTTTTTATTGTTAGATAATTTCTAAAAAAGTTACATCGGCTTGCCGATAGATTGGAGAACAGATAAAGATGTACCACCGCGATACCCTTTTAAACAGTGAAGAGTAAAGATATCGTCTCAGACATGGCCCGCGGGCCGTCAGGGCTTATCGATCACCTGTTGTGGGCTTGGCCCAATCTACAAAACTGCTACTCTCTCTTGCCAGGCACCTGTACTCACGAACTCACAATGCAATCAGTCCCATGACAACTACTGTAACAAAGTCAGATGTTCCATTAAAAAATAAAATAAAAGCGAGATGTAAAACTCAATTGCTTAGTCTGAAGTCTGAACTCTCAAGGCAGACCTGGTATTTTTCAGTCGCACACTCAGAATCACAGGAGAGACTCGGAGAAAAGAGAAAGAAAGCCTGGTCCACTTTGGTAATAAAAGGGAGAGAGAGAGAGAGAGAGAGAGAGAGAGAGACAAGCCATGCCTTTGAATTTACACGGTTTATACTTCGTACACAATTACAGTGTAAAATGACTGAAACATTCTTCGGCGGTGAGCTAAGCTTTCTTCGTTTTTTGAAGGACTACGGTGAAGTTACAACATGTGCGCTGCGCTATCCAGGAGGAAGATTATTTTGGCAACGACGGACGCATAGGAAGGACAGCACATCTTTAGATTATTTTGGGAGATGAGGATCCAACTTGTGACCTCTATCACCGTACTTAAGTGCTTTACGACCATAGTACACGTTGTCCCCCTGACGCTTTCAAGTGGCTAGGTGACAACCAAATCCTATTGCAGCAAGGCCATCAATCTGTCATGTAATCTTGTCTTATGATGTAACATGTCAGCCCCATGCGAACCCAAACCTCGTTGGGATTGTGCTTACATGAAAAACAAATTAAACGTTTGGCTGCTTGGTTCAAACAATTGAAAGAGCTTTGATATGGTACATCATGTCATACAGCAGAGTGAAGAAATACAAGCTCCCCATATCACTCTGTATCGCTGCTGCACGTCGACCCTTTGCACACACAGAAAGAAGCAAATTCAAAAAAACCATGAATTCAATCCCAGTATGCTCAGCTTTGGTCAATCAAATACTAGATCAGTTCGAAAAGCAAAGATGATAAGCAAAATATGGACTCTACGGCACTCCTCTCACAGTATATAAAAACACTGACAAACACATATGTAATGTACAAATGCTTCTCATTTCTCCCTTTTTCTTCAAATAGACACTACTTCAATATATATATATATATATATATATATATATATATATTAACGGAGTACTGCTGCTGCTGCAGTTTGCACCTTGGATCATCATCTCTTGTGCGTAGCTTTTGCAACACCGCTTCATTTATTCCTTCCTTCCAAGAACTCTTACTCTGTAACCACCTTTGCGGATCAAACCTGTACATACTGCTCACCTAGCCAGCATCTCTTTGACCAACTTGGCTTGATTAATCAGGCCACCTTGGCTGGAACTCAGGTCTTATTTTTGCCAACTTTTGACGCTCATGATCTCTTCCAGACTTTTACATTATACTGCAAACAGGATCCTGTTCTTGCTGCTGATAAGCAGGGTAGGAGTAGACGGGGTACGACGGCACGGCGTTGTACTGCTGGTACGCAGGGTACGAAATTGGCGCCACTGCATGCGGATGGTAGCCACCGTCCTTGCCATCCTTGCCGCCGTCCTTGCCGCCGAAGCCCATGCTGCCACCGCCACCATAGCCGTAGCCGTCCTTGGCGCCGAAGCCCATGCTGCCACCGCCACCTACGGCGCCACCATAGCCGTAGCCGTCCTTCTTCTTGGCATCGCCGGACGACACAGTAAGCAGCTCGGCGTAGCCCAGGCTGCGCCGGAGCATTGTCGTCAGCGCGATCGGATCGACGCCGTCGCCCAGCACGATGATCTTGTCACCCTCCAGTGTCGCAGATGTCACTCCTACAGAATTCAGCTTCACTTGTCATAATGAAGGACTTCCAGCAGATGATAGCATGATAGATTAAGAAAAGTACTTAGTTTGATAACCTAGATATACAGTAAGCTGATAATTATGATTAATGATATTTTTTACCTGTCATGCCAACTGCAGCCTTGAAGGCCTTCCTCCTCTTCCTCTCATCATCCAGTAGCAACTTGAGAACAATCTTTTGCTGCAACAAGAAACCGAACAAAGAACAAGTACGTTGAGATACACAAATTAAGGAAGGCCAAACACTATTTCTAGAAAAAGGAAAGATAAATTAAGCTTCTTGTTTAGCAACCAACCTTAACCATCTTGCTTACACGTAATCTCTCACAAACTCTTGGCTTTCTTGCCTTGACAGTACAGTACTGTACAGTACTTGGAGAGTTAGTTGCCTTGTGCAATTGGTAATGCAAGATGAGCTACCTCTTATGAGCAAGGAGGTATTATGGCCTTATTTATAGGCAGGCAGAGAGAGATAGAGAGAGAAAGAGTGAGGAAGCAGCAAAGAAGGCTCTAGAGAGAGAAGGCTAGCCAAACAGACAACCAAATGGAACAAACAAACAATCAATCATTATCAATCACCACTAAAAATTGTGCGAATAATTGACACACTGCTTGTACTGTGCAAACGCCCAACTCACGATGAAGTTGGCTAATGTTTCTGGAGTTTGGACGCTCAACATCGAGCGAGTGGTTGGTAGGGTCCGGTCGGTGCTAGTGTGGCAGAAGTTTCCACGCATTTGATCAAGTGTATTTGAACACAACAAAGGTCAAGTCACTCACGCACACCTCTCTCTCTCTCTCTGTGTTGATATCAACATACGTACGCAGTTAGAGAGAAACAGAAAAGATCTCAGCTCTGTTGGCGTTTTCGAAAATAATTGGGCCCTAGTTAGTAGCTCATCATAGAGTCTTTATTGGTTAGCATCGTTGTTCTTATTATTTGATTCCTGAAAATGATTAGTAAAGTCATTTGTCGAGAGGGACTGACGAAAATCTTCGCTCTTCACTGCTAACATGGGCATTGGATGGTGTATGGTGACAAACAAGTGGGGCGGTCGGGTGACAGGCTTTCTTTTATCGTTTGGCTGTCGCGTACTGTTTCAGAGATAGATTTGTGTAGAAATGCCGAACCAACAAACTTTTTTTTTCTGAGCAAATGCTTCAGGCTTTCTGTATTATTTCAATGATATTTATAGAAAAAAAACCACACACTAATTAAAGCCATATATCAGTTACACTAGAAACTCCTACATACAGAATTCTGGCCTCCTAAACTCCTACATGCATCAGTATTATGGTGAGTATTAAATGCAGATAGTATTATGCATCAGAAACTCCTACGTGTTCACATGCAGCAGTATTAGAACCTCCTCAAACAGCTGGATTATGAACACCATAAATGCTAATTAGAAACTCCTAAACGTACACCATGACCACAGGATAATGCTAATACAATTAACAATTTGTGCGTTCCGTCATCCCATTAGAGCGGGTGAAAGGGATGTGCATGAGAGAACCAATGTTGGCGTTGAAGGTTGTGAGAAATTGAGGCACCTGGAGCTTCACTTTCGGTGCAATCGTGACCACCATACAACGTATTTCCAATCAACTTTGTACGCTTGAAAAGACGGGAGTTGTGCAGTCAAAACTGAAGGTAGATGACCAAATCCCGTTTCAGCATCCACATATAGCTAACCCATAGAAAAATGGCATACTCCCACTAACATGGTTTTCTCACTACTACAGACTGCTTCATCCGCGACGCTCCATCACTATCGGTTAGGCGCAAGCCGGCAGTGATAATAATATCACTGCCGGTTCAAATTTCAACCGGCAGTGATAATATTATCACTGCCGGTTCTAATTTCAACCGGCAGTGATAAGAATAGTAAAATTTTTCAGCGCGAATAGAGGCAATATCATTGCGGGTTTAGAAAGACCCTAAGTGATAAGAAGATATCCTTTGCGGTTTATATAAAAACCGTAGTGATCTATCATTGCGGTTTTTCTTTTTAACCGCGATGATAAGACAATTTTCCTGCCAGTTTTACTCTAGAACTGGCAGTGATATTACCCAAAATTAGTTAAGATACAGAACATATCAAAGCATAATTAGATAAAAAAACAGAACATATTTAACATTTGTTATTTATCTCTCGCAGAACATTTGTAGTCCATAATTACATATAGTCATAATTTTATATACAAAACATATTAAACCCTATATCGAAAACTCGTCATCGTCGTCCTCCTCCTCCTCGTTGCCGGAGCTACCGCCAGATGACCGATCGGAGTTGCAGCGGTGCTCCTCCTCCTCTGAATCCGATTCGGTGGCGGAGTTGGTCTTGCCCCAACGCCGAAGGAGCTCGCCGTAGCCGCTGTCGTCGTCGTCGTCGCCCTCCTCCTCCTCTTCCTCCTCTTTTTCCTCTTCCTCGTCCTCGTCCTCCTCCGCCTCCTCCTCCTCCTTCTTCTCTAGCAGCGGATCACTGTTTTGCCCAGTACGTGCTCGCTTCTTGGGGGGTGCCATTCTTGCAGCAATGGTGGATTGTGAGGCGCCATGCATTGAGGAGTTGCGCATTATATAGAGGAGGAATGGGAAGCCCATGATTGCGACAATGGGGAAGCGCAGCGGTTGGCGAGAGAATGGGAAGCGGCGGTCATGGCGGCGGAGATGGAAGGTTCATATTATCACTGCCGGTTATTAAACTCAACCGACAGTGATAATATTATCACTGCCGGTTATTAAACTCAGCGGCGGTGATAAGAACGATATATATATAAGCATGGCGATAAATCATTTGGGCGAAACAACTCAATATCACTTCGGTTTTAGATAGAGAACCGTAGTGAAAATATTAATGTCGGTTCAACAGTGTAACGGCGGTGATAAAGTGAATTGCGGAAAAAGGCAGCCATATCACTGCTGGTTTTGAGATAAAGCAGCGATGATATATTACTTGCGGTTCAAGAGAATAAACCGGCGATGATAGTATGGCACTATATATACCTGGCTCCCTTCCCCAGCTGTCCGAGCAGAGAGGAGCTCTGTTCTTGCTCGATTGGGTGGAGAGGGGCGAATTTTGCTCTTAAATTTGGTGTAATTTGTCGTTTCTAACCGATCTAAGGTTCAGTATCTTTGTTTAGTTGGATAACACAATTAGATTTGTAATCTGAGTTTAGATTTCAAATTACCAACTTTTATATGTATAGCGATTGCATTTAATAAGTTGATTGAATTTAAATGTGGTAGCACTTCATAATTAACTATTGTTTAATCTAAATACTTAAAAGCTGTTTCTTTATTTAGTGTATGTTAATTTAATATACGTAAGTAATGTAAATTTGCTTGGACGGACCATTATATATAACTAATAGCAATTATTTAATTGATTTTACAATCAAAATTTGGATATAGATTTATATATAACTAATAGCAACCACGTACCAGGCCAAACGTTCATCGATAAACATGAAGGTCGGATCGTAACTTAGTTGTATAATTAAAGATATGCTTTATTTTGTATGAAGGTCAAGCTTCAATTTGTAATATAAACATTTTGTACGAAGGACATGCTTCAATTTGTAATGTATGGAGTACTGATTATTATAATCATCTAGAAAAGTAAATGTTCAATGGATGAAAAGGTATATAATTGATGTAAAAAGGCCATGCATAAAAGAATTATGTTCCTCATCCAATACTCCTTGATAAAATAATCTTGAAATGAGAGAAGAGAGACAATAGTACTCAAATTTGTTGGACGGACCATTATATATAACTAATAGCAATTATTTAATTGGTTTTACAATCGAGATTTGGATATAGATTTATAAGTAATGAAAATTTCTAGATTAATTAGAAACCGTCTGTAATGAGCACTGTAGCCATCACAGACGGTTATATTTAAAAACAAATCGTGATATTTCTTGCATCACGAGGGCGGTACCGTAATATAAAACCGTCGTGGTATATAAATGGTGCGGTTTGAGTACATAACCGTCTGTGATGTTCCATATCATAGGCGGTTTTCGTAACTCATCTGTGATCGTGCATCGATATAAGCCTATTTGTAGTAGTGATAACAAATTAAATGTATAAAACAATTTGTGAGCACTTATTGATTCTTGAGATTTTATTTGTTGTAAATATTTGTAGATGGATCGAAGATGGATGTATGAAGCGGACCGTCGCGATAGAAGTACTTTAACGATGTGACTAGTTTTACGGCGGCTACTGCGCATACAAGTCAAATAAGCTGATGGACTATATTTGTTGCCCGTGCATCGATTGCAAGAATGAGAAGCAATTTTGAACCTTGAGGCGATCCGTGCACACTTGCTTCAAGGGGTTTCAAGCACGCCTATACCGTTGGACCGAGCATGGTGAAGATGAGATTGTGCGTGAAGGGCATCGATTGATGATGATGAAGACAACGACTTGACCGCGGTGGAAAATAGTTTAAATCGACACCCAAGAAGAGATATTCATCGATAACCATGAAGATGATCTAGAACAGATGTTGCATGATGGGGAGGAGGACCTCACGAGTGAAAGGATTTTGAAGTTTGGTATGGTAGAGGATTCTACAACACCCTTGTACCCGGGTTGCAAGAGGAGTTCAAAAGTCGCATGTTGTGCTTCTGTTGCTACAATTGAAGGCAAGCAATGGTTGGTCCGACAAGAGTTTCACGCGAGTGTTAGGTTTCTTGAGATGTCCTTCGAGGGTAGCGTGTTGCGGCAACCCGTGCAGAAGCCAAGCGAGTTGTTTGCCGTTGGGAATTGCAAATCACGAAAATACGCATGTCCAAGCGATTGCATATTGTATCGCAATGAGTTTGCAAATTTGGATGCATGTCCCGTTTGCAAGGCATCTCGGTATAAGCGCGGCGATAGCGATATCGACAGGCGATGTAAGAAGAAAAGACCTCCGACCAAGGTGGTGTGGTATTTCCTATAATCCCGTCTGAAGCGTCGTTTGCGAACAAAAGGCATGCTCAATTGCTGCGATGGCATGCCGAGGAGCGTAAAAGGATGGAATGCTTAGACACCCTGCTGACTCCGCGCAGTGGAGGAATATCGACAGAAAATACAAGAAACACTTTGCATATGATATGAGGAATATAAGGTTCGGACTCGATGCGGATGGGATGAACCCTTTCGGCAACATGAGTAGTCGTCATAGCACTTGGCGGTGACTTTATGTATGTACAACCTTCCTCCTTGGCTTTGCATGAAGCGGAAGTACATTATGATGCCGTTCTTGATCCAAGTGCGAGGCAACCTAGCAACGATATTGATGTGTTCCTCAAACCATTGGTTGAAGATCTTACGGTATTGTGGAGCGACGGTGTCTGGTATGGGATGAGTCTGAAGAGAGAACTTCATGCTACTGGCGTTGTTGTTCGTAACCATCAATGATTACCTGCTCTTGGCAATCTTTGGGCGGACTATAAAAGGATTCAATGGATCGTGCATTGCATAGGTGATCTGAGGGCCGGTGGGTGAAATCTTGTCGAAAAATGTGTTACATGCGGCATCGTGGGTTCCTTCGCAAGGACCACCGTGTCGCAACAACAAGAGAGCTTTTGATGGTACAAAGGAGATCGCTTGACTCGAAACATCGCAACGGCAAAGAGATATTTGCAGCCGTAAAGGATATTAAAATTATCCATGGAAAGGAAGTCGGAAGTACATCAGTCCCGAGTTCCGGTGATACAGCTCCTTTGTGGAAAAAGAGATCAGTATTTATGGACCTACCTTATTGGCAGCACGGATGTTAGACATGCTATCGATGTCATGCATATAAAGAAGAACGTGTGTGACGACTTGCTTGGTATTTTACTAGACATACAGCAAAACAAAAGATACACTCAAAACGCGGATGGACTGAAAGATATGAAACTTCGGGAAGGAGCGCATCATGAAGATCTGGTCAAGGAAAAAAGTACCTTCCATGACTTGCTACACTTTAAGCAAGATTGAGAAAATTAAGCGTGTGTGAGTGCTTGCGGAGTCAAAGTTCCGTCGGTTATTACGCCAACCTAAAGGGCTAGTCTCAATGAAAGACTTGAAATTAGTTGGTATGAAGTCTCATGATTGTCACGTGATGATGACACGAGATGCTTCTGTAGCAATTAGGGGTGTTCTATCGAGAGAAAGTCACGAGACCCAATTATAAAGTTGTGTTCATTCTTCAACGCGATTTCACGAAGGTCATCGACCGTTGAAGCTGGATAAGGCTGCGGCAAGGCGTGATCCACACTCTATCTTGAAGCTTGAGATGTGCTTCCTCCATCCTTCTTGATATTATGGTCCATCTCATTGTTCATATTGTGAAAGAATCTGAGTTTCTTGGCCTGTGTTTCTACATCGGATGTACCCTTCGAGAGGTTCATGGGGTTGTGAAGAAATATGTTAAATGTCGACATCGGTAGGAAGGGTGCATTGCGAAGGTTGAGGCACCGGGAGGTCATCGAGTTCTGCATCGATTACATGGATCTCAAACCAATTGGTGTGCCCATATCTCGCCATAAAGGGAGGCTACAAGGGAAAGGGACACTAGGTCAGAAATCGATCCGCATAAATGATCGTGCTTCATTCACGCAAGCACATTTTATAGTTCTGCACCAATCAGTTGTAGCGGCCCCGTATGTTGACATGCACAAGAACATGCTACGAAGATAAAACCCATGTAAGTCTGAGGTTTGGATCGCGAGAGAGCACAGAGATAACTTTGGAAATTAGTTGCTTAGATACATGATGCATACATAAGCAGTCGCTCAATTGAGAACGGCTAAGGGACCATCATATACAATTTTGACATTTGAAGGATCGACATCAATGGGTATACATTTTATACGAGAGCACAAGATAAGAAGAGCACCAACCAAAAGCAATGGGTCCGTATAGATGCTTATGACAACAATGGCAATATCTGACGCGTACTCACGGATTCATAGAAGAGATTTGGGAGCTTGACTATGGGCCTTTGAAGGTCCCTCTCTTCCGGTGCCGATGGGTCGGGCTACCTAGGGCGTGAACATCGACAAATGCACGGTATCACTACTAGTGGACTTCAAACACGTCGAATCTGAGAGAAGAACCATTTGTACTTGCTAATGCCGTTACACAAATTTTCTTTATGAGGGATCCAGCTGACAAGGAATGCCACGTGGTTCTTCAATCAAAAAGAAGGATTGTGGGAGTTGAGAATGTAGTCGACGAGGAAGACTATAACCGGTTTGATGAGCTTCCTCCTTTCGGTGAGAACATCGACCTAGGTCTCATGGAAGACATAGAGGAAGCTACATACATACTCATGATCATAACGAAGGTCGGATTGTAACTTAGTTGTGTAATTAAGGATATGCTTTATTTTGTATGAAGGTCAAGCTTCAATTTGTGATATAAACATTTTGTCTGAAGAACATGCTTCATTTTGAAATTTATGGAGTATTGATTATTATAGTCAATCGAAATAGTAAATGTCCAATGGATGAAGATGAGATAGTAAGAGCAAGTTTTATTGATTATTCCTAATTAACTCAAATTTTAAATAAAACAAAAAGGAAAACTCCAATGTTTATATTTGGGGTTTTTACAAATAAATTAGCAATTTGTATGAAGCCCTAAATAGCTCTTATTTGGTTGGGCTAAAGAAATTCCAATGTTTGTATTTGGTTGGGCAAAAACAGGTGTGCCAATTTTCCTTCCCGCGGCAGTAAGTCCTTGCCATGGCAGCATTTGCCACCGCGCCACTTCTGTGCCAATTTTCCTTGCCGCGGCAGTAAGTCCTTGCCATGGCAGCATTTGCCACCGCGCCACTTCTGCCACAACAGGCAAGGAACATCAGTGCCGGTTGACAAACGAGAACAGACACTAATAAAACACATCAGTGCCACATCATAGTCTGCAACCGGCAGTAATAGATATATATCACGCGCACTACAATGGAACATCACGGGCACTACTATTACAACATCACTGCCGGTTCATAAATGACCGGCAGTAATATTTACATATCACTGCCGGGTCAGAAATGACCGGCACTAAAAATACATTATCCCTGCCGGTTCATTCGGCAGTCAGAAACGACCGGCACTAAAAATACATTATCGCTGCCGGTTCATTTAAATGAACCGGCAATGATAATGCATTTTAATGCCGGCGTTCACCCGGCGATGATATGTAAATATTCTTGCGGTCATTTATGAACCGCGATGATGTTGCACTATTACTTGCGGTTGTATAACAACCCTAAGAGATAACATATCCTTTGCCGGTTCACTTATTTGAATCGGCGATAATAATCCTCCTATATATACCTTTTCATTCCGCTTAGCCATTTCCGACTTAGCCATTTACGCAATTTGTTTGGACTTCTTCTCTGCGCCCTAGCCGCCGTCGACTCTCCCCACGCTGGCCCTCCGTGCGGTGACCCCTCCCTTGGCCCTCCTCCCTGGCGGCCCTCCTCGCGCCCCCTCCCTCCTGCGGTGCCTCCTCCTTCCGACGACCCTCCCATGGCCAAGGTGGTGATGATGCTAGGGTTCTCGATGTTATTGCTCTGTGATGTTGCTCTGTGATGTTGCCCTGTGATGATTCTAGGGTTGGCCGATGCTATTGCTCTGTGATGATTCTAGGGTTCTCGATGTTATTGCTCTGTGATGATTCTAGGGTTGGCCGATGCTATTGCTCTGTGATGATTCTAGGGTTCTCGATGATATTGACAATTGTTCTGTAAATAAGGCCTTAAGTTGGTAGACTAACATGCATTGACAATCAATGATTCTTGGGTTCTCGATGTTATTGCTCTGTGATGTTGCTCTGTGATGATTCTAGGGTTGGCCGATGCTATTGCTCTGTGATGATTTAAGGCCTTATTTACTCAATTAATTGTTTTGCACATCTGTGATGAGATGAAGGTTCTAATCTTCATTCAAACCCAATAATCTGAGAGCAATCGTACATAATTACCTCCATATGAATGACATAATGTTGTCTTTATGTGATCTGTTATATGATTTCTTGGTATCTGTTGAAATTATATAAGCTTGTTGTCTCTGTTTAGTTCAATTTTATGTCGACAAGCTTATTTCCATTATCCTGTCAGTAGCTTATTTGCATACCTGATTCATTAGAACTAAAGCCTGTTGCTGAACTTTCATTTATTTGACAAACTGGATGTATTGACATGAGTGAACTCCTCCTTAAACATTGATGCTTGAGTTGGTTATTACGTTTGTGGATGTGATAACATAATTTTGTTTTGTGCTGAAATGGTGTGGATGTGTATGTTTATATCTTGTTGAATTTTGAGTATATTTAACTGGGTGGTGATAATAATACTCGACTTGGACGTTAATTGCGAAGGTGAAACCTCTTTTGATTGAATTGAGATTATTGTGAGGAAATTTTGTTTGAATATTTTTACACCTTGCTGGTAATTGGATATGTATGTGTATGTGTTCAGTGTTGACCTTATGTATGTGAGTATCTTAAGTACTGACTGGTCTTGTTTAGATATTTTACTTATGTGAGGATGACTATATGCTTGTATTAAATTTGCGTGGAAATGTGTATGCTAGTCGACAAACTTATTTCCATTATCCTGTCAGTAGCTTATTTGCATACCTGATTCATTAGATATATATTAGCATTCAGTTCTCAATTAATTACTCTCTTATGCATTAAAGTATTGAAATATTGTTTATTTTCAATAAGGTAAGGTTGTCACAAATTAAATCGTGAAAGCAGCGCCAAAGAGACAGGGCCCAACTCATATATTCTTTAGAATATTATTGCTTATTGCTTAATAAAAATAATGAATCATTCTTATTCCACATTTATATGATTTTCAAAAAATGAAATAAGGTTATAAATCCACAACTAGAATGTTAATAGTCTATTACACCAAAAGAAAGCAGAGCAATCAGTTCCTTGTCAACCAAGCACATCACCTCGTGGCCTTCTTCACCCAGTTGTATCGTATGCTCTCCTGGCAGCCATGCTTTTGTCAAATCAGACAGGACCTTCTCTAGCGGTCGGCACCTAATGTCTCCGATGGGCTCTGGCAATAAACAGCATAGCGATCGTTGCGGCGTGGTGAGTCCATCAATGACATTAGTGCGGCCGTTGAAAGTCTGTCATTTGACAACATGCAAAAGCATGGCTGCGAGGAAATCTGTCTGTGTGAAAATTAATGATTGACAACATCTGTGTGAAAAGAATGATTCATTATTTTTATTGAGCAAATATATATATGTGAATTGTCAATTGTATATGTATCATGTGTAAGTATATGTGATATGTATAAGTATATGTGAATTGTCAATTGTATATGTATCATGTGTAAGTATATGTGATCTGTATAAGTATCTGTGAATTGTCAACTGTATATGTATCATGTGTAAGTATATGTGAAATTGTATATGTTCTTTGTTACCTGCTCCCTCTGTCCACGAAAGTAGGTAGCCATAGAATCGATCCATGCGATTAAGATTTTGAAATTTACACTATTAATATATATGTACGTTACAGTATTATCTAACGTATGACAAAATGGTGATTACGCCTTATATATGCACAACATTGATATATATGCGAAGATTCATCTCATGATTTTGTTAATTTAAAATTCTAGAAAACTTGCCACACATGGCCTCTCACAATGGACAAGTGCTTGGGATGGCGCTTGAGCCCATGGACCAAAGCCAGGCGAAGCCGACAGAGTTCCTCAACTGGAACAAGTCGAGGCAACAAATGTACATGAGGTAAGTCTTTACTAGGATTATTTAAGTAGGATATGCTTCCCGATGAAATTAGAGCAGAGCCAAAAGACTAATGAAACAATCAAAATGCAGGTCGGACATCTAGTGCACCGAGGCAGTGTCATGACGAGGTCCCAAGATGCACACAGTGAGCGAAGGTGATAGTTGAGCTTAGTGCGATCAGAGAACCAGCTATACCAGCGTCATTGCTTGGGCCATATCGGACGACATCACGGGGTCTTGGCTAGAGACAATGTGCCCATCATCTACAGATCATGGACACGTCGGTAGCGATTCTCCGTCGTATGTTCCCGATGACATCAAGGAAACATTGTGGAGACGAGTTGACAATGAGTTTCAGTTCCCAAGATCGCTTGGAGATTGCCAGAAACATGCACTAAGCGTTATGGGAACGCATGGAAGAACCGGAAGACAAAGCTGAATAAGAAGTACGTCAAGAAGGATCAAACACCGGATTTTAATAGATTCCCGAGGTTACAGCAATTTTGGGATGAATTCAAGCAATATAAGATATCGATGAAGCCGGGCTATCGATAACGAGAACAAAACAAATTCGGACAAGAACATTTACCCCCATGTGCTAGGCACGGTGGCTACGTGAAGAAAGTACCCAAGTGGGATGCAGGAAGAACGGCTAACACTTGGTGGAGTTATTCTTCGCGACGTCTCACATGGCCCCAAGATCGAAGCACCGCCGCTTGCGAGGAGCTACTCTGTGGGATGATGGCGGCTTAAGCTTCGAAGCGAGAAAGACGAGGAAATCTCGAGGAAGATCGCGGATGCCCACTCCGGCTATTGAGGGCTCCTTCCGCCAAGAAGGGAGGACGACGAGCTAACAGCGCTTTGGGTAATAGGGAGCACCACAGTCGCACGTGAGGGGTTGGCTTGGTGCAGTGAAGCGGCATTCCCAGAGGATGCCTATATGTACAAGCGACCAAAGAAATCCGGACAAAACAATTGAATGAGCGTGTACGAGAAATAGAAGACCGGATGCATAGAAGGGAAGTCGAATTTGAAGAATAGATGAAAGTGATGCGAGAAATGGTAACAAAGGTCTGGCGAACGTCGGTCACATGACGTGGGTCATCATCACATGACGTAAGTCCCGCCAGGGTTCTCAAAAGCAGCCAAGCATCCGCTAACCCTCCTGAAGAGGACTCAGCGTGTAGTTTTCCTGTGGACAAAATCATAGAGTCGACACGCCGCGATCTGCACCGCCGTGCTGAACATTACCATCAAGGTGGTGAAGGATGGCTTGGCCATACAACGAGGCGATATTGCATAACCGCCCAATTCCTCGGGATATGCGAGTTGCGATTAATGGCGTGGTTGGCGAATCCGCAAAGTGGAGGTTGAGATCGCGGACGAGGAGGGGCAAAGTCTTGGACAAAGCATAGGCACATTCATCGCGTGGCGCAAGCGCTATATAAAGTTTGCCTCAGAAGATGACAACGACGATGATGTTAACAACGATGACGAGGAAAAGTCTCCATCTAGGAACAGTTCTCCTCCTCCTCCTCCGGCGTCATCGAAGAAAGCTCCTTCTCCTGCTCCAGCGCCACCCAGGAAAAGTCCTCCTCCTCTGTCGTCACCCAAGAAAACTCCTCCTGCTCCAGCGCCACAAGACAGCCAAAGAGCACCGCGATCTGAACATTCTACACGGTCGTGAGGAAAAGTTAAATCATCTGTGAAGCTAGCCAAAACTCTTAGCAAGAAAGCGACCATATGAAATGACCGAGCGAAGAAACAAAAAAAAAGTAGGCGCCTATGTAGAAGAGCACTTCAAGAAGACGCCACCACCTACTAAGATTGAAATCGAACACGCTAAGCAGGATTTCTTCTGGACTTAGCGAAGGTTAAGCAGACAGACGGATAATCAAGCTCCTCAACCTAGCCAACTATCGACTACTTAACGCATCTCTAGGAAGAAATCTAAAGGAGATGATGGTAAAGCATTTATTCTTTGAAGCCAAAGTGGTCTTTGAAGGCGTGAGCACACGCAAAGTGGCCATTAGATTAGCGGAGAAGCTTTCTTTGCATCCAAATAAGGAGGTCAAACCGACCACACAATTCTGGCGTCTACATGAATGGTACTGCGGTATGTCCAAAAGACACAAAACACTTGCTTTCGATCGAGATTCAAAGATATGGACTTTCACAACAA
The DNA here is from genome assembly GCA_036346375.1 of Guadua angustifolia. Lineage (NCBI taxonomy): Eukaryota > Viridiplantae > Streptophyta > Magnoliopsida > Poales > Poaceae > Guadua > Guadua angustifolia. The sequence continues at coordinate 14,103,166 of CM070517.1, forward strand.
TGAAGACTCTTTACGGGTTGAACCGTGGAACTATATCGGATGTACCAGCGAGGCGCTCGGGCGTGTCTATATTAAGAATATGGACTCTGTAAGTCTCTTGTATAATTCATGCTGTATATTCACGTACTCTTAAACATAGGGTCTGACTTCTTTTTTTACGTAGAATGGAGACAAACACACTTAGAGCGAACAACAATGAAAAGATAGGATTCCTGGACCCGAGCATGGTCAACTGCAAACTTATTGAAGATCCAAGAACAATAAATGATGTTGAGGTGTACGTACTCAAAGTATTGCTAAAGCTACAACACAAGGACTACGTGCTTTTACCCTACAACTTTCATCGTGTTTCCACGCCTACTAGTGTCTCATATTTGATCGTAACACAATGTGACGACTAATTGGCTTCTGCGACTTTCATTTGGATCGTCCTTGTCTTCATGTTAGGCGAAAGCAACATCAACATCTTGGACTCAATGAGGAAACCGACGGTGAATACCAAGACTTAATAGACTTGCTAACCGAGTAACTCGGTCGTTGCATTATTGCTCTAATAATCTTCCATCCCATTGCACCTAATTAATTTTAATGACTACTCAAAACCATGAACAGGGTGTACAAACAATATTGCAAGAAGAGCAAACGGCATCGTCCATACGTGAAAAATTTCAGAATACACACCGATTTTCCATGCCTGAAACAACCCCAAGGGAACAATTTATGTGGATACTACGCAATGACACATATCCACGCATTCATCACTGACAATACAGACTACAACGGCCAGCTGGTATATCGATCATTACATGTTGACCCGTACTTTTCTTTATAAAGACGATGACACTAATTGATGCTTCAATTTCTCCCATGATGACAGCGTCAATCGTAAGCACCAAAGACTTTGCTTTCGACCACGAAATTGATGCCCTTCAAGAGCGGATAATTGGGTTCATAATTAGAAATTCTCCACACGAAGGGCGAGTTTTACGACCATTTCTGCATGGCAACAATTACGAATGAACAATTTAATGCTTCAAAAGTGAATGAACAATGTAATAATTAAATATTATGATGCTTCAATGTATTTCAATTACACTTTAGTGATGCTTGATACTATTGTGCTGGCATTATCCGTCTGAGAATACATCTCTTGTACAATGTATATACATGCTACAACATATCTTGCAAAAAATATATATACAAAATGGTTTAAAAACCCATCACCGCCGTTAACAAGAAAAAAGGCGTTGATAGTAGTTATCGATCTTGGGATATTGATAACAATTGTGCATCGATAGTTACTTATCATGCGGATATTATTGAAAATGTGGCGTTGATAGTTACTTATCACTTGCCGGTTCTAAATAATAACGGCGGTGATAATATATTATCACTGCCGGTTGGAAAGTATGAACCGGCAGTGATAGTGATTATCACTGCCGGTTTACATCTGGCAGTGATAGTCCTCGACTATCACTGCCACTTAGGTTGTGTCGGGTCTACATCCGGCAGTGATGCCGATGTGGACCCGGCAATAATCACATGTTCCGTAGTGGTGGATCTCTTGATTTTTCAAATTTTGCTTGTTGGTTCAAAATTCAGAGTACATACAAAATATAATTTTCTAGGAAAAAACTTGTTACTTGGGTACAAAGTTGAAGATACATTTGGGAAACTCGTAGAAGATGCCTAGAGAATAGTTATGAAAATATGGTTTATTTTTTGAGTAAATGTCACAAAAGTACAACTTTTGTGTTAAGACTATAGCAGAAGTGCATATTTAAGTTCAAATTTCATGAAACTATATAAATTTAGCAGCATAGGGGTCGACATCGATGTGTTCATGTACCTTCATTGTGGTGTGTTGCGGGGAGTCCATTTTTCTACTTGGGTTTAGTCCCCAGTGCGGAAGGGATGACAGACACCCTAACTTAGAGAAATAACAGTGTGCCATTTGTTCCACAATCTAGTCAAAACTTCTGGTATACCAATTTAAAAAACGACGCAAAGAAAGACAAATTTAAGAGAAATAGTAATATAGATGATGGCTTCCTCGACTGATTTTACTATCGAATTATTCTTAACTATATGCGCTAATCTTATTTTTGGAACAATTATTGGAGGCACCCCCAAAACAGACATAAATTATTGTGGGGACTAATGGCTAAGCACGAAAATCTTGTTGGACAAAAAAGCCTGATAGTAAATAAAGTTCAGGATCTTAGTTGCTGTCAAAGGTTGCTTTCCAAGATGATGCCTACTTAGCATCTAAAGATTAGTTGTTGATATTACTATTATTACTAGATTATCAATTGCACCAAGTAAAATAGGACATATGATTAATTCCCCCCACTTTCTAACGTAGCTTAGTGTGCAGACGAATTGGAAAAAAACAATAGCCCAATGTCCCCTGTGATGTGCTCGATCACCTTGCTCCAGCTGTCACATTTTCTTAACATTTTTTATTTTCAATTATTATTGACCAAAGATCAGAAAGTTTTACAGCACATTTTTTGTAAGTAGCATCTGGGGATTGGATATTCAACAAAAGAATTATTAGCCTCTGATGGTTTTTTCTTTTACTTCTTAGCACCGAGGGAAGAAGAGAACTGCGATCCGAAACAAAAGTCATGAAAAATATTTAGAGGCTGATTGGAACATACATAGGAGTTTTGAGCCAATTTTGCGAAAGCAAAACATTGAGAACGAATGGTAGTTTTGTATCCTTCAATATCTTTTGAAATTCCTACATTCAAACGTTCCTAGGTATATGTATACTTACTGTTCCTGGAACTATAGGGTCAGACACAATTCTAGCATTTTACTCTCCAGTATTTCTTCTTTCTTCATGTTTGCCAGATCCATACAGCTCTTTATTTCCAGCGAGAGACTTCTTTTAATTTGTAGTGACAAACTGTTTATTGCATATAAGAAAGTTCATTACAATTTACCAAGGAATAGAAGTGCCATTCCGCTACCATAATTTATTGCTTGAGTCTTGAGTGTTTTTTCTCGTCAAGTTAGCATCAAAATCAGGCAGTATTTGTCCGTACCATGATTTGCCTCTTGTGTTTTCCGGCCGGCCTAGCTTGTGGCTATCATGCTAGCCGGCGTATTCGGCGCTGCCACATACGTCGGTTTGGTCTCACACTTCCATCAGCCACAGGAACGGGCGACAACCCATGGCCAACAACGTGTATTTGATTTTGGTACGAACTAGACTAACAAAACTAACATAGAAGGGTACATTGTTCTAGATGTTGATCTCCTAATTGTTTGTTCTAATGTAGTTTCACTAGCTCTAGGTCTTTAATGTTGTTTTTTTTTTCAGTAGACACATAAACATGCTAAATTGTATGAAAAAAACTAGAGAATGGTATAATATGTCGAACCCATCTCTGACGGTTTGCCTTTTAACTATTTGACATATCAAAAGATTTCCTACTTCTCCGGTCATGCTGCATGCATTCCTGTTCACTCATTTGCCAAAGCCTTATCTAAAACTCTTAAATTATCTATATGCCTCTCTATCTCTTCTATCCCTCTCTCCAACCAACTTAGCATTTCAGCACATGAACCCTTTCCCCATGCCACACACATCTAACTGTAAGCGGAATAAACTCACGCAGCATTAGATTGATAACCAAAGGGAATAAATATACAAGAGAGAGGCTAAACCTTCCATATCCTAGCCATCAGTTTATAGAAACAGAACCGGGAGGATAGGAAGGAAACCAATCAAAACAATCAATCTAATTACGCTAACACCCCCTGCAGTCGCATCGGGAGAAGGACGAACGTTGAGACTGGATCAAAACTTCGTAAACACAGTCGTCGGGAGCCCCTTTGTAAAAATATCCGCATACTGAGTAGTGGTAGGCACATGCAGGACGCGGACTTCACCGAGGGCAACACGCTTACGGACAAAGTGCAAATCAATCTCCACGTGCTTGGTCCATTGATGCTGATTGGAGGAGAGATAAATAGCGGAGATGTTATCGCAGTAGACCAAAGTCGCGCGCTGAAGAGGAGAGTGAAGCTCAAGCAAGAGCTAACGCAACCAGGTAGCTTCGGCAACACCATTAGCTACGACACGGTATTCGGCTTCCGCACTGGAACGAGACATAGTGTGTTGACGCTTAGAAGACCAAGAAATAAGATTGTCACCAAGGAACACACCATAGCCTGAAGTGGACTTGCACGTGTCGGGACAACCAGCCCAATCAGCGTCAGTATAAACCACCAACGCAGTTGGTGATGTCCGGTGAAGGAACAAGCCATAGTCAAGAGTCCCCTAAAGATAACGTAATATGCGCTTGACCAAAGCAAGATGAGGCTCCCGAGGATCATGCATAAACAAGCAGACTTGCTGAACAGCATAAGCAATATCAGGACGAGTGAATGTTAAGTATTGTAAAGCACCAGCAAGACTGCGATAATCAGTAGGATTAGCAACAGGAGAACCATCACTGGAGAGCTTGGAGTGAGTATCAATCGGTGTACTACATGGCTTGCAAGAGGACATACCAGCACGCTCGAGAATTTCAAAAATATAGTGACGCTGAGAGAGGTGCAGAGCATGAGGCTGACGACTGATAGAAATCCCCAAAAAATGATGGAGAGGGCCAAGATCTTTCATGGAGAATTCCAGCTGAAGAGCACGGATAGTCTGACGGAGAAGCTGCTCTGAAGAGGCGGTCAACACTATATCATCCACATAAAGAAGCAAGAGTATCGTCTCCTGGCCGCGATGAAAAATGAAAAGCGAGGTATCAGACTTGGCCTCTACAAACCACAAGGACAAGAGATGAGAGGCAAATTGACTGTACCACGCCCGAGGAGCCTGCTTGAGTCCATAAAGAGACTTGTTGAGGCGATAGATGTGGTCCGGACGAGCAGGATTAGCAAAGCCAGAAGGCTGAACACAACAGACTGTCTCGGAGAGAGTCCCATGGAGAAAAGTATTCTTAACATCAAGCTGATGAATAAGCCAATCCCGAGAAAGCGCTAAGGTTAGAACAGTACGACTGTAGCAGGTTTGACGACCGGACTGAAAGTCTCATCAAAATCAATACCAGGACGCTGAGAAAAACCACGAAGGACCCAACGAGCCTTATAGCGATCAAGAGATCCATCAGGACGTAATTTATGGCGAAAAACCCACTTGCCGGTAACAGCATTGACACCGATAGGCCTTGGAACGAGATCCCAAGTTTTGTTCAGCTGTAGAGCAGAAAATTCCTCCTCCATGGCGGCATGCCAATTAGGATTAGCAAGAGCACCACGGTAGGTCTTCGGTAGTGGAGAAAGAGAGGCCGCATGAAGATTGAGCCGCTGGACGGGAAGACAAATCCCGGCCTTGCCCCGAGTCACCATGGGATGAACGTTGGTGGCAAGAACAAGGGAACCGATCGAGCTAGCAACAACCTCACGCAGAGCAAGCGGCGAGGCGCCTGGACCGGGACCACCGGTAGGCGGCGAGTGGCATAGGAACAAAGAAATGGCGACCACTGTGTAGGAGACGCCGACCCATCGTCTAGGGGCGTAGCACCCGGCTTGATGAGGACATCACCAACATGGATACGACCAGCGTGACCGCTGGCCCTCCTTCCTCTCCGGCTTCTCCAATGACTACCGACGCTGCTCCATCTTCGTCACAAATGATCGACGCTGCGGCAACTTCGTCGCCGAGAGGCCTTAATCCAAAAGCTCAGCTATTCAAGCCCACATCAACAGACAAAGGCCTCAAGCACACACCCCGAGAACAGCCCACGCATCAAAGAAGGCCCATATGGAAGCCCAAGATGCCAAAAAGCCCGGTTCGGCTATCCAGCAGTATGCCAACTTCAAACGGGCATAACTTGGGCTCCCGGACTCCGTTTTCAGTGTGCGACCACTCGTTTGAAAGCTTAGGAGATAAGCTTTCCAATGGATCTAGCCCCACTTCCAAATTCTCTCCAAAACGACGGAAAAATACGGAACAATGTCACGGGCCAGAAATTCAAGGTGCTGCATCACCTCACTTTTGGGCCTATGGCCCATGTATCTTAGGGTTTTGGTGGCCACCGCTGTTTTGGCTGCCCTACTCCTCCTGGCCGCCGCTATATATGTGGCCGCCACCGTTCTTTTACGCTTAGGTTTTGTTGTGTTTTGGTAGACCCTTGTCGTCCCTCCTCGTGTTCGTGTGTCGACTAGACCACCCGTGATGAGAAATGCAAACCTCACCTTTGTATCTTTGAGATTATTGGATTGGAATTGCTCTCACCTTGTTCTTGCTTGTTCTCGGTTGCAGCAGGTACAAGGATCGATCGGGTTTTTGATTCGGTTGATCGCCTCATGTGGTGACGTTGCGATTGCTTGGTTGCTGATCTCGTAGTTAGTAGCCGATCCATCTACTTCGTGCGCTATCAAACCGACGTATCGTTCTCATCAGAAGATCGGGCCGACCTAGTGCGCATCAAGTGGTATCAGAGCGATGGTTGCCTGGTGAGAACACCCTTATCCTTATTTAGTTCTTCTTGTTCGTCCTAGAGTCCAGAAAATAGCCAAAAAAAATTCTGTTTGTCGTGTGTTTGACCTAATCCGAGCCCCTTTTGGCCTTTACTATTACTACCTAGTTTAATTCTTGTTGAATTTGCGTTGCATCGTCGTGTCGTTGCTGGTCTTAGTGTTTTAATTTTTAGAGTTTCGAGTTCTTGTCACGTTCTTGTCACCGAGTTGAACTCCATCGCGTCGTCACGTCCAATTCGGATCCTCCTCTGTCCAGTTCGGTATTTTGGTCATAACTCCCTCATACGAACTCGGATTTTGCTGTTCTGGTACTTTCCTGAAAGCTTGAGAAATTATCTACAACTTTGTCCATTGTGAAACTTTCCAAAAATGCCGTCTTCTTGCCCAAAATCCCGTCGGATTGGAATCTGTTTTCGTCCTGGATTTTCTGAGCAGTCTGTATTTCGGGGTCAATATCTCTGGCTTCCCTTATCCAAAATAGACGTTCCATATATGCAAATTGATCAGCTCGAAAAGATCTACAACTTTCCAGTTATACTTGTTTGCATTGGAAGCCAATAAAATCCCGAAAATAGCATTTGAAGTTTCTGCATAGTAGATCTGTTTGCAGCAAGAAAAAAAGTTTGAGTTGTAATTCATCATATGTGCCACTTGTTGATATAGAAGGAAGAAAAATTAAAAAAAAGGCAAGTGCATATAAAAGAGCCGCACTAAAAGGTGGAAAAAGAAGCCCTAGCTTTTGCTTGTGTCTTTGTGGTCATTCTGGTTGCTATTTACGTGACTTCATTGGTGTCGGACTCGCGTCTCTAATGCGGTCTAGCCTAGGACCAAAGAAAGTACCGTCGTTGAGCGTTCTTTCAACTTGTTTTGGCTAGTGTGGTTCTAGTATATCCTTTGCTATATATTATACCTATCCAAGCTCCACCTCATCGTTAACCACGGAGAAGCACTTTGCAATCGCTTTGTCACCCCCGAGTGCAGATTACCATCATCCTCGATTGAACCTTGAAAAGTCTGCGGGTAAGAACTGGTAAGAACTTGGTGTGAGCTTGGCGTGTGAGATCCTCCTTTGTCCACATATTAGTAGATAGGAATATACATTTTTGCGTGTATTTTTCTTGTCTACCACTAATAATGGCAAGTCCACGAAAAAACGATGATCTATACTTGAGGATGATCCAAGCATTCCGCCAGAACAAAGAAATATATCGAAAACTTAATCATGAGTTTGAGAAAAGAGAAGAAATTGAAAGAAAAAAGCACAGTGAGTTCATGGAGAAATGGCGAAATGGAGAATTAAAAAATGAAAAGGTCGAGCATGGGACTATCCCTTCGACCAAGAATGAGAAGGAACTATTGAAGAAAGAAGTCAAGTCTACACAATCTAAGAAGAAGGATAGTAAGTGTATTTCAATATGTAACGATAAGAATGTGCTTGCTATTCCTGCGACTAACCCTATAGGCAAAAATGATCAAGATGGTGTGTACCTGAGTGCTGCAATGACGGACAACTACATGAGCCTCATGTCTCATCGCCTACTTAGTGCACCAGTGGAACATGCTAATGAAACTCAACGCAACAACTTATTCCAAACTAAGTTTGTTGTGCAAGAACGCGCGGTACACGTCATCATTGATGGAGGAAACTGTAGCAACCTCGCAAGTCTACACATGGTCGAGAAACTTGGCTTGACCACGACTCCACTTCAGCAACCTTACTCAATGAAATGGTTCAACTCAATTGGTAAGGTTCGTGTAACACAAAGCGTGCAAGTTCTGCTCCATTGGTTCATACCATGATCATGTTTGTTGTGATGTCATACCTATGGAATCATGTTCACTTTTATTAGGTAGACCTTGGTTATATGATGTTGATGCTATTCACTATGGTAGAACCAATCAATATACTTTCAAGTTTAATAGAAAGAAATTGGTTTTGAATCCAATGACTCCTGCTGAGCAAGCCAAAATTAATGCAAAAAGAACTAATGGTAAAGAACATGAGGATGACAAACTTGTTAGTGGTGTACAACAATCTAAACCAATGTTCAAGAAAGAAATTCTTTTAAATAAGATTGTTTCCTCACATGATATTGCTTTGCGACATCTGCTTCCTTGCCTCTGTTGCCACTAACCTTTGCGGGATCATGAGAAGGAGTCGAGGACGACTCCAATTCAAGAAGGGAGGATGATGAGGACATCACCAACATGGATCGACCAGCGTGACCGCTGGCCCTCCTTCCTCTCCGACTTCTCCAATGACTACCGACGCCGCTCCATCTTCGTCACAAATGATCGACGCTATGCAACTTCGTCGCCGAGAGGCCTTAATCCAAAAGCTCAGCTATTCAAGCCCACATCAACAGACAAAGGCCTCAAGCACACACCCCGAGAACAGCCCACGCATCAAAGAAGGCCCATATGGAAGCCCAAGATGCCAAAAAGCCCGGTTCGGCCATCCAGCAGTATGCCAACTTCAAACGGGCATAACTTGGGCTCCCGGACTCCGTTTTCAGTGTGCGACCACTCGTTTGAAAGCTTAGGAGATAAGCTTTCCAATGGATCCAACCCCACTTCCAAATTCTCTCTAAAACGACGGGAAAATACGGAACAATGTCACGGGCCAGAAATTCAAGGTGCTGCATCACCTCACTTTTGGGCCTATGGCCCATGTATCTTAGGGTTTTGGTGGCCACCGCTGTTTTGGCTGCCCTACTCCTCCTGGCCGCCGCTATATATGTGGCCGCCACCGTTCTTTTACGCTTAGGTTTTGTTGTGTTTTGGTAGACCCCTTGTGCGTCCTTCCTCGTGTTCGCGTGTGTCGACTAGACCACCCGTGACGAGAAACAGAACCTCACCTTTGTATCTTTGAGATTATTGGATTGGAATTGCTCTCACCTTGTTCTTGCTTGTTCTCGGTTGCAGCAGGTACAAGGATCGATCGGGTCTTTGATTCGGTTGATCGCCTCGTGTGGTGACGTTGCGATTGCTTGGTTGCTGATCTCGTGGTTAGTAGCCGATCCATCTACTTCGTGCGCTATCAAACCGATGTATTGTTCTCATCAGAAGATCGGGCCGACCTAGTGCGCATCACGGCTCAACATGTGAGATGGGGGCCGACCGAGCCACAGTTCCAGAGGACGGGCTAGCAACCAGTGGCGCAGTAGCCAGCTCAGTAGCCAGGGGCACCACAGCTAGTCCAGTATGGTTGGCGCCGCTGGCAACGACCCGTGACGGAAAATCAACGGGGCAGCAGCACCAAGAGGAGAGGATCCTGTGTGAGGTCCAATGGGAAGAGTAGTACAATTCGTCTCCAACAAAAAATCAAAGTCAGTAGTAGACGGTAAAGTTTCCTAATCAGCAAAAGGAAAAGAACTCTCGTCAAAGGTAACATGCCAGGAGGTAATAGTCCAATTGGACGCCAAATCGAGACACTGATAACCTTTATGCTCGGAAGAGTAGCCAAGGAAAACACACAAGGTGGAACGGGGCGACGGCTTGTTGGCAACGGTGGCAGAGAGGTTAGGATAACATCGGCAACCAAAAACACGAAGGTGGGAATATGATGGTGGAGCACCAAAGAGAGCAAAATGAGGAGTGGAAAAATTCAAGGTTTTGGTCGGGTGGCGATTAAGGAGATAAGTGGCGGCATGGAGAGCTTCGACCCAATACTGGGGGAGCATACTAGCTTGGAGCAGGAGCGTGCGCATGATATTGTTCGTAGTGCGAATGGCACGCTCGGCTTTACTGTTCTACTGAGAAGTATATGGACATGACATGCGAAGTGCGACGCCATGTGTAAGAAAAAATGTGCGAGCGGAGGAGCTATCAAACTCCCGTCCATTGTCACATTGCACGCCTTTGATGGTGGAGCCGAATTGGGTGTTGATAAAAGCAAAAAAATCGGACAACATAGAAAACGTGTCAGACTTGAACCGTAAAGGAAAAGTCCAAGTGAAGTGAGAGCAATCGTCAGGAATGACTAAATAATATTTGTAACCAGAGACACTAGCAACAGGGGAGGTCCAAAGGTTGCAATGAATTAAATCAAAATTTCGAGTAGCACGAGAACTAGAAGAAGTAAAAGGTAAACGAACATGACGTCCGAGCTGACAAGCATGACAAAGAGACTCAAGAGTGCTACGAGTACAGGAAATAGCATTTGAGCTAGCTAATTTGGACAGAGCCAAGATGACCCAGCCGACGATGCCAAAGTACAGGGGAGGAGGCCGCAACAAAAGTATGTGGACCAGCAATGGGAGATGGCAATAAGGGGTAGAGGTCGCCGGAACTATTGCACCTGATGATCATGTTCCTGGTTGGAAGATCCTTCACAGAAAGGCCATAAGGGTCAAACTCGACATAACATAAATTGTCAGTGACAAAACGACGCACAGAGATCAAATTTTTGATAATCTGAGGAGTGACAAGAACGTTCTGAAGAAGAAAGGAGCCATATGGGGTTTGTAAAGAAGTAGAGCCAGTAGCAGAGATAGGAATAGTGGAACCATTGCCAACGACAACATGAGAGGGATTAACAGCAGAGGAGGATTGGGAGAGAGCAAGGTTACCAGCATTCGATGTCATATGATCACTGGCACCAGTGTCCATATACCAGTTTGTCGAAGGCGGTTGTGTCAGCGACATTGTGTTGAAAGCAGTGGCAAGCGAATTTTGATCCCACGAAGCCCAAGGAGCCGGCGCGGCCGGAGCGGCTGGTCCGGGTTGTGGCCAGTGCGACGGTGAAGGTGATGGAAAGAAACCAGCCTGCTGACCAAACGGGGCGAGAGCTGAAGGCCCGAGTATGCCGGCCTGAAAACCAGGAGCACCAGGATGGGTCGCCGCTGTGAGAGCCTGTGGACACTGCTGTTGTGGGCCGCCGTTGTGAAAGGCCGTGGACCGCTATTGGGCCACACTTGGACATAACCAGCCCATCGATGCATGAAAGAGGGAGGCCATCTAGGAATACCAGATGCGTTCGTGGTGCTGCCGCCACCATTGCCGTGGTTGGTTTTGTTGTTGCGACGGCGACGGTTGTTGGGACAGTTGCCGCCAGACATGGTGGCCTAACCACCGTTGGGCGCGCCGCTGGACGCACCGCCGGACTTGCTGCCGAACCCACCGCCAGCCGGAGCACCGCTAGACACACCGCCAGTCGATTCGTTGGAAGGACGCGGAGCAGAGGCGACGAATGCAATGGAAGTAGACGCCGGTTTGCTGGCCACCGTGATTTCCTCGAGGAGAAGATCATTACGAACATCAACAAAGGATGGAAACGGCTTCTACCACTTTAACAAGGCCACCATGTGTGCGTATTTGTCATTAAGACCACGCAAGACAGAGAGAACAAGAGTGCGGTCAGGAACGAGCTCACCCAAATCGCCGAGCTGATTGCCATGCCCTTTAATTTACGGCAGTAATCGGAGATGGTGAGGTCGCCTTGAACAAAGTTGCAGAACTCGGTGTCGAGGATGAGCGCATGAGTTTCCTTGTTGCCGATGAATTCATCCTCGAGGGCGAGCCACACGGCGCGGCTGGTGGCGTTGGGAGTCATCACAATCTCAAAGAGGCTGGTGGAGATGGTGCCATACAACCAGGAGATGACGACGTAGTCCGTGCGGTGCCAAGCCGTGACATCAGGAAAAACGACGTTGGAGAGGACATGGTCCGTCAAGGCGTACTTCCCAAGCGTGATGAGATGGAGACCGTGCCACTTGGAGTAGCATGGAGAGGCGGTGTCGAGGACGATGGGGATGAGCGAACGAATGTTGAGGACGGAGATAGCCTGCGCGTGAAGGTTGGCGACGACCAGCGCATCGGCTGCAGCGGCGGCGGCAGCATCGCGGTCCTCGACAGCAGCACGCCACGCTGCGTCCTCCTGTGAACGCAAGCGCGCGGCCTCCTCTTGACGTAGACATGCGTCATCCTCCTCTTGACGCTTGTGCGCGGCCGCAGCCTCGCCGTGAGAGTGCGTCATCAGAGATGAGATGAGATGTGGAAGCGGTAGAGGGAGGTCACAGGAGCGACCGTCGCTGATACCATGTAAGCGGAATAAACTCACGCAGCATTAGATTGATAACCAAAGGGAATAAATATACAAGAGAGAGGCTAAACCTTCCATATCCTAGCCATCAGTTTATAGAAACAGAACCAGGAGGATAGGAAGGAAACCAATCAAAATAATCAATCTAAATATATGCTAACACTAACTACAAAAAGTGGGAACAGTGGATATGGGTAAGCACAACAGCAAGTGGCAAGCAACCAAGTTAGCAAGGTGACAATAAGTAAGCAGGCACTATGAGATATCGAAGAGGATGTATATGTGTAGGCACGGCAAGATGTAAGGAAGGCACAAGCCAGCTGTGGAAGTCCGGTAGGTGTGGGCAAGTGATGTTAGATGTGGATGTTGCATGCTGGCGCAATGGTGGCTCTAGAGAGTGAGGCATGGTTGTGGTGGCAAGTGGTAGTTGTGCAAGCAGCAATGTTGTCAGACGAGGTTGTGCAGCATGGCAAGGAGGTAGGGCCACTTTTCTTGATTTTACCATCGGACTTTCTTTGAAAAGTTTGGTTCTAAAACCTGCTTGAATTTTATCTCGATTTTTTTTGCAATTGGCTGTTGAAATCTATTCACAAACTTGATTGCGTTGAAACACACTTTTGAAATTTCAAGTTTCTGGTTTGAAACTTTATGAAAACTCATGTTCCAGTTTTGAAACTTCATAAAACTTTATAAAACTTCATGTTCCAATTTTGAAATATTATGAAACTTCAAGTTCCAGTTTTAAACTTCATAAAACTTTATGAACATCAAATTCCAGTTTTGATACTTTATAGGATTTTAAGTTCTAGTTTTGAAACTTCATGAACATCAAGTTCTAGATTTGAAACTTTATAAAACTTCAAGTTATAGTTTAGAAATATCATGAAACCTTTATGTTCCATTTTTTGAAACTTTATGAAACTTCAAGGTCCAATTTTGAAACTTCATGAAACTATGTAAAGCTTCAGGTTCCAATTTTGAAATATAATGAAGCTTCAAGTTCCAATTTCGAAACTTAACAAAACTATAAGTTCTAGTTTTGAAACATCACGAAACTTTGTATTCCATTTGAAACTTTATGACACTTCAAATTCTGGTTTTGAAACTTTATGAAACTTCAAGTTCTAGTTTTGAAACTTAACAAAATTTCAAATTCTAGTTTCAATACATCATGAACTTTATGTTCCATTTGAAACTTTAGGAAAATTCAAGTTTCGATTTTGAAACTTCATAAAATTTTATGAACCTTTGTGCTCCAATTTTGAAACTTCATGAACTACATGCTACAGTGAACTTCTTTCAATTTTAAAGTTTGAAAGTTAAAATTTTTTGAATCAACATGTTTTAGTTTTTGTCCTGATGACTCATAAAACATCAAGTTTAAGTTTTGACTTTCAAACTTCGTGAATCTTTTGAATATGCAAGTTTTAAAGGTTTTACCATAGGATTTTAGTGATGAGGTTATGCGCATGCTTCTTGCGTGCGGAGGAGGATGGCTAGGAGTTGTCACCCTTGCTCCCATGTGCACGACAGAGAATGGCGATGAGGTTTCATGCACAGTGGCCAGCGGCAAGGCCTTGCGAGCAGAGAAGACAGGCAATAGGTGAACATGCGAATGACAGCATGCAATGAAGGACAACGGGGGAAGGTGTCACTTGTGCTCTACACACATGTGGACAACATCATCGAGATCGTCAAAAGGAGTAGTGGTACGAAGCGGTCACACCAAAACAAAAGATAGAGCGAAAGGTGCCACATTGTAGTCAATTGATCACATGGGATATATCGGTTAGAACCTATCCCATTGGGAGCTCTCCCAACGGTGTAGCGTGGGCTAGTAGCTCTCACAATGTTTCTATCTGTCAATCACATGGCTAAAAAAGACATGGAGTAAGGCCCGAGGTGCAACCAATAAACCAGAGTGACACGATTACACCCTGTTTGAGAGGCAGGATTCGAACATGAGTTTCATAGAAAACCATATGTTAAATAAGAGTGGATTTTTCCTTTCCTATGACATTTCTATGAAATTCTCGTATATTCTAAGTAGACCTTAATTTGAATTTTTAGAGTATAAGTTTAAGAACCGATGTGGCTTGCTTAGCAATGAAATTTTAAGAGGAGAACTTGACATGATATGGATAAGCATACATCCAATACTTTCTAGTTTAATATCTTAATTAACTAGAAAGAATTATTAAGCCACATCAAATATCAACAGGTAAATTTGTTGCTTAAGCAATTAATTTTCTTTATTATATAAGAATACTTTACTATCTAATAGCAAGTCATTGCTTGTTGTTAGGCACAAAGAAGGACCAATATCAAATGGAGTCATTGCGTTGATGAACCATGGTGGAACCCAATGGGAGGTGAGAGAGGATGGGGGCCAGGTGGGAGATTAAGAAGGCAAGGATGACCACATAGGCCACCCCATGCAGCCAGGGCAGTAAGCCTATGGCCAACTAAGGGGAATGCAGCCTATGCGCCCATGAGGCCCACTTCATGCAATTGCTTAAATAACAAATTCACCTGTTGATATTTGATATGGCTTAGTAATTTTTTCCAGTTAATTAAGATATTAAACTAGAAAATATTGGGCATATGCTTATCCATATCATCCTTCCCTTCTTCAAGAAAAGCCATCCTCGGCTTTAGCCTCAATTTTTGATAATCTAAAAATATACTAAACAAAGAGGATAATGTGTATGCATGGTATATGTATTCATTATTTGTCTTGGTATTCCCTTTTAGCATATGATGATATCTAACACAACAATATCTATTGGATGCATGTAGTAAATCAAAAATTGTAAACATAGGAAACAACATATATACATGATATATAACTATCATCAATTATCTTATTGTTCTCCATTTTCCTCATAATTTATGTAATTAAACTCCCATGAGATGTATATAATGTGTGTGAAGAATTAACACATGTATATTTCAATTTATATTAGCACATGTATATTTGAATTTATCCACATCATTCATCATCGACTTTTGAAAACTAGTGGGCAAATGATTATCATGTAGTTTTAAAGGTTGTGACAAATAGCTCAATTCAATCATATATGCACATGTCATGTTCATAACAACAAACTGAAGTACCGGGGGCAAAAAGATTTATAGATGCCATCCATGCTTCAATTGCGCTACTCTGATTATGTACATGTGATTGCATAAGCAAAGATGAAGAAGTAGGCAACATAGATCCTTCTGACGAACAAGCACTACCATTTGAAGTCATCTCAAAGTGTCCATGACATGGCTTAAAAGATAGTTCATTCACAACATGTAACTTTAATTTAGCAATGTTATTACAAGTAATACATATTTGATAAACATGAAATTTGTTGTCTACACCATAATCTCCAATCAAATTTAATTTATAAGTATAGGCAAAATAGTGATTTTAGACATGTAATATTAGAGATCTTATCAATCACATTAGATAGATCTTTTGGTTCATCAAACATGATATAACACAAAAAAAATCATCATGGAATATTCTACTACGAATTTCCTTATGAATAATCAATTCCACATTATGTAAATTAAGCATATTAAATTCAGAACAGGGAATAACGAAAGAAATGCAAGAGCTCCCACTATTACTCACATTTTCATGATGTTCTATTAATTCTACACTTTTGTTGTTACATTTAACGTTCTCCTCAGTTGATGTCGTTATTGTAGGCAAAGTTTCTTCATGATCAAACAATGGGACAACAAGTATTCTAACTCCAACCTTAGTTATCTCCTTAGCTTTTACGTCTAGTGGTGCGAGTTGTTTAGCATGCAGATCCTCATTTTCAATGTTAACCAACACAATATCAGAAACGACACTAGAAATAGAGAGTAAATTTTTAGTTTTAGAAATAATTTCACATGCCCTATCATGTAATTCTTTCATTTCTTTTGGTATAACTCTCACACTCTTGGATTGGATGCTCTCAACCTCATGTGTGGTGAAATCACACAACTCACTCTGTTTACCACTATCACTCAACATGGCTATTTGTCTCTCATGAATTAGAGCCCTAAGATTAAACCTAGGTATACGATACTCTTTAAGTTCTCTTTCCTCATCAGTAGCACAATATATAAGATCAAATTTGCTACTAAAATAATTATGCTAAAGTGTAGCAACAATATTTAAATTCAAACTTGTTTTGAAGTTTTCCTTCTCTTTTAATACACTAGTGATTCCGGCATGTCGCTTTGCACATTTCAACCTAGCATAATAATCTTAGATATGTTTGCACCTTTGTGTAATGCTCTCCAAGTGATGAAATAGCTCTTTCTTATAATACCATGACACAACCTCTCTTCTCATGATCTTCTTTAAATTCGACCAAGATGTAATGTGATTTTTCCCAAAAAAAACTATCGCCACCAACTATAAGCATAGTCCTCAAATTGAACAGTGGCACACATAACCTCTTTGGCTTCAGAAAGGTTCTAAAATTTGAATAAACTTTCTATTTGTTCTTCCCAAGTGAGATACTCCTCTGGATCATTACTTTCATAAAATAAAAGTTCCCTATACTCATAACTTGTTATGATTAGTAGCAAGCAAAAACAACATGTATATGTGGAATATTTGTGGAATCACTCATCCTTACCTTCTGCTTACCAACTGAAGTTCTTATGACCCCTATTTTGGATTGAAGAGTTGTATATTCTTCAGTGACTAAATAGGACAAAGGTGATTACTCATTCAAATTCATAATCAAGGTGCTGCACATGACAATGGCTAATATGTGGAGCTTGAAGGGTTAGTGTATATCATATGCAATCTAAAAATTCTAGTTATTGTAATGATAAGTAATAACTCAAACTAGAATTCGCAAGCCCTAGTGCCGATCACAAGGATATAAGCGAATTTCAAGGCAACACATGTGCAAAGATGATGTAACTTAATGCAACCACTAGAATGAGCTAAATAAGAATAATTTCAGTACCAAAACTCATGTTGCATAAGTTATAGAGAGACACTAGCTAATTGATTCAAAAATGTAAAAGGGCACAAGATTGCTTACTAACTAATACAACTGCATAATCTGGAAGTCATGAACACAAATTAGGGTTTTGCTCAATGTAGTGTTGCTGGCCACTATTCTCTTTTCTATTCTCTTTCTTTCTTTCTTTCTTTCTTTCTTGGCCTTTTGGCTCTTTCTTTCTCTTTTTGTCATTTTGGTGACTTTCGGCCAACATTAGTATGAGAAAAGTTTTGGAATCTCCAAATTAATGTTACAAGATAGTATGATGATATGATAATTTAAGATTATGCAATATATCAATATGAACAGCCTTAAGTAATATCAAATAGCTAGTCTCAATTGGGATAAAAGTATTCACAAAGAATGAATTGATTCCCAAAGGTATGTGTAATAATTTTTTTTTTATTTTATGGTTTGTCAATGCTACTAGACTTAACCAACTCAAAGGAACAAGCTAGAACACAAATTGATGTAAGAAATCCTAATTCGGCCAAAACATTGCAACAAACTTGTCACCATAATTAAAGTGTGAAAATAACTTAATATAGTTTGCTCACATTGTAATGAATTGAAGTTGATGTTCTAAGCTTTAAAACAAGTACACAAACATACCATTTAGAGATTGTATATAGAAGTTATAGCCAAAATACCGAAGTGCAAATATTTGACCTGAATTTAGTCGATCTGACCAAATCTGAATCCGAATGAAATTCGGTTTGAAAGAGCCTGAATCGCAAAGAACACACAAAACAGTTTTTGCAGAGGACTCTTTAAGGATCATGAAAATACAAAAACTTTCCAATTGGATTTTGTATGTGAGAATTATGATCGAAATACCAAATCAATCTGGATTGGATCTATAACTTGTTTCACCAATTTGACGGCTAGATTAAATTGATCCAGAGGCGGCATTAGATTATGTGCCCAACTAGGCTTCTATAGAGCTTGTTCTAAGGTTTTAATAAAGCACAAGCACACTAGAATCTGATCTTGTATGCGAAAGTTATGTATAAAATAAGGTACTAGACAGATTGAGACAAAACCTACATGAAGGAAAAGCGATCAACAACTAAATCAAGGACTAATGGATCAAAACCTAACAACACTCACTAAAATACCATATTGAATTTAAAGGTTCAATTTTTGTGGAGTAATTTTTAATTTAGGATAGAAAACAAAAACTTATCAAAGGGTAAATAATCCTATTGTGTCAACTCAACGCTTTGATACCAATGTGATACGGGATGCCTGATCTTCATGAAGTAGGATCAATGATAACTTTGGATCTATGAACATGATGGCACCAACCACTGTCTCGATGCAACAACTTGCAACAAATGAATTTGCCCAAGAACATGCTCGTGATCCACGTCTACTCAACCACGTAAGAAGTAGATGCACAGTTCATGTAATCACACGAATAAATCACAAGAACAACAGAGGTATTCTCAATAAAATCACCTAATTATCAAAAGACAGTGTATAACATAAACCCGAGAATAACCAATATTATCTATCTTAAAAATAATGTGGTCTGAGTTTACAATAGTGAACAATATAAATATATAAGAGACATTAAGGGGGTGGCCTGCATCCCCTCTCACCTTCGTCAATGTAATTTGGCTCCATTTGATATTTGACCATTCTTTGTACCTAACAACAATTACCTGCTATTAGGTAGTAAACTATTCTTATACAATAAAAAATTACTTAAGTAACAAATTTACCCGGTCCATGCCGTTGCCTGCCATATTCATCACTACTGTTTCACACTCCGGCTCCTTGTCTTCTTGACTTGCAACTACCTCCTGGCCTCGATCATCTTCTGGCGTTCCTTGATTGTTCTAGACCTCAGCTCTTCTAGCCTAGTCCCTATCTCGCCTTCACCTCACCATGACTTAGCATTGAAGTCCTGCAACCATCATAGACAAGAAACACATCACATAGCACTTGTAATAGTGCGGAACCTCACTCCAAATTTCGGGCCTTCCATCAGGTGAGCTTGGGCCTGTCCGACTGGTAATTTTAGGGGTGGCTGGCCTATTTGAGAGTGTAGGGTTAAGGGTTTTGGGTGGGAGGGGTTTTTCTGGAATTTCCCCTCCACACCTCATCTCATTTCCTTGTGTGTGTGGCTGAGAAAAATCGGAGTGGGCAGTTCTTTTTCCCCAAAGCCTGCGCCCTCCTCCGTGGCTCAGCCGAAGCATCAGCCTGCGCCTCCTCTCTGGCTTCACTCCTCCCTGGCGATTCCTGCTGGCCGACTGCTCCCCTGGCGACTTCCTCCCCAGGCGCACCTCTCCTCTGGTGCCTCCTCCCTCTACGGCCGGTCTCCTGGCGCCCAGCTCCCTTCACCCGCCGGCGCCTCTCCTCCCTCCAGCCGCGCCGCCCAGCTGGCTCCTCCCCTCCGGCGCCCCTCTGCTCCTTTCCCTGCCATGTAGCAATGGCAGAAGAATGGCATGACGGCAGAGTTGGCAAGCAAGGCAAGAAGAAGGCCGGTCTGTGACCAATGTTGACAGTCGGCTCCTCTTGGCGTACCTCCCCTCTTGAGCAAAGCGGCGGCGTCAAAGAAGCGGACACTCGGTGGCGGCACCACCAGCTGACCATGCCCTCCCTCTTGCTTTCTTGTGGTGAGAATTCAATCAATCAATTGAGGGTTGGTTCTTGTGCATGCCATGTGTTTGATGAAATGCCTAGGAGCTTTTATGTTGTGTATTGCAGTGATTTAAGTGTGCAAGGTTGAGAAATAGGCTTGGAAATGCAAGAATCGATGCATTGCCAAATTTTGTGTGTATGAATAAGCATGTCTGTGTAGGATTGTTATTCTAGAATTTATGCGTGTATTAGTGTATGATATCTCTTAAGGAAATTTTCTTATGGTGCAGCATTTTATTTCTCATGCATTATTCAAATGTGTTAGCATTCTGCTTAGTCAATGATTATGGGTGATAGCTTGTATCTTTTGTGAACTGTGATGAGTGGTTGGTGATGCCTATTGCTTCAATTCCTATTAGTTGTGAATGCAACCTAATGACTGCTTGCCTTGCATGTAATGGAGATTAGAAATTGTAGTGTACTGCTGTTAGTTGAAAAAGGGGGCATTTGCAAATCTGTGTTCTGTGCTCTTATGGGATTGAGAAAGTTAAGGTTCGGAAAAGAGGCTCTTAGTGCGTGGTGGTTATTAGTAACGGAGGTATATTAGAAGTTGTGGTTCATGTTCAGAATAGAAATGTGCTTAATCTTCGCCTTAATCCTTTTGAATCTTCATATTTATAAGGCTACTTGTGGCAAGTAAAGGGGTGATGGCAAACTTGACAGAAAACCTAATGGTTTGGTTTAGTAGTAATTATTCCCAAGTTCAAATCCAACCATGTCTTTTTAGTTCTGTTCAGGCATTGTGTGGCTATTAGAATATCATTTTGGAATGATTCTATTTTAATTGATGGCTTGAAGTGTATGCTTCTTTAATTTCCGTTAAGTTGTGATTGTGACAATCGTACCTTGCCCTATCTTGGGTTGCTGTTCTCTAGGGTTGGTGGTTGCTAGCGCTGCAATGGGCCGTCAGTTCCTCGCCGAGGTTAAGGCAAGTGCAACCCCTAGAGCGTTGTTTGGATGTTAAATGCTTTGTTTGCGATAAGATTATGAAAATTCTAATGATGTGATTATGTTTACTAGCATGTCTAGAAGTTGTTTTTAGTATGGTGATGAGGATGGATGAATGTTAGCAAATTGGTAAGTAAGTTATTCAATTCCCATTTATTGCATTGCATTACGAAGTTGTACGAATGAGTATGGTTATGTTGATGCAAGTGTAGGGACAAGCTTGCACTATAATCACCTAGTTGTTCATATCTGTAAATTTAATCTACTTTATAAAAATTATGTGATGCCTTTCCCTGAATTTTATTCATGACTTTATTTACTCTTGAATGAATTACACTGGGGAAATAGCAAGTTATTTGGTACTTCCATATTGGTTATGGCTATGTGTGGTGAAAATGAATGAGGGATGAAATGCATTCACGTCAATTGCATAATTGCATTCATGATGGACGAGGCGTCCCATGTTGATCTTGAACCTCGGTGCTCACCCGTAGTGAGCACAAAAGTCCTACCTCGTAGTCCCATTCATCGATGGTGAATGGGAGCGAGTCAGTAAGAGTAGGCCCCGCCACGGGATTGTTGGGATTGAGGGTGCACACCGACGGGTGTGCACTCAGCTATACCGGTATACGCTATGACAATGTGCATTATGAGCATGCATGGTGCATTCATTTTATGATTCATGAGAAAAAGGATGAGAGCATAAAAGCATTGCATTGTGTGTTGCAATTAGTAAATGTTAATTGATGAGAATGGAAATGACAGGTTGAGTATTGAGTCGTGGACTCATCCTGAAATGATTGTTGAGGCATGAGTAAGGTTTATTTATGTTTCCGAGTTGGATGTGGTAAGTAGGGTTAGTTTACATTTCTTTAATTGGATAATTTCAATTAAGTAATGGTTATAGCAAATGGTGAAGTAGTCGTGTTCTTACGTTTTGAAGTTATATGAATTCAAATTGCTCCTTTATTTAAGGATGTCAAGTAAAGAAACTATTCTTGTATGTCTTGAAGTCGTTGTATTCTAATCAATTCATTACTTTTCTTACTTGATTGCACTTTCTTTGAGTCTTGGACTCACGCTTGTTTGCTTCTGTTTTTTAGGTTCTTTGAAGTCGGCTCACGGGATGGGAGTAGAGCACATGCGACTTGGTCACCATCAAACTATTTAAATCGATTTGTAAAGCCTAGTGATATTGATTGAGGTTGTAATATGTTGTTCGTTGTGGAGTAGTTATTAATTTCTATTGGATGTGAAATCGGTTAACTAAGGACTTGCTAGAATGATATCATATACCGCAATGTTTTCATCTGTGAGTGGATGTCCTAGTTTCTAGGGAGGTCATGCCGAAATTTTGTAAATTTCGGTGACTTAGCTTTAAATTGGTTTTAGAGTTTAGTGGTTGATTGCAGTCAAGTTCATAGCGGTGTTAGGTTTTTATGTCTTCTTCGGTAATTCTCGGTTTAATTGATCTCGTTGTGGAGAATTATTGTGGGTTGGTAACCCTCTGGACATGTGTGGGTCCGAGGGGTGTCGCTAGTGAAGCGGGGTTTTGGGTAGCATCCGTGGTGCGTTTGGTGCCGGGGTGTTACAGTTGGTATCAGAGCGGGCTTCAGGTCTGTGTTGCTTGAATGTAGTGAGTAATTCTAGAATGAATTAAAATTTTTGCTGTATGAAAGTAGAAACACGGTTTAGGTTGAACCTTTGAAATGTGGCCCTAGAGCAATAACCTTAAAACTTGATGTAGAATGGTTAAATAATTTAAAACTTGACACACTCTGATGCACAGTAGGAAAGGGATGGGTTATCGTTGCATTGTGTTACAATGCTTATTGTGTTATTGATACTATATTGATGTTTGTGGTTATGTTAATTGTTAGTTTTGGTAAGGCTATGATAGTGTTTATTGCTATGCTTATGAAGTGTTGATTGTCTGGTGGGTCTTTTAGGATTTCTGTATCGAGGAGTTTGAGTGCATTGGTGACTCTTTGTGCCGAAGGGTTCGGCCTTGTTGTGTGGTTGTGGTTGCTGGTGCGGCAGTTTAGAGCCAGCACCGAAGGAGAGTTCTTGTGTTTCTGTCATAAATTGGAGAGTTGATGGAGTGCGTATGTGAACTTTGTCTTCCTTGGTCTTCTTGGATTTAAGACAAAGAAGAGAGTCTTGTGTTGCACCTTTTTGGTTGCTTTGCGGAGAAAGTCATGGTTTCCTTCTGGTGTTGAACATTTTTCCAGTTAAAAGGAGTTATTGAGTTTTGTGAAATCTTAGGTCGTGCGACCTCAAGATTTGGGGCTTTAAAGGAAAAGTGTTATTTGATTGACCCACTTTTTCCTCCCATGGATTTAGTTACACAACTCCTTTCTTTCGTGGAATTTTGGGAGTTTGATGATGATTTGGGGATTTGTTGAATGACCAGGATTGAGTCCTGCCATTCTCTAACTCTTTTGAGAGTTGAGCTACCTTGGAAGTTTCTGGTTGGGTTTTTACGGAAAGGAAAGTGCGGCAATCGAGTATATTGTGGGTGGTTGAAGATCTCTGTGTGATTAGTAGAATGATTGTGTGGTTAGGGTGGTTGACCCTAAGTTTGATAGAGGGCAAGGATTACAGTGTTGGTTAGGGTGATCCACGGTTATAGTGGAGGATTGGTAATGGTGTGTGTGCGAAAGGCTAGTAGTGGTTATGATGTAGAAGAAATAACAAGTTGGGCTGCGGAACTTGTTTAAATAAGTTGATGGGGTTGCTTTGACTAGAGGTGTCCTCAGTGCTCGGAATGGGTTGATTAATGATAAGCTTCTGCAAGGTGACGATAAAATGACCTAAAATGGAATTGGAGTTAAAATGCGAAGAATCATTAGATGGAGTATGGGGGAGTTTGGTTTGTTGTTAGCAATGGATGGTTTTATAGCCATTTTAGACAATTTATATCTCGAGGAGACATTGTTTATTGAGGGAGACCTAAAATGGTTTGATCTAGTGGTTGATCGTATTGCTAACAAATCGGGAGTATGGATGGCAGACTCTAAACCTACTGAAAATTTCTTTGAGAAGAAAAAAAAACTTGAATGTAGTTTATGAAGTGGACTTTGATTTGGTAGGTTGATTATGGTTGAAGTTATAGCTCACTTTCCGTGATGAGTACCATGGGGAAGAATTGGTTAATGTTGGTGGTAATCTGTCCGAGGGTGATGTATTTAGGTGAAAGGTTGGATTTATGATTAAAATCTGTGGAATTGGATTGTCAGTGTAATCTGTTGGGTGTATGCCTCTGTTAAGGCGTTCTGTTGGTGTGCAATGGAGAATTTCTAGAATCGTTGTGTTTCGCCAAGTTGCGAAGTTAGTGGATGAATGAAGATGAGGAAGAAAGAATGCTTAATCATAAATTGATGTGATGGTAGTTTGCGGACTTACTAAATGAGGGAAATAGATAGAGGTAACGAAAAGTGTTGGAAGTTTTTGAGTGAGAAAAAAAAGTATCAGTAGCTTGATTGGAGTTGGACTCAAATAAGAAAAAAAAAAGAATGATTTTTATGAATGTTCAAAAAGATGCAATCCTTAGTTGACGTCGAAGGTGGATTTCGGCTAGAAAATGAGGAAGGTTGGTGGTGGTGTGATAAACGTCTAGGGATGTGTTGTTTCCCATTCGTGTGTTTCTTTGATGTGAAATTGTACACCTTGGATCCCAAGGTGTTGAAAATGAATTTTGTAGTAAGGAGATTGGGGACCTAGGATTGGATTTCTTTCTCGAGGTGTCTTGTTTTTTCTTTAATCGAGTGCTTTCTCGATGTGAAGGTTTTCACCTTGGAGCTTAAGGTGATGGATTTGGTTTGTGTTGGTAAAGAGAATTTAGTTCTCTTTGGTTCTTTTGTGACTACTTTTGAAGGAAGATTTGTGTGAAGTTCTTCGTCTTAGTTGAGTTTTCCCCGGTGTACATTTTATTGCTTTGACTTCAAGTTGAGGAAAGTGGTTAGTTTTGTTAAGCAAATTCAGATTTTGTTTGTTCTCTAGTGTGGGACAAGAAAATGCTTGGACGTGGGTTCTGGGTTGAGTGTAATAGAAGATTATGCTCTTTGATTTATTTGTTGAGAGTTAATGGTTCCGTTACGACTCTTTTCTTCTAGTGATTGTCTCTATGCACGAGACATATATGAAGAAGGCAGGGCATGATTGTGTATTGTGATGGGATTGGGATTTATGCCCGATTGGGTGATTCATTTTGATGATAAGGAATGGCTTTGACCCTGTTGTTTCCAGAGCATCTGTTGAAGAGATAAGAGTTGTGTTTTGATTCCTGGAGGATTCCAGTGTTAAAAGGTTAGAAATAGTGATATGTTCGAAATTGGTTAGAAGCTTGTGGGATTGAAAAGCCTAGTGTGGCTCCGTGGTTTAAGCTAATCGACCCGTGGGATAGCAATGATATGGTGGGCTAACTCGTTCGATGATACGGCTTGATAATGGTTATGTGGTTATAAAGGTTAATCATGAGGAGAGATGAGAATCAGTGTTTTTCTTGGTTCGTAGAGGATCCAAGTTTAGAACCTAGCTGTTTAATCGGATAGCTTAGGTGTTTTGATGATAATTGGTTGGATGCTTAATAGAGTGATGTAACTCGTGTTATTCCTGTCCTTACGAGTTGATTGATCTGCGGTATGGAGTTTTAGAGAGGAGATTTAAGTTGGGTGAGTGAAATTGAATAGAGAAATAAGAAGTGAGTTTGGGAGTTAGTATTATGATCTTCCGAGAAGAATCGTTGGTTGATTGAAGGTTATATCCGGTGATGCCAAAGGAAATGTTTCTGAGTTATATCAGGTTATTCTTAAGATAGTGGTATGATATGTTGTATATGGAAAGGTGGCATATCAATTATTTTGATTGAATCCTTAAGTGAAGGTATTGAGAATGAAGGTGGAGAAAATTCTTATGAGAAGATACGCAGTATGAGTTGAGTTAAACCATTTTTGTTAATGGTTGCATTTGGGAATTTGGTTTATCGCTTGTTTCCGTTTGAAGTCTTCGCGTGGGTGTTGTGAGTTTGCCAAGAAATTCTATGTCCCATGTGGACTTTGGTTTTTGGTTGGTGTTCTTCGAATTCGGGGTCGAATTCCGTTAGGGGGGGAGAATGTAATAGTGCGGAACCTCACTCCAAATTTCGGGCCTTCCTTCGGGTGAGCTTGGGCCTGTCCGACTGGTAATTTTTGGGGTGGCTGGCCTATTTGAGAGTGTAGGGTTAAGGGTTTTGGGTGGGAGGGGTTTTTCTGGAATTTCCCCTCCTCACCTCATCTCATTTCCTTGTGTGTGTGGCTGAGAAAAATCGGAGTGGGCAGTTCTTTTTCCCCAAAGCCTGCGCCCTCCTCCCTGGCTCAGCCGAAGCATCAGCCTGCGCCTCCTCTCAGCTTGTCCTCCTGGCGATTCCTGGCAGCAAGCTGCTCCCTGGCGACTTCCTCCCCAGGCGCACCTCTCCTCTGGAGCCTCCTCCCTCTACGGCCGGTCTCCTGGCGCCCAGCTCCCATCATCCGCCGGCGCCTCTCCTCCCTCCAGCCGCGCCGCCCAGCTGGCTCCTCCCCTCCGGCGCCCCTCTGCTCCTTTCCCTGTAGTGTAGCGGCCTTGGCCACCAGGCAAGCGGCAGCGATGGCATGCAAGCAAGCGGCGGCAGCAACCAGTCTGACGACGATGTGACCAGTCGGCTCCTCTTGGCGTACCTCCCCCTACTGGAGCAGCAGCAGCGTCCAGCAGCAGCAGCACTCGGCGGCAGCACCACCAGCAGCCATGCCCTCCCCTCTTGCTTTCTTGTGGTGAGAATTCAATCAATCAATTGAGGGTTGGTTCTTGTGCATGCCATGTGTTTGATGAAATGCCTAGGAGCTTTTATGTTGTGTATTGCAGTGATTTAAGTGTGCAAGGTTGAGAAATAGGCTTGGAAATGCAAGAATCGATGCATTGCCAAATTTTGTGTGTATGAATAAGCATGTCTATGTAGGATTGTTATTCTAGAATTTATGCGTGTATTAGTGTATGATATCTCTTAAGGAAATTTTCTTATGGTGCAGCATTTTATTTCTCATGCATTATTCAAATGTGTTAGCATTCTGTTTAGTCAATGATTATGGACTGATAGCTTGTATCTTTTGTGAACTGTGATGAGTGGTTGGTGATGCCTATTGCTTCAATTCCTATTAGTTGTGAATGCAACCTAATGACTGCTTGCCTTGCATGTAATGGAGATTAGAAATTGTAGTGTCTTCTTTGTTAGTTGAAAAAGGGGCATTTGCAAATCGTGTTACGTGCTCTTATGGGATTGAGAAAGTTAAGGTTCGGAAAAGAGGCTCTTAGTGCGTGGTGGTTATTAGTAACGGAGGTATATTAGAAGTTGTGGTTCATGTTCAGAATAGAAATGTGCTTAATCTTCGCCTTAATCCTTTTGAATCTTCATATTTATAAGGCTACTTGTGGCAAGTAAAGGGGTGATGGCAAACTTGACAGAAAACCTAATGGTTTGGTTTAGTAGTAATTATTCCCAAGTTCAAATCCAACCATGTCTTTTTAGTTACATTCGGGCATTGTGTGGCTATTAGAATATCATTTTGGAATGATTCTATTTTAATTGATGGCTTGAAGTGTATGCTTCTTTAATTTCCGTTAAGTTGTGATTGTGACAATCGTACCTTGCCCTATCTTGGGTTCTTTGTTCTCTAGGGTTGGTGGTTGCTAAGCGCTGCAATGGGCGTCGGTTCCTCGCCGAGGTTAAGGCAAGTGCAACCCCTAGGCGTTGTTTGGATGTTAAATGCTTTGTTTGCGATAAGATTATGAAAATTCTAATGATGTGATTATGTTTACTAGCATGTCTAGAAGTTGTTTTTAGTATGGTGATGAGGATGGATGAATGTTAGCAAATTGGTAAGTAAGTTATTCAATTCCCATTTATTGCATTGCATTACGAAGTTATACGAATGAGTATGGTTATGTTGATGCAAGTGTAGGGACAAGCTTGCACTATAATCACCTAGTTGTTCATATCTGTAAATTTAATCTACTTTATAAAAATTATGTGATGCCTTTCCCTGAATTTTATTCATGACTTTATTTACTCTTGAATGAATTACACTGGGGAAATAGCAAGTTATTTGGTACTTCCATATTGGTTATGGCTATGTGTGGTGAAAATGAATGAGGGATGAAATGCATTCACGTCAATTGCATAATTGCATTCATGATGGACGAGGCGTCCCATGTTGATGCGGGCCTCGGTGCTCACCCGTAGTGAGCACAAAAGTCCTACCTCGTAGTCCCATTCATCGATGGTGAATGGGAGCGAGTCGATAAAGTAGGCCCCGCCACGGATTGTTGGGATTGAGGGTGCACACCGACGGTGTGCACTCACCTATACCTAGATATCGCTATGACAATGTGCATTATGAGCATGCATGGTGCATTCATTTTATGATTCATGAGAAAAAGGATGAGAGCATAAAAGCATTGCATTGTGTGTTGCAATTAGTAAATGTTAATTGATGAGAATGGAAATGACAGGTTGAGTATTGAGTCGTGGACTCATCCTGAAATGATTGTTGAGGCATGAGTAAGGTTTATTTATGTTTCCGAGTTGGATGTGGTAAGTAGGGTTAGTTTCTGTTTCTTTAACTGGATAATTTCAATTAAGTAATGGTTATAGTAAATGGTGAAGTAGTCGTGTTCTTACATTTTGAAGTTATATGAATTCAAATTGCTCCCTTTATTTAAGAATGTCAAGTAAAGAAACTATTACTGTATGTCTTGAAGTCGTTGTATTCTAATCGAATTCATTACTTTTCTTACTTGATTGCACTTTCTTTGAGTCTTGGACTCACGCTTGTTTGCTTCTGTTTTTTAGGTTCTTTGAAGTCGGCTCATGGGATGGGAGTAGAGCACATGCACGACTTGGTCACCATCAAACTATTTAAATCGATTTGTAAAGCCTAGTGATATTGATTGAGGTTGTAATATGTTGTTCGTTGTGGAGTAGTTATTAATTTCTATTGGATGTGAAATCGGTTAACTAAGGACCTGCTAGAATGATATCATATACCTGCAATGTTTTTTGTCTGCTAAGTGGATGTCCTAGTTTCTAGGGAGGTCATGCCGAAATTTTGTAAATTTCGGTGACTTAGCTTTAAATTGGTTTTAGAGTTTAGTGGTTGATTGCAGTCAAGTTCATAGTGGTGTTAAGTTTTTATGTCTTCTTCGGTAATTCTCGGTTTAATTGATCTCGTTGTTGAGAATTATCGTGGGTTGGTAACCCTCTGGACATGTGTGGGTCTGAGGGGTGTCGGTAGTGAAGCGGGGTTTTGGGTAGCATCTGTGGTGCGTTTGGTGCTGGGGTGTTACAACACTGTTCACAATAATATGCAATTAAATCAATAAAATCCAAACATCAATTCGCTGGAAACTCAACACTACTGCAAACCAGAGGCCGTTAGTACTGCTCCCACTAAACAACCTCAAGAGACACCTCCCTGAAAAATAACTACCGCATACTAGGGCCGGGTAGTACCACAACCCCGATAGTAGCACCCCTGCACCGCCGATAGTACCACCCACTCTTAGCCATAGAGAAATGCCTCTCTATAAAATCACTACTGCCACATATGGGCCGGTAGTGCCACAGGGCTGGCAATACCGTTATCCTAGGCTGGTAGTGCCGTTTGGCCAGTACTACCGCGACTACAAGGCCGGTAGTGCTGCCCAACACTAACAACACATCAAATTGGTTTAAATTCAAAATTAAATCCAAATCAAACTCAAACTTGAGCACTACAAACTTAAACACAGTCAATTACTCATCACACACTTGGATAGGCCTTTACATGGTCTTTCACAAGATGATACGAGGTGCCCAATCTTCATGAAGTAGGATCAATGATAACTTTGGATCTGTGAACACGATCACACCAACCACTGTCTTAATACAGTAACCTGCAAAAAATGTATTCACACGAGAACACACTTGTGATCTACATCTACTTGACCATGCAAGAAGTAGATGTATAGTTCCAGCAATCACATGAAAATATCATTAGAACAACAGTGGCATTTTAAACAAAATTTCCTAATTTACAAAAGACAGCACATAGTATAAATCCGAGAATAAACAATATTAGTTATCTTAAAAGTAACATAGTCTAGGTTTAAAATAGAGAACAACACAAATATATAAAAGACACTAAGGGGACGTGTAACCTGGCCTAGGGCCTGTCAAGGTGAGTTTCACCCTTTTTGGTCTCTATTTCTAACTCAAATTTCTAATCTAATTTAGTTAATTTAGAAGCTGATACTTGTTCAACAATTTATAGATAGAAGGAGACCGATTCTAACCTTCTCGTAATTGAGTGAAATAGAGATGACATTCCAAGCTTTCAAACAAGTATAAAAACACCACAATCCTAGTCTGTATGTGAGAATTATGGCCTTTTTAAGTTTGACTACTCTGGTATTTCGAATTGGGTTCTTTTGCTCTCCAAATCTAATACGACCTTAATTATCTCTTCTTTCCCTTTCTTCTTTTGCTTCCTTATACCTTGGTAAAGTGGCCTTGCTTCACACTTGAGCCGATGCACCTCCCTCTTGGCCCAGCTACATGACAAGGTCCCCATGGGCGCATGGGTTGCTTTTCCTTTGGTTGGCCAAATGGTCTTGATGGCCTAGCTACATGAGGTGGCCCATGTAGTCATGGTTGCCTTCCTGATCTTCCACGTGGCCTCCATCATCTCTCACCACCTAGTGGATGTCACCACCATTCATCAATGTAATTCGGCTCTATTTGATATTTGGTCATTCTTTGTATCTAACAACAAACACTTGCTACTAGCTAGTAAATTATTCTCATATAATAAAGAAAATTGCTTAAGTAACAAATTCATCTCTTGATATTTGATGCGGCTTAGTAATTCATTTCAGTTATTTAAGATATTAAACTAGAAAGTGTTGACCGTATGTTTGTCCTCATCACGCGACTTTGTACGGAGCTCAATGGCTTACATCACATCCAAAAAGTTGTTTTCTTGGCCGGCAAGGTTGTTGGATGGTGTTTTGACAATTTGCGCACAAAGACGTTTGGGTTAGTGAGACCTCTGGTGGGATTTTTGCTTACGATTGCGGATTCAAGAGCACACAAATTTTGATAAGATTTTCTTCTTGAGAATATGTCAGTTCTATCATGTGTATGTCAGTATGTAATCCTCGATCTTTTATCATCCCCAAAAGATGTGTTTCTTTTGCAAATCTGCTGACAATTTGTCACAAGAGGCCTACAACTTTCATCTTGGCATAAGTTTTGTCAACATTTTTTCACTGTCGTAAAATTTTGTTGTTTTTTGTTTCACGCTATCTTAGGGGATGTTTGGGACAGCTCCAGTTCCATCAAAATCTATGGAGTTGGTGGAGCAGGGTATTTCTAGCTACAGAAATTTGTGAAGCTGGAGCTGTGGGTACATTAAGGGGGTGTTTGGGACAGCTCCAGCTCCACCAAAATCTGTGGAGTTGGTGGAGCAGGGTATTTCTAGCTCTAGAAATTTGTGGAGCTGGAACTGTGGGTACATTAAGAGTGTTTTGGTAGATCATCTTGTTTACATTTTAGACTAAAAATATAAACTTAATTTACTTTATTTTAACCTATAAATTTCAGCTCTGAGCTAGAGTTGGGATCTGGAGCTCTCCCAAACAAGGCCTAAGAGTGTTTAAGTAGATCATCTTGTTTACATTTTAGACTAAAAATATAAACTTAATTCACTTTATTTTAGCCTATAAATTTCAGTTCTGAACTGGAATTGAAACCTACAACAACATTTGAGCATGCCGCCCCGTGGGTCTTTCTGCCCGTCCGATCAAGCCTGCGCGGCTTGGATCGAGCCCTCGCCAGTCGCCACCCCACCGTCACCATCGCCTACCACCGGTCCTACCAGCCATCGGCATCTATTGGTCGGAACGATTTGGTGAATGTCATCTTAACTAGGTCGAACCTAACCCTAACTCTGGCTGCCGTTCGTTGCTCACCGTCAATGGAGAAGACACAAGGTCAGTTGTTCTTCTGTTGTCGTTTTATTGACTGGATTTGTGGCTTTTCAATTTCTAGCAATCTACCAACCTTTAGTTAAGAAGTGAATATTCACGGTATAGAAAAACCCAAAATTTTAGGCTGCAGAGTTCATTGTCTATAGCATCGTTGATCTGCACAGTCCTCTTTGGGTCTTCGATGGTGTACTGTAGTTGTATATATTCTATACACCATCGACCTGACATGGTTTTTTCAACGGTTTTGAATACATCTACTCTTGCCGCGTTAGCCTTGGTTTTGTCAGTAACGGGAGAAATCTCCTAGGGCGCGTCATTTGGATGAAGGGGCTTAGGCTCAGTCTCTTGATGATTCTATTGGAAAAGGATTGGTTACCGAATTAAAGACTAATAAGGTGCATTTGGGTAGGCTGGTTATAATTTGAGGCCCGAATACATTAGTAGTTTGCTTTAATTCAGTGCAGATTTAAGACTGTTAGCCAGTTCTGTATTAAAATTACAATTACTAAGTCGGCACCAGGGTTAGTTGTCTAGGCAGCAACCAGCATATTTCTGGAATTCACCATGCCTGTTCGGCTGTTCCTAGAGATGCTATTGGTTTGATTACATTGGTGCAGCAAAGTAGAAGATCCATGAATCAGATATTGCGAGACGGCGCGGAGGAGTTGGCTCAGCCGTGGGCCAGGGCGGAGAGCGGCGACGAGGCGGTGGCGCGGCGGAGGAGCCTGGCGGCGAGCGACGCCGACGACATGGTTCCGGACTGCTGTTACTCTCGGGATTTGGTGAGCGCCTTCAGGCGGGAGAGAAGGGAGAGAGGCGAGGCGCGGAGCGGAAGCCATGGGGGAGAGCCTGTGAGTGAGCAGAGGAGAGGTTTGTTGCTTGCGGCCATCGTGGACGTTGGTTTGAAACGGAGGGTTAGATCAGAGGCAACGGCCGAGAAGGCAGAGAATAATAACGGCGGAGGATACGCTTCTATCATCACACTCTCGTCTTCTACTCGCCCACCAACTCCCAAATCCCACCCAAAGCTCCACATTTTGATCCAAGAAACCGCTCGCGGGCAGCTTAAGATCGCGGCTTTTGGCCCCCGATGGCCGCCCTTGCCGCGTTCCTGGCCTTCTTCTTGGTCCTGATATACGCGCAGGAGCGGCGGTTCATGGCGGCCGACGCGGCGGTGGGCGTGAACTGGGGCACCGTGTCGTCGCACCGCGTGCCGCCGTCGGTGGTGGTGAACCTGATGCGGGCGAATCGGATCGGGAATGTCAAGCTCTTTGACGCCGACCCGGGCGTGCTGCGCGCGCTCGCCGGCAGCGGCATCCAGGTCATGGTCGGCGTCACCAACGGCGAGCTTGCGGCCATCGCTGGGTCGCCGGCTGCCGCCGACGCGTGGGTTGCGCAGAGCGTTTCGCGGTACGTCGGCCGCGGCGGCGTCGACATCCGGTGAGTGTCCCGGGTCTGGGTTTTGCGCTTTGTTGAGATCTTCTGTCGTGAGGCATTTTAGTGTAAATTGTGATTCTTGGTTAGGGTTTCTTGCTGTTCGAGTGGGCAATGCGATTTGTTTAGCTAATTTGCGTGTAATATAGTTGGATTAGATATTTAATGTTATTTCTATTTGAAATGTAGTTGTTGGATCTCTTTAGCTTTTAGTGTAATATGTTTGATTAGTTGACCTTATATGATTGTTTTGGTGCCAAGCGTGAGATTCTTATGTGTTCTTTGGTGGACATGAAGATGAGCATTTTGAGGTAATGCCTCTTTTTAATGTAGCCTGAGATTCAATACCACCCAGTAATAGGCCGAAGATGTTCGCCTCTTCGAAATATAGTGCTTCGATCTCTTTACCTGTAGTTGAGTATGTTTGCTTAGTTGAGCCTATTTGATTTCTTTGTGCCAAAGAAGAAACTTTTTATGTGATTGGTTAGATTCCATGTGATGCTCTTTGAAAGTGGTCACTACTATCTAGTGGTAGACATGAAGATGGGTTGGCCCTGGATTGTACTTTCAATTGAGTGAAAAATGGTGCCTCCGTGATCTTATAGTTGCATTTGCTCATGAGCTTGTTTAGTTCAATGTCAATCCTGGTGGTTGTTATTTCAATTTGCAACGAGGTGCCTGGTTTGTTTTATTTGAGCATTTACTAGCTGTTGGTCTTATGCCTTAATCTTGTATTACCTGCCGTCATGATATGCTTGGCTGGTGTTTATGTTTTATCCCATTTATTGGATTAGCGGAGAATTAGATAAATGCTTCTCTTATAAATGTAGTGCTGCTTTTTTAAGAAAGAAATGTGCCTAGTTTATGCTGTATAGTGCCCCTGATGGCAAAATCTGTTTTTGTTGATGTATATCTACTTTTAGACAAAGTCCTTACTAAAGTTATATCCAAAGTCTACTTGTACAAACAGGGACCCCTAAGCTGCTGACGCTTTGAAGGCACTGAATTGCCTTTCCATGAGCATTACTTATTGGATAAGAATCATGAAGTGTAATCTTTGAGTCAGTATAACATAAATCACATCCTAGTTGATTCTCAAAATGAAGGTATAAGATGAGAGGTTTAAAGACCAGGGTGGGTATCTAGTTGGAACTACTGTTGAAATAGGATAGTGAGAACTATATGCTAAGCCTCTAGATGGATGTTGAATTGTGAAAATCAAGATGGAACTACTGTTGAAATAGGATAGTGAGAACTATATGCTAAGCCTCTAGATGGATGTTGAATTGTGAAAAATAAGAGTAATTTTTCATTGTATCAGTGGCATTTATCGTTTGATCAGAGGTTTTAGATTCAATATAATTGCTACGGTTGCTAGTCCTGATTATCTTGTTTGAAGCCTAGTTCTCATTTGGAACGTTCCCTTAAAAGGAAAATCAGACAGAGCAATGCCACATGGTGCCGTATCTATTTATATTCAGGTTAACATAGTGGAATTCTTGAAACAACTGTTCTAAGCTATCTCTTAGTAATCTTTTTCTGCTGCTACCATGCAAGGTTATTAGGGGTGAAAACGGGTCGGATACGGACAAATATTGCTCTTCTTGTATCCTAACCCATATTTTTTTCCCCGGATTCGGAACCGGATACAGGCTAGCCGGATACGGATATAGATCCGGGTTATTCGGGATACGGATATGGAACGGATATGTGATGGATTCGGGTTGGGAATAGATAAAGATATACGGATAATGCACGCATACATATTACATCTACACTAAGCAAGTCAACAGTGCATAGCATACATGCCAAAAGATGCATAACCAATATATGCCAACACAACTAGAAACAGACACTTTCAATCTATCATGAATTATCTGACAAAATCATAAATAAGTTAACTATGCACAAATAAGGTACACTAAGCAATTAAAACAGTAAACAATCCAAGGATCTAACACACAACGAATGTCCTATGCAGATTGGATACTTTACAAACGAATAATCCTAATAAGCTGAATTCCACATAATGCTACTACAGTAATCTAATCGAGTACGGCACATAAAACTGGTGAATTCGCCTATGCAGATGAGCGCACAAACCTTGCCATCGACTTCCCAGAGTATGACGTTCTCCATCTTTCCTCCTCGTGCCATGGACAACGCACTGAGCAGTAGAAGCTCCATTGCAGTGGCAACATCAAGCTACCCACCTCCTCATCACATGCTCTTCTCTAATCCGATCTGAGCAACAAATTCTTAGCTAAAACTCAAATCTTAGGTGCAAATTCACAAACTGGAAAGATCAGATCCTACCCAATCTAAGCAACATGGAGTTTTCAAATCATGAACCACCTTTATCCTTTGAATCCGCCAAGAACAAATAAAAAAGGAGAAAATCTTTTGATCTCTTTGTGCGACCTGCTGCTGCATCTCTTCCATATCTCCAGCACCGGCATGTATTCCTCCTTAACAAGGAGAGGAAAGCGCTACCTCGGCAACCTCGACTACTCGAAGAAGACTGATCTAGTGAGGATGCTTGATCTAGCGGCCGGTGGTGTGGACGTCAGATCTGGATGGCCATCCTGCACCATTGCCACTACTGCTCGCTCTGGCCGTCAGCGGTCGTCGTTTGCTGCTCACATAGGTCATCGAACCGCCATCTCCACCACTCAAGTTGCTGGTTGCCATGCTCAGTCCAATTGCCGGTATTGTGTTTGTGTGTGTCAGAGAGAGGTGGCTGTCATCGTAATCACTAGACGCGGAGGTGGGGAGAAGAACACGCGTTCAGATATCATCCAGTCATCCAAGAGAAACCACCAACTGGTATCATTCGGATATCCGAATGGGTTATGTATCTGATATCCAGATCCCGACCCAGATTATCCGGATACTGCATGTTCCGAATCCAATCCGAAATCTGGATCTGGATCCAACCGGATATCAAAATACCTTCCCGGATCCAGCTCGGATCGGGCGGGAAATATCCGACCTGTTTTCATCCCTAAAGGTTATTAAGTTGTAAAGTCGAGTCGAGTCACCATGATATCGACTTGCCGACTAATCGCGACTAGACCCGACTACTCGGCGACTAGTAGAATAATAGAACAAAGCAATGAGACATCATAGATTCATAAACATTACAAATGGCAAAACGAAGAAACGAGCAAGAGCATTACCTGATCTAGAGTCTGGACGAGCAGGGGCGGAGGGGGAAGGCGGAGGCGGGCTACGGCTGACACAGACGAGTGACTGCAGCCGAATGGGAGGAGGTAGAGACGAACTGCGGCCGAGGTGGAGATGGGCAGGGGAGGAGGCGGAGGCGGCTCTGGCAGACCAATTGGCAAAGGCAGAGGCAGCTCTGGCAGACAGGCGAAGGCAGCTCTGACAGGTGGAGGGGGAGGGAAGGAAGCGGCTTCGGCAGGCGGGCTTCGACGGAGCAGATGGGCGGCTGTTGCCGAGGTGGAGGCGGTTGCAGTTGTGGCTAAGGCTGAAGTAGACGAGCGCCTGCGGCTGAGGCCAAGCGGGAGGTGGCTGCGGTCAAGGCCCAAGCATACGGGAGGAGGCAAAGGCGGCTTTACCAGGCTAACGGACGGCCAGACGGGTGCGGACAATTGCGGTGGCTCGTAGGGCAAAAATCGATCCGGACTTGAGGATTTATGGTTCAGCCTCTCCATTCCATGTTTATATGTGTCTTGTGGTCATCTCTTTAAAGCGTGGGCCTTGAGTCGTTCGGCTAGGAAAGCTCGATTAATCGCGTTTAATTGCAGATTAGTCGTCCAGTCGCTAGTCGTTCAAGTCGAGTTGATCATCCTAGTCGTGTTCCGTGTATCGGCTGGATGACTAATCCATGATTAGTCAACGACTTAATAACACTGCTACCATGGCAACAGTGTGAGAAATGTATCTGAAGTTGGACTTGGAGGACCTCAAAGTAATTTGGATTGTCTAATTTGTTTCATTACACACTATTCACTAATGACGGATTTAGATTTAGAAGATTAGTGCATTGCTGCGTTTGCCGATTGAACCCCTCAGTAAATTGATATTTGCTAGTTCGGGGTAATAATGCTTGCAGTGAAGTGATAATAATTTCATAGTTACTTTCATGTGCTAGTATCTACAGTAGTAATTTCTCTTTGTCCACATTTCATGTACAATTGTTAATGAGGTCTGTCTGGCCTAGATTGACCTTGTTAAGTTTTTTAACCTTTTAAAGTGATATTGTTATTTCGTAATGGACTATTTCTGATTTGTTGATTGTGTTGACGAGTAATAACTCTACAAATTTTATACAGATATATTGCTGTCGGAAATGAGCCTTTCCTGACAAGCTACCAGGGTCAATTCCAATCATATGTTCTTCCAGCAATGACAAACATTCAGCAATCACTGGTGAAAGCTAATCTTGCTAGCAACGTGAAGCTAGTAGTCCCATGCAATGCTGACGCTTATCAGAGTGCTTCTGTCCCATCGCAAGGAGTATTCAGGACTGAACTGACTCAGATAATGACCCAGCTCGCCGCTTTTCTCAGTTCCAGTGGAGCTCCATTCGTAGTCAATATCTACCCATTCCTCAGTCTTTACCAGAGCTCCGACTTCCCACAGGATTATGCCTTCTTTGAGGGATCTACTCACCCGGTTGTAGATGGCACAAATGTGTACTATAATGCTTTTGATGGCAATTTTGACACATTAGTTTCAGCTTTAAGTAAAATTGGCTATGGGCAACTACCGATTGCAATTGGTGAGGTTGGTTGGCCAACTGAGGGAGCACCAGCTGCAAACTTGTCTGCAGCAAGGGCATTCAACCAAGGGCTTATCAATCGTGTTATGAGCAACAAAGGAACTCCACTCCGTCCTGGTGTACCTCCAGCTGATGTTTATCTTTTCAGCCTTCTTGATGAAGAGCAGAAGAGCATACTACCTGGAAACTTTGAGCGACACTGGGGGATCTTCTCATTTGATGGACAAGCCAAGTACCCATTGAATCTTGGGTTAGGCAGTCCAGTACTGAAGAATGCTAAAGAGGTGCCATATCTTCCATCGCGATGGTGCATTGCAAATCCTGCTCAGAATCTCGACAATGTTGCAAATCACTTAAAGCTTGCTTGCTCTATGGCTGATTGCACCACTCTTTACTATGGAGGGTCTTGCAATGGCATTGGGGAGAAGGGTAACGTTTCTTATGCTTTCAACAGCTACTACCAGCAGCAGAAGCAGGACGCAAAGAGTTGTGCCTTTGATGGGCTTGGGATGATAACCTACCTCGATCCATCCATGAGCGATTGCCGCTTTCTTGTTGGCATTGATGATAGTAGAAGCTCTGCAGTCGCCCCTTGCGGCTGCGGCCGTGGGGTTTGTTGTGGGTTGTGGGGTTTAGCTTTCTGGGTGTTCATGTACCTTAGAATGATGGGCTCGGCCTGATGTCCTAACTTATTCATCTCGCCACGATATGCGTGCCCTGGTGAAATAGCTTGTAAGATTTGGTTTGGTGGGTGGGGAGACAATCTGCTTATATATATGTATGAAAATTAATTTGTTGGTGAAATTTCGCCTTTGCAATTCTGCACTTTCTGATTCTCAGTTTCCCACGTGTTAAAGGACAAAAAGCTGTACTGAATATGTCACCTGAAGTAATTCTGAAGGAACCAAGAGATGTTTTATTGGCGAGTAGCAGTATTCCAGTACACATTACATGCTCCGAGGAGCAGTGGAGTACAACATTATTCCAACATAATTTATTTCATATTTTTCATATTACTGGTCAACAAGCCTGAGCGTCTGTTTTCAGAGCGCCGATGGCGGCGGTGTAGGCGGGCAGCAGTTGTCGCCACAGCATGCATGGCCACATGTTACCTTTGGATGCTGCACCAGCCAGCAGCACTGGCATGCTGAAATGAAACGAATCCAAGATGAAGTTCAGAAAAAAAAATCCATGAGATGATGTGAACATGTAAACAGCAGAGAAATATGACTAACTAAGCTGCTGGGCTGCAATCCTACTTAAAAGAAACAAACTTACCAAGAAAAAGAACTAAATTAACATCATGGTGTCACGTCGATGTTTCAGGAACACTAAGGAAAAAAACCCTAAGCATGGAGAAATAAATAGACAGTTTCCTGATTCATGACTTACGCAGTGAAGCAGTGGTTGCTGTGATGAAGAGTGCAAGCAGCATGAGCCAGGACACAAGGGCA
This sequence comes from Guadua angustifolia, assembly GCA_036346375.1. NCBI lineage: Eukaryota > Viridiplantae > Streptophyta > Magnoliopsida > Poales > Poaceae > Guadua > Guadua angustifolia. The sequence continues at coordinate 14,143,000 of CM070517.1, forward strand.
AGAATAGCCTTCTTCCTCATATCTCTTGTTTCTTCTGTCTCCTCTTGATGCTTCAGAGTTGTGAGCTTTCAGGAGATCTACATGCAGATATGGAAATGTGCTATGTATATATATATACTAATTGAGAGAGTTCAAGCTGGCCAACTGAGCATCTTCCATACGCCGTTGCTGGAATTTGAGATAAGATGCAGCCGCTTTACTGGACTTGATCTGTTGGAGTATATGTTGAACTGTCGACAACTTGATATCACGTCAGAATCTGTCAGTGTTGACTCTTGGAATGGAATTTTTCACGATTTCTTCGTCGCTTACGTGCAGTGCATTTCAAATCCAGTGTTGTTTCTGACCAATAAATAAATTGAGCGGTGATGCTATCTAACATCCGAAAAATTTTAGGGTTTACGTAAGACTTAAGATTTTGAGGACCGTAAAATGGTGACAAGGTAATGTAGTACGAGCTCAAAAGCAGTCAGAGCTGTGCAAACAAGAATCTTGTCATACGCTGTTTCATAATACATGGCCCTATTTCTTTTTCCCACAAAGTCTTTGAGAATAATCTTCGACGCTCAATTGTGTCACCATATTAACAACGAGTATAGACTTGTAACCATATGAATGCTCATTTAAAGGCGAATCTAGCGGCACTATATTTACATGATCAAATTAATATATTATTGAGCAATTGTTTGCAAAATTTACGAAGTTTGACAATTGTTCAAGTTACTATATTTAATCTTCACATGAGTCCATGGGCTTAGTTAATCTTTACTTCTTAAGGATGTCCTACAATTAGCAATTGCAAACATTCCCAAACATCTAGGAGAAATCACACATAATTGTAGTAGTACCATTAACTAACTAATTAACTGTCTTATGAATAATTAGTTAATTGTCTCTTAGCGCCTTTGACTAACTGGGCCCTCAACTATTCAATGTTAATGATAAGTTGACAGTTAATTAGTTAGTTAATGGTATTACTACAATTATGTGTGAAACAGTTTCACATTGAATAGTTGAGGGGGCCAGTCACTACTACACAACAGGCAATCCTTGCCGGTATATCACTGCCGGTTGGACTAGAGCCATCAGTGATAACATATCACTGCTGGTTCGAAAGCTTGGTTGCACGGGAAACGTATCACTGCCGGTTCGCTAAAACAACCGGCAGTGATAACACAATATCACTACCGGTTCCATTTATAACCGGAAGTGATATCGAAATTTTTACTGTCGGTTTTACTCTTGAACCAGTAGTGATAAGTATTTTCCCGCGCAATCAAATTTTTCTGCGTAATCTGACCTTATCACTGCCGGTTCTACGCATAGCCGGCAGTGATAAGGTCTTTATATAGCTGGCCCGACCGATGCCTTCCCCTGCCGAGCAAAACAGAGAGGAGCACTGTTTTGCTCAGTTGTTATTATCTTAGCGAGTTGCTGTTAAAAAATTGTATTAATATTTTTCTTGTATTTCTCTTCGAGGCGACATCTTCCTCGACTCCAGAGTCTTTACCAGAGCTCCGACTTCCCACAGGATTATGCCTTCTTTGAGGGATCTACTCACCCGGTTGTAGATGGCACAAATGTGTACTATAATGCTTTTGATGGCAATTTTGACACATTAGTTTCAGCTTTAAGTAAAATTGGCTATGGGCAACTACCGATTGCAATTGGTGAGGTTGGTTGGCCAACTGAGGGAGCACCAGCTGCAAACTTGACTGCAGCAAGGGCATTCAACCAAGGGCTTATCAATCGTGTTATGAGCAACAAAGGAACTCCACTCCGTCCTGGTGTACCTCCAGCTGATGTTTATCTTTTCAGCCTTCTTGATGAAGAGCAGAAGAGCATACTACCTGGAAACTTTGAGCGACACTGGGGGATCTTCTCATTTGATGGACAAGCCAAGTACCCATTGAATCTTGGGTTAGGCAGTCCAGTACTGAAGAATGCTAAAGAGGTGCCATATCTTCCATCGCGATGGTGCATTGCAAATCCTGCTCAGAATCTCGACAATGTTGCAAATCACTTAAAGCTTGCTTGCTCTATGGCTGATTGCACCACTCTTTACTATGGAGGGTCTTGCAATGGCATTGGGGAGAAGGGTAACATTTCTGAAAGCGTAAAAGAGTTTATTGATCTTCATTAGCAAGGATCGGTTACATAAATAGAGTACATGAGAGAGGCAACACCGCAACAGACTAGAGATAAGGTGCATGCATGCTAAACGTATAGAAGGACTAGATACAATAGACATGCATGCAAACTATAGAAGATATCCTGGGTTGTTGCCGTAGATAGCCGATCCTGGCTCAACTAATTGCGCTTTCCATGCATGGACATATACGTAGACGCCAGGCTATACATATACGCTAACACGCCCCCGCAGTCGGAGCGGGAGCGGAGCGGACGTTCAGACTGGACCGGAACTCCGTAAATAGCGAAGATGGCAAGCCTTTGGTGAAGACATCGGCGTACTGGGATGAGGTAGGTACGTGAAGAACACGGACTGCCCCGGTAGCCACGCGATCTCGAACAAAATGCAAATCAATCTCAATGTGTTTAGTGCGCTGATGCTGAACTGGGTTGGTGGAGAGATAGACTGCACTAATATTGTCGCAGTAAACAACCGTAGTACCTGTTGTGGCGGCGATGAAACTCGATTAGCAAGCGCGCGCCAGAGGTCTTGAGGTACCGAAGAATTCGTTTCACTAGAGCATAGTGAGGCTCCCGAGGGTCATGCATGTGAAGACAGACTTGCTGCACGGCATAGGCAATATCAGGTCTGGTGAAAGTGAGATACTGCAAAGCGCCGACTAACCCACGATAGTGAGTAGGATCAGCCACAGGTGGACCAGCATCCGAAGCGAGCTTGGCATTTGTATCAACTGGCGTGGAGCAAGGCTTGCAATCACTCATATTGGCCCGATGAAGAATATCCAGGATATACTGACGCTGACTAAGAAAAAGACCACCATCACGACGGCTGACAGAAAGGCCAAGGAAGTGATGGAGGGGGCCCAAGTCCTTCATGGAAAACTCATGCTGAAGAGCAGTAATAATCTGGCGAAGGAGAGCCTCAGAGGAAGCAGTAAGGATAATATCATCCACATATAAGAGCAAATAAGCTGTGTGACTGCCACGACGAAAGACAAATAGCGAAGAGTCTGACTTCGCACCAGTAAACCCAATGGAGAGAATGAAGGATGCAAACCGACTGTACCAAGCACGGGGCGCCTGCTTGAGGCCATACAAAGACTTGTTCAACCGACAGACATGGTCTGGTTTGGCTGGATCCACGAAGCCAGAGGGTTGAACACAAAAAACTGTCTCTGTGGATGCAAACCGACTGTACCAAGCACGGGGCGCCTGCTTGAGGCCATACAAAGACTTGTTCAACCGACAGACATGGTCTGGTTTGGCTGGATCCACGAAGCCAGAGGGTTGAACACAAAAAACTGTCTCTGTAAGAGTGCCGTGTAAGAAAGCATTTTTCACATCAAGTTGATGAATAGGCCAATCCTGGGAGAGAGCGACAGTGAGAACTGTCCTGATTGTAGCAGGCTTGACAACCGGACTGAAAGTTTCATCAAAGTCGATACCAGGGCGTTGAGTGAAACCACGAAGAACCCAACGCGCCTTGTAGCGCTCAAGATCACCAGTGGGAGAGAGCTTGTGACGAAAGACCCATTTGCCTGTGACAATGTTCGCACCAGCCGGACGAGGTACAAGATCCCAGGTATGATTGGCCTGCAAAGCTGAAAATTCCTCGGTCATAGCATCGCGCCAATTGGGATCAGCCAAAGCACCCCTATAGGTCTTGGGCAATGGTGACAGGACATCAGCATGTAAAGTCATGCGTGACTGTGGCTGTCGGAATCCGAGCTTGCCTCGTGTGACCATGGCATGAGTATTGGTGACCGGTGAACACGGAATTGCAGATCTTTGGGCGTGTCGTGGCGGGGAAGCGGCCGGAACAGCGAGAGACACATCGACCACAGCGGCGAAGTGCGGCTCGGTTGTGTGGCCTTCAGCGATTGAAGAAGGGCCACACGAATGGGGCGCCGGCTCGGTTGTGTGAAACACGCTTCGGCGATTAATGAAGCGGCGGCCGTAGCGCGCACAGACCCGATCATTGTTTGGACACAACCACGCGGGGCAGAATTCGGCGGGATGGCTACGGCCCAGTCGGGATGCGCAGTCGGACTGGCAACAGCCTGCGACCGAAGGTCATCAGGGGCAGCCCGACTGATCGCTACGCCTGCGGGAATGCCACCAGGAGGCGGAGAGGCAGCGCTGGCTCTACTGGCAGCATCCTGAGGCGTGAGACCAACAGGGGCAGTAGTGCCGGCACTAGTAGGTGAACCTGCAAAAGAAGAAGAGCCAACAGGGGGTAATGTCGCCGTGTCAAGCTCCGACAGGAAGTCAAAATCGGAGGACGGAGGAGGGGAGCTTGACTCGGCGAAAGGAAAAGAAGACTCGTCAAAAACAACGTGACGAGAGATGATGACTCTGTTGGAGGAGAGATCAAGACAACGATATCCTTTGTGATCGGCCGAATAACCAAGGAACACACAAAGGGTCGAGCGAGGGGAAAGTTTGTGAGGGACAGTGGCGGAGAGGTTAGGATAGCACTTGCATCCAAAGACACGGAGATGGGAGTAGGATGGTTGAATGCCATATAGTGCAAAGAAAGGAGTGGAAAAGCTCAATGTTTTAGTGGGATGGCGATTCAAGAGATATGTGGCAGTGTGCAAGGCTTCTACCCAATATGAAGGAGGAAGGGAGGCTTGAATTAACAAAGACCGAAGAATGTTGTTGGTGGTGCGAATAATACGCTCAGCTCTACCGTTTTGTGGCGAGGTGTGGGGGCAAGACATGCGAAGAGTGATCCCGCGGGTTAGGAATAACATGCGGGAGCTGGAGTTGTCAAACTCGCGACCATTGTCACATTGAATACTTTTAATAGGTGCACCAAATTGCGTGGTAACATGGGAGAAGAAATGTGACAGCGTGGTGAGAGTGTCAGATTTGAGACGCAATGGAAACGTCCATAAGTAATGAGTGCAATCATCTAAAATAACAAGATAATATTTGTAACCTGAGACACTAAGAACAGGAGATGTCCAAAGATCACAATGAATTAAATCAAAGGGTTTAGATGCACGAGATGACGAGCTAACAAATGGCAGGCGTGTATGGCGGCCAAGTTGACACGCATGACATAGGGAATCTAGCTCACCCTTATTACAATGAATGACACTAGTGTTTGCAAGTTTGGAAAAAACCTCAAGACCAAGATGACCAAGACGACGATGCCAAAGAATGGAGGATGTGCCAGCGGTGAGGGCATGGGGAAAAAACGCCTCTGGACGCAAGGGGTAAAGCTGCCCTGAGCTATTGCACCTGGCGATCACGTTCTTGGAGAGAAGGTCCTTCACAGAAACGCCAAACGGGTCAAACTCAAGGGAGCAATTATTATCAGTAGTAAATTTGCGAACAGAGATTAAGTTCTTAATAATGGAAGGAGATACAAGAACATCGCGTAATTGGAGGGAACCGCTGGCAGTAGGAAAACAAGTGGCACCGGTCGACGTGACAGGAAGAAAGGATCCATTGCCAACGATAATATGAGAAGGTGTAGAATTAGAGGATGGTTGGTGGGTGGAGAGATTACCGACATCCGAAGTCATATGGGAGGTAGCACCAGAGTCGAGGTACCAATCCGTGGTGGCGGGAGGATTTAGCGTCATCGTGTGAAACGAATTAGCCAGCATGTTTTGATCCCATAATGAAGGGGTGGCGGCGAAGACCATGGTGCACCAGCGGCTTTGCATGGCGCCATCTTGGCTGCATGCATTGTAGTCTCCTGCGAAGAGAGCCTGGTGCTGCCGGTTGAACTGCAGAGGAGGACGTGGCCCAAGGAGACCCGCACCTGGGCGTGGAGCGGATGGGCCTGACTAGACCTGGAAGGAGCCGGTCCAAGGGTTGAACGCTGTTGGCCAGCCCAGCCGATCGGTCCCGCCTGAGGAAGTCCTAGCGCCAGACGAAGCACCGCCACCAGATGAAGCGCCGCCAGAAGGCTCGCCTCGACGGCCGCGGCGACGGTTTTTATGTCCACCGCGCGAGCCGGAGGAGCCTCCAGAGACGTTCCCATCGGAGGACGCAGGGCTGGAGGTGCTGCGATTTGTAGAGCCACCAGACGGAGAAGAGGACGTACCGGTGATGAAAGCAGACGCAGAAGCAGTAGATGGCTTATGAGCCATGGTGAGTTCTTCCAAAAGCAGGTCGGAGCGAACTGCCAGGAACGACGGAAAGGGCTTCTGGTGCTTGAGAAGGGCTGTCATGTAGGAGAACTTGTCGTTGAGGCCGCAAGGGCGTTGAGGACTAAGGTCCGGTCAGGCACGGGTTCGCCAAGATCACCGAGGGCGTCCGCCATGCCCTTGATTTCTGACGATGATCTGTGATTGACAAGTCGCCTTGAACGAAGTTCCGGAATTTGGCGTCGAGATAGAGAGCACGAGTTTCCTTGTTGCCAAGGAACTGTTGCTCAAGACCAAGCCAGACGGAGCGCGCCGTGGCCTCGCGGTTCATGACGAGTTCCAGTAAGTCCGACGAAATCGTGCCGTAAAGCCACGACTTGACCGTGCAGTCAAGTTGTGACCATGCGTCATCGTCCGGATCGCCGTCATCGGAGAGAACATGATCATCGAGAGCATACTTGCCGAGGGTGTTGAGGAGGAGAGTCGACCACTTGCTGTAGTTGGCGGAGTCGACGTCGAGGACGACGGGCACCAAAGTCTTGATCGACTGCACAACAACAGCTTGAGCGTGAAGTCCACTGCGTGCATTGGCGACGGCAAGGGCGCGCATGTCGGCGGCGCGTTGAGCATCCAGGCGGGCGCGCTCAAGTTCGGCAGCCGCACGAGCAATGCGATTCTGCTCCTCTTGCATCAAGTAGGCTGGGTCTTCAGAAGACATGACGAGATGTTAGGGGAAGGCCGGCGAACACCAGCGAGCCGAGCGCGCGGAGGGACGCCAGCGACGGCGGTCGCGGTGGTCGGCGACGGCTAGGGTTTGCGGAAGCGGAGAGGCCGCAGAAGCGAACCGTCTCTTGATACCATGAAAGCGTAAAAGAGTTTATTGATCTTCATTAGCAAGGATCGGTTACATAAATAGAGTACATGAGAGAGGCAACACCGCAACAGACTAGAGATAAGATGCATGCATGCTAAACGTATAGAAGGACTAGATACAATAGACATGCATGCAAACTATAGAAGATATCCTGGGTTGTTGCCGTAGATAGCCGATCCTGGCTCAACTAATTGCGCTTTCCATGCATGGACATATACGTAGACGCCAGGCTATACATATACGCTAACAATTTCTTATGCATTCAACAGCTACTACCAGCAGCAGAAGCAGGACGCAAAGAGTTGTGCCTTTGATGGGCTTGGGATGATAACCTACCTCGATCCATCCATGAGCGATTGCCACTTTCTGGTTGGCATTGATGATAGTAGAAGCTCTGCAGTCGCCCCTTACGGCTGCGGCTGTGGGGTTTGTTGTGGGTTGTGGGGTTTAGCTTTCTGGGTGTTCATGTACCTTAGAATGATGGTCTCGGCCTGATGTCCTAACTTATTCATCTCGCCACGATATGCGTGCCCTGGTGAAATAGCTTGTAAGATTTGGTTTGGTGGGTGGGGAAGGGGGGTGTTATGAGGAGACAATCTACTTATATATATGTATGAAAATTAATTTGTTGGTGAAATTTCGCCTTTGCAATTCTGCACTTTCTGATTCTCAGTTTCCCACGTGTTAAAGGACAAAAAGCTGTACTGAATATGTCACCTGAAGTAATTCTGAAGGAACCAAGAGATGTTTTATCGGCGAGTAGCAGTATTCCAGTACACATTACATGCTCAGAGGAGCAGTGGAGTACAACATTATTCCAACATAATTTATTTCATATTTTTCATATTACTGGTCAACAAGCCTGAGCGTCTGTTTTCAGAGAGCCGATGGCGGCGGTGTAGGCGGGCAGCAGTTGTCGCCACAGCATGCATGGCCACAGGTTACCTTTGGATGCTGCACCAGCCAGCAGCACTGGCATGCTGAAATGAAACGAATCCAAGATGAAGTTCAGAAAAAAAAAATCCATGAGATGATGTGAACATGTCAACAGCAGAGAAATATGACTGACTAACTAAGCTGCTGGGCTGCAATCCTACTTAAAAGAAACGAACTTACCAAGAAAAACTAAATTAACATCATGGTGTCACGTCGATGTTTCAGGAACACTAAGGAAAAAAACCCTAAGCATGGAGAAATAAATAGACAGTTTCCTGATTCATGACTTACGCAGTGAAGCAGTGGTTGCTGTGATGAAGAGTGCAAGCAGCATGAGCCAGGACACAAGGGCAAGAATAGTCTTCTTCCTCATATCTCTTGTTTCTTCTGTCTCCTCTTGATGCTTCAGAGTTGTGAGCTTTCAGGAGATCTACATGCAGATATGGAAATGTGCTATGTATATATATATACTAATTGAGAGAGTTCAAGCTGGCTAACTGAGCATCTTCCATACGCCGTTGCTGGAATTTTAGATAAGATGCAGCCGCTTTACTGGACTTGATCTGTTGGAGTATATGTTGAACTGTCGACAACTTGATATCACGTCAGAATCTGTCAGTGTTGACTCTTGGAATGGTATTTTTCACGATTTCTTCGTCGCTTACGTGCAGTGCAGTTCAAATCCAGTGTTGTTTCTGACCAATAAATAAATTGAGCGGTGATGTTATCTAACATCCGAAAAATTTTAGGGTTTACGTAAGACTTAAGATTTTGAGGACCGTAAAATGGTGACAAGGTAATGTAGTACGAGCTCAAAAGCAGTCAGAGCTGTGCAAACAAGAATCTTGTCATACGCTGTTTCATAATACATGGCCCTATTTCTTTTTCCCACAAAGTCTTTGAGGCTAATCTTCGACGCTCAATTGTGTCACCATATTAACAACGAGTATAAACTTGTAACCATATGAATGCTCATTTAAAGGCGAATCTAGCGGCACTATATTTACATGATCGAATTAATATATTATTGAGCAATTGTTTGCAAAATTTACGAAGTTTGACTATTGTTCTAAGTTACTATATTTAATCTTCACATGAGTCCATGGGCTTAGTTAATCTTTACTTCTTAAGGATGTCCTACAATTAGCAATTGCAAACTGTCCCAAACATCTAGGAGAAATCACACATAATTGTAGTAATACCATTAACTAACTAATTAACTGTCTTATGAATAATTAGTTAATTGTCTCTCAGCGCCTTTGACTAACTGGGCCCTCAACTATTCAATGTTAATGATAAGTTGACAGTTAATTAGTTAGTTAATGGTATTACTACAATTATGTGTGAAACAGTTTCACATTGAATAGTTGAGGGCCCAGTTAGTCAGATGCGCTGAGACAGCAGCTCCATATCAGTGTGAACCTTTTCTTCTATTCAGTAGCTAAATACATCGAGTGAAATTTGTGAAAATTCGTTCGAAACAACTCATCATAGTTACAAAAAAATCACGCAAACTCAAAATCTGCTGCAGCTGCCTAATATATTCATGTGAGAACTGGCAACCGATGAACGAAAGCCCCAATGTCTTTCAGTTACCGTCAGGAGTGGAGGTCTATGTTCGAGCTGCAACAATCATTTCGCTGAAACTGTTCACAAATATTTGCAGTGAGGTCTGCGACCTCAAGTGAACCGTATGGGTAGAACCACCACGACAAACATAAAGGTCATTATGAAAAGCATAAGCTATTGGAAGTGTGAAATCATATGCTGAAAAATTGGCTGAGTAATGAAATTAGCATTGCAAAGTAATTTTGGTTATGGCATGTGTGGTGCTTGTGCATGTATTGTTTCAGACGTTTATTTGATATGCTGGTGATAGCATGATAAAGATTTTGCTTGATGCAATGCGCTCGTGTGAGTGGTTGCATGGATTGACTTTGAGTCAAGTCGTGGACTTGTGCTCAGATTCGGTTCTTGTTTATTCATGTGCGGTGTTGCTCGAGGCTGACGTGGTCGATGTGGGACGGAACTAGGTTCATGGAGGAACTGAGGTTCGGAACTAGGTTCAGGGAGGAATCGAGGTCTTGGTGGTCAAGGAGGTTATGCGAGACGTTCGGACTAGAAAATATACACATGGAGGCTGGTTAGTCACGTGAGTATGGCATGTGGACTGTACACGCATGCAAGAGTTATATTTGGTCATGTTTGGGCCAGGTTGAGATGTATACGAACTCTTTCCATGTTGGAAGTGGAGTTGTATTCAATCTCTTTATGTTTGCTCAGTATAAATAGGAGGAGGTGTCTCCTGTTTATGTGAGTTAGGTTTTAGGGTTTGTACTTTTTTTGTTTTGGAGTACTGTACCAGATAAATAAAATCCTTCTTGCAAATCCGAGCATCCTGTGCATCACGACGTGAAGAAGAAAATCCTTGCAACTAGAAGTTTTTAGCACTTGATCTTTATTCTATTGCGGCGTGAGGAAAAATCAAGGAAGTTTTTCTTTGTGGCTGTTCATCCCGTGTGGCGGCCGGAAAGACTGAAGCGGGCAACTAGATAATTCTTGCCTTCCTGGCCGGCCGGCGGAGCTAGATTGCCGCATGCATGCGAGATTTTCTTGATTGGCTTACCTCTGAAAAACCTTGGTCCGGCGTAGTTGAAGCCAGCAAGGGAGTCAGGCGACTAAAAGTTTAGTCCGGCATAAGTGATTCTCATTTGGTCCGTCGCTGCTTCTGTAAATCAATTCCCATCATTATCAATTCAGTCATTTTACGAAGGTAATATCTTTAGATCCATAGGTCCGATCGAGTTGATTCTTTTTGGGTTAGATTTGGAATTGAATCTAGTTCCTACAGTTAAAATTTCACATCAATCCAACGGTTGAATCTTCAGAAATTACTATTTTTGTGAACTAGTTGCCAGACTGCTCGCCGATTGCGGAAACTGGTCGCCCGACTACTCTCCAACTACGAAAGTGGTCGCCCGACTACTCTCCGATTGCGTGAACCAGTCTCCTGACTGTTCGCCGACTGCGTGAACTGGTCTCCCGACTGGTCTCCGACTGTTCGCCGATTGTGAACTGGTCTTCAATCAATTTGAGTTTAAATTAGGGTGTGTTAGAAAAAATCATCAAAAATTTGCTATTAATTTCCGTGCAATCATTCACCCTACTCTGATTACTATATTAGTATATTTCGATCCTACAGGAAGCATGTTGTCATGGAGGCCAATGAATACACAACTCCACTGCTCGGGCATTTGCACGGCCGTCGCTCGGTGCCTGCCGAGCTATGTTCCACAGCCCTCTCAGTTGAATCAAGTATCTGTAACAACAGTAAGTGAACATTCTCGATAAGCATCCAGCAAAAGGAGAGAATTTTACATTCAGGAGGTCATCAAGTACTATCCTTGGATGAATCATATATTTGTAGTGGACTGATCCTGTTACAGCACAATACTGCATTATTGACAGTTCGTATGCTCATGCATGTTATGCCTGAAGTCATTGCAACCAAATAAAAAGAACTAATTTAAACCGGTACACCGGCTTACCAACTCAATATTAGAGAGGACAGCAAGGAGAATGGGAATGGGAGAAAAGAGAGGTCAGGTGGGAGGAATGGTACACAATTGTGTCCCTGACATATCGGATTTTCATGTAATTTGACTGACGGAATGGTAATTTGGACAGAGGGGGTAGATTGCAACTTAAGGAAAATGTAGGGATTTCAATTACCAGTGTTTCCTTCCAAGAGGGTGCAGAGGATTAGTCGCAAAATCCGTTTTTATTGATTACAAGCACCTACCTGTTGCTCCAAACTGATCCAACACTAAACGGTTCTAGTAAACTGCATCATCGACTTTCCAGGAAGAATTCTAGCAGAGGCAATTGATTTGCATGTTTGCCAAGTTTTATCCATTGACAAAAATAAGTCAATTCAAAATATCAAGAAAGAAAGAAAAAGCCTACATTCTCTATCTCTTGAACAGATTGGTTCATCAAAAGACTACTTTCCTTCAGTTGGCATGCTAATTCAACGATTTCATCAGTCAAACCTTCTTGCAGCTTCCTGCAAGATGAAATCAACAAAAGTATAGCCAGTATGTTCGTCTGTTCATGTTATGCAAGCCTAAATTCTTCACGGAGAGTACTCATAATGGAAACATCAAAAGAAAACAGTATTAAAAAAGTAACATTTGAACCAAATACAGCTACTGTAACATCAACACTTAGGAGACCAGTAAAAAGGACTAAAAGTTGTTGTGGGTAAAATTACCATATAAGAAACTCAAGCAATTTTGAATATATCTATGTTTCTCAATTTGAGCCTGATCTGCTGCATCCAATCTAATAGGTGCACCAACATCTCTTTCTTTCTTATGGACAGTTTGTCCAGCCTCTACCTGAACTCTGCTTAATCACAACAATTAGCTGGAACTATTGTAGGAAGAAAAAGACTCGGAACCAATTCTGCACATGCAAGTGAACAGAGTTAACTTGCGTCAATCTCGACCTCAATCCTGAGGATAAGTCTATTGGATTTGTTATTTGTTCTGTTTCAGAAGAACTTTCTTTTCTCTGATGTTATCAACTGCCTTTGCATAAGCTGGCTGAATCAGCAGAAAGAAGGTCATAGAAATTGCCTATAAATGTGCTATGTGATTATGAAAAGCATTTTGCACTTACATAACTGAGAACTTAACACTACCACAAAAGGGGCTATATTAGACACATCATCACAGACGGTTTTAGGAATAAATCGTCTGTGATGTGTTTCGGGCACATTGTAGACGGGTTGTGGCTGAAACCGTCTGCGATGTCTGATTATCACAGACAATTTCATCAACGAACTGTCTGTGATAAAAGGGAGAAGTTCACAGTCGGTTTATGGATAAAATTGGCTGTGATGAGGGAAATATCACAGACGGTTTTATCGACAAACCGACTGTGATGATATGTATAACTTCACAGACGGTTTGTGGATAAAACAGTCTGTGATATTACCCTCATCACATACGTGTTTATCCACGAACCATCTGTGATCATCGATTGAAAGCAGCAAATGCGCGCCTTACAAAAAAGACTACTGGATTGAGAACTAGATTGTATTATATATATATAAGAAGAAGTATTACAAAAGTCTTTGATGATTTTGAGAACTAGATTGCATTATATACAAGAAAATAAGCATTACAAAAGACTACGTACAAAAGTACTTTAACTAAAAAAGACTACTCGTCGTCGCCAGAGTAGTCGTCGTCGGAGTCGGCGGAGTCCTCGTTGCGGCTGTCCGGGTCCTCGCTTGAGCGGCTCGGTCTGGATATCCTCCAGCTCCCAGCCGTTGAGAAATCCCTCCAATGAGTCATAGCTTTCGTCGTCGTCGGAGCAGGAAGAGGCCGGCGCCGAACGCTTCTGCCCGGCGCAGCTCGAGGTGGAGGCGCCAAGTAGTGGGCAGCCGGTGAATCCATGGAGATGGCGCCGGTGTGGTGTTGTAGCCATTGGCGCAAGGGCATGCCAGCGGGTCTGGTCGGAGGTGCAATCGAAGGTGGCGGTGGTGAGGGTTTGTAGGCGGCGTCTGGGGGGGGGGTGGAGCCATCAAAGGAGGAGCCGTCGGAGGAACTTTTTGGGTTGCTCGTGGCGGGCGGCATCGTTGGAGGGGATATTTTGTGCTGATGACGATTATAAAGGCGGTCGATAAGCCTCTCTGTTCTTATAGGCGCGGAATTGCATTGGGGAAACGAAACACCACCCGGAATTAACAATCTGCATTGGGGAAACGAAATGGCGTTTGCATTGGGAAGATGAAATGATGAACTGGAAAGACTGCGTGCGTCTGCATTGGGAAGACGAAACGATGAACTCGATTGAAAGACTACACGCGTCTGCATTGGGAAGACAAAATGATGAACTCGATCGAAAGACTGCACGCGTCTGTATTGGGAAGACAAAATGATGAACTCGATTGAAAGACTGCGCACGTCTGCATTGGGAAGACGAAGGAATATCACGGACGGTTTGTAGATAAAATCGTCTGTGATAACGACATCGTAGACGGTTTTTATCCACAAACCGTCTGTGATGTGAAATGACATCACAGACGGTTTGTGGATAAAATCGTCTGTGATTACATCACATAGCAGACGGTTTTATCTACAAACCATCTGTGATGTGATGACATCGCAGACGGTCATCACATCACAGATGGTTTGTAGATAAAATCATCTGCGATGATATCTGTTACTTGTAAAAGACAGAGAGCCTCGACCGCCTCTGTATTTTTAGGTTTTCCTACATATTTCTAAGGTGGCTGCGATTAAGAGGTGTTCTGGTGAAAGTGACCCTAGATTTGGTGAATTAATTGCAGATCCTTGTGCTCTAGGTTATCTAAAATTAGTAATTGCCTCTAATCTGAATTGGTCCAAATTTGCATTATATTTAATATCTATCTTGGTGAAGAGGGAAATGAAGCTGGTTAATTTGTTCTCTGTGATGTAAAATAGATACATTTGCTATACCTTGTGCAGATCCATTCGTACTTTTTTATCTAAATTAGTAGTTGGTTCTTACATGCGTATCTATTCATTCTCTTTTGATGTTAGGAGCTATATAAGTTAATTGGCAAGTAGAAATTTAGCCTATATGTAGCACATGTGCGCATGAGCACTCTAGCATCGTTTAACACCTATTGTTATATATGTAGCACTCGTTGAGAACTAGTACATTAATGGTACTTAATTCATCGAATTTAACACCTATTGGAACTCTTGGTTGCAATAAAATTTTCCACTCAAAGTACTCCAAACAAGTTTACAAAGGAAACACCCAAAAAAACACAAGAAAGTGCTTGACTAGTCCCAAAAATAGAGGCAAAAGAACTCTTCAAGCGATGAAACTTTTGATCGGCTGAACAAAACTTCACGAAACTTGGTAGATGTGATCATGGAAATGTCAGGAACTTGTTTTACCAACCAATCACAGGGATTGTTGTCAAAGTTCTGACCTTTTTACCCGGGAAGGAAAAACACACCAAGTTTGAGAAGAAACCTGAAGTGATCGATTCAATGCTTGCTCGTGAGATCTTGATGATCAAAGTGATCTTGAATACCTTCCCACAAGTCACAGCAAGCAGAAGATCGAAGAAAGCTCACACAAACTCAAAAACACAAGTTCATCCACTCAAGAACGCAAAGAACATCCAAGAACGTATAGATTGCACAAGAATCGTAAGCAAGTAGGAGGGGAGGCAAATCCAAATGCGTAATGTAAATTGCGTGAAATTAAATGCATAAAGTAAATTGCAAGTATTGAAATTTTTGAGTGGAAACTTGTATTTCTGGAAGGGAGGTTACAAAGCCACACAAACACAAGTGGACAAAGCTCAATAGAGTACCAGAAACCTCTAAAACCTTCAGTAGGGAGAGGCTGCACCTCCACCCCAATTTATACAACTCTTGGGCCATCTACCACCCTTAGATGCAGCCTTAACCCTAGATGCTCATCTAAGGGCTAGGATGAGCCCACTCACACAGCCATGCAAGGGGAAACCCTAAACCCACACCACTAAAAGGTTTTCTTGCATGGTTTTCAAAGCAATAGTATTAGACCCGCTAAGCCTATCAACTAGACCATGATCCAATGGCCCTCATTGATCCTTGCAGCATCTAGCTAGTATCTCCTCCTCTCCTTGCCTTCTTGGCTTGCCCGGACTTCACCTACGGTCATCTTCCAGTGATCTCCCAACCGTCAGGACCTCCGACGCTCCTTGCCTAGTCCTGGTCATCCTCCGCCTCTCCATGACTTAGCATGTCATCCTGCAACCATCAAAGACAAGAAAAACCTTTCTCCAAGCAATGCCCACATAGATATTCAACAATCATCCCAAAATCATTAGATAAATTTAATCATGCTCAGGTGGTCCGGTGCTACCGCCCCTAGGCCGGTAGTACCGCTCCAAGGATCGTCAGACCAATTTCCATTTGATCCGGCGCCAAAATCTACTCAATCAAAACCCTGACCGAGTGTATTCCTTTTACGACGGACCAAATTAAAACCTAACTGAGCGTACACCATTTACGGCAGACTAAATATTTTGGTCCTACACACATGTACAATTTCACTCATAGATATAAACCTCCACATGGTCTTTCAGGTATACATGTTGGACCAGTCACGGTGAAGAGCAGATTATGCAGGGACCAAGTAGTACTACCATCGTGGATGAAGTCGACGATACTTTGGATATCGTCAACAAAGTCAATGATACTCTGAATGATATCGACTATACTTTCGATGACAATTTGGATCAGATGCTACGGGATGCAGAAAGGAATCGTGATGAGCGGGAGTATGTAAAATTCTGGGTCTTAGATGGATGACTCGGAGAAACCTTTGTTCCTGGGTTGCAAGTCCAAATACACAAGGTTGTCATCCATGCTGGAATTGCTGAAATTAAAGGCAAGCAATGGTTGGTCCGACAAGAGTTTCACGGTATTTATTAGGTTTGTTAGCGGATCGCTTACGGAGAAGCGAGTTCTTGACAACCACCTACAAAGTCAAAAAGGTTCTTTGTTCCATGGGAATGGAAGTAGAAAGAATACATGCTTGTCCGAATGATTGTATCCTGTATCGCAAACAGTACACAAAACTTGCATGTATGTCTGGTGTGCAACACATCCCAGTACAAGCATAAAGATAGATCAGATGATGACGACCAGGGCATGGAGGTGAAGAAAGGACCTCCCCCCGCTAAGGTAGCGTGGTATCTGCCTATAATTCTCTGTTTGAAGCGTTTGTTTGCGAACCCAAAATGGGCAAAATTGTTTCGATGGCACTCGGATGAGCGTAAGAATGATGGAATGACTAGGCACCCTGCTGATTCGACACAGTGGAGAAACATCAATAGAAGGTTTGAAGAATTCGTAGCGGATCTGAGGAATATAAGGCTCGGATTGAGTACAGATGGAATGAATCCTTTCGGTAACATGAGCAGCTGTCATAGCACTTGGCCTATAAATCTCTGTGTGTACAACCTTCCTTGGTTGTGTATGAAGCGAAAGTACATATTGATGTCTATACTCATTGAAGGCCTGAAGCAACCTGGGAATGATATTGATGTGTACCTAGCACCATTGGTGGAAGATCTCAACACATTGTGGGCTCCTGTGGTGCAGGTATGAGATGCTCACAAACGAGAGTACTTCACTTTGCGCTGCCTGTTGTTCTGCACCATAAATTATTATCCTGCCCTTGCTAACCTGTCGGGGCAGAGTACAAAAGGAGCCAAAGCATGTACTCACTGCTTGGATGACACCGAGAGTGTCGGGCTGAATCACTCACGCAGAACAGTGTACATGCGTCACCGTAGATTCCTTCGAAGGAATCATCCATACCGCAAGATGAAGAAACAATTCGACGGCACCACCGAAGACGCTTTAACTCGAAAGCCTTTAAGCGGGACAAACATTCATGATATGGTTAAGAAATTGGATATTGCGTTAGAAAGGGGCGTAAATCGAGGACCTGTGAGAAGAGCATGTGGAAGAAGATATCAATATTTTGGGACCTACCTTATTGGGAGCATCTAGAAGTTCGGCACTGCATCGACGTGATGCTCGTAGAGAAGAATGTTTGTGATAGCTTGATTGGTCTCTTACTAAACATGATCCGTTGTAACTTACAGTCACTTTGCTATTTTTTAGAGTTTAGAGCTTATGGAATTTTATTTGAGATCCGTTGTAACTTACAGTCACTTTGCTAGTAATTTACTTATAGGTAGGGGTGTAGGGCTCACGCTTCCTCTATTCCCTCCCAGAAAAAAAGTCATAAACAAGTATATTGAGAAAACTCCTTGATGACAACATCCTATTCCTTGCATAACAACCCTCCCTCCATCCCTAGTGGGAGCTATCCGGTTTGTGTATAAACCAACTAATACAATAATTAAGTCAACACTCAAGAACTTGATAGTAACATACTCATAAAGTAAACAACAAGTACTCTTGCCATTCAGGTCATGAGAAAACAAAGAAAAAGATTATATTTTGGGCGGTGATAATATGGAGGGTATAATGACTTGAACAATAGACTTGTAGTTATAATGAGCAACATCTTATTAAACTTAGGCCCTCATAAAGAAGTTACACACAAACCGAGCTAGTGAACAACGAGATCCGTAGAAGACTGACCTCTGCAGGACCAGTCATGTAAACATGATTGTCATCCTCCCTCCACTCAATTTCCAATGGCCCGCCAGCAAATCAACTATACATTTCTATATCACAAAAAATGGGAACACACAAGGTATAGTAGAGATAAAACTAACAGAGCAAACAACAAAAGAAAGGACAATCCCGTTCATTTCGGCCCTCAAAACATTTGCAACAACAAGCTGCACAAGCACCATCCCACAAGCAAGAGTTGCTCCTCTGATCAAAATCATAAAGTTTATTTTCTACATCCAGTCCGGTGATAAATGCTTGGAGATACAAAAAAATCATGTATCTGGGAAAAATCACATTATGTTATTTCAGCAAGAGAAGCGAGCAAGCGAGGCTCAACTCAAGTTAGTTAAGAACCATACATCAAAATTTGATCGGTCGCCTAGCAAAAAACATAACACCCTTTTGGCTACCTATAATTGAATTTAATTCATTAAATTGGATTCCAAGTCTCATTCTAGTTGAATTTGAATTTGATTCAAGCCAAATCCAAATCAATTTTTACATTTGGGTGTCACTTCAAATCGACAAGATTGTAGGGCCCACCAATGCACTTTGCCAATGTGCACAAAGTAGCTTCTCTCTGAGTTGAATCATCTGCAGCAAATTTTAGCAAACTAGTTGACTTGTCACATATACCACACATCCACACCAGTGCTACCATCTAAAGTGGATACGGTGCCATCGCGGTGAGGAGCACACGTGGGGAAGTTGAGCGAGGCGCCGTGAGGGATGTTGGGCGAGGCGCCGGCGGGGATGTTGGGCGGGAGGCACCGTGAGGATCTTGGCGAGGCGCGAGAGGATCTTGGCGAGGCGCCGGAGGGGGGATCTTCAACCGTGGCGCGGCGATCACGTCCGGCGCAAGGCGGGGCGGGTTAGGGCGCGGCGATCCTGGAGCCGCGCATGTCAGGGTTGTTCTCGGGCGAGAGGAGCCGATGCAAAGGGGGAGGCGCGGGGAGCCGATGCGATGGGGGGGACTCGCGGGGGGTTTTGTGAAAAAAGACCCTGAAGCGTTGGATTAGCAGGGGAGGGCTGAGATGGATTGTGTGCGCGTGTGCATAAGGGGTCCTGTGTGCACAGGATACGTTCCCAACACCGAGACCGATAAAAGACTAAGAACATATCCTTAGCCCTAACTAGTTATATCTTTGCCTCTAGCACATCCACTTGGAGTTTTTATGATTTCCACCATCTTCTCTCCAAGCTAGTCCTCTCTTCTTGTTTATCAACACATGATGAACCTCCTGTCTTCTTTTTCTTCTCTTCGGGATAACTCTTGAAGCTCATCAACACATGATGACTTCTTCCCTGATTCTTAAATTTCTTGGACTCAACCTACTTCACAACTCATAGAAGATTATTAGTCCAACAAACACGGTTGCCTCGATCATCAATTGCACTCCATTAACACATAATGGATGCTCCGAGATTGATTGAGCACAACCCAAAGACAATTGATTGAAATATTAATTGTGTCTTGAGTATACTAATGCAATTAATGATTCATTATACTCAAGAGCTTTTGATTGCTCTAGGATCAACAAAGTGAACCATCAACTCATGATTAGTTCTTTGTTGATTTAATGGCAACTGAACACAATTTAAATTGAAGTTAAATTGTCATGAGTATATATTAACTACACAAGTTTCATATACTCATTTTGATGGAATCTAAAAGTAACGATCCAATTTCTATGGAGTGCTAAAAATGGATCAATAATATTAAAACCATTAATTATAGAATAAACTCCATTAAATATGTGCATACAAATAACTGAACTTGAATCAATATGCACATATTCAATTTTTGATTGCTTTTGAGTTTATCCTATATTACCATGAGTATACTACAACTACACAAGTTAAATATACTCAAAGGATTGTTTCAAAGTAATGATCCTTGATATAGAAAGATGAATTAGATCAATACTATTGAAACATCAAGGTAAAGTATAAACTCCCCCTAAATGTATGCATTCATGTATATATGGAATTGAAAACATTATGCACATCTTGAAGTCTAAATAATGGTAGAATTTATCTTTTAACTTGAATCCAAAATATGCATTAAGCATCATAAAATGAATACGAGTGCATACCTTAGGTTTTCCATTTTTATATGAGATGAGACTAATCAAAGATATACTCAATAAAAGAGTTAGTCTCATATTTAGATTTATCAATATGATCATGAAAATTATATCCAAGGAATGCAACAAGATATGACAATATGAACTTGAATGCATACTTTTGATATTTTTACCTTTTTCATCCGAAAGAGACTAATAAGAGTTGAACTCAACAAAATAGTTAGTCTCATAAAAAGATTTATCATTAATTAACAGTTGAGACTAATCAATATTATAATTATCAAAAGAATTAGTCTCAATATTATATTTTCCATTAACACCAAAACCAAATTAATGGAGCTTTAATTTTCACTCATCACAGACCAAAATGCTAGGTTATTATCATCCATAAGCACCATACAAGGAGGGATACAACTACTGTACCAATGAAATGACATCATGAGTCATTAGTGCACGAGGCATCTTGTTGTAGACTTGCATAGTAAGTTCCATAATAGGGAGTTAATGAAAACATTCAAGAAGTTGTGCATGCAAAACCAAAGGCACAAGTTCGAGGCTATATGGAGAGTGCTGGACATGTTGAAGCATACGAGGGAGTCTAAAGAAGCCTAGGTGACAGTAAGTTTAGGTGTGCTTGCAGGGAGGAGTTCCTCCAGGCAAGTCATCAACTTCTCACAATGGATAGAGTTCCGTGCCCCCTAACTGGAGAAATGGTTGCTGCTCTATGACACGGATAGTGCAAGGTATGGAATAATAGCGATGAAAATGTCAGAGGTTTACAACAATCCCTCCCAATCAATGCTATCATAGAGGAGACCTAGAACAAACTGTTGGATACTTCATCAATGGAAGAACGATTGTGGGAGGCACTTAGATGAGGGGAAGCAGTTCTCTAAATGTTTGCAGGCATACATGGACAAGAAAATAGAGAAGGCTTGTTCCCACGTTGGAGTAAGGAGGAAGCGTGAAATCCATCTAAGGGAGAAGTTTGTCGATAGCCAAAGTAGAGGGTATTGCAAACAAGTGTGCAGACATACACATGCAACGAACCAAAACCATTGCACAAGCCATACTCGCACGTATATGCAGCTTGCGCTGTTCTCCGTAAGCCTTATGTGTAGTATATATCTGAGTACTACAGTATGGACCATCTCTTTAGGATTTGGAGTGTAGAGTTCAACTTGTATGACCTTGACAAGCGTTACAGGGAACTGTGGCTAGGCAGGTGACATGGTTCCAGAACAACACAATAAACAGGAGCGGCTGTGGACGATGGTAGTCTCGGTGAATCCACAATGAAATGGATGTGAGTCAGCGAGGAGACTAATCATCTCCACAAAACATAGTCTATGCAAGATAGTAGGCCACACCATGAAGAACCACCCAAATAGGGTGGGCTTGTCGATCGATTCATAGGAAATGCATGTGTATTGTACTTGTCTTACTAATCGTGTCAATGTAATTTGTGTGTGTAAGTACTATGTGTATATAATATTACCATTATCATGTAATGTACTTGTACGTAATGCTCCTATTATTTTGTGTTATACTAACCAAATCATATTTACTTGTGTGCGAAGGACTAATTTTTGCCACATACGAGTAGTAGACTTACTGTACCAGCTTCCATGTGGCCCATGGAGGTCAAGCACACAACAGGTTGGACCTTGGCCATGATCGACACCGCACAACATGCCAAGATGACATGATACAAGTTTAAATTATGTTTCTAGTAATGTTTCCATAACTAACCAAATTTTCATATTTTACCTATAGTAGGAGCGTGCGCACCGTATCACCATAGAGGCTTCCACGACACTGCAGCACGGGATGCATAATATTGTATTGGGTCTGCTGGGGTTCTGCATGCCATCTTTGATAATGTGAAGGGCAATATCAAGACCATTACTTGCAGTCGTCCTAGCGATGTCGTTGTTCCAGGTGCTAACCGAGGCCACCATCCTCCATCTCCTAGGTCATCATGTCCAAGTGTGTCAACATTTTGATCTAGCTTTGCCCACTCGTTGTCCACTCTGTAGACCCCCAAGCGCCCCTAGTATGCCAGGTACCTCAATTTGTCTAACTTTGTAGGATTCAACCACCCTGACCTTTTCACATGTCTTGCCCCTTCGTAACACACGCACACGGATCAATCTCTACTTTTGTTCTAGTCCAAGTGTCAACCACAGGCACCTTGTTGGGACCTAAATTTGCAAATCTATACCCTTTGTGTATACTGCACTAGTCCATGATCACGGTAATGTACACGGTGACAACATAGATGTAATATCATAATCATACATAGTGAAAACATAATAAAATACTATATTTATTAATTAAAAGATAGTTGAATGACCTTAAGGTCGACCATATATTTATTAGGCCTCACAAGGCTCAAATCTAAGAAAACAGTAGCGGAATGGAAAACTTCAATGGGTAATCCATCAATATACCACATGTATCTAACAAAGTTTGATTCCTAGTAGGTTAGTAGCTTGCCTCCTCGTGGAATTCCTGAAGGGATACAAGTAGGCTACACTAGAGCATAATTAAAATTTTTACCTTGTAAACTAGAAAACCACACAAGTAAATGATCATGGATTATAACCACTAGATGCATAGTGCAGCAGAAGGAATGTTGTAGCCCAAATCAACGAATCATGCATCTCGATGCAGTGGTCAATCTTCCTCACGCGAGTTTTGATCATCCTGATCAGTGTCGCAGTAGCAGCAACACCTCTACTAGTGTCCACACATTTGAGGAAAAGAACACTATGTGTCGGCGTGCCAACACCAACGCACACGGGAAGACTCAAATGGTGACGACTAGGGTTTCGGTGGCTGTGCCCTCTAATCTACCCTAGCACAACCACAAACTCCCTTTAAATCGCCGCCCCTCCCTCGTGGTGGAACCCTACATTAGGACCCAACTAAAGGACAAAGCCCTCTTGGCCCATTAGTGACGGATCCAATCCATACCAATATATTCCAACCCCTTAAGTGTGTGACCCTGTAGGTTCATGCATATTTGGACATGACATGGAAACACCTTTTCGACCAATAATCGATAGCGGTACCTAGCAGTACATATTGATTCCCAAATATCCATAAAGCATCAGATGAACCTACTATAGTGTGATGATGTCATGTTCCCTTTGCTTAATGATATCAGATCGAGCTCAAGGAGAGAATCGTGTCATCCTATGATACCTCAATCTCTTCACTCATACCGTAGTAGAATAATTTATCTAGATTGACTTTCAATCACATTTGGCATAGACATGTATTTCCTTAATCCATCTACCTTGAGGGGCCTAGAGATAACTCTCCGTTATACAGGAAGAGCAAATTTCATCTCGATCATTCATGTACCTTAATATGTTTCATAGTAAATCTAAAAGCTTCCTTTATAACTACCTGGTTAAAGAGTAGCATTTGGTAGCTCCAAAGTAAACCATTACACATCTAGAAAACCAATGACGATCTCAGGTCTAAGGAACATACATACACTATGCATGAGACCAACTGATAACACATAACAATATATAACAATTCTCACAGTGTCTCATATGGGTTTATCCGACGCATGTTCGCTAATAAGTGTCCACATTATTGATTAGATATCTTTGTATCTCTTTGACCCGTAATACATGGTCATCAATCAATACATGTGCTAATCTATGAAACATAATCATCCTATATTATGATAACCGATCAAGGATAACTTGAATAACATTGATATATGAAAAAAGTTGCACGAACAATTCACATACTTGTTGATTAATCCAATCAATATTTATTCAAAGGACAAATAATTTTACTGTTCCATAAACATAAAGCATGATACAATCATCTCTATGATTGCCTCAAGGGTATATCACCAACAATCTCTCACTTGGACATGAGTCAATCATGCAAGTATATAATACCCATGGATCTCATGTGCGCTTCATACTTTGGTTGTGGAAGCGGTTTTGTTAACGGATTAGATATGTTTGAATCTGTCTGGACTTTGCATATCTTCACATCACCTCTATCCACAATCTCTCAAATAAGGTGATAACGCCACTGTATGTGCTTGGACTTTTGATACGATCTAGACTCCTTTGCTTGCGCAATGGCACCACTATTGTCACAATAGAGATCTAATGGGCTAGAAGCATTATCAACCACACCAATTTCAATGATGAACTTCTTAATCCAAACAGCGTCCTTTGCAGCTTCTGAAGCCGCAATGTACTTGACCTCTGTTGTAGAATCAGCAGCCGTACTTTGCTTGGAACTCTTCCAGCTTACTACTCCTCCATTCAGCATGAACACATACCCAGGCTGCGAACGATAATCATCTTTATTAGTTTGGAAACTTGCATCAGTGTAACCGCTTAGAATGAGCCTTTCTTCACCTCCATAAACAAGGAACACGTCCTTAGTTCTTCTCAAGTACTTGAGGATGTTCTTAATTGCTGTCCAATGACCTTCACCTAGATCTAACTGATATCTGCTCATAACACTTAGAGCATACGACACATCCGGTCATGTACAAATCATGGCATACATTATAAACCCAATTACCGAAGCATATGGAATCTTACTCATTCTGTCCCGCTTATTCAGTGTTCGAACAATCCTGTCCCGCTTATCAGTGTTCGAACGACACTGAATCTTGCTAAGGCTAATACCATGTGACATGGGCAAGAAACCTCTCTTAGAATATTGCATGTTAAACCTCTTCAACACCTTATCAATGTAGGTATTTTGGCATAATCCAATTAACCTTTTAGACCTATCTCTATAGATCTTAATTCCCAAGATATATGCTGCCTCTCCTAAGTCCTTCATAGAGAAACTCTTTCTTAATGAAGACTTTACAGATTCCAGCACAGGAATATCATTTTCGATCAACAATATGCTATCCACATATAAAATCAAGAATACAAGTATGCTCCCACTAGCCTTCTTATAGATGCAGTGCTCTTCTTCATTTTTGATGAAGCCAAACCCTTTGATTACCTCATCAAAATGAATGTTCCAACTCCGAGATGCTTGCTTCAATCCATAAATGGATCTCTGAAGCTTGCATACCTTTCCAGCATTTTGTGGATCGATAAAACCTTTAGGCTGTATCATGTACACATTCTCAATTAGGTTTCCATTGAGAAAAGCTGTTTTGACATCCATTTGCCGTATCTCATAATCAAAATATGTAGCAATAGCTAGAATGATCCGAACAGACTTAAGCATAGCGACTAGCGAGAAGGTTTCATCATAGTCATTATCTTGAATTTGTTTGAAACCTTTGCCACCAATCGGTCTTTATAGATGTGAACATTTCGATCCAAGTCTTTTTTAATCTTAAAAACCCATTTGCACTCTATGGTTTTTATACCATCAGGCAAATGAACCAAGTTCCAAACTTGATTGTCATGCTTGGATTTTATTTTGGATCTCATGGCTTCGAGCCATTTCTCATAGTCTAGGTCCATCATTGCTTCCACATAAGTCTTAGGCACATCATTGTCCAACAACTATGTTTCTCCATTATCCAACATTATAGCATCATGCCTATACATTATGGGTGTTTGGTGTTGTCTACCAAACCTACGTGGGACTGGTGTATCCTCTATAGGTTGTACAACATCTTGTATAGCCAGTGGAGTTTCGGTGGAAACTGAAATACTTTCCAATGGTTCTCGAATCTCTTCGAGTTGCACCGTGCTCCCACTAACTCTCTTAGAAAGAAATCTTTTCTTACGAGCAACAAACACTTTGTTCTCTTCTTTTATGTAAAAGTAATATCCTTTGGTTTCCTTAGGATACCCCACAAAGAAGCATTTTTGTAACTTGGGCGTGAGCTTATTAGACATCAAATATTTTACATAAGCCTCACAGCCCTATACTTCAAGAAAAGACAATTTGGGATGCTTTCCAGT
Source organism: Guadua angustifolia (assembly GCA_036346375.1). NCBI lineage: Eukaryota > Viridiplantae > Streptophyta > Magnoliopsida > Poales > Poaceae > Guadua > Guadua angustifolia. The sequence continues at coordinate 14,169,301 of CM070517.1, forward strand.
CCAGATCTCATATGATGTCTTCTCTACTGGTTTCAATGGAACCCTATTAATAGTGAACGCAGTTGGTTCTAGAGCAAATCCCTAAAAGGATAATGGCATATCACTTTGGCTCATCATTGACCGAACCATGTCCAACAAAGTTCAGTTCCACCATTCAGATACCCCATTCCATTGAGGCACACTATACCATGACATATTATTCGCGTCTAACTGTGCGTCGGAAAAGACCCCATATAGCGACGAACGATCCGTCGGTAAAAAGTATTACCGACCGGATTAGGAGTGTCGGCTAAAGTCCCGTCGAAAAAAGCTTTACCGACGGATCATTTATTACCGACGGACGATTATTAGCCGGCAATAAGGAATTTTGCCGGTGATATAATTTTACCGACGAACTTCGCTTTGCCGTCCGATTTCAGTTTTTGCCGACGACTTGTGTTTCCCGACTTACAATGTGTCGGTAATGTCTAATATTGCCGACACACAGTTCGTTGGTATAATCAGTTGCTTCAAAAAAATAGCACAATTCATCCAATGAGACATAACATGATATGATTCAAGCATCAATTAAACATGATAGGATAATTCAAGCATTCAAAGTAACAACTAACTCTACTAATAATCAAATTTGTCCAAAAGATAGCATATCATCCAAGCGAGACAATAACAATTACATATACACCAAAATTATATTACAATAACACCAATATAGCTTATCCTAAAAGATAATAGTTTGTACAAGCATATATATAACACCAAAAGAGAAGTATGGAGTCTTCACACTCGGCGATTACCTTTGCCCAAGTCATTCGCGGTTTGAGAACAACGCATGGAGAGAGAACCTCGGTTGGCTTTCATTAGTCAATATCCGAATCGGGTGATTTATGCGGAAGGAGACCGGAGAGGCGAGAGGCAGAGGCGAGATTGCACACGACAAGCAATGAGGGCAAGATTTCCAAAGTCGTCTTTGGTGACAAGAAGAACACGGAAATACACAACTAAGTTTGATTTGCCATTGCCAACAAAGATTATAGCAGCACCACTAGAACAAGTAAGCACGAAGAGGACACATGTAATTCCAAGGGCGAGAACCTAAACTTGTTGTCACAAGAAATATTCTTCTCGGTGAAACTTCCTTCAAAAATGAATTATATACTCCGATACCCAAGTAAGGATGCAATAGATGTAACAAGCTTGACACGCCCTAGAAATTCAGGTGAAACCAAGCTTATTTGTGCTGAAATTCATCGAAGGTAACATATGAAAATTCAGCCATTTTAAAGAGATGCCAATCACATAAACTTCTAAGGAATGTATGCATAGAGTAATAGCAATTTATGGTAAGTTTTGCCTTATGTATTTAGGCTTTTTAAGCATCCAAGTGGATTGACATGATGCATTTGCAATGTATTCCACTAGCAAAAAGAAATTTGAGCTCATAGCATACTTGATTCATCATGAATATATTAATTCATACGAAATATGATTAATAGGACACTTTGTTGACATTACTAACGGTGACAAGCATGCCAAAAATTTAGTTACTGCAGCCTTTGACACATAATAATCTATATACCCCATGGAAATTCAATTGACTACTAGTAACGATGGTACCTATACCCCATAGAAATTCAATCGACTACTAATGGTGGAACCGGAAGGCGACTCACAACTCGAAATTCTTGAGTATGGAATTGTAGCACGGCGAGCAATCTCTTCAATTCAAATTGTGGGCTATCAAAGATAAACAAAAGGAAGATGCACGTTATGTAGTGAACAGCTAGAATTATAAATTTCTTTTCGCACCTCCAAAATTGTGTTTAGAGGATTTAAAACTAAATCTAACGAGCAGTCGAGCAATCAAGAAGACCAAATGAGTCATGGAACATACATAAAGAAAAACATGGCGAGAATCCATTGTGGTGTTGCTTGCCGAGGAATATGAACAAGGTGGGTAAGAAAATCTTTGGGTTGCTTTCTTTGAAGTCCAAAATTCGCATGATGTGTTATTTAGAGCTCTCAATTAATCTTGAACACGAAAGTGATATAGAATGTTCCCCAATGGTAGCACTTTGAAGTTCAACTTAAACACAGTAACTCGTGCAGAATGTTGGAACCCAAAACTATGGAACTACATTTGGGAGGATAGTAGTAAGCTAAATCTATCAATAATATGGGAAACACTATCAAATTATCAACATCTAAAAGAGAGCATAGGACCAGATTAGGGGTCACACAATGGAAAATTTACATTGCATAATCAGATTAGAGGCTACGATCGAAAAATCTTGCATCTTGTTTATGGTTCTCATCCATGTTACTTGCCGAAGAACATCAATGAACACCGCCGCACTTTTGCGGTAGTTAGTTTTAGTGGGGCCAAGTGGAGAATTGAGGTTAATTTCAGAGTACAAACAATCTATATGTAATTACTAATTACCATTCTATGTAAGGAATCACCGATTTGATGGAAAGAACCACAAAGCAAACAACATGATATAGAATTACCTTGGCTAACATTTTAAGCTAAAGGCAGCTATCCTATAATATTGTGATCCTATTGCTCGATTTGACTAAGCAACAAAAGCGGTGTTTTGTTTAGATCTAGTTAGCGCCAAAAATCAAAATCAAGCCGTTGTCAACCAAGATTGGCTAATATATAACATATTTACAGCAGTTCAAGCCAATGCGATCAAACAGATGAAGTCATCTACAAGGAAAATAAGTGGTACAACAGATTTCCGAGATAAGGTTATTTTAGAACCTTAGTTTCAGTTTTCTATTTCCAACAACATCGGTTTGCTTATTCCAAAGGACGAATCAGTACTACTCAATAGATCTTAGAACTCGGTGTGGGCGAGGCTAGGCTAAGCCTACAAAGGAGAAACCTCATCAATGTAGGAACAAGCAACCCATGTTTTATTACTAGTTTAAAAATTTAAAGAAAATTCTATTCCTTTGCATGAAAAATAAGGTAAGAACCAAGCGCAAGTAATCTTATGCAAAAGGCAAAAAGTGAAAATAGTGGAAATGTCTTTGCTTTAATGTATCTGAAACATGTATAGTTTTTTCGATAAATAAAAAACAAGATTGAAGCATAGAACATTAAATGGAAATCTAGTCCGTATGTAGTTCTAAGCAAAACTTATAAGGTGTTTTTCTTAGCGAGCTTTATCAATGAAACCTTTAGGGATATTTGAGCCATTATGGCCTTACAGATAACCATGTCAATGGTTTCTGCGAGAATAGTCAAGGGGCATTAATAAAACAAGGCGCTTCGCATTGAATAGAACTACATATCAATGGTTTATAATTATCTTAAAGAGTAAATTGCGGTTTGCACGGTATTGTCCCCTTGTTTAACTAATGATTTCTCAACACTAACTAAAGCATTGTGGTCAATATAAATCAACATTTCAATCTTTATGACCAAATAGTATAAGGAAGCATTTAGGAGAAATTACAGTTTGCACGGATATTGTGTCCCTTGTTTTACTAATGATTTCTCAACACTAACTAAAGTGATGTGGACAATGTAAATCAAAATTTCTATCTTTCGACCGGATAGTATAAGAAAGCATTTTGAAACACCGAAGGGAACATTACAACATTAGAAAATACCAATCTCCCATCAATGAATTCTATATCCATTGTTTGGATTATAACGAATCGATGATGCTACATTGGTGTAATTCCATGGCCCTCCTAAAGAACCATCCATAAAAGGCCTTGTTGTTCAGAGCATTCAATCTGAATACAATTTTTGCATTGCGATTTCCGGCATCGATTCTCATAACCCAAATAGTTCGAGTGAAATGTTAACTTTCGCTTTGGAAACAAAATTTATCTGGATTTTTGAAAAAATAACTTCAAAGAATCACATATACCTTCGTTGGAGTCTTTGTTGGTCGGTGATGGCGTTGAGGATCGCTTTCGCCGATGAGGTCGTGGATGTTGTCGACTCCTCTCGCCGTAGAAGTTCAAATCGGCTCCAGATCGGAGCGGGAGGAGTCCTCGCCCATTCTGCGTCTCTGTCATCGCCGTTCTTCTTCTTTGGTGAAGTCGTCGATGGGATCTCGTCGCCGCCGTCGCTCCGTGATCTCCTCGGCGTGGAGGTCGGCGCCACGGTGAAAGCGAGCCTTGAGGAGGAGGAGGCGGCGGTGGAAGAGATGGGGAGGTGGATCTTGCGACGGAGAGGCCGGGAGGAGGCGGCGGAGAGGATGGGGAGGAGGAGGCGCGGGCGGTGGAAGCACGGAGGCGGAGAGGACGGCCTGGAGGAGGAGGCGGGCGAGGAGGGCAGCCTTGAGGAGGAGGAGGCGGAGAGGACGGCCTTGAGGAGGAGGCGGGCGGAGAGGCCGGGAGGAGGAGGCGGGCGGAGAGGGAGAGGAGGAGGCGGAGAGGATTAGGGTTTTGGCGCGAGGAGGAGGCGGGCGCACCTATCGATTTAGCGTCTTGGAGAAAAAGTGTCTGCCGGCGGAGGGGAGATTTAGGGTTTTGGCGCTAATTTTTTCACTTGGCCGCCCGCGCTCGCTAAAAGAATTACCGACTAACCTTAGGACGGGAAAACTTCGTACATTTTTGCCGACTGACTGTAAGACAGGAAAAATTGAGTTTTACAACGGACGGTCCGTCGCTAATAATAAGTATTATTACCGACTGACTAACTGACACTGTAGAGATAATTCTCGACTGGTCATCATTCGCAAACTTTTGCCGACTTCTTTTCCGTTGGCATTTACCTACTATTGCCGTCGGACGTCCGACGCTAATAGTGTGCTGTGGTATAGTGGCATTCCCGGCGGTGTAAGCTGTGGAATAATTCCACATTGCTTTAGATGATCATCAAACTCTTGGCTCAAATATTCTTCTCCACGATCCGATCGTAAACTTTTGATTGTCTTGCCAAGCTGATTTTGTACCTCATTTTGAAATTTCTTGAACTTTTCAAAGGATTCAGACTTGTGCCTCATTAAGTAGATGTAACCGTATATACTAAAGTCATCGATAAAAGTTATGAAATACTGAAAACCACCTGTAGCCGTTGTGCTCATCGGTCCACATACATCCATATGTACAATGGCCAAAAAGTCACTCGCCCACTCGCCTATACCAGTGAAAGGCGTCTTAGTCATCTTGCTAAGTAAACAAGACTCGCACGTTTCAAATAATTCAAAATCAAATGAATCTAAAAGACCATCCTTGTGGAGCTTCATTACGCATTTCTCATTTATATGACCTAAGTGACAATGCCAAATGTAAGTAGGATTCAAATCATTAGGCTGAAGCCTCTTATCATTTATGTTATAGATCAGTACGTGATCAGGTTCCAAAATGTATATACCATTAACTACTGGACAACTACCATAGAACATATCACTTTTATAAATAGAACAACAATTGTTCTTACCAACAAATTGATCGCCCTCTGCCTCCAAGCATGAAGCATAAATAATGTTTCTACTCAAAGTTAGAACATAATAACAATTATTTAGTTCCAAAACTAGTCATGAAGGCAAAGATAATGGATAAGTGCCAACAGTCAATCCAGCAACTCTTGCTTTATTGCCAACACAAAGCTCTACTTTGTCTCTTGCATAACTTCTACTCTTTATTAGTCCCTACATTGAGTTGCAAATATGAGCAATTGATCCGGTATCAAATACCCAAGAACTAATATGAGAAATAGCAATATTGATCTCTATAACATTAATACCTAAAGTGGAAGTCTTACTTCCTTTCTTCTTGTCTACCAGGTACTTTGTACAATTCCTTTTCTAGTGCCCTATCCTCTTGTAGTAAAAGCAAACAACATCGGGTGTAGGTCCAGCCTTTTGCTTCTAAAGCTTGGACTTGTTGCTCAAGATCTCATCTTGAGACTTACCTATACCCTTATCCTGACCACTAGTCTTAGAGAACTTCTTCTTGAACTTAGTAGTCTTTTGAACCATCATCACATGACTAGAGCTTTTCTTAATGTTCTCCTCGGCTGACTTGAGCATCCCATGCAGATCGGTCAAGCTCTTCTCCATGCCATTCATACGAAAGTTCAAAATGAATGGCACATAGCTCTGAGGGAGCGATTGGAGAACCAAATTAGTGGCCAACTTTAGACCAAGGGGAAAACCAAGCTTTCCCAAGCTCTCAACGTAACCAATCATTTTGATTACATGAGGGCTGATCGGACTCCCTTCAGCTAGCCTACACACAAACAAGGACTTCGTGGTGTTGTACCTCTCAGCCCTAGCTTGGTTCTCAAACATGTCTTTCAAACCCAAAATCATATTATAGACAAGTATGAGACAGCTAACATCAACAACGTTAGTACAATGCTTTTCATACTCATTCTTTTCAACTCGAGTGGCATCTCAGCAGGTTCATCAGGGTAGGGTTTCTCTAGAACATATTCCTTTTTTCTTGTTTGAGAATGATTCTTAGATTGCAATACCAATCAATCAGGTTTGTTCCATTCAGTTTATCTTTTTCAAGAATCGAACGCAAGCTAAAACTAGGTGCGGAGGAAGTAGTAGGTGCCATTTAATCTACATCATAAATATGCAGCAGATAAGCACTATGTTTATGCATAATCTTCTACTAAACAATTTAATAAAAGATGTCCCCACTATATGAAACCATGTTCCCTCTAATAACATATAGTGAGTCAAGATCCAAATTTCTTTAAGTCCTAGTGAGCTTTGGCATCATTGTTGGAAAACCTAATGTCATTCTGTAAGCAACACCTTGCTAATTACATCTCATGTAATTCTTCTTGGTTGAGTGACATCACATGTCATTGTCTCCACACTATGCCCCTAGGTCCAAAACCATTTTGATAGCCTAGTTAAGTTAAACCAATGTTCGCATGTACATGTCTGACACATCCCCTACCATGTCAAGATAAGTAACTGCACTCTGCTTTAGCAGACTCACTAGTAAACGATCAAGACTCGATAGTTGAAACAATTTGGCAAGGCATCAAATTAACTTAATTTTCTTTAAGGGATACTACTCTAACATGATCGAATTATCTAATAAAATCATATGTAAAGTAGTGTAACAAAAAAATAAATCATAGATAATCACATTAAGCTATGAAATAGCATGGCCCTTGACATAGCAATCTCCATTACCACGCCACTTGTTCACCGAGCCATCATGCTAGAGATCTGCATTCTATCTAGCTATTACTCCTAGGAGCTATTAATGAATTACATTTGTCGGTGTTTCGTATGACCGGCAATGAATTTGTAAGTATAGGGGGTCGCGCGTCCCCTCTCCTCGAATGGTTAGACCAAAGAAGTCCTGGATTTATACTGGTTCGGGCTGAATGTCCCTACTTCCAGTTCGTGGTGGCGATTTGAATTGCCCTGAGTTCGGGGAGCAAATTGAGGTTACAAATAGAGGCTAAGGACATGCCCTTAACACTCGCTCGGGGAGAAGAAAACGGGAGGGCTTTCCTAAACCTGGCGCCGACCCAGGTCGGAGAAACCCTGAGCGGTCTAAGGGGAGGTGTCGGTTAGCGAACTCACGTTGGTGCTTGTAAAGGAAAGAAAATCTATCCCCCCTCCAAGGGCCCTGCCTCCCTTTATATAGGCCGAGGGGGCAGGTTACACGAGGATTTGAAAAGAGAGGTAGGGGAATGCTACGTCCGGGCGTCCTAGTCTTCGGTCATGATGTCGGGCGGGCTCTTCATCCAGGCGACACAGTCTTCGGTCATGATGGTGTGAGCTCAGCGCATTCCATACGGGGTGGGTAGACACAACGGGCGGTGCCCTTTTCGGAGGGCGCACACCTGCTCTTTGAGCGCCTGTCAGATGCTAACGTCTCGAAAAGACGGGTGCTTTAGCTGAGGCCGCCCTCTGGTTGCCTCGGGAAGGAAGCGTCCGCCCCAATGTTATTCGTCCGTCAGCGGTGACCCGCTCGGCGTGGAGCTGGCGGCGTGGCGAGACTACGGGGCCGAGACTTGCGGGGACTCTGGTTGGGGTCCTGGTCGGAGCCTGTGATGGTACTTGATGCGGGGTCGGGTCGGAGGAGGTGCCTGCGGAACCGTCGGACCTGGGTCGGTCGGGGCCGGCGGGAGCGTCCGATCCGAAGTTCGGCCGGAGTAATCAAGGCGGGTGACCCTTTGGGGTCTAGGGAGGCCCTTGATGAGGATGTGGTCCGGTGTGGCCCATTTGGTATTATATTCAATCTCGGCGATGACCCCCTTTCAGTGAGGGACGAGGGCCGTGTCGGTTTTCCTCCGGGGTTCTGTTATTTGTTGTCGGCCGAACTCCGAGGCTGGATAACTCGGAGAAATACGATCTTGAAATAGATGTATACTTTACTGTGGGGTACCCTTGGTATGGGTATCCGTCAGTAGCCCCCAAGGCCATCCTGAAACGCAAGCGTTCCTGGAGGGACCTTCCATTTTCGTCTAGTATGGTCTTCTCGAGGGCGCGACGCGGTGCGAAGAGGGAACAGGTCTTCCTGGAGAAGGACGTCCTGCTCGACCGAGTCCAACCAACTGTCGGTGTTTATTTGAGTGCTTGTGGCCTTCCGGTGGTGTAACCCCGAGCCCCGAAAGCGGTCGGAGAGCTAGTCGAGGGGTTACACAGGCCAAAATGAATCCGACAGACTCGACCGGAGGGCCCTAATGCGTGACCATGTCGGTTGGCACAAGTGCCTTACGCAGGCCGCTTGTTTCTCGTCGAAGCTAGACGCGGCCGTGGGCGGTAGGGAGGTCTGGATGCCTTCGCGTGAGGTTCCGGTTCCCGAGTGTTTGTTTAACGTCGTAGCTAGACGCGGCCGTAATCGGCAGGGAGGTCCGGATGCCTTCGCGAGAGGTTCCGGTTCCCGAGTGCTTGTTTAACGTCGTAGCTAGACGCGGCCGTGGGCGGCAGGGAGGTCCGGATGCCTTCGCGTGAGGTTGCGGTTCCCGAGTGCTTGTTTAACATCGTAGCTAGACGCGGCCGTGGGCGGCAGGGAGGTCCGGATGCCTTCGCGTGAGGTTCCAGTTCCCGAGTGCTTGTTTAACGTCGTAGCTAGACGCGTTAGACGTGCTGGTTTAACACCGGAGCTAGGCGGAGGGCGTCCATCTCGAGTCCTCGTCGGGCGAGGCAATCTGCGAGAGGAGAGGCCGCTGTCGATCCCACGTATCGCCCGTCCGCGGTGTGGGACTGGAGGGTGGCGGAGCGTGTTTGCCTCGTCGGCGAACACCGTGCTCGTGGAGCTGCAAACGGGTTATCCGAGTGGGCCCTGGAGATCGAGCGACCTCCGAGCGGACGATCCCTACATCGGGTGTCCGACCCGCTGGTGGCGACCCATAAAAAACCTTTCTTTACTCAATCCCGTACCGGACCCCGAGCCGTTCGTAACTCAGGGCGCAGCTGGCTGCTGCTCTTTCGGGGGGCCCCGTGGGAGAGTTTGAAGTATGGTCTCGGACACGAGCTAAGGCGATTGGGTCGTCCGCCGACCCAACTAAAGACCCACCGAGGGTTCGCCTTGAACTCGCCCCTCGCTCGTTTTGCCTGTCGGGGTCGGCTAGAGATCCACTTGGTGGATCCTTAGCCTTTGGAGCCCATAACCAGGTATTATTCGTATGGCATTCGAGCCTTTCTCGCCACCCCGAGGCCATTACGGCTTGGTGGGCTTTTCGTACCTGCTTCGGGTCGGTTTGAGCTGATCCGGAGGCAGTGATCTAGGGTCGGGGGTGTTTAGCGGGCGACACCAGACGTCCTACAAGCATTTAATGTCTTGTGGGAATTTAAATACGAAACGAAATTATCGGGGGGCGGCACGTCTTACCGGTAGCTTGTCGTGGCGTTTGCAACGGGACGCGTGATGCTTTGATTGGCAAGCGATCGATCGATGTGTATCCAGTCAGCACGTGATTCGGTAGGTGCCTGTAAATTTGGGGTAACGAGGGCTAGGGCATTTTCCCACCTTTCGCCATCGCTGCTCCCTTGCTTTTTGTGATTTCCACTCCTGCAAAATGTCATGGACTGGGTTGAAAAGGTTACCATCGTGGGGGGAACCAAATGGCTATTCGGATCATTATGCTGGTCCGATTCCCATCCTCCGTGCTTTCCAGGGATGATGGACATTCGACGACCGTGGCTTAGAAAACCGCGGGGGTTATATAGGCGCGGGTCGTCATGTGGACGTTTTTTTAGGAAAGCTCGGATAATGAGGAGTTCGCTCGTACTCACCGCAGGGCAGGAGTGTTCCTGACCGGTCATGGATCGTACCACACGGGTGTTCCCTCCTCATGACATTACTTCTAACAACCGTAGCAGTTGGGCGAGGTATGGCGCTTCGGGTTGGAGGGACTACCGTTGGGGAGGATCTAATGGCAGACCAGATTGCTTGACCCGTGTGAGTGTAGGACCCTTAGGTATAAGTCGCTCATCTACACTTGCGTGGGAGAGGAGTGTTCCCGACCGACTAGGGGTCGCTCCGCATGGGTATTTCCCTCTTCCACATGGCACTACTTCGCAACCGTAGCCGTTGGGGCGTAGGCCGTAGTGCTCGGGTCGAGGGAGTTACTGCTAGGGAGGACCATGTAGCCGACCCGGTCACCCGACCCGTAAAAGTACGTGAGTTTGTAGCCCCCGGGCGGTGTGTGGGGACTCGAAGTGGAAAAACGAATACGGAAAAACTCTTAAAGAAAAGATTGCCTTATCTTTTATTTTAGATGCGGGAGGTGTTATGGCGGCCGAGACCTTCACTCGGGGCCACCGCGGCCCATCCAGACGTCGCTTGGCGTCGACCGCCGTCATGATCGGCCGTCTTTGGAGCAATCGAAGGTCGCTGCGCCTCCACGAGTCAACCGGCGTCCTTTCGCCCCAACCGTCACGTCGCATTTTAATGCGAGGCGAGGGTTTGACGAGGCACATCCGTCGCGGGGCGTCAGCGATTAATGCCGTCTGACGCGTCGCCCGGGATGACTCCACTTCGACCACTCCGCCCCGGCCCTATAAATATGGTGCGGAGGGAAAGAGCCACTATGCGCAGTTCGCCCCCTCCACCTTCCTGTTCTGCTTTTTGCCCTTTGCCTAGAGAAGAGGAGAAGGATCAGAAGGCAGGGGCGTTGATGGCGAGTGGCGGTGATGATCGTAGGGCCGGCAAGCGGGAGGCAGCGGCGGACCCCCTGGGGTCGGGCCCCAAGAGATCCCGTGTTGCCGATCCGTCGATGATGCGTGCGAGAAGGGGAGTGCTCGTATTGCCCTCGTTGATCTTCCGTATCCAGAATCCCCGTTCGGAGTGAGTCTTCTTTGTTCGTCCTGGCGATGGCTTCGGTTTTCCTCTTGTTGCTAATGTTGAACTGTTTACCGTTTGACCGCGCTCTTGGCTCGGGTTACGGCGAACCAAGCTGCGTACTGCGCCGACCACCTCGATGGGAGGGTGGATCCGCCGCTTCTCTGACGGCGCGGGCAGCGATATAATGGCAGCGACACGGCTAAACGCTTCCTTAGCGTCGCGAGTCGCCACTTGCGCCGCTTCGAAGCGGAAGTGCTTGCTCGGCAAGCACGGACCCGATCCACGAAGAGCTGGCATAGCGCAAGCGCGAGGAGGTGGCGGCGAGCAGGCTTGGGTCACCGCCCTCGAGGAGCTCACCACGCGCGAAGAGCGTCGTCGCTGCGAGCGGCGAGAGAGCGCCGTGGAGGATCTCGATTCGATGTACGCGGAGCAACTAGCCTCGCGGAAGGGCCTCCTCTCCCTGCTCCGCCCAGCCTTCGAGAACATGGGCCGGAGCCTGAAGTCTGTGGGGTGAGGCTGCCGGAGCCTCTGGAGCTTACTCCGGCGGGATACGCCTTCCGCCTTAACCAGGACGGCGCCCTTCAGGCTTGCCCGCGCCTGCGTGGCGTTCCGCTCGTGAGGTCGGCTGCCTCCGCGGCCATGGCGGAATACGTCTTGGCTTTCTTTGCGCCCGGCGCGACACGATCCTTTGACCCGATTGCAACCGTTCTTTGTTATTGAGGGGACGCGACCAGCCGGGCGAGTGCGGCCGTGGCGGAGAAGGTGGCGGTGGCGGCGTCTTCGAGCGGCGGCAGCTCAACGACGACACCGGCGAGGCGGCGCTGAGCGTAGCCTAGAGGCGGCTCGGGCTCCTCCCCGCCTCTTTTCTTCTTCTTTTTTTGTAATATCGCTGCTTGCATAGTCTGCTTTTGGGGATTTTGCCTTATATTGCGCGTTTTCTCTTTCGTGACAAGCGCTTCACTGGATGACCGTAGCCTTTAGGAATCTCCCGAGGTTGTGCGGGCGTAGGGCTAGGGCGCTGATACTTTGAAGGAAACACAAAAGTCGTGGTGAAACCGCCGGCCCAAAGGCGTGCTCCGAACCGATAAAGGACCGCCTCGCATGGTCATCTTCCGTCGCCGTGAAGCGCTACTTCGGGACCGTAGCCGCTGGGGCGTAGGCCGTAGTGCTCTTGGCGAAACGAGTTACCATTAAGGCGGGTCACGCTGTTCGGTTGGTGCGCGATCTCAGATGGCCATGCGGGTAGGCAGTCCTCTGAGCGACGCACGACGATCGGGGTGTGATCAGTATGTCGCGCTTTGGGCCTGGAGGTTTGACCAAAGTCGCAGGAATAAGGATAAAGTTTTAGGGATAAAATCGCCTTAACTTTTCGATATTCCATGCGTTGGGTACAACGTTGCCGTCGGCGTCTTTGAGTCGAAAGGTACCGGGTCGGAGGACTTCCACGACGGTGAAGGGTCCTTCCCATGGAGGGGACAGCTTGTGCCTGTCGACGTTGGACTAGACCTGGCGTAAAACTAGGTCACCAACGTTGAAGGACCGTCCGCGGACCTGTCGATCATGGTAACACCGCAGCGTCTGCTGATACTTGGCCGATCACAAAATGGCCACATCGCGCGCCTCGTCAAGCTGGTCGATGGGGTCTTGCTGCGTGTCGAGCCCCCGCGCCTCGTCGAAAGCTTGCAGTCGTGGTGCGCTGTAGTCCAGGTCGATAGGCAAAACGGCTTCCGCGCCGAACACCAGAAAGAATGGTGTGAACCCGGTCGATCGGGTCGGCGTGGACCGCAGAGCTCAAAGGCGGAGGCGGCTCGGCGCCCATCGTCCCGAAATTCTTCACCGTCGAAGATCCGTGGTTTTAGCCCTTGCAGATCATGCCGTTGGCGCTTCGACTGGCCGTTAGTCGATGGATGGGCCCAACGCCCGATCGGCGCGGATGTTGAAGTCGTCGCGAGAACTCGAGGAATTCTTTCCTGTGAACTGCGTGCCATTATCGGTGATGATGGAGTTCGGGACTCCAAACCGATAGACGATGTCGCAGAAGAAGTTGGCCGCCTGGACAGAAGTGATGGTGGCAACCGGTTTAGCTTCTATCCACTTGGTGAACTTGCCCACTACGACGAGCAGGTGCGTTAAGCCCCCGGGCGCCTTCTTAAAGGGACCGACTAGATCAAGTCCCCAAATGGCGAATGGCCATGTAATAGGGATCGTCTGCAGGGCTTGCGCGGGAAGATGCGTCTGTCGAGCAAAGAATTGGCACCCTTCACAGGTGCGAACAATCTGCTCGGCATCGGCCATCGCCGTTGGCCAGTAAAAACCTTAGCGAAAGGCTTTGCCCACGAGGGATCATGGGGTAGCATGATGTCCATAGATCCCAGCGTGGATGTCCAGTAGCAGCTGCTTCCCTTGTTTCGCCAGGATGCACTTCTGGAGGACCCCGGAGGGGCTTCTCTTGTAGAGGTCTTCTCCACCCGGTACAAAGTTTCGCCTTGAAGCGGGCGCCGGGCCTCGGTGGGATCGGCGGGGAGTGATCCGTCGGTTAGTCGGTTAACGAAAGGTTTCCTCCAGTCGGAGTCGGCGACCAGCACGTCGTGGATTAATTCAGAAGGCTCCGGCTTCGGACGCCCGGCAGTCAAAGTGGGCGCCTGCTGACGGTCGGTCGGATGTTCGGAGGGAGAATCCGGCCGAACGGTGGGCTTGTAGAGGTCGGAGATGAAGATCCCCGGTGGGACTGGTCCCCGGCTGGAAGCCAGATTGGCCAGGTAGTCGGCTTCCCCATTGTAGTGGCGGTAGCTATGGTGAAGTTCGAAACCCTTGAACCTCTCCTCCAATTTGCGTACCTCTCGGCAGTATGCCGCCATGCGATCGTCACGAGGCTCGGAAGCCTTCATGACTTGGTCGACGATAAGCTTGGAGTCGCCGTGTATGTAGAGGCGGCGCGTGACGAGGTCGGCAGCAATCCGGAGACCGTTGACGAGTGCTTCGTACTCGGCGACATTGTTGGTGGCGTCGAAGTGCAGCCGAATCGCGTACTGAAGCTTGTTTCCAAGTGGAGAGACGAGGACAATTCCAGCGCCTGCTCTGTTTTTAGTGTAGGACCCGTCGATGTACATCATCCAGTACTCGGGGTCTTCGGGCGCGGGTGGCGCCTGGGCCTCGGTCCACTCGGCGACGAAGTCGGCCAAGGCCTGCGACTTGATGGCCGTCCGAGGAACATACGATATGTCGTGGCCGTTGAGCTCGAGGGCCCATTTGGCTATTCTTCCGGAGGCATCACGGCAGCGAATGATCTCGCCGAGCGGCATGGAAGTTACCACGGAGATCGGATGCCGATCGAAGTAGTGGACTAGCTTCCTCTTGGCGATGAGTACCGCGTAGAGCAGTTTCTGCACCTAAGGATACCGGGCCTTGGACTCGGAGAGTACTTCGCTGATGAAGTACATCGTCACTGCACCTTAGTCTGCGGCCTTCTTGATTCGCTCCACAATGGCGCGCGCTAACAACGAGTTGTGGCGGCGATGTAGAGGAGGCGACTCTTCGGCATTGGGGCGACCAACAGGCGTGGTTAAAACGCCTTCAATCGATTGAGGGCTTCTGCGCTTCTGCGTCGGATGAAGTGGTCGGACTTCTTGAGCAGCTTATAAGCGGCATTCCACGCTCCCGAGGCGGGGACGAAAGCGGCTCAAAGTCGCTAGGCATCCGTCGACCGGACCCCCTTGAGTTCTTGATCGGACCCATCTTCATGATCGCGGGGATCTTCTCCGATTAGCCTCGATCTGCGCGCGCTCGAGCGATGAAGCCGGCGATTTTCCTTAGGGACCCAGCGCACTTCTCGGGGTTGAGCGATCACGAAACCTTCGGAGGTTCGCAAAAGTCTCCTCTAAGTCGGCGACAAGGTTGTCAACCTTCTTAGTCTTGACGATAATATCGTCAACGTATGCCTCGATGTTACGCCCGATCTGGTCGTCAAAACACGTTTGCATACATCGCTGGTATGTAGCACCCGCGTTTTTCAGACCGAACGGCATCGTTACATAACAGAACGAGCCGAACGGAGTGATGAATGAGGTCACGAGTTGATCGGACTCCTTCATCGCTATCTGGTGGTAGCCTGAGTAGGCGTCCAGGAAAGACAGGGATTCGCACCCTGCGGTGGAATCGACAACTTGGTCGATGTGGGGCAATGGGAAAGGGTCCTTGGGGTATGCCTTGTTGAGGCTCGTGTAATCAACGCACATTCTCCATTGCCTCGACTTCTTTTTTACAAGCACAGGGTTGGCCAGCCACTCGAGGTGGCGGACCTCTTTTATGAACCCTGCAGTCAAAAGCAGCGTCGCTGCGCCAATGATCTTCGCCTTTCTTCGTCGAAGCGGCGCATAGCGTTGACGACCGCCTTGAGCGGGCGAATATTCAAGGTGCTCGGCGACTTCCGTGGGATGCCCGGCATATCGAGAGGTTTCCATGCAAAGGCGTCGATTATGCGCGAAGGAAGTCGGCAGCGCGTCTTCCTATTTGGCGGGGCGTGGCTCCGTCGCCGCAGTCTGGTCGGTCTTGGGATCGACCACGACCTCCTTCGTGTCCTCGGCGGACTTGAAGGATCCGGACCCTGACTTGCTGGAGTCGGGGGTGGACTCCAAGGTCTCCTTCCGGAGATTCTCGAGCTCGGCGGACGCAATGATCGCCGTTGCCAACTCTCAACTGCTTTTCTCGCAGTTGTAAGTGAGCTGAAAGGATGCGGCCATGGTGATGACTCCCCGCGGCCCCGGCATCTTCAGCTTGAGGTAAGTGTAGTTGGGGATCGTCATGAACTTGGCGTAACATGGCCTCCCCATTATGGCGTGATAGGAGCCAGGAAACCCCACGACCTCAAAGGTGAGGGACTCGGTGCGGAAGTTGGCCCAGTTCCCAAAAGTTACGGGCAGATCGATCTACCCGAGCGGATGGGCTTGCAGACCAAGGACGATGCCGTGGAAAGGCACCTTGCTCGGTCGGAGACTTGAGCGAGGGATCCCCAGGGCATCGAAGGTCTCAACATACAGGATGTTGAGACTGCTGCCGCCATCCATGAGTACCTTGGAGAGGCGCTTCATCCCCACAATGGGGGCCACGACCAGAGGGTATCTCCCCGGGTGCGGGACGTGATCGGGGTGATCATTCCGGTTGAAGGTGATCGGTGACTCCGACCACCGAAGGTACTTAGGCACGTGGGGAGCCGCATGTGGACTTCATGGAATGCAAGTCTGCTGACGTTTGTCGGCGTAGCTCGTTAGTCCGCCAAAGATCATGAGGCAGCCATCAGGTTCCGCGAACTCTTCGGCCGCCTCCTTGGGCTCGGCATCTGGTGCCGAGTCGCGCTTCTTCCCTTTACCCCGCGCGGAGGTTACGGAGATGAAATGCTTGAGGTTTCGCAATCCACATACTTGTGTTTGACGGGTACCCATGATGCGACATGGGCTGTCCATCAATTTTTCGGTGGTCGGGATCTGGCGCTTTCTTTGCTTGGTAGGCGATCGGTCGCCGCGACCCGCGAGCCCTCATGACCTGATTCCCTTTCCGCTTCTTCTTGTCGTAGCGGTCAGAGGTAGCACCGGCATCGGGGGCAGCCTCTCGCTTGGCCTTCCCCTTATCGAAGATAGCTCCAACAGCCTCCTCGCTGGAGGCATCGATGGTGGCAATGTCGAGGAGCTCCTTGGTGGTCCTGGGCTTGGCGCAGCCCAGCTTGTGCACCAGAGCTTTCGACGAGGTGCCGTAGATGAACACCCCGACAACATCGGCGTCGGTGACGTCGGGGAGCTCGTTGCATTGTTGGGAGAATCGCCGGATGTAATCTCGGAGAGACTCCCATTTCTTGCTGCGACTTTGAGATCCCAGGAGTTCCCAGGGCGTTTGTAAGTGCCCTGGAAGTTACCGACAATGACGCTTTTAAGGTCGGCCCAGCTCCTAATGGTGTTCGCGGGCAAATACTCGAGCCATGCTCGGGCAGAATCCGCGAGGTAGATGGGGAGGTACTGGATGACGAAGAGATCGTCGGTGGCGCCTCCCGCCCTGCATGCGAGCCAAAAGTCTTCTAACCAGACACAAGGGTTCGTGGCCCCAGTGTACTTGGCTATGTTGGTGGGGGCCCAGAATCTAGTGGGGAAGCTTGCTTGTGGATTTCGACCAACGCCCATGACCCCGTCCGTCGGGGCTCGAAATTTTGATGGCGGTGGCCGTTGTCCATGACCGATCGATCTCCTCGTCGTCCGTCTTCTTCGAGTCCCCACGGTGCATGACGTCATGCTTTCGCTGGGTATTCACGCAGAGTGTCACGAGAGGCTGGGGTCACTCGGCCAGTCTTTGTTGGCAAGAACCCCGCCGCCTTGGCGGCAGCGGCTGGGTGATTGGAAGAAGCCCGGCGGAAGGAGACAGAAGGCTGTACATCTTTGGATCGCAGCACGTTCTACCTGCCCCGAGAGGTTCTGGTAGGTGGCCTTAGCCCCGGATCCTCTGGCTCGGGGATCTGGCAGCATTGCCGCTGGGCGACATTCTCAGCCGCACGAGGGAATCTGGCGGTCATGCGATCCCTCGGCCAGTTCTTTGATGGACTGTCGTCGCGCCGCGCGTCTGCAAGTGCATGTGAAGGCATGGGCTTGCCTTGCTCCAGATCGACCTAGAGCTTGACAAGCTCAGCCTCTTGAGCCTCCAGCTGCTCGCGTTGCCGCTGGAGCTCCGTACGGTGGGCTTGGAGAGCCTCGGTGCGCTTCATGTTGGATTTTTCGCCTCCGCGCCTCGGCCTTGGCGGCAGTTCTCGAACTAACGGAGGTGGTGGCAGGCGTCTGCCCCACCATGTTGCACTCACGAGGGTACAACGCTACTGAGGTGTGCTCACTTGATCTGGCCGAGTCAAGGTGGAGGGCTCCCAGCCAGATCGTGGCGGAGGTCGGCAAATGGCCGATCAGCCACGAGTCTTGAGCTGCAGGGGTGATGCCGTCATGCGTCTTGAGCTCGCGAGGACCGCTACTAGAGGTAGCGTGGCGGTAGACGGACTACCACCTCGGGGTCCACACAGGGTCCCCAAGCCGAAGGTCACCGAGAGTGTGGGTGATGGAGTCCAGGCTCGAGGTAGGTGCTCGTGCCTGGAAAGTGGCGGGGATGAGCACGAACTCTCCCGCCGGGATGGTGATGAAGTCGAGGGAGCCGAAACGGATCCAGCCCCTTGACGCAGACGTGCCGTCGACGGTGAAGAAAGCCATCAAGGAGGGAAATGGGAATCCAGAGATCACGAAGTTGACGCGCGATTCCCCTACCTGGCGCGCCAACTGTCGGTGTTTCGTATGATCGGCAATGAATTTGTAAGTATAGGGGGTCGCGCGTCCCCTCTCCTCGAATGGTTAGACCAAAGAAGTCCCGGATTTATATTGGTTCGGGCTGAATGTCCCTACTTCCAGTTCGTGGTTGCGATTTGAATTGCCCTGAGTTCGGGGAGCAAATTGAGGTTACAAACAGAGGCTAAGGACATGCCCTTAACACTCGCTCGAGGAGAAGAAAACGGGAGGGCTTTCCTAAACCTGGCGCCGACCCGGGTCAGAGAAACCCTGAGCGGACTAAGGGGAGGTGTCGGTTAGCGAACTCACGTTGGTGCTTGTAAAGGAAAGAAAATCTATCCCCCCCTCCAAGGGCCCTGCCTCCCTTTATATAGGCCGAGGGGGCAGGTTACACGAGGATTTGAAAAGAGAGGTAGGGGAATGCTACGTCCGAGCGTCCTAGTCTTCGGTCATGATGTCGGGCAGGCTCTTCATCCGGGCGACCTGGTCTTCGGTCATGATGGTACAGTTCTCAGCGCATTCCATACGGGTGGGTAGACACAACAGGCGGCGCCCTTTTCGGGCGACACTTGCTCTCGAAATGTCGATCTTGGCGTCTCGAAAAGACGGGTGCTTTAGCTGAGGCCGCCCTCCGGTTGCCTCGGGAAGGAAACGTCCGCCCCAATGTTACCGTTACATCCATGCAACAGGTGACCCGCTCGGCGTAGACTGCTGATGTGGCAGAGACTACGGGGCCGAGACTTGCGGGGACTCTGGTCGGGGTCCTGGTCGGAGCCTGTGATGGTACTTGATGCGGGGTCGGGTCGGAGGAGGTGCCTGCGGAACCGTCGGCCCTGGGTCGGTCGGGGCCTGCGGGAGCGTTCGATCCGAAGTTCGGCCGGAGTAATCAAGGCGGGTGACCCTTTGGGGTCTAGGGAGGCCCTTGATGAGGATGTGGTCCGGTGCGGCCCATTTGGTATTATATTCAATCTCGACGATGACCCCCTTTCAGTGAGGGACGAGGGCCGTGTCGGTTTTTCCTCCACGGTTCCTGCGCTGTTGTCAGCCCGGACTTCGAGGCTAGATAACTCAGAGAAATACAATCTTGAAATAGATGTATACTTTGCTGTGGGGTACCCCTGGTATGGGTATCCGTCAACATTGATCTTCAAACATCACAAATCGACACGTAGGACGTTATACAATTATGTGTAGTCTTTGGCTATTTTTCATGACACACAAGTCATGACCATGCATCATATACACAAGAGACATACTATTCACATATTATCCTGCAATAACAAGTTATGCAAATAATCCAATATATCAACCTACGTAGGGCCGAGGGGCGACAACCCCTTGTTGTTTCTAGGGCCACTCCCTGGATGAAATATTTTGTGCATGTATGTGGTATAAAGATTTCCATGGAAAATTTTCATGAGATTAATCAAATTCTGAATTGATCTCATCGACTTGAGTTCCATTGAAAAATCGCTCTGCTTGATTGGACCCATACGACTAAATGTCATTGTTCACCCTAATGGCGAAAACCGACTAGTAAGCATGATCTAACAATGCCGCCATGTATAGTTGATACAACCAGAACATATTGATCATTGATCATAAACTAGACGAGCTGGCTCTGATACCACTGAAGGGATACGAGTAGGCTACACTAGCGCACAATTAAAATTTCTACCTCGTAAACCAGAAAGCCACACAAGTAAATGATCATTGATCATTACAACTAGACACATAATGCAGCGGAAGGAAGTTGATGTAGCCCGAATCAACAAATCACGCATCTTGATATAGTCGTCAATCTTCCTTGAGCGGTGGTCGATCATCCCAATTAGTATCGCAGTAGCAACAACACCTCTATTGGCACCCACACATGTCGGCGTACTTTACACCAGGGTACCCTCTCCGCCACTGTCAGAAGGGGCCACGGGTGCCGAAAAATGACAGCCTGGTGAGCAGGTGGGCGATCAGGCCCTGCTGCCGAGCGACCACGTCGCGTGGTGGCCTAGCGAGCATGTGGGCGACCAGGCCCTACTGCCGGGCGGCTGGGCTACGTGGTCGATTGAAGGAGCCAGAAGGTTCTCGGGGGTACACCACCGGGTAGGCATGAAAACGTACGTCAGCGGAATAAGGGAGCTTTACCCCGAAGTCTTTCCCTCGACACCCTGTGTTAAAACCATTAAATGCGCGTGTCTTTGCTGATGGCATGATAGCTTATCCCTCTGTGATCCTGCACCTAACCAGTCCCATACAGGTCACTTCTCGGGCGGACTGGGCGGAGTTGGACGATGGTGCAAAGAATGAGGCCAGAGGGTGGGGCTATAGCGACTGATGTAATAAATGAAGTGTAATCATTGTGATGTCATCCTTCTCCCGTGCCCGAGCTAGCTCGGCCAATATAAGGGGTTTGGTGCATGAGGAGGGGAGAGGACTAGAGGGAGAGGAGGAACGACCAGAGAACTTAGAACCGACGAAAACTGGGAGAGCTCAAGTAGAACCCGGGGTGTGGATTGTGTACTTGTAACCCCCCAAAACACATTAACAAGAGCCAAAGCAGGATGTAGGGCTGTTACCCACATCGGGGGCCTGAACTTGGGTATATCGACGTGTTCTTTAATTCTTGTTTGTGTGGATCCTTGAGAGAGCCCATAGGTGTCTGTCCGTGAAGATCTCCTCTATCGAACCTCGGATCCCTTCAAGGCATAATAGCTGGCCGGCAAAAAACGCCGACAGTGGCGTGCTAGGTAGGGGGTAGCAGTTGGCTCACCCTTTCGTCTCTCCAGCGGATCTTGGTCATCCATCCGGAAGGATCCCACCTCTGGAGATGGCGGGTTCACGTTCCCAGCAAGAAGAACCAGCGGAGGCTAGTAGTGCTGCGATGCATCCAGACACTCCCGTCGGGCGGGGGACCATCTCACGCCCTCCTCAAAGGTAGGCGGCATCGTCCCCCCGGCAGTAACAGAGCTGCCAGTTCGACGGCGGCTAGCCATGGAAGAGGCCACTCCAGCCCAAAACCTACATGCCTTCCGTCTCCTCTTGAACCACCCCCCGGTGGAACTTGCAGGAGACACCCCAGCCACGCCGTGGCTGTGGGACATTGCTTCCCTAATAGACGTAGCTCAGCTCCATGTGGGGGCGCTTGAGCGGCCAAGTACTCCTAGTGCCCCATAATCAGGGTTGCGTGCGGATCACACCCAAGCTTCCAGCCACCCGGCGAGAAGCGCCTGGCGAGAGGGCGAGCAAAGAAAGGGCTTGCTAGATCACGGACCCCAGTGCGTGGGGCCATCACGGCCAATGTGTTGCCTTGCGTCTCTCAGGCACCGGGAGGCCGTGAGGATTTGAGGGCGCAGTTGGAGAAGCATCGCCGGTGGCGCGCCGATGATTTGCGCGATGTACTGCAGCGCCATCACACGCAGGGGCAAGGCCGCTATAGGCGGATGGCTCCTGATAGCGACTGCTCCTCTAGCGATACCTACTCACGGGATAAGAGGGAGGCCCTCTCCTCTGAATCCTTGGGGAGCCAAGATCCGCGCTCCCTGGCACGGCCTCCAGGCCAAAGTTCAGGTGGACGACATAGCTCCCCCTACGGCGTCGGGTGCCAATCCTTCTCCAGTCGGTTGTGCCGCGTTGCGTGGCCGGAGAGGTTTCACCCAGCGTCCATCGAGAAGTATGACGGCACCACCAACCCGGAGGAGTTCTTGCAGATATACACGACGGTGGTGCGGGCCGCGGGTGGGTCTAAAAAGGCCATGGCCAACTACTTCCCGACAGCCCTGACGGGATCGGCCCATTCTTGGTTGTTGAACCTTTCGCGAGGGTCGGTGCGCTCGTGGGAGGAACTGTGTGACCTCTTCGTTGCCAACTTCCAAGGATCATACACGCAGCCGGGTGTGGAGGATGATCTCCACGCCCTCGAGCAGGAGAAAGGGGATTCGTTCTGCGACTTCATCTAACGGTTTAGCTACTACCGCAACATGATCCCCAGGATCTCTGAGCAGTCCGTTGTCATCGCCTTCCAGAGAGGCGTCTGGGACCACAAGATGCGGGAGAAGATGGCTACACGCAACATCACCACCACTTCTGAGCTGTTCTCCCTAGCTCACAAGTGCGCGCGGGCGGCGGAAGCTTGGAGGAAGGTGCTCGATCCAGCCGGTGGTCACAGCGGAGATGGAGTTGGGACCTCGAAGGATCTCGGCTCCGCAAGCAGGAAGAAGAAATGTGGGGCGACTGAGCTTGGACAGGTCCTGACCATGGAGCGCGAGCACAGGGACACCAGGTCGCGATGGCGCGACCGGTGGGACGACCGCCGCGATCGACGGGACGACCGCCGTGAGGAGAAGGAGGGCAGGCCCTACTGCTCGATCCACCGGTCCAACATGCACAACCTGGCCAGCTGCCAGGTTGTGAGCAAGATGGTGGAGCAGCACCTCAAGGAGCGTCGTCCCCGTGACGACGATCAGGATGAAGACCTCACTCCGTTGGCTTTCCAACGGGCGGAGCACACGGTGGCGTATATACACGGCGGCTCAGACACCTATCCCTCCAACGCAAGGTACAAGCGGCTGATGAGGGAAGTCTGCTCCGCTATACCGAGTCCAGGGGCGTGTAGGCTACTGAAGTGGTTGGAGTAGTCGATCACCTTCAGTCGGGCCGACCACCCTGAGAGCACTGCTGGCCTGGGTCACCTTCTGATCGTGGTTTCACCCATGATTCAGAACGTGAAGCTTGGGCGAGTGCTGGTGGACGGAGGGAGCTCCATCAACCTCTTGTCCTCCAAAGCGTTTCAGGTGCTACAGATATCACGGCAGGAGCTGCGCCCGGCCCTGCCTTTCTATGAGGTAACCCTGGGGGCTGGCTCGGTGCCCCTGGGCCAGGTGTGCCTCCCCGTCACCTTTGGAGATGAGAGCAACTATTGTACGGAAGTAGTGGACTTTGAGGTTGCCGATTTCGACCTTTCGTACAACGCCCTGCTTGGTCGACCGGCGTTGGTCAAGTTCATGGCGGTGACCCACTATGCGTACATGGTGGTGAAGATACCAGGGCCCGGTGGCCCCATAATCATCCGGGTGGACAGGCCGAAATCCTTGCCTTTGCCATAGCGGGCATTGGACTGGCAGCGCCACTGTGCTAGGCTCGTCGATCTTTGCTCGGAAGCCCCTCCAGCGAAGACCTGTGCCTTGTCTGGTTCATCCGGTGAGGTTAAGGTGGTCTCCCTGAGTGTGGTTGAGCTCGAGAAGACCGTCAAGGTGGGTGCCCACCTTGACGCCAAATAGGAAAGTGTGCTCGTCACCTTCCTCCGGTCTAACTCTGACGTGTTTGCCTGGTAACCGTCCGACATGACTGGGCTCCCCAGGGAGGTGATCAAGCACCGATTGGCAACGCTTCCAGGAGTGCGCCCGGTCCGACAAAAGGTCCGGAGACAGGAGGCCATTCGGGAGGAAGTAGAGAAGCTGCTACACGTGGGCACTTCAAGGAAGCCTCTCACCCTGAGTGGCTTACCAACCCCGTGCTCGTCAAGAAGTCCAACTGGAAGTGGCGGATGTGCGTCGATTTCACCAACCTCAACAAGGCCTGCCCGAAGGATCTGTACCCTCTGCAGCGCATTGATCTCATCGTTGACTCTACGGCGGGGTGCGAGCTGATGTGCTTTCTTGATGCGTACTCAGGGTACCATTAGATTAGCATGGCGGCGGAGGACGAAGAAAAAACCTCTTTTGTAACCCCGATGGGCATTTATTGTTATATCAGAATGGCATTTGGGTTAAAAAATGCTGGTTCTACTTATCAGCGTGCTATGCATACTTTCTTCCGTCCGTAGATAGGACGGAACCTGGAGGTGTACGTCGATGACCTAGTGGTGAAAGCCAAGGAGGGCGAGGGACTGATCGGATATCTGGAAGAAACCTTCGCCAACCTCCAGAGGAATTGCCTAAAGCTCAATCCTGAGAAGTGCGTGTTCAGTGTGCCCTCCGGAAATTGCTCGGTTTCCTTGTGTCCAGCCGAGGCATTGAGGCCAACCCTAACAAGATAGTGGCCATCGAACACATGAAGCCACCAACTCGGCTCAAGCAAGTGCAGTGTCTCATTGGTGGACTAGTGTCCCTTGGGCGGTTTATCGCTCACTTGGGACAAAGGAGTCTACCCCTATTTAAGCTGCTGAAGAAGACCAACCATTTTGAATGGACCCCGAAGGCTCAGCAAGCGTTTGAAGACCTGAAAAAGTACTTCTCCTCTCCACCAGTGCTAGTCGCCCCCAAGCTTGGCGAGTCGTTGCTCCTGTATATCGCGGCAACCCCTGCAATGGTGAGCACGGTACTGGTGACGGAGAGAGAAGGTGTCCAGAAGCCGGTCTACTACGTCAGCAAGGTGCTACATAAAGCGGAGACCAGATACCCATAGGCACAAAAGATGTTGTACGCCGTCCTAGTGGCGTCCAGGAAACTACGGCATTACTTCTAGGGACAGGAGATCACGGTGGTCACTGCCTATCCCCTGCGGGAGATCCTCCACAATCGAAAAGCTGAGGGTCACGTTGCCAAGTGGTCGGTAGAGCTGGGGGAGTTTTGCCTCAAGTTCACCCCCCGCACTACTATCAAGAGTCAAAGACTGGTGGAGTTCATCGTCGAGTGGACTCCTACCACTCCTGAAGTTGAAGAGATACCCGTGCCTTCTCCCTAGACTTTATTCTTCGACGGCTCCTTCAGGCTTCTAGGCGCGGGGGCTGGGGTTGTCCTGGTCTCCCCGACCGGTGACATCCTCCAGTATGTGGTCGTCCTAGACTTCAAGGCCACCAACAACACCACCGAGTATGAAGGTTTACTGGTAGGGCTACGCGCCATGTAACAGCCCAATTTTCGTCAAATACGGTAAGTGAGGCTTGTCATGCTAACGTCTTCCATAATACCATTACATCCTCACTTAACTATAATTATACAAATGTTAGGACATTCATCTTGCATAAAGAGGGAGTAATAAAATCCTAAAACTTATTTTCCAAACTGCACACATGTTATTTTACTTTAGTTAATGACATGTGGGCCATCTACTATAAAAGAAAGGAGAGTAGGCTGCACATACCTAACATACCATTTTCACTTTACTCACCTTTACCCACTTACCTAACCTATCAATGACACATGGGACCTACCTTGCATGGGAACTTGTGGGCTGCACATCCTCTCCATGTCTTTTCTCACTTCCATCACCCATACCCACCCTTTTCCTTACCCTATGGCATGTGGGACCTAGCCCCACATGTAAGGCATGAGTGGGCAGCCTTTATAAGGCCCAAACCTTGGTTTCTCCTCCCTTTTCGTGCTCATTTGTTCATCCAAACTGCAGAAAACAGCAAACACCTCTTCTCCAACACCTTGCCATTCTCCCCCACAAAATCCACTCAAAGCTTGAGTTTGAGCTTGTGCCACTACTACAGAACGGCACATCAGAATCGGTTCTTTTTTAGCATTAGAATCGGTTCTAGTGGCGATACGATGTCCTTAGATAGTGATGAGGTGGAGCTATCGAATCGGTTTTGACCCGATCGTGATAAAATGTCATCGAATCGGTTCTTTAAGGAAGTGATTACGATGACCCCTCATCGAATCGGTTCTTTAAGAAAAGTGATTACGATGAGTCATCGAAATCACTTTTCTTAAAGAACCGATTCGATGACCCATTAAGGGGTGTGCCATTTTTCAAATTCTCCAAAAAGCCTGATTAAATTCTCAATCTGAGAATGCACAATATATATCATCACATTCACGAGCGAACACGGGATGCATATATCACATTCACGAGCGAAGCGCTTTAATTACAACACAAATATATCATAGTCGTTCACAATATACAACTCAAATTAACATGCTTGACAATCGATTACATGGACTTCCTCGATACATATCAAATTGACATATATTATTAATATTGTTTTCATTTGGACTAGTAGGATGCTTGGGATCTCTAAACACTGCCATCCTCGATATAACTTCTAACGGTACCAGCGGCATAAGTGGTCTCGTAAATTGTTGAGTGCTTTCTTTGTCTAAAATCTTACGGGGATATTGATCTTACGGAAAGCGAAATGGTGTATTAATTTTAGTTTCAAAATTTCTATGTAAAAGGCTAAGTATATTATTATGCGTACATATACCTTAGGGAAAAGTTACGAGTTGCCGACCACGATGAGCATGTCTTGCATGACATAGAAGATTAGATGTCAAAAAATTAATCATATATATGCTAGGCACTTGTACCTTAAATAAACTTATCTTTGCGGTGTCTTGCCCTTTTTTGTCGTCGTCGGCCCTCCTTCATCGACATAGTCGAGAAACCCTGCATACATTGGAGAGCACCATTGAGTCAAAAAAAAAAGCGTAGTTAAATTCCTCGGATGTGTTAGGTTACAATAATGTGCTTATACGCAAAGGAGGCTTGATCGCGTATACCATCGGTCTCTTCTCGTCGAGTTAAATGTGTAGATCGTGTTTTCACTCGGAGCGAGGACGAGTAGAAACCAATGGTTGCTTATTAAATAAAATGTAGTGCAAGGAAATAAGTTCACATACGGTTTTAAGTGCGTACAAGTAATTGAATCGAAAAGTACTACTTACTCCTCGTGATGCGGCAATACAATGAAGTCCTTTTTCGACTCGGCATGCAATACCCCTTGATGTAGCTAACAACGAACACGGTTGAAGCCTAGCCAAGGTCGTGAACACAAGCTCGGGTCGACAAACCCAACCGTGTAGATGCGTCACGGCTCGTTGTCTCATTATCCGCAACTCGTGTTGAATGTGAAAAAACATAATGCAAAATCCTATAAAAGTCATGGCGCAAGCTATATGGTGTGATACTCACGGCGTCCATGATCGTAAAGTAGAAATATCGGCGGCTTTCATTTGGTACACACGGAATAGATCCTCAAAAGCGGCGGGAATGTTCCATCCTCGTCACGGTGAAAATGTACCATTTTATACTTCACGTTGAAGTCGACTCGGCGCTCTTCGCCTTCACCTTATCAAGGTACCATCCATGGAGTATCTGAGTCCACTGCCTAGATGATTCAGTTAAATGCGATGCAATCGGGGGCTTTCCATGCTCGTAGGCCTTATAATCATCTGAGGTACCTATGGCTGTCTTGACTTTTCTTTCTGGGCGAAGGAGTCTCAGAGGTCGGGCGATGGGCTTTTCGGTACCTTAAGGGCGCCTTGTGGCCTCTGTCGGCTTTGCCTTCTTGGCGAAAGGAGTCTCGGAGGCCTCCTGTGGTTCTCTGGTGTCGTGTTTGTCCTTTTACGTCAGTCACACTCTGTGTCATCACTGCGGTTGGAGCAGTGGGAGCGAGCGGGAGGCGGAGGCGCAAGCGCAGAGCGAGGCGGCAAAGGAGGAGCGAAGCGGGATCGAGGCAGGAGGCGGGAGGCGAAGGAGGAGGCGGGAGGCGGGATCGAGCGCGAGGCGGGAGGCGGTGCAGGAGGAACCTCTGAAGCACGCATATATTTAACTTCTGCGGTAATCTTGGAATGGTAGAGAGGCGTGGTGGGACTTTTTACCTTGACCAATCTGACACGATCGTGGGCCACTTGATGAGCGACATGCGTGCTTGCCCGAGAGTGGTGATATCTTCGTTGGAAATCGAGCACATGTGATAAGAAGTCTTCGTGGGCGTAGTCCACCGCACCCTCATGTAGCCCTTCCCCGGTGACCATGCACAAGATGTCGGTCTCGTTGCATGGAAATGCAACCCAGCGTGCGACCTCGGCGGAAATCCATCCTCCGTCATGATGGTGGTGGCGCTTCATGAGCACCGCAAGAAGTGTACAACGAGAAAAACATTGCGGAGTTACACTCGTAGCTTTAACTCGAGGAAAAATTAATTATTACCTTCAGCTGGGGACCGGTCTTATCATTTTTGGAACCGCAGCTGCTAGGTCGGGGCGCAGACTTCTCTATGACAGTCGAGGGCATCTGGCTCTGACTCTAGGAAATCATCGCCATCATCTCGGCCCTCAGGTGATCCTCACGTGCCATCATCTCCCCTCTTATCTCCTCCTCACGTCGTGTCATCTCCCCCCTCATCTCCTCCTTAATCTCCTCCCTCAGCTGCTCCCTTAGTGTGTCCTTGAGGCGCTCCTCACGTGCCTGCCATGACCTTGATCTGGCACTCATGACGTCATGTTCAAAGTAGGACTTCTTCGTGTGTCCGCCCCTCTACACAAGCACCGCCCCTTATGGTCGGACTTCCGATCGCAGAGCAGCGGGATGTCCTGCGACCCTTAGCTCGAGAAGGTCCCTGTTCTTTTATTGGCTTACCTCTTCTGTAATAAGTGAGTCTGAATTAGATTTGAAATACAACAAGTTGGGTCAATTGTATTGTACTAAGTTAGATGTCTTACGATGGTAGAGACGACTTGGCGGTAGCGAGGTTTTGCAACTACAAGCTGCCCGTCGAGGGTTCTTTGTCCTCGCTAATACCCGATTCGTGCCCTCCTCGAGATATGTGGGAGTAAGGCATCACCGTCCGGAGTGGCGCACTCCTCGGCTTGTCGCGCCCTCTGCCTTCTTCCCTCATAGCCGCTTTGTCTGAGGTGGTGCGGGTGCGTGTTAAGCCTCACGGACAGCGGTGTTCCTCTCTCTCCGCTCTACCTCGGCGTACCCTTCATCCTCGTGAACTCCACCCAAACATCGGGGTCACAAATGGATACTTCTCGAATGGTGTATGCCTTTCAAACGCGATCATTGTGCATAAGGGTCTTGAAGTGCCTCAAGGCCACACCCATCCTCTTCAAAGGCGTGCCGTCTCATTGTGGGTTCATCATCCTCCTCTATAATCCATTTACTCTTAACCTCGTCCCTAACCGATTCTTACGCTTTCAGCCACGACTTCCTTTCTCCAATCCTTAATTGTTATGGGCACTCTCTCCCTCACCAATTGGCCAAGAAATGACCAGTATCGCCCCATGTACTTAGGAGGGCCGTCACGCACCCAGTGGCATTGAGCGGAGAACTGCGGTGTTCTCCTGTAGCCCCTTTGTTTGGTCCTCGGGTCTTCCTCACCTTACTCGGCCCTTGAGTAATTGGAACCATGCTCGGCCCCTCAACAGCACCTTCTACTCTGTCTAGCGACGAGCCGATGCTCTCTAGTTGCGACATTTTGAGTTTTCTTATCTGATAAGGTCATATATGTGACATGAGAGAAAGCAATTTGAAGCTACTATATGCACTTGACAATAAATCTTGTAAAGGATCAACAGATAATTCATAGTATGCAATTGTTCCGAACAAAAGTCTATCTATTGACCAACTTAATAAGTTGGAATGATAACTCTAATCTCTAAATTGAATCGGATAC
Source organism: Guadua angustifolia (assembly GCA_036346375.1). Taxonomy (NCBI): domain Eukaryota; kingdom Viridiplantae; phylum Streptophyta; class Magnoliopsida; order Poales; family Poaceae; genus Guadua; species Guadua angustifolia. The sequence goes on from CM070517.1 coordinate 14,199,184, forward strand.
ATGTGGGTTACACAACTTAAACTCTAACCTCTGCTCGGATAAAAAACAAAAGCCCATTCCATATGACAAGTGAATTTAGCACTAGCAGATGTTTACTTACACCAACAAGTTTGATTTCACAACATCAACGAGAGAATTTGAGCATTAGGCCTGTTTGGGAGAGCTCCAGATCGACTCATTTCGAGCTGAAATTTATAGGCTAAAATAAAGTGAATTAAGTTTATATTTTTAGTCTAAAATGTAAACAAGATGATCTACCTAAACACTCTTAATGTACCTATAGCTCGGCTCCACAAATTTACGGAGCTAGAAATACTGCTCCACCAACTCCACAGATTTGGTGGAGCCGAGCTATCCCAAACACCCCTTAATGTACTAATGCAAGAATAGCAACACAAGAAGGTCCGAGTTAGTAGCGACATAACATGCAATATCTGTTGACCAACTAAATCGTACCAACGATAACCCTAATCTCTAAATAGGTTTGGTCCTAATCCCATTCAAGGATATGTGGTTGGGCAAGTTCCTAAGCCGTTGTACAACCGGAGAAAATTTGGCAGAATCTCATTGTTCTCCGGATACACGTCTCGACAACAGGTCAAGAGGGTGTGTATCCGGAGAACACCAGAAAACGCTACGAAATCAACTCGAAGTTGTACAACATAGCTCAGAACTTGCCCAACCACATATCCTCGAACTAATCAAAAAGCGTGGACAATTCGAGATCGCTTGCAAAGCTTATAAATATGCTATTCTAGCATATTTATAAATAAACACTCTCGAGCGGAGGCGTGGTTCACATAACCTAAATTCTAACATATCTTTGAGATAAAAACAAAAGTAATATGTTGAAAGTAAACACATGTCTAAACAAAAGTAATATGCTAAAAGTGAATATTACCATGGCAAGAACTAAAAGAAAATGGCGGTGAGCAAATTCACGAATGAGCATTTCCTTTGTGAATGACAATTACACTAACCAAGTATATCACAATTATATATATACGGTATCAAGTTTGTTGTCACAAATCATCTATTCGGTCCAGATATCCTCACAGAACACTTAAGCCCTCATGCAAGGTCCCCAAGTCAAACACATAGATTTGGATTGTTGAAGTAAATTTGCGGTATTAGCAATTTTAACATGATTATATTTCCAAGTACAGTTAATAACCATGGACTAGATAATTCATAACAAGTACATGTATGTGAAAAGGACTTTGACAGAAGGCAGAACAAAGAAACTCAAGGTCATACACATGAACATGTACAGTACCATGAATAAATCAATTAACATAGAGCTCAAGTTGATTATTAGAGTGTTCTCAGATGTCGGGTTGCCTTAAGAGGCCCTCCTCGCCACACTAGGCGAAAGCAGATAGATTTGTGACAACCTTTCCACAATTTCAATTCAATACTTGACAGGTTTTAAGTTAATCAAATGTCAGTCAAACATGCACAGTTCAGGAATCACTTCAACTACTTTACTGGATAGAAATTAGCCCTCGCAATCTACTGGAATCATCACAGAATGAACACTAAATGAACTGAATTGAGACAAAGCAATTAACAGCAATATAGCAGTGAATATTACCATTAAGCAAGAACTAAAGAAAATGACAGTGAGCAAATTCCTGAATGAGCATTTCCTTTGTGAATGACAATTACACTAACCAAGTATATCACAATTATATATATATACGGATCATCAAGTTTGTTGTCACAAATCATCTATTCCAGTCCAGATATCCTCACAGAACACTTAAGCCCTCATGCAAGGTCCCCAAGTCAAACACATAGGCGGCCCTTTGCATTCACTTATCTGACACCTTTAATACCATTTTCCGAAATTTACCACATTGAAATCTATATATTGTGAAAATAGCGACATTGTATGCTCCTAATAATATAGCACCATTTCTATAACCGATAGCATAAAATCGATCCTTTGCTACATTGAGAACAAAACAACCGGGATATTCCCCACGATCAACATTGCACTCAAAACAATCGAGTCTTCACAGTGATCGGGAGACTAGAATCCCACCTAGGAGGAGAGGTCGGCGGCAGTGAAGATGGCGGTGGTGATGTTGAAAGATGGAATCCCAAAGGGAGTGGGGCGGCGTCGGCGTCAGGCGGTGTGGGGTGGCGTGGGGCGTCCTCGGCGGCAGCGACGAGGCGAGGCGTCCTCGGCGTCGGCGACAGGCGCGAGGCGCGGCGAAGCACCGGGGTGGCGGCGGCGAGGCGGCGGCGGCACTCGGGCGGCTAGGGTTAAGCAGCGTGGAGGGCTGCAATGGTTATGGGCGAATGGTTATGGGTATCACTCTTTTAAGAATTGATGTTAATCATTAGTATCACTCTTTTAAGAAAACCGTCTTGATGCTTAATCATTAGTATCACTTTTTAAGAAAACCGATCTCGATGCTTTATCATCACTTTTCTAATAGAACAACGATGTTAGTCATTAGTATCACTTTTTAATAAAACCGACATCTTGATGCTTTATCATTAGTATCACTCTTTTAAGAAAACCGACTTGATGCTTCCTCATTAGTATCACTCTTTTAAGAAAACCGACATCTTGATGCTTCATCATCACTATCACTTTTTAATAAAACCGATACTGATGCTTGATCATCACTTTTCTAATAGAACAACGATGTTAGTCGTCGATATCACTTTTTAATAAAACCGACCTCGATGTAGTTTGTTGCACAATTCCTTTTCGGACATCGCAAGTTCTGAATTTTCAGCATTTCATCAAAGAGAAAATGCCATAACTTTGTCATACATTGTTGAAATTATTAGAAATTTTGCGAAACATATTTCAGGATCTTGCAAAACTTTTCATAAAATAATTTTTAGAAAAAGCGACCTCATTCAAGAAATATGCCAAAATTCATTTAAGTAGACATGATTTGTGCTTAAAGCGTAGAAAAGTCAAAACTTTTTCAAATTAATCTGGAATTGTACGAAAATTTTCAGAAATGAACTTTCAACTATTTACAAGCTTTCCCAACAATAATTTCATCAAATGGAATTTTCTTTCACAAATTATGGCACAAAGTCTTTGGCATAAAGAGAAATTGCATGCATTTCCATCAAGCCTCCAAACAGCAATTAATCACCTTGGATTTACAATACTATTTTACATACATTATAATAGTCCATTTATTTACAATATTGCCCTTCATGATGATCTACTCGCATGTAATTGGCTCCATGTGTGTCGTCATCCCCGCTAAGACAAGCCCCATCTGCAAATGAAGGTATCTCATCGAATTGGTTATACTCTTCTTCATCTACAACATCTTCAACTCCTACGATCCGTCTCTTGCCATGAAGAACGGCGTGCAACCTTGGATTGGCGGATCGCGCACGTAAAAGACTTGAGTTGCTTGCCGCAAGGACAAACGGATCATCTTTGTAGGCGAGTCTCTCGAGATCCACAATAGTAAAGCCTCTCTTGTCGACCTTCACTCCATGTGGAAGTCGGTACATCGAACAATGGAACTTGGTATATTCCGTGTCGAGCTCCCAAATTTCTTGATCATCCCATAGTAGGAGTTCATTGCGGTTGGGGAGACTATTTTCGAGTGATGATCATCGAGAAAGCATTTATACTCACACCTTTGTTTTGGGCAAGACTCTTGGCATCTTGACTCTCGATGTAAAAGGTGTAACCATTAATATCGTACCCTGCCATATACGTACATTAAATCTTGGTCCGTCGACCAACCATTTTACATTCTCGATAAAGGAGACCTCCGCTTTTCTTTGAACCTTGTGAGAATCGATCATTGTGTTCTTGTGCAATGGAAAGCTCATCCATTTGTGGATTCTCTTCCGTAATATCAACTTATCTTTGCTTTCGATGTATGGGCGAACCTGCGCTATTACGCAAGGCGTGAAATCGCCTTGCAATACATATCAAACCTCGGACTCATTAGTTTGGACCCAACGGTTCCTTTACCGGCAAAAGTCGCCCTCATGGCGAGATCTGAGAACACCGATTGCTTGTCTTTTACCCGGTAGTCCACGAAAACTCAATAACCTCTTGATCCCATAACCTTCAACAATACTACCCTTAGACTTGACCGATTCCTCACGTCGACTTTAATATACCCATGTACCTCTCGAGCGGATACATGTAGCGTAGGAAAGCGGGTCCATATATCTTAATCTCTCGACAAGGTGAACAACAAGGTGGACCATTCGTCAAAGAACGGCGGTGGGAAATGCATCTCAAGGTGACCACAGTCGCACCACCTCACTCTGTAAGTTGTCTAGTACATCGGGTCAATAACTGCGAGAGATCGCATTGAAAAAATAACACAACTTTGTGGTTGCCAACTGACATCCTCTGGGAGAATATTTGGATTACAACCCAGGAGCATTTGGGTCATCAAGACATGGCGGTCATGGGACTTCATGCCCAACAACTTCAAATCATCCATAGACACAAGCTTCTTAATGTTGGCGGAGTAGCGGATGGAACTTTAATACTTTGGAGACATTTGCAGAGATCTTCTTTCTCCTTCTTGGGCAGGTGTAGCATGTAGCGAGGATGTACGGGCCTTTTCCATCCTCCTCTATCCTTTGCAAGTCTGGGCACGATTCCCATGTAGGCCATGTCGCAACGAGCATTGACACCATCTTTGGTCTTCCCGGTATGTTCAGCGGGATGCCAACCAAGTTGTCGCAGACATTCTTCTCAACATGCATGACATCAATACAATGCGGACATCTAACTCCTTCGATGACGGTAAGTCCCGAATATTGACCTCTTCTTCCAAATGGTCCTAGGGCGAGCAGTTCTGACTCTTTCCGTCTTGAACATCAATATCCTCTACGTGAATATACTTGGCTTCCACTCATAGGTCATGTGCGAGCGGACTTCCCTCTTCCCATCAAATTTGTCATCCATCTTACGGTATCGATGACTTCGAGGTAGAAACCTCGGTGACCCATATACAGTTTTCTTGGAATTAAAGACCATAGACTCTCGGTCTCCTCTTCACAAATAGGACACGCTTTGGCTCTTTTAAATCTTGTAACACCAAATTACCAAGGGCCGGAAATCATTTATGGTGCAAATACCATAGCCGTAGGGTGAAATGCTCTCTTTGTACGCATCCCACACGCGACCCCCTCATTCCACAATTTTACCAAATCCTCGATCAATGGTGCAAGGTACACATCAATATCATTTCATTTGTTTGGGTCCCGAGATTAGTAATGACATCATGATATACTTCCGCTTCATGCCTGACCAAGGAGGAGGTTGTAGATACCTATGAATCGGCAGTCTTTGTGGCGCTCATGTTACCAAGCAGATTCATTCCGTCGGTACTCAACCCAAATCTTATGTTCCTTATTTGGCACCAAACTCCTCATGTTTCCAATCGATGTTTCTCCATTGAGCGAATCGGCGAGGTGTCTCGGCTTGCCATCTTCCTTCGAGACTCGTAATGCCAACGCAACAATTTTGCCTCTCTCGGTTGCAAACAACCGCTCGAGACGGGAATGATGGGCAAGTACCACAATACCTTTAGTGATGACCTCTTCACCGTCGTTGCCCGGCTCTTCGCTTCTTGTCGGTATGCTTCTCCTTTTGTTTGTCTGGGGCACACAAAAGCTGGACAAGCGTGCAGCTCTGATGTGCGTTACGGTACAAGATGCAATCATTAGGACATGCATGTATCCTTTCTATTTCCATTCCCATGGGACATAGTAGCTTCTTCGCTTCATAAATGCTTGTTGGCAACTCGTTTCCCTCGGAAGCAGATCCGATAGAAGAACTAGTAGTGCATTGAAACTTGTATCATCCAGCGGTGTTTTGCCTTGATTCGAACAATGCAAGGACCGAACCCAACTGGTGTATTCCGCTTTGCAACTTTGTGAGCAGCGGTTTGGCATAAATCTTCTATCAAGCTTTTAAACTTTTCAAACTCTCTTTCCGTGTAATTACCCTCCACATCCCGCAACATTTGCTCCAAATTATCCTCCTCAAACATATCGGTCGCAACTCGTCATCCGGTTCCACCATATCTTCGTTGCATATCGGAGGGTACTACCGCCTCCCGTGATGGATCCAACATGTGTAATTCCTCACGAAGCCACGTCGAATCAGGTGGTCCTCAATTTGAGATGAGTTGTTAAATCTCCTCAGATTGGTGCAATCAATGCAAGGACAATATATGAAGTTTACACCCTACTCACCATGTAGATGTTCGCAATTTTTTGAACTCCTTAACACCCCTCTGAAATTCAGCACTCACACGGCTTTTCTAATACATCCATTCCTCACGGTCCATCTGCAATTAAATTTCGCACAATAAATTAAGGAAAAACTAGAGAGACAACTAGCTATAGCTATTTTAAATATTGAGACATCATTTCAATTAATATTACCTTTGCAAAATAGTGGACAGGTTCCAAGATATATAAATGTACTCACAATCGATAACTAGCTTCTTCCCTGGTTTAAAGCTTCCAATTCCCTACATAAGAGACATAAATGTTTAACATCAACAACGATATCAAATAATCTAATTATATAGCTAGTGCAGTAGCTTGCAAATCTTTCTACTACAACGAAACAAATCAAGGGTACCAACGATGACTCCTAATCTCTAAATAGGTTAGGTCCTAATCCCATTTGAGGATATATGGTTCGAGCAAGTTCCTAAGCCGTTGTTTGTAACATCCCAAAATTTTAGCTTTTTAATTAATTAATATTATTTTATTACCATTTATGATTTTTATGAATTTTATGAATTTATTTGGATTTTTTGAAGATTTATGTGAATTCTTTTGAATTAAAATGCATTATCTTTTGTCAAGAAATAATTATAAAAAGATATTTGCAAAATAAAGTTTTTGTGAAAATATTTTATTTAAGTCCAGAATAGCTTAAAATATTTTTGAGAATTTTATGGGATTTTTTGGAGTATTTTTGCTGCTGTAATTAAATCAAAACAAATTATGGAAACATTTTAAAAGGAAATTTGAAGTAATTAAGGAATGAACAGTAGTGGGCCGGCCCGTGCACTGTGCAGGCCGGGACGGAATAGGAAACCCTAGAACGTTTCGGACCGTCGGATGCCGATCGGGTGGATGCCGTTCGTCGTCTCCAAATCAATCTCTGCGCCGCCGGGATTGAGCCGAACACTTCTGCCGCCATTGAACTTTCCTTCCTCATCGCACCTCGCGGGGTATAAAAGGAGGTCCCGAGCCCCTCCGAAACTCACCTCACCTCGCCGCGTAGTTCCCCTGCTTCCTTGTCGCCGGAGAGCCATCGTAGAAGCCGCAAACGCTCGCCGGAGTTTGAGGAGGCTGCCGAGATAGTTCCGTTGCATTCTCTCGTCGCCGGGATTCCCTTCCGCCGATCCGAGTGTAGCTTCGAGTTTGCCGAGCCGAGGTGAAGCTACGCCACTACTTCCTTGTCATCGGAACATGTCGGAGCGCCGCCGGGGGTATCTTCTTCTTCAAGGCCGGCGAGTTCACACCGCCGCAACTCAGTTGCCGTTCGCGAAGCTCGTAGGCCATCGGATCGACATCAGACGCACGGGAACAAGCCACGTCGACTCGGGTAAACAGGAAACTGCGGGGGTAAGCGTGAGCCGTCGATCACGAGATCAACGGTTGAGAATCGGCCACGTTTCGTCCGTACGATTGGGCGGGAAAAACCCGATTTTCCTTTATAAAAATAATTCCACAAAATCCGGATTTATTCTTTTAGGGTTATTTTCAGGATTTTCCAAATTTCAAAACCTTATAACTTTCGCATGCGAACTCCGTTTGAGGTGATTCAAATTCCTAAAAATTTGTAAAATTGAGATCTTTCTAATGGTGCCTTTTATTTGAATTTTTGAATTTTTTTGCTCTTTGGTTTTGGTTTTTATTTGCTTTTCTCTCTCGATTCGCGTAGACGTTGAATTATGCGAGGCTTCGGAAGGGGATTTCACAGCTCAAGAATTATTTCCAGACCAGGAGCAGGAGCTTAACGAAGGCAAGTTGTGCTTTGATCATGTTGCAGCCATAAATTAGATTGCATGCTATTTTGATTTACCTTATCACTTGATATTTGATGTGTATAAATGATTTCAACATAAGTTTGGGATTAGTTACCATACCCTTTGAATTATACCTACCTTGATATTTGTATGCATGCTTCATTGTCACCTTAAGTTGGTTACTGTGGTTGGTTAATAATAAAAATCAACATGGGTGGTTAGACCGGAATAGATTTGCTTAGCCATGCTACGTCATCACATGTTCATGAATTAGTGGTTAATAATCTTGACTAATGGAATATGGAACGATGATGTTGAATTGATGCTTGGTAATCAAGCTGGGTTTGATAATCATTTAGATTGAAGCAAGTGGTAGGGACAAGGGTGTCGAATTGGGCCCAATGGGCGAGAAAGGGGTATGTGTAAGCCTTGCTTTAATCAATCCTAAGGACTTAACCTTGCGAGCCTTTGACTGAGTCAACTTGCAACCACATATGCGGAATGGGACAGCTTAGTGACTAATTTGCAAATGCTTAACAAGTGCTATCTTGGTGGTGTGGGTCCCGGTTCACGGAGGAAACTCACATGGCGCAAGAGGGGGCCCTATTGTGGTGGTTTACCCTTGATGTTGAAACCTTAGCGGGTAGCATTGGGTTAAGAGGATGCATTGTAAAGGCTTCGTTACGATCGTTACTTTGTGTGGTGCATGATTGTATCATGTGGGTAAAGTGCATAACCTCTGCAGAGTGTACAATCTATTCGGATAGCCGTGCTCACGGTATTGAGCAATGCTCGGGAATTACAGTCAAGGGGTAGTTAATTAAAACTTGTCAACTGGATGGGATGGCAGGAATGCCATGTGGATAAGGGAACTTGAGTTAGGATGGAGAACTTGGGTTTGATTTGAGAAACAATGGAATCTATTTACTTGTTATTATTTGTTTTACTGTCTTTTCAATCTATGTACTGCATTGTTCTCAAATGCTGCTTTACTGCTTATGAGCCACTTAGCCATTCCTTTGGAATAAGCCTGCATATAGTTATAATAGAAATGCATTCTGTGCACAACTTGTTGAGTACGTGTTGGTATACTCACCCTTGCTTAACAACCAACAATAGTGGAGGAGTCTTCGCCTATGCTTGAGGAGGACTTTCAGGTGGACGCGAGTCACTAGGCCAAGCCTTGTCGATGCGCTGTGGTGTCTTGATGAGTCACTCGTCTTCTCGATTTTCCGTTGCATTTGTCTTATTTTATCTTAGTCTTGCCCCCATGAGGCCGAATAAATGTAAGCGATCATAAGATCATACACTAGTTATATTAAATAAATGAAGTCTTATTGCTATTATCGTTGTGTATGATGTGATGTTTACCGATGTTAAGCCGTGTGCACTAGCGTTGATCACAGGAATAGTCGGCAAACACGGTGGATCGAATTGGTGAATTGGGTCACTACATTATACAACTCGGAGAAAATTTGGCTGACATCTCCCATTGTTCTCCGGATACACGCCTCGACAACAGTCAAGAGGGTGTGTATCCGGAGAACACCGAGAGACGCTACGAAATATACTCTGAAGTTGTACAACATACTTCGAGAACTTGCTCGAACCATATATCCTCGAATTGTCCAAAAACGTGGACAATTCGAGATCGTCGCTTATAAATATGCCCTTTAGTTCAGCATATTTATAAATAAGCACCCTCGAGCAGGAGGCGTGGGATTCGCCGCCTAAACTCTAATAACAGTTACCACATGATAGCAATAATAATTCTATATATATAAGCGAGGAGATCGCACTACAAAAATTAAATAGATATAAACTTGTCAAATAAAGAGTGTGAAATCTGAAAGCACGTACACAATTCGGTGCAACCTAAACTTTATTGATGACATATCGAAATTACGAGCAAAATTGAAGGGGTTTAAGAATTGCTGCTCACATTTTGAAGAAAACCGCAATAGAGGGCAAAAGAGGGAATCTCCTCAAGATAGGGTTTCAATTTTGCCCTCTTAATACCCACCCATGAGGACTTCAAATTTTCTCACCCAACTATTGCTTCCAACCACACAATATGAGCTATTTTCTCGGGTGGCGGCGGAGAAATCTCCTCTGGAGCAAAAAGCAGAGAAGAGTTCGGTCTGAGTGGTATATATAACCTAGCGAGGCACATCGAATCGGTTCTTTTCAAAAGCGTCTTGATGTGCCGGCCATCACTTTAGACATAAGCACGAGCACATCGAGAATCGATTCTTTTCAACAAGTGATAGTGATGTGCATGGTCATCACTATCGCTTCTATAAAAGAATGATAGTGATAACCATGTGCACATCGAAATCGGTTCTCTACTAAAAGTGATAGTGATGTGCACGGTCATCGAATCGGTTCTTTTCATAGAAGTGATAGTGATGTGCACGTGATCATCACTATCACTTCTATGAAAAGAACCGAGTCTGATGACCGTGCACATCACTATTACTTTTTAGTAGAGAACCGATTCGGATGTTCCAGTGCTACATCACAATCACTTATAATCTCAGAACCGATAGTGATTATTACTAACACCTCTCCGAAGTTACTTATCACAATCGTTTTTTCGAAAAACTTAAGAACCGACACAGATACAGTGATAGTGATGTGTCGTTCTGTAGTAGTGTGCATGTTATACCACCTTGTAGCCAAGATCAAGAGCTTCAAATCCATCCAAATGGATTCTTGAGGAATCAAGTTTTGGGTGAGTGGCAATCGTTTTTCTTCTTCCCATGTTCTGAAATTTTGCCCCTTGTAACACATTTTTTTATCTTCTCCATGGAATCCATCATCAAACCTTGACTCGGGTCGTGCATGTCGCAAAGAAGCTTGAGGAGGAGGGCTAGTTGTTGCTGCAAGCGCCGCAAAGTGAGGTCATTGTCGTCTATCTGAGCTTGGAGGAGACGAACCGTAAAAGTCGACATTGTGACATTTTCGTCATTCCCTCACCGAAACCAACCTTCACCAAGTGCCAAAGCAACCTTGTAGTGGTAAGATCCCACCCTAGTCCACCCTTTTGAAATCCTAGTACATTGCTATGAAGCATAGAAGCCAATGGATGAATTGTCGTTTTTAAAACAGAGAAGCCATTTCGGATAGTCCGAAGTTTCACTCGGATAGTCCGAACACCCTTCGGACATTCCGAATAAAATTTCGGGTAGTCCGAGTAGAAATTTAACTCTATACCGAGGGGGTCTGCTCGGATAGTCCGAGATTTCACCCGGATATTCCGAACCCTTCGGATACTCTGAACCATATTTCGGATAGTCCGAATAGAATTTCACTCCATACCGAGGGGGTCCACTCGGACATTCCGAAGTGACACTCGGATACTCCGAACATAATTCAATAAAAGCCCTAAGACTCGAACTTTTGACGCAAAACTCGATTAGTACTTTCATATTATGATTAGTATCACACATCATGAGCATTTCATGCATCTTTTAATCATGTGCACCATTTGAATTCTTGATTTGGTGTTTATGGATTTGGATGTTCTCGTTAGGTGTTGGCCTTGGAAGGTACTCCAGAACGACTCGCCTTGAAATCAGAACGAGCGACAAGGCACTACCTTACTCCTTTACCATGATTGCTCCTACTATTTGAAATTTACACTTTTGGAATTATTTTATCAATTGCATGCTTACTTTCAACTACAATTATGATTGGGTAGAAATCTTAGCTATTACCACATTGTGATGTTATTCCCTTCTCATGTTCTTTCCATGTCCATTGTCGCCCTAGGTGGTTGGTTTATTATTATTATATATGGGTTCGTACGAAATTTCTTAGCCATGCTTAGAACCTCGTTAGAAACCGCGATAGATGGACTTAGTCCATTGGTCGCAATGATTGAGAATTATTATGATTATGATGGTTTCAAACGTTGGTTCATGAGTAGAGATGTTGGTTAAGGACCTAAGGATTAAATCTGGTGGCGTCTCTTTGAGTAACTATCGTGCGAACCACACGCCGTTTATGGGACCGGCATAACCAAGTACTTGTGTATGACTAGGGTATGTAAACCATGTGCACTCGGGATTCCTTGAGCTTAGTGGAGCGTCAAGGAATGACCGCGGAATTCCTTGGGCTTAGTGGGCGCCAAGGAATATCCTCGAGTCCCTCGAACTTTGTTGAGTTGGGGATGTCCAACAACGGGTGTACTCCTTGATCCACACACACCGAGCACCGGGCACGCGGGATCGAGGTCACGATCATCCGGATGGTTTAGATACTCTACCATGCATCTTTGGAAAATGGTTTGTCACGTTCACCTCGGCCGACACATCAAAGGAAATGTGTTAATAGCTTGGTTTCTGAGTGTGGCGTGTCGTGTGGGTAAAGTCGTACCTCTCTGAGTTTAAACTATTGAATAGCTGCGTCCATGGTTAAGGCGATCGCTTGAACTATCGATCCTTTGGGCGAGTATTAAGGACTTGGTAAGAATGGGATGGGAGTGGGAAAAGAGACACAAGTATTGGAGTACTTGTGTGTGTAGTCGAACATGAGCGATGGAACTCATGGTTCGGATAATGCTTGAAGGCATGATATGAATGTGATTATGATGATGTTATATTATGTATTAGATCTTGTAAATGTTTACGAAATGCAATTCTTTTCAATCTATACACGTTTACGATTTGCCTCAAACATTGCTTTATGCTGAAATTGCCATTTTGCTTTCCTTTGATGTAGCAACCACATGTAGCTAGAAATCAACATGCAATGTATATTATTGTCTTGATACACTCTTTGTACTCAATCGGATTATCCACTTGCTGCGGTGAGGATGAGGCCTTTGCGGGGACTTTCTGGCAGATTTACGACAATGCTAACGTTTAGTCGCCGTTCTTGCCCCAGTTGGTTGCTCGAGGTTTGGGGGCATGCCATGCTGGCCCTTTTGTTGTTTACCTTGTGATTTCCGCTGCTAATTGATGTAATAACTTTAAATATGTTGTTATGGACAGCAGTCCTACTTTTGGAATGTAATAACGTTTATGCTTCCGATAATTACGTATGTGTTGTGATGTCAAGCTGTTGGATGAGAATGCTCGTGTTGGCGAACTATCACAGGACCAACACGGTATAATCGTGGAGCATGAGGTTCCCTTGATTCACTTGAGATGTACCACGCAATTGGGTGAATCAGTGGAGTCCCGGGGACGGTTCCCCACAGGCTTGGTATCAGAGCCATACTGACTGTAGGTTAGAACGGCCATGCTACGACTAGTTAGGGGGTGTTTTGAGTCAAAAAATTTTTTGCTATCAAATAATTTCAGAACTGACAACATTGTGCATTCCTTTATTTCTTACCCCTCTTTGTTCTATATCTTACCCTTATGTTCATTTGATTGTGCAAATGAGTTTCTAACCCTCTTATCCTTTCAACGTGATAGATGAGTTTTGGGCCATTGGTTTTAGTCACTTGCGCTGAAGATGTGGAGGGCTATCCTTCCCTCTGAGGATGTCTTTGTGGAAGCTAATTTCACATATGCACCGAGTCTGCGGTTTATGGTCGTGCCATAGGACTCGGATTGAAGACCTACACTGCCATGGTTCACATCATCACTAGGATGGTGACGGGGAGCATTCCCTATCACTTTCGAGCGAGGGGGACGTCCGTCGGAATGGCTATCCAAGAGGTGGCATATGTGGCCATGTGCCATATCCGTCGTGACTTGTGGGAGCTGACTTTGCCTCCGTATCAGTATTTCCCGCAACGAGAACCGACAGACGAAGTCAACGGTGTTGCTGAAATTGAGATGGGAGAAGACTCTTCTATTCGCCAGTTGTCGGGCTTGGTCCGTGCCTTAGACCGGGCCAATCGTTGCATTGTCCATGAGCTATGGGAGACTCGTGCCCGTCTTCATGCGGCACAAGGGCATCTTCACCAATTTGTCCAGATTAACTTGGTGCCATCGGACATATTGTGTGGGCGCAACTCCACGACGCCACACGATGTAGCCCCACCCGCCTTTCAGTTTCCACATGTGCCGGGGATAGAGACCCAAGACGTTGTGTGCAACAACGCGCGCATCAATTCGGGAAATGTGATGCATCGGCGTTCCCAGGAATCTCCGGGGGCACCTAGGTTCTATATAGGATCACCACAGCGTCTCACTAACCCCTTGGACCTCGAAGACACCGGATCATCGGGATACCATCTTTTGGATGTGTTTCCCCAAGGGTTCCTTAGAGACATTTGAGTTATCCCGGTCAAGCACATCGTGGAGGGCAAGTAGAGATGAGCTGAACTGGTTTAATTGATGTAATAGGCTACCTTATGAACCTATGCTAGCTCTTATATTTGGACTTGTCACCCTAGTTATCGCTTTTGACCTACGGGTTATGAACTTGTGCTAATGTATCGGAATCGTGTTATTTGCTTTCATGGGTGATGTTATGACTTAAGAGCCTTCTTATTTTGATGTCTTTTGGATGTGGTGCATGTTTTCTTGCTGCATACATGTAGAATTTAAATTTGTATGACTTGCTGTCCAAACATTCTAGTTCGGCGTGGTTGTGGCTCTTCTGCTACTTGTTGCTAACATGGTTTTGGCAACAGATGGCGGGAGTTACCACTCGTTCCCAATCTCAGCGTGAGGCGAGGCCGCAATCCACCGACTCCCAAGCAACTGAGGATCCAACTCAGGGGGTCACTCCTGACCACCCGGAGTCCTCGCATCACCAAAATCAGCACCACCCTCGCGTGGAGGAGGAACTTCCACCCCCTCCTACCATGGCTCAAGTCCTCGCTCTGATTGAGCAAAACCGGCAAGATCAAACTTTGATCCTGTAGCAGATCACCCGTAACACGGCCTATGCCCTAGCCCCTTTTCGAGGAGCCGAGGGGGCGGGACATCACGTGGCTAGTGGACTCGGCGAGTTTCTTCGCACGAAGCCGCCAACATTCTCCCGTGCTGCGGATCCACTCGAGGCCGACGATTGGCTTCGGACTATTGAGCGCAAGCAGGCCATCACTCAATGTCAGGACCATGAAAAGGTCCTCTTCGCTTCACATCAACTCGATGGTGCGGCGTGCGCATGGTGGGACAGCTATACCACCATGCAGCCCCCCGATCATGTCATCACTTGGGCAGAGTTTCGCGCGGCTTTCCGTGAGGCTCATGTTCCCGCGGGTGTTATGGCAAGGAAGAAGCGTGAATTTCTCGCATTGAAGCAAGGGGGCAAGACCGTCATGGATTATCTTCACGAGTTCAACTATTTGGCTCGTTATGCCCCGGACAAAATCTCCACCGATGAGCGCAAGCAAGAGCACTTCATGGAGGGACTTTTGGAGGAGTTGCAGCTAGAGCTCGCTGCTCATGACTTCCGAAATTTCCAGCACTTGGTCCACAAGGCCATAGTGGTGGAAGAGAAGTGGGAAAAATTGGAGGATTCGCGCAAGCGCAAGCGAGCTGCACAAAATTCAGCAAGCAGCCACTTGCAGCCATCGCGCATGGTGCGCCCCTCACTTCCAAGCTATCAAGCTCCAGCACCACCGAGGCCTCCAACATTCATTGCTCGCCCACCGCAGCCAAGTCTTCCACCAGTTGTAGGTGGAAATCAGCAAGGAGCCAACCCTCTAGCTCGTCCAATTCTTGTTTGCTTTCAGTTCAAATAGTCGGGGCACTTTGCACGTCAATGCCCGCAAAAGAACCAAGCAATGTCGGGGATTCGACCCACTATTGCACCAGAGGCAGCAGCACCTTCACCTCGACCAACGCCTCCAAGAAGCGCGCCAACCCCACCGTGGTCGCATCAACCATGTGATTGCGAGGAAGCTCGAGAATGCACCGAAGTGGTGTTGGAGTGCGCTTTCGATCAACTCACACCCGACTACCGTATTATTCGATTCTCGAGCATCTCATTCATTTATTAAAGAAGTTTGCTATGCATCATGAGTTCCCTATACAACTTATGCATCCACCACTTCTCATTAAAACCGGGATCGGAATTGAGGACCGTCGAATCTGCGAAGTAAAGATTGAAGTCAATGGGGTAGAGTTCTAGCTGATTTGATAATAATTAAAGCAGAGGGAATTGAAGTTATTCTTGGGATGGATTGGCTATCCAAGCACCAAGGATGCATCAATTGTGCAAGCGAGATCTATTTCACTTACCAGCATAGCGGCAAGCAGTCGTGTTTGCGTCAAGTCAGATTATGCTCACCTTTATGCCTTGAAGGGTGAGCCATTCCTTGGAATAAGTAGCATACCGGTGGTGTGTGATTACGGGGCGTATTTCGGAAGAGTTGCGGGATGCCACCCGACCGGAGGTTGAGTTAAATCATTGAGCTTTTACGGAGCGGCCCGATATCAAAGCGACCTTACCGTATGCCTCCAAACGAGTTGATCGAGTTGAAGAAACAACTTACGGAGTTGCAAGAGAAGGGCTTCATTAGATCGAGCTCCTCACCTTGGGGATGCCCGGCGCTATTTGTGAAGAAGAAGGATGATAGCTTGCGGATGTGTGTTGATTACCGTCCATTGAATGCAGTCACGGTTAAGAACAAGTATCCACTTCCGCAGATCGATGATTTGTTCGACCAAATGACTGGAGCCTGTATCTTCTCCAAGATTGATTTGAGATTAGGCTACCATCAAATCAAGATCAAATCGGGAGACATTCCAAAAACGGCATTCTCCACCCGTTATGGTCTATATGAGTATACCGTCATGTCTTTTGGTTTGACCAATGCACCGGCATACTTCATGAGCCTTATGAATTCAGTTTTCATGGAATATCTCGACAAGTTCGTTGTCATCTTCATCGATGATATTCTTATTTACTCTAAGTCTGAAGAGGAGCATGAAGTACACCTTCGGAAAGTCTTGGAAAAACTGCGAGAGCACCAACTCTACGCAAAATTCAGCAAGTGCAAATTCTGGCTAAAGGAGGTTGCCTTCTTGGGCCATGTGCTATCGGAAGGCGGAGTTGCAGTTGACCCCAGTAAGATACAAATGGTACTTGATTGGGAGCAGCCTAAGAACATCACAGATGTTCGAAGTTTTCTCGGGTTCGCGGGTTGTTACCGCCGGTTCGTAGAGAACTTCTCCAAAATTGCGAAGCCACTGACCGAACTTTTGAAGAAGGAGAACAAGTTCGTATGGTCAGTAGATTGTAAGGCAAGCTTTCAATTGTTGAAAGTTCGTTTAACCACTTTTGTCTTAGTCTGCGGATATTCACAAGGGCTTGACATATATTGCGATGCATCCGCCTCGAAATTTGGGTTGTGTACTTATGCAAGGAGGCCGAGTTGTGGCATATGCATCAAGGCAATTGAGACCCCATGAGATGAATTATCCCACCCATGATTTAGAGCTGGCAGCAGTGGTGCATGCTCTAAAAATCTGGCGACATTACCTCATCGGTAATCGTTGTGAAATCTACACCGATCACAAAAGCCTGAAGTATATATTTACTCAAGCCAATTTGAACCTGAGGCAAACAAGGTGGCTTGAATTGATCAAAGATTATGATATGGGACTCCATTATCATCCTAGAATGGCCAATATTGTTGCCGATGCTCTGAGCCGAAAGTCTCAATGCAATCGTCTTTCAGTAGAATCGGAATCGGACGCCATGTGTGCCGAGTTTCGGAAGCTCAACTTAGAAGTGGTTAAGGAGGGATCCCTTGCTGTCCTGGAAGTCAAATCAAATCTCTTGGACTAAATCAAAAAGGCTCAAAAGACAGACAAGGGCATTGCACTCATCCGAGCCCACATCAAGCAAGGCAAGGCCAATTGTTTCACCGAGGACCCACAAGGTGTCTTATGGTTTGACAAACGGCTAGTGGTGCCAAATTGTAAGAAATTGAAGGCACTAATTCTTGATGAGGCTCATAATTCCACATTTTCCATTCATCCCGGGAGTACAAAAATGTATCAAGATCTTAAGCCAAGACTTTGGTGGACCCGAATGAAACGAGAGATTGCCCGGTATGTCGCCGAGTGCGACGTATGTCAGCGAGTGAAAGCCGACCATTTACGTGCAGCAGGCACACTTCAACCACTGCCCATTCCTATGTGGAAGTGGGAAGAGATTGGTATGGATTTCATCACCGGGTTGCCCAAAACACAAAAAGGTTTTGATTCCATATGGGTAATCGTTGACCGAATGACGAAGACTGCTCATTTTCTTCCTGTCAAGACGATGGATACAGTGAGCAAGTTAGCTGAGTTATATCTTCATCGAATTGTCTTTCTTCATGGTGTTCCCTAAAGGATTGTCTCGGATCGAGGTACCTAGTTTACCTCGCATTTTTGGCAATGCCTCCACAAGGCCATGGGGACTCAACTCTCTTTTAGCACCGCATATCATCCGCAGACTGATGGACAAACTGAACGGGTGAACCAAGTTCTTGAGGATATGCTTAGAGCTTGTGTCCTTACTTACGGCAAGAATTGGGAGAAATGCTTACCTTTCGCAGAATTCTCCTACAACAATAGCTATCAAGCTAGTCTCCGAATGAGTCCATTCGAGGCTCTTTATGGAAGGTCTTGCGAACTCCACTCAAGCGAGTGCGAGTCGGAGAGAGACCCTCTTTGGTCTGAACTAGTCACCGGCGGAAGAGCAAGTTCGATTTATTCATGAGCGATTGCGGACCGCGCGATCTAAATCAAAAGAGCTCGCTGATCGTCGCCGCCGTGAACTTAAGTTGAAGTTGGTGATCACGTCTATCTCAAGGTCTCACCAATGAAAGGTGTTAAATCGGTTTCATGTGAAGGAAAGCTAGCCCTCGTTACATCGGACCTTTCCGGATTATATCGAGATGAGGCGGTGGCATATCAATTGGAGCTTCCCCTTAAGCTAGCCGATGTGCATGATGTTTTCATGTCTCTCAATTGAAGAAATGTTTTCATGTCCCAAGCTGAAGCCACCGAGTTGGGCGCTCTTGAATTACAACCCGATCTATCCTACAAGGAGCATCCCATTTGTATTCTCGGCGAGAGGGCGTGTTACTCGAAACCACACCATCAAATTCTTTAAGGTTCAATGGAGTAATCACACCTGATGAGGCCACATGGGGCGGGAGGATCATCTTGAGCGAATACCCCCACCTCTTCAATAATCTCGAGGGCGAGATTCTTTTAAGGGGAGGCTTATAACGACCAATTTTAAATCAAATACGGTAAGTGAGGCTTGTCATGCTAACGTCTTCCATAATACCATTACATCCTCACTTAACTATAATTATACAAATGTTAGGACATTCATCTTGCATAAAGAGGGAGTAATAAAATCCTAAAACTTATTTTCCAAACTGCACACATGTTATTTTACTTTAGTTACACTACAGGAAACAGGGAAATTAACGTCGGCCATATTAATTAACGTCGGCTAAGGAATAAGCCGACGTTAATTAATTAATTAACATTGGCTGACAAGTGACCGGCGTTAATTAATTAATTAGCGCGGCTTATTCCTTAGCCGTTAATTCTCTAATTGGCGTCGGCCAAAAGCCCGAGCCGGCGATAATAGTTGCCATAAGACCAACTTTTACTGCCCGCGCCCATTATTTGCTGGACTGAAATCTTGGCGCTCGCGCCTCGCCACGCCTCGCCGCCTCGCCCTCGCCGCCTCGCCGCCTACCCGCCCTCGCCCGCATCGCCGCTGCGCCGCCACGCCCCGCACCGCCGCCGCCGAGCCGCCCGACCGCCCACCGCCGTGCACGCCCACGCCATACGCCGCCCGCGCCCTACCCTGACAGCCGCGACCTCCTCTCCACCGGGCGGCGGCGACCTGCGTCCCCGGCGGCGACCTGCGTCCTGGGCGTCCTCCTCCTCTCGGCGACCACAAGCTTGAAGGTCGGTATCCCTTTATCCCACATGATCACCTTGCATTTTGTCTATCTTCGAGGAACATGTGAAAATTATGTCTTGGAAGTGCCCATGTGAAAATTGTGTCTGAGAACATGTGAAAATTGTCTATTACAAAGTGGTCACTTCTGTTGAAAATTGTCTATTGCGTAACATGTGAAAATTGTCTATTACAAGGTGGTCACTTCTTGTTGAAAATTGTCTATTGCGTAACATGTGAAAATTGTCACCTCCGACTTAAGCAATTTTCTAGGTCTAAGATTAAACTAGGCCAAGCAGACTATTAAGATAAAGTATGATACTATTATTACATTTGTCATTATATTTATGTCATTATGTGAACCTTGAAATCACAGATATTGGCATATAATGATCCATATATGATGGCAATGTGTGGTGAAGATTTTATATATCCTTAAATTTAGCCTATAATCTATGCGAGGTAGATTCTGTTGATAGATGTGCAAAGATAAATTAGAAATGCTTAACCAAATGACATATATAGTAACAAGACATGAGAATTGAAAAGCATGCACATCGGCACACCTAAATACAACTTGATAGTTTATCATCAACGTAAAGGCGGTAAATGTGTCTATCGGCAAATATCTAATACAAGTAAGCTCTGAAATGAATTCACAAGCATGTGCTTATAAATATATATTTGAGTAATGGATTATCGTCGGATTTTTATTTTTGATTTCAAATCACATAGTGTCACGAAACCTATCGTCACCCGTTTGGATCGGCATGTCTCACATGTGTCACATGTGAGATGTCTTTGTCCGAATTATCCTTTTGGACAGCCTCGGAGTGGATGACAAAGTGTGGTATTTATGATGAACCACAGTCACGAATGAAATTTGGCGTCATAACCTGTTGTTCTCCCTGCACCATATCCGGGTGTGCGGTGGAGAACAATGGGTTATCTTGTCGAAATTTCATTCTGACTCTGAGCTCATCATAAATCCGCTTTGTCGACCACTCTTAAATGAGTTTAGGACATATCCTTTCCTATAGATGTAGGGTCGTGATATATAGAAACAAAATGAACCTTATAGCTGTTGATTTAACCTATATAGCCTCAAGTATGGGTGGCGACCACGATGGATGTATGAAGGTTGGGAGAAAAGTGGGGCTCACTTTCGTGAGTGGGCGGTCAAGGCTACCGCTTTTGTCGAGTGCCTTCTCTATGTCTAATCTTGTTAAGGTGAAGTGCCCATGCAGCAAGTCTTAGTAATTTCCACCCCGGGACAAGAAATCGATGTCTCTGCACTTTGTGTCGGTTCGGTTTCATGCCAAGCTTTGAGTTGTGGGTACATCATGGTGAGTCACGTGCTCAAGGACACGAAGTTCGGTTGAAGAGGAAGATGATAGGGCGGGCGATGATAGGATGGATGAGATGCTAGAAGCTTTGCGTCGAGATTAACGTGAACTCGGAGGATCTGCCAACACGTGAGGTTCGGGAGTTCTTTGAGCTACTTAAAGCTTCAAGAGTCATTGCGAACACACGAATGTGACCCACTTGCTTTTGTGGCGCTGCTCATGGCCATTAAGTCCAAGTATTTCTTTTCAATAATTGTTACAATGATCTCGTGGAATTGATCTACGATATCTTCTTGGCGAATCATAAGATGCCTAGAGACATGTACCGATCTAAGAAGTTGTTATGCGGTCTTGGTATGAAGTATGAGAAGATTGATGTGTGCAAGGATAATCGCATGCTTTTCTAGAAGGAGCATGAGAAGAAAGCATTGCTTAGTCTGTAAAAACAAAGATTTGTCGAGGTGGTGAGCGAAGAAGGTGAAAAGGTAACGACCGATGTTGCACACAAGCAACCGGTACATGCCTCTCACACCTAAATTTGAAGCGGTTGTTTATCTCAAAGCGAAGTGCTAGGCACATGAGTGGCACAAAGAAGGTGTGCGTGAGAGCAGCGGAGTAATGGTGCACCGTCGGATAGTGAGGCATGGAAGGCTCTAGATAGCTTTGACGAGGACTTCGCGAGGATGCGAAATGTTCGCATTGGGTTGGCGGCCGATGGTTTCACGCCTTTCAACACAACCGCTGCATCATACTCGTCTTTGGCGATCTTTGCTATTCCATACAACCTTCCACCTTCCTTTGCATGAAATATGAGTTTATGTTCTGTGCCTCATCATACGGCCCCGAACATCTGGAAGCGTCTCAATGTGATGCTCAAACCCTTGATCGAAGAGTGAAAAAATTATGGACGGGGGTAGGCGTATGATTGCTACAAAAGCAAATTCAACCTTCGTGTTGCATATTTGTGGTGCATCCATGATTTCATGGCCTATGGTATTTTCTTTGGCGGAGTCATCATGGAAATTTGACATGTCCGATATGTGGTTCGAACAGGATTGTTTCGCCTTGTAAATGGTGGAAAGATCATTGCCGATTGCCATAGGCGTTTCACCTTACGAGACACGCCTTTAGGTTCGAGAGGAATGCCTTCCGTAAGGACACAGTTGTCGAAAGGGTCGCCAAACGTCTAAGCGGGCGAAATTGCTGATATCTTTGAGTAAATTGGTGGAGAAAGAAGATGGGTTTGAAGGGTTTGGAGAGGAGCACAAGCGGACTCACATTTGTGGATTATGGGAGCTCCCATATCGAAGGCCTTGATTACGATGCACAACATTGGCGTCATGCATCGAGAGCGTAGCGTTGGTGAAAGCATTATAAATACGGTCATGGATATGACGGACAAGACAAAAGACAACCTAAAGGCCGAAGAGACTTAGCGAGAGATCTGTAAGCCAACACTTGAGCTCACCGAAGCGGGGGGTAAGCCACGCTCCCATTTTGCCTTAAACCTAAAGAAAAGAAAAGAAGTGTTGAGGTGGATGAAAAAATTGAAATTTCGATGGTTCTGCGCGGGATTGAGACAATTTGTGAATGTGAATACGGGAAGCTAAATGGGTTGAAGAGCCACGATTACCACATAATCATGGAAAGACTCACACTGTAATGTTTCGTGGGTATCTTAATGATAATGTGTGGAAGATGCTAGGTGAGCTAAGTTATTTCTATAGACAATTATGTGCTAAAGAAATATCGAAAGACATGATGGAGAGGTTGGAGAAAGAGATACGGTGCTTGTATGCAAGATGGAAAAAATATTCCCTCAGGGTTTCTTCAATCAATGCAACATCTACTTGTTCATCTACCTTCTGAAGCTAAGGTAGGTGTTCTATTCGATATAGGTGGATGTATCACATTGAAAGAGCTCTAAAGAAACTTGAGCTATGGTTGGCAATAAGGCAAGAGTTGAAGGGTGCATTGCGAAGCATTTTCTTTAAAAGAGATATCATACTTCTCGAGTGTATACTTTGCGGAGGAACACAAAGTCAATGCTCCCACGATGCGGTACCATGTAGATGAAGAGACACCTTGTAGTGACCTCTGATTTTCCAATGGAGAGGTACTACCGTTGGTAGTTACCTTCGCTTACTATTACACTTCTGAAGAAAAGAAATCGCTTTCTTTGTACATGTACTCCAATATGGAAGAGATGGAACAATATTTCACGTAGCGTTTACTTTGTACATGTCAATCAAGCTATCTTTGCGAAGACATCATTCATTTATGTATCCATTTACGTTTTCATTTACGATGAATTCGATAAGCGTAATCGGGCGTCTATTCGTCAACCAAGCGCCAAGCAACTTAATACGATCGTCGGGATGGATTAAATGGGGCCCTAATTTCATCACTTGGTTCGAGATCATATAACGCCTTCATCCTATAATATTACGTAATGTTACGTTTCAATATATTATAAATCTTATACAACTTGAATCATATTTTGTTGGCGGTGTGTGAAATATGGGAACATCCATGAGGACTTGCTTGACTATCTTATGCCCGCGTAATCGTTAAAAGCTATGGGCGTCTGGCGTGAATGGGTTTGGTTCCGTTCGACCAAATTTGAAGTGAGTGCGTCCCCTTGCGGCCACAACAAATACTGGAGTTATAACTAGGGCAATCGATGCACAAGGGATCAAAACAAATTTCTATGGAATCATTGAAAACATCCTCGAGTTTAGGTTTGCAGGGAATAAGGAGCTCAAAGTAGTCTTTTTCGATTGTGTTTGGTTTGATAGTAAACATGGGACTCATCAAAACCGGTATGGGATGGTAGAAGTCAAACACAACGACGACTACATGGCTATGATAATTTTATCCTTGCTCACCAAGTTGAGCGGTGTATTATATGCCATATCCATGCACAAGGCCGAGTGCTTGGTGGGTTGTGTACAAAGTGAATCCCGAGAGCGGTTACATACTCTGGTGATCTTTGGTTATCTTGATAGCGGTGGAGGCCATGGAGGTTGTTGAGGTTTTCAAGATGAAGAATTGCCAAGCACTTTTGATATAGAGACCGGTCGGTCTCGATTCTTTAGTCGGAGACCGTGGAGATATAACGATTCCTGAGAAACGGAAAAGACAACCAATCAAGAAAAAAGTAACAAGTCGTCCCTTAGAAAGGAGACTACATCATCGCGACATTGATGAATTTTGACAAGTAATTTTGTGTGTTTATTATCTTGTTCATTCGTGCATTATTATTGTTGTTGTACTAACTTGATATTTTTCTTTCAACAGGATGCCTCGATCGATCAAGCAGCTGGCGAAGGGATTCCTCAGTGGTAGGAGGAAGTCCAGTAGTTCGCGCGACGAGGAGGCCTTGTTTCAGGGTAGCGCTTCAAGCGCAAGTAGACGGCGTGCTTTGTTGAGTCCAGTGGAGCTGAGTTGCGAGTCATAGTGTTCCTTTGCATAGTGGAGAGGTAACTAAGCTTTTGATGTGTACTTCATGTCTAAACATAAATATGACATAAATATAATTGTCTTGTATTATTTCGCAGGTGAGGCAGCGGAGGAAGAAGTGGGCTGCTGCCACGGATGTTGATCTTGAGTAAATATTCTCTTAATTTATTTGATTCTTATCTTCTTTATTCATTCATTATTATTGTTGTTGTAGCTGGGATTGAGGAGCATCGGGAGGCCGATCTTGTGCAGTAAACTAGAATGTTATATTCTCATAATTTATTTGATTATTATCTTCTTTATTCATTCATTATTATTGTTGTTGTAGCCGGGATCGATGAGGATCGGGAGGCCGATGTGGGCCAAGGGGATGAAGACCCAATGGGTGGGGATCTGACCGAGGGTTCTCTAGGAGCCCGCTTTGAGGTTTAGGAGGAGCCATCTTGTCGCCCCCTCCAAATACCCAGACGGGAGGAGGACAAGGTTGTGATCACACTGTTGGCGATAGGTTTGTATTTTCTAAACCATGTCTTATTTCATTTCTTTCGAACTGGAACTATATCATTTATATGTCTTGCAGTTCATGGGATGACTTCGGGGTTTGACGGTAGAGGCACCATAGGCGGAGTTAACTCGTGCTAGGTAACCTCTGCCGTTTGCACTACCGGGTTAGTCCAATGACCAATGGCGAGCAATTTGTTGCTACTAGTTGGGATCATTACCCTTGCTCCTAATGCCAAGCACTTGAATGCTCAGGGGGCAGTTTGGAGTGACTTTTGGGTAAGATTCTCTGTGCCAGTTGGTATTGGTTCAACTGTCGATTCTTTACTATTCTAACTATTCTTTGTGATGAACAATTGCAGAAGCGTTACCGTTTGGCTGACGGTGCAAACATGGAGCATGCTCGTAGAGTTTTCCATGTAAATGCACGTCGGGTGACCAAAGATGCATTGTCTAATGCTCGGATTCAAGCAACAAATCTTTACTTGAGGTCTATTAAAGACAGCGAATTAACAGGACTCGCGGGTCTTCAGAAAGTTACTTGACCGAGCAATAGTACATGCAGGTAAAACAACAAATATTGGAGCTATTTGAGTTTAACGTTTCTTGGTAATGTTGTTTTAATGTATTAATATCTTTGTGCAGGTCATGATTCCATGGTTGGGGGACCGTCCGAAGCTTAGCGAGCTCTTTGCGGCGTTGGGCTTCACTGAGTTCATCGCCAAGTCAAAAAAGCCGAGGCGCCGAGGCAAAGAATCAAAACACACGTATGGCGTCGATGGACATATCGTAAAGCTAAGCGCATGGTAAGTCCGGCGTAGCAATCTTTTGCAAAATACAAGTTACCAAGTATATGTATGCACCTAACTTATGTCTCTGGAGGCTCGGACGGTGTTGGTAGTGATATTGAAGTGTCGTGGAAGGTCATAAAGGTCGAGACCCGACACACCTGACAAGTTGTCTGACAAATGACGACTCTTGATCGGTGGTTAGTGGTCACAATTTTGATCAATTCAAATTAAGTTGTTTGATTTGCGGTTCCCATTTAAAGTGTCGATTTGGTTATGTAGGAGAAATATGGCGAGGAAATGGTCAAGCGCCATGGTGAAGACTATGATTGGAGGAAGGAACCGCTGACGGCGTGGCTGTGCATGCTAGTGGGCGGCAAGGCCCATGGACGGTGAGATGTCATACCTTCTAAAATTTCATGAAGTCATAATTTCAAGTGCTCAAGCCTTTGTGGTCATGCATTTTGAAGGTACTCCATGTTCCTTTGGAGTGATCGACTCGGCACTGGTCTTGGTGAGAGGATCTTCTTAGTCCCAGACCTCGAGGGTTGGTAGCCGTCGCTCCTCGGAGCGGGAGTTGGAGGTTACTAGGCTGCGTGAGGCTGCGCCAGCGTGATGATTATGCAAGGCGCACAAGAGTACTACACTTCATACCGGTACAACGACAGCGGCGATTCAAGTAAGTCCGAGTCTTCAATCTATTGCATTTAGAGAATATATTAATTCAAAATACTTATACATTGTATTTGTAGGCAATGTTCCAGGCGATGGGGCAAAACATTGTCTTTCCACCGTTCCAGCCGCCGCCGCCACCGCCACAATGGGGGATGTATCCTCCGGCACCTCCTGCAGCTCAGGTATTCTTGCTAAACATTGTGAATCGAGTTGAACTTAGTCAATCTAGCTAATATTAGTTTGTTGTACCTAATCTTGTTCAAACTAGCTACATTTAGTCAATCTAGCTAAACTTAGTCATTTCTAGCGAGACTTAGTGAATCTAGCAAGACTAAGTATCTCTAGAGTCAAGTTTGATGAATTTAACGATATTTAGTTCATTTTTGCTAAACTTGGTCCGTTGTAGTTAAACTTTGTAAATGTAGTTAAATTTACTCAATATAGCTGCACTTACTAATTTCTAGCTAAACTTTGTCAAAACTTGTAAATCTAGTAAAATTTGATCAATCTAGCTATAATTGTTGCCTTATGTAGGGATCAACAGCACATGGGTCCTCGTCTTATAGTACTCTGCCTGCAACACTTGCAGCACCTGCAGATCCGGCGGTTCGTTTCTTACTTGTCTCCTTATGGTACATTCATTCTTATATTATTGTCTAATCTTGCATTTTCTTGTGTAGGGAACCGCGTTATGCTTGCCTTTGTCAGCGCTCTTTGCTTCCTGATCAGCGGCGAACTCCAATCAACGGATGGCGGCGGCGAGTTGTAGGTGTTTCATAGTTGTCACTTTGGATGTGTATGATTCGAGCTGAACTTTTGGATCGTTTGTAGTTGTGTCACTTTGGTCTTTTTGTATGTTATGACAATTTGGATATTATGATGGATCGATAACTTGATTATATGCATGTTACGTGCTTGATTGATTATATTCATGAATTGTATGTGTTGATGTGTGAATTCTTGTCAATGTTGATTATATTATGTATTGAATTGTGTTGCGAAACATGAAAATAGGGCAAAAGTTGCCTGATATTACTAATTAACGTCGGCCAAAGGTGCGGCGGCGTTAATTATCCGCTAATGCGTCGGTCCACGGGTCGGTAAGCGTTAATTAGTAATCTGAGTCTGTTTTCGTCAGACAAATCTCGGCAAGAACGCTAATTAACGTCGGCCTAATATGAGCGGCGTTAATTATCTGGCGCTAATTAACGTCGGCCAGGCCTAAGCCGACGTTAATTAGTAATTAACATCGGCCAAACAGGGGCCGATGTTAATTAGCGTGGGTCACGGCAGTAATTAGCGTCGGCTGCGTCAGGCCGACGTTAATTACTAATTAACGTCAGCAGCCGACGGTAATTAGCATAATTAACGTCGATTAACTATCGTGGGCCAAAAGCCGACGATAATTAGCCATTTGCCGATGTTAATTACAATTAACATCGGCAAATGGCTAATTAACGTCGGCTTTTGGCCGATGTTAATTTGCGGGATTACTGTAGTGTTAATGACATGTGGGCCATGCACATAAAAGAAAGGAGAGTAGGCTGCACATACCTAACATACCATTTTTCACTTTACTCACCTTTACCCACTTACCTAACCTATCAATGAAACATGGGACCTACCTTGCATGGGAACTTGTGGGCTGCACATCCTCTCCATGTCTTTTCTCACTTCCATCACCCATACCCACCCTTTTCCTTACCCTATGACATGTGGGACCTAGCCCCACATGTAAGGCATGAGTGGGTAGCCTTTATAAGGCCCAAACCTTGGTTTCTCCTCCCTTTTCGTGCTCATTTGTTCATCCAAACTGCAGAAAACAGCAAGCACCTCTTCTCCAACACCTTGCCATTCTCCCCCACAAAATCCACTCAAAACTTGAGTTTGAGCTTGTGCATGTTATACCACCTTGTAGCCAAGATCAAGAGCTTCAAATCCATCCAAATGGATTCTTGAGGAATCAAGTTTTGGGTGAGTGGCAATCGTTTTTCTTCTTCCCATGTTCTGAAATTTTGCCCCTTGTAACACATTTTTTATCTTCTCCATGGAATCCATCATCAAACCTTGACTCGGTTAGTGCATGTCGCAAAGAAGCTTGAGGAGGAGGGCTAGTTGTTGCTGCAAGCGCACGCAAGTGAGGTCATTGTCGTCTATCGAGCTTGGAGGAGCGAACCATAAAAAGTCGGCATTGTGACATTTTAGTCATTCCCTCACGAAACCAACCTTCACCAAGTGCCAAAGCAACCTTGTAGTGGTAGATCCACCCTAGTCCACCCTTTTGAAATCCTAGTACATTGCTATGAAGCATAAAGCCAATGGGCGAATTGTCATTTTAAAGCAGAAAGCCATTTGGATAGTCCGAAGTTTCACTCGGACGGTCAGAACACCCTTCGAACATTCGAATAAAATTTCGGATAGTCAGAGTAGAAATTTAGCTCTATACCGAGGGGTGCGCTCGGATAGTCCGAGATTTCACCGGACATTCCGAACCCTTCGGATACTCGAACCATATTTGGATAGTCCTAATAAATTTCACTCCATACCGGGGGTCCACTCGGACATTCCGGTGACACTCGGATACTCGAACATAATTCAAAAAAAACCCTAAGACTCGAACTTTTGACGCAAAACTCGATTAGTACTTTCATATTATGATTAGTATCACACATCATGAGCATTTCATGCATCTTTTAATCATGTGCACCATTTGAATTCTTGATTTGGTGTTTATGGATTTGGATGTTCTCGTTAGGTGTTGACGCTTCGGAAGGCACTCCCGAGTACGACTACGCCTTCGAAATCAAGAACGAGCAGTAAGGCACTACCTTACTCCATGACCATGATTGCTCCTACTATTTGAAATTTACACTTTTGGAATTATTTTATCAATTGCATGCTTACTTTCAACTACAATTATGATTGGGTAGAAATCTTAGCTATTACCACATTGTGATGTTATTCCCTTCTCATGTCCTTTCCATGTCCATTGTCGCCCTAGGTGGTTGGTTTATTACTATTGTATATGGGTTAAATGCAAATTGCTTAGCCATGATTAGAACCTCGTTAGAAACCGCGATAGATGGACTTAGTCCATTGGTCATAATGATTGAGAATTATTATGATTATGATGGTTTCAAGCGTTGGTTCATGAGTAGAGATGTTGGTTAAGGACCCTAAGGATTAAATCTGGTGGCGTCTCTTTGAGTAACTATCGTGTGAACCACCGCCGTTTATGGGACCCGGCGTAACCAAGTACTTGTGTATGACTAGAGTATGTAAACCATGTGCACTCGGGATTCCTTGAGCTTAGTGGAGCGTCAAGGAATGACCACGAAATTCCTTGGGCTTAGTGGGCGCCAAGGAATATCCTCGAGTCCCTCGAACTTTGTTGAGTTGGGGATGTCCAACAACGGGTGTACTCCTTGATCCACACACACGAGCAATCGGGCACGCGGGATCGAGGTCCACAATCATCCGGATGGTTTAGATACACTACCATGCATCTTTGGAAAATGGTTTTCACATTCACCTCGGCCGACACATCAAAGGAAATGTGTTAATAGCTTGGCTTCGAGTGTGGCGTGTCGTGTGGGTAAAGTCATACCTCTGCGAGTTTAAACTATTGAATAGCGCATCCATGGTTAGGGCGATCGCTTGAACTGTCGATCCTTTGGCGAGTATTAAGGACTTGGTAAGAATGGGATGGGAGTGGGAAAAGAGACACAAGTATTGGAGTACTTGTGTGTGTAGTCGAACATGAGCGATGAAACTCATGGTTCGGATAATGCTTGGAGGCATGATATGAATGTGATTATGATGATGTTATATTATGTATTAGATCTTATAAATGTTTATGAAATGCAATTCTTTTCAATCTATACACGATTACGATTTGCCTCAAACATTGCTTTATGCTGAAATTGCCATTTTGCTTTCCTTTGATGTAGCAACCACATGTAGCTAGAAATCAACATGCAATGTATATTATTGTCTTGATACACTCTTTGTACTCAATCGGATTATCCACTTGCTGCGGTGAGGATGAGGCCTTGCCGGGACTTTCTAGGGCGATTTCGACAATGCTAACGTTTAGTCGCCGTTCTTGCCCCAGTTGGTTGCCTGAGGGTTTGGGGGCATGCCATGCTGGCCCTTTTGTTGTTTATCTTGTGATTTCCACTGCTACTTGATGTAATAACTTTAAATATGTTGTTATGGACAGCAGTCCTACTTTTGGAATGTAATAACATTTATGCTTCCGATAATTACGTATGTGTTGTGATGTCAACTGTTGGATGAGAATGCTTGTGTTGGCGAACTATCCTGGGACCAACACGGGTATAATCGTGGAACGCTCGTGGTTCCCTTGATTCACTTGAGATGTACCACACAATTGGGTGAATCAATGGAGTCCCGGGGACGATTCCCCACACGCCGCCTCCGCGTTAGGCGTCCGGCATCTACAAGTCAAAGGCGACTCCCTGCTGATCATCAATCAAGCGCGAAAAGAATTTCAATGCTCTGATCCCGCCATGGCAACATACCTGACGGAGGTTAGGAAGATGAAGCGCCGCTTTGAAGGACTGGGATATATCCATATCCCCCGGCGTGACAACCACATGGCGGATGGGCTTTCACAGCTCGTGTCGTCAAGAGCCTTTGTTCCGATCGGAGTCTTTGAAGAAAGACTTACGCGACCGTTCGTTGCTGCCCCCGTTCATGGTGGGGACGATGGTGCATTGTCTCGACCTCGACTTCGGTGGGGAAGGCGGTCGGGTGCCGCGGCCTCCGCTCGAGGAGGAAAGCGGTCTGCCGGCCTCGACCCCGATTACGGGAGGAAGATGGTGGTGCCACCGGTGCGGCACCAAGGGAAAAGCCTGGCCAAGCGGAGTACCCAGGAGATCACCGTGTGATCGCTACACTTGGCCAGGAAGGTCAATGGATGGATCCGATCCTAGCCTTCCTGCGGGACCGAGTGATCCCCGACGATGATGCGTTAGTTGAGAAAATTGCACGTAACGCCAAGTGCTATACTCTGATAGGTGGGGACCTATATCTCCAGAGTAGAAATGGAATTCTTCTGAAGTGCATCACTCGGGAAGAGAGGAGCAACCTACTCTCTAATATCCATGGAGGCATGTGCGGGAGCCATATGTCCAGTCGGACGCTGGTCAGAAAAGCGTTCCGCCAAGAATTCTATTGGCCTACTGCCCTCCAGGATGCTTGCGAGCTGGTGAGGAGATGCGAGGCGTGCCAATTCTACGCCAAGCAGATCCACCGACCAGCCCAAGCACTGCAAACCATCCCGCTCTCTTGGCCGTTCGTGGTCTGGGGGCTGGATATCCTGGGCCCGTTCCGTGGGCCTCAGAGGGTTTCACCCATCTGTTCATTGCCATCGACAAATTCACCAAATGGGTCGAAGCCGAGGCAGTGCGTGCCATCACGGCCTCCGCTGCCATCAAGTTCATGCGTGGGATCTTCGCCCGTTTCAGAGTCGCCAACCACATCATCACCGACAATGGCACTCAGTTCACCAGCATGACGTTCCTGGAGTTCTGCGAATAAATGGGCACCATAGTGTGTTTCGCCTCGGTGGCCCACCCTAGGAGCAATGGCCAGGCAGAGCGTGCCAATGCGTTCACTACTACAGAACGGCACATCAGAATCGGTTCTTTTTTAGCATTAGAATCGGTTCTAGTGGCGATACGATGTCCTTAGATAGTGATGAGGTGGAGCTATCAGAATCGGTTTTGACCCGATCGTGATAAAATGTCATCGAATCGGTTCTTTAAGGAAGTGATTCGATGACCCCTCATCGAATCGGTTCTTTAAGGAAGTGATTACGATGGCGATGTCATCGAATCACTTTTCTTAAAGAATCGATTCGATGAAGTCATCGAATCACTTCCTTAAAGAACCGATTCGATGACCCATTGGGTGTGCCATTTTGCAAATTCTCCAAAAAAGCCTGATTAAAGCAGTATGCACAATATATATCATCACATTCTCAATACGAGAACACAGGATGCATATATCACATTCACATAACGTAAGCGCTTTAATTACAACACATATATATCATAGTGGTTCACAATATACAACTCAAACATGCTTGACAATCGAGACATGGACTTCCTCGATACATATCAAATTGACATATATTATTAATATTGTTTACATATGGACTAGTAGGATGCTTGGGATCTCTAAACTGCCATCCTCGATATAACTTCTAACGGTACCACCGCATAAATGGTCTCGTAAATTGTTGAGTGCTTTCTTTGTCTAAAATCTTACGGGGATATTGATCTTTTGGAAAAGCGAAATGATCAGTATTAATTTCAGTTTCAAAATTTCTATGTAAAAGGCTAAGTATATTATTATGCACGTACATATACCTTAGGGAAAAGTTGTGAGTTGCCGACCACGATGAGCATGTCTTGCATGACATAGAAGCATAATGGTCACCGCTGCCTGTTGATGGCACTGTGAAGAGAAAAAAGAAATTCAGCCCACGAAGATTAGATGTCAAAAAATTAATCATATATATGCTAGGCACTTGTACCTTAAATAAACTTATCTTTGCGGTGTCTTGCCCTTTTTGTCGTCGTGCGGCCCTCCTTCATCGACATAGTCGAGAAACCCTGCATACATTGGAGAGCACCATTGAGTCAAAAAAAAAAACGTAGTTAAATTCCTCAATGTGTTAGGTTACAATAATGTGCTTACTACGCAAAGGAGGCTTGATCGCGTATGCCATCGGTCTCTTCGATCGAAAGTTAAATGTGTAGATGTGTTTTCACTCGGAGCGAGGGCGAGTAGAACCCAATGGTTGCTTATTAAATAAAATGTAGTGCAAGGAAATAAGTTCACATACGGTTTTAAGTGCGTACAAGTAATTGAATTGAAAAGTACTACTTACTCCTCGTGAGTGCGGCAATACAATGAAGTCCTTTTTCGACTCGGCATGCAATAC
The DNA here is from genome assembly GCA_036346375.1 of Guadua angustifolia. NCBI lineage: Eukaryota > Viridiplantae > Streptophyta > Magnoliopsida > Poales > Poaceae > Guadua > Guadua angustifolia. Next base: position 14,232,782 of record CM070517.1, read on the forward strand.
CCCTTGATGTATCTAGCAACGAACACGGTTGAAGCCTAGCCAAGGTCGCGAGACACAAGCTCGGGTCGACAAACCCAACCGTGTAGATCGTCACGGCTCGTTGTCTCATTATCCCGCAACTCGTGTTGAATGTGAAAACATAATGCAAAATCCTATAAAAGTCATGGCGCAAGCTATATGGTGTGATACTCACAGCGTCCATGATCGTAAAGTAGAAATATCGGCGGCTTTCATTTGGTACACACGAATAGATCCTCAAAAGCGGCGGGAATGTTCCATCCTCGTCACGGTGAAAATGTACCATTTTATACTTCACGTTGAAGTCGACTCGGCGCTCTTCGCCTTCACCTTATCAAGGTACCATCCATGGAGTATGCGAGTCCACCGCCTAGATGATTCAGTTAAATGCGATGCAATCGGGGCTTTCCATGCTCGTAGGCCTTATAATCATCTGAGGTGCACGTGGCTGTCTAACTTTTCTTCTGGGCGAAGGAGTCTCAGGTCGGGCGATGGGCTTTTCGGTACCTTAAGGGCGTTGTGGCCTCTGTCAGCTTTGCCCTCTTGGCGGAAGGAGTCTCGGAGGCCTCGCCTGTGGCCTGTGCTGACTTTTCTTTCTGGGCCGAAGGAGTCTCCGAGGTCGGGGGAGTGGGCTTTTCAGGTACCTTAAGGGGCGCTGTGGCCTCTGTCAGCTTTGCCCTCTTGGCGGAAGGAGTCTCGGAGGCCTCCTGTGGTTCTACGGGTGTCGTGTTTTCCTTTTACACGTCAGTTCTGCACTCTGTGTCATCACTGCGGTTGGAGCAGAAGTGGGAGGCGGCGGGGCAGGAGGAGGCGCAAGCGCAGGAGGCGGAGCAAAGGGAGGAGGCGGTGATCGAGATCGCAGAGGCGGGAGGCGGGCGGAGGAGCGGGATCAGCGCAGGAGGCGGAGGCGGTAGCGCGGGAGGAACCTCTGAAACGCATATATTTAACTTCTGCGCAGAATCTTGGAATGGTAGAGAAGCGTGGAGGGACTTTTTACCTTGACCGATCGACACCCGTCGTGGGCCACTTGATGAGCGACATGCGTGCTTGCCCGAGAGTGGTGATATCTTCGTTGGGGGGGAAATCGAGCACATGCATGTGACAAGAAGTCTTCGTGGACGTAGTCCACCTGAACCCTCATGTAGCCCTTCCCCACAGGCTGACCATGCACAGTGTCGGTCTCGTTGCATGGAAATGTAACCCCGCGTGCAGCCTCGACGGGAAATCCATCCTCCGTCATGATGGTGGTGGCGCCGCAGCACTGCAAGAAGTGTACAACTTAAGGAAAAACATTGCGGGAGTTACACTCGTAGCTTTAACTCAGGAAAAATTAATTATTACCTTCAGCTGGGGACTGGTCTTATCATTTTTGGAACCGGAGCTGCTAGGTCGGGGCACAGACTTCTCTATGAGAGTCGAGGGCATCTGGCTCTGACTCTGGGAAATCATCGCCATCACCTCGGCCCTCAGGCGATCCTCACGTGCCATCATCTCCCCTCTTATCTCCTCCTCACGTGCCATCATCTCCCCCTCATCTCCTCCTTAATTTCCTCCCTCAGTTGCTCCCTTAGTGTGTCCATGAGGCGCTCCTCACGTGCCTGCCATGACCTTGATACGGCACTCGCAGCATCATCTTGAAAGTAGGACTTCTTCGTGTGTCCCGCCCCTACGGCAAGCACCCGCCCCTTATCGTCGGACTTCCGTCGCGAGACAGACAGGATGTCCTGTGACCCTTGGCTCAGAAGGTCCTCTGTTCTTTTATTGGCTTACCTCTTCTGTAATAAGCGAGTCTGAATTAGATTTGAAATACAACAAGTTGGGTCAATTGGATTGTACTAAGTTAGATGTCTTATGATGGTAGAGGCGACTTGGCGGTAGCGAGGTTTGCAACTACAAGCTACCCGTTAGGGGTTTTCTTTGTCTCGCTAATACCCGATTCGTGCCGCTCCTCGATATGTGGGAGTAAGGCATCACCGTCCCGAAGTGAGTGCACTCCTCGGCTAGTCGCGCCCACTCTGCCTTCTTCCCCTCATAGCCGCCTGTACCGAGGTGGTGCGGGTGCGTGTTATGCCTCTGGACAGCGGTGTTCCTCTCTCTCAGCTACTCTGCCTCGGGCGTACCCTTCATCCTCGTGAACTCCGCCCAAACATCAGGGGTCACAAATGGATACCTCTCGAATGGTGTACGGCCTTTCAGCATGTACTCGCTGTGCATAAGGGTCTTGAAGTGCCTGAAGGCCACACCCATCCTCTTCAAGGAGTACCGTCTCGCTTTGGGTTCATGTTCCTCCTCTATAATCCATTTACTCTTAACCTCGTCCCACAACCGATTCTTACGCTCGTGTGACTTCCTTTCTCCAATCCTTAATTGTTATGGGTACTCTCTCCTCACCAATTGGCCAAGAAATGACCAGTGTCGCCCCATGTACTTAGGAGGGCCGTGAGGCACCCGTGGCATTGAAGCGAGAACTGCGGCATTCTCCTGTAGCCCTTTGTTTGGTCCTCGGGTCTTCCTCACCTTACTCGGCCCTTGAGTAATTGGAACCATGCTCGGCCCCTCGTGACACCTTCTACTCTGTCGGCAACTAGCGATGCTCTCTAGTTGCGACATTTTGAGTTTTCTTATCGATAAGGTCATATGTGTGACATGAGAAAAGCAATTTGAAGCTACTATATGCACTTGACAATAAATCTTGTAAAGGATCAGCAGATAATTCATAGTATGCAATTGTTCGAACAAAAGTCTATCTATTGACCAACTAAATAAGTTTGAATGATAACTCCTAATCTCTAAATTGAGCGGATACATGTGGGTTACATAACTTAAACTCTAACCTATGCTCGGATAAAAAACAAAAGCCCATTCCATATGACAAGTGAATTTAGCACTAGCAGATGTTTACTTATACCAACAAGTTTGATTTCACAACATCAACAGAGAATTTGAGCATTAATGTACTAATGCAATGGCAATAATACTTGCAAGACAATGGGAACAATAAATTTGGTTTTCGATACTTGCAAGAATAGCAACACAAGAAGGTCAAGTTAGTAGCGACATAACATGCAATATCATTGACCAACTAAATACATACCAACGATAACCCTAATCTCTAAATAGGTTTGGTCCTAATCCCATTCGAGGATATGTGGTTCGAGCAAGTTCTAAGCCATTGTACAACCGGAGAAAATTTGGCTGACATCTCATTGTTCTCCGGATACGTCTCAACAAAAGGTCAAGAGGGTGTGTATCCGGAGAACACCAGGAAACGCTACGAAATCAACTCTGAGTTGTACAACATAGCTCAGAACTTGCCCAACCACATATCTCGAACTGCCCAAAAACGTGGACAATTCGAGGCGCTTGCTTATGAATATGCTATTCGGCATATTTATAAATAAGCACTCTCGAGCAGGAGACGAGGTTACATAACCTAAACTCTAACATATGTTGAGATAAAAACAAAAGTAATATGCTGAAAGTAAACACATGTCTAAACAAAAGTAATATGCTAAAAGTAAACACATGTCTAAACAAAATTAATATGCGAAAATAAGCCATTAGCAAAGCTGTGATTAGTATATCTACATATAACAAAATGGAACTTAACAAAGACTTGTAAAATATAGGACCTCACAAACATGATGAATGACAATAAATTATCTTGAACTTATCTTCCTACTTGATTTGCACGACTTATGCACCACTTAAGATCATGAAATTAATTTGAGGAAGGACATTGTGAAGATTGATCATATCTGTGACAAATGCCAAAAAAAAGTGGCATATCAATCACCGAAATACAACTTTACATCAAATAGTAAACCATGAAGTAAATTCACTTTCGTGACTTACATGCGTGACTTAGCTCCAACATTTTATATTTCCAACCTAATATGAGAAGTCTAAAAAATTAACCATGTTTTTATTTGAGTTTCTAGAATCACATTAACCATGTTTTTATTTCCAACCAAACAGGATCAATTATTTGGCATACGGAATCACATGAATATACATTTGATAGTAAGCCAAGGCATAAAAGATTTTCACTTTGTGAACATGTACTAAAAATCATATTCAGTACACACAAGTGATGAGATTTATGCATTCTTGAATTAATAAACAAGTACTCTCGAGCAGGAGGCGTATGTTACGCATTTTGAACTCTAACGAGATAGAAATCTCACATATACATAGAAATCTCACACATACATAGAAATCTCACATATACATAGAAACCGATCAATAAAAATAGAAATTTCAAAATTCACCAGAAATTAGAATAATTCACATGATACACCTGTTAATTTTTCGGTTTTAATTTTCTTCAAGTACACTTGCTTTAACCATGGAGCAGAATAGCTAGTAAAACACATTCTTAAACTTTGAAGCATGACAAAATATAAGGTCCTACACGGGATACCAAAAGCAGTGATAGGAACATGTATACGATCATGAAAATCAAAATATCGATACATCTAGCATAAATCAAATTAATCATTTATGTTGTTCTCGGATGTCGGGTTGCCTTGAAAGGCCGTCCTCGCCACTAGGGCAAGATATTGACAAGTTTGTGACAACCTTACCACAAATTGATAGATTCAATACTTGGCGGTTTAGAACTTAATCAATTTGTCATTCTATAACGATGAACTAGATATATATATGGACATTCAGATTCAAGACTTAATAAAAGAATCATTTGCGGTTAGACTACCGACTTAATAAGAGAATCGATTCCAATGGAAAATAGCTTCTTGGACAATGAAACAGACTAAGGTATGGGCAAACAATAGCACAAATTGATCTTGAATATTGACAGAGGCTATCGGACCATCAAAACCTAATGACGATAAGCAATCTATCATATACAATACAAATTCACATGTTATAGCCAACAACAAAATGATCTAACCAAGCATTGCGGCGGTGAAAGATAATTTTGTTGTCACAAACTATCAACCTTAACCCAAATCCTCACAGAACAATCAACCCCCACATGCAAGGTCCCCAAGCATGGACGATGGCCCTTTGCAAGCCTCGGACCGGATAGATGTTCTTGCTCATACAAGGATTGAAGGAGGCTTTCTGGTAGGTGAGGAAGACGGAGGCAGATGATGAGGCACCCAGCGTGAGGTGAGGGTCATCGGGGTCGTCGGGCGCGAGGCGAGGCACCCAAGACGGGGGGAGGCGAGGCGGCACCGGCAGGGCGAGGCGGGCGAGGCAGGCGGGCGAGGCACGCGGCAGGCGGAGGCGAGGCACCGGCGACAGGGACGGGCGGTGAGGCGAGGCACCGGCGGCAGGCGGGAGGCGAGGCAGGCACCGGCGACGGACGGGCGGCGGGCGAGGCACCTAGCGACAGGCGGGAGGCGGGCGCAGCAGGCGAGGCAGGCATGAGGCGACAGGACGGGCGGCGAGTGAGGCACCGGGTGTCGGGGCGGCTAGGGTTAAGCGTGGAAGCGGTCACAAGCAGCAATAATGGCTATGGTCGCGAGATGGGCCAGGGTTTTAAGAAAACTGATAGATTGCTTTATCATTAGTATCACTCTTTTAAGAAAACCGACACTGATGTTAGTCATCAATATCACTCTTTTAAGAAAAGCGATACTGATGCTTCATCATTAGTATCACTTTTTTAAGAAAACCGATACTGATGAGTTATTATTAGTATCACTCTTTTAAGAAAACCGATACTGATGCGTTATTATTAGTATCACTCTTTTAAGAAAACCGATACTGATGCTTTATCATTAGTATCACTCTTTTAAGGAAAACCGACACTGATGCTTTATCATTAGTATCACTTTTATAATAAAAACCGACACTGATAGTAATCATCAGTATCACTTTTTTAATAAAAACCGACACTGATGTAGTTTATTGCACTATTCCTTTTCAGACATCTGCAAGTTCTGAATTTTCAGCATTTCAACAAAGAGAGAAAATGCCATAACTTTGTCATACATTGTTGAAATTATTAGAAATTTTGCAGAAACATATTTCAGGATACTGCAAAACTTTTCATAAAATAATTTTTGGAAAAAGCAACCTCATTCAAGAAATATGCCAAAATTCATTTCGTAGACATGATTTGTGCGTAAAGCGTAGAAAAGTCAAAAAAATTTCAAATTAATCTGGAATTGTACGAAAATTTCCAGAAATGAACTTTCGACTATTTACAAGCTTTCCCAACAATATTTTTGTCAAATGGAATTTTCTTTCACTAATTATGGCACAAAGTGCAGGCATAAAGAGAAATTGCATGCATTTCCATCGAAGCCTCCAAACAGCAATTCATCAGCCTCCAAACAGTTACCACATGATAGCAATAATAATTCCATATAAGCAGGAGATCGCACTACAAAAATTAAATAGATATGTGCTTGTCAAATAAAGAGTGTGAAATCTGAAAGCACGTACACATTTTGAAGAAAACCGCAAAAGAGGGCAAAAAGAGGGGAATCTCCTCAAGATAGGGTTTCAATTTTGCCCTCTTAATACCCACCCATGAGGACTTCAAATTTTCTCACCCAAGTATTGCTTCCAACCACACAATATGAGCTATTTTCTCGGGTGGCGGTGGAGAAATCTCCTCTGGATCAACAACAGAGAAGAGTTCGGTGCGAGTGGTATATATAACCTAGCGAGGCACATCAGAATAGGTTCTTTTCAAAAAGCAATAGTGATGTGCACGGCCATCCTTTAGTGATGAGCACGAGCACATCAGAATCATTTCTTTTCAACAAGCGATAGTGATGTGCACGGTCATCATTATCACTTCTATAAAAAGAACCGATAGTGATAACCATGTGCACATCAGAATCGGTTCTCTACTACAAAGTGATAGTGATGTGTAGGTCATCACTATCGGTTCTTTTCATAGAAGTGATAGTGATGATCACGTGCACATCACTATCACTTCTATGAAAGAACCGATAGTGATGACCGTGTACATCACTATCACTTTTAATGAGAACCGATTCGGATGTGTCGATGCTACATCACAATCACTTATAATCTCGTAACCGATAGTGATTATTACTAACACCCCTCCGAAGTTACTTATCACAATCGTTTTTTTCGAAAAACTTAAGAACCGACACAGATACAGTGATAGTGATGTCTCGTTCTGTAGTAGTGGTTGGTGTTGAGGGGCCTCAAGACTAGAGCATTCGACCGGCTCCACAAGCGGGGTCCACGATGGATTAACGAACTGTCGACGGTGTTGTGGTCTCTTCGAACCACACCCAGCTAAGCGACTAGAGAAACACCTTTCTTCCTGGTCTACGGGGTTGAAGCTGTTCTTCCGTCCGAGTTGTCTTTAGGCTCCCCGCGCGTTTCGGCGTTTAGCGAGGAGGGCCAGGAAGATCAGCGCCGAGAAGAAGTCAACCTCCTGGAGGAGGTGCGTGATCGAGCAGCTCTTCACTGCTCGGTACCAGCAGAGCCTCAGGCAGTACCATGCCACCCGGATCCACAAGAGAGCATTGGCGATGGGCGACCTCGTCCTACGTAGAATTCAGACGCAGGCCAGTCGTAACAAGCTGTCTCCCCTGTGGGAGGGCCCTTTAAGGTGGTCTCAGTCTCTCGACCCGGAGCGGCCCGGTTGGCCACTGAGGATGGCCAAAAGCTGGCAAACTCCCAGAACTTGGAGAGGTTGCAGAAATTCTACCCATGAGGACTATAAGTGCTCGACGGTTCGCTCCGATCAACCAAGGAGTGGGTTTTTCCTCCATTTAGCTAGTTAGGCGACAGCCAGTAATAAGTTAAGTTGTTTGCTTCACGGGCTCCCTGTAAATCTTTCTTGTTTGTCCCATTTGGCCCTGGTGGGTTGCGTTTTGCGTAGTTTTCATGGGTACCAATAGCCTGGCGGCTCCTTGCCGATAAGCGGTAACGCCTAGCGCTTGCGTCGAGCAGGGACGGGCGACCAGGGGGTCTAGTTCGGCACGGTGTTCCATGCGGCTAACACACCCCGGCTTGTCACCGCGAACACCACTGGCCTAAAACCACTCCTGGGAACATGCTGCCTTGCCTCGCAACACCGTGGTCAGGTTCCGAGAGATCACAAGGGTCTAATATCTGAAGGACAATGGGAAAGTGATGACCACACACGCGCTGGGGCTTATGATCTTTTGATCTGTTCCTTGGGTATCTTGCATAACTTCTACTCATATTTGTAGCGATTGCATGCAAGTGCAGGGAGAATGCCGAAGCATCGACCCAGACTAAACCCCCAGACCTGCATCATGGCATGGTCAGAGGGCTGGTCGCCCGGTGACTTGAACAAACGCGGGCAAACATACGTGCAAACAGGCACTCAGGTAAATGCGAAAGATAACAGTTTCATTAAGTTTGCTAAGAAATGTACGTACATGGCTACAAAAAGAAGAAAGAAGGAAACAAAGAAAACAAGAAGGGCCACCCGGGCCATCATTCTTCATCGGCGACTTGGATGTGCCCGGCGTCGTCCTCCGCCTCCTCCTCCGCCATTGCCGTGTCGAGGGCCGGGTCCTCCACCGTCATCAGCCCCGCCACGTACTCCGAGGCTTCGCGCACATGAGCTTGTGCCTGGGCCTCGTCGCCTTCGATGCCAACCACGGTGGACTTGGCATCAAAGGAGGCGTCGCGGCTGGCGCAGCAGGCCAACACGTACCCCGTAGTGGCGATGGCGACCTCCCGCCCTTCTCTGGTGAAGCGGGCAGACAAGGCGGGGGGCAGTCCGGTGAGGGCGTCGGCGACGTGGGTGACACTAAGGGCGTACTGCATCGCCAAAGACTCCAGCGGATTGCTCAGCTCCACCCCTAGGGGCCGCAGGCTCCTAACCATACGGTTGTACGCAGGGCGGAGCATGACAGTGAGGTTGTGCAGCGAGCGGCACAGTTCATCTTCAGCCCGCTTCTGTCTCGCCTCGGCCTCCTTTGTCCAAGCGAGCAGGGCTGCCGCACTCGCCTTCTCCTGGGCGAGCAGGGCCACCCCTCTCTCCCTCTCCTGCGCCAACTCTTCGCGTAGTCGCCCTATATGCTGGCTCAACTACGCCTCTTGTTGGGTGGCCACCGTGAAGAGGGTGCCCATTGAAGCATGAACGCTGCCAAGCTCGGTGGCAACCTTCGCTAATCGAGAGGGGGCAGCAAGGGCGCTCGATGAAGAAATCATGGAGGTCTTGCATCGGCGACGTCCCCATGAACCACTTTTGGAGCGCTGGACGAACCACGGATAGGATCCCCAGTGGCTTCGGTGGGTGCCTTGCTTTGCGAAGCACTGCTGGGAGCTGTCCTTGGGAGCGCCGGGAAGCGGAAGGAGGATGCAGGCAGGTTAAGCCCTCCCTGAGGAGCAGTGGAGAGGGCTCTCGATGCCGGTGGAGCAGGTGCAGACGAAGTCAGCGCCGAGGCAGGAGCGAAAGATGTCACTACAGTGGATGAAGATCCCGTTCCAGCCTTGCTCGAAGGCGCGATGGAACTGGAAGGGTGGCCGTCTGATCATCGGTGCGGGGCCTCTTAGGGTCTGCACCCGAGGCATCCGAGGAGGACGACCGCTTGCCCGCACTCTGGTCGTACACCGGGGCAGGGTCCCTAATCGTTAGTGGGCCGCGAGGCGGCAGCGTCGCGGACCCGGTGGAATCCATCGCTGAGAGCGACTAGACGATCCGGAGACGCTCCGCGAACTCCAGATCGCACAATGGCCGGGCTTTGGCCGGGAAATTTGAACCGCCTGGCATTGGCGGGACCAGCCCGCCTAGCCACTTGACAATGGAAGGGGAGTCCAAATTTCTTGCGCCTAAAGAAAGAGAAAGGGTTACCAACTGATGGCGACCACATGAAATCAGAAGAAAAGAATAACAGAAACTTACGACGCGGGTAGTTACGGGTTATGTCATCGTCACCCGTATACTGCCACACCGGTCGAGCACACCGGCGCAGGGGCTGATCCTCCGGGTCACGAAGTCCCAGACTACCAGTGCGTCGGTCAACCCGAAGTCCTGTAGCCGGTCGATACGGGCCACTATTGTTTGGAGCTCCGCCGTCTCGTCAACGGGCGAGCCCCAGTTCTCATTGGCCTCCGCCGGCGTGGAGGGCATCCCCAGGGCGTCAAGGCTGCTATCGTCACTGGCATATAGCCAGTCGCTCCGCCACGCCTTCCAGTTGGTCTTCGTCTGGAAGGAGATGTAGCGGGAGGCTGATCCGTCGTGAAGACGGATATGGCAGCTCCCCACGACCCCACCATCAGTGGAGCCACGAAGAATGTAGAAGTATCGGAAGAGAGGAAGATTCAGCATCACCCCCACGAATATTTCGCAGAGGTATGCGAAGGTGGAGAGGATGAGGACGGTGTTGGGGGTGAGGTGAAGATGGTGGATTTCGTAGAAGTGGAGAACGGTGAGGAAAAATTCGGAGAAAGGCGGGACCAGGCCCACCAACAGCACCCAAGAGAAGACGACAATCTCCCTGGCTTCACACCATGGCATGGAGGTGCTATGGCGCAATCGAAGAGAACCCTCGGGAGCGATCCGAGAGAGCCTCGTTTGCCTCTCCCCGTCAACAGTTGAAGTAGGAAAAGTTTGTGCTATTGGAACGAAGCAAGGTCTGGGGACAAGGAAGTTGAAGCAACAAAGGAAGAAGATGAACAAGTCGAAAAAGAGCATGAACTGCCAGTCCTTGGTGCGCGTATTAATAGGGTTCTTGCGCTGGCGGTTCACGAAAAGACAAAAGTGCGCGACGCTTCAGGTCCCGAGAGAATGTGGCGGAAGAGGAGAGGACTGGAGCGGTTGCAAACGCTGGAGTGGTGGACCCGTCCGGGAGCACGTCAGCATTAAAGAGGTCTAAAAGGGCTGGCGCGCACTCCAGGATGGGCCCAAGGGCTACTGTCGGCATACTTTATGCCAAGGTACCCTCTCCGCCACTGTCAAAAGGGGCCACAGGTGCCGAAGCATGATAGCCTGGTGAGCAGGTGGGCGATCAGGCCCTGCTACCAGGCGACCACATCACGTGGTGGCCTGGAAAGCAGGTGGGCGATCAGGCACTGCTGCCAGGCGACCGCGCCGTGTGGCAACCTGGCGTGGCGACTGGCGGCGGTGGGCGATCGAGCCTGCTGCTGGGCGATTCATGCCATGTGGTAGCTGGCGAGTAGGTGGCGATCAGCCCTCTCACGGGTGACCACATCGTGTGGTGGCTGGCGGCGGTGGGCGTCGAGCCTGCCGCCGGTGATGCCCAGCGTGGCGGCTGGCGGCCGGTGGGTGATCGTGCCCTCTCGCAGGCGGCGCCTCGCGTGGCAACCTAGCGAGCTGGTGGGTGATCAGGCCCTATTGCCGGGCAACCACGTTGCGTGACAGCCTAGCGAGCAGGTGGGCGACCAAGCCCTGCTGCCAAGCAGCTGGGCTACATGGTCGATTGAAGGAGTCAGAAGGTACTTGGGAGTACACCGTCGGGTAGGCATGAAGACGTACGTCGGCGGAATAACAGAGCTTTACCCCGAAGTCTTCTCCCCCGACACCCCGTGTCAGAACCATTAAATGTGCATGGCTTCGCTGACGGCATGATAGCTTTTCCCTCTATCATCCTGCACCTAACCAGTCACATACAGGTCACTTCCCGGGCGGACTAGGTGGAGTTGGACGATGGTGCAAAGAATGAGGCCAGAGGATGGGGCTACAGCGACTGATGTAATAAATGAAGTGTAATCATTGTGATGTCATCCTTCTCACATGCCCGAGCCAGCCCGGCCTATATAAGGGGGCACGGTGCATGAGGAGGGGAGAGGACCAGAGGGAAAGGAGGAACGACCAGAGAACTTAGAACTGACGAAAACTGGGAGAGCTCAAGTAGAACCTGGGGTGTGAATTGTGTACTTGTAATCCCCCTAAAACATATTACAAGAGCCAAAGCAGGACGTAGGGCTGTTACCCACATCGGAGGCTTGAACCTGGGTATATCGACGTGTTCTTTAATTCTTGTTTGTGTGAATCCCTCGAGAGAGCCCATAGGTGTCCGTCCATGAAGATCCTCTCTATCGAACCTTGGATCCCTTCGAGGCATAATAGCTGGCCAGCGAAAAATACCAACAACACATTTGGGGAAAAGAACACCGTGTGTCAATGTGCCGGCACCAGCGTGCACGGGAAGGCTTAAATGGTGATGGCTAGGATTTCAATGGCTACGCCCTCTGATCTGCCCTGTTGCAACCGTGAACTCCCTTTAAATAGCCACCCCTCCCTCACAGTGGAACCCTACATTAGGGCCCAACTAAAGGGCAAAGCCCACTTGACCCATTAGTGACAGATCCAATCCGTACCAATATATTCTAACCCCTCAAGTGTGTGACCCTGTAGGTTCATGTAAATTTGGACATGACTTGGAAACAACTTTTCAACCAATAATCGATAGCAATACCTAGCAGTACATATTGATTCCCAAATATCCATAAAGCATCGGATGAACCTACTATAGTGTGATGATGTCATGTTCCCTTTTCTTCATGATATCAGATCGAGCTCAAGGCGAGAGTCATGTCATCCTATGACAGCTCGATCTCTTCACTCATACTGTAGTGGAATAATTTATCTGGATTGACTCTCAATCACATTTGGCATGGCTATGCACTTCCTTAATCCATCTACCTCAAGGGGCCCAAAGATATCTCTCTGTTATATAGGAGGAGCAAATTCCATCTCGATCATTCATGTACCTCAATATGTTTCATAGTAAACTTGAAAGCTTCCTTTACAACTACCTGGTTAAAGAATAGCATTTGGTAGCTCCAAAGTAAACCATTACACATCTAGGAAACCAATGACGATCTCAGGTCTAAAGAACATACATATACTATGCAAGAGACCAACTGATGACACATAAGAATATATAACAATTCTCGCAGTGTCTCATATGGGTCTATCCGATGCATGTTCTCTAACATGTGTCCATATCATTGATTAGATATCTACATGTCTCTATGACCTGTGAATTATGGTCATCAATCAATACATGTGCTGATCTGTGAAACATAATCGTACTATATTATGATAACCAATCCAGGGATAACTTGAATAACTTCGATATATGGAAAAAGTTGCACGAACAAGTCACATACTTATTGATTAATCCAATCGATATTTATTCAAAGGACAAATAATTATGTTGTTCCATAAATATAAGGCGTGATACAATCATCTCTATGATTGCCTCAAGGGCATATCACCAACAATTCCTCCTCCATAGGTTGTGGTAAGAGTGAGTACATAAAGCACTCAACAAGTTGTGCACATAATGCAGGATTATTATAACTACATGCAAGGCTTATTCCAAAAGAATGGCTATCATGGCTATTGTGCAGTAAAGTAGCATTTTAGTTGAATACATTAAATAGATGGAAATAATAGTAAAAAATAACAATAATAATAAAGCTTTGCAGTATTTCTCAAAATAAACTAGTACATAGCCTAAACCAACTTCCATGATACCTTCATTGGCACACAGCCTCCCTTCCTAGGTTTTATTTATAAAACTTAAACCTTGTGTGAAATTCCTGAACATTGTATATAACCGAGGACATGGCTATTTGAATAGATTGACACTTTGTAGAGGTTATACCTTTACCTGCAAGATATTATCAATCTTATAATGTCGACCAAAATATGTACCCTTCTATGTGCAACTAAGAAGATCATAATAAAACTTTCAAAAACACTATCTGAACATAGAAACTTCTGATAAGTCTATTCTCACTATTCATCCCTCACACAAAGCAAAAGAATAAGAGAGACTCATCGTGGAACTAGGAACAATCAATGTTCAAGATAGAGCCACTGCAACACACATCTTCCCTAGCCATGCACATAGCTTGGTTTCCTCCTAAGGTATCATATGTCAAGACTTGGTAATGTACAAAGCTAGATCTAGCCCATAACAGACATGTAGTTATATGATTGTCCCAATTCAATGGCCTCAAAATGTTAAGTCCTTAATTGACCGATGCAAAACTTCCAATTATTCTCAGGAACAAATTTCAAACAATTCACACAGAATCTCCAATTCAATATCACATAGGCCCACCTTGGCATGCAGCCTCTTGCCACTTTCCTCAATCTAAGTCATTTACTACCCCAGTTGATTATTGTGCAACATATGCCATCAACAACTCAACATCATTGTGTGACAATAGATGACACACACGTTTTATAAACATGTTCTATATATCATTAGTCAAGTTTGAATTTGCACTTCTAAAAGATATCAGTTATTCGTGGCATTGCTAAGCATACTAAATACGATATAACCAACTCACGTTGGCATATATTAGCAACCAATTAATAATTATCCATCCTAGGGTGACAAATAATATGGCATAGCAAATGGCAAGATAGTTATAATTCAAATGGGTTGAATAAATAATTACTAAATTATTTGAAAACAATATAATGTGAAATATCATGCAATTGATTAAAACAAATATAATTTTTAAAACTGGGTTCAACATAATCAAAGTACAACTTGCCTTGGAGCAACTCTTGATTTTGATTTGGACCTTGAATTTGAGTCAACTCTTTACTTTTGAATGCTCCAAGCACTTGAACATTTAAGAAAAATGAATATTGAAAACCAAAATAAATACAAAATAGAGATAAGACAAACTCCAAAAATCAAACAAAATTCAACAAAAGGTAGAGCTTGAATTTGGATAAATTTATAAATTTGAATGGGCTCAGTCATAGTTCATATAAAGAAAAATGAACTTTGTAAGGTTCACTAGACAAATAATCAGAAAAAGAGAAAAAAATAGAATATTCCTTCTTGAGAGGCTGACTTGTGGGCCCTATCCTTTTTAATTAAAAATCATTTTTTTGAATTTTATGAAAACCACAGGGAGCTGACATGTGGGCCTCTGGTCCATAAACTGAGTCCATGGATCATGGCTCTAGTCTACGGTGGACTTGGCTCACAAACATGTCACATTGACATGTGGGCCCCACGTGTTAGAGACATGGCTCATGGTAGACTAAGTCCGCACATAGATCTATTATCCAAATGGCATCGTTGTCAGCATAACGTGGCATGCCACATTAGCTCCTTGTCGACGCCACGTCAGTAAGACAGTGTAGGAACCTAGGGTTAGCAATGGCGATGAGCAAACTGTGGCACTATGGTGACTTCAGTTATTGCATCTAGAAGCTCTCAACATGGCACACCTGGTGGCATGGACGGCACGACCAATGGTGACACAAAGCAAGAGAAGCGGTACTGGCATGGGCTCCAAAGATTCTACAACCTACGAGCTCGCTCCCGACAAGATGGTGCGCACATTAGAGAGAACATAGGACGATGATGCTAATGGTATGGACCAAAGGCTTAGAGACTCATTGGTGATGGAGATTTGTAGCTTTTGTGAAATTCCAGATTCCAATGAAACGACAGCTTGAGGTGAGTAGGTCTAGGGCTTTAGATGACGTGCTCAAGGCGATCCTAATGTGCACCTTAAATACCCCTCACAGTCCATGTAGAGCTTGAGATGGCTACCATGTTCACGATGGTACAGCTCAGACATAGAGTTCATCACTTGCACACAGAAGACGGGTTTGACAGGTGGGTCCTACCTATTAGTGACTCACATGTGGCATGGGCTGACGGATCAGGCTGGCTTCTAGGGTGCAATGTTGGGCTAGGCCATGCAGCAAACTTGGACCAAATGGACTGGCTTTCGATCTAAAAGCTTTTCCAATATTTATAAATACTTTTCATTTAAAAAATATAGAGAATGCAAATAAGATCAAAATAAATAGCAAATAAGTTGGGAAAATTCCAAAAAAAATAGGTAAAATACTTTAGAGCATATTGAACCCAAAAAATGATTTTGGAAATTTTCTCTAAAACATTAATAATATTAAATCCTTGGAAAAATTTGCATTAAGGTTTAATTAGTAATAAGAGTTCCAAAAATTCTCAAAAATGCTAAAATAAATAAAACCAATTCAAAGGTGCAAATTTTGGGATGTTATACACCTTTTTCACTACCAACATGTACAATTCTTGACCACTGCGCTGAGTCGGACATGGACTTGCCTGATGAAGACTTACCAGCTCCAAGTTTAGCTTGGGGTATGTTCGCGTAAACACATGCCATAGTAGCATCAGTTGGTTGCCTTGTTCAATTAGACTACACAAGGTACACCGTGTATGAATATGGTGTAGGCTCATCATCTGGCCAACAAGCACGATAGATTAATTAGATCTCAAACTATTTTGAAAGCAATTCTATACATAAAATAACATGCCTAATTTAAATCAACATAGCAATTTTGCAAAACTGTGTTCAATATGATCAAAGCACAACTTGCCTTGTAAAAGCTCTTGTTCCTACTTTGGACCTTGCTCTTGGTTCAATGATTCCTCCTCGGATGCTTCAAGCACGTCGACATCTACGTGTATCGAGAGAAAACACTAATTTGACACTAAAAGAGAGAGCAAACAAACTCTAAAAATAAAATAAAATTCAAGATTAAATAGATCTCGATTTTACCAATGTTTAAAAATTTTGAATCGCCTTAATCGGAGCTCATATGTAGGAGAATGTGCTCACAAAATTTTGAAATAAAAGAAATCAGGAAAATAGAAAAAACTAATTTTTCTAAATTATTTTTATATTAAAAAATTAGATTAATGATGTCATGCTGACATCATGGATATTTTTAATTTCAACCAAATTAAATTTCTAAAGAAAATCTAATTATGATGTCATCGTCGACGTTAGCAACCACATGGACCAATCATGCGTTGACATGTGTCTCCGATGCATGGACCTGGTCCACAGTGAACCCAGTCGATGGCTTCTTGGCTACCGTGCATGCCGCCTTGGCTACCGTGCATGGCATGCAGTGGCACACGTAGAGGCACCCACAGCTAAAATGTGGCGTTATCCTGATCATCCACGTGACATCTGCCAATTGCGATTGAGCGCGCGGTGGCGATGGTGACTCTAACACATGGCAGACCTGGCAAACATCAATGCAGCATGATCCTAAACGCACAATGCAGATCGGATGGCCATGATACTTTGAAGCACGTGATGGTGGTGTGGCGACACAACTCACTAGAGTTGGGGACGAAGGCCTTGCACTACGGAACGACGACTTCAAGTGGCGACTCCGATGCAGCGTGACACGGGGGTCACAGATTCGGCCTCAACCATGGTGAAGTTGGCTTGGCAGTGGCAAAAAATGGCAAAATCCATGGTGGTCGTTCTCGGTGAACTTCGATGAGCTCGCACGACCAAACGATGACACCTCAGGCTTCAAGCTCTAGGTCTAAACTTCAGTGCAGAACAGGGAGTGCGGCACGGGGTGTAGTGCCTTAAATAGGGCCCTTGACTTTCATGCACAGGGTAGAAACCAGAACCAATGGGGTGGCGGAATCCTATTCTGAGACAGCGGTGGCTTCGCAAGTGAGACAAAATCCTAGTTGTCCATGCATCCCGATCCGACGAACTCCACGACTCCAAATGTGACACGATCTCGATCACACACGCGTACTCAACCGATGACTGAGATATGCCATAACTATGATTTGGATCTTATCCAATCATAGCCACATCGGATCTTATCGAATCATAGCCGCATGATCTAACTCGACCCAACAGCTCTTACGCATGGCGATATGGCTAGATCCTAGCCACCGGATCAAGATCCAATGGCAACAATCATTAGGGTTATGGTTTACGTGGGTGAGCAGGCTAGCATGGGCTAGCGGCATAGGTTAGGTTGGCGCAAATCAGGGTGGGCCCGCATGGGTTTGGCCCAATTCTATTTAAAAGCCTTTTCTTTTATTTTAATTCCAAAAATAGAATAATTCATATAAATAGTAAAAATATCAAAAAAATTCCTAAAAATCTTTTAAGACATTAGGAACTCAAATAAAATATTTTTAGCAAAAGTTTATTTAAACTTTCCCAATTAAATAATTTTCATAATAGGCCATATTCAATAGTAATAAATAAATCCAAATAAATTCCAAAAAAATTCAAAAATTCAAAAAATGCAGAAACAACCATATTAAATCCAAATGAGCCAAAAATTGGGATGTTACAAACCCCCCTAACAAAATCTTGACCCCAATATTTATTGCTGATTAGAGAAATAGGTTAGGAAACTCTGCCTTTAGATCTTCCTCATACTCCTAGGTAGCTTTACTTTCTGCATGATTTCTTCACTATACTCTACAAAAAAGCAAATTGACTTATTTCTTGTCTTGCACTCTATTACATCCAAAATCTTAATCGACTGCTCCTTGTATGTCAAATTTTCTTGCAAATTAATTGTCTCCAATGTTGTCTACTCTGTTAGCACTCGAAGACACTTCTTAAGTTGAGATACATGCAAAATATCATGTACTCCTACCAATGACTATGGCAACTTCAACTGATACGCAACCTCTTCACGACAGCTCAAGATTTTGAATGGAGTAACATATCTTGGTGTAAGTTTTCCTTCAGCGTGAAACCTTTTGACTCCTTTAAGAGGGGTAACTCTAAGATACACAAAATCATCTGGCTCAAAACTTAGCTCTTGTCAATGATTATTAGCATAACTCTTTTGTCTCGACTGAGCCACTTTCAACCTTTCTCTGATCATGGCAATCTACTCTTTAGCTTGATCATGGCAATCTAGTCTTCAGCTTCCTTAAGAATATCAGGCCCAAATACAAGAGGCTCTCCTGTCTCATTCCAATTCAACGGAGTACAACAGGGATGATTATACAAATCTTCAAATGGAAACATCTGCAAACTTGCCTGATAATTGTTGTTATAACTAAATTCTATGTACGACAAATATTTGTCCGATGATGTGTAGCATAAGTTAAAGAACAAGCTCTGAATATATCCTCTAGAATATGATTAACCCTCTCAGTCTGACCATCTGTCTACGGATGATATGTTGTGCTAAAATTGAAACGCTTACCCATAGCTTCATGAAACTTACCTCAAAATCTTGAGGTAAATTGGGTACCTCTATCTAACACTATCTTCTTTGGCACACCATGTAAACATACAATCCTTGCTATGTGTAGTTCTGCCAAACAATCTCTAGAATAAGTCGTCTTAATTGGTATGAAATAGGTAACTTTGGTCAAATGATCAACCATGATCCATATAAAATCATAACCACTCTGGGTTCTAGGTAAACCAGTAATAAAATTCATACCAATTTCCTCACAAACTAGTAGATCTTTGATGCATTGCCTTCACCCTCTGGCATACGTCACACAAATCAACATGCTCAGTGACTTCACACTTCATATTAGTCCACTAAAATCTCTCCTTAAGATCCTGATACATCTTAGCACTACCAGGATGAATTGAATACTTTGAATCGTGAGCTTCCTCCAGAATTAACTGCTCAAGCTTCTTTTTGTTAGGTGCACATATTTGACTCTTGAACCACATAGTACCTTGATCATCCAGCATAAAATCTTTGGCTAAGCCTTCATCCTTCTTAGATTTGATTCTACTGATCTTTCCATTGTCCTTCTGACTTTCTCTTATTTGATCCTCTAAAGTCGGCTTTACTTCCAATGTAGCTAAAAATCCTTATGGAACAACTTTCAATATCAGCTTAAGAAATTTCTTACATAATTTTGATTGATCACCCAACACTAGCATGTCAGCACTACCTTTACGACTCAAAGCATTGGCTACCACATTAGCCTTACTAGGATGAAAGTGAATTTCCACATTGTAATCCTTTACTAACTCTAACCATCTCCAATATCTCATATTAAGATCTGACTAAGTAAATATATACTTTAAACTCTTGTGGTCCGTGTATATCTCACATATATTTCTAATGAGATAATGATGTCATAACTTTAAGGCATGCATTATGACAACTAATTCTAAATTATGTGTAGGGTAATTCTTTTCATGTGGCCTTAATTGCCTTAACACATATACCATAACCTTGTCATTCTACATCAATACATATCCAAATCCTTGTTTGGAAGCATAACAATATATATCAAAGCTACTCTAAACATCTAGCAATACTAACACTAGTGCTATCATTAGACACTTCTTCAATTCCTGAAAACTCTTTTCGCCCTCTAGTGTCATGCAAACTTCTTCTCCTTTTTAAATAACTGCGTAAACAGCCTTGTAATCATCAAAAATCCCTCGATGAATAGACAGTAATACCCTACCATTTCCAAAAAAAAACTACAGATCTAGGTAACTGACTTTGGTTGCTCCTAGTGCAACACTGCTTCCACTATGCTTGGATCAAAAGCGACTCCATTAGCAGTCATCACGTCAACTCCCTTTTTCCAAAAATCACACTTACTAGACTTAGCATACAACTGTTGCTCTTGTAGCTTTTCAAGGTCTAATCTTAAATGTTTCGCATGCTCTTCCTCCAACTTGAAGTAAACAAGAATGTCATCAATGAACACAACTATAAACTAGTCTAAATATTCCATGACAAATTTATTCATCATGTTCATGAAATATGCAGGAGCATTGGTCAATTCAAAAGATATGACACTAAACTCGTAATGTCCATATCGCGAGAGAACGCGGTCTTAGGAATATCTTGTGCACGACTCCTCAATTGATGATATCCTGATTGAAGATCTATCTTAAAAAAACTCCAGCTCCTCTTAACTGATCAAATAAATCATCGATTTTGGGTAGCGGATATTTATTCTTGATCGTCACTTCATTAAGTGCATGATAATCAATACATATACTTAAACTTCCATCTTTTTTTCTAACAAACAGAACAATGGCTCCCCAGGGTGACAAACTAGGTCTCACAAAACCTTTCTCTAGCAACTCCTCAATCAGCTTATTCATCTCTACCAACTCATCGGTAAGCATTTGATACAGTCGTTTTGCTATTGGTACTATACCAATGTCGGGACCTGAATATACAAATCAGAACCCTCTGTGTACTCAGCACTAGTCTAGGATCACACTAGTGCATATACACTCAACATAGATGAATATGACAATTATACTCATCGACAACATAAATAAATACTTCATCAAATTTAATATAACTGTTATAAGACCTTATAGTCCACCTTAAATGAATACGCCACGTAGTGCTAAGACTAAACAATAAATAAACTGTAGTGAAAATAAACTTATTCGTAGTAACCCTTCAATTGGCCACAAGCAACAACAAGGTTCACACCCTATTTGTCCGCTTCTTCCTAATACTCCTCCTCAAAAGCAGGCGTAGCCTCCTCTCCAACTGGTGATTAACATAAATTTAAAATTAATGATTTTATGAAAATACATTTAATGAAAATTAAAGTGTTGTAGTTCTGATATGCCAGTCTAGATCATTCTAAATATATTAATTGTCAAGTTATAGAAAATTTGATTTCATAAATTCTAAAATATCACTTAAAAAAACAAAAATAGTATTAAGTTATGATTCAAAAGATATATTTTTGAGTAGTGCTTCCATACTTTTCCTTCTAATACAAGTTGCATAAATTGTGAAGGAAGCGAAGGGATAAGTAATCACAATCTACCCTTCATTAATGTTTTAATATTTGTACAATTTTAAAAAAGAAAAAGCATATAAGTACCACATAGAAGTAAGTATCTTAAAAGATGATGCATACCAATGATTAAAAAATTGACTACCACTTCATAAGAGAGAGAGATGGCTCGGTTGCCATCCCCGAAGGGTGCTCCCTCTATTCTAAATTGTCTGACTGTTCGAAACATTCTTTTTTTAACTGATGTTCTAGTATTTCATGGTGATACTGTCTCCTATGTCAATTTAGGTTCTTGTGTTTCTACCAAGACAAATCTACAGAAGACTATATTGCCTATCTTTATTATATATTTTAATGGTGCGTCTTACTCTAATCTATGGTAGTAAATGAAATTAGAAATAGTTAAAGGGATAGATATAGAAAAAAATGTTATTACCTCCGTTCTTAAATAGATGATGTTTTAAAATTTTGCACTTCAACCAAGACATATGTAGAAATGACCAAATCGCCCTCATTCATATGCTCACTTATTGTTCGATGGTGTGTGTTACTCTATTCTACAGTAATAAATAACATTGAAAATAATGAATGGTAGGGGTATGTAAAGGAAAAAACAGTTAAAAATTGTCTCAACACTACTACAAAAAACCCTTTTCTTGCCGACCTATCACCGCCGGTTCTAACCAAATCGGTAGTGAAAACACTATCACTACCAGTTCATAAGTTAGACCGGCACAAATACTCGATCGAAGAAGAACCGGTAGTAATAGTCTCTTCTCATTGCCGGTTCTAAAAAAACCGACAGTGATACTATTACGTCGGTTCTTCTTAAGAATCGGCAGTGATAAGTTATTATCACTGCCGGTTTTTAAAAAGAACCTGCAGTGATAATGAAGGAAGTACCACTGCCGGTTCGAAATCCTAACAGGTAGTGATAATATTTTTGAAAAATCGTAACTTTTTTATACGGAGTCAGATGGAGACAAAATTTATATGCAAATTGTAACTTTTTGTAATACTGCAAAAAACAAAACCTCATCTCTCCTTTCCTTTTTGTGTGGCTGAAAAATCTTGGTGGGCGTGAGATTTTTCTTCCCGCCCTGTCTCCTCCCCAGCCTCATCTGGCGTCTCCCCCAGCCGACCCCCCAGCGCCCCAGGCCTCCTCTTGGCGCTGCCCTTGGCTTCTCCCCCGCCTGCGCCTCCTCTCCAGAAAATCGACGGCAAAGATTAGCGGCGGGAAGAGCGGCCGCCCTCATCCTCCTTGGCGGCACCTCCCCTGCTGCTGCTCATCCCGGCCACCGTGACCCCTCCTCCAAGAGGGTCTGCGCCCCCTTCCTCCTCCTGTCGTCTCCCCTGCCGTCTCCCCTGCGCTCTCCCTTCTGGCTCGGCCTTGAAGAGACCCAAGAAGAATGGCGACCCTCTTCTCTGGCTCGGCGCCATCTTCTTCCCCCTGCCGAAGCAAGCAAGCGGCAGTTCGACAAGCAACCGAAGCAACCAGCTGAGAATCAGGCGTCGCCTGGCCGAGCCCCTAGCCCCCTCATTGTTGGCTGACTGAACACACCCCATGGTGGCCTCCTTCCTCTCCTCCTTTGTGGTAAGTGGAGGTGAAGTTCTAGTGTGGATGAATGATTGTAGTCAAGGTGTTTGATGAAATGTATGCTCAATGTATAGAGGTTTCTTTGTGCACGCCATGTGTTTGATGTAATGCCTAGAAGGTTTTTGGTATGGTATCATAGTGATTTAAGTGTGCGAGTTGAGACATGGGATTGGTAGGCAAGAATCGATGCATTACTAAATTGTGTGCGTGCTTATTTATATATCCATGCTGCTAGTTCTATTTTCTTGTCGTGAGCATGAGAAAAATTGTGAGGTCTGATTACATGTGGGGTTATCTGTGTTTTGTGTTCATTAGGGTAAGTATGCATAAATGGATGAGCTTGTGAGAATAAGAATCAACGTATCGCCGAATTTTGTGTGTTGGGGCTGTTGACTTACTGATGTTTGTGGTTTCCTATTGACTCTAATCTCTTGTGTCAGTATTGAACCTATATATGTTGATCCAATGTATAGACTTGCGTAGGTTGGGATATCTTGTATGCACTGGCATTGTAAATTTTACAGTGCAATCTTATGCCCTTACAATAGGATTAGCTCAACTACCATGTGTCTTTGTATAAGGGTCTGACTTCTTGTGATTAAGACATGTATGTGCATGTTGAAAAAATAATAATAAAATAAAATAAATAATAATAAATACTATGTTTAATAAACGCGAGTGGATTTAGATATAGAGGATGCGTACTGGACTTCTGTGATTTAGTGAAGCATGTTTACTAGCAAGAGTTGCATATTGTCTAATATGTATATGTGTTTAAGTATCCGACAATCTAGCATAATATGATCATAATGCTTGCTATTGTTTAGATGATGAATATGCATGATTAAGGGCTAAGGCAGCTGCATGTTGAAATATAACCATGACTAAGTGCATTGTCCAACACCACCTACCGTTGGTCATTGGCTAGAGGGTGGGATTAGTAGGATCTAATTAGCTCTATCCTTATTAGCTTTTACCCGATGGTGCTATAAAATATTCATGGTTTAATTTGAAAGGTTTTAGTTTTTTTAATCTCTCAATGGAATGCTTGAACTGCCATGTTCTTCCTTATCGTAGAGTAAATGGAAATATCAATGTATGTTTAAGTTGGTGTATTATCCCGAGTCAAGGTTGATTAAAGCTACCCATGGGGATTTAGATACACAAGGCTTCTGTGTTGCGATTGATTGATTGATTGGTCGGTAATTTGTATCTGTGCTTGATGTCTGATTTTCAGGAGGAGTGGCCTCTTCTTCCCACGCCACTCCACTTCCCGCGGTTTAAGGCAAGTACATCGAGTTGTGTGCTTAATTGAGTTGTTCGTTATCCATTATCTGTTCATGGCTAATCTCTATTGATTGTGGAAAGTATGAGTTATATTGGTGATCGTCCCTTTGAGGGCGTGATTAGCTATTGGATTCGAGTGGTCATTAGTAGGCCTTAATCTTGGTAAGTTTACTATTCCTTTGTAATATTGCGTTGAGTAGCGAGTATAGAATGCGTGGGTACTCGTGGTTAATTTACAAGAGTTGTATTTAATCGCGTGCTGCGTCTGGGAATGGAATTGACTATGTGTGCGAATCGATTAGATGTTCGTTATTATGGTTAGGCTAACATGGATGTTGAAATCATGAGAATGGCTTGGTTGTGGCCATAGTTTGTGAGTATGGTGTTTATAAGAGTAATGTTATAAATATAGAGAATATGCATAAGAATGTGGGGAATGGCATTTGCATAAGTGCATTCATGAAAAGTGCATTGAGCCTGGTCGGTGAGAAAGTCATATGAAAAATATGACTAATCCGGAGTGCTCAGAGATCCTACCCCGTAGTCCCATCCACTGGCATGGATGGGAGCGAGAAAGCGTGGGACCCGCTCTTGGGTAGCGGGCAAGTCTGTTCGACAGGCCCTTCCACGGATGGTTGGGTTTGAGGGCACGCATCGACGGGTGGTGCTCAGCAATACCAGTATGTGCTACGCAAAGAGGCATGATGCATTGCATTGCATTGCATAAATGAGAATGTGAATGAGAAAGTATACTCGTTGAAAAGTGCATTTGAGCCTGGAAACATATCGCATTGCATAGCCTTGCAAGTGTGGGTTGCAGTGATGGTAAAGGAAGGTTGAACCGAATTCGATGAGTTAGCGCATTTCATTACCGTGCAAATTATGTGTATGAATAGCGTGGAGGAAAGTCGAGTTGTGAACTCAACTAAAAGTAATGTTTCTTTGGCATTGAATGGTTTATTATCAGGTTGATGACTTGATTGCGGCAAATTTGTGGTATGATCATGTTGTTGCTTTAAATGGGTACAACTGCGTATTGTTCGGATGTTGTCTCATTCGTACTACTTGCTCTTGTGTTCATGCTTTTGTTTAGTTGATAAATTGGAATTTGTTATACTCGTGTACTTTGCTGAGTTTGTACTCACGCTTATTATTTAATGTTTGTAGGTGTATTGAAGCCGGCATGCAGGGACGGGGGTAGTAGCACAATCACTTTGCATCATCACTATCCCATCATGTTAATTTATAATTTTGATCTTTATAGCTCGTGAAAATTTTTTGTAAAAGGTTGTTTGCGGTTATGTTTAATGAGTCCTGTCCTGTAATATTTATGTGGAGTTGATTAATTTCTATTGGACGTGTGATGGGTTAACTAAGGACACGCTAGAATGATATCGATAAGCGCTATGTTTTACATCTGCGAGTGGATGTCCTAGTTTTAGGGAGGTGTTTGCGAAATTTTTAATAATTTTGACAACCTTCTAGTTATTCGATTGCTTTGAAATATTTATTCCTAGCGATTTGTAATTGTTGGTGCTAGAGGTGTAACATTAGGGCACGGGTGCGAGGTGTTACTGATTGGTATCAGAGCGGGCTTCAGGTCCGTGGTGCTTGAGTGTAGTGAGTAATTCTAGAATGAATTAAAATTTTGCTGTATGAAAATAGAAACATGGTTTAGGTTGAAACTTTAAAATGTGACGCTAGGGCAACAACCTTAAAACTTGAGGTAGAATGGTTAATTAATTTAAAAACTTGACACACTCTGATGCACAGTAGGATGGGTATGGGTACATTGCATTGCGCCTAAGTGTTGAGTGCTAAATTTATTGTTGCATATTGCTTTAACTATGAAAGGACCGTTGGAATCAGTACGCTTATGTTCATGTAATTGATTAAGCCGAAAGGTTTCAACCTTGTTCTTTTGGTCGAGTTGTGGGTCTTACTTGTGGGTGGGACTGGTTAGTGCCACCCCTTGCTGTTTGGGAAACCTCTCGTTCTTGAGTCGTCGTTTTCGTGGAGTAGTTTAGAGGGTAAGGAGGGAAGGTTGGTTTCTTTGGCTTTCGATGTTTGGAGTTAAAGAGAAAAGCTTAGCAATGAATCCTTTTGGAGTGCTTTTATTGTTGTGTTCAGTTTTGTTGGATTCTTTGGTTTTTGTTAGTTATCGTGGGTTGCCTTGTGGAGAAAACTATTGTAGTTGTTGTTATCTCCCTTTACGGAACTTATTGAAGTTTTCTTGGTGCAAAAACTTAAATCATGTTGATCTTCGGTGTCAAGGTTTTATCGAGAAGTTGGGTTGATCATCTAGTTTTTCCCATGTATCTCTTTTCCTTTCTAGAAGTTGTTTCCTGTTGGAGTTTGGGAATTCAAGAGTCGAATTCTCTTATGATTTATGGTTAAGTCTTTTGGAAAGAGAGATGGTTTTTGTTGTTGTTGTTCATTCTTAAGAATCGTGGTTTTTCTTTAAAGGTTGAGCATGTGACTCACGAGGATGTTCAAGGCGTTAAGTGTATGATGAGTAGTTGAACTTCTAGATAAGGAGGGTTATTGATTTTGTTAAAGAGAACTTGTTGGTTATTTAAAGACAACCACATTTATTGTATGGTACAGAATGACTAATTGGAATGGTAGGAGATTTTAAAGTGAAAAAGTTGATTAGAGTTATTCCAATGGTGGTGAATCATGAAAATTGATCGGAAGTGCGAGATTTGTATTCCGGTAAGTCTAGTATTGACCATGATTAAGAGGGTCTAGAATCTTCTATGGATGAATTTATCATAGCAAGGTGTTGATGTAAAGTACCAAGTATATTGGCGTAAAGACAAGAGAGTTGTTGGTTTATGTTGCTTATGGGTCAATTAAATTGTGGATCCACAAAATGAACTACTCGTTGTGAAATTAAAGAATGAATATATATATGGAATGGTTGTATGAATAATGGGTTTTTCCTTGTCTTTGACGAATGTCTATCTGGAAGTTTATCTATGGAAAGTAACTAGTGGTGGTTATATGAATAGGAGGAAAGTAAAGGAAGTTTGGGTTTTGTAACTTCCGTTCAAACCTGTGTACTTTTTAGGATTTGGTGAAAATGAAACATTTAATGGCTAGAGCATTGGAGTACTAGAAAGGATGAGATTTGAGATGAACCTTCCTTCGGTTCTGAGGATTTAAAATGAGGATGTAAGAGTCGTCATGGAAGTAATTGGTTGATGGAATTCGGAATATTTTATCTCATCAAACCACGGTAGTCTTTTGCTTTGGTTAAGAGAGATGGCCTGATTGATTTTGGTGGGATTTACGCTCGGAAAATGTAAGGCTGGATCGTGTTTTTTTTAGCGTGGGAACTGAGTTATTTTATGAGAGTTTCATAAGTGGTTTTGTTGGGAATAAGTTCCCATTTCTTGGGAGAAAAGATTGGTAATTGCACCCTGGATGTGTGACCCGGAATTTTGTCTTCTCTTCCAAATTGTGATTTTGGGTTAGCGTGAGAGGCTTTGCCTTGATTAAAGTAAGCTGGGTTCTTTCTTGGTTTATGAGAGCTTCTGTCAGCGATTTGTGTGGGGTTTCTCTTTTGAATGGGGTTTTCCCCCCTCGAGGTGAATTTTATTGCATTGATTTGAGAGTGGTAAACACTACAAGAAACAGGGGGAAATTCGTGGGTTTTTTTTAAATTCGTGGGAAAAAACCCACGAATTTATATATTTAAATTCGTCGGTTTACAAAAAACCCACGTATTTAATTAAATTCGTGGGCCCAAAACAAACCCACGAATTTATATTTTAAATTAAATGGTTTTTAACCGAAGCGCGATTCACGTAAATTGCTTACCGCCTAGCCCACGAATTTAACGGTGTCTTAACCTAGCCCGCTCTCTCTCTCTCTCTCTCTCTCTCTCGCCTCTCACACCCGCGCGTCTCCCTCTCTCTCTGTTCGCTTGCCTCTCACACCGCGCGTTTCCACGCCGCCGCCCTTCGCCGCACTGCCCTACACCCGCTTCGCCGCCCTTGCCCTTGCACCGCTGCTGCCCGCCCCTTAGCGCCGCCGCCACGCCGTCCCCGATCGCCACCGGCGCCGCGCCCTCGAGCCGCCGCCCCATCGCCGACCACCCGCCACCACCACTTCCGCTCCTTGTCGTCGCTGCTCGTTCACCTCTCCATGAGGCCGCCTCGAGACATACCTCCTAGCCCAGACCTCTCCGCGATCTCCCGCCCAAACCCCTCGCTCGGCGCCATGCCGTTCGTTCGCCGCGACATCGAGGCCGGCGCGCCGGCGCGCGCCAGACGACACGCCGGCCGCCAAGAAGGGCAAGCCGGAGGTCGCCGGAGCGCCGCTGGCTGGCGCGTCCGAGGCGATCGCGCCGCCGCCATGCTCGCGCTCTTCACCGCGGGATCTTCTGCGTCTTCCTTGCCGCGCCCGCCGCGAGTTCGCCAGATCATTCACCTACCACGCAGCCTTGCCGACGTCCGCCTCCTCAAGTAAGCCTCCCCTCCCCTTCCTCCTATTGGGTCGACTTTATATTTTGGATCGCAGTTCTCTCGTCTGAGAAATGTGGTTTGAATCGTACAAGCAAGGTGTCGATTGATCTGGTACAAGTTTTCGGCGTGATTTGGGCTGCAGATTTCTAACGACGAGGGTTACTTCACCTTGCCAATAATTTGATCCGACATTTGGATTTGATGGCGCTGTGCGATTGAGTTCGTGTGTGCATTAGGGTCAAAAAGAAACCGAAGCCATGTCTTAGTCGATGCAAAAATGAGACAAAATAGGAAATAAACGGAAAGGCTACTAGTTTGTTGCAAGAGGACATGAGAAGGTCGCTTTCCTGGTTGATCTTGCTGTGCCTGCAACCGGACTTGGTCCAAGTCAATGCGTTGTTGGGGATTTGGCAGGGTTAGGAGTTCTTTGGCTGTCCAATTAGTATAGTTGTGGGATTGGCTTATTATCTCCTTAGTAAGGTGTTGCATTTTATTATGTGTGTTATAGGTGGAGCTTTATGCAGATTATGAGCCAAAGATGGTACTACCCTTCCTCCGTACCAGTCAGCATTACAGGCTTGACAAGGTTCTGATTCTAAAATTTTCTATCATAAAACCTATTGTTGATTATTTACAGAAGCAATGATGCGTGGTTATTTCAGGCGTATGAAATCTTTGCACAAAAAGAACTTGTAAGGGAGCAAGTTTTTGTCGTCGTATGGGAAATGCTAAGGAAGCTCTTTCTACTATTATAAACAAACTGGAAGATATACAGGAGGTCCTAACCTGGTTATCCCCATTTTCTAAAGATATCTTGTGCTATGTTAACCAACTCGAGTAAGGGGTTGGATTAAAATAACAGAAATCTTGAACTGTATGCAGGCCGTTGAATTTGTTATGGAGCAACACGATGATGAACTATGGGAGGAACTGATAAGACAGTGCCTCTTAAAGCCTGAAATGGTAATTGAATCAGATTCTGTTTAATCTTCATGAGACATACTCCTTCAATATCTTACATTCAATTTTTGTGATTGTTGAGCAGGTTGGGATGCTGTTGGAACATACCGTTGGCAATCTTGACCCTCTGTACATTGTCAGTTTGGTTCCTGATGGGCTAGAAATACCAAAGTATGCTGTCACCAAAATTTACCTTCCAAAGATCATGAGATCCTACAAAAAACCATACATAACAGTAACCTTACGTCCTTATCAAATGAATTTCTTTCATCTGGATTCAGCAACAATTCATAACAATGTTTGCTATGACCCTTTTGTGAGCTTATCATGACCATTATAGGATTATGTTGATACTGTAGAATCCAGCTGGTGTAGGCCATCTTTTAATACAACCCTTTCATTCCCCGGTTAAGTATTTACTGAATCCTAATGCTTTTGACAGGTTGCGGGATCGCCTTGTAAAAATTGTGACAGACTATCGAACAGAAACTTCACTGAGACACGGATGCAACGATATACTTAAGGTTAATGTCTCAATTTCACTACCCTGCCCTATCTGTCATCCATCTCAACGTTTGCTGACCCTGCTTAGTACAGGCTGATTGTGTTAACCTTTTGTTTAAATACTACCACGAGGCTCGGTGTGGAGTCTACATGACAAGTATGGATGAGGAGGTGAATGGAACCAGAGTTGTCGAAGGATCTTCACGAGCAAGCGAACGATCGAGTGTGCGGACTTTGGAGATCAAATCCAGAATGAGATGTGGTGCCCGATGTTGCTTGTGCTTTGATCCTTTGTCTATCCAGGACATCTCCGTCATTGTGTTCTATTGCTGCCACGCATATCATCTGTCTTGCCTCGAAGGTGGGTTAGACTTGATGAAATCAGACAGTAATATATTATAACTGCAAATATTTTTTTGTCTGCTGAGTGGATGTCCTATTTACTAGAGAGGTTATGCCGAAATTTTGTATATTTCGGTGACTTAGTTTTTGTTGAATTATGATCCAAATTCAGAAGAAGGCTAACTTCTGTCGGAGCGGAGCGGAGGCCCATCGCGATCTTTACCCACAAGTAGATGGGGAACGACTGCCATTGGCTGTGAAAGAGTTAGGAAGTTGCGATCTTTACCCACAAGTAGATATTGAGTGGATATCTCATTTAAACAGTAATTTTTTTGGCAAAACGGTACAGTAGACACAAGGGAGCTTCCTATGATTCTGCATGGTGTTGCATTGTATTATGTGTGTAAAAACTCTAATGAAGTGAAACAAGTATATGCCATCGAACATTTTAGTATCTTTTCTGCTTATACCCTGCTTATCTTTGTATAGTAGATTTTTCTTACTTTTAGCTATTGTAGTGTTATTAGCAATGTTCTAAAATCAATACGGATTGTATATGAACTATCTTAATCAGTGAGGATTCAATTTAGAATGAAAGTTAGAGTTCATAGATAACTTTGAAATTTAGCTTGATGGGCTAAAAAATGTACATTGAATGTTGTCCCTTGGAATATGTAGACCTTTTTTGTGGTGCAGTAAGAAAGCATGATTTTGCACTGACAGATATATTCGGCTCTAATTCTTATGAGCAATGCATGCTTACTGGCAACTAATCTTTCCATTCTTTCAGAGTTTACGGCACAATCCAAATGGGAGATTTGTTGTTGTATGTGGAGATGGAGAGTACATAATATACACAGCGCTAGCATGGAGAAATAGATCCTTTGGGTCTGCACTTGAATTTGTGTGGTCAACTGAGGGAGAATATGCTGTCAGGGAAAACACATCAAAAATAAAGATTTACAGTAAAAATTTTCAGGTTTGTTTTCAATGTAACAAAAATTTTCTTGTCCCTTGGTTGTTATCCAATTTTCTTTACATAAAGTGATCACTCTGTGATTTGCTGAAGCACTATTAAAATGACTAACCACACTTAAAAGAAGAAAAACAATATTGCTTGGGCTCCTCTATCCCTATATAAACTGTTTGATCAGATATTATAAACGAGTGCCTTCCTGTTCTTAACATATTTAACAAGTGAATTCCTTGACATATTTAACAAGTGAAGCCTTCTCTAATATTCCTGCCGATTTGGTGGTGGATTTGCAAAGGATGCTGTCAGTTGATGCAGTATCACGCCCTAGTGCTATGGCGTTTACAGGTACAGTATCGCTTTTCCCTTAATTGGGACATAAGATCTTGTAGAACGGAGTTTTGGATGGTCCTACTGATGATGCTAATCGCAGAAAGTACCTACAGTTGGTTGAAATGCTTTTGAAATATTGCCTTTTTTGTCTGATAGGCTCTTTTTTCTTCCGGATGATACAAGGTTGTGTTGGAGGTAATCCTGAGTGTGTCCAGATTTGATTTCTAGTTTCTTTCCTTTAGTCTTTCCTTAATTTCAGCAAGAAATCAGAAAGATTAGATAGGATCGTAGAGGTGTTAATAGCATTAATGAGGAGATTATCTCATTCCTAAATTGTAGCAGGGCCATTATACCCTAGAATGCTGTTTGTCTGAAAGAGAGCACAGAACAATTTGTGTGTGATATCGATATGGATATATATTTTTTTTTGTACAAATGTCTGATAAATTCGTGAGCCATTTAAAACCCACGAATTTAATAGATTAAATAAATACCCACGAATTTAAGATTAAATTGTGGTTTTTATTTACAATTTAAGTTAAATTGGAGTTTTTTCAAATTTACGAATTTAACAGCTAAATTGAGTTTTTAATACAATTTAAATTTAAATTAAATGAGTTTTTGTTAAATTGTGGGTTTAACTAATTTAAGTTAAATTGTGGTTTTTTCAGCCCAATTTATTAATTAAATAGTTAAATTGTGGTTTTTCAAGAACCCACTAATTTAACTTAAATTCATGGTACCCACGAATTTAATTGATTAATTTCATCGAGTTAAATTAAGTGAACTAAATTGACGGTTTGCCCACAATTTAACCTAAATTCGTGGGTTTTGGCCTAAATTCGTGGGTTTTTGGCCCACGAATTTTTCCCTGTTTGTTGTAGTGAAAGGCGAATTATATGATGTTAGAGAATCAGGTCTTCTCTTGCAAAATTGGCTTGGAAGAAGAAAATGAGTAATGTTTGGGCTCTATCAAGATCCTCTCTCAGGTAGATTTTAATGCTTTGGGTTCAAGAGGATATACGTGGTTCTTTTGGTCAAAAAGGGATATCAGGACCCGAATCTGCAAATCCGGACCCTCTGTGTATTCTGTACTAGTCCAGGATCACGCTAGTACACACAGGATAAACAGGTTGAAGTACCATAATCATACACAATGAATTAATAATAAAGTACTTCAAACATGAATATAAGCGAGTTACACGACCTTATGGTCACCTTACATTAATTAACACGCAGGCGATAATTAAAACAAGAGCATAAGTTCAATAGCGGAAGCAAAAGTGCGTTAATGGAAACCCTCGTAGCCACGAACAACCGACGAGTCTCAACCCTAATCCTCCTGACCTTCATTGAACTCCTCTTCCCAAGCTGGCATAGCTTCTTCTTCTGAGGTTTTTGTTGTAGCAAGGGTGAGTATACAACATACTCAACAAGTCATGCACACATGCAGTTCTATTACTACTTGCATGGCTTATTCCAAAGGAAAGGATTAAATGGTTATTTTGCATAAAGCGGCATTTCTTTTAATAGGTAATCCTATTAGATTAAAAGCGGTAAAACCAATATTATTAATAATTAATTTCTCAATTCTTTTCCAAGAGTTTGGCACACAGCCCTAGTTTGATTCATCAGTCTTTGGGCATACAGCCACCCATTCCACATTTTTATTTTGAAACTCTAACCCTTGACTGTAATCCCCGAGCATTGTCCATTACCGCGGACACGGCTATTCGAATAGATTTAACACACACACTCTGCAGAGGCTGTACACTTTACCCACAGGATACAGTCACTCACCACACAGGTGATTGATTGCAACAAAGTCTTTCAGAGACTAACACTTAACCAGTGAACCTCTCCAGTATTGCCTTTCTAACACTTCCCTCACACAGAGCCAAAGTTTAGAACCGGCAGATATAGTTGGATGGGTACCAAGCCGCAGCACAGGTACGCACCCCCAAACGGTTACATTTTTGTGTAATTGTTGCCTCGAGGTATCAAAGGAAAGATATTAGAAACCTACTAAACTAGGTCCGTCCCATTCCAGACAAGTGGTTGTATGAGTAACTCAGATCAAAGGCTCGCAAGGTGAAGTCCTTAACTGTCCCGGGCAAGACATCCATTTATATTTCACGGCACACAGCCTTAACCATCACAATACCTCCCATTGCCACACAGGTCCACCTGGCACGAAGCCTTCTTGCCACTTGCCCCGGTCCAAAACATTTCTCATCCCGGTTTGCATTTATGCAACACATGCCAATGCCCATGTATTGTATGAGTAGGACCACACAGGCCGCCACCCCCAATTCCATCTCATGACATCATCGCATTATTCTAAAATGCGTTTCATAATTGTTTAGTCAATATTCTTTTGCAAATTTGAAAGTCATTTCACGCATACAAGCATACTAAGCAGCTAATCACGGTCTAGCCTCCCGTGTTGGCTTTATAATAGCAACCAACTCTAATTAATATCTTAAGTTGACAAGGATTGCAAGGCATACAGTTAATATTAGAAGGTGGTATTAACAAGGTAGGGTATTATCTAAACTACCCAAGATTTATCAATGTCATTTTCTTAATGAATATAGCATGAATAGTTTAAATGGATATACATTTTAAAAGTCTAGGGGCAATATGGTCAAAGCATGACTTGCCTTCGAATAGCAGTTGATTCTGGTCTGGCTCTTGTGACGGGTCTTCAAATTCTTCTCCGGCAACTTCCGGCAACTCGGAGTCTATTCGTACCAAGAAACATATAATAAATACACAATACAGACAGCAAGATAAATTTTAAAAATATAATAAATTTCACTATTAAATAGTTCATATTTTTACAAATTTTTAGGGACTGGAATCACCCAAATCCGAGTTGAAATGCAAAAGTTATAGCATTTGCAAGATTCTGAAAAATCTAAATAAAGAAAAACCGAATTAATCCTTTTATTTTCCTACTGAAAATTCGGTTAATCCACTCGGCGACACGTGTCAGCACCAGGGACTGCCACGTCGCTCTGATACTGACATGTGGGCCCAGATGACGTCATGCTGACGTCAGCATACCCGGCGGTCATCACACTGACAAGTGGGCCCGCCGGAATAGTGCTTAGTCCACTCAGTGATCGACACGCGGCGCGCAAGCATCAACCCACGCGCACACAAATCTTCCCGGCCGTTGGATTCAAATCCAATGGTCGGTATCTGCTAACGGCTCGCCTCGCCGCGACAGCGTGGCAAAATCTCAGCCACGGGTCCAAAATCCGATGGCCATTATCAACCGAGTCGACGATGGCTACGTGGATGCACTGCTATCGCCGGATGAAGATCCTACGGCTGCTGCTACCTGAGCGATACACTGCTGCCAAGCCTACGTGGCCACCCTTGAACCGCACGATTAAGATCCAACGGACATTTTCAACCGATATCGTCTCAGCTCGATTCAATAGGGATACACGTGGCTTTACCTTGGTCGTCCGATGAAAATCCTACGGCTACCATTACCCGGGGAGTTTACCATTCAATAGCCTGCGTGGATGCACTGGAGCGGTTGGATGAGAATCCAACGGCCATTTTCAACTGGAGTCGATCCGGTCTAGCGCTACAAAGAAGGTGACGTGGCGTTACCTAAGCCGAGCGATGGAGATCCGACGGTGGTGGAAGCTCGGGGCAGATGGTGGTGGCGCAGCAGCTCCCGAAGACCGGAGACGAGGAAGACGACCAGCTCGGCGGCGCTACGAAGCTTCTCCGGCGTGAAGAAGTGGCCCGCTGGACGCGGCTTGGCACGGGGAACTCGGAGAAGGTCTTGGTTGCGACGGGGAGCGGCGGACGGCGGCGGAAAACGACGAAGAACCGAGAGGAAGGGTGTGGCTACTACGGTGAGCTCTCGCGTGGGCTACGGCGTACGGCAGGACACGAGAGAATGGGCAAAATGAGCGGGTGAGTGAGCTGCATGCAGTGGACTATATCCCTCGCTCGGACATGCCTTGGAGAACGCGCAATATCCCTGACAAGATCGCGACGGCCTACCGGCGACGGCGGTGCACAGTCGCGCCCTCCCGAGACTGCTTGGTCACATCCCGCCGTTCGATCGCGATCCAACGGCGCTGATTGAATAACGGTTCGGCGATATGGCGCCACGTGGCGAGATCCTGACGGTCACTTACCGGGATCCAACGACCCACGCGCCAAGAACGACGCGGCTCATCCACGACAGCTCGATCGGAATCACACGGCTCGAAATTCGCGGCGTTAGGGTTTTCCTGGCGCGAGCACTGTGTTGGGCTCGGCCCGACATTGTAGCTAGTGATTTCCGGCTTTTGCTAATAAAAATAATTGCAGAAATTAAAAGTAATTAATTTGGGCACTAAAAATACTCAAAAAATTCTAGAAAAATTCCAAAAAATATTTCAGAGCATTTTAAGCCTAAATAAAAAAATTATTTATTTTTGATAAATACCTTTTCTGATATTTAATTATTCAAGAGAGGATAATCTAATTTAATTTTAATTAAATCCAATTAAATCCCAAAAATTCAGATAAATTCAATTAAATGTAAATAAATTTTAATTATTTCACAAAAATTTAAATAACTCCAAAAATTAAAATTGGGTCAAATTTTGGGACGTTACAAACCTACTCCCCTTAACAGAATCTCGACCCCGAGATTCGAAGCTTAACTAAAGAATAGGTTTGGGAATTCCTTTTTCAGATCTTCCTCTCGTTCCCAGGTTGCCTCGCTTTCTGTGTGATTGCTCCACTGAACTCTGCAGAAACGGGTTGTCTTGCTCCTGGTTTTCCGATCCACTGTATCTAGAATTTTTATCGGTTGCTCTTTGTAAGTCAAGTCTTCCTGTAGTTCAACTTCTTCCAATGAAGTTTGTTCTTCAGGCACTCGAAGACACTTCTTGAGTTGCGATACATGAAAGACATTGTGTACTCGTGCTAATGATTGAGGTAACTCCAGTTGATATGCGACCTCTCCCCTGCGGCTCAGGATCTTGAACGGCCCCACATATTGTGGTGCGAGTTTCCCCTTTTTGTGAAACCTCTGGACTCCCTTAAGAGGCGTAACTCTGAGATACACATAATCTTCGGGCTCGAAGCTCAAATCCCTGCGGTGATTGTCCGCGTAGCTCTTTTGTCTTGACCGCGCAATTTTTAACCTTTCTCTGATCAGTGCTATTTGCTCTTCGGCTTCTTGGAGTATGTCTGGTCTAAAGACACGACGCTCACCGGTCTCATTCCAATTCAAGGGCGTTCTACAAGGTCGACCATACAATGCTTCGAAAGGTAACATCTGAAGACTAGCCTGATAGCTGTTGTTGTAACTGAATTCAGCATATGGTAAGCATTTATCCCAAGTCGATGTATATGCCAACGCGCAGGCTCTTAACATATCTTCTAATATCTGATTGACTCTTTAGTCTGCCCATCTGTCTGCGGGTGGTAAGCTGTACTGAAGTTCAAACGGGTGCCCATTGCTGTATGCAATTTATCCCAAAATCTTGAGGTAAATTGGGTACCTCTGTCTGATACTATCTTCTTTGGCACTCCATGCAAGCAGACGATCCTTGCCATGTATAACTCTGCTAACTTATCTCCTGAATAGGTCGTCTTTACCGGTATAAAGTTCGCGACCTTGGTTAGGCGATCCACTATGACCCATATGGAGTCGTAACCTCCCTGTGTCCTTGGCAACCCGATAATGAAATCCATTCCGATTTCTTCCCATTTCCACTCTGGTATTTTTAATGGTTGCAACAATCCTGCCGGTCTCTGGTGCATGGCTTTGACTCGCTGACACACATCACATAATGCTACGTGCTCAGCTACCTCCTTCTTCATATTTGGCCACCAGAACCTTTCTTTCAAGTCTTGATACATTTTTGCACTTCCTGGGTGAATCGAATACTTGGAGTCGTGAGCTTCCTCCAGTATTAACTGCTTTAACTCCTTTTTGTTAGGTACACAAATGCGCTCTTTCATCCACAACGTGCCTTGTTCGTCCAGCTTGAATTCTTTTGCTTGTCCTTCCTCCATCTTAGCTTTGATTCACTTGATCTTCTCATCATCCTTCTGACCTTCTCTAATCTGGTCTTCCAAGATAAGCTTCACCTCTAAAGCGGCTACAAATCCTTCGGGAACAACCTGCAATTTCAACCTCTGAAAATCCTTGCACAATTCTCCCTAGCTTTCTCCCACTTTCATATTTAGACCATGACTTTTCTGACTCAAGGCATCAGCCACTACGTTGGCTTTACCGGGGTGATAATGAATCCCCATGTTGTAATCCTTGATCAGTTCTAACCATCTCCTTTGCCTCATGTTCAGGTCAGATTGGGTGAAAATGTATTTAAGACTTTTATGGTCTGTATACACCTCACATCTATTTCCAATGAGATAGTGACGCCATATCTTCAGGGCATGCACTACGGCTGCTAGTTCGAGATCATGAGTCGGGTAATTCCCTTCGTGTGGCCTTAATTGCCTTGATGTGTAAGCTACTACCTTTCCATTCTGCATTAACACGCATCCTAGTCCTTGGCGTGATGCATCATAGTAAATATCAAAACCCTGGTGCACATCTGGTTGAACTAACACTGGCGCTGATGTCAGTCGTTTCTTCAATTCTTGAAAACTCTTCTCACAATCGGGTGTCCAAACAAACTTCTTCTCTTTCTTTAGCAATTGCATGAGAGGTCTAGCAATTGTGGAAAACCCTTCTATAAATCGGCGGTAATAACCAGCCATTCCAAGAAAACTTCGAATCTGCATAACCGTCTTTGGCGATTCCCAATGTAGTACTGTCTCAACCTTGCTTGGGTCCACTGCAATTCCCTCCGCGGTCATTACATGCCCTAGGAAATCTAAATTGCTCTTCCAGAAGTCGCACTTACTGAATTTTGCATAAAGTTGTGGCTCCCTTAACTTTTCCAACACTAACCTCAAATGTTGGGCGTGCTCCTCATCCGTCCTCGAATAAACCAGAATATCGTCTATGAACACGACCACAAATCTATCTAAATATTCCATGAATACTTTATTCATCAAGTTCATAAAGTATGCTGGTGCATTCGTCAATCCAAACGACATAATTGTGAACTCATAGTGTCCATATCTTGAAGAAAATGCAGTCTTGGGTATGTCCTCTGTCTTGATTTTCAACTGGTGGTATCCCGACCTAAGGTCGATCTTGAAGAATACTCCCGCTCCTCTTAATTGATCGAACAGATCATCTATCCGGGGTAACGGATATTTGTTCTTTATCGTCACTTCGTTAAGCGCTCGATAGTCTACACACATCCGAAAGCTCCCATCCTTCTTCTTAACGAACAGAACCGGTGCTCCCCGAGGTGACGAGCTCGGTCTGATGAATCCTTTTTCCAAAAATTCCTCGATCTGCTTCTTCATTTCTACCAACTCTTCGGTGGACATCCGATATGGTCTCTTTGCTATTGGTGCTGTTCCAGGCACTAATTCAATTACGAACTCTATGTCTCTGTCTGGTGGCATTCCTGGTAATTCCTCGAGAAAAACATCCGGGTATCCACTGACTACTGGTACATCTCTTATACTGACGGTCTCCAGATTGTTTACT
Organism: Guadua angustifolia; assembly: GCA_036346375.1. Lineage (NCBI taxonomy): Eukaryota > Viridiplantae > Streptophyta > Magnoliopsida > Poales > Poaceae > Guadua > Guadua angustifolia. Next base: position 14,272,353 of record CM070517.1, read on the forward strand.
AATATCTGTCCCGCTCGAACTGCCATTGCTTGAAATTCCACTTTTCTACCATCAGGGCCCTCAATAGACACAACTCTTCGCCCACAGTCTAATACAGCCTTATGCTTAGTCAACCAATCCATTCCCATGATAACATCCAGGGTTTGGGTTTCTAATATAATAAAGTTCGCTAGGAACTCTACCCCTTTTATTAATAACCTAATCCCAGAACAACCGACCTTAGAGCGGAGTTCTGATCCAGGGGATTGAACTAGAAGTGTACTTTTTAGGTTAACAATATCCAATTCATTTGTCACAACAAAATCTCGAGAAACGAACGAATGTGAAGCTCCCGAATCGAATAACACTGTAGCTGGCACTGAATTGACAAGGAACTTACCGAGCACGACGTCTGTAGCATTCTAGACCTCGTCTACGGAGATATGGTTAATTCTGCCTCGCGTAAATGCCTGCAGTGTGGCTCCAGCTTGGGCGGGTCCTCGGCTTCCTCCTTGGACACGAGTCTTAGCTGGCGTGTTTCCGAAGTTGAAGCGCACTGGCGTCACACCTCCCTTCTTTGGGCACATGTTAGCGAAATGCCCAGTCTCGTTGCAATTGTAGCAGCGTCTTCCTGACATCTGCTGATTTCCTTTGTTCTGATTAACAATCCTGACTGGGGTCTGAGGGGTTTGTCCTGCTGGTCTTGGCATTGGCGGCGGTGTCCTGATACTGCTTCCCTGCTGGAATCTGGTGAACGGCTGGGGTATCATTCTTGTTTTCGGCTGACCATGGTGTCCTCCTTGTTGTGCCATGCGACGCTTGCGGTTATCATCCAGCTCCTTGCGCTTGTCTTCCAGTATAAGTGCCTTATTAACCAGCTCTTGGAAATCGGGGAAAGTGTGGGTAATCAATCCCACCTGTAAACCAGTGTTAAGCCCCTTCATGAAACGGGATTGCCTGGCCTTATCGGTCGCTACGTCTTCTGGAGCGTAGCGTGCAAGTTGAGTGAATTTATTCAGATAATCAGCGACTGTCTAGCCTCCTTGCTTCAGCTCAATTCCTCCTTTTCAACTCCATGATACCCTCGGCACATGGTATTGACGAAAAGTCAGTGAATTCTTCCCAAGTAATTTCTGCGGGTTTTCTGCGATCTTGTGATAATTTTCCCACCATTCGGCGGCGGTTCCCTCAAGCTGGTGAGAGGCGTAAAGCACCCTCTCATTTCCATCACACTGAGTTATATGCAGTTTCCTCTCTATGGTTCTCAACCAATCATCTGCCTCTAACGGGCTAGCATTGCTTGAGAAAGTAGGCGGACGTGTCCTCATAAATTCGGACAATCTCGAGTAAGGACGTGGCACATTGTTAACAGCTTGGTTGTTGGTGACTGCTTGGGTGTTGATTTGTTGCACTATGGCCATCATTGTCTACATCAATTGGGTTTGTGCTGTGAGAAAAACTCCCAGATTCTGCATGTCAACTAGCGGTGCTGCCTGGGGTGGTGGTGTACTGCTCTGACTGCCTCTGGGACGTGAACCACTGCCTCCGGCTCCGTTGTTGCGAGTGTTCACCATCTGCTGATTGCTTCGATGGTTTTAGAGATGAGAGGGAAGGAATAGACAAGTAGAAGAACTTATATGGGGAAACAGGTGTAACTTAAAACCCTTTAAACATTAAAGCATAAATAACAGGTAGGTATGGTTTCTTACACAGTCTAAGGACTTGCAACCATAATAACAGTCACAAACATCACATCAAATAGTTCATTACAACATCGCACATCTAAGCTCGAAATTTAAAGACGCGACTCCAAAACAGGTGAGTCTCGACGCAAAAGCTGACTACCACGACTCTGAAGGAGCTCACTCCTCAAGCCAACCCGGCTGCGGCTCGCCGATCACGTACCTGTGGTGAGCCGGCATCGAGCAAGCCGATCCCCATGCCCTCCCACCGGTGTCTTCTGGGGCACCACAGTCGTTGGTCCTCTAGCTGAACCTGGCTCCTCCGGCTCTACCTCGTCCTCGTCGTCGAGCTCCATGACGGCCTCAGGCTCCCTGTGACCATAGAGAGCCTCCTCCAGCTCGGCGATCCTCTGAACGGCGTGCTCTCTGGTCTCTCGCAGGGCCGCCTCGGTCTCCTCCAAGACGCGGTACACAGCCTGCAGCTCCGTAGTCGTAGAGTCCATGACCTCCTCCTGAGCCGCGGCAAACCGGCCCAGGTGCACAACGGCCGCGTCGTCCTCCAGCTCCAAGCGCGCCTGGAGGGGTCCTCCCGCGTGTGGGTGCACACGGAAAGCAGTGTCCCACAGCTCGTAGCCGTAGTCCCTGCTAACCCGACGCAGCGCTACCCGGGCACACTCCTGTATGCCCGCCTCGTAGCTGGCTCGCTTCACCGCGAGGTGGAGCGGACGGCTAGCACGCGCGTGCTCCCACGCGTACAAGGTGAGGGTCGTCTCTCAGCCGTGGTTGATCCCGTTGACTATCCAGGTGCGGGACCGGTAGAGAGGGCGGTCGAAGCCTCCCAACACTGGGAGCATCCTCCATAGCTCCACTGCGTAGCCACCGTGACGCTCGCCGAAAGAGTGAACCATCCGCATCTGCCAAAACAACGCGTCAGTACTAAAATTTTAAAAGAACACAAAAGTAATAGCACAATACAGCATAGGTATGAAGTAAGGAAGAAGAGATGAGTCGAGATTTCATTGATTATTCTTGCCCAAATTTTATTCTTTAGAAATTAATTTGTATTCCTCTAAGACGGCCAGTCTAACTAGGGTTAAGTCCTACAGTCAGTATGGCTCTGATACCAACCCTGTCGGGACCCGAATCTACAAATCCGGACCCTTTGTGTATTCTGTACTAGTCCAGGATCACGCTAGTACACACAAGATAAACAGGTTGAAGTACCACAATCATACACAGCGGAATTAATAATAAAGTACTTCAAACATGAATATAAATGAGTTACATGACCTTATGGTCACCTTACATTAATTCGCCACACAGGGCGATAATTAGAAACAGTAGCATAAGTTCAATAGCGGAAGCAAAAGTACGTCAATGGAAACCCTCGTAGCCACAGGCAACCGACGAGTCTCAACCCTAATCCTCCTGACCTTCATTGAACTCCTCTTCCCAAGCTAGCATAGCTTGTTCTTCTGAGGTTTTTGTTGTAGCAAGGGTGAGTATACAACATACTCAACAAGTCATGCACAAATGCAGTTCTATTACTACATGCATGACTTATTCCAAAGGAAAGGCTTAAATGGTTATTTTGCATAAAGCGGCATTTCTTTTAATAGGTAATCCTATTAGATTAAAAGCGGTAAAACCAATATTATTAATAATTAATTTCTCAATTCTTTTCCAAGAGTTTGGCACACAGCCCTAGTTTAATTCATCAGTCTTTGGCACATAGCCACCCATTCCACATTTTTATTTTGAAACTCTAACCCTTGATTGTAATCCTCGAGCATTGTCCAATACCGCGGACACGGCTATTCGAATAGATTTAACACACACACTCTGTAGAGGCTGTACACTTTACCCACAGGATACAGTCGCTCACCACACAGGTGATTGATTGCAACAAAGTCTTTCAGAGACTAACACTTAACCTGTGAACCTCTCCAGTATTGCCTTTCTAACACTTCCCTCACACAGAGCCAAAGTTTAGAACCGGCAGATATAGTTGGATGGGTACCAAGCCGCAGCACAGGTACGCTCCCCCATACGGTTACATTTTTGTGTAACTGTCGCCCCGAGGTATCAAAGGAAAGATATTAGAAACCTACTAAACTAGGTCCGTCCCATTCCAGACAAGTGGTTGTACGAGTAACTCAGATCAAAGGCTCGCAAGGTGAAGTCCTTAACTGTCCCGGGCAAGACATCCATTTATATTTCACGGCACACAGCCTTAACCATCACAATACCTCCCATTGCCACACAGGCCCACCTGGCATGAAGCCTTCTTGCCACTTGCCCCAGTCCAAAACATTTCCCATCCCGGTTTGCATTTATGCAACACATGCCAATGCCCACGTCATTGTATGAGTAGGACCACACAGGCCGCCACCCCCAATTCCATCTCATGACATCATCGCATTATTCTAAAATGCGTTTCATAATTGTTTAGTCAATATTCTTTTGCAAATTTGAAAGTCATTTCACGCATACAAGCATACTAAGCAGCTAATCACGGTCTAGCCTCCCGTGTTGGCTTTATAATAGCAACCAACTCTAATTAATATCTTAAGTTGACAAGGATTGCAGGGCATACAGTTAATATTACAAGGTGGTATTAACAAGGTAGGGTATTATCTAAACTACCCAAGATTTATCAATGTCATTTTCTTAATGAATATAGCATGCATAGTTTAAATGGAAATACATTTTAAAAGTCTAGGGGCAATATGGTCAAAGCATGACTTGCCTTCGAATAGCAGTTGATTCTGGTCTGGCTCTTGTGACGGGTCTTCAAATTCTTCCCCGGCAACTTCCGGCAACTCGGAGTCTATTCGTACCAAGCAACATATAATAAATACACAATACAGATAGCAAGAAAAATTTTAAAAATAAAATAAATTTCACTATTAAATAGTTCACATTTGTATAAATTTTTAGGGACTGGAATCACCCAAATCCGAGTTGAAATGCAAAAGTTAAAGCATTTGCAAGATTCTGAAAAATCTAAATAAAGAAAAACCGAATTAATCCTTTTATTTTCCTACTGAAAATTCGGTTAATCCACTCGGCGACACGTGTCAGCACCAGGGACTACCACGTCGCTCTGATACTGACATGTGGGCCCAGATGACGTCATGCTGACGTCAACATACCCGGCGGTCATCACACTGACAAGTGGGCCCGCCGGAACAGTGCTCAGTCCACTCAGCGATCGACACACGCGCACACAAATCTTCCCGGCCGTTGGATTCAAATCCAACGGTCGGTATGCGGCAACGGCTATGCCTCCGCATGGCTACGTGGCAAAATCTCAGCCACGGGTCCAAAATCCGATGGCCATTATCAACCGAGTCGACGATGGCTACGTGGATGCACTGCTATCGCCGGATGAAGATCCTACGGCTGCTGCTACCCGAGCGATACACTGCTGCCAAGCCTACGTGGCCACCCTTGAACCACACGATTAAGATCCAATGGCCATTTTCTACCGATATTGTCTTAGCTCGATTCAATAGGGATACACGCGGCTTTACCTTGGTCGTCCGATGAAAATCCTACGGCTACCGTTACCCAGGGAGTTTACCATTCAATAGCCTGCGTGGATGCACCGGAGCGGTTGGATGAGAATCCAACGGCCATTTTCAACTGGAGTTGATCCGGTCTAGCGCTACAGAGAAGGAGACGTGGAGTTACCAGAACCGAGCGATGGAGATCCGACGGTGGTGGAAGATCGGGGCAGATGGCGGTGGCGCAGCAGCTCCCGAAGACCGGAGACAAGGAAGACGACCATCACCTCGAAGGTGCTCTGGCTTCTCGGCGTGAAGAAGTGGCCCGCTGGACGCGGCTTGGCACGGGGAACTCGGAGAAGGTCTTGGTTGCGACAGGGAGCGGCGGACGGCGGCGGAAGACGACGAAGAACCGAGAGGAAGGGTGTGGCTACTACGGCGAGCTCTCGCGTGGGCTACGGCGTACGGCAGGACACGGGAGAATTGGCAAAATGAGCGGGTGAGTGAGCTGCATGCAGTGGACTATATCCCTCGCTCGGACATGCCTTGGAGAACGCGCAATATCCCTGACAAGATCCGCGGCGGCCTACCGGCGATGGCGGTGCACAGTCGCGCCCTCCCGAGACTGCTTGGTCACATCCCGCCGTTCGATCGCGATCCAACGGCGCTGATTGAATAACGGTTCGGAGATATGGCGCCACGTGGCGAGATCCTGACGGTCACTTACCGGGATCCAACGACCCACGCGCCAAGAACGACGCGGCTCATCCACGACCGCTCGATCGGAATCGCACGGCTTGGAATCCGCGGCGTTAGGGTTTTCGTGCGAAACACGATGTTGGGCTCGGCGACATTATGGTAGCGATTTCGGCTTTTGCTAATAAAAATAATTGCGAAATTAAAAGTAATTAATTTGGGCACTAAAAATACTCGAAAAATTACGAAAATATTTGAGCATTTTGAACCTAAATAAAATATTTGATAAATACCTTTTCGATATTTAATTATTCAAGAGAGGATAATCTAATTTAATTTTAATTAAATCCAATTAATTCCCCAAAATTCAGATAAATTCAATTAAATGTAAATAAATTTTAATTATTTCACAAAAATTTAAATAACTCCAAAAATAAAAATTGGGTCAAATTTCGGGACGTTACAAGGGAGATGTAATTGCTTTGTGTTCTAGCTGGAGTTACAGGATATGGAAGCTTATGGTACAGTGTTGAGTATAATAAAGAGAATTGAGTTTTCTTTGGTCATTGGGATTGCAGCTGTAAAAGTCAATGTAGTGTTTCTCTTGAGAGTTGAGTTTCCTTGGTGTGTATTTTTATCACATTATATGAAGAGGATGAAAGTGGTTGTTCTGCTAAAGAAATCGAGGGATTTTGGGTGGATAATAATTGAGGATTATACTTTTGATGTGGTTCCTTGCTGGTGCTTGTTTAACCCTTAGTAGTGAACTACTTGGAAGTGATGATAATTATGTCACCATTTCTATCGTGTGGTGAACTTTTGGGTTCGGATGGTTGTAGTGAAGGATTTCATAATTTGATGTGTAATGTTCTGTAGTGAACATTTACCCTGGGCAGTGGTCCTTTGAGGTGAGGTAACCTTGGTAGAAGAAATATATATATATATATATATATATATATATATTGTGGAGATATGGTTGGAAGGGAAATTGTGTTTTAGTGAATTAACTGTTTCGATGGTATTTGTCGGTAATGGACCATTTGATAAAGAGGTCAATCAATTGAAAGAGGAGATAAGAGTATAGCAATTGAAATTGAGTATGGATTTGGAGTAGAGCATAGAGGTTGGTATCCTATTCATCCGAGGAGGATCATTGGTTGTTCGGATGTCGTACGCTTTAGTGTCGACAAAAAGATTGTCTAATTTTGTCAGATTGTTTGCGAGTGGTATGATTTGGGATTTTGGGCCTATTGATTGACTTTGACTGAGTTGTTGCATGAGGGGTAGCACTCATTTGGGCTAAGTCAAATCGTTTTGTTAATCGTTGGATTTGAGGTTTTGGTTTACCGTTGGAGTTTTGTGTGGGTGTTTTGAGTTGGCAAAGAAGTTTAAGACCTTTGTGTCTTTGTTTTGCGTAGTTGGCATTCTTCGAATTCGGGGTCGAATTCCTTTAGGGGGGGAGAGTGTAATACTGCAAAAAACAAAACCTCATCTCTCCTTTCCTTTTTGTGTGGCTGAAAAATCTTGGTGGGCAGCAGATTTTTTCTTCCCAGCGCCCCTGGTGGGTAGTAAATGAAATTAGAAATAGTTAAAGGGATAGATATAGAAAAAAAATGTTATTACCTCCGTTCTTGAATAGATGATGTTTTAAAATTTTGCACTTCAACCAAGACATATGTAGAAATGACCAAATCGCCCTCATTCATATGCTCACTTATTGTTCGATGGTGTGTGTTACTCTATTCTACAGTAATAAATAACATTGAAAATAATGAATGGTAGGGGTATGTAAAGGAAAAAACAGTTAAAAATTGTCTCAACACTACTACAAAAAACCATTTTCTTGCCGACCTATCACCGCCGGTTCTAACCAAATCGGCAGTGATAACACTATCACTACCAGTTCATAAGTTAGACCGGCACAAATACTCGATCGAAGAAGAACCGGTAGTAATAGTCTCTTATCATTGCCGGTTCAAAAAAACCGACAGTGATACTATTACGCCGGTTCTTCTTAAGAATCGGTAGTGATAAGTTATTATCACTCCGGTTTTTAAAAAGAACCTGCAGTGATAATGAAGGAAGTACCACTGCCGGTTCGAAATCCTAACAGGTAGTGATAATATTTTTGAAAAATCGTAACTTTTTTATACGGAGTCAGATGGATACAAAATTTATATGCAAATTGTAACTCTCTGTAATACTGCAAAAAACAAAACCTCATCTCTCCTTTCCTTTTTGTGTGGCTGAAAAATCTTGGTGGGCAGCAGATTTTTTTCTTCCCAGCGCCCCTGGTCTCCTCCCCAGCCTCATCTGGCGTCTCCCCCAGCCGACCCCCCAGCGCCCCAGGCCTCCTCCTGGCGCTGCCCTTGGCTTCTCCCCCGCCTGCGCCTCCTCTCCAGAAAATCGACGGCAGCATTAGCAGCAGGAAGAGCAGCAGCCGCCCTCATCCTCCTTGGCCGGCACCTCCCCCTGCTGCCTGCTCATCCCCAGCACCGGCGACCCCTCCTCCAGTAGGCTGCGCCCTCCCTTCCTCCTCCCTGTCGTCTCCCCCTGCCGTCTCCCCCTGCGCTCTCCCTTCTGGCTCGACCTTGGCGAAGAGACCAAAGAAGAAATGGCAGCCCTCCTCTCCTGGCTCGGCGCCATCTTCTTCCCCCTGCCGAAGCAAGCAAGCAGCAGTTCCAGCAAGCAACCGAAGCAACCAGCAGCAGCCGGCGTCGCCCCTGGGCCGAGTCCCCTAGCCCCCCTGCTGTTGGCGCTGCACTGGAACACACCCCCATGGCTGGCCTCCTTCCTCTCCTCCTTTGTGGTAAGTGGAGGTGAAGTTCTAGTGTGGATGAATGATTGTAGTCAAGGTGTTTGATGAAATGTATGCTCAATGTATAGAGGTTTCTTTGTGCCTGCCATGTGTTTGATGTAATGCCTAGAAGGTTTTTGGTATGGTATCATAGTGATTTAAGTGTGCCAGGTTGAGACATGGGATTGGTAGGCAAGAATCGATGCATTACTAAATTGTGTGCGTACTTATTTATATATCCATGCCTGCTAGTTCTATTTTACTGTCGTGAGCATGAGAAAAATTGTGAGGTCTGATTACATGTGGGGTTATCTGTGTTTTGTGTTCATTAGGGTAAGTATGCATAAATGGATGAGCTTGTGAGAATAAGAATCAACGTATCGCCGAATTTTGTGTGTTGGGGCTGTTGACTTACTGATGTTTGTGGTTTCCTATTGACTCTAATCTCTTGTGTCAGTATTGAACCTATATATGTTGATCCAATGTATAGACTTGCGTAGGTTGGGATATCTTGTATGCACTGGCATTGTAAATTTTACAAATGCAATCTTATGCCCTTACAATAGGATTAGCTCAACTACCATGTGTCTTTGTATAAGGTCGACTTCTTGTGATTAAGACATGTATGTGCATGTTGAAAAATAATAATAAAATAAAATAAATAATAATAAATACTATGTTTAATAAGCGAGTGGATTTAGATATAGAGGATGCGTACTGGACTTCTGTGATTTAGTGAAGCATGTTTACTAGCAAGAGTTGCATATTGTCTAATATGTATATGTGTTTAAGTATCCGACAATCTAGCATAATATGATCATAATGCTTGCTATTGTTTAGATGATGAATATGCATGATTAAGGGCTAAGGCAGCTGCATGTTGAAATATAACCATGACTAAGTGCATTGTCCAACACCACCTACCGTTGGCTGTTGGCTAGAGGGTGGGATTAGTAGGATCTAATTAGCTCTATCCTTATTAGCTTTTACCCAGATGGTGCTATAAAATATTCATGGTTTAATTTGATAGGTTTTAGTTTTTTTAATCTCTCAATGGAATGCTTGAACTGCCATGTTCTTCCTTATCGTAGAGTAAATGGAAATATCAATGTATGTTTAAGTTGGTGTATTATCCCGAGTCAAGGTTGAGTAAAGCTACCCATGGGGATTTAGATACACAAGGCTTCTGTGTTGCGATTGATTGATTGATTGGTCGGTAATTTGTATCTGTGCTTGATGTCTGATTTTCAGGAGGAGTGGCCTCTTCTTCCCACGCCACTCCACTTCCCGCGGTTTAAGGCAAGTACATCGAGTTGTGTGCTTAATTGAGTTGTTCGTTATCCATTATCTGTTCATGGCTAATCTCTATTGATTGTGGAAAGTATGAGTTATATTGGTGATCGTCCCTTTGAGGGCGTGATTAGCTACTGGATTCGAGTGGTCATTAGTAGGCCTTAATCTTGGTAAGTTTACTATTCCTCTGTAATATTGCAGTGAGTAGCGAGTATGGGGTACGTGGGTACTCGTGGTTAATTTACAAGAGTTGTATTTAACTGTGCCCCATCTGGGGAATGGAATTGACTATGTGTGCGAATCGATTAGATGTTCGTTATTATGGTTAGGCTAACATGGATGTTGAAATCATGAGAATGGCTTGGTTGTGGCCATAGTTTGTGAGTATGGTGTTTATAAGAGTAATGTTATAAATATAGAGAATATGCATAAGAATGTGGGGAATGGCATTTGCATAAGTGCATTCATGAAAAGTGCATTGAGCACAGTGGGTGAGAAAGTCATATGGAAAATATGACTAATCCGAGTGCTCAGAGATCCTACCCGTAGTCCCATCCTTGGCATGGATGGGAGCGGTGTTAAGCGTGGGACCGCTCTTCGGGTAGCGGGCAAGTCTGTTCGACGGGCCCTTCCACAGGATGGTTAGGTTTGAGGGCACGACGACGGGTGGTGCTCGGCAATGCGGTATGTGCTACATAAAGAGGCATGATGATGCATTGCATTGCATAAATGAGAATGTGACTGAGAAAGTATACTCGTTGAAAAGTGCATTTGAGCATGGAAACATATCGCATTGCATAGCCTTGCAAGTGTGGGTTGCAGTGATGGTAATGGAAGGTTGAACCGAATTCGATGAGTTAGCGCATTTCATTGCCGTGCAAATTAAGTGTATGAATAGCGTGGAGGAAAGTCGAGTTGTGAACTCAACTAAAAGTAATGTTTCTTTGGCATTGAATGGTTTATTATCAGGTTGATGACTTGATTGTGGCAAATTTGTGGTATGATCATGTTGTTGCTTTAAATGGGTATAACTGCGTATTGTTCGGATGTTGTCTGATTCGTACTACTTGCTCTTGTGTTCATGCTTTTGTTTAGTTGATAAATTGGAATTTGTTATACTCGTGTACTTTGCTAAGTTTGAACTCACGCTTATTATTTAATGTTTGTAGGTGTATTGAAGCCGGCATGCAGGGATGGGGGTAGTAGCACAATCACTTTGCATCATCACTATCCCATCATGTTAATTTATAATTCTGATCTTTATAGCTCGTGAAATTTTTTTGTAAAAGGTTGTTTGCGGTTATGTTTAATGAGTCCTGTCCTGTAATATTTATGTGGAGTTGATTAATTTCTATTGGACGTGTGATGGGTTAACTAAGGACCTGCTAGAATGATATCTCATAACTACTATGTTTTCTGTCTGCTGAGTAGATGTCCTAGTTTTAGGGGAGGTGCTGCCGAAATTTTTAATAATTTTGACAACCTTCTAGTTATTCGATTGCTTTGCGAATATTTATTCCTAGTGATTTGTAATTGTTGGTACTAGAGGGTGTAACATTCGGGGCACGAGGTGCCAAGGTGTTACACTCTCGATGAGATCTACAATTTTGTAGTTGACAACTTTTTATTTGAAGTCATTTATATGTCCAAATAATCGTTGAAAAGTTCAAATACAAAGGGATAAAAGGAAAATATATCTTATAGTAGTTGAGAAGTTTTTGTTAGGTGAGATGGTAAGGGGAGTTCACATGTTAGGCGTGAGTTGTGACTTATGACGTGCGTGCGTAGTAAATACTGGGTGATCCACGTGCTAATAAAATTTCTTTTTGATTTTACCTAGTGATTTTTGGATTTACTAACCGGCAGACTATCACTACCGTTTCGCATGCAAAATTTGAAAGATAGAATGACATATATTCAGGAACAGAGGGGGTAAAAAGTTATCTTAAAAATATAGAATGGCATGTATTTAGAAATAACATTTGAATCCTAGAATCACAGGTATTCGGAACGGAGGGAATATTTACATATTTGTTCTCAAACTGTCTTCGGTTCTTTTCAAAGCTCATGTCTTCCCAAACTGCACATGATTCTCTTTAATGTTTGTACTTTGTTGTTTGAGACTTTGTCTTTTGCTGTATCACTAACTGCTTGGATCAATTTACCAGGACACCTAAACTATTTAATAGTTTGGACCAAAGAGTCCCACTATACTTTGCCTCCTTTTACCTCTTCCTAAAATATGACCTTTTAGAGCAACCTGGCTAAACGCCACAATCCACCATGGAGAAGGACAACAAAAAAGATGGAGAGCATCCCAATAAGAAGAGGGTTGTGCTTGACATCGATCTGCACAAGATCCATAGTGAAGGAGAGCATCCGCGCGATCAAGAAAAAGTTGTGCTTGGTGTGTTTTCTTGCTGGGATGCTTTTCTTCTTTACTACAGGTCTTGTTCACATCCATGTCAAGCACAACTCTCTTTTTATTGGGATGCTCACCATTTTTTTGTTTGTTATCCTTTTCCATGGTGGATTTTGGCATGCAGCCAGGTTGCCCTCTCATATTTAAAGGGAGAGGTACAAGAGATATTGAGTTGTATGCACCAACCAGTTCACCCAAAAACTTAAGCTGATAAGGAAAGATGGGCAATTCACTTATACTTCAACACTCCCCCTCACGTGCAGACTCCCTCAGGCCTAGGACGCGGAATAGAAGTGGTCTGCAATTATTTTTTTAAATTGCGTCAACCAGGTCTTGAACTCAAGACCTCTTGGCTCTAATAAACCACCTGTAGACCGTCTGTCATCTGAACAGCCAGCCCAGTTTGCATCTGAGAAGACGCTTATAGTGTGGCCTTGAGATTTTGCAATTCTCAGCCCAACACTAAGTGTTCCTTGAACATAGCGCAAAATTCGCTTGACTGCCATCCAATGAACCATGGTTGGAGCATGCAAAAATTGACATACTTTGTTGACTGCAAAAACAATATCAGGCTGAGTCAGAGTTAGATATTGGAGGCCACCAACAATACTTCTATACCTTGTAGCATCTTCACTGCGTAACATAGATCCCTCGTGCAGTGAAAGCTTCTGAGAGACAGAGAGTGGTGTAGTCGCAACCTTGCAGTTTTGAAACCCAGCACGAGTAATTAAGTCAGATGCATATTTTCTTTGAGACAAGACCAGACCATCTCTTACATGGGTAACTTCAATGCCCAGGAAATAGTTCAGCTGGCCTAAATCTTTGAGGGCAAATTCATTTCGAAGATCCTGAAGTAGAGCTGAGATTGCTTGATCAGACGAGCTGACCACAATAATATCGTCAACATATACCAGAAAATATATAATTATATGTCCCTTCTTGAAAAAGAACAAAGAGGTATCTACTTTTGATGCAGTGAAACCAAGATGACATAATTTATTATGAAGCTGAGAGTACCATGCTCAAGGTGCCTGTTTTAATCCATACAGTGCCTTGTTTAGTTTGCACACATGATTTGGTGCAGATTTGTCTTCATAACCGGGTGGCTGCTTCATATAGACTTCCTCTTCAAGGACACCATGAAGAAAAGCATTTTGTACGATAGTTGACGCATACTCCATCCTTTTGTTACTGCAAGTGAAAGAATCAAACGAATAGTAGGTGACTTTACAACTGGACTGAATGTATCCTCATAGTCAATTCCATATTTTTGCTTGAACCCCTTAGCCACTAGACGGGCTTTGTATCTGTCAATAGTGCCATCGGACTTTTTCTTTATCTTATAGACCCATTTGCAATCAATGATGTTTTTACCTTGTTGGAGAGGAACTAGATGCCAGGTTGAATTTTTCTGAAGTGCTGCATATTCTTCATCCATAGCCTTTTTACAATTGTCATTGGAGAGAGCTTCTTCTAAGGTTGTAGGTTCTCCTGTGGTTGTTAAGCCCCATCTAATGGTTCCATTAGTTCAAACCAGGGGTTTTCGAATATTATTTTGTAGTCTCGTTCGAGGACGTCTAGGTGCAGCCTGTACCAAAGATCTAGGCGCAGCCATAGGAGCCGGATCACTTTGCAGTGCAGTAGAGTCACTAGGATTTAATCCATCAATCACACCATCATTCGTCACCGGTTGAGTAGAAGGAGAATCATCCGCATATCCAGCATCATTATCAATCAGATCTTCATCCTGCACCTGTTCACCAATATTCTCAACAACATGATTAGGAGCATTAGTCATATTAGTAGAACTATTTTCCATGCCCCAAGAGCTTGATAAGGATGAAGGTAAAAGAGAGACTTCAGCACGAGGTTGGGCACCGGCATTGGAATGCATCTTAGCAAAGGGAAAAATGGTTTCATCAAACACGATATCTCTAGAAATGTACACGCGACCAGAAGAGATGTCTAAATATTTATATCCTTTGTGTTGGTTACTGTAACCAAGAAAAACACACTGCTTAGAACGAAATTGGAGCTTACGAGTATTATAGGGTTGAAGATTAGGCCAACATGCACAGCCAAATACTTGTAGAGAGTTATAATCTGGTTTTTCAAGAAACAAGAGCTCCAAAGGGGTAGAAAAATTGATAACACGACTGGGCATGCGATTAATGAGATAAGTGGTTGTGAGAATTCTTCATCCCAAAATTTCAAAGGCATAGAGGCATGTGCTAGAAGAGCTAAGCCAACCTCAACGATATGGCGATGCTTTCGTTCTGCAGAGCCATTTTGTTGGTGGGTATGAGGGCATGAAACATGATGGGCAATACCAATTTTCTGAAAGAAAGAGTTCAATCTTTGATATTCACCCCCCCAATTGGTCTGCATAGTTAGAATTTTTCTATTGAAATGCCTTTCCACAAACTGTTGAAAATTCAGAAAAACTTGGAACACATTAGATTTATTCTTCAAGAGGTAAATCCATGTGAACTTACTGTAATCATCAATGAAACTTACATAATATTGGTACCTTCCAACAGATAAGGGTGCACGACCCCAAACATCAAAAAACACAAGTTCTAAAGGAGCAGATGATCTGCTAAGAGACCTAGAGTAAGGTAATTGGTGACTCTTTACCTACTGGCAGGGATCACAGACAGTGTATTTATTGGACTCATTAAAAAAAGGAATATTATTATCTTTCAGGATTTTGCTAACAGTACTAAAAGAAGGATGGCCAAAACGACTCTGCCATTGTGATAGAGATGGTCGAGTAACAGCAAGGACTTGACTTGTGGATTTCTTCAAAGGGATAGGATAAAGGCCACCTTGACATCTACCTTGGAGTAGAATTTTCCTCGTGTCCCGATCCTTGACAGAAAAGTAATCAGGATAAAATTCAAAAAAGACATTATTGTCTGATGTAAGACGGTGAACAGAAACTAGGTTCTTAGTGGCTTTAGGAACATGAAGAATATTGTTGACATGAAGGTTGTGAGTAGGGGTAGGAAAAATAGTTTTACCAATATGACTTATATGCATACCTGTGCCATTGGCAGTGTGAACTTGATCTTGGCTGAGATATCTCTCCCGTGTAGTGAGCTTGTCAAGTTCACTAGTGATATGATCGGTTGCGCCAGTATCTGTATACCAATTAGTATCAATTCCATAGGAGGATACTGCTGCAGTCGCGGTCTTTTGATGCATGCCATCATCAACACCAGTATAGGACCGATCAAACCTCTTCCAAAAAGTGTGAACTGTGTGCCCTTCTTTATTGCAGAGTTGACAAGTGGGCCGCGGACCATCACCACGGCCACGTCCTGATACGCTGCCTCTGCCCTATGTGCGTCCGTGACCACGGCCATGACCACGACCACGTCCACCACGGGAGGCAACATTCACAGAAGATTGATAAGTGTTGCCACTACTGTCTGATTGAAGATTAAGCCGGGCCTCATATGCAAGAAGCTAAGCATAAAGATCACTCAGAGAAACATTGTCTTTACTGGAAATTGATGAAACAAAGGCATCATAGTCAGCATCTAATCCTGCAAGAATATAAGACACAACATCATCATCATCGAGTCTTTTTCCAGCCGCCGCCATCTCATCGGCGAGGCCCTTCATCTTGGTGAAGTATGTTGTTGCTATCGCTTCACCCTTCTGTTCCCTGGAGAGTTGGGACCTGATCTGAATTATTCTCGCCTTCGATTGTGACGAGAACATCTCAGTGATTGCCTTCCATACTTCCTGTGCATGCTCAAGGTGTGCAACTTGCACCAATACTTCACGAGGCAGAGAAGAAAGGATGTACCCAAGAACCTGCTGATCCTTCAGGATCCATTTAACGTACTCTAGATTCTCCTGCTCCTGATTGTCGATGGTGATGGTCTCTTCAGGCTTCGGCTTGGATCCATCAAGGTAGCCGAGTAGCTGTGCTCCACGCACAACTGGAAGAACTTGCGCGTGCCACGCTAGATAATTTTCTCTGGTTAATTTCTCTGTGATCTGGTGCCCAAAAGGAGAGGACAGAGCAGCCATTAAAAAGGAACTATCGATGATCGAAATCGGTAGCCACCAAGACGGCGAAGCGTTAGGTCGAACTTCGGACCAATGGCGCCAAGCGGCAGCAGCTCGAGGGCGAGCCGGAAGAAGCGCACAGAGAGGTCGACGGCACCGGGCTTCACGACTAGACAGCGGGCCGGTGCGCTAGACGGCAGAGGCGGAGGCAGCCGTCCCGGGAGAAAGGGAGATCAGAGACGCCGTCCCACGAGCTCAGCGACGAGGGAGCTCGGAGGCCGACGGAGGGACCCAGATGCAGATGAACTTGTCAGCGGAAACGGACGGCACCGGTCCATGGGGCCAATCGATCTGGGAATCGATTCGGGCGACGAAGCACGGACCAACGGCTAGGGGCTGAACGGCCAGAGGCTGAACGGCGCACGGATACTGGCGGAATCAAGCTCGTCACGCGATGAGGAAGAACTGGCGGCGCAGTTCCAAAAACCAGGTATGTTGCCTCTGATACCATATTGAGTTGTATGCACCAACCAGTTCACCCAAAAGCTTAAGCTGATGAGGAAAGATGGGCAATTCACTTATACTTCAACAAGAGAGACTATAGTGGGAGTGTGGGACTTTTCGGGTAGGTGTCGTTATGAATTTGATCTAAGCTATTAATGATGCAACAGAAAACAAAATATCAAACATCAAAGTGAGCGTGAGTAGTTAGGGAAGACATGTGTAAATATCACTACAGAATCCTAGAATGACAGGTATTCCCTTTGTTCCTATCGGCGTATTTCACCGGACAAGACCCCGTTAATGGACAGGGGGTCCTCCGAGAATGGAGGTTATGGTTCGGTAGAGGGCGTCTTCGTGGTTGGAAACCCTAATGACTCTCACGTGAGGGATTTTAGGGATCAACAGATCAAAGAACACAGCGATGTACCCAGGTTCAGGCCCCCAGGCTGGGTAATGGCCCTACATCCTGCTTGATCTTCATTGATGTGTATCGGGCTGGCTACAATGTTCTTCGTTCTTCGCTTTTTTCGCTAAATCTTTCCAACTCTTAGTTCGGAATCGGCCCCCCTTCCCCATGCCCAGAGCACCCTTATATAGAGTGGGCTGGCTCGAGCAGGTAGGAAGGTGACATCATATTGATCTACGACTCATTAATTACACCCATCACTGTGGTCTTATCATACTGACCCATGACTCATTTATTACACCCATTGCTGTAGCCTTATCCTTCAAGCTTCACTTAATGCCGTTGTGTGGCTTCGCCCGGTCCACCCGAGATGTGACGTTCCTGCGACGGGTTTGGTGTGAGCCGTCAGAGGGATGGGCCGTTGTTGCGTCGATAGTAGAATTCCTCGCAATCAATGGCCCTGACACATCATGTTAGGCTCTAACACAGCGCGTCAAGGGAAAGAGACTTCGAGACGAAGCATCCCTATCATTCCTTTGGCCGCCCACGTGCCAGGCCGCCACGCAAGTTGATGCTCGGCGGCGAACTGATCGCCCACGCCGCCAAAGCCGCCACGTGGGCTACGCCCGCGCGCGAGACTGCGCCCACGCTCGCTACGCCCGACGCCCGGTGAGCGAGCTCGATCGCCCACCTACTCGCCAGTCGCCACACAGCCGACGCCAGCAAGTAGGACTGACGCCCACCGCTCACCAGCCGCCACGGGCTACACACCGGGCAAGTGGAGCTGATCGCCTACCCGCTCATCGGGCCGCCACGTGGTGGACGCTTTGTGGCGAGCTCGATCGCCCACTCGCCGCCGAAGCCGACGGCCGTGGCGAAAGTGGCTCGACCCACCGCCGCCAGTCGCCACGTGGGCCGGCGCCCGCGTGAGTAGGGCCTGATCGCCCACCTGCTCGCCAAGCCGCCACGTGAGCTACACGCGGGGTGAGTGGGGCCTGATCGCCCACCAACTCACTAGGCTGCCACGTGGTCTTACTTATCTACGGCGGAGAGGGTACCCTGGCGTAAAGTACACCGACAGTAGCCACCGGGTCTGTCTTGGAACGCGCGCTTTCTTTTAGACTCATTTAATATCGGTGCTTTCCTGGATGGGCCCACCACTTCGGAGCACGCAACCGTCTCGGTCCTCTCCACTTCCGCCGATTTTTCTTGGGACCCAAAACGTCGTGTACTTTTGTCTTTTCACGAACCGTCTGCGTGAGGGGCCTATATATATGCGTACTATTTTCTTTGGCATTTTTTTATTCATTTATAATAATAATTCATGGGTGCAAAGTAATAATAATGTTTAGATAAATAATAGGGGTGAGTAATAGGGAGTGTGGGTTGGAGACAAATTTGATATAGAATGCCCCTAATTTTTATACCACCCCTAAATGAGTGATTTAGGGGGAAAATATAGGGATTTGGGTTGGAGTTGCTCTTAGAGCTGTCCTTTTTTATGAAAATAATTAACTAATTTCAACTCTGACGAAAGAACTCATCTTAATAAATACTAGATAAGATCTCGCGCTACGCCGTTCAGTGCAAAATTTGGTTCGTTGGTTCTTTTTGAAAAAAGAAAGGGAGGAGGATCTTAACGTAATTTCCTTTTTTTAGGGAGTTTTGTAAAAAAAATAGGCTGTTTAGGAGCCAACAGTGAATTTGCGTTACCACGAGGGCCTTTTTTGCAAGAACAACCGCTGGAGGACCCGTTCGCGAATATACGAAACTATAGGGTCCTTTTTGCAAAATTACCAATAGAAAGGACCTGGATGTAATTTTTGTTTTTGCAAAACTACCCAGTAGAGGACCCGTTCATGAATATACAGAACTACGGAGTCTTTTTTTGCAAAATAATTGGTTGGAGGACCTAAACGTAATTTTACAATTTACAGAGGGTCTTTTCGCAAAAAAAAACGATGACATGTGGCACGGCTGGTTGAGCTCCAATTTCTTCGACTTTAATAGATAAGTTATTGGTAAGTTCCACGATGGATACACACAGCGCACATGCCCCATGTCACGCTGGGACGTGTACATGCGAGAGAGCCCATGAAAAGTAAGTACAATAATAATGTCTACTAATTACTCTATCTTTTATCTATGTTATCTAGAATAAACAATAAAATTAGTTAATACAATAACTATCTCTAAATATTGTCTCTAGAGAAATACTAAAGCATTCATTTATTTTAGACATTCAACACTAACTTTATTTTTGTGACTATTAGCAAAACACTAACTTCAACACTAATAATCGTTAGCACCAGCTCCAATACTGGCTGTTTGGTTGCCTTCTCATCTCAGCTTGGCTCGCATGAGTCAGCCAAGCTGGTGAGAGCCAGGTTGCGTAGATGCAAAGAGATGGTGTTTGGTTGAGTGCATGAGTTGAGACAGACTGTGAGAAGAATGAGGAGAATGTGTTTGGTTGACTGTTTATATGCCTCCCCATACCTTGCATGCACCCCAGCTTGCATCCCACCAGCCAAGCCCACAAGAAACGACCAAAATCTACGTTTCCCCACAGCCTGGCTCGGCGGATGCAATTGCATCTCGAGGGACAGGCTCCACCCCTCGTGCAGCCAACCAAACAAGTGTCTTTTGTATCTGTAGATACAATTCTCTTTAGATGCAGCCAACCAAACAATCGTTAGCACCAGCTCCAATAATGGCTTTTAGCCGGTGACAACATCTATTGTCCTATGCGA
Source organism: Guadua angustifolia (assembly GCA_036346375.1). Lineage (NCBI taxonomy): Eukaryota > Viridiplantae > Streptophyta > Magnoliopsida > Poales > Poaceae > Guadua > Guadua angustifolia. The sequence continues at coordinate 14,292,414 of CM070517.1, forward strand.
TACTGGCTACTAAATAAGAGCTGGTTGTCTTCTACCTACTTGTTTCTTACTTTTATATAGAACAAATCGGATATGTATACACTAATAATAAACTGAGTCAATCTTACTGTACTTGCTCTAACACCCTCTAAAATTCCAATCGGTGACCTCGTGGACTGCATGCGTGGACTTTTTTCAGCGACGCGCACTCACGTAATTGGGAGAGAACACCTCTATAGTGGAATCTAAAACCGAACCTAGTAGGCTGCTAGATATGCGCGCGGTTTTATCCTTTTTCCAGCTGTGACTAGTGTTGTTTGATCACCTTCAACAAATAAATACTTGCCCACGGACATTTTGTACAAATCTAAATAAGCCATGCAGCTATAACACATAGGGGAGTTGTAGTTCTTTTTAAAAGCTATTTTTTATTTTCTAGGCTGAAAATCAGCTAGAGCTTTTTTATAAGACTATTTGACAAATAACTAATTTCTATTAGCAATAAGCTATAAAAGTAGATCTAGTCCAACTTTCACCTTTTGGTAGTTATATATGGTTTCTAACTTATACTAAAAGCTGCTTAAAAGTTGAGCTGTTTGAGTGAGCTTAATAGCTTTTCGGAAGCTAAAATTGGCTTAAACCCGAATCCAAACATGTGCCATCCACTGATGTTAGAAATTGGCCTATTGTGTGGTCCATTACCTTTAATTCCAAAGCATGTATGGTTTAGAGCCATATTATCTAGCTAAGTGGAGGACATGCAACTTAGAAGGTGGAGTCCTTACCACCTCTTGATTAATTACACTTGGCATGAGAATGGCATAGGGTGGACAGTGGCTAAACACGCACACATGCATGTACACATTCGCGTATTTTCGCGTGACTTGTGCCTTGTGATGAGCAACTGCGCCGCGTCATAGTATGTCTCCTAGCAATTTGAATTCACCTTTTGTTTTGTTGAACCTTACAAATATCTCTCCATTAAATCTGTTTAAATGCGATTTAAACATTTATTTTAATTCGGTGTTATTATGCATTCAGTTACTACTGAGTTAATTGACATTATACAGTCAGTTACTAGTAACTACCGCATTTATTTGTCATAGTGTTGTCATTTGCTTATGACTGAAAGAGCTAATACCTAGCCTTTGACATTGTTTTCTTAATCGGAATAGTGTTAAATTAAATGGTGGGATATGCTAACAAAAAGAAGAGGAATTTAGTCTGGCTTGGTTTGGCAGCAATATGCTGGACACTGTGGAGAATTAGAAACAAGCTCGCAATAGAAACGAAAACAATTTCTCATCCAGTTGAAGCTTTATACAAGATAATTTATCTTTTTCTGAATGAGAAATCATCGAGTAGCAACTAGATTAGGTTAATGTTGTCATGTACTTCTCAAGAATTGTACATGCTTTCCTAAACATATTCTAATCTCATTGCAAAGACTGTAAAATGAGAATTTTGAAGAAGCATCCTTTCAATGTGATGTTCCATTGGTATATGATGGCTTCAAGTCTAGAATGTGAATGTTGTCAAACTGAGTGTGCATGAAATGCTATTCACTCCATATTTTCCTAATTAACTACTGGTATTGTCAAAAAGCCAACAAAGTACGTACAACCTAGATATTAGATTTCACCATGTTACTTTAAATGTACATTACTTTAAATATACATGTCTTTTTATTTTCATATCTTTTTTTGCTGTAATTTGATCAACGTTAGAGTTCACCATGCGTATTCTCCAAATAGCATCTCCCATTCGAGAGTGCTTATTTATAAATATATCATTTTGGCATATTTATAAGCAAGCAGTCTCGAATTATCCACGTTTTTTGGATAGTTTGAGGATATATGGTTCGAGCAAGTTCCAGAGCTGTTGTACAACTCGACAGTAAATTTCGGTAGCATCTCCCTGGTGTTCTCTGGATACACATCCCTCTTGACCTGTTGTCGATATGTGTATCTAGAGAACAGCGGGGAGATGCTGCCGTAATTTTCTCTGGAGTTGTACAACGGCTTAGAAACTTGCCGGAACCACATATCCTCGAATGGGATTAGGACCTAATATATTTAGAGATTAGGAGTCATCATTGGTACATATTTAGTTGGTCAACAGACATACTTTTCTTGAAGATCATTCATTCATCTCATACTCTAGTGTAATATGCTAGAATAATTACATGCTATATATGAATTATCCATTTAGTTATTGCTTCACATGATTTATTGTCAAGTTCACATAATAGCTATGAATTGCTTTCTCTCATATCAAATATATGACCATGTTAGATAAAAAAACTCAAAATATCGCAATTAGAGAGCATCGGCTCATCGCTAGACAGAGTAGAAGGTAAGGGGCCGAGCCAAGTTCCGAGTGTTGAGCCGACTAAGTTCCAAATGTTAAGGGGCCGAGTAAGGTGTGAAAGGCCCAAGGACCGAACAAAGGGGCCACAGGGAGAATACTGCAGGTTCTCCACTTCAATGTCACGAGGGTCTGCACGGGTCCTCCCAAGTACAAGGGGCAATACCGGTCATTTCTCGGCCAATTGGTGAGGGAGAGAGTACCTATAACGGTTAAGGATTGGAGAAAGGAAGTCAGTACCGAGTAGAAGAGTCGACTGTGGGACGAGGTTAAGGGCAAATGGATTATAGAGAAGGAAGATGAACGCAACGCAAGGCGGTACACTTTGAAGAGGATGGGTGTGGCCTTGAGGCACTTCAGGGTCCTCATGTACAGTGAGTATTTGCTGAAAGACCGTACACTATTCGAGAGCTATCCGATTGTGACTCCTGATGTTTGGGATGAGTTCACGAGAATGAAGGGCACGCCTAAGGCAGAGCAGCTGAGAGAGAGAAATACCACTATCCAAAGGCATAACACGCACCCGCACTATCTCGGTACAGGCGGCTATGAGTGGAAGAAGGTAGAGTAGGCGCAACTAGTTGAGGAGTGCGCGAACTCTGAGACGGCGATGCCTTACTCTCACATATGTGAGGAGCGAGCACGTGACTGAGTATTAGCGAGGACAAAGAAAACCGCCGACAGGCAGCTTGTAGTTGCAAACCCCGCTACCACACACGTCGTCTCCACCATCGTACGATATCTAACTTAGTACATTACAGTAGACCCAACTTGTATTTTAGATCTAATTCATACTCGCTTATTGCAGGAGGAGGTAAGCCAGCGGAAAAAGCAGGGGACCTTTCAGAGCCAAGGGTCGAACGACATCTTGTCATCTACAATCGGGAAGCTTGACCATAAGGGTCGGGTGCTTGCTACATGGGCAGGGCATACGGACGCTGCGAGTGCCAGATCAAGATCATGGGAGGCACATGCAGATCACCTCAAGGACACGCTCAGGGAGCAACTGAGGGAAGAGATCAAGGAGGAGATGATGGCACGTGAGCAGGAGATGAGGGTGGAGATGATGACACGTGAGGAGCACCTAAGGGCTGAGATGATAGTAATGACCTCCCAGAGTTAGAGCTAGATGCTCTCGCCTCTCGTAGAGAAGCCTGTGCCTCGACCCAGCAGCTGCAGTTCCAAAAATGATAACACTGGTCCCCAGCTAAAGGTAATAATTAATTTTTTGTAACTTAAAGCTACGATTGTAACTCCCACAATGTTTTTCCTCAAGTTGCGCACTTCTTGCAGGCGCCTACCAAGTGCTAGCTCACCCTGACGGAGGACAGATTTCCCATCAAGGCTGCACATGGGGTTGCATTTCCATGCAAGGAGACCGACACTGTGCATGGTCAGCCTTTGGGAAAGGGCTACATGAGGGTGCAGGTGGACTACGTCCACGAAGACTTCATATCACATGTGTTGTAGTCCCCCCAACGAAGATATCACCACTCTCGGGCAGGCACGCATGCCGTTCATCAAGTGGCCCACGACGGGTGTCGTACTGGTGAAGGTAAAAACCCCATGCATCTTCTCTACTATTCCAGTAGTACTGCAACAAGTTACATATGCGTGTGTGCTTCGTAGGTTCCTACCATACCTGCGCTTGCTCCTGCTCCTGCTCCCATCACCGAGATGAGTCCTACATAGAGTGCAGAGCTCGTATGTAAAAGGACTAGCACGATAGCCACTGAACTGCAGGAGGCCTCAAAAACTCCTTCCAAGAAGGCAAAGCTAACAAAGACCATAACACCCCCTCCAATACATGAAAAGCCCCTTGTCCTTTCCTTGAAGACTTCTTCTGCATAGAAAAAAAAGTCGATAGACAATAAGAAGACCCCTCATAATTTTAAGGCCTATGTACATAAGACCCCTCATAATTCTAAGGCCTACGTACATGGAAAACTCCTGATTGCATCCAACCTATTAAATGATCTAGGTGCTTACTTGCATGCTCCATGGATGGTACATTGATAGGATCAAAGAGGAAGAGCGTCGAGTAGACTTCACCGTGATGTATAGAAAGGGACATTTTCACTGCGACAAGCATGGGATATTCCTAGTCAGTTTTGAGGATCTATTCCGTGTGTACCAACTGATATCCGTTGATATTTCTAATTTACGATATTGGACGCTGTGAGTAACGAACCATACAAAATGACCTGATGACTTTCATAGGATTTCGCATTATGCTTTCTAACGTTCAACATGAGTTGCAGGACAATGAGGCAGCGAGCCGTGACGAATCAACACATAGTTGGGTTGGTTGACCCTGAGCTAGTGTCTGCGACCATGGTACGGCTTTAACCGGACTTCGTTGCCAGCTACATCAAAGGGGCATTGAATGCTAAGTTGAAGAGGGACTTTATTCTATTCCTGTACCATAAGGAGTAAGTAGTACTTTACCCTTCAATTACTTGTACACACGTAAACCGTATGCGAACTTATTTCTTTGCACTGCATACCATTTAATAAGCAACCATTGTGTTCTACTCATCCTCATTCCAAGTGAAAACATGGTCTACACTTTTAACTCGATCGAGAAGAGACTGATGGCCTATGCGATCAATCCTCCTTTGAAGCAGTAAGTACATTACTGTAACCTAACACTTTCTAAATTTAACTATGTTCATTTTTTTTGACACAATGGCATCTCTCCAACGTATGTAGGGGTATCTCAGCCTACATCAATGAAGGAGGGACACACGATGACGAAAAGGACAAGAAGCTAGAGTATAAACGCTTCAAGGTACAAGTGCCTAGCATATATATGATTAATTTTTTTTGACATGTAATCTTCGTGTGTTAAATTATTTCTCTCTTCACAGTGTCATCAACAGGGCAATGATGACCTATGCGGCTTCTATGTCAAGCAGCACATGCTGATTGTGGTCGGCGGCTCACATCTTTTCCCTTAGATATATGTATATGCATAATAATACACTTAGCCTTTTACATATAAGTTTTAAAACTTAAATTAGTGCAATAATTTCTATTTTGTAGAAGATCAATATCCCCTAGAGGAGCTTAGATAGCAAAGCACTCAACTATATACGAGATCACTTCTGCTAATGGTACTGGTTAGAAGTTATGTCGAAGGATGGTAGGTTTAGAGATCCTGAAGCATCATACTAATTCATATATAAACAATATTAATTATAAATGTCAATGTGACATATATATATGCATGTGTACTGATTGTTAAGCATGTGTGTGTTGTATTTTGTCACCGAATGTGATATATGTGTTGTAATTAAAGTGTTTCTATTCTGTGAATATGATATACACATTCTGTGTTATGTACTGTGAATGTGATATATTATATGTGCATACTGTCAATATGTGCTATTTTGGAGAATATGCAAAAATGGCACACCCCTATGAGGGTCATCACAATCAGCTCTAGAATGAAGAGATTGATTTTAGATAAATATAAAATTTTGAATCGCCTCAATCGAAGATCGTGTGAAGGAGAACGGGCTTCTGGAAGATTTAAATCATAAAAAATAGAAAAAGGATTTTCTAAAAATTTTGAAAAATATTTTCCTATCGAAAAATCGATATACGGAGAACGGGCTTCTAGAAGATTTAAATCATAAAAAATAGAAAAGGATTTTCTAAAATTTTTGAAAAATATTTTCCTATAGAAAAATCGATGTACTGCATCATGCTGACGTTGGCCCTGACTTTTGAATTTTAGAAATTTTTCTTTTTTATTTTTTTCTCTCTTCTAGTGGACATTGCCTCTGAAACACAACAGAGAGCTCACACACAAAGGACAAGGAGCAAGGGCGGTGGCTAGGCTCCGGCCAACAGCGGCATGGGCAAGTGGCGATGATGGCAAGCTCAACGCCTGGCCAATGATGGCAGTGAGGCCCACACGGTAATGTGGTGGCTCGATGAATAACGTTTGGTCGATGGCATCGAATCGTAAAATTCGACACACATTGCGGGAAACACCAAATCATTGAGGGTTACCTTCGCAACGAGGTGGAACACGATGTTTTTTTTTTTGAAAGAGCAGCATGAGAGTTGCTGCAAAATATATTAAGTAGGAAAAAAGAAATTTTGTCCCCGATTTTTAGGGAGAAAACCGGGGGAAAAAACCTCACAACTTAACCCGAACTAGAAACAAAACACATGACTCAATCCCAACTCAATTCCAATTAGAACTGCCCCTAAACATTATAGAAAGACCCAAAAAAACAACTAGAAAACTGCTCCTAGGGAAAAAGAAAAGACTCACGATTCAAACTCCCACTAGAACTGCTCCTAAACAAATAACACCACCAGTGAGAAACTAGAACGACACAAAATGACGGGTGAGCACTGCATCCTTTGTCGCTATAGCCACCTGCTCTGGCGTTCTGCGCACTCCCTGGAAGATGCGCTGGTTTCTCTCTTGCCAAATATTCCACCAGAAGTAAATGAGCAAACCATCCAATTGCCAACGTCTCTCCTTGTCATACTGGGATCTCAGTCTTTGCCACCATTTGTATACCGAGCCTTCGTAGTTTAAATTCTGCCACCTCTGCAGATTACCCCAATGCACGAGCCGGTCCCATACTTGTCTAGTGAAGGGACAGTCCTTACAAAGATGGCATGATGATTCCGACGAGGCATTGCAAAGACTACAGATGGCATTGCAGGGCCAGCCCTTCTTGAGCATGTTGTCTGCAGTTAAAATTTTGTTATGAAGCAATGTCCATGCGAAGAAACGACATTTTGGTTCTGCATGTGCCTTCCATATCGGAGAGATCTTCATTTTACAGTGAACCATGTGGAATTGCACCATATAGGCCGACTTTGTTGAATATTGACCATCAGGGGTCCAACGCCAAGTTATCTGATCTTCTCTTGATTCCTCTCTATTAATTCGTCGGATCGCTTCACAGAGCATCACTAACTCCCTGGTTTCTTTTTCCGAGGTCACCGGGGTGCAAAAACGGATCCAGCAGCTGTTTGACAAGGCCTGATGTACAGAGATGTTTTTTCTTCTCGCAATTTGGAATAGGTTCGGTGCGATGTTTTTCGGAGCTTGTCCCTCTACCCAGGTAGATCTCCAAAAATCTGCCAGTTTACCGTTTCCTATCGTGACGATCGTTGAAGCAATGAAAAGATCAACATCTGTTTTGTCACACGGGAGATCAAGTCCCGTCCAGGCCCTATCATTGTTTCTCCATCGAAACCAGAGCCACCGCAGCCTAAGGGCCCTGGCGAATCGCTCTAGGTCAATGATTCCTAGACCCCCTTTACTTTTTGGTAGACAAGTCACAGGCCATTTGATCAAGCAATGCCCTCCACTACAGTTGTCCGGTTGTTTTCCTGTCCAAAGAAAGCTTCGTCTAAGTTTATCAATACTTCGGATTAACCACTTTTGAGCAGGGAAGACCGTGAGATGATATATTGGTTGAGATGTTAACACGGATTTAACAAGGGTCTCCCTACCGGCCTTGGACAGCAGCTTACCTTTCCAACCTGCAAGTCTGTTTCCAATTTTGTCAATCAACGGTTGTATTTCGATCCTTCTTAATTGCCTAGTGTGGAGGGGAAGGCCAAGATACTTCCCAGGGAATGTTGAAATTTTTCCAGGGAAAACATTCAACAGGTCTTGCAGAAGGTTATGATGGCATCTGATTGGGAAAATTTCTGTTTTGGAAATGTTGATTTTCAGACCTGAGCACCTTCCAAAAATATTCAGAATACTGTTTAGGGCTGTCAACTCTGCCGCGTCTGCCTTTAAGAATATCCCGGCATCATCAGCGTACAATGAGCATCTAAGTCTTGCAGTTGTTGGAAGTACCGGTGTGAGAATGCCACGGCTTGCTGCCAACTCGAGCAAATGTTGAAGGGGATCAATTGCAAGGATGAATAGGAGTGGAGATAGAGGATCACCCTGTCGAACCCCACGCGCATGTGTAATTGCCCTCGTCGGCTGACCGTTGATCAACACCTTTGAAGAGGCTGTCCTGAGGATGGCAGCCACCCATTCCCGCCACCTGTTACCGAAGCCAAGAGCCTGAAGGACCTCCAGGATATAGATCCAGTTGAGAGAATCGAATGCTTTTGAAATATCCAGTTTTATGAAGAGTGCCGGAGTTCTATCTCTGTGCAGCTTACGGATGACTCTTTGCACATATAAGAAGTTATCATGAATACATCTCTTTTTTATGAAAGCGTTCTGCGCGATCGAGACCAATTCATCAAGTTTGGGCGCAAGCCTGTTTGCTAATATTTTGGTGACGATTTTCATGAAGCTATTTATTAAGCTGATCGGCCTAAAGCGATCAAGTGTGACTGCGTTCTCCACTTTCGGGATCAGAACAATGTTTGCCTCATTTAACATGTGCAGATTTTTATGACGGAGATTGAAGAAGGCCCTCGTCGCTTCCATAAGGTCTGCTTTGATGGTTTGGAGGCATGTTTTGTAGAAGAGGCCAATATATCCGTCCGGACCTGGCGCTTTTTGACTGGGTAGTTCTTTTATGGTGTTAGACACCTCTTCCTCCGTGAACTCGATCTCAAGGTCGGCGAGGTCCCTCCTCGTGTACCCCAATGTATTCCAACAGAGCTTTTTGTCTCTTACACCATGCTCTCCCAATACCTTTGTGAAATATAGATAAGCCTCGCTGAGTTTATCCTGTTGCCTGTATATCACGCTTTCTTCTTTGTGTAGAACCCGAATCAAGTTTCTTTTTCGTCTTGAGTTTGCCATCAAGTGGAAAAACCTCGAATTGGAGTCACCCAGTCTAATTTTGGTTAGTCTTGAATGCTGTCTTGCTCTGGATTTTTGTATCGCTGCAAGGCCGAGCAGTTTAGCTTTGAGAGCTTTCCGAGTTCCAGCTCGTCTTGAGATAGCGGGCGCCTTTCTTGCGCACTTTCAAGCATAGTGATCGTGACTTGAATCACAGCTGTTTGGAGCGTTATGTTCGCAAAAATTTTTCTCCTCCATATCTTTAAAGCCTGAGCTGTTCTTTTCATCTTGACATACAACCTCAGGATCGGATCAGTAGTGAGTACCGTCTGATTCCAGGATTCATACACTGTCTCTTGGAAACCCGGCATCGTGGTCCAGCATGCTTCAAAACGAAAGCCCCTAAAGAAATCGAATGTTGTATCTCCTTGCATGAGAAGAGGGCAATGGTCTGATGTCATAGAAGCCATTGCGCATAGGTCCGCATTTGGAAAGGTCTCGTGCCATTCTGTTGTTGCTAAGAAACGGTCAATTCTCGTCATAATAGGTTGCTCTTGTTCGTTTGTCCATGTGTATCTACGGCCTTGGAGATCGAGTTCCAAGAGCTGTAGTCTGTTGATAGTATGATTGAAGCGTTGCATCATACTTCTATTTATCGGGCCTCTGTTCTTCTCATCGGTTCATCTGATGAGATTGAAGTCTCCTACGATGAGCCATGCAGGCAGCACAGATCCACTCAAAGTTTCTAATTCTGTAAGAAAGATTCTCTTGTCGTCGTCTGACTGTGGTCCATAAACCCCGGTAATGTCCCAGACCGTCTCGTCGCACCGAGAAGAAACCGTTGCAGTGATTGTATTAGGAGACGATCTAGGATTTTGTAGATCATACAGATCGTCCATGGCCGCAAGAAGAATTCCACCAGCAGAACCATTGGAAGGTATATGAACCGCCTGATTAGCTAATCTCGGTCCCAACGTTTCATGCAACAAACCCGTCGTCCAGTTAGTTATTTTTGTCTCTTGCAAACAGACCACAGTAGCGCCAGTTGATAGGATTAAGCGCTTGGTGCTTTCTCTTTTTGCTGGATTGTTTAAGCCTCTAACATTCCAGGACAGTACAATACAGTTTGTTGACATTAGCAATTGGCGACACTGAAAGAGGCCGGATGGTGGGGACCAAACACACTTGCTAGAACCATATAAGTTCCGACTCGGTGTAAATAGAACCACATAAGTTTCACATTCCCGGTGATCTCGAGTCGCCGATACAAGACAGAGAGAGACCTCCCTAGCACTAGGTCGATGAACAAGGACCCCAAATACATGCTACCACCACACAAGCACCAACACCAAATCTGAACAGAGCCACACTAGCTCCGCACGCGAGTGCCCCCTGAAAGAAGCAGGCGCAGTGGGAGCTAAACGTACATGATAACATCACACAATTTTGGACTCCAGCTCTAAACAGAGAATAAAAGATACAAGGCCTATTGGCCTGGACACTGACTCCAGCTCTAAACAGAGAATAAAAGGTACAACACAAAGGCCTATTGGCCTGGACACCGACGATAAGTAAAGCAGACCAGCAGGAAGCGACACCCAGGACCACCTTGCTAGGACCTTGGACACCACCAGAAACTTCCATCTCAGCAGGAAATTGCACTAAATTGTATTGGGACATAAGCACCAAAAAGCAATCTCCTCCTCTGAAAGGACCCCTCTGATCAGATCTTCGATTCGATCCCGCCAGTGTCCACCACTTTTCCACTGGACATCTTCTTCCTGCTTCCTTTCTTGGGTATGCCCTGGTTGACTAGTTCGAGGATGGCTTCAACCTTTTCTTTGCTTAAAGGCCTCTCGAAGTGCTTCGCAAGCTGCTCAAAAAGATCTTCTTGTGAGTGATTGTGAGGTGACGGAGGGGACAGATCTTTTAGCTTTGATGCTAATAACTCTTGTGCTAGTTGTATTGTTCCCTTGTTACCTCCTAGCCTAGTTTTGGCTTTTTTTGCTAGTCTTGAGCTTTTTCTTTGAGTGAACGGTTTTGCTTTGCTGTTTAAACAAAGATTTTCGGCCTGGCAAGGTTCACTATTATTGAGGTAGGGAGGCGTGCGAATGAGCGGGCTTTCCGGGTTGCTTGAAATCTCATTAATGAAGTCTTCTAGATTGCCCTGGCCCTTCGTTTCATTTTGTTCTGTAGGCGGATGTGCATGATCGGTTGAATTTTCAGGCCGGTCTTGTAGAGGAATGGTTGTTGGTGAATCGTCAGTTGGTGGTAGGTTCTGTAGAGTTGACGACTTGACGGTATTGTCTGCTGAATGTGGTAGTCTCTGTTTTCAGTAGAACCACTTGTGGGAGGTTTTCTTGTGACATATGTTGGTGTTTCAGGGGGTGTGGATTGTCGCATTTCAGGTGTTTCTTGTAGCGTCAGATTATCTGGGGCCACAAGGTTTAAGGTTGCTGACAGGGTTTGGGATGAGGGAGTATTCTGTGTGGTATGGATGCAGGCGCTAGGTCTGTGGTGAATGGATGCAGGCCCTAGGATATCTGGAGTAACCATTTGAACAGAGGGCTGAGGAAGAGTTAAGGTATTAGGAGACCCGACATCAGGTGTTAAGGCTTCAAAAGTTTTCTCATGCTCAGTTATTCTGTTGACTTCAGATGGCCATTCAGAGGATGGCACATCTTGGGTTTCAGGCACTACTTCACCAGGCTTTGAGAATTGGACAGATTGGTATGTAATAGCATTCAAGTTTGTGCGTGATGAAGAAGGGCTGGAAAGAAACTTTTCACCTACTTCATGGACAGCAATATTTGAAGTGCCCACCGATCCCACATTTTGACCATTCATGGCATCGAGAGAAGAATTGAATGCATCAGGAGTTTGAGATACCTGCAGCCCCATATGAGCACCGGTGGCCGAAGTTGATTTCTTCATACAGCTCTCCAGTCTGATGCAGTCTTCGGTAGCTCCCTCCTGAAATTTCTTCAGAGAAGGCACAATCAGGTCAGCAAAGGTAACCTTTCTCTTCGGCTTGTCTTGAGTAATCTTCATTGTTAGGCCACTGGGTTCAGCCGGTTGCATCAGCCTCTGGTGAGACGGTGTGTAGTCTTGCCTGTAGTGCCGCGATGATGATCCGCCGGGTCCACGCCAAGATGCGCTGTGACAGTCTTCTACTCCTCTACATCTAGAGTCACGTACCCAGGTGATAGGCTGCGGCGTCTGCGGCCGCTGCGCCGATGATCGTCACGTCTGCGGTCCTCATCATCATGATCATCATATCTACGGTGCTGGTCTCTTCCTCTGCCTCTGTCTTGCAGCATTCCGTCCCTTTTCTCTCCCGTCTCATCCAGAGCTCCATAGGTCCAAACAAATTCCCTATGTTGCTTGCGGTTCGGTATGCCTCCGAAACTGCCATGGCCCCTTAAGAAGGAGAGGTCTTCCACGATCTCCAAGTGATTGCGAAGGTTGAAGACTTGCCCCCGTTTCAAATCTGTTGGCTCTTCGTGGTGTATTGTCACTTGAGGAAGAGGGACATTGGTGGGGGGTAGTTCCCTGTCTGGCTCCATCACGGTGAGGGTGACTTCTTTCGGGATATTACTTGGATCGGAGCACCATGCCCAAAGATCAAAAGATCTAGTTCTCTCCCTGCGCCTAGTGCTCTCCTGAACATAGTGTACTGCGCAGCTACTTCCCAATGCTCTTGCCACAACATCTTCAGACCAGCAGTGAATTGGAACGCCTTCCACACGAACCTTCACATGAAATTCGAAATTGGTGTTCGTCGCATATCGTTGCTCTGACCAGGCTGCGAAATTGAAGACGTGGCCCCGGTAGGGGACCGCAGCAGTGCTGACTACTCTCCTTCTAATCGCTGCTTCGGAGAAAATAACCAGAAACTGCTCCGGAAAATGCTTCACCAGTTGGAAGTCACCGTGGCGAAGATTGAAGCGGTCTCGGAGCATGTCTCCCACCTTGAAGGTCTCCACTTCGTGGCTATTCCCATCAAACCAGCAGACCGCTGCCCGGTCGATGAGATCATCGCGCCGACGCTTGATAGCACCAGTAGCCGAGATGGCGCAGAAAGCCCTGGCCGGCCTAGCCCTGGGGTCGCCTGGGTATCGTGCCTCCATGCTGCAGCCCTCTCGAACAACTTGACAGTATGTTTTGGCGGGGTGGTGAGTTTGGGAGGCGCTGGGTTTGGTCTTTGGGAGGGGCTCGGAGGGGAGGAGGTGAATTTGAGAAGCTTGGGAGAGAGGTGCTGGGAGCACTGCGGAGTGATTTGAATGGGATGCAGACCTCCCGCTATTAGGTTTAGCTAGGTTGCTGCTTCTTCTGTTTGGACAATGAGCCGCTCTGTGCCCAGAACAGAAGCAACGCCAGCACTTGACTGGTGCCCAGCAGACTCCAGCAATGTGGTCCGGGGCAAGGCAATTAAAGCATCGCCCCTTCAGTTTTTGCTTGAAGAACGCAGAGCCACTGTGATGAAGAGTAGGTTGCTCCGAGCGATCTTGAGATGATGGATGAATCAGACTTTTACGCCACCAGCGCTGCGGCTTGACCCGAGTCCATCCATCTGCATCTTCATTTGGAACCGCTGGCATAAATGCGTTCCGGTTGAGTAGTTGCACTCTCTGATTTCGGCTTGGTTCTTCCTGGGCGTATCGGGGCTTCATCAATGACTGTTGAATTGCTGGCCTGTGTCCTCTGGGTTGGCGTTGAGGCGAGGTGTAATGCTGAGTCCCGCACTGTTCGTCTTGAATCCATTTCTCCTTTTGTGAGGCTGACAATCTAGATCTCGAGGATCCCGCCTTGACCTCGGTCCATGAAGGTTGCCCTTGGTCTGCGGTCTTCAATGACTCCTCTCGAATCTGCTGAAACCGACTGCCTGCACCTCGATTCCTCTTTCGACAAGATCTGCCAAAGCGCCCTAATCTCTCCCGGCTCCAGCGATCTCCCAGAGGGAAGGAGTGGGGGGAGGACCGAGCGCCTCGACCAAGCTCGATCTGCAGAGCGGACTGGCGAATTGAATGGCTTCTCCTTCGAATCCGCCGCGCCCCTCTTCGGACCGGGTTTCTTCTGGCCTAGCACCTCCTGTGTATTTTGGAGCGACTTTTGCCGTGGAGATGGAAGATCCGGATGCGGGGAATCCAGATCCGAGGTCGGGATGGCTGATTTGGTGAGGGGATGGGCATGATTTGGGCTGGGATTTAGGTTGTGGGGGGTGGAAGATGGGGAGGGGAGACGGTCTGGAGCGACGGGGGACTCATTCCTCTTTCGCTTTGTGGAACACGATGTGACTTGAATAGTTTGGGAAGAGGAGCTCCGAGGTGCTGGGGAGCTCACGAGGACATGTCGGCTAACATTGAGGATGGATTCGGGACTTCACGGTACGTGTTACAGGCAAATGAGGGCACGAAAGCAAGGGATGAGCGGAGGAATGAGTTAAGCAAGGAGAGATGATCCATGTGCTCACTTTAAATAGCTCCAAGGAGGCTCAGGGAGATAGAAATCAACATGAACACAATTGCATCCAAAATGTAAAGAACATGATTTCCACGTGAAAAGAGGGGATTTAACCAGGAAAATTGGGTGGTTAGATGATGATAAGGTTGTATATAACACATGAAAGAAATCGAGCAAGAAATTACCAGATTTTTGAGCTCCAAAATGCAACCATGAAGGGAAGAGAGAGAATGCAGGTTCTGGAGGTTGATGGCTCTCCTGACATGTGGTGTTGGGCCATGAGCTAGGGAGGGTATTTTTCTGATTTTTCGAAATAATTTAATTGCTAAAAAATAAAAAAGATTTTCAAAAAACAGCAAATACTGTTAAAAAATCTGGAAAATTCTAAAAAATACCATGAGATATTTTGAACTTAATAAAATTATTTCAGCGATATTTTGATTTTAATTTTTCTCTAATAAATTATTTTACAAATTTGAAAATAGGAAAAAAAACCTTTTAAATTTCAGGAAAAATCTCAGTAAATTTAGAATTAAATTATTAAACAATAATATGAAAATTTTAGGGTGTTGCAGAAAGCATGTTTGCAGTTATTTCTAACATGTTACAGTTCCACATGGCAACAAATCGTTTATGTTCTATGCACAATTGGTCTAATTAATTTCCTTTTTCAAGGATTGCGTTTTTGCTAAAATTAATTTTGGCTCACCTAGGTAGTACATATTGTGTTCATGTCTAGTATTCTCGGATCATGATGAAAAAAAAAATGTTCTAAAGAAGGCTGGGTTTTCTAGACTCTAGTACATATGGCTGCCGAATTAAGTAATTTGACTTCCTTGTGCATTTCCACCAAGCCGAAGCACCCAGCTGACATGGGTTTGCTGCCTATGGACTTTCACTATACCGTGCTTAGCACACACAGAGTCAAAACATTATCTCTTTTATCATTGTCTTATGAGGACAGAAATTCCAACATTGCGATGGGCTGTCCTCGTTCCCACCGTCATCCACCCTTCTCCACTGTACCAGACCAACTTTAGCATGTGATGCAATGGATGGAATATTTGTGCTTCTATATAAGGGGCCGGGGAGTATAGGAACACCAAAGAATCATAGAATTCACAAGTCTTCTTGATCACTTTGGTAGTGGATCTAAGTTGAGTGACTGAGGCGATAAGATGAGGAGGAACACCCTTCTTGCCCTCTTCATTTGGGCCATGGCTGCCGTGATCTTTGCCGCGGCCATGCCGGCGGCGGCGAGGATGGAAGGCATCCACCCACAAGGTTATTTACGCTATCTTCTAACCATATTACTAGCGTTCCTTTCAGGTTTTATTGGAAATTTCTACTTATGCAATTATGCAAAGAAATGGCTATATATTTTTAACAGAGTTCGTAACTGGCACTGCATGCATGTAGGCTCCATGTTCTGGTATTAATTTGTTGATGAGACGCGGATATATGCCCTTTGTTTGTCATTCGTGCAATATGCAAATTACATGACCAATTTTTCTCTCATGCGAAGTTTTTACATTTTCCTTTTACATCTAAGCACACTTCTTCTACGATGGGTCACAGGGTGCAGGTGCTGCTATTTCAATCTGAGGCCGATGATTCAGTGTGCAAAGGCCTGCTGTGGCTCCGACGACGAGAACTGCTGCCTCGGGAGCCACTAGCTAGCTCTTTCTGAGCTGCTAAATTCGCCCCAATTCGCTCTTGTTTGAGTCATCTTGTTGCAATGTCGTCCATGCGAAATAAGATCCAGCAACTGTCCAAATCTTTTATTTTATTCCAGTTTCGTACCCAATGCAAATGTGTGCTGTAGTTTCCACTAATTTTCTTTCCCTAAAATTGTGCGTTTATATTTACTACTTTTTTTTAAAAAAATGGTGGTGATAGTTCGTCGTTCATTTGCTTCTTCTACTCCACCTTCTCTTTCCACCCAAAAAAAACTTTAGCAAAAACAGGAAAAAAATACTAACAAACAAATTCCATATCCTTAAATGTTCTTTAATAGAAAAAACAATAAACCAACAAAAACATCTGCCTCCCTAAAAATTCTCTAACAAAAGAAAATAGTGAACCACTTCCAGACACGTGGCAATTAAAGCTGACGGCACAAAAGCACAATGCGACTAAACGTGGAGGCGGAGCCGAGAGCATGTGCTGGGCAGGCTGATCCCGTTGATACCGACTCGAAGTGCTAAGGGTAATATAATTTATTTTATTTATAACAAAGCAGACGTATCCAGGTAGTTGTTCTAAAAACTCCATTGCACGGTGACAATCTTGAACACTGCTGCTGGCTTGTTTGGTTGAAAGGTTAAGAGTAAGAATTTGGATGGTGGCATATGGGTTACATGGTAATGTTATTGTTAACAAAACATGCTAATACGCCCATGCAGACTTCGAATTACGCAAGACATCCGCTAGATGACATGCATGGAGTTCATACCGTCGAATCAAAGCGCTGTCTTCTAAAGTAAAAGCTGACCATCATAAACGATTTTCAATGTTAATTTGACGAGGATGAGATAACCAATGAGCAATGAGTCAGTCGATCGGTTTGTTTAATTCTAACATGGCCGGTGGGGTGGGGGGGTTCACGGGCGTTCTACAAAGGTAATACATATAATTACAAAAAACCACTCTCAATTTGCGTCATTGAGCCGTACAAAATTGTATTGACCTGAATGAACTAGTCTAAGACAGGACATATATACACAGCACTAGGTGTGTCATGATATACATTGTACCATCCCAAAAAATCTATGTTTTGGGAAAATTAAAATAAATTATTATTTTCTGGATTTTCAAATTTTTTGTCGATGTAACTGAATTTTCATAACTATTTTCTAAAAAACTATAAATTAAAAAGATTCTATGTAATCAATGAAAAACTATTGTAACATCCCAAAATTTTCCATAAAATAAATACTGAAATTCCAAATTATTTCCCTGAATTTAATTTTAGTCTTCTGAATTTTTTGGCTTTTCAAGAATTTTCTACAATTGAAAGAATTATCTTTTCATTTTCTAGCCACTACTTCTGAAATTTAAATTTTGAATTCAAAACTATTAAAATCTGGACATATTTAATTTAGGTTCTAGGTAACCCATTTTGCCTTTCCTAAATTTTCATGAATTTTGGAGTTGGGTTTCTATTTTTGAAAAAATCTAATATACACTCATTATTAAAAATTGAGGCACTAAAAGAATTGTTGAAGAAAATATAGAGCTAGAAAAATTATGAAAATTTTCTAGAAATATCAGTGCTACATAAAAAGCACCCACAAAAATTGTCATAAGCTTTAGATTTAGCTAGTTTGGTATTTCAGGAAAATCCCAAATTTTTAGGATGAAATTAGAAGCCTTTAGAAAATTGTTTTTAAACACAAAATGGAAGGCGCATAGCTGAGAACCTGTCTCTACCAGTGAGAAGCCGTACTATGGAAAAATATGCTTTCCCTTCATGTCTTTGCTCTCTTTCATCCTCTTTGACATGCCAAGTCGGCGTGTCAGCCTCTCTCCCAAGCAAGCGCGCCCAAGCCACGCCTGACACATCGTTCACACTCGCACAGCTGCAACCGAACACTGCAAGCTAAGATCCTATAACAACCTAATTTTAAATTTTTATTAAATCAATAATTTTATCTGTGCATTTTATGAATTTGGGAATTTTTTGGAATTTATTTGGATTTGTTTATTATTTTTGAGTTGTGAGTAGTTTGGAAATTTTAAATATACCTTTGTAAAAATATTTTGTTTGAGTTCTAAATGACTCAAATATTTTTAGGAAATTTTCTAGAATTTTTTGGTATTTTAACTATTTTATTTGGCTTGTTTATTTTTGGGAATTATTTTAAATGGAAAAGCTTGAAAAATCCGTAAATAGTTTTCGGCCTAAACCCTATTGGGCCCAGCCCATCCCATTTCTATGCATAGCCCGTTCTGGTTCGGCAAAGGATCTTGACCGTCGATCTTCTGATCGGAATTAGCATTTAAGGTCTTGGGTTAAAACACTAATGGCTGATGGTCATCGGATCGAGCTAATGTGGATGGCTAGGATTGCACATTGTTGAAGACTTGAAGTGTTGGGAAGCCGCCTGATTGGCGATGCGTGGATAGCCTAGATTCCGTCTTCTCCACGTAGTCGCCTCCATCTCGGAGGTGAACTTCTCCTCCGCGTCCGAGGTAGTTTTCGGGTCAAGCATAGAAGCCAAGGCAATAAAAGGGGACCAGGGCATTTCTTAAGGCTCGCCAGGACTGTGCACAACTTTTCACTGGGTAGATTTGTCACCACCAGATGTTCTCTCGTTTGCCGCCGAGGAAGAATGGGGCGTGAGATTGTTGGGCAAGAAAGCAAACAAGAACAATGAGAGAAAAGAAGATACAAAAGACGCAACAGAACTTTTCATTTCATTTCATAATCTGTCTCTTTCTCAAGACAAAGCGTCATATACTTTCCCCAACTACCGAATTACCTATCTAGGTAATCTTCCTCTGTATCCAAATTGTCTTACTGGACAATACGATTCTTTACTACAAGAACGCAGAAGTAACTCACTTTCAAGCTAAGCCATTGGATCAACTGGACATGCCATCTGTGCCTTCCGTTACACCACCCCTCCGCCCGAATTCATTGCTTGACCCTAAGCAATGGCAGCAGGAAACCTGTTTTGAAGAACACTCAAATCTTCCCAAGTCGCCACATCACTCGGCAAACCTTTCCACTTGATCAGGCCTTGAACCACTACCGCACTCCCTTTCTTCACCAATCTTCTTTCCAGAATCTCTTCAGGCTCTGTATTCTTCACATCCAACTCAGCCACTTTAGGCAACTCAGCAAACACAGGAGAGAAATTGGGAGTAAACGCTTTCAACTGGAAGACATGAAAAACTGAATGAATGTGACTATCCGGTGGTAATTCTAGTTGATAAGCTACCTATCCAATCTTCTTAATCACTTGAAAAGGACCGTAATACTTATAAGCCAATTTGGGGTAGGGTCTATTGACCAAAGAACTCTGTGCATACGGCTGTAACTTGAGTAAAACTTGTTCACCAACTTGGAAGTGCCGTTCTTGTTGGTTTTTGTCAGCCTGAATTTTCATGCGGTTCTGAGCACGCGCCAACTGCTGTTTAAGCAATGCCTGATACTCCTCCCTGGCTTGAAGATAATGAGTGACGTCTTCGGAGTTCTGACCAAGTATGACAGGCATAGCTCCATAATTCGGCTCCACCCCATATAAAACTTTAAAAGGCGAACAGCCCAGATGTCATTACTTTTGGACCATTTAGTTAATTGTTCCATTGTCAGCTGCTAAAGTCCCCTTTGTTCCTTACTTGTTACTCCAAACAACTTAATATGCTTACCATTCTGTGTAAACTTGATAGTTTTCTGTTCCCAGTTACACATCATCGGACTATGCTGTCTCAACCAATCCATCCCTAAAATTGCATCATAAGCCCCCAATTCAAGCACTTGAAAATCTGTTTGGAATGAGTGCCCCTATGACCACCATTCAAGATTTGGTGCCCATCGATTACACTGTAGTTGGTCACCATTTGCCACCTTAACTGCGACTTCTGTGGTTTCCAATGGAACATAGCCAATCTTATGCAGGAAAGTCGCATTCACAAAGTTGTGTGAACTGCCAGAATCCACAAGGATCAACATCACCTGATTTCTTACCAGCGCCACAATACGCATTGTTTCAATCTCTTCAGTACCAGATAGTGCATTAAGGGACAAACTGCAATCCTCATCCTGATGTAACTCGCACGTTTCCAGAACATCCAGTATCTCATCAGACAACAGTTCACTAGTACCCTCGACAGTAATAGCTTGCAATTGAGTTTGGACTTTCTTCCGACACTGCAAATGATGATTAGGCTCATATTTTTCACCACACTAGTAACATAAGCCATTTGTGTGGCGATATTCACAGAGTTGTCGGGCTTTCCACAGCTCACCTTGACCGAGTTTACCCATACTGGATTGATGGTCTTGTTTGTTTATTCCTCTCTCTTTAGCCCAGTTACTTTCAGTTTCCATTGCTTTTTGCGGTCTAAGACATCCTGTTGTATGCGATCCAACAACGTCGCGCGATCAACAGATTCTAGAATCTGGCATTGCACTGCAGCTCTCAAATCAGGTTTCAATCCCTTAATGAAATGAGAGACAAATAATTCTTCACCATAATAAGGGTTATGCACCAAAATCTCAAACATCAACTTATCAAACTGAGTCTTATATTCAGCCACCGTGTCCTGTTGCTTGATTTCCACCAGTTCTTCCAGCAACCTTCTATGATCAAATGCGCCAAACTTTGTTCCAACTACCTACCTCATGCTGAGTCTTAAACATCTGTAACCATCGGGCAGCATTTCCCTCCATATGCATGCTCGCAACCGATACCCACAAATTTTCTGGAATATTGAAGATTGTGAAATAATCAAGACATTTGTCACGCTACAATCTAGGACTCTCCCCATCAAATGTGGGAAAATGAAGTTTCAGCAACGGACCTCTTATATTTCCTCCAGACTCCTTGTGCGCTCCCCGATATGGTCCAACAGTATCCCTCAGTATACCCGAAGAACTCCGACTCTGATGGAACTCTGACGATGGTGGTTCGTTAGTTCTACCTCATACATTGGTTGGTGCTAGTGTGAGTAATACCTTGGCTGTTTCTTCGGTGGGTTCCTTCTCGTGTCGACCAAGAGTAATATTGGCGACCGCCTGAGCTGTGGCTTCCAGTTGCTTCGCAAGGAGTTGTTCATCTCGGACACTCTACTCCACCGTCTTGATCGTTAACTCCGATCAGGCCAACAGCTGTTGCTGCGTGGAGTCAATCAATTCCACACGCGCAAACAAGAGATCAATACTTTCCTTGAAAGCCAGGTGGTGCTCTTCATTCTTGCATGAAGTCTCTGCCAAAGCATCAAGAACAAACCTCGTCTGAACGGAGGGTTTCGGCGGCGTCGTGACGAATCAATCGATCGAGTCAACCAGATTTGGGAAACAAAGTTTGTGCGGAGATACCCAGAATTGATTTCTCAATTCCAAATCCTCCAACCCTCTTCTGGATTTTTACAACTCTAGGCGCAACTGATCGAACACGGCTCTGATACCAAGTTGTCACCACCAGACGTTCTCTTGTTTGCCGCCAAGGAAGAATGGGGCGTGAGATTGTCGGGCAAGAAAGCAAACAAGAACAATGAGAGAAAAGAAGATACAGAAGACGCAACAGAACTTTTCATTTCATTTCATAATCTGTCACTTTCTCAGTACAAAGCGTCATATAATTTCCCCCAACTACCAGAATTACCTATCTAGGTAATCTTCCTCTGTATCCAGCCTATCTTACAGCGACAATATGATTTACGACTACAGTAATGCAGTAAGTAACTCACTTTCAAGCTAAGACATTGGATCAACTGGACATGCCATCTGTGCCTTCCGTTACAAGATTTCGCCGAGACACCATGTGGTGCCCAGGAGAGCTCGTTAGAGCAGTGTGGTTGCGCTGCCATTGGTTTTCGCAAGATTCCACCGACATAGAGGGTTCTTCGGTGGAATCGACTCCAGATTTGAGTTCATCATATCAAGCTTATTCGGATCCACCAAAGGCCAAAGCTGATCTATGCCGGATTCACTGTAAGCTTCATTGTCTTCTTCGTCTTCGGTGTGAGCATTGTCGTGGCCATTGCTGGCAGAAACCCTAGGCCATGGTGACGTGGATGCCACGCAGAAGCCATGTATAGGCCATGCAGCACTTGGCCAGCCATATTTGGCTACATCAGCGCTTGGTCGTGTGCAACGTCAGCAGCTACATCATCAATGCTCGAGCCCACAAGTCAGCCGGTGCTATTGCTATAGATCGAGTTCACCGTAGACCAAGGATGTTCATGGACCTAGTCCAAGGATCGAGGTACACGTGTCAGCCAGGGGATTTTCTAGATTTTTTTAATTCAACGCTGACATCAGTGATGATGTCATAATTAGATTTTTTTAGTATTAAAATAATTGGGAAAATACGAGTTTATTCTTTTTCTGATTTTCAAATCTTTCGAGAGCTTGTTCTTCCTCGTACAAACACCGATTAAGGCGATTCAAGTTTCTAAAAATTTGTAAAATTAAAATATATTTAATGGTGAATTTTATTTAATTTTTAAAGCTTGTTTGTTTTCTATTGTGGTATTTATTTTCTATTTTCTCTCAATTCACGTAGACATCGAAGTGCTCGGAGTGTTCAAGAGTGAAGTGTTGACTCAAGAGTAAGTTCCAAAGCAGGAACAAGACTTTTTCTAAGGAAAGATGTGTTTTGATCATGCTGAACCTAGTTTTATAAATGATATGTTGTTTCAATCTACTTCATGATATTTTATACTTAAAACTATTTTCAATTAGTTTGGGATGTAGCTATTCAACCTAATTCGAGTATACCTACCTTGTCAATTGTATGCCATAATTATTTGTCACCCTAGGATGGTTCATTATTGTAACACCCTAATTTTTGCATTTCTTGAGTATAAATTTTATTTTATGCTTTTATGAATTTTCTGGATTAAATTTGAATCATTTTGCATTCATGGATTTAATCCTTTTGTCATCTTCTAATTATCTGTTAAAAAGGTGTTAATAATCTTTGGATGGAAATATTTTATTTGAGTTTCAAATGTCTTAAAATATTTTTTGGATTTTTCCTAATATTTTTCTATTTATTTGCGCTTTATCTATTTTTGGGCTTTATTTTTTATTTGAAAAAGATTTAAAAACCATCCGTATAGTGTTGGGCCAAATCCGCTTGGCTTGGTATATTTTTCTCGCATCACCAGCCTAGGCGTAGCCCGCCCAGCCCGTTCCGTCGAAAACCCTAACTTGAAGGGTGCAACTGTTAGATTTTGATCAAATGGCTGAGCTCTCTCCACATCATCGCGTGTTATCGACTGCTCGATTGGATCCGCGTGGATGTCCTGGACTGTGCCACGTCAGCTCATCAAATTCGGATCATACCTCCACCGCTGCTGAATTCATTTGGATCTCCGCGCTCTACACGGAAGCCAAGGGCTCTATTTAATGCGCCGCCAACACCCCTAGATTTGTCACCTTGAGCCGCACCTTTTGCCCTAGCGCACGCCTACCGAGTCACTACCGTTCATCCACATGAGCTCGCTGGAGTTCAGAGCTAGCACCACCGCGACTTTTGCCTCATTCTGCCACCATTGAGCTATCCCCACCGTCACCAACATGTCCACCGAGTTTGCCGCATCAAGGCCTGTCGATTCCAGGAGGAAGCGTTGTCAGAGGACCACTAGAACACCGTCGGCCACATCGTCATCCTCGTCTCTAGTGAATCAACGCCGCCGCACCATCACCATAACGACAAACTTCATCCACCGTCGGATTAGGTGAGGCACTGTCGGATGCTCGCCGCGCATCGCACGCCGGGGGTAGTCGTGGCATTGGTTGCGTCGCGTAGATCCAAGGTGTCCGATCTCCTGTGTAGGGATACGATCTAGCTGTGTGGCCATGTCTGCGGTACGTTGTGTGTCCCAATCTCACACCATCCTCGACCATCCGATCTGGAACGGATGGACGAGATCGCGCTGGCACTGCACCAGTCACATCATGCCGTGTGTCTTTTGGGTTCTGAACCGTCGTGCCATCTTGACAGATGGATCTGCATTGTGCGTCTTAGATGCGCCGCGTCGTGAGCCTTTTGTCTACACAGCTGAGCCATTGGATCTGGTGTGGAGGGCTAAGATCTAGCCGCATGCTAGCACTGCAATAAGCCGTGGTTTCATGTCTTGTGCTGATCTTGGCCATCTGTTTCGACCTAGATGAGCAAGATCACACCGAGCCTTGTGTTAGTCATGTCTCGTGTGAGGACCCGAATTCACCAATTCGAATCCACTGTGTTTTACCGCACTAGTCCCAGGATCAATCGCTAGTGCACACAGCTTAACATCGGTAAGCATCATATCATACACAACGATAAGAATAATAAGACTTTATTCATTAAATATAACTAGTGTATGATCTTATGATCACTTACAATTATTCAGCCACATGGGCTAGACTGAAGGATAACTTGAACAAATGCAACGGAAAAACAGTAGAAGACGTAGATGTCCCATCAGTACACCACAGGCGACTAACAAGGATTGGCCTAGTGACACGTGTCCACCTGAAAGTCCTCCTCCAATAACGACGTTGATTTCTCCACTGTTGTTGGTTGTTAAGCAAGGGTGAGTACACCAATACGTACTCAACAAGTTGTGCACAAAATACAATTCTATCATAGCTATATGCAGGCTTATTCCAAAGGAAAGGCTAAGGGGTTCATTTGCAGAAAAGCAGCATTTAAGAACACATATACTTCATAGATTGAAAAGATAATAAAACAAATATTAACAAGTAAATAGATTCATTGATTCTCGAATAAAACCAAGTTCTCCATCCTAAATCAAGTTCCATTATCCTCATGGCATCCTGCCATCCCATAACAGTTGTCCATTTTAATTAACTACCCCTTGACTGTAATCCCCGAGCATTGCTCAATACCGTGAGCACGGCTATCCGAATAGTTTGTACACTCTGCAGAGGTTATGCACTTTACCCACATGATACAACCATGCACCACACAGGTGAACGATTATAACAAAGCCTTTACAATGCATCCTCTTAACCCAGTGCTACCCGCTAAGGTTTCAACACTGAAGGGTTACACCACCACGACAGGGCCCCCCTCTTGCGCCATGTGAGCCACCCCAAGCATGGACTGGTTACCACCACCCGGTCTCACGCCACCACGATAGCACTCAAGTTAAGCATTTGCAAATTAGTCACTAGGTGCCCCATATCGTATATGTGGTTGCATGATCGACTCAGGTCAAAGGCTCGCAAGGTTAAGTCCTTAGGATTGATTAAAGCAAGACTTGCACATACCCTCAGCTCCACTGAGCCCACCCTGGCACACTTGCCCTTCCACTTGCTTTAATCAAAAATGATTACCACCCGGTTGATTACCAAGCATCACATGCTTTACACAATTCAACATCGTTGCGTGACCTCCTCGCAACAACAACTCAATCTTCTCGTGTGACCACACATGACACACATATCCATGATAATGTTCCATATTCCATTAGTCAAGATTAATAATCAATACTTCATGTACATGTGATGACGTGGCATGGCTAAGCACTCTAGTTCGTTCTAACCATCCATGTTAATTTCATTATTAACCAACTATAGTTAACCAACCTAAGGTGACAAGTGGATCATGACATACAACTAGCAAGGTAGGGTGTAATTCAAAGGGTACGGTAGCTAATCCCAAACTTATGTTGAAATCATTTATACACATAAAATAACAAGTGATAAGGTAAATCAAAATAGCATGCAATCTAATTTATGGGTGCAACATGATCAAAGCACAACTTGCCTTGGTTAAGCTCCTGGTCTTGGTCTAGAAATTGCTCTTGAGTTGCCTGCTCCTCCTCCGAAGCCTCGCACAATTCAATGTCTACGCGAATCGAGAAGGAATAGCAAATAAACACCAAAACCAAAGAACAAACAAACTCAAAAATTCAAATAAAAGCCAACATTAGATAGATCTCAATTTTACAAATTTTTGAAAATTTGAATCACTCAAATCGGAGTTCGTATGCAAAAGTTATCGCGTTTTGAAGTTTTGAAATTCCTGAAAAATCCCTAAATTCATAAATCCGAATTTATCAAATTTATTTTTGTAAGAGAAAATCTGGATTTTTCGTTGATCGACACGCTGCTCGGTGGGCTTGTGTTTCGACGGCCGGGTTCATATTGTCGGCGTCTTGCACACACGCAGCAATGATCGACTACCACGCGACGCCACCTCAGCGCCACGCCAGCAATGTGGCCCACGTGGCGCCACGTGTCAGCGAATTAACAACCCACCTCAGCCGGCGACGTGGACCAATCTCGTGCGTGCGATGAAGATCCGGCGGTCGATAATCTTCCCGAGCGGTGATGGCGAGATGACGGCGCAGGGCTACCGGACTTGGGGACGACGACCACCCGAACGGCGAACGAGGCAACTCCGGTGAGGAAGAAGTGGTGGATCCGACACGGCGTGACGCGGGGAGTCCAGATCTGGTACCGGAGCGACGGATGGAGCTTCGTTGACAGCGGAACACGGCGAGATCTTCCTCGGGTACTACGGCGAGGTTCAGTGGCGGCTTCGGTGCTCCTCCGTTGGCGGCGCAACAGAGAAAGGAAGCGGCGGCTCGTGCTGAGTTGCGGAGGGGGTCTCAAGGTCCTTTTATACCCGGCGGTGGTGCACAAAACCGGAAAGTACAACGGTAGCATCGAGTTGGACTTGGAGACGGCGGCGCAGAATCCTTCTCGGACACGAAGACGGTCAGCCGTACGATGATCATCCGACGCCGAACCGCTTTAAGGTTTCCTAAATAACGCGCGAGGATGAAGGCCGTTGGATCTAAATGCAACGGTCCGCAAAAATCCGTTTAAAACCCGACCGGCCTGCACAGTAATTGGGCCGTGGCCCGTTACTGTTCACGGGTAATTTCGAGATTTTTCCATTTAAAATATTTCAATAAATTGTTTTTGATTTATTTAAAGCAACAAAATACTCTAAAAATTCCAAGAAAAATCTCAAAAATACTTTGAGACATTCTGGACTTAAATAAAATATTTTCATAAAAACTTTATTTTAGGTTTATATATTTATAATTAATCTTTGTCGAAGGTAATATTCTTTAATTCAAAATAATTCAAATAAATCTCGGAAAATCCAAATAAATCCAGAAAATTCACAAAAATCATAAATAGCAATAAAATAATAATAATTAATTAAAAGTCAAAAATTGGGATGTTACAAACCTCCCCTAACGGAATCTCGACCACGAGATTTAAGGTCGATTAGGAATAGGTTCGAATTACGCCTTCAGATCTTCCTCACGCTCCTGTGTTGCTTCATTTTCCGAATGATTACTCCATTGAACTCTGCAAAAACGGGTGGACTTGTTTCTGGTCCTACGCTCCATCACATCCAAAATCTTGATCGGGTGCTCCTTGTAGGTCAGATCTTCCTGCAACTCAATAGCCTCCAACGGCATCTGCCGCCACCGGCACTCAAGGCATTTCTTGAGTCAGTGACACATGGAACACATCGTGCACTCCTCGCCAACGATCGGGCAACTCCAACCGATAAGCAACCTCTCTCGGTGGCTCAATATCTTAAATGGGCCCATTTAACACAGGTGCAAGCTTCCTTTGACATGGAACCTCTTAACACCTTTAAGGGAGTAACCCTAAGGTACACAAAATCATTGGGCTCAAAACTCAAGTCACGACGACGATTGTCAAGATAACTCTTACGCCTTTGATCACATTGCTTTCAATCTCTCCTCGATCGTGGCAACTTGCTCTTGGCCTCCCTAAGAATCTCGTGTCCAAACACCGAACGCTCTCTGTCTCATTCCAATTCAACGGGTACGACAGTGCTCGCCCATACAAGGCTTCATATGGTGACATTTGCAAAGTAGCCTGGTAACTATTATTATAACTGAACTCGGCATACGGCAAACATTTATCCCAAGATGTGCTATAAGATATCGCACAAGCTCTCAACATATCCTCCAAAATCTGATTAACTCTCTCTGTCTGACCATCTGTCTGCGGATGATATGCAGTGCTAAAATTCAGACGAGTTCCCATTGCTTCATGCAATTTATCCCAAAATCTTGAGGTAAATTGGGTACCTCGATCTGATACGATTTTCTTGGGCACACCATGTAAACATACAATTCTTGACATGTATAGTTCTGCCAATTGATCCCTTGAATAAGTTGTCTTCACTGGAATGAAGTGAGCAACTTTAGTCAACCGGTCAATGATTACCCATATGGAATCATAACCCCTTTGAGTCTTGGGAAACCCAGTGATAAAATCCATACCAATTTCCTCCCATTTCCATTCCGGAATCTTCAATGGCTGCAATAGTCCTGCGGGCTTTTGGTGCATCACTTTTACCCTCTGACATACATCACACAATGCAACATGCTCCGCCACTTCACGCTTCATACTTGGCCACCAGAATCTCTTCTTAAGATCCTGATACATCTTGGCACTTCCTGGATGTATAGAATACTTGGAATCGTGTGCTTCTTCTAGAATCAACTGCTTAAGATCTTTCTCGTTCGGCACACAAATTCGACCTTTAAACCACAGGGTTCCTTGCTCATCCACAGAGAAATCTTCGGCTAAACCTTCTTCTTTCTTAGACTTAATCTTGCTGATCTTCTCATCTTTACTTTGCCTTTCTCTAATTCGATCCTCAAGGGTCGGCTTTACTTCCAAGGCAGCTACGAATCCTTGAGGCACAACCTCCAATCCCAACTTCCGAAATTCTTCGCACAACTTCGGTTGATTGCTGGCTTCTATTGCATTTACACTGTGGCTCTTGCGACTCAACGCATCGGCTACCACATTAGCTTTTCCGGGATGATAGTGAATTCCGACGTTATAATCCTTGATCAGTTCCAACCATCTTCTTTGCCTCATATTGAGTTCCGACTGAGTGAAGATATACTTCAAACTCTTATGATCCGTATATATCTCACATCTATTTCCAATGAGATAATGACGCCATATCTTTAAAGCATGCACTACGGCTGCTAATTCCAAGTCATGCGTTGGATAATTCCCTTCGTGTGGCCTCAACTGCCTTGACGCGTAATCTACAACCTTGCCATTCTGCATTAATACACAACCAAGTCCTTGTCTTGATGCATCACAATAAATGTCAAAGCCACACTGCCCATCCAGCAATACTAACACCGGTGCAGATGTTAATCGCTTCTTCAACTCCTCAAAACTCTTTTCGCACTCTGGCATCCATGCAAACTTCTTCTCCTTCTTTAACAATTGCGTAAGAGGTCTCGCAATCGTTGAGAATCCTTCTATGAATTGACGGTAATATCCCGCCATTCCCAGGAAACTACGGATTTGAGTAACTGTTTTTGGCTGCTCCCAATGCAACACAGCTTCCACTTTACTTGGATCCACTGCGACTCCTTTAGCGGTTATTACGTGGCCCAGGAATTCTACCTTCTCTTTCCAAAAATCACACTTGCTGAATTTGGCATATAATTGTTGTTCTCGCAACTTCTCTAATACCAATCTCAAATGTTCCGCGTGCTCCTCTTCCGACTTGGAGTACACAAGAATATCGTCTATAAAGACAACCACAAATTTATCCAGATAGTCTATGAATACTTTATTCATCATATTCATGAAATATGCAGAGGCATTTGTCAGTCCAAAGGACATGACTGTAAACTCATAATGTCCATAACGGGTAGAAAATGCAGTTTTTGGTATATCCTCTTCCCGAATCTTCAGTTGATGATACCCTGACCGCATATCTATTTTGGAGAAAACCCCTACTCCTCTCAACTGGTCAAACAAATCATCAATCCGAGGCAAAGGGTATTTATTCTTGATCGTCACTTCATTAAGTGCATGATAGTCAATGCACATCCTCATACTTCCATCTTTCTTTTTGACGAACAACACTGGCGCTCCCCATGGGGAAGAACTTGCTCGAACAAACCCTTTTTCAAGCAATTCCTCAATTTGCTTCTTCATTTCTATTAGTTCATCGGTCGGCATCCGATATGGCCTCTTTGCTATCGGTGTTGTTCCAGGTACTAACTCAATAACGAATTCGATGTCTCGATCCGGCGGCATGCCCGGTAAATCTTCAGGGAATACTCCGGGAAATTCTCTAGCTACTGGCACATCTTCCAGGTTAGCAACCTTCACACTATTGACCATTAACTGACCATCACGAACTGCGGTTGCATGCACTTCCACTTTCTTGCCGCTAGGGCTTTCTAGGGTCACCATTCTTTGGCCACAATCCAAAACAGCCTTATGCTTGGAAAGCCAATCCATTCCTAAGATAACATCCAAGGTTTAGGTATCTAATAGGATAAAATTTGCTAGGAACTCTATCTCATTCATAAGCAACTTAACTCCCAAACACCCAAGGCTAGATCGAAATTCAGATCCTAGGGCTTGGACTAAAAGCACACATTTAAGATTCTTAACAGCAAATCCATTCTTCATTGCAAAACTCCGAGAAACAAACGAATGCGAAGCTCCCGAATCAAATAAAATCAGAGTCGGGTAATCGAAGTTAACCAAGAACTTACCCAGTACAACGTCTGTTGCTCCTTGAGCTTCTTCCGTAGTGATATGATTAATCCTTCCACGCATTGTTGTTTGGGGCAACCCTCCTGACTGCACTGGTACTCGATTTCCTCCTGTCACCGGAGCTTTAGCTGGAGTAGTGCCCAAGTTGAAGCGGACTGGGGTAATGTTTCCCCTCTTCGGACACTTGTTGGCGAAGTGCCCTGGCTCGTTGCATGAATAACACCTTCTGGCGTCGGGTTGTTGACTTCCTGAAGCTACATTGCTCACTGGTGCTGGTGTTTGGAAATTCTGATTAACAGGTCGAGGTGACTGATTTGACGTCTTGTTGGTCCACTACGGCTGGATTCTGGCAAATTGCTGAGGTGTCATTCTTAACTCCGAGCCGATTCGCCTCCTCGCTTGAGTAGCCATTCTCGCAGCATTTATCTTCACCTAACTCTTTGCGTTTATCCTCAAGAATCAAAGCCTTATTGACTAAATCTTGGAAATTAGGGAAATTGTGGGTGATTAATCCCACCTGCAATCCAGAGTTTAAGCCCTTCATAAAACGGGATTGCCTAGCCTTGTCGGTAGCCATATCTTTTGGTGCATAACGTGCCAACTGAGTAAACTTATTCAGATATTCTGCCACTGACTGGCCTTAGAGCTTGTCAACAAGGCACTCATTCTGGAAGATAAGCGCAAAGAGCTAGATGACAACCGCAAGCGTCGTCTGGCACAGCAAGGAGGACGCCAGGGACAACAGAGATCGAGGGTGGTACCCCAACAGTTTACCAGGTTCCAGCCGGGAAGCAACGCGAGAACACCACTACCTGCACAACGACCAACCAGTCAAAATCCGCAGACACCGGCAAGAGCAAGTAGCGGCAAAGAAATCCAAAGAATGGCGGAAGACGCCGCTATAATCAGAATGAGATGGGGCATTTTGCCAATGCTTGTCCCAAAAAGGGAGGAGTTACCCCTATCCGCTTTAACTTGGGTAATACGCCTGCAAGAACACCCGCTCAAGGAGGAAGTCGAGTACCTGCTCAAGCTGGAGCCGCACCACAATCAACAATGCGAGGGAGAGTCAACCACATCATGGCGGATGAAGTTCAGAACGCAACAGATGTCGTACTGGGTAAGTTTCTAGTCAACTCAGTACCAGCTACTATTCTGTTTGATTCAGGAGCTTCACATTCATTCATTTCTCAAGTTTTTGTTGTGCAAAATGATTTGGATGTGGTCAAACTAATGAGTATGCTTATAGTCCAAACCCCTGGATCAGAACTCCGAGCTAAAGTAGGATGTTCTGGGGTAAAATTAAAAATAAAAGGAATAGAGTTCCTAGCGAACCTAATCATATTAGATACTCAGACCATAGATGTGATTTTGGGAATGGATTGGTTATCCAAGCACAAGGCAGTGCTGGATTGTGGACGAAGAGTAGTAACAGTTGAGAGCCCAAATGGCAAGAAGGTGGAGATTCAAGCAGTTACTGTTCAGGATAGTCAATTAATGATTAACAGTGTGAAAGCTGTTGAAATGAAAGATATTTTAGTAGTTAATGAATACCCGGATGTGTTTCCCGAGGACTTACCCGGAATGCCACTAGACAGGGATAGAGTTTGTAATCGAGTTAGTACCCGGAATAGCTCCAATAGCCAAGAGACCCTATAGGATGTCTACTGAGGAATTGGTAGAAATGAAGAAATAAATCAAAGAATTATTGGAGAAGGGATTTACAAGGCCAAGTTCGTCACCGTGGGAAGCCCCGGTGTTGTTTGTAAAGAAGAAAGGTGGAAGCTTCAGAATATGTATAGATTATCATGCACTTAATGATGTGACGATAAAGAACAAATATCCCTTGCCCAGGATAGATGATCTTTTTTATCAGCTAAGAGGAGCATGAGTCTTCTCTAAGATAGATCTTCGATCTGGATACCATCAGTTAAAGATTCGGACTGAAGATATACCAAAGACAGCTTTCTCATCTAGATATGGGCATTATGAATTCACGATCAGGTCCTTCAGACTAACTAATTAATGCTCCTGCATATTTCATGAATATGATGAACAAAGTATTCATGGAATATTTGGATAAGTTCGTCGTCGTGTTCATTGATGACATCTTAGTTTATTCCACGTCGGAGGAAGAGCATGCTGGACATTTAAGGATGGTCTTGGAAAAGTTAAGAGAAAACCAGTTGTATGCAAAATTCAGTAAGTGCGACTTCTGGAAAAACAAGGTTGAGTTCTTAGGTCATGTAATGACTGCCGAAGGAGTAGTTGTCGATCCGAAGAAAGTGGAGGCAGTATTACATTGGGAACAACCAAAGTCAGTTACCCAAATCAAAAGTTTTCTTGGCATGGCGGGGTATTACCGCCGGTTCATTGAGGGATTTTCTTCAATTGCGAGACCTCTCACACAATTGCTTAAGAAGGAGAAAAAGTTTGCGTGGTCGCCTGAGTGTGAAAATAGTTTTCAAGAGCTGAAGAAGCGTTTGACTTCGGCACCTATTTTGGTGCTGCTGAATACTAAGGACAATTTTGACATATATTGTGATGCTTCGCGTCAGGGATTGGGATGTGTACTGATGCAGAATGGTAAAGTAGTGGCGTATGCGTCAAGGCAATTAAGGCCACATG
Organism: Guadua angustifolia; assembly: GCA_036346375.1. Taxonomy (NCBI): domain Eukaryota; kingdom Viridiplantae; phylum Streptophyta; class Magnoliopsida; order Poales; family Poaceae; genus Guadua; species Guadua angustifolia. The sequence goes on from CM070517.1 coordinate 14,325,821, forward strand.
AGCAGAATTACGACCCATGATTTAGAGTTAGTCAGAGTGCACGCCTAAAATATGGCGTCACTATCTCATCGAAACCGATGTGAAATATATACTGACCACAAAAGCTTAAAGTATATATTTACTCAATCAGACCTTAACATGAGGCAGAGAAGATGGTTAGAGTTAATCAAGGATTATAACATCGGAATTCACTACCATCCAGGAAAAGCAAACGTGGTGGCAAATGCTTTGAGTCAGAAAAGCTATAGCTTGAATTCGATGATAGCAAAAAGTCAGCCTAACTTATGTAAAGAGCTTCAGAAGCTAAGGTTGGAAGTTGTACCGGAAGGATTCTTAGCTACCTTGGAAGTTAAGCCGACCCTAGAAGAGCAGATCAGGGAAGGTCAAAAAGATGATGACAAGATAAATAGAATCAAATCCAAGATGGACGAAGATTTAGCCAAGGATTTTAGAGTAGATGAGCAGGGTACCTTGTGGATAAAGAACAGAATCTGCGTACCCCATAAACCCGAATTGAAGTAGTTGATATTGGAAGAAGCACATGATTCCAAATACTCCATTCACCCCAGCAGTGCAAAAATGTACCAGGATCTCAAGGAAAGATTCTGGTGGCCAAATATGAAGAAAGAAGTAGCTGAGCATGTAGCATTATGCGATGTGTGCCAAAGAGTCAAAGCAATGCATCAGAAACCAGCTAGACTGCTACAACCACTAAAGATACCAGAATGGAAATGGGAGGAAATCGGAATGGATTTCATCACTGGATTGCCAAGGACTCAAGGTGGATATGACTCTATATGGGTTATAGTAGATCGATTAACAAAGGTCGCACATTTCATACCCGTAAAGACAACTTACTCTGGAGATAAGTTAGCAGAGTTGTACATGGCAAGAATTGTGTGTTTGCACGGTGTGCCTAAGAAGATAGTATCGGATAGAGGTACATAATTTACCTCAAGATTTTGGGATAAGTTGCATACAGCTATGGGCACCCGTCTGAATTTCAGTACGGCATACCATCCGCAAACAGATGGTCAGACCGAAAGGGTTAAGCAGATACTTGAAGATATGCTGAGAGCTTGTGCTTTATCATACACCACATCGTGGGATAAATGTTTGCCGTACACAGAGTTTAGCTACAATAATAGCTATCAAGCTAGTTTGAAAATGTCTCCATTTGAAGCTTTATATGGTCGTTCATGTCGAACACCATTAAATTGGAATGAGACGGGAGAACGTCATGTTTTTGGACCAGACGTACTTTTAGATGCAGAAGAGAAGATTGCTCTGATTCGAGAAAGGTTGAAGACTGCACAATCTAGGCAAAAGAGTTACGCAGATAACCGACGCCGTGATTTGAGCTTTGAACCAGAAGACTATGTTTATCTCAAGGTCACGCCATTAAAGGGAGTTAAAAGGTTCCATGCTAAAGGAAAACTTGCCCCGAGATATGTGGGTCCATTCAAGATTTTGAGCCGCAAAGGTGAAGTTGCATACCAGCTAGAATTGCCGCAGTCTTTAGCAGGGGTACATGATGTATTTCATGTATCGCAATTAAAGAAATGTCTGCGAGTACCGGAGGAACAAGCACCTATTGAAGCTATTGAACTGCAAGAGGATTTGACTTACAAAGAGCATCCAGTGAAGATTTTAGATACCATGGATCGTGAGACTAGAAACAAGTCAACCCGTTTTTGCAGGGTCCAGTGGAGCAACCACTCAGAAAGCGAGGCAACTTGGGAGCGTGAGGAAGATTTAAAGAAGGAATTTCCCAACCTTTTCTCTAGCCAGCCCTGAATCTCGGGGTCGAGATTCTGTTAAGGGGGGAGGTTTGTAACATCCAAAAATTTTAGCTATTTTTAATTTTATAATTTATTCTGAATTTTTGAGAATTTTCAGAATTTATTTGGAATTAAATGGATTTTTGGAAATAGACTTTTCTTTGGAAATTAATTTAATAACGAAAAGTTTTAATAAAATATAAGTGGAAATATTTTATTTGAGTTCAAAATGTCCTAAAATATTTTCTAGAATTTTTCTGATATTTTAATGCCTCAAATGATTTAAATGAATTTTTAGAATTATTTTTATTCGAAAATCAATTGAAAATGTGATGAATAGTGTTGGGCCGGCCCGTTACTGTGCGCGCCACACGGCCCAACCGGCTGGGAAACCCTAACGTCACCGTCTCACCCGTGCGATCTTGATCGGACAGCTGGAGTTTACCCGCGTCGCTTCGTCGCCCGGGCTGTCGATTCGTCGCCACGTGTACGCACGGATTTGCGCCGCGCGCTTCGCTTTAGCCTCGAAGAACGCCACCGCTGCCGCCGCCGAGGGAAACCGACGCGTTTAATCACCGCTTGGGCACGCACGCCGAGGCTATAAAGCCCATTGGTCACCTCGCCGATTCCCTTTGCTCACGCTGTCGCTTGCCCCAACCCACACCGCTCTCTCGCCGCTTTAGCCGCAGCTTGCTCACCAAGTCCGTAGCCGCTCCGCCATTGTTTGCGCCCTCTCCGTGACCTCCGCCCGTTGTGACCACCGGAGTACTCCTCGTGACGAGCCGCACCTGTGGAGCTACCTCACTTCACGAGCATCACCGCAACGCCAGACGGTGGTCGCTTTCTTCCTCTCCGGCCACCTCTTCTCGCCGCACCATCGTCGAGTCTTGGGAGCTTCCTCGACCGTCCAATCCACGATCAACGTCTCTGATTGCACCACGTCACCTTTAAAACAGTAAGCCTCATCTTTAAACCGTAGCCGTAGATCTAAAAAGAATGGCTAGGATAGTGCCACGTGCCCGCAGCGGGATCGCCCACGTGTACTCATAGATGTGTGAATATTAGTCGTTGGATCTAGTAGTGAACGGTCCGGATAGAGCCACGTGTCACGCACCGGGGTAGCCGCATGGCCGAATGTGATGCGTAAACTAGATTTAAATCTAGCCGTTGATTTTTGAGTGGACGGGTGAGATTGCGCCGCGCGCTGGACCAGTTCCGTGCTGATGCATGTCGCACGGGAACTGAGGCGACAGAGCCGCCATTGCTATCGACGTCACCCGGTCAATGCTCACCGCTCGATTTTGATCCGATGGTCACGGTTAAGCCACGTGTCAGCACCGCAGTAGAGATCCGAAGTGTCGGTGCAATCTTGGCCGTTGATTTCATCGCACGGCTCAGATTGAGACGCGTGGCAAGTGCACGAATCTTGGCCTTTGACCGGGTCAGTTGAGTCGTTATTCGGTTTGTTTTCCGCCATTAGATCTTGATCCAGTGGTTGACATTGTGCCACGTGTCAACACCGGAATAAACCGAGCCGAACCGACGTTTGATCGTGGCCGTTCGTTTCGAATCGGACGGTCAAGAATAAATTAACCTCTCGGTTGATAGTTCGTCGCCACGTGTCACGATCAGATCATGACACGTGTCACGCTGACGTCAGCGGCTGACATCATCCGTGGGACCCACTTGTCAGTGCTGGCACAGTAGATGCTGATGTCATGCTGACGTCATAATTCCGATTTTCTTTAATAAATATATTCGGCCGAAAATGTTTTCGGTGCTGACGTCATTATTAGTTATGCTGACGTCATAAATGCCGAATTTTCCGTATAAAAATAAATGAAGAAATTCGGTTTATTCTTTTTGATTTATTTTAAAATTTCAAATGGTTATAACTTTTGCGTTTTAACTCCGATTTAAGTGATTCCAATTTCTAAAAATTTGTAAAATCAAGATCTATTTATTGGTGAATTTTGTTGAATTTTTAGAGATGAATTTTCTCTCTGTAAAATATATTTATTGTGTGTATGTTGATTTTAATTAGACGTTGATTTGCCGGGGAATTACGAGGGAGAATTTCCAGTACAAGACTTAGCTCCGGACCAGGATCAGCAACTCTTTGAAGGCATGTTATGCTTTGACCATGTTGCTCCTAAATTTTGAAATATATTTTGTTTCAAACTATGCATGCTAATTCAACTAAAAATGGACTTAAATATTTTGGGTGAATTAGCTAATTAACCTAATTGTTATTATCTCCTTGTTAATAATATTTGTATGCCATGATTCCTTTGATAACCTAGGATTAGTAATATTAGTTGGTTGTTAAAAGTGTGCCAACACGGGAGGCTAGACCGTGAATAGTTGCTTAGCCATGCATATAACGTGAACAATTCTGTTTGGATTACAAAAGCAACATTGACTAAAGAATAGTGAATGCATTTTGATAAAAGGTGGAATGATGTTGGTATTGATACTGGAATGTAGAGACCTGTGTGGTTCTACATGAAGGATGATTACGGGCATGTGTTGCACCGCTAAACCACTTGGGATGGGAATTGAATTTTACTGGGGCAAGTGGACCGAGGCTTCGTGCCAGGTGGGCCTATGTGGCATTTGGTGGGTTTGAGTGATGTGAGGGCTGTGTGTCAATCTGAGAGAAGGAAGTCTTGCCTTGGTCAGTTAAGGACCTTACCTTGCAAGCCTTTGACCTGAGTCTCTCGTACAACCACATGTCTGAATGGGAAGACCTAGTTTAGTAGGATTCTGATGTCTTACCTTTGATACCAGGTGGGCGATACACGGGGTAATCAGATGGGGGCGTGCTCGGCTTCGCTTGGTACCCTATCCAACGTTGTTCGTCGGTCCTATACTTCGCTCGAGTGAGGGAAGTGATAGTGAAGGCAACACAGAGAGGTTCTTAGGCTAAGATAGAAGTCTCTGAAAAACTTTGTTACGGTTAATCGCCTTTGTGGTGTGCGACTGTATCTTGTGGGTAAAGTGTACAACCTCTGCAGAGTGTCAAAAGCTGTTCAATAGCCGAGTCCACTCTTCGACAATGCTCGGGATTACAAATCAAGGGTATTGTTTGAAAATAAAATGGGGTGAAAGGCTGTATGCCAGGGTTAATGATGAATGTTGATTAGGGATTGTGTCCAAAACAATGTGGAAAACAACTTGAGACATATAATGGTTTTGTGGTTTTGATGCTTTCAACCTAAATAGATAGTAGTTTAAAATATTGTTGCAAAAGCAAAATAACCAGTAAAGCAATTCCATTGTAACATGCCATGCATGTAGTAATAGAACTGCATTCTGTGCATGACTTGTTGAGTACGGTGTGTACTCACCCTTGCGGACAAAATTTACCAGAAGAGGAGACTACGCCTGCATACGAGGAAGAGTTTGTCGAAGAGCTGGATAACTAGGGATCAAGCCTTTGTCAGGGCACTTGTGGCAGGAGATGGAGCACTATGAAGATTTTTTTTTCCGCTGTTGAACCTTTGTTACTTTGATTATTGTAAGCCCTGTGTGGCATACTATTGTAAGGATGACCATAAGGTCGTACACTTGTTTATATAGATGTTTGAAGTACTTTAATATTATTCCGCTGTGTATGTTATTGGTACTTTAAACCCTGTTTAGCCTGTGTGCACTAGCGCGATCCTGGACTAGTGCTGAATACACAGAGTGTCTGGATTTGCAAATTCGGGGCATGACAGCCTGTGTGGCAACGAAATGAATTAAGTAAATTGAGATGGTTGTGCGCCAAACTTTTGGAAGGAAGTCTTGCCCTAGACAGTTAAGGAATTTACCTTGCAAGCCTTTGAACTGAGTTACTCATACAACCACATGTCTGGTATGGGACAGACCTAGTTTAGTAGGGTTCTAATATCTTTCCTGTGACACTTCGCCGCGCGAGCTACACAAGAGTGTAATCGTGGGAGAGCGCGCACTGCTACTACTTAGTACCCATCCAACAGTATTCGCTTGTCCTAAACTTCGGCTCTGAGTGAGGAGAGTGTTAGGAGGGCCATACTGGAGAGGTTCATAGGTTTCAGAAAGACTTTGTTGCAATCAATCACCTGTGTGGTGAACGACTTTATCTTGTGGATAAAGTGTACAACCTCTGCAGAGTGTATAAACTATTCGAATAGCTGAGTCCTCGGAATTGGACAAAGCTCAGGAATTACAGTCAAGGGGTAGATCTTTGAAAATAAATTGGAATGAAAGGCTGTGTGCCAGGGTTAAAGGTGAAATTTGATTAAGGACTGTGTGTCCAAAAATTATGTGGAAAAACAATTGGAGAAACTTATTATATTAATATGGTTTGCTGCTTTATATCTAAATAAATAGTAAGTTAAAATATTGATGCAAATGCAAAATAACCAATTGAGCCTTTCCTTTGTAATAAGCCATGCATGTAGTAATAGAGCTGCATTCTGTGCATGACTTGTTGAGTACGGTGTGTACTCACCCTTGCTTACAACAACACATCAGAAGAAGAGTCTACGCCTGCTTGGGAAGAGGAGTTTAACGAGGAGCCAGAGAACTAGGGAGCAAGCCTTGTCAGTAACCTGTGGCTAGGAGATGGATCACTATGATGCTTTATTTTTCCGCTGTCATTTTCTTGATACTCTGATTTATGTAAGCCCTGTGTGGCAAACTATTGTAAGGTGACCATAAGGTCGTACAACTCGTTTATATTCATGTTTGAAGTACTTTATTATTATTCTGCTGTGTATGATTGTGGTACTTTAACCCTGTTTGGCCTGTGTGCACTAGCGTGATCCTAGACTAGTGCTGAATACACAGAGGGTCCGGATTTGCATATTCGGGTCCCGACAGAGTTGGTATCAGAGCCATACTGACTGTAGGACTTAACCCTAGTTAGACTGGCCGTTCTAGAAAGGATAAGAACTAATTTCTAAAGATTAAAATTGGGCAAGAATAATCAAAGAAATCTTGACGAGTTGATTTGGCAAATGAGGATGGTTCACTCTTTCGGCGAGCGTCACGGAGGTTGCGCTGCGGAGCTTTGGAGGATGCTCCAGATGCTTGGAGGTTTTGACCGCCCTCTTTACCGGTCCCGCACCTGGGTGGTCAACGGAATCAACCGCGGCTGGGTGACGACTTTTACTTTTTATGCGCGGGAGAATGCTCGTGCCAGTCATCCGCTCCACCTCGCGGTGAAGCGGGCCAGCTATGAGGCGGGCATTCAGGAGTGTGCCCGGCTGGCGCTGCGGAAGGTTAGCCGTGATCACGGCTATGAGCTGTGGGACACCGCTTTCCATGTGCACCCCCACGCGGGTGGACCGATCCAGGCGCGCTTGGAGCTGGAGGTCGACGCTGCTGTCGTCCACTTGGGCCGGTTCGCCGTAGCATAAGAGGAGGCCATGGACGCGACTACGTTGGAGTTGCAGTCGGTGTACCGCACCTTGGAGGAGACGGAGGTGGCCCTGCGGGAGACCAGGATGCATGCTGTTCAGAGGATCGGAGAGCTTGAGGAGGCCCTTTATGGCCAAGGGGAGCCTGAGATCGGGGTGGAGCTCGAGGATGAGGAGGAAGAACCAGAAGAGCTTGAGCCAGAGGAGGAGCAGGAGGTCGAGCTGAGCACTGCGCGAGGATCGTGAGGCGAGAGAGCCTCCAAACCCCAGCCGGGAGGGCATTGGGATCAGTTTGCCCCAATGCCAGTTCACCCGCCAAGATATCTGCATTTGAGCCATAGCTGGATGGATTGAGGACTGAGTTCTTTGGGTCTAATAGTTGTCGGATTTTGCGTGGAGACTCACTTGTTATGAGTCGCGTCTTTAAAATTTCGAACTTAGATGTACGTTGTTGTTGTATTGAACTATTTTGTGGGATGATTGTGATTGTTAGTGTGGTTGCATAGCCCCTAGGTTATGTAAGCAACCATACTTATCTATTATCTATGAATTGATGTTTAAGGGTTTTTAGTTACACCTGATTCCCCGTATAAGTTATTCTACTTGTCTACTCTCTTTTCCCCCTTATCTCTAAACCGTCAAGCAATCAGCAGATGGTGAACACACGCAATACCGGAGCTAGCGGCAGTGGTTCACGTCAGGGAGGCAGTCAGAGCAATGCATCACTTCCTCAGGCAGCACCACAGGTTGACATGCAAAATCTGGGAGCCTTTCTTGCAGCACAAACTCAGTTGATGCAGACAATGATGGCAACCGTGCAGCAAATCAACAACCAAGTAGCCGCCAACAACCAAGCTATCAACAATGGCCCCCGTCCTTACTCAAGGCTGTCCGAGTTTATGAGGACACGTCCGCCCACTTTCTCGGGCAATGCTAGTCCACTAGAGGCAGATGACTGGTTGAGGACTATCGAGAGGAAGCTGCATATAACGCAGTGTGTTGGAAATGAGAGGGTGCTTTATGCCTCTCATCAGCTTGAAGGAACATCAGCTGAGTGGTGGGAAAACTACTGCGCATCGCAGGAAAACCCACAGGAAATCACTTGGGAAGAATTTACCGTAGCTTTTCGTCAGTATCATGTGCCAGAAGGTATTATGGAGCTAAAAAAGGAAGAGTTTAGAGCGCTGAAGCAAGGAGGCCAGTCAGTGGCTGATTACTTAAATAAGTTCACTCAGTTGGCACGCTACACTCCAGAGGACGTAGCAACAGATAAGGCTAGGCAATCCCGTTTCATGAAGGGACTTAACACTGGACTACAGGTGGGATTAATTACCCATACATTCCCTGACTTCCAGGAACTAGTCAACAAGACCCTGATTCTGGAAGACAAGTGCAAGGAACTAGATGACAACCGCAAACGCCGCATGGCACAGCAGGGAGGACGCCAGGGTCAACAGAAACCAAGGATGGTACCTCAGCAGTTCTCCAGATTTCAGCAAGGAAACAATGTCAGGACACCGCCGCCGATGCCAAAACCGACAGGAAACCCCCGCACTCCAATCGTAATCGTTAGTCGAATGGAGGAACCAAAGAGATGTCGAAGGCGCTACATAATTGCAATGAGACAGGGCACTTCGCCAATGTTTGCCCCAAGAAGGGAGGGGTGACACCAGTACGTTTCAACCTAGCGAGCACACCTGCTAGAACCCCTGCTCAAGGTGGGAGCAGAGGACCTACTCAAGCTGGAATCACACCCTAGGCAGTTGCACGAGGAAGAGTCAACCACGCCACCGCAGATGAAGTCCAGAACGCCACGGACGTTGTGCTGGGTAAGTTTCTAGTTAACTCAGTACCAGCTACAATTTTATTTAATTCTGGAGCTTCACATTCATTCGTGTAACGTCCCGAATTTTGACCCGATTTTAAATTTTGGAGTTATTTGAATTTTTTTATGAATTAATCAACCTTTAATTGCATTTAATTGAATTTATCTAATTTTTCTGGGATTTATTGGATTTAATTGGAATTTATTTATATCATTTTCCTTGAGTAATTAAATACCAGAAAATATAATTATCAAAAATTAAAACTAATATTTTATTTAGGCTCAAAATGCTCTGAAATATTTTCTAGAATTTTTCTAGAATTTTTCGGTATTTTTAGTGCCCTAAATAATTACTTTGAATTTCGCATTTATTTTAATTAGAAAAGCGGGAAAAATCCTTAGCTACGTTGTTGGGCGGCCTAACACCGTGGTCGGGCGCCGAACCCTAATCGACGCCATTAATCCGCTGCTGATTCCCGATCGACGATCGATGTGACCGGACGACCTCGGACGAGGCGATCATCGCCGCCGTCGCCATTGGCCGCCGCAGATCATGTCGGGATTTCTTCGGCCTCGAGGCTGTCCGAGCGAGTGAAATAGGCGGCGCGTGCAGCACTTCACCCCGCTCGCTTCTCCTCTCGCCGTTAGCTCTCGCCCACCCTAGCCTCTCGAGCTCGCCAGAGTTCACACTTTTCCCGCTTCGGTTTTATTGCGCCCCGCCGTTCCTCGCCGCACCGAGGCCACCGAGTTCCTTGAGTTGCGCCAGCCTGTGGGTTACTTCTTCCGACCGGAGAGGCTCGAACGTCGTGGACCGCGTCATCTTCTTCAAGTCCGCGCACGGCCAAGATCTTCATCGACTCAGCAACCTCACCGCCGATCTTCATCCGACGCCTAAGGTAACGCCACGTAGGCCGTAAATAGTAAACCGCTTAGACTCGCGCCGTCGATTCAATCCAACGGCGAGAGTAAATCGATGCGTGGCTTGATGGTTCGCCGCAGTGTCGACCTCTGGTAGGTCCTAGCACTGTTTCACCGCCCACATGTCGCTGGGTGAGTCATCGGCTCAGGCCGTCGACAAGATGACGTCATCCCGCCCACTGCCGCTGACCGTGGGCGACGTGGCTCGCTCTGGTGCCGACACGTGTCAAGCCGAGGAAAAATCAGCCAAAAAATCGGTGGAAAATAGAGAAATAATTCGGTTTATTCTTTTATGAATTTCAGCAAAATTGAAAACGCTTATAACTTTCAAGATTTTAACTCGGATTTGAGTGATTCCAGTGCCCAAAATTTGTAAAAATGTGAACTATTTATTGGTGATTTTTATTTAATTTTAGTGAATTATTTGCTGTCTGTATTATATATTTATTGTGTGTTTGCTTGTACCGAGTAGACTCGAGTTGCGGAATTGCCGAGGAGAGTTTGAGGACCCGTCGCAGAACCTCGACTGTAACCAACTCCTCTTCAAGGCAAGTCATGCTTTGATCATTTTGCCTAGTTTTCAAAGTATATTTTGATTTCCATATTGCATGCTATGTTAAGTACAACCACTATTGATTAAATTGGGAAATGGTAGTTAAAAGCCAAACTTGTTATGCCACCTTGATTATAAATGTTTATATGCCCTGAAACCTTGTCCACCCTAAGATGCTTAAATATGTTGGATGCTAATATGATGCCAACACGGAGGCTAGACCGTGATTAGTCGCTTAGCCTTGCTTGTATGCGTGGAATGACTTTCAAATATCAAATGAATATTGACTAAACATTATGGAACGATTTTGGAAAATGCGATGATGTCATGAATTGAACCGGATAGTGACCGTGTGGTGCTATTCATGAACCGATGTGGAAAATGGCATGTGTTGCTTAAGTATAAAGTGGGTGGGAAAATGATTTGAACAGGGCAAGTGGCAAGAAGGCTTCGTGCAGTGGGCCTGTGTGGCAATGGGATGTATGAAAAGATTGTGAAGGCTGTGTGCCGAGATGTATAAAATGGTTGTCTTGCCCGGACAATTAAGGACTTAACCTTGCGAGCCTTTGAGCTGAGTTCCGTACAACCACTTATCCGGAATGGGACGGACCTAGTTAAGTAGGTTTCTAATATCTTTCCTTTGATACTCGGGTGACAAGCACACCAAAAATGTAATCGTGACGGGGAGCGCACTGTCTTGCGGCTTGGTACCCATCTAACGGTATGTGCCTGTTCTAAACTTTGGCTCTGTGTGAGGGAAGTGTTAGGAAGGCACATCGAGAGGATCATCGCTAAGTGTTAGTCTCGAAAGACTTTGTTACAATCAATCGCTTGTGTGGTGAACGATCAGATCCGTGGGTAAAGTGTACACCTCTGCAGAGTGTGTGTGTGAATCTATTCAATAGCCGTGTCATGTATTGGACATTGCTCGTGATTACAAATCAAGGGTTAGATTTTAAAAATAAAAGATGTGGATGGGTGGTCAGTGCGTAAACCGATGAATGAAATTAGGGCTGTGTGCCAAAACTCTTGAGAAAGAATTGAAAAATTAGTTATTAATAATACTGATTTTACTGCTTTTAATCTAATAGGATTACCCGATTAAAAGAAATGCTGTTTTATGCAAAATAACCAATTAGGCCTTTCCTTTGGAATAAGCCATGCATGTAGTAATAGATCTGCATTGTGCATGACTTGTTGAGTATGTGTATACTCACCCTTGCATCGACAAAAACCTCAGAAGATGAAGCCGTACCAGCTTGGGAGGAGGAGTTCATTGAAGGCCAGGAGGACTAAGGGGTTGGGCCGCACTCAGTAGCCTGTGATTAAGAAGGGTCCCGCTATCGTATTTTGCTTCCGCTGAATGAACTTGATACTGATGATATTTATCGCCCTGCGCGGCGAAGTATTGTAAGGTGGCCATAAGGCCATGTAACTCGTTACTATTAATGCTTGAAGTACTTATTATTTATTTCCGCTGTGTATGATTGTGGTACTTCAACCTGTTTATCCTGTGTGTACTAGCGTGATCCTGGACTAGTACAGAATACACAGAGTGTCCGAATCCGTGGGAATTCGGGGCACGACAATTCGTTTCTCGAGTTTTTGCTGTACAAAATGAATTGGGTATTGTCAACCTTAAGAATACGCTTCTAGTTCAATCCTCTGGATCAGAACTTCGATCTAAGATCTGTTGTTCTGGGGTTAAGCTATTAATAAAAGGTGTTGAGTTCCTAGCGAACCTTATTATATTAGATACCCAAACCCTAGATGTTATACTGGGAATGGATTGGTTGTCTAAGAATAAGGCTGTATTAGATTGTGGACGAAGAGTTGTGTCTATTGAGAGCCCTGGGGGCAGGAAAGTTGAATTTCAAGCAACGGCAGTTCGAGAAGGGCAGTTGTTGGTAAACAGTTTGGAGGCCGTCAGTTTGAAGGATGTACCAGTGGTCAGTGGGTATCAGGATGTTTTTCCCGAGGAATTACCTGGAATGCCACCAGACAGGGATATAGAGTTTGTAATTGATTTAGTGCCTGGAACAGCACCAATAACAAAGAGACCATATCGGATGTCCACCGAGGAGTTGGTAGAAATGAAGAAGCAGATCGAGGAGCTATTGGAAAAAGGATTCATCAGGCTGAGCTCGTCACCTTGGGGAGCACCGGTCCTGTTTGTTAAGAAGAAAGACGAGAGTTTTCGGATGTGTGTAGATTATCGAGCACTTAATGAAGTAACAATAAAGAACAAGTATCCGTTGCCTAGGATAGATGATTTATTTGATCAATTAAGAGGAGCAAGAGTTTTCTCAAAGAACCTTAGATCAGGATACCACCAGCTGAAGATTAAGACAGAGGACATACCAAAGACTGCATTTTCTTCAAGATATGGACACTATGAGTTCACGTTATGTCTTTTGGATTGACAAATGCACCAGCATACTTTATGAACTTGATGAACAAAGTTTTTATGGAATATTTGGACAAATTTGTAGTTGTATTTATAGATGATATTTTGGTTTACTCAAGGACGAATGAAGAGCACGCTAATCATTTGAGATTGGTTTTGGAAAAATTAAGGGAGCAGCAGTTGTTTGCTAAGTTCAGTAAATGTGATTTCTGGAAAAGTAAGGTAGAATTCCTAGGTCATGTAATGACTGCCGAAGGAATTGCAGTGGACCCAAGCAAGGTGGAGGCAGTACTGCATTGGGAGCCGCCAAAGACGGTGACACAGATCCGTAGTTTTCTTGGGATGGCTGGTTACTATCGCCGATTTATAGAAGGGTTTTCAACAATTGCTAGACCTCTTACGCAATTGTTAAAGAAAGAGAAGAAATTTGTTTGGACACCGGATTGTGAGAAGAGTTTTCAGGAGTTAAAGAAATGACTGACGTCAGCACCAGTATTAGTTCTACCAGACGTGCACCAGAGTTTTCATATATATTGCGATACATCACGTCAAGGACTTGGATGTGTGTTGATGCAAAATGGAAAGGTAGTATCTTACACATCAAGGCAGTTAAGGCCACATGAAGGGAATTACCCAACGCATGACCTAGAATTAGCAGCAGTAGTGTATGCCTTAAAGAGATGGCGTCACTATCTCATTGGAAATAGATGTGAGGTGTATACAGATCACAAGAGTCTCAAATACATTTTCACCCAATCTGACCTGAACATGAGGCAAAGAAGGTGGTTAGAGCTAATTAAAGATTACAATGTGGGGATTCATTATCACCCCGGTAAAGCCAATGTGGTGGCTGATGCCTTGAGTCGGAAGAGTCATAGCCTAAATATGTTGGTAGAAGAGAGTAGGGCAGAATTGTGCAAGGATTTCCAGAGTTTGAAATTGTAAGTTGTTCCTGAAGGATTCGTAGCTGCTTTAGAAGTGAAACCTACCTTAGAAGACCAGATTAGAGAAGGTCAAAAGAATAATGAGAAGATCAAGCGAATCAAGTCCAAAATGGAAGAAGGTCAGGCAAAAGAATTTAAGCTGGACGAACAAGGCACACTATGGATGAAAGAGTGCATTTGTGTACCTAACAGAAAGGAGTTGAAGCAGTTGATATTGGAGGAAGCTCACGACTCCAAATATTCGATTCACCCAGGAAGTGTGAAGATGTACCAAGACTTGAAGGAAAGATTCTGGTGGCCGAATATGAAGAGAAAGGTAGCTGAGCATGTAGCATTGTGTGATGTATGCCAGCGAGTCAAGGCCATGCACCAGAGAGGCAGAGACCGACAGGACTGCTGCAACCATTGAAAATACCAAAGTGGTATTGGGAGGAAATCGGGATGGATTTCATCACTGGTTTGCCAAGGACGCAAGGAGGTTATGACTCCATATGGGTCATAGTAGATCGTTTAACAAAGGTTGCCCATTTCATACCAGTAAAGACAACTTACTCAGGAGATAAGTTAGCAGAGCTATACATAGCAAGGATTGTTTGTTTGCACGGAGTGCCAAAGAAGATAGTATCGGATAGAAGTACCCAATTTACCTCAAGGTTTTGGGATAAGTTGCATACGGCAATGGGCACCCGTTTGAACTTCAAGATGCCTCATCATCCGCAGATGGACGATGTAAAGAGTCAATCAGATATTAGAAGATATGTTGAGGGCTTGTGCGTTAGCTTATACAACATCATGGGACAAATGTTTGCTATATGCAGAATTTAGTTACAACAATAGCTACCAGGCCAGTCTTTAGATGTCACCTTTTGAAGCACTGTATGGTCGACCTTGTAGAACACCATTGAATTGGAATGAGACCGGTGAGTGTCGTGTCTTCAGACCAGACATACTCCAAGAAGCCGAAGAGCAGATAGCACTGATCAGAGAAAGGTTGAAAATCGCGCAGTCAAGGCAAAAGAGCTATGCGGACAATCGCCGCAGGGATTTAAGCTTTGAGCCTGAAGATTATGTGTATCTCAGGGTTACGCCTCTTAAGGGAGTCCAGAGGTTTCACAAAAAGGGAAAACTTGCGCCAAGATATGTAGGACCGTTTAAGATCATAAGCCGCAGGGGAGAAGTCGCATACCAACTGGAGTTACCGCAGACATTATCAGGAGTACACAACGTCTTCCATGTATCGCAACTCAAGAAGTGTCTCCGAGTTCCTGACGAGCAAACACCCCTAGAAGCAATTGAACTGCAGGAGGACTTGACCTACAAAGAGTACCCGGTAAAGATTCTCGACACAATGGATCAGAAAACAAGGAATAAGACAATCCACTTTTACAGAGTTCAGTGGAGCAATCACTCAGAAAGCGAAGCCACCTGGGAGCGCGAAGAAGATTTGAAAAAGGAATTTCCAAAACTATTCTCTAGTTAAGCTTCGAATCTCGGGGTCGAGATTCTGTTAAGGGGGGTAGGTTTGTAACATCCCAAAATTTGGCCTAATTTAAATTTTTGGAGTTATTTGAATTTTTGTGAATTTTTGGGATTTATCTGGATTTATTTGAGTTTAATTTGATTTTGAATAATTAAATATCAGAAAATTATTTATCAAAAATAAATAAAAATATTTTATCTAAGTTCTAAATCCCATGAAATATTTTCTAGAGTTTTTCTAGAATTTTTCGGGTATTTTTAGTGCTCTAAATAATTACTTTGATTTTCTGTGATTATTTTAATTAAGAAAACCGGAGAAATATTCTTGCTACAGTGCTGGGCTGAGCCCAACACTGTGCGCGGCGTAACGGCCCGTTAAGCAGGAAGCTTAACCGTTATCCTTCGGCGCCGTCCGATGCGGATCAAGCATTTAAGAGGCTGCCACGTCGCTGTGCCGCGTGGGCCGTCGGATCCATGTGATGCGGACGGTCGGATGGGGCTCCCGACGCCTCGATTCCGTTCCATCGGGCGCCGCCGCCGTTTTAACGCAGGTGGTTGGCCGGCACAGTAATGGCCCCTGTTCTCGTCACCCGAAGCGTCGCCCGTGCAATGAAATACCTCGTCGAAACATGCTCTTTGTTCCGCACCTTTTGTCCCCTCGCCTGTACACTGTCGTGCTCTATAGCTCCACCAGTTGCTCGCCGGAGTTGGCATTGCTGCTGCTTCGGTTTTCCTTGCTTTCCGCCGCCGTTAATCACGGTCCTCCGATTTGAAGCACGGATTTGAGACCCTTGAGTCAAGCCGCACCTTCCACGACGTTTCATCTCGCCGGAGAAGTCACGGAGCGCCGCCAACCGAGTCATCTTCTTCGTCTCCGGCCAACGAGCACCGCCGCACCACCATCAACTCTCGCGAGCATCTTCGACCGACCGATCAAGATCTGACGTTTGCGGTAAGTCCACGTAGCGCCTTTTCGTTGAGCTTTTATCTATACCGTAGGATGGAGATTGTGCGGATAACATTAGCCCGTGTAAACTGGAGGTACTATTAGCCATTCGATCCGGAGTATAGCGCTTAGATCCGAGCCACGTGTTGTGCGGGAACCCTAGCGCCGCCAGTTCTCAGCCGTCGATTTCAGCCTACGGTCGTGATCGTGCCGCGTGTCCGTGCGAATACCAAAGCGTTGCAGCGGTCACCCGAGTCAAGATCCGACTGTTGATTTCAACGAATGGCTGAGATGAGGCCACGTGTTGGCTCGGGATTTGTTGGAGCTTTTGAGGTAAGACCGACCGTCGGATTTTGAATGTGCGGGTGGGATTTCGCCGTACCGCTAACCAGTAGGAATGCACCACGTAGCCCTAGGATTCCGATGCGGCATCGCATATGGACTGTTGATTCCAACGAACGGCTCGGATGGTGCCGCGTGGCGGTGGTTGACCGTGCTTGGACCGGCCGTTGGATTTGAATCCAACGGGCGAGAACGCGTGTGCCGCGTGGACCAATGGGTGCGTGCCATGTATCGCCAGCTGAGCCGAGCCGTGCACTGTTCCGTCAGGTCCTGCCAGTAGGGAAGCCGTAAGGGCTGACGTCATCTGAGGGGTCCACGGGTCAGTGACACTATTCGGTGGACCGAGTCCACCGTGAACCCGACCCAAGCCGTGAGCCTGGTCCATGGACCAGAGGCGACGTGGCTAGCTCCGGTGCTGACACGTGTCAGTCAGAGGAATTAACCTGAATTTACAGAAGGAAAATAAATAGTTTAATTCGGGTATTTCTTTTATTTGAATTTACGAAATTGTAATCGCTATAACTTTTGCGTTTTAACTCCGATTTGGGTGATTCCAGTTCCTAAAAATTTGTAAAAATGTGAACTATTTATTGGTGAATTTTATTTTATTTTTAGAATTGATTTTGCTGTCTGTTTAGTGTATTTATTGAATGTATGCTTATTCGAGTAGACGTTGAATTGCCGGAAAACTTCGAGGGGGAGATTCCAGCACAAGACCAAGCTCCAGATCAGGATCATCCGCTGTTTGAAGGCAAGTCATGCTTTTGATCATTTTGCTCCTAAGTTTTGAAATTATATTTTGATTCAAACTATGCATGCTAATTTAATTAAAAATAGATTTAATTAATTTGGGTGAATTAGTCAATTAACCTATTTGTTATTGCCACCTTGTTTCTAATATTTGTATGCCATGATTCACTTGATGCCCTAAGTTGATAACATTAGTTGGATGCAACGATATGCCAACACGGGAGGCTAGACCGTGAATAGTTGCCTAGCCTTGCTTATGTCGTGAACAATCTTTTATAATACAAAAGCAACATTGACTAAAGGAATAGTGAATGTATTTTGGTAAATGGTGGAATGTTGTTGGTAATAATGTTGAAATGTGGAGGCCCGTGTGGTTCTACATGAAGGTTGATTTGCTGGTTTGTGTTGCACCGTAAAACAACATGGGGTGGGAAATGATTTAGACTGGGGCAAGAGGCAAGATGGCTTCGTGCTAGGTGGGCCTGTGTTGCAACGAAATGAATTAAGTAAATTGAGATGGCTGTGCGCCAAACTTTTGGAAGGAAGTCTTGCCCTGGACAGTAAAGGACTTTACCTTGCAAGCCTTTGAACTGAGTTACTCGTACAACCACATGTCTGGTATGGGACAGAACTAGTTTAGTAGGGTTCTAATATCTTTCCTTTGACACCTCGGGGCGGCAGTTACACAAGAGTGTAACTGTGTGGGGGAACGTACCTGTGCTATGGCTTGGTACCCATCCAACAGTATTCGCTTGTCCTAAACTTCGGCTCTGAGTGAGGAGAGTGTTAGGAGGGCCATACTGGAGAGGTTCATAGGTTTAGATGTTTGTTTTTGAAAGACTTTGTTGCAATCAATCACCTGTGTGGTGAGCGACTGTATCTTGTGGGTAAAGTGTACAACCTCTGCAGAGTGTATAAACTATTCGAATAGCTGAGTCCACGGAATTGGACAAAGCTTGGGAATTACAGTCAAGGGGTAGATCTTTGAAAATAAATTGGGATGAAAGGCTGTGTGCCAGGGTTAAAGGTGAAATTTGATTAAGGACTGTGTGTCCAAAAATTATGTGGAAAAACAATTGGAGAAACTTATTATATTAATATGGTTTGCTGATTTATATCTAAATAAATAGTAAGTTAAAATATTGATGCAAATGCAAAATAACCAATTGAGCCTTTCCTTTGTAATAAGCCATGCATGTAGTAATAGAGCTGCATTCTGTGCATGACTTGTTGAGTACAGTGTATACTCACCCTTGCTTACAACAACACATCAGAAGAAGAGTCTACGCCTGCTTGGGAAGAGGAGTTTAACGAGGAGCTAGAGAACTAGGGAGCAAGCCTTGTCAGTAGCCTGTGGCTAGGAGATGGATCACTACGATGCTTTATTTTTCCGCTGTCATTTTCTTGATACTCTGATTTATGTAAGCCCTGCGTGGCAAACTATTGTAAGGTGACCATAAGGTCATACAACTCGTTTATATTCATGTTTGAAGTACTTTATTATTATTCTGTTGTGTATGATTGTGGTACTTTAACCCTGTTTAGCCTATGTGCACTAGCGTGATCCTAGACTAGTGCTGAATACACAGAGGATCCAGATTTGCATATTCGGGTCCCGACAGTTAGTATATAGTCATGAAGCATTTAATTAATCATAATCACATTGTCTCAAAGTAGAATACATTAATAAGAGACAAAGTTAATCACATGATCAAAATTACTAAGCATTAAACATCAAGTACTTAATTGCGGAAGCGTAAACAATTAATAATTAATGAGAAGTAAATTAAATGCTAAATTGAAAATAAGGAAGAAACTTAAGCTCAAAATTTAGGGCATAAGAAATTGTAACTTATGTGGAAATATAAACAACTCAGGTAAAAACATAGTACTTAACTAATCCCATCTTAGTTTATTCCCGGGATGCACTAAGTGTTATTTGTGGCCTATCTGAGAAAACATCCACAAACGAGCCTAAAATTTATGCCTAAAGACGGGCTCATTAATAATGCATGGCTTAGAATATAAAACATTTCATTAGTGGGCAATAAATTTTAGTCGAAATACAACCATGAAAAGTCAACATTTGAGTATATTAATGTCCAAAACTTGGTTATAGTCCCAAATCAAAATTTTCCGTTGGTTCTATTTTGATTTGAGACAAACTTAATCATAATAGGCCAAAAAATATTAACTAAATTTGTGCATTCCTCAGTTATCATAATTGTATCACTTAGGGCAACTAAACATTAACCAAAAGGATGTATAAAATGATACATTATTACTGGGCAATTGACATTAATTATTGCATTGCATAAAAGAACAACATTAATCATAAGCAAATGCACTAAAATTAATTAAAGTCCAAAATTTAACTTATGCCTTGCTCAACTCAGCCCAAAATTGAATCTTACGTTGATTTGATTAATAATCATGCTAATGAGAAGAAAATTTTAAAGTTTTATTTCGCATCGCCGTTGGGCAGAAACGAAAAGGAACTAAATTATCTTATGGGTGACACATGTTCATAAAGAATGTTGGTTAGTATATAATCATGGTCATGAAATAATCCCAGTTTTATACATTAAATAATAATCTCTAATCAAAATTTCCCGTTGGTTCCATTTTAATTAGAGATAATGCTAAGAATTAATCATCACAAAAAAAATTAATTACCACATTAACTAATTAGTTCAGAAAATTAATCATAACATGAAATGCCAAGAAATTAATTAAACATAATATTAATGCCCAGGAAATAAACATTAAATAGTACTAACTGCTGAAATTATATGAGACATAAACAACACATGAATTAAAAACAATTGAAACGGCTGGAAATACAGAGGCCCAACAGATTGCCAGCTGCCCACCAAATAGCAAATTGGTACCTACCAAAGAAATGCAAGAATTTATGAAGCCGTCACGAACCACCGGCCCAACAAAGCCCACGCGCGAATCTCAACCGCAAATCGCGATCAGACGGTTCAGATTTCCCAGGTCGGAACAAAACTGTGCGCGCAAGAAAACCCTAACCCTAAACCCATTTTGCTTTGCCTCCCCGAGAATTCTGCTGTGAAAACGGCGACGGCAGCGAGCGGGAGAGCGCGAAGGCGAAGCGGCGGCGATGGCGACTGAGCACGAAGAGGGGCGACGCCTGCGCGCGCGGCGAGGTGAGGCCACGTGCGGCTCCGACGCGGCGAGGCCTCATCCCGTCGCGCTCGTGTGCAATCGCCCATGGCGGAAAGAAGGCCCGGAGGGAGACGACTAAGGCGCATGCGCAACGCGAAAAGGCGGCGCGCTCGGGTCGACGAATGGCATACACCGGCGAAGGTAAGTCCAAACCCCTTAGAACATTAGATTTTCTTGATTCATTTTAGGATTTGGGGTTCTTAGGGTTTCGGATTTCGGTATTTTGGGGATAAACCGAATAGGATTTGAGGGCTAGGGTTCGGATCCGATCTTTTCCCCTCCTTCTAAATGCTAACCGAGTTAAAACATTCCTAAACCGACCATAAACCGATGAATACAAGGCCAAATTGAGACTAATCCGGGCTTAATCAGGGATTATACTAAGGCTAGGGTGACTCTGATACCAAATGTTAGATCCTAAACATGAATATGATCCTCTAGCCTTAAGAATAATCACCAAGCGTAATGTGGAATTAAAATTTAGATGAGTCACTTACCCGGTGAAGAAGATACCATTAGAGTGTTCGGTCGGGGTTGATATGTCGTCGGTGAAGCAAAGGCGAGCCGGTGAAGATGCGTAGCACCGAACCGCGTGAGGGAGAAGAGGGACACCGAGACCTTCTTCGATGGTGGTGAGGGCCTTCGTTAGCTTGAGCGCAAGATTTCTTGATCGGATGATAATTAGGGTTAGAGACGAACTCAATTTCATTCTACTTCTAATGAGTGCCGACCTCTACCCTCTTATATTTTGCGCTAGCCAATGTGACCAAAACCAATTCTTTTCTAGTGCGCTCCCGATCATTGCGCGATACGTGAGTAGGCCTTGCCCCTAATTTCGGATCTTCCATTTTTGTTATAACTTTCCATTCAGCTGAAGATCACATCCAACACTAACATTCATGTCTCTTAGTGATTAATTACTTCTTGTTAAGAACATTATTATATAGTTATCATTTATAGCCTTTCAGACACATACTAGTATCCTGACTTAACTCATATTTTCATAAGAAAAACATTAGTACCTTCTAAAGTAACATATTTTTGTTATTTGTTTAAATGCGACTTATATTATATACGTATTTAATTTTTTAAAATCCTTTAATACTAAAAACACGACGAATAATAGCTCCCACAATAACTGTTATAGCTTTTTTAAAAGCTTGCCTCAAACCCGCAAAAATCACAATGTAAAACCTTGTCAATCGGGCATCATCTATGTTAGGTAATAGGTACATCTCCAGCTGCTTGGGTTTTCTTCACAAAACATGGACAGGTTCCAGAGAAAATGCATGACCCAGAAGAACCACAGCTCCACAGCTTCCATGGATGCTTGACATGTCAGCAGTATCTTGTCCGTGCAGTAAAAACTAACAAACAATTCTTCACGGATGCTCCACACTGCAAATTTCAATCGGAAGTTAAGAACATCTAACCAATCATAGCATATTTGAACAAACTACTAAAAATTCACGGCAACCTCGAGCTATCATAGCAAACATTGCCAAGTAAAGAACTAAAGCAAAGAGCAGAGGTTACCTGGATGCTTTCTCAGCGGGGTCACTTCCAAAATCCAAGTTCAAGCCAGATATTAGTGCTTTACATGCTTGGCCATACTCCTAAAGACGCAAACAGCAATACATGACAAGGGAATACAAGTACACAACAGAATGCCAAAAATCAAATACCAGTGCAACTTGCTATCACAGCTCACCATCATCAGTATCAGAGCCGCTCCCTGCTCATAGCAGGAATTTGATAAATCCGGCACCATATCTTTGTATGTATTAGCATCATCCAAAGCCTTGTCTTTTTCACCCATATGCAGCCAGCAAAGGCTCCTCTTTGCATACAGGGTTGAATCAACAGGGCCATTTTCCATGGCCTGAAGCCATCAAATGATACCCCACCAAAGATCAAGTTAGCCCGTAAATGAGACTATTTATAGCTAATCATAACATATGCAAATATACTTTCTGTAGATATTAAGCGCTTTCTTGTTTAAAAAATATTCAAACATTAATCAAATAGGATAGAAATTTGATTCACAAGATCAAATATTGAGCATGTAAGATAAATGTATTGATCCTTCTAACAATAAATTTGGGACCAAGAAGATGGTAAATCCAAGTATTCGTAAGTAGAGCACCCAGTTCTGCAACTTGCATGAACACCATATTTATTTGCTTCCTTGGAACTTCAATATGATTACATGCTAAAATAAAAAATATATATATATGGTAAGGTAATCTAGCACTAATTTATTGGATTCCTTTGGATGCACCGATATGCAGCCACTGATCAGTAGACATCCAAAGAAAAAAAACAGATTGATAAAACTTGACGAGATATATGATGCAAGAATTTACCATAGTATAGAGGGCCGACGCATGAGCATAATCCTTTTCCTGGAATGTAGCATCCCCTTGCGCTTTCAAAGCAGATCCATCATTTTCATGGAGCAGACGATCCTAAATCAAATGTACAACTGATAGTCAAACAGAACATATAGTGCAAAATCTATAATGCATGGAAATGAAAAGGTATTCCAAAGGGAGATTATATCAATTGTAGCAAACTGCATAGCAGCCATCGACATCAATCCAACTGTCATAATCAGTAGAGAAGAAAATAATTTATTCATACTTGTGTCTTTGAACTCCCAAATTCCACATGTTGAATTATTCCATCAATACTCCAGTCTGCAAATCTAGCTATGGGGGATGTGAGAGGGAAAAGGATCTCAACGCATTCCTTCCATCCATGGATTGCAGCAATTTCTAGTGGCATTCTACCACTCTGTTAAGAAGGAAATCAAAGAGATTTTACAAATAAACATGGAGAGCTTAGGAAATGAAAAAAGTTAGGCTTTCCCTCGCACAATAACAAAACATTGTGGCTAAGGCATTGTACTTTAAGCACATCACTAAGATCAGAAATGTGTGAGGAACTAATAGGCAATTGTGCACGTGTAGGGCAGTATTAAGGTATTAGTGTATAGTAGAAGATGACAAAGTCTAGACAATGTATATGTACTAAGATTCCCATTATCTTCTGGACATGATGTGTAAAGAAGGAACAGGTGTATCAATATTTAAACCAGCCCCTTTCAGCTCCTTTGCTCCTTTCATTCTTGTGTTAAGTAAAGTCTGGAAAAATCATGTCAACTTCAGTATTAGCAAGACACAGAACTTCTTTTGAGAGAGATAAGACACTGGACTTCAAAGTGGCACATTTTACCTTAAACAGCACCAAATTATGAAAGAATTCAGCTAATTACAACAGAGTTTCACAATACTTTAGCCCCCAAGCGTAAGATTCACTATTTTATTAGAATAACAAAACTAAATAAGTGCAATATTCCATCCTCTAGCTTATTTCTGATCCATCCATAACTGCCTCAATGTACAGAGTACAGTACATTGTTTCTTCTGGAGCCAAAAATGAATATCGGTCATGACTTAACAGGCTAGTAACTAGCGATGTTTTTGAAAACCAATAAACCCCCAAAATAGCAACATGTGGTGTCATTTAAGGACCTTTGTCAAATGGCCTAAATTTGTTTGTATTATTAAGTAGTGCCATTTATAAAATATTCTAAAAATCTAAAGATCTTGGCATGCTACAATAAGCCATTCATTGCTAATATTCCAGGGAGGTTGTGTTGCAGGTACACACACACACACACACACACACACACACACACACACACACAGAGCTTAGAAGTGGGTGACAACTAAAAAGCTAAGAAGCAGTATAAAACTCACTTCATCAGGAATATTTGCATCAGCGCCAGCTTCCAACAAACACTTGATGCAGTCAGTTAAGCCATCACTTGCAGCCACTACTAATGGAGTTACAGGCCTACCAGCATTGACATCAGCGCCAGCCTGAAGCATGCAATATGTAACGGCACATTGAAGATGGTGTTTCCTAACTATGCTGCAACTTGTGCACATGTAATGAATCACATAATCAAATTTGTTCGGCTCCCTTCGCAAGAACTCTCTGGGGTGAGTAGCAGATCTAAAGAGATAAGTCAACGCACCTTAATAAGTAGTTCCACGCATTCCAATGAAGAAGCAAAGATGGCCACTGTCAGTGGTGTATAGAATAAACGCACAACTCTGTTAGGCTGGGGAAAAGGCAAAGAACACATTACGTGTTGACAAACAATGACATAAAGAGTACTGACGGAAAAAAAAAATCTAGCAGCATAATATGCAAGTATTAGCAGAACACATCAAAAAAAGATTTACCAAAATAGCATTTGACCACTTTTATTCAGTTTTCCCTACAAAATAAAAATTAAATATGCAAATGGGAAATTTCAATGTATCGTTGGACATAAAACTATGCCCCCAACATTTTTCAGATGAAAATTCCAGCTTCCATCAACAAAGCCCCTTATGCAACTGTTTCCACCACATGGATCGAATGAACACTCGAACAGCATAACAACAAAATAAAGGTCGTACGATATTACCCATTATCGCCCATGCTCAATGCTCACTGATATGAGAGTAAGCTCGTGTACAAGCTACCCGGTACCCACATTTGGAATGGCCAGTAAATAAGCAATTGTGGGGAAAAGGTGGGAAGAAGCGGGGAGGGCAGGTGAGCCCTGTCACACAGGGGCAGTAGATTAAACTAGAACTTGGTCTGACCAGGACTTACTATGCAAAAGAATTATGATTTTGCATGTTATCATCTGGCACAGTTATCAAGAATCTAATGCATTTTAAGGAAGGGAAGAACCAAAGACCTATGAACAAAGGATACAAGATAAAAGAATAAAAAAAAGTAAAGATCCATTAGATTTGAACCGGTCAATAAAACAAAAGTCCTAGCTCAGCCTGGTTAAGTAAAAATAGCATTCAACCCACCCTGGCTAGACCAAGCATTTGGAGAAGGCGGGGTTGGGAAGGACCATCAAGGAGAAGGAAGACAAGAACATTCCTAGGCCCAGCCGAATTCATCCAGCCACAACTTTTTCCCTCAGTTATCATGGACAGAATACTGTGCTTCAATATATATAACTGATTAAAGCGAGCAAACTAAAGCTGGAAGGAAAGAAATTATTACATCTGCCTGATGCCGTAATAATAATTCCAACATTCTCCCATTTCCATCTTCAGCAGCAACATGTAGTGGTGCTCCTTTTTCAAATACAGGGTCAACATAAGCTCCTCTAGACAATAATAACTCTGCTATTTCACAATTATCTGGATAACATGCATAAAAATGCTTACGTCACATTACCATCAAGGGTACAAGAAATGAGATATGTGTTTCATAAGTAAAATGCCAACCATGGCCAAGAGTAATATTTTAAAAAATATATGTATAAGGTATTTGCATAAACCTATAAGCTAAAGTAACTATATAAAGAGATTTAAAGTGGTTTTGCAATGCAGTAAGAAAACAGGGAAAATTACTACAACATAGGTATAACCTAAAAAAAAGCTTTTCAGCAGCTAAGCAACCAAACCGGACACAGGCCAATGTTTAAGCACAGACAGCACAACAAAGGGTTTTTTTGCCTGCCCTATCCCAACCAACCTGACCAAAACAGTTTTCACGCACCCAAGGGCTGGCCTTCGGTGGTGATCAAGACTTCACTACCGGTGTCTCCACCTATGCTGGCCTAGTGTTTAGGTTCAGGTAATCAACACAAAACAGGTTGTACCATTTTTAGGCACAGTCCAGTGTTGAGTCATATGCCCAAGTTTACTTATGAGTCTAGTTCAATAGAAAAGTTTGTACAAATCAGATGTTTGTCATACTGTTTGGATAGCTGTCAGAAGAATGAACCCATTGTGTGAGAATTGTTTCTATTGACTCTAGATTGACGGCACTGGCCCCAGAATCGGATCGCTAATTAAACGTTGTCGTTACCCACTTTAGTTACTACAAAAGTACAATGTGCAAAGAGAAAAGAGAAAAACAAACAGAAGAACTGAATTTACCACATGCTGGACATTGCGACCAGTTTTGGATTAAATATGACACACAACAGATTTGGCAGGATAGTCCTAAAATAAATCTCAAAGAACAACTAAAAAATATATAACACACACAAATGCTAGGGCACAGAGAACCTTGAAATGTGGCAGTATGGAGCGCAGTAAGCCCATTCCTGTCTGCTTTGTTTGGATCAGCACCACGATCAAGAAGAAGCTTTACAACAGCTGGAGATCCACTACCATATATTGCAAATATTAGCGGTGTCACACCTAACAATAGCACAACAAATGGAAAACACTTCATCAGAATGGTTCTTGCTTCCAACCAAATAAAGCGATATATAATCAAGAATCATTGCACCTGCAAAATGTATACTAGAACATTGCCCAAGCAGTATTACAGGTGAATCATACCAGAAAATTATAAATAAAAAACAGCAAGAACTTTCTCTCATAATGCCATCATTGGTCACAATGCTACCTCAAAAAAATCATATTTTACAGATCTATGAGTCAACATGCATTTTCACATAAATCAATTATCTGCCAAACTTTTCTAGATTAAACAAATGTACCTCCCGGCTTTACTCCAAAGCAATAAAAACACAAAAGATTTGACCGAGGAATCCCAACAGCAAGAAAACAAAAGAAACTAACGATCGCATATCATAGTCACACATAGGCGACCCTAAAACATTAGGGGCTTCTATTTTCGAGGCAAATTGGGAAGTGGTGTCTGGTGGTGGCCTCCAGCCTTTCAACACAAAAGGCATCCTTCAGCAGCACCAGAATTTGCAGAATGAGAGCAACTAGCACACGGTATGCCATCGGGAGGCCACCCTGACGGTATAGCTTCCACCACTGCATCAGCCCAGCATTCCCTCTCCTCCTCCACCACAGCATCACCTCTCCTCCCTCTACCTCCTCCTCCGCCACTCCCCCTCCCCGCCTTCTTCCCTGGCACCGGCGGCAACTCCGTGCCCCTCCGCCACCCACCCCTGCCCCTCCTCCCCCACCAGCGGCCAATGACGATCTCGCCACGCTGCCATCTCCCCCACCCCACCCAACCTAATATTCAGCGCATCGTCGCCTCGGAGTTCCTCCCTCTACCACTGCCCAACACCCTCCGCCACCACCAACCACCAGACCACTGCCTCCCTCTACATTTGGGGGACAGTAAACCCTTCAGCAGAGGCGGCACCCCCCTGTTAGCCGCCACAAGAGATAGAGAGAGATGAGAGACCACAGGGAGCTCGATTTGTGTTGGTGGGGAGGGGGGAGGTTATCACACTCCAAAAACCAAAAAAAGCAGGAGCATTGATTACGAGTACCATATTTCCTCTGCTCCAATACACAGCTACCGTCACTACAACCAGATTCCAACAATTTTTCTCTCAAGTAAATAAATAAAGCATCTTTCCATGACGCACTGATGTGGCATTCACAATTCCCAGAACGAATAAACAAACCCACCCTCCCACAAATCGTAGCACAGGCTTCCCATGCTCCACAGCACCTGATAGAGGTTAGACATGCTCGCACTGGAGCAAAGGCACCCACCAATCTAATACTATGCAAATACAAAATAGTGCTAGTAACAAATCAAATTACCATCGTCATTGCCCGTGTTGGCGTCGAGGTGGAGATCCTTGATCAAGAACTTGCACATCTCCAGCCTCCCGGCCCATGCAGCCATGTGGAGCGGCCCACGCCGCCTATACCGCGGGTCTTTGACAGCCGCCACCGCCTCCTCCACGTTTCTCCCTGCCATCTGCAGCCGCTCCGCCAGCTCTGCATATATAATCCCCCAAAACCCCCACCCCAAACAAGCAAAAATTCGCATCAGATCCTCGCGATGCACGAGCACCAAAAGTCGATTCACGGCATCGCGGGATCTTACTCCTCACCCGGGGGATATCGCCCTCCGTCGCCGCGCTGAGGATCTGCACGGCAACAATATCGTCCTGGGAGACGCTAGGGTTAGCGTTCCCGAGCGCGACCATCGATTTGGGGAATCGCTGCGGCTGTGCCTGTGGCTGCGTCTGCGAGGAAGATCTCCCGGAGGAGGCCATGGAGAGCTCTCGCCTGGCCTCTAGCCTCTAGCACTCTGGAATGGAAGCTCCCGGAAGGTTAGGGTTTTGCGAATCGCGAACACCCCGAGGCGGAGAAAGCGGGCGGAACGGAAAAGGGCGGGAAGCGTGAGGGGTAGTGCTTCTGGACAGTACATAAGTTAGGCCCTAGGCGACCGTGGCAGGCCAAGCTAGGCCCGGCCCATCCCTTCCATGGGCTGAATGTTGTAGCATTCGGATCCTAGTGTAAAGGCACAGCTTATATTGGGAGTTATGCTGGGAGGACGACGAATAGAAGCACTGTTTTGCACCGTAGAAATACAGTAATAAATTTATGTGTATGTTTTGCTGTAGCATACGCACTGCGGTAGTCAATCCATGCCGTCCATTTCCTAATCAAATGGCCCAAAATCACCTGCCTTCCTGTAGCAAGGCAGAGAATCTGCCTCCACCACACTGGTTCCTATGAGAAAAAAAAAGGGTGAGATTGGCTAGCAATTCAGTGTAAATTCGTATGAAATCTTCCCAAAAATCTCAAAATATTGGTGGATATAAATTATACAGATGTTCTAGACTATGCAAAAATTCATAGTCAAACTCAATTTCATTTGGGAGAAACGGAAAAATTGAAGTAGCTTAAATGATAAGCGTGTGATCGCAGTTGTTGTGTTGTGTTGTATGGTGCTTATTTTTAAGGAAAAAGTCTATTTTCAACTATAACATCCAAAAGTGTAAAACATACAGTGTAAAAACACAACAGTTACCTTTTCCAACACGAGTTAGCCCCGACGTAGCGTCTACATGGGCCCAGTGTTGCTCTCGTGTCTTCTAATTAACTTAAAACAAAAAAAATAGGTCCACATGAATGCCATATCAGCAAAATTGGGTACATGCAGACACCACGCCATGGCAAGACCGCCCTACCATGGATCAAGGGTTGTGCTTTAGTTGATTTTAGAGTTGTGGATTGTAGTTTGGACTTGTGTCATAGGTAAGGCTGAAAAGTCAACTTTTTCCATATTGTTAAAACTGCTATGAAAAGATAGTTGTGATAAAACTCAAGCTTAGAATATGTACAATGATAGTCATATAGACAACAGCTGTTTATAATATATCTCCATATCATCTATAGACAATACTAAAAATAACTCTACGATAGATTGTCTATATAGTTGTCTGTAATGGTCTCTCATCCAAAGAATGTACAGTAGTATAGATGGCAACTATCTGTAATATATCTCCATATCATCTATAGATAGTACTAAAAATAACTCTACAATGGATCTCTATATAGTTGTCTATAATGGTTTCTTATCCAATTAACAGACTATTTATACAATGACACACAAAATAGATAGTTGTCTACATCTATATAGTTGTCTGTAATGGTCTCTTATCCAATTGACAGACTGTCTATACAATGGCATACAAAATAGAAAGATGTCTATAAGACCGTCTGTTAAATAGTAGACAGCAGCTTTCTCTCTCCTCTTCTCTCTTCTCCATATCACATAAAATCCTATGTGGCATAGTTTTATAGACAGTTGGTATGTACCACTGTACATGCCCTTAGTGTATAAGGAACTGGCTGCTGACATGTGGAATGGGCTTGGCAATTTCGTTGCCTTCATTCTCCATTGTGGCCAGGTTTGTTTAGGTTTAGGTTTTTTAGTTTATAGTTTAAAGTTAACTTTTTAGTTTAAATAGTTTAAAAATAGTTCATTTTTATACGTGCAAGAGATGAGTAATTTTATGCTAACTTCAGTAGCATTGATCTTAAACTAATCTAGAATAAGCCAAGAAAAAGCACCACTCAGATGGCTCTTCGCTTTTAATTACATAGAGCCTTATGACTTTAAGAAGCTAAGATAAAAGGCACTTTTTTAGCTTTATTTTTTGGCCTTTGAGATAAAGAAAAAGTCCAAACAAATAGGCTCCTAATAAGCACATCCAGGATCTATGGAAAGAACCAGAGAAAAAGCACAACATCAGATAATTACTTCTCTTAACATCAAGAGAACAAGAAAAGAGAAATTACATAAATATATTATCGCCACTCAAAAAGGCAATAGAGGCTCTATCGCCATTTCGAGTAACGACAAGCTGATGTGGAGTGCACGTAGAGTATCTGTCGCCATTTACACTGGTGATACATATTCTATCGTTACTTAGAGTAGCGATAGAGAGTATGTCACTATTTGGACTAGTGACAAGCAATCTATCGCCAGTCTAAATAGCGGCAAATATCTATCGCTAATCTAAAAAGTGACAGAGAGGTAGCTTGTGAGGTATTTTCTCAGTTGATGGCCGAATTCGTTGGGACATTTCATGTCCGGACAAAGCAAAGGAAGTGGACATACAATTTTGTAATATAGATGGTGAAAATCGTTAATAACGTGAAGTGACGTTTAATGTTGGAATGAAGAGAATGAAGGAGGACATAGCATTTCAAAATAAAGACAAGGAGTGCATGTGCCATGACCTAGATTTACAAATCTGAAACCCTCTATATATACCACATTAGTCCAGGATCATACTAGTGCACACAGCGACAATATAGATGAAATGCCATTCCATTTAATGAATTAACTAAGAAAGTAGTAAATTACTATTAAATAAAGCAACAGACCTTATAGTCAAAATTTACACAACTATGCCTTAAGGGTATGAAGAACAAATAAACTATTGCAGCAAAATTAAAATAACTTGGGCCATTCGACATGCTACAGGCAATCGTCTGGGGAACGGCTTCCAAGTTCACGTAGTCTTCATAGTACTCCTCCTCATAGAACTCTGTATTTTCTTGTCCTTATTTAGCAACTGATAGTCACATGGTTCTTTTACAGATATATTCATGCAAGGCTTGACAAAGGATAGTCATACGGTTCTTTTGTACAAAGTAATAATTTAAATTTAAATACAATAAATAGATTCAAAGGATATTTATAAAAAATATAATAACTAATTTGTAAATCAATGATAGACAATATGAATAGATTAGTGAGGCTTCACCCAACACCATCCACAACCATCATCAAATCACTAAACTCTTGAGTGTTAACTTTAGACATCAAAATCAATAGTAAACTCCCTGTTCACATCTCGACAATTCCACCTTCTAACATTTTATGAAAGACTATATATCTCATGTGAAATTCCCAAGCATGTCCATGACCTACACATGACAATTCAAATAGTTTTACACTCTGCATAGGTTGTACCGCTTTACCCACTAGACATGATATTCTCATATTGTCACGCGATAAACACACTTCCTTAGGTGTGTGATGGAGAATTCATGATAAAGCATTTACAATGCTATGTCTAAACTCGGTACTGTCCACTAAGATTTCACCTCTTAGGGTCCCCCCTCTTGAGCCATGTGAATCTATCCGTTCATCCCAGAACCTGGCCCACACCACCAATGGCAGTATTCAAATTTAAATGTTGTAAATTAATCAGTCAAATCTATCCTATACCAAATATGTGGTTGTACGATCATGCCCAGTTCAATGGCACATAGGATTAAGTCCTTAGATTGTCTCAGGTAAAACATCCATATCGCAAATATGCTATTAGCATCATCTTTACTACATGATCACTTGCCCAAGGGAAGACTATTTTGTTCAACCAAGATTAATGAGACATCTTGTCATGGC
Source organism: Guadua angustifolia (assembly GCA_036346375.1). Classification (NCBI taxonomy): domain Eukaryota; kingdom Viridiplantae; phylum Streptophyta; class Magnoliopsida; order Poales; family Poaceae; genus Guadua; species Guadua angustifolia. The sequence continues at coordinate 14,358,036 of CM070517.1, forward strand.
ACAACAAATTTTACAACAGTGGCTACTTGTCGTAGTTCAATATCTTATTAAATTAAGATTAACAATATTTTACATGTGATATGCATCCCATCGTACAACTACACATGTCTAAGCATAGCTACGTTAACCCAATGTTGGTAATATAATCATGTCCAACTAATAATGTCCCAACCTGGAGTAACAATGGATGCATGGCAAGGTGGCATAATAACAATTAGATATTTAGCTATTCCCAGCAATTAATTATTAATACACAAATAGCATGCAATTTATATAAAACAAAGTACTTTTACATATATAAGTTTAATATGATCAAAGGTTATGACTTGCTTTGTTGATCTACTGCTGTTGTTGAATCTTAATCTTCAAATCCTTTGTTCGCTCCCTCAGAATTAGAGTCTGCTAGAAAAGAAGAAACAAATATAAATAAACAACAAATAAAGACCCAAACAAACTCAAAATTATAAATAAACTAGCTATGTGCCCGTGCGTTGCAACATAAACTCAATTTGCGATAAAAAATTTATTTGCAAAGAGCACCAACCTTATCTGAATAATAATATTCACTCTGAATGTGCAATGGTTAAATGTTTAAATCAATTCATCGAAGCATACAAATTCCAAGAACCTATTTACAAACTCAAGCTTAAAATTATCTTTAATTTTACAAACTTAAATAATAACATCACAGCACTTGGGATTGTAAATTTGTAACGCCATAATTTAATATTGATCAATCGATCGAGAGAGGCATCACTTGCTGCCCTATGGGCGCAAAAGCGTTGAAGAGGTAGGCATCATTCGTATGTGGTTGTCAACATCATCAGCGTGCGTGACTCGTACGCCTTGCTCTGGCCATACCATAGCTCCACCCCATCAACCAGCTCCACCTCCTCGTCTCCCCCCCCCCCGCAAGTGCCTCCCTCAACCTATTGACATCATCCACCGTGACGAGCTCCAGCAGCGCCACCAGCCTATCTCACTGCCCACCACTGGCGACCTGCCCCTACGCCGCATCTACGAGTCCTGATCGGTTACGAGATGAAGATTCTATCTCTATCCTTATCTATTGAATATGATAACGGTCAGGATTGTAATCATATCCTATCTAATCAAGGTCGATTGCTATCTTCAGGGTTTCCGTGTTGCGCACGTTGGAAGCGGCCCAAGTGGTATTCGTCTTTATGCAGTCGGCTCGGCCCATTAACTGTTAACCATTAACTGACCATCACGAACCGCGGTTGCACGCACTTCCACTTTCTTGCCACCAGGGCTTTCTAGGGTTACCATCCTTTGGCCACAATCCATAACAGCCTTATGCTTGGACAGCCAATCCATTCCTAGGATGACATCCAAAGTTTGGGTATCTAACAAGATAAGATTCGCTAGGAATTCTATCCCATTCATTAGCAACTTTACTCCCAAACACCCAAGGCTAGACCGGAGTTCCGATCCTGGGGCTTGGACTAAAAGCACACACTTAAGATTCTTAACAGCAAATCCATTCTTCAATGCAAAACTCCGAGAAACAAATGAATGCGAAGCTCTAGAATCAAATAAAACTATAGCTGGTATTGAGTTAACCAAGAACTTACCCAGTACGACGTCCGGGGCTTCCTGAGCTTCATCTGCGGTGATGTGGTTGATTCTTCCACGGACTGCTGTCTGAGGCGACGCCTCGATCAAGACTGCACTCTGCCTCCTCGACACCGGAGCTTTGGCCGAGTATCGCTCAAGTTGAAGCGGACTGGGGTAACATTTCCCTTCTTCGGACACTTGTTGGCGATATGTCCTGGCTCGTTACAAGAGAAGCATTTCTTGACAATAGATCGACTTCTGTTCCGCCGTACATTGTCTCTCGGTGCCGTGTCTCAAAACTCGATCAAGCGGGCGAGGTGTCGGAGCTGATGCCCTGCTTGGCAACTGGGGTTGAATCCTGACAAACTATTGAGGTGTCATCCTCAGCCTAAACTGATTAGGTCGTCCTGCCTGACTAGCCATTCTGCGCTTGCGGTCTTCGCCTAACTCCTTGCGCTTGTCTTCAAGGATCAAAGCCTTGTTGACCAATTCCTGAAAGTCAGGGAAGTTGTGGGTAATCAGTCCCACCTACAGTCCTGAGTTTAGCCCTTTCAGAAAACGGGATTGCCTGGCCTTATCTGTAGCCACATCCTCAGGTGCATAGCGTGCCAACTGAGTAAACTTGTTCATGTACTCAGCCACTGACTGGCCTCCTTGCTTCAACGTCCTGAACTCCTCCTTCTTAAGATCCATCATTCCTTCTAGCACATGGTACTGGCGAAAGGCAGTTGAAAACTCCTCCCACGTGATCTCCTGTGGGGCTTCATGCGCTACGCAGTAGTTTTCCCACCACTCTGTGGTAGTTCCTTCCAGTTGATGCGAAGCGTACAACACCTTCTCATTGCCTTCACACTACGTGATGTGCAGCTTCCTCTCAATAGTCCTCAACCAACCATCGACCTCCAAAGGACTGACGTTGCCTGAAAATGTTGGAGGGCGGGTCCTCATGAAGTCTGACAGCTTGGAGTGAGGACGCGGCCCATTGTTACCTTGCTGCACATTGTTGCCGCCTGCAACTTGACTTGCCATACTCTGCATCTGTTGCATCATTGTTTGCATGAGTTGAGTCTGTGCTGCCAAGAAAGCTCCCAAGTTCTTCATATCCACTGGCGGTGTTGGCTGCGGTGGCGTTCCATCGTGGGGACTATCATTCCGACGAAGGCCACTTCCTGACGCTCCATTGTTGCCACGAGTGTTCACCATTTGCTTGATTGCTTCTTAGGTTAGGAAAGGTAGAAGTAGCATAGGTAAGATACGAGAATTTCTAAGGCGGGGGAATCGGTTAAACCCAAACTTAAACAACTTTATTATTTTATTAATTAACTTGGTATGGTTGCTTACAAAAGCCTAAGGGCTATGCAACACATACTGCACACTCAGCAAGCATTAATATCCAAACTAAGCACACAACCTTAACGTCTATTATAAATGGTAAGGCTACCTTATTGACGTGACTCAATACTCAAGTCTCAACATAGCCCTAAGACTCCTACTCCTCCAGCCATCCCCCACGGGAACTCCCCGGTGGGTACACTAGCGGGTGAGCTGGCGCTGGCGCGAACTGATCTTGGTGTCCTGCAACTGGTTGCGCTTCCGGCTCCTCAGACTCAGACTTCATATCCTCCGATGATGATGGTGTAGCACGGCCTCTCTCCTGTAATGCCTCCTCGAGGTCCATGACCTTCTCTTCGTAAGCTACTCGGGTCTCGTGTAGTTCCCCTTCCGTAACTCTGAGCGCTTCATAGACCATCCTTAATTCTGCGTCAGTGTCGCTGGCATGAGCCTCTTGAGTAGCTGCAAATCGTGCTAAGTGCACCGTAGTAGCATCCTCCTCTTGAGTGACGCGTGGGCGCCAAGCACCTCATATTGTGGGGTGGAGTCGAAACACGGTGTCGTCCAGCTCGCGGTAGTAGTCGTAGCAAATCCTCCATAGGGCGAGTCGCGAAGCCTCCTGAATACTGATCTCCCAAGTAGCCCTCCTCACCGTGATGCTGATAGGTTGGCTTGCCTTCTCACCGTCTCTGGCGTAGATTAAAAGCTTGCACACCACTCCTCTTGTGGCTCCGTTGATGATCCAACTTCGGCCTCGATACATTGGCCTGGCGAAACCTCCCAAAACTTGAAAAATCCTCCAAGTTCTGTCACGTAGCCACCCTCACGCTCTCCGTACAACTACATTCTCCTCATCTCTTCAAAAGAGAAATAGATAAGTCTACCACTCTCAAACGGCCACGAGAAAAACAAAAATTTCAGCAAAGGTAGGGAGCAGAGAATAAGAAGAGTCAAGAGTGTTGTCTTAGTCCTATTTAGGTTTTTCTTTAGAAAATAGTTTTGGACTCCCTAAGATACCACCATGCTAACTAGGGCCAAGACCTACAGTCAGTATGCTTTGATACCACCTCTGTAAGGACCCGAATTCACCAATTCGAATCCACTGTGTTTTGCCACACTAGTCCCAGGATCAATGCTAGTGCACACAACTTAACATCGATAAGCATCATATCATACACAACGATAAGAGTAATAAGACCTCATTTATTTAATATAACTAGTGCATGATCTCATGATCACTTACATTATTCAGCCACATGGGCTAGACTGAAAGTAAACTTAGACGAATGCAGCAGAAAATAGCAAAAGACGTAGATGTCCCATCAGCACACCACAGGCGACTGATAAAGCTTGGCCTAATGACTCGTATCCACCTGGAAATCCTCCTCCAGCGCGGGCGATGATTCCTCCACTGTTGTTTGTCGTTGATGGCAAGGGTGAGTACAAAAGCACTCAACAAGTTGTGCACAGAATGCATTTCTACCATAGCTAAATGCAAGGCTTATTCCAAAGAATGGATAAGTGGTTCATTTGCAGTAAGCAGCATTCAAGAACACATACAATACATAGATTGAAAAGACAGTAAAACAAATAATAGTAATAAATAGATTCAATGATTCTCAAGTAAACCAAGTTTCCTTCTAAGTCAAGTTTCATCATCCACATGGCATCCTGCCATCCCATTCAGTTGTCCAATAAATTAACTAACCTTTGACTGTAATTCCCGAGCATTGCTCAATACCATGAGCACGGCTATCCGAATAATTTGTACACTCTGCAGAGGTTATGCACTTTACCCACACGATACAACCATGCACCACACAGGTGAATGATCATAACAAAGCCTTTACAATGCATCATCTTAACCCAGTACTACCCGCTGATGGTTCAACACTGATGGGCTAAACCACCACAACAGAGCCCCCCTCTTGCGCCGTGTGAGTTTCCTCCGTACACCCGGACTCACACCACCACGATAGTACTCAAGCTAAGACTTTGCAAATTAGTCAGCTAGGTTGCTCCATAACAGACATGTGGTTGCATGATTGACTCAGGTCAAAGGCTCGCAAGGTTAAGTCCTTAGGATTGATCAAAGCAAGACTTGCACATACCCCCTGCCCATCGGGCCCACCCAGGCACACTTGCCCTTGCCACTTGCTTCAATCTAAATGATTACCAACCCCGGTTGATAACCAAGCACCACGTGCTATCCACAAATCAACATCGTTGCATGACCTCCTCGCCACAACAACTCAACCTCTTTGTGTGACCACACATGACACACAAATTCATATCATTGTTCCATATTCCATTAATCAAGATTAATAATCAGTAATTCATGAACATGTGATGACGTGGCATGGCTAAGCAGTCTAATCCGATCTAACCATCCCATGTTGATTTCATTATTAACCAACTATAGTAAATCAACCTAGGGTGATAAGTGAATCATGGCATACAATCAACAAAGTAGGGTATAATTCAAAGGGTATGCTAGCTAAGTCCCAATTTAAATTGAAATCATTTTTACACATGAAATATTATGTAATAAGGTAAAACAAATAGCAATTTTGCAAACATGGGTGCAACATGATCGAAGCACAACTTGCCTTGGTTAAGCTCCTGGTCCTGCTCTGGAAATTGATCTTGTGCTGCGAAATCCTCTTCCGAAGCCTCACACAACTCGACGTCTACGCGAATCGAAAAGAAATAGCAAATAAATACCAAAAATAGAGAAAAAATGAACTCAAAAATTCAAACAAAAATCACCATTAGATAGATCTCAATTTTACAATTTTTTTGGAATTTGAATCACCCCAATAGGAGTACGTATGAGGGAGAACGAGCCCTCAGAAGATTTAAATTCCTGAAAATTCATAAAATTGGAAATTTAATAATATCCAATTTATTTTTGAAAAGGAAAATCCTATTTATTGCGTCAACTGACGTCAGCCCCAATCTGGACCAATGCGGCTGACACGTGGCGAAATCCCCACCGCCCAGAACCAATCTAACGGCCACCATTCAATCTATGACGTGGCGAAACGACGGCCACCCGATTCAGATCTAACGGTGGATATTTACTAGAGACATTCACTATTCATCTGACTACATGGCTCGATCCTAGACGCCCATCCATGATCGACCGGCTAACGCTTACCCGAGCCGATTACTGTTGACCTAGATGGCGTGGATCAATCTGCACACCCGCGCGGTGGGGTGGACGGCTATGAGTACCGAATGACTTATCGTTCCCGGCGGCGCCGTGATGTCAAGCGGTCCGATGACGATCCAACTACCGAAGCTTTCGATCTCGACGATGGAGACACGGCGATGTGGCTTCACCGGACTTGAGGAAGATGACCACCCCGACGGCGCCCGGCATTCTCCGGCGAGGAAGAAGTGGCGGAACGGTTGCGACGCGACGCGAAGAGTTTAGATCTGGTCTTGGATCAGCGGAAGAAAGTCTTGGCGTCGGTGGAATGTGGCGGAAAGCTCCTTGGTACTCCGGCGAGGTTGCGCGAGTTCTACGAGACGCTACGGCACACGGCGCTTGGAGGAAAAGATGTGGCAGCTCACGGGGAATCTCGGGAGGGTCGCTCGGTCCTTAAATACCCCTCGGGTGACGCGTACGGGCGCTGGACTCCGAGTCGACAGCGGATTCCGAGTCCGGATCGAAGACGATAACCATCAGCCGCACGATCTCCATCGGACGGCTACGCGAGTCTCTCGACGCGGCACGATCTTATCCACTTACCTAAATCGACAGTCCGGATAGATTTGGTTTCCGAAACGGTATGGCTTGATGAAGACCGTGCGATGAAGATCCGACGGCTCGCATGCGTTAAGGTTTTGCTGGGCAACACGACTTGATGAAGTCCGTTGGATCTTAATCCAACGGCTGGCGTTGATCTCATCGAGAACAAAGCCACCGACCGGGTCATGACGACGACGACCTTGAAGCGCCTGAAAGGTTGGGCTCGCCCAAGATCGCTCATCCCGAGTTTCGGTTTTATCTTTTAAAATAATTAGAGAAAATAATTTAATTTATTTAGGGCAATAAAAATACCAGAAAAATTCCAAGAAAAATCTCAAAAATACTTTGAGACATTCTGGACTCAAATAAAATATTTTTGGCAAGACTTTATTTTAAACTTATCCATTTATAATTAGTTTTCCACAAAAGGCAATATACTTTTATTTTAAAATAATCCAAATAAATTCCAGAAAATCCAAATAAATCCAGAAAATTCACAAAAAGTACAAATTGCAATAACATATTATTAAATAAATAAAAACAAAAAATTTGGGATGTTACAGGGCGTACCCTTGGAATCTTTCTTCTGAATCAACTTATGATATCTGATTCCGTCTTGTGTTGTAACCAGCATTCGACCTATCATGAGGTATACCATAAGAAGACATTATGATTTGGTTTGGAAGGTACCCAAATTCTGTTTGATACGGTTATTGGCAATCGACCCATCATGAGGTGCACCATATCCCAAACTAGATTCGGCCCGAGAGTACCTGTGCGCGACGATTGCAGCACATAGCTATCGGCCCATCATGGGGCATACCCTAGGTCAAGTCCAGACAAAGTGTGGAAGGTGAAGCGTCTTTTCCCTCTCAAGGCAAAATTCAGCGTTGCTTCCTATAAATATGAGACTTGGTGCAGACAAAGAGGCTTTCTGCACACTGCTCTCACTTGCCCCTTCGTCTTCTTAGTTTAGACTTTTCCGCAGCAATCTCCGCTATTAGAGTTAACCGCCACCGCATTCCCCAATCTTGCGCCGCTGCTAAACCCTTCTGAAGATGTATTCTTCTTCCTCCTCCCAGAGCACTCCTGTGCAACCCTCACCCAAGGATTGGGCTACTTCAATAACGACGGAGCAACGCTTGGAGGAGTTGGTTACCTCTGGAGTTTGGGAAAAAGCCCATTCCCCGGCTGATCGGAGCAAACCGTCGAACACTTACAGTTCTCAGGGGTAGAATTTTTGCAACATCTCCAAGTTCTAAGAGTTCGCTAGCTCTTAGCCATCCTTAGTGGCCAACCGGACCGCCCTAGGCCGAGAGACTGAGACCACCTTGAAGGGGCCTGCGTTTGAATTCCGCGTAGGACGAGATCGCCCACTGCCAAAGCTCTCTTATGGACCCGGGTGGTGTGGTACCGCCTGAGGCTCTGCTGGTACCGAGCAGCGTGCAGAGTTGCTCGATCGCGCACCTCCTCCAGGAGGTTGACTTCTTCTCAACTCTGATCTTCCCGGCCCTCCTCGCTAAACACCGAAACGCGCGGGGAGCCTAAAGACAACTCAGACGGAAGGACAGCTTCAACCCCGTAGACCAGGAAGAAAGGTGCTTCTCTGGTCGCCCGGCTGGGTGTGGTTCGAAGCGACAACAGCACCGCCGGAAGTTCATCTGTCCACCATGGCCCCCGCTTGTGAAGCCGGTCAAACGCTCTAGTCTTGAGGCCCCTCAACACCAGCGCGTTGGCACACTCCACCTGGCCATTGCTCCTGGGGTGGGCCACCGAGGCGAAACACACCTTGAACATTCCACCTTTTATCAAAATGCGTTCACTAATTCTTTAGTCAATGTTGCTTTTGTATTCAAAAGGTCGCTCACGTTATTGCATGGCTAAGCAACTATTCATGGTCTAGCCTCCTGTGCTGGCACAATATTATCAACTAACTAATATTACCAAGCTTAGGGCATCAAATGGAATCATGGCATACAAATACTAATGACAAGGTGACAATAACAAACAGGTTGATTTAACTAATTCACCCAATTTATTTAAATCCATTTTTAATTGAATTAGCATGCATAGTTTGAATCAAAATACATTTCAAATAGTAGGAGCAAAATGGTCAAAGCACAACTTGCCTTCAAAAAGTTGCTGGTCCTGATCCGGAGCTTGATCTTGTGCTGGAAATTCTCCCTCGTACCTCTCCAGCAAATTAACGTCTACTCAAATCATATATACACAAAATAAATACAATTTCTAGAGAGTAAACTCAACTCTAAAAATTCTATAAAATTCACCAATAAATAGATCTTGATTTTACAAATTTTTAGAAATTGGAATCACTCAAATCGGAGTTAAAACGCAAAAGTTATAGTCATTTGAAGTTTTAAAATCAATTAAAAAGAATAAACCGAATTTCTTTTTTATTTTTATACAGGAAATTCGGAATTATGACGTCAGCATGACGTCATCACCGAATTAAATTTCCACCGATTTATTTTTCTAAGAAAAACTGGATTATTGCGCAGACATGACGTCAGCATCCACAGTGTCATGACTGACATGTGGGTCCCACTGATGACGTCAGCTGCTGACATCAACATGACACGTGGCGTGATCTTGTCTCGACACGTGTCGCTACATTATCAACCGAACGCTTGATCTAATCTGGTCTGTCCGATTCAAATAGAACGGTTGCGATCCATGTGACGTTTCGGTTTTAATCTAACACGTGTTCTCACCACAGCCTTTAGATCCCGATCGGACGGCTGGCATTCAACTGGGTGACGTCGATAGAGTCAGCGGCTATTCTGACTCCTCGATTTCTACGTGACACGTGTCTCAATCTCGACCGCACGCTGGAATCAACGGCGGGATTTCAACGACGCTAGGGTTTCCGTGCAACACGCGTCGACTCGGGACTGACCCGGCGCGCGGCGCGATCATAATCATCCATTCAAAATCCGACGGCCTGGATTGAATCTAAATCACGCATCGTGGCTGGCTACGTGGCTGGTCTCGGCGCCGACGCGTGGATGCATCTAGGCCATCCGCTACTGAATCCGACGGCTACGATCTAGCACAACGCAGACACACGTGGGCAATCCTGGCTTCGGGCACGTGGCGAAATTTAGACCACTCATTCTACGAATCTACGGCTAATATTACTCAAAGCAACTCTACGCTAAATGATCTGGTCCGTCCATCTAATCCGACGGCTGAGATATGAAAATGGCACTTACTGTTGCGGCGACGATGTGGCATAATCTGGGGCGTTGCTTGAAGATCGGATGGCTGTCGAAACTCGGCTCGATGGTGATGTCGCGGCGGCGTTGTCCTTGCCAGAGAGGAAGAAGATGAGGACGGCGTCGGCGTTCCGGGGCTTCTCCGATGACAAGGAATGACTCCTCCGATGCGGCTCGATGTGAGGGACACTCCGGTGGCCTCAACTTCGGTGGAGACTTACCGGAGAGGGTGCAAACACGGCGGAAATGTCTCGGAACTACGGCGAGCTCAAGCAGCAGCTACGAGGGGTCTCGGAGGCGTGAAGTGGCGCAAATGATGTGGAAACCGAAGGGCTCATCGGCGAGATGCTCTAAGGGCTTGATAGCCTCGGGAGGCGAGCTCAAACGACGCGTTAACGCGGCGGTTACTCACCGGGGACGACGGCGGCGGCGGAAACGCTCGAGGCGACATGGACGCATCAAAGACGTCCACGCGGCGTCGATTGACGGTCGGTCCGGCAAAGCAATCCAAGATAAAGGCTCGGCCGTCGATCAAGATCGCACGGTTGAAGTGTGGCGCTTAGGTTTCCGTAGAAGCGCCGAGGTGATGGGCGATGTTGGTTTCGCCCAAACACTGTTTTGAGGATTTTTAATCCTTTTGCGAATAAAAATAATTCCCAAAATTCATTTAAATCATTTGAGGCTTATAAAATATCAGAAAAATTCTAGAAAAATTCCAGAAAATATTTTGGAACATTTTGGACTCAAATAAAATAATTTCATTTTTATTTCACAAAAACTCATTCATTATTTAATTAATTTCCAAAGAAGATTAATTTCTAAAAATTCTAATTAAATCCAATTAAACTCCAAGGATTCTCAAAAATCCAAATAAACCATTAAATTAAAAATGGGACAAATTTTGGGATGTTACAGAGTCCCCAGCGCAGCACATGGCGAAACCGACATCTCACGTGGCCCCTCCTAAGCCCAGCGCGGATTTGGGCACCGGGAAGGGAAAGGAGCCGGCGGTCGGAGAGGCTCAAAAGCCACCTCGCGCGACTGGGAGCTCAGCGATTAAGGATCCTGTAGCTCAGCCCTCGGTGCGGCTGACTCCTCCCCATCCCAGGTCTGACGTGACATTGGATCCTCCTCCGAGTGGTTCTGCTGCTCGAAGAGTATCCAGAGTCAAAATAAGGAAGTTCGACAGGTTAGCCTCCGTATCAACTCTTACTCTTGATCTACTGGATTGCATCTTGATTTCTTTCTCATTCTTGCAGGGTGCCATCGGACGAAGTCCCCACGGATGCCCCGGCTGAGTTGACCCAGGGAGCTGGGGACGAGAGCTCCGGGGACCTGGCAAGGAGGACCTCGCCGACCGCCTCCCCACCTGGGGGGCCCGAAGCTGATCCGGATCCGACCGAGCCCACTTTGTCAACTGCTAGGACCAAACCTGAGAGTGACAAGGCAGCTTTTGAATCCAAGATGCCTCCACCACCACCGAGCATTTTGCCCGAGTTCATCATGAGGCCGATGGCCCTGGAGCTCACTTCCTGCTCCTCTCCAGTCGAGGAAATCCTTCGGGAGCCCCAACAATTTCCCCCCTCATCCTAAGCCTCCAGTGCGAATCATACTATGCAACGAGGAGGACGAGTGGGAGCCTTTTGGCAATGAGGATGAGAAGAAAATGAGGGAGGAGCTTTATCACCACACTATTGAGAGCGCCAAAGTGATCCGGGTGAGCTTGTTAGCCCCTTCCTCCTCTTCGTCCATGGCGGTTGGTGTGTCTATTGCTAATCTTCTTTCCTGTGATCCTCAGGGCCTAGGGGACTGCTCCAAGAAAAGGGATGCCATCCTCCGGGAGGTACTCCCAAAGCTCAAGCTGCGGCGGGATCACGAGGCCGACCTCGAGCGGGTCCGTGCTGAGTGCAGGGCCGAGGTCGAACGGGTCCATAATGAGGGCCGAGCTAAGCTTCGAAAGCTTCTGGCCCAAGTTCAGTCCTTAGAAGAGGAGAAACTGAACCTGGTAGGCTCCCTCCGATGTAGGTGTCTTCAATCGTCTTGTCATGGGATTCGAATTGCTTGTCTTCTAATTCTTTTTCTTGTTGCAGCCCGGGACTTAGCCGTCGCTGGTCTTCAAGGAGAACTTAAGGCGTTTGAGGAGCAGCTCAAGGCGCTGAAGAGTTCTGAATTCCAAGCCTAGACCAACTCAGAGAAGCTAGGTCAGGAGCTGGAGGGTATGTCCCCAACTCGGCTTCACCTTTTTTCACATTTTTAGCGCCTTCGGTGACGATCCGACTTGTTTGTAGAATATCAGAATAAAGCACATGCACAATTCTATGTTCTTGGCGAAAGGGTCAAGTCCGTAGAAGCATCGTGCGCCCGGCACCGAGAAGCTTCCGAGGAGATGGTGAAGTTCCTAAACCCTGGAGAGGCAAGGCCGAGCAATGAGGATGAAATCATCCTTCAGCTAACAGAAGGGCCCGAGAAGCTCCGGACCCACATTCGGGAGATGGCGACCATGAGTGCACGACAGGCTCTGGCAATCATGAAGTCCTTGTATCCCATAGTGGATCTCGAAGCTGTCAAGGAGGGCTTCGCTGGAACCGTTGATGATGATCAAGTTGCTGCCCTTTTTGACGAAGTTAAGGACATGTCCGCCTCTTTAGTGGAAAATCTAGACTTGAGTCTTGCATGATGTATGTGTGGAATTTTGGCTGTAATTACTCCACCTTATCTCATGGAATTAACTATTAACCATAATGGCTTTGTAGTTCTCCAAGAGATCTTCGAATTAATGCTTGCGTACTCATTCACGTCCGATTCAGCTTCTCATGCTAACACAGAACCGCTTCGGCTTCTTGCGCTAGCATTTATTCGAAACTGTTCGACTTCCGCGCTTTGGATATATAAGGGTGTCACCGCTACGGGAGCGATCACCCACCTCCAAGCCTTTGATATTCTTCAACTTCTTCTGCAAATCTCCGATGGCTTCCCCATCTCGTTCTTCTTTGCCTACTGACGAGGTCCCGCCATCTCCTCCTCCAGCGGAGGAGCTGGTCTTCGGCTTTGAAGACGAGGCTCTGCCGGCACCTACCGACGGGGAGGCTCTCCTCGCCGAGCTTTGGGCCAACTTCGAGCTCGCCATGGCTGAGCTTGCGGAACAGGAGGCCGCTACTTGCGACGCTGCCGACGTCGATGTGCTGATCGAGGTCGTCCCGAAGCTCATCGAGGCAAGGGACACCCTCATCGAGGTAGTAGGCCGCGTGCGCCGTGCTTAGGTTTAGCCGCCTCCAAAATTTATGCAATGTAATAATGTATTCGGACCTTGATGTTTGATTTCATGAAATTTTAATGTCATTCACTCTTTCTTCCCTGCTGATCTTTGAGTTTGCCTGAGTGGTTTTGTCTTCTTTCGTTTAAGCGCTTTGCCCGACTAGCCTAGCCCCCAGGCGTCGGGAGTGGGTTCATGACTCTTTCTCCCAAGCACACACTTTGAGTGATTAGAGTTCGCCAGTCATGGGGTCAGAGTTTCACTACTCAGAGTTAGCACACTTGGGCTTAGTCGCAATCATTTAGGAAGAAGAAGTAAAAAAATGACTCATAAGAAGGGTTGCGCATACGCAACACTATTAGGTGTAGCCCCCGACTTACTGCTTAATTGAGTATCAATTGAGTAGCAAGTCAAGAAAAAATTTTATTCATAATAATCATGATTAATGAACAAGATTCAAGAGTAAAAGCGATGTAGATGCTCTGTGTTCCATGTATTGCTCCGTGCTGCCCGGTACCAGCAAAGTCTCCGGCGCTACCACGCCACCCGGGTCCATGAGAGAACACTGGCAGTAGGCGACCTCGTCTTGCACCGAATTCCACCGCAGGCAGGCCGTGACAAACTGTCTCCCCACTGGGAGGGCCCCTTCAAGGTGGTCTCTGTCTCACAACCCGGAGCGGTTCGATTAGCCGCGGAAGACGGACGGGAGCTGGCGAACTCCCAAAATATAGAGCTGCTACGGAAGTTCTACCCCTGAACTCGCCTCATACGGATGTCATTCATGCCAGTATCCCGGTGGCTCCTTGGCCATAACATGGACCCCCAGCTCCTGTGCTTGGGCCGGATAGGCGCTTAGCAGGTGCATGCGGCCCGGTGTGCTGTGTCCATGCTCTGCCCACCATGGTGCTTCACGGCAAAGCTCCGCTCACCATTTGCCCCGTCTCTAGTGACCTACTCCCTTGCTCCGTAGTTCTCTGGCTTGGTCTCATAAAGATGGCAAGGGCGAAAGTCCCAGATGGCAACGGGAAATGACAACCCAGCGAGCGATGTTCGACATGCTGTAAGTTTTCTGTGGCCTCGCCCCGGGTCAGCCAATAGGTTGTTGCACTCTTCCCTGGCTGATCCTTGGCATCCCACATGCTCAGTATACAGTTGATTATCATGTTGATCCATTCAACTTGCTTATGCCTATAAGGTTTGTGTCATACTTGGTTGTCATAAATACTAGTAACCTGATAGCCCCTTGGCAATCCCTTTAAACCCCTAGCTTCTGCGTCGAGCCCGGACGGGCGCCTAGCAGGTGCGTGTGGCCTGGTGCGCTGCGGCCATGCTCCGCCCACCATGGTGCTTCGCGGCCGAGTTCCGCTACCATTTGCCCCACCTCTATGTGACCTGCTCCCTAGCCCCGCAGTTCTCTGGTCTGGTCCAAAAAGTTAGCAAGGGTCCCTTAGCGATATCGTGGACTCCCAGCCTTTGTGCTGAGCCCGGACAGCCGCCTAGTAGGTGCGTGCGGCCTGGTGCACTGCGGCCATGCTCCGCCCACCATGGTGCTTCGCGGTCGAGTTCTGCTCACCATTTGCCCCGCCTCTACACGACTTGCTCCCTAGCCTCATAGTTCCCTGGTCCAGTCCTGGTAAAGTACAAGGGATTAAGTTCTGGATGGCAATAGGAAAATGACAACCTAGTATGCACTTCCTGCTCACTCAATGGCAAAGACTTAGACTTTGTGTGTCTGTTTGCCTATTTATTTCCAAACAAGCGTGGTTTAACCTTGACTCATGTTTGGAGCGGTTTTGTGTGATTGCAGAAAAGACTCCTAAATGTTGATCCATCCGGTCACCTGGAAGGGTCCGTGCAAAATGCTCGGGTGCTGGTTGCCTGGCACTGAATCGAACAAGTCATGAGCAAACACGAGCAAGGGTAGGCAACAAGCAAAAACCGATGACAGGTAAAAGCAAAGTATTTTCATTCATGATGGTCGAAAGGCCTATGTACATGTTTACATATAGGAAGAAAAGAAAGAAGACGGCAAAGGCAGTCGCCCGGACTAATCGTCGGTGATCACAATATCATCAGTGTCCTCCCCGGCTTCTCCCTCCTCCTCGGCAGCGGCGTCGGCGGGCGGAGGCACCATCTCCATCAGCCCGGCTACGTACTCCGCCGCCTCGCATACCAGCGCTGGCGCCCGGGCGAGGTCACACTCCACCCTGGTGACAGTCGCCAGGGGGTCGAAGGAGTCATCGCGGTGACCACAGCGCATCAAGACGAAGCCCGTTGTGGCGATCGCGACTTCCCGCCCCTCCCGGGCAGAGCGGTCTACCAAGGCAGCAAGAAGGCCGGCGAGGGCTTCAATGACAAGGGTGATGCTATGGGCATAGTGTGCCACTGACTCCTCCAGCGGACCATTCACCGTCACCCCCAGCGGCTGCAAGCTACTGACCATGCGCCTAAATGCGGGGCGGAGCATGGTGACGAGGTTGCGAGGTTGCGCCCATCTCCGCGCGCAACGCGTCGCATTTCTCCTCGGCATCCTTCGCCCGCGCCTTGGCAGCTTCAGCTCGGACCACCAATGATGTCTTCTCTGCCTTCACCAACGCAAGCTCCTCCCGAAGCGACGTCGTCTGCTTGTCGTGGAAGGAGGTCACCGTGGCTAACTCGGCGACCAGGGCGGCAAACCTGGTAGCGAGCACGAAGGGAGCGGACGGAGTGGCCGAGCAGGAGGTGACCACCTTGGTGTGAGCAGCTTCGGTCTACCCCAATGGCTGGGCAGATGACAGCTATGGGGTGGCAACCACGGTGGTAGCGGACGGCATGGTCGTCCGACAACCTATACCGCCTTGGGGGCCCGCTCTGAAGACACCAAGAGGGAAGTTAGCACCAGCAAATGGAAGAGCATGTCAAGAATAGAAGGGAAGAAGCTTACGTGGCAGAGGCGCCCCCAAAGCGAACGGTAGAAGTGCGAAGCGCTAGCCCACTCCTGGGCCTAGTGCTTTGCATCGTTGGTACCAACACCGCCGCTGGCACTGATGTCGGTGCCAGAGGCGAAGGTGACGGCGGCGCAGTGTCCTTCCTAGCGGAAGGTGAGGCGGCGCCGGTAGAAGACCCAGCCCCTGCCGTGCTCGAGCTGGGAGCAGAAGAAATGCCTGTGGCCTATCGTTTCCCTGCGCTTTGGTCATCAGCAGGAACCGGACTCCCCCTTATCGTCAGGGGGCTCAAGGTGGTATCACGGCCTTCCCGGTGGAGTCCATCGAAGGGAAGCCCATGATGATCGTGAGCCGTTCCACCGACGGCAGTTGGCAAAGCGGCTGGGCTTCGGTCGAGAAGACCTGGCAGCTCAGTATTTGCGGAAGCAACCCGGTCATCCAGTCCTCGACCCCAGCGATGCTCAAGTTCCCAGTGCCTGACAAAGGACAAAAGACATCAACAAGCTGCTGGCGACCGCGAAAGCAAGGCAATCAAAAAAATGGGCGAAGACTTACGGCCTGGGTACGTGCGGGTCATGTCGTCATCGCCGGTGTACTGCCAGGTCAGCCTGATGCGTCGCCGCAGGGGGCTGATCCGTCGGGTTGTGGCGCAGACCTCCCTCCTCAGTCGTTTGTACGTCGTGTTGGAGGGGTAGGTGGACAAGCCACCGTGAATGTACACCACGGTTTGATCTGCCTGCTGGAAGGCCAGTGGCGCAGGGTCTTCATCCTGGTCGTCATCATGAGGGCAGCGCTCCTTAAGCCGCTGCTCCACCATCTCACTCATAATCCGGCAACTGGCCAGGTCATGGGTGTTGGACCTGTGGATTGGGCAGTAGGGCCTGCCTTCCTTCTCCTCACGGTGGTCATCTCTCCAACCACGGCGGTCATCCCGCCGGTCACGGCGGTCGCGCCCTCCGCTTGGTCTCAACCACCTCACGCCTCTTCACCTTCTTGCTCGCAGGGCCGGAACCCCTCGAAGTCCCAAATTGCTCTACATGACGTCATGGGAGACACCACACCGCCCCTAAGGTTCCGCCACTCAGGCGCACTTGTGTGTGAGGGAGAAAAGCTCGAAGGTAGTGGTGATATTGCGGGTGGCCATCTTCTTCCACATCTTATGGTCCCGCATGCCTCTCCGAAAGGCGATGACAACCGACTACTTGGAGATCCGGGGGATCGTGTTGTGACAATGACTGAATCGTCGGATGAAGTCGTGCAACGACTCCCCTCTCTCCTGCACAAGGGCATGGAGATCGTCCTCCATGCCCAGTTGTGTGTATGAGCCTTGGAAATTGGTGACGAAGAGGCCGCACAACTCCTCCCACGAGCGCATCGATCCACGTGGGAGGTTCAACAGCCAGGAACGGGCGTAGGGCTGGAAAAAAAGCTCGTTGAGCTAGCTCGGTGGCTCGTTTCAAAATTTCTCCGATTACATTCATTTTTCTTTTAAAATAAAAATGAGTTGATTTGGAACAAGAGTTAACTTCGGCTCGGCTCGTTAAGCTCGGTTCGAAGTTGGGTCTCAAACAATATAGGAGACTATAATAAATAAGAAAAAATTAGTGTAGAAGAAAGCTCGGAAAAAAGCTCAACTGGCTCGTTTTCCACCCTTAAACGGGCGGACCCCATCAAGGCTATTGGAAAGTAGTTGGCCATGGCCTTTTCAGACCCGCTAGTGGCCCGCACCACCGTCGTGTAGATCTGTAAGAACTCTTCCGGGTTGGTGGTGCCGTCGTACTTTTCGATGGATCCCGGGCAAAACCTTTCGGGCCACGCCATGCGGCGTAGCCGTCGGGAAAACGCTTGGCACCCAACACCGTAGGGGGAGTCATGCCGTCCACCTGAACCCCGGCCTGGAGACCGTGCCGGGGAGTGCGGATCTTGACTCCCCAAAGAATCGGAGGAGTGGACCTCCTCATTTGCTCCGAAGGTGAGAGTCATGGGAGGAGCCTTCATCCCTAGGAGCCATCCACCTATTGCGGCCTTGCCCCTGGACGCGACGGCGCTGCAGGTGATCACATAAATCATCGCCGCACCATCGGCGATGCTTCTCCAGATGAACCCTCAAGTCCTCACGGCTCCCTGCAGAACCGGGACCCGCCTCTTGCATGCCCTTTCCTTTGCTCTAGGCCTCCTAGCCAGAGCGCTTCCCGCTCGGGCGGCTGGAAGCTTGGGTGCGGTCAGCATGTACCCTTGATCGAGGAGTACCGATGGTACCTGACCAGTCGGGCATCCCCACATAGAGCTGGGCCGCGTCTACGAGGCCAACAATGTCCCGAAGCCACGGCGTGGCCGGGGTGTCTCCTGTGAGTTCCACCGAAGGGTGGTCCAGGAGGAGACGGACTGCATGCAGGTTCTGGGCCGGAGTGGCCGCCTCCATGGCCAACCGTCGCCGAACAGGATGTTCCGTCGTCGCCAGGAGGGCACCACTGCCTCCCTGCAGGGGTGGCGTGAGACGATCCCTTGTCCGGTGAGAGTGCCGGGACATATCCTGGGCGTTGCTAGCCTCCTCCGCCTCTTTTTGCTGTGAGTGTGAGCCCGCCATCACTAGATGCACGGTCCTTCCAGATAGAAGACTGGGATCCGCCGGAGAGATGGCTGGGTGAGCCAACCACTAGCCCCCTACCTAGCGCGCCCCTGTCGGCGTATTTTGCCGGCCAGGATGTCCGCCAGGACGGATAATATGGTTCGGTAGAGGGCGTCTTCACGGTCGAACACCCTAATGGCTCTTGCGCGAGGGATCCCGGGGATCAACAGATCAAAGAACACGCTGATGTACCCAGATTCGGGCCCCCAGTGTGGGTAATAGCCCTACGTCCTGCTAGATCTTTGTTGATGTCTATTGAGCGGGTTATAATGCTTTTTCAGTTCATTCTTTTCTTTGTTCTGGGCTCGGATCGGATTCAGTCCCCCCTCCTCCATGCACTAGAGATCCCTTATATAGACTGGGCTGGCTCGGGCAGGTGAGAAGGTGACATCATATTGATCTATGACTCATTTATTACACTCGTTAATGTAGTCCTATCCCTTAAGCCTCATTTAATGTCGCTATATGGCTTCGCCCGGTCCGCCCGAGACGTGACTTTCCTGCGACGGGTTAGGTGTGAGGCGTCAGAGGGATGGGTCGTCGTCATGTCGACAGCAAAACTCTTCGCAATCAATGGCCCTGACACAACGTGTCAGGGGAAGGAGACTTCAAGGTGAAGCCTCCTTCTCATTCTTTTGGTCGCCTGCGTGGCCTGGCGAGTGGGGTCTAATCGCCCGCTAGCTCGCCAGCCCGTCATGCGGGCTGGTCACCCGGCGAGAGGGGCCTGACCGCCCGCCTGCTCGCCAGGCCGCCACGTGGGCCGGTGCGGCGAGAGGGCCTAATTCGCCCTTTTCGCCGCCAGCCGCCACGTTTTCGCTTCGGCGAGAGGGCTGATCGTCACTTTGCTCGCTAGGCCACCACGTGGGCAGTGCGGCGAGAGGGGCCTGATTCGTCCGCCTGCTCACTAGGCGCCACATGGGCCGGCACCGACTAGAGGAGCTGATCGACGCTCATTTCGCCAAAGCCGCCACGTCAGCCGCAAGACACCGGAGAGGGGCCTAA
Organism: Guadua angustifolia; assembly: GCA_036346375.1. Taxonomy (NCBI): domain Eukaryota; kingdom Viridiplantae; phylum Streptophyta; class Magnoliopsida; order Poales; family Poaceae; genus Guadua; species Guadua angustifolia. The sequence goes on from CM070517.1 coordinate 14,377,747, forward strand.
TCGCCCGCCGCCGCCAAAGCCGCCACGTGGCCGCGCCCGTGAGTTGGGTCTGTTCGCCCTTTGCTCGCTAGGCCACCAAGTGGGCCACTCGTCCAAATGAGAGGGCTCGATTCGTCACTTCCTTTCGCCAAAGCCGCCATGGGCGGTCGTCCGGTGAGAGGGGCCTGATTCGCCCGCCTGCTCGCTAGGCCACCATGTGGGCCGGCGCTGGGCGAGAGGGGCCTGATCGCCCGCCTGCTCGCCAGGCCGCCATGTGGTCTTGATTGTCTGCGGCGGAGAGAGTACCCTGACGTAAAGTACGCCGATAGTAATATATATTGGCCACACACTAAAGGAGACCCTACCATTATTAGGACATTCTCTTGACGTAAAAATGTTTGTTATAAAAAGGAGACCTACTTGGTCTACTCTAACAGCTTGAAATATTTGGCAAATGAAATCTATGTAGATTTGCTTTAACTTTAGAATCTTCAGTTTTTTTAATGCTTGTGTCTGCGCAAACACAGAACTCTTTTAACCTTTTCTTTATACAGAAATCTTTTACGATTGCCACACAAGAAAAAATAACGAAAGAGAAAACTATTCACCATAGCCTACAAGTAATATTGTTGCTAGGATTTCCAACTGTACTTAATTTCACTTCTTGTCGTGGCTGCGTAGCATGCTGAATGTTGTTGCATCTGTGCATATTGAAGTTGTAGGCAAAACAAAGTGAAGGATGCTCTACAGGATGATGTGGATGAACTCAACTATATGGTAATCGTCAAAGTGCCTGGTAAACAATAAAAGGTCAGATCTCTGGCACATTCTTACGAAAAAACTTATACTAAACATGCTACTTGGCAAATTCAGTCCATTACTCTCAATTGCTATTACTCATAATCCTAACATAGGATTGCTTTCCTTATTCCATTTTCATGATTGCCGTAAACAAGTTCTTCTTGCCACAAGCAACGGGGAAAACATGTACCTCCGTTACCTTTGCACGGCATGGCGCCGCACATGCATATCTAGTATAGATATATATAGATAAGGTATACATTTCTCAAATTGAAAAAGGAAACGACCAGTGTGGTTAGAAACCATTGCACATGGAGCGCCGCATTCTACCATCGTTTCTCAATGTAACTTGCGGCGAGCTGCTCAGATTCTGCGACCATCACGTGCACTTGAGAGGATGGGTGATGGCATTTAGGGCACTCTTAGTGCTCCAAGCCAGTTGTTTCTAAAGATGGGCTACATAGGATAAAGAGTGATGTAGGAGGGTAGTTAATGAGCAAAGAGAAAGAAACTATATCTCATATAAGATATAGTCTATTTAAGAGGACCAAGGAGCCGTTTCAATTTTCACTCATTTTGTGGTCCTATATGAATCATTTGTGCCATTTGAGAGGACCAAGAAGCTAGCCACATGGGAAAATAAGTTACAATTAATCTTTTCTCACATATAATACTAAATGATCTTGTTGGCCTTATTGATACAACTTATACATACTATATATTAGGATAGTTTTATATAAGCATCCATTTAATATATTCTCTCATCTTCTAGAAACAGCTTTTAAAAAAATGCATTAGGGTGCCCTTATATCCATCCTTCGGCATGGTCATGTTCCTTACACTTCTATTGCGAATTTCACCGCCCATCCAATCTTCAGCTGTGGATTCACGAGCCTCCATCCTATCATTGCCAGCGTTGCTTCCGACCATAGCCCCAAATTATTGCCTTATGTGCGAAAGGGTGCATCTTTTATCCAGAGAAAATTCCTTATTTGCTACAGAAAATTGACTAGATCTCTAAAATACAATCGTAAAATTAACAACTCTTCACTTTATTATCATTGAATTTCAACTTTTATCCCGTTTTTACCATTCCCGTCACATTGCCATAGTCAATTGTCATTTGCCCCTTTGACCTAACAGTCCTACCCCTGTCAAAGCCCTTCTTCCTCCTCTCTTCCTCCTCGCTCACCGACTTTGTGCGCCACTGCCGCTCACCTCCGTTGAATCAAGTCCACTTATCAAGTTGTTTAAGTTGGAATGAAATAAGGATAAATATAGACAGAATTGTCTTTTCATGTACAAGTTAACGGACAAGTAATAGGCCACTGACAGGACTGACAAAAACGTTGAGATCCGATGACAACGGAGGGAAGAGCAGTTTCGCAATGGTATTTTAGGGATCGGGCCAACTTTTAGTGGCAAATAAGGGATTTTCTCCCTTTTTTTGTCTTTTGTATTTTATTTGCAGATTTTTTATGCATCGATTTATTTGAAGCAGGTCGTGCCCATGTTCTACAAAGGTATGTCATGATTTTATTCTGCGTCTTAACTGCTTGATTTTGTCATATGTCAATCCTCCTTCCAGTGATACACCCGCAGAAACACACAGTGATGCAGCCCCAGAAACACAAACATTGCTTGCCTGCCCGGAATTGATCTTTCTGAATCAGCCAGGTATTAGTGAAGACACAAATACATGCCATTGCTATTTCCATTTGTACTTTAAATCAGGTAATAGTATTTGTTAGTTTAATCCCTGGATCAATGAAAAGTATGCGGACATACTGATCAATTAAAATTATAAATACGCCGGCAACGGTGGTTCAATGTGTTAGGAATATGATCATTTTTATCATTTGCAATGCATGGGCACTGAACCAGTATTTTCAATTTGTGAAGTGGGGGTTGGCATGTTGCTATAAAAATTAACTAGTCAGAATAACGCGCTACGCTGCGTCGTGCACGACGATGCAACGTGTAAAATTTGAGAAATTTAGTCGTATTTTCGGTTTTCGTATTTTTTTTTAAAAAAATAGGTCGTTAGGACCCGTTGGTAAATCTATGTGCTGCTATAAAACTTCAACGAATCTTTATTTTTTTTTAGAAAACCGCGGTTAGGATCCATCGGCGAATCTATGGACTGCTATAAACCTTCGACAAATCTGTGTTTTTTTTAGAAAACTGCGGCTGCTTTTTTTACGTAATTTGGAAAAAATTGTTGTATTTTCGGTTTTCGTATTTTTTTAGAATAAGCCTTGCATATCGTTATGTTAGATTTGCATTCTGTGTTGAGTGCTTTAAGTATTCACCCTTGCAAACAACAAATCAATTGTTGAGAAATAGTCTACACCAGCTTTGGAGAAAGAGACTAACGTTTAGGGTATGAACCTTGTTAGCTGCCCATGGTATACTGAGGGATTTTTACGTTTTCATTTCTCTGCGATTTAATTTGTCATTCTTTGTTTGGCCCTGCAGGCATATTATATAAGGTCGACTAGGGGTGGAAAAAAACTCGAAACTCGCGAGTTTAACGAGTACTCGAAAACTCGACTCGAGCTCGTTCTTTAACAAGTCGAGTCGAGTTGGGTTTTGAATTTGTTAAGGTAACGAGTTAAACGGGCGAGCTAACGAGCTTAACGAGTCAGGAAAAAAACACTATAAGTCTGTAACTCTAGTCCTATTCTTTCAACCTTTAGACCTAATTCTTTTTCCCCATTTCACATCCACAGTTCCCCAATTCTCGGCTCGATTGCATCTATGCTCATACAGTCATAAAACTATTGAATATTGAAACTTTGTAGCAACTTGATGAGCAAATAGTCAGAGGCATCGTAACGAGCTTAATGAGCTAACTCGAACCAACTCGAGTTTTTAATGAGTCGAGCTGAGTTGAGTTTTCAGCTCATTAAGAAAACGAGGCGGGTCGAGTTGGCTCGATATCCACCCCTAAGGTCAACTATAAGGTCGATCAGTCAACAGGTTATAATCTATATATGAGATCTTTTATTATGTTTTTATTGTGTATGATTATGATATTCATCTATGTTGAGCTTGTATGCACTAGAATGATTCTGGACCGGTGCAATATATACAGAAGGTCCGGATTTACATATTCAGGTCCTAACAGAGGTGGTATCAGAGCCATGCTGACTGTAAATTTTAGCCCTAGATAGTCTGGTTGTCTCTTAGGTATGTCTAAAAGTTATATTCTAAAGAAAAAAATTAAAATTGACTAATAATAAGCTCTTGACTATTCTCATTCCTCGATACTTGCCTTTATGCTGGAATTTTCTGCCAATTCTCTTTGCGAAAATTTTTGGTCGATTCAAATAGAGGTCTCACCCAAGTTTTTTTAGATGAGGGTGGCTCAGGCTTATGGTGAGTGTGAAGGAGGCTATGCTGCTGAACTATGGAAGGTTCTGCAAGTTTTTGGAGGCGTTGTTCGACCGTTGTACAAAGGAAACCACTGGGTTATTAATGGTGTGGAGCGACGCTTCATCAGCAAGATTCTTATTTACACTCAAGAGGATGAAAAGACCAGTAAACCACATTTGTATTCTTCAAACTTGTATTCCATCATCTAAGATAGAATAGTTCCATTCAAATAACCAAACGTATGGATGATATTTTTTAAATCATCTCATATATATATATATACACCACTTAGGATAAATAACCAAACACACCTTTAAAGGATGGATGCTTTAGGGTGTGTTTGGTTGGTGGGATGGGGTTGAATAGGATGGGATTGTTTTGTACCATTTAGTTCTATTGTTTTAGGTGAATAGCATGGTTCAGCATCTATAGAGAATATTTCTCAAGTTCGTATCACACCATTCAGAATAGAATGATTTCATTTAAACAACTAAATATGTGAATAACATTTTTTTAACCACACACACACACACACACATATATATATATGGCAACGTATCCTGTGCACACAAATATTTGGTGAAAACCTGGTGCACACCAACTAAGAAAAGTTTCAAAAAATTCTGAAAAAAATCATGGATGTACATATCGGCTTACCCCATCTACATATAAAATTTCATGATCAAATTCATCCTATACTAGAAGTTACAAAAAAAACAAACTTGATCATGAACAGGAACTATTCCTGTTCATGATCAAGTTTGTCTTTTTTATTACTCTTAGCACAGGACGAATTTGATCATGAAATTTTATATGTAGATGGGGTAAGCTGATATGTACATCCATGATTTTTTTCAGAATTTTTGAAACTTTTCTTAGTTGGTGTGCACCAGTTTTTCACCAAATATTTATATATATATATATATATATATATATATATATATATATATACACACACACACACAAAAACAACCAAACACACCCTTAGAGTCGTGCTTGCCAAATGTCCTCGTTCTTAGGCGGCGTCATGTGCTTCTATGTGGTACTAGCGTCGTAGAATTTTTTTTCTGGACCAGATATTTCAATTCATATGAAATCGATGGATCGACGAAACTTTCCTGTTCGTGGTTCCCCGTCTCCTCAGTTCCAAGTGTCAAATCTGGAAAACTTTCTGTTCGAATGGACTCCTTATGAGGCCCAGTTGGTTTCAAGTTCTGAATTATGGATACTATATTATAGAAAAAGCCATTTTTAATTGTAGGAGAATCAAATTGGACCAGTTACGACTTTTAGGTTTCAGATCAGACTAGTGAGAATCAACAAGAATCAGTGAGAATCAGGTTTCAGTCAGATTCTGATTCTATTTGAGAACAGCTTTTAATTATAAGAAAAATTATCTAGAATTCTTCCGTTTAACAAATAATCTATTTTTTAAAATAAAAGCTGTGCTAACGACCGGCAGAATTCCTTTGAAATTCCTCTGTCCAAAAGTGGCCCTAGTTTTGGCGTTTCGTGGGGCGTGGGCTTGTGAAGGTGTAAGGCCCATAGAGGCCCACATACTTGGTTACTCTAATGGCATAAACATAATCCTACCCAGTCCCCATACGTCCAAGCCGCCGCTGCACCTACCACACGCACCGGGCGACGGAGCGAGCAAGCAAGATCGGCGAGCCAGCGACCCACACTTCGCGGTGCGTGGACGCGCAGGCGCACAGCAGCGCCACTCGCGGTCGAGGTCGGTCGAGCTCGACGCCACCAGGTAAGCCCCCCCTCCCTCCGGGCCGCCTAGCGCCTTTTCATCTCTCAGTCTCCGTCTCCCTCCTTCCAGAGGGCATCATCGCCAGGCCACGATTTCGCTGTGCGCCGCCCGAACCACCGCGCGCCTCGCGAGATCTGGTCCCCGTTCGCCTTCGCGGCTTCTCCTCCCTGCGGCCAACCGCCCGTCTACAGCTCCGCACGCTTGGCAGCGCGAATTTCTGAGCGATTGCTGCAGCGGAGATGCAGACTATCGCGAAAGCTCCCCCTTTCTTCAACTACCCGCCCTATTTCACGTAATCCCTCCTCTCTTTATCTCCCCGCCGTTCTTTTCCCAACTCTGGACTGTTAGCAAGAGTGTCAAATTTATATAATGTGTATATTTGCGATATATGGGATGAAGAGGTGAATATGGGGTGGTTGATTTAAGTAATTGGTAATCTTAATAAGTCCTTTCTGGGTGAAGAGTTGGTGTAGAAACTTCTGCTTCATGCACCTTTGTGATAATGAAATGCCACAAACACTTACTTTTGAGTAGATGATAAGAACTCGAGCTTGTGTATAGGATGACGGCAGGCATACTCTGCTTGTTCTTCCTTGTTTTCTATCTCTGTGGAAATTTCAGTTTTGGACATGCGCCATTCATCCAATATAATTTATTAGTTTTGCATTGAAGATTGAACTCAATTTATTGAACAAATAACACAGACCGTTAGTGGCTTTGTTTGTATACCTCGTGCCCTTCTGAAATAATTAAAGCTTGCACTGATCCCATTGAATTATCACATTATTATGTGAGGAGGTTTTGATTTTGTGTTTCCCTAATCCTTGCTTAAGGAAACTTCTCCCCGTAGTGTTTATCTTGTACATAAGATATGAAATAGCATTTTACGGACTACAACCACTTCCCTGCCCTTAATGTCATGTTTGTTAGTGAAGAACTGAAAACTTTAGGAATTGAATGATGACATAGAGCGGGTCCTTGTTTTCTGTTTATGTGGAAATTTCAGTTTAGGACATACACAATCAATCCTATAGATGAATTATCCATTTGGCATTTAACTTGGTTTGCTGGACAAATAACACAATAAAGTGGTTCATGATTTTGCTTTAATATTTTGGTCTTTTCTAATAATCGAACTTGGTATTTGTACTTGGGATATCATATAATCATGAGAGTGCATTCTAATTTTTGTAAGCTTCTCTTCCCCTGTTTCTTTCTGAGCTAACTTGCCAAATAAGATATCAGATGTGGCATTTATAGACTGTAAACACTAACCCTGTCATTAATGTTCTGTTTGTAAGTGAAGAACTGAAAGGAGTTGTACATCAAGATCACTAAAAGAATTATGTTTGCACGCTTATGCACTTGTTTCTTGAAACTCTGCCGTTGTTGGAGAGTCTATGTTCACAAATTTATACTTCCTAGCATCCCCAACATAGAACATTGAATTTGGTTCAATAAAATGTCAAGTCTAAGCCTATTTGTCTTGATATGTGTTGTTAAGATCTGGTATCATCCTTGCATGTTTCGACAGCCTGTTTATATCAGTTGAAGCATTTCCTCGCTTTATTAATTCATACTTTTGGTTGAGTTGCATAATTACACTATTTGGCTGCATCACTTAAAACTAGAAATGGAAAACTTCTGTTAAGGGCATGTTTGTTTTTGCTTTTGATTCTGGATTCTGGCCCCAAAAGCAGAATAAAAAACAAACAACCGGATTATAGGAATCGATTCTCATAATCTAGTCCACCCATATACACTAGAATCTACAATCCACTTTATATGTGCTTTTGGAGAATCAGTTTCTCTATAACCACAATCTAAAATCAGCTTTTAGATAATCTAAAGCATAAACAAACAGGCCTTAAAGCTTCTTTTGAGAGATTTATAGCATTACAGCATTTGTCCTTCAGTTTGCAGCCTGTGAGAGAAACACGTGAAAAGCAAGTGCAGCTATGGAAAGATTTGATACTTGACTATTGTAGAAGTCAAAAGATATACACAATCTCACTGGAAGAAGATTTTCCATTGTTCTCCAATCCAAAGATTGAGAGTAAGATGTATTTATCTTAATCTTGGGTTTTATATATTGCTTTCTTCTATTCAGACCCTGTTTGGTAGAGCTTCAGATCATAGCTTCATCTCAGATCTGAAACTTGTAGGCTAAAATAAAGTGAGTTAAGTTTATATTTTTTTGTCTAAAATGTAAATAAGATAACCTACCTAAACACTCTTAATATACCCACAGCTCTAGCTCCACGGATCTGGTAGAGTTAGGAATACCCAACTCCACCAGATCAACGGATCTGGTGGAGCTGGAGCTGTACCAAACACAGCCTGAGCAAAAACATGTCTTATTAGTTCATCATAAAATTGTTTGGTTCATTGAAAAATTTATGAGCAAGTAATTTGGCATGGTTATAATGTGTTCAAAAGGCCTATCGTGGAGCCTTTTGAGCTTGCTGTACTTTACTAGGCTTTTGCACATTTGTTTTGTGATTTCACTGAATTTACAGGCTTTATATCATGCAGGGTCTCTAAGCTATGAAGCAAAGGAAGTGTTCCTTGCAGCTCTCGTTGCTGAAGGTTCATTCTGCACACCATTACATCTTTTAGCTATTGTTGCAGCTCATGGTAAATAATGTTCAGTTTCGTGTTGTGCATCTGCTTAAATTAAGTTGAAACTGCAGGGCGTGCGGAGTGGATGGACAAAGGTCACAAGAAGTGCCTCATTCTTTGGCTACGGATACAAGATTGGGCCAACTACATATTAAACTTTGTAAGACATTTTTTATTTGACATGTTTCCTTAGGAGCTATCTTTTTGTGAATACAGTGACAATGTCTACATTGTGTCATAATATTTCTATTTGCCTTTGTTCTAGGTAAAGGACAATGGATTGGAAGTAATGACTGTTGAAGAAATACGCTCTGGAATTGAAACACGTGGAACCGGTAAGCATACCAAACTAAAGGCTAATGAGATTAGATTTGTTATTTTGAATATTTTTGTGACTCAAAACATATTTTCTTGCCTCGAAGCAACTTGCGGTAGTAACACTATCAGATGTAGGATTGGACTTTAGTGTTGGCTAGATATATTTTCATGTATACATGACTTGGTGGAGGTGCTTCATCAGGAATACGTAGCCCATGCCCCATAGCTCATAATAAAAGCTGTTCTTATCCTGCAAGAAGTAGTGTGGTGCCTTATTTGAATCGTTTTATTGTGTGGTCTCTGTTACAGAACTTGAGGGAATTGATCGTGGTGTTCTCATGCGAGCGTTGAGGCTGTTGGAACAAAAGGGCAAGGCTGCTATCTTTAAGGGCACTTCAGCAGATGACGAGGGCGTAAAATTTTCTGCCTAAACTTTGTGTAGTCCCCAACTTGCAGACTGATAATCTTGATCAATTTCTTTGAACATGATACTTCCTTGTATACCTGTACGCTGATCATATCCTTCCTGAGTATTTATATGGGTCTTTCTCACTGCTGCGGTTAGGGCTGGTTATCAAGCATAATGAATGAGCTGTTATCGAGCTTCTTTTGAAATTAGCATAGTTCGACATTAAATCATTTAAGTAGGTATTTCACATTTGAGCTAATGAGTCATTATCGAGCTGAGCCTCATTAGCCTTTTTTCGCTCAAAATTGTCTCATTTCAATTTTGAAATAAATGCCCTATTCATGTTTACATGCAACATTGTAATTAGAATTTCATTCATTTCTTCAGCATCCATACTTATAATACCTTTTGTTGTGTATATAAGGCTCAGTTGAACTGGTGCCTCTAATGTTAATTAATTTTTCTATCTGATCAGAACTATTAAGAATCGAGCATATTAGGTGTATTGAAGAATTTTGAAAAAAAAAATTGAAACCTACAGAAAATCAAGCTTCATATGTGGAACAAAGGAAAGGAAGCAAGGAACAGACTCCTGGAAATTCATGTGAACGTCGTACAAAATGGTTTCAATTGCTTGTGAAGCATACAAACACATCTCCGAACCATTTCTCCATTTTATGTGCGTCCGTACAAATTTCTTGTGTTTTTTTTCAAGATTTTTTTTTCATTTCCTGTATTCTACCGAAGCACTTGCATAACTATACTGACTGACTTTTGTTGTGAGTAAGAAGTGTTGTACCAGTAGACAAAAAATTCTACCGTACCAGGAAAAATTCTATGGCACTGGTGCCACATAATCACATGGCACCGAAGGAATGTGGTTAGGTTACACAAATTAATAATTCTACCATAAATTAGGATGCCAAGCAAGTATAACAAGAGATTATGGATGATTATCATTGGACGCATAGTGTAGCAGAAGTTGAGTTAAAGTAGCTCGATTCAACGTAACACGCGTCTTCAAACAGTGATCGATCGCCCTCAAGCGGTTGGTGAACGTTCTCTAATGGTAGTCGAACGTTATGAATAGTTGTCCCAATCAGTGTTGTAGTAGCTCCAACACATTAGCATGCACGGTAGGGCCTAAGTGGTGATGGTTAGGGTTTCAATGCGTGTAGTAGTACAACAATTGATTTAGTCTTGCCATTACGAACGTCCTTTGATATAGCCCCTTGGTGGAGCCCAACATTAGGGGTCTAACCAACGTGCAAAATCCACTAAGCCCACTTGGCCTATTAGTGAGAAATGAATCTAAATTAGTGTATTTCAGATTGTTAAGTGTGTGATTCCATAGGTTCATTCACATTCAGCCATAGCCTAGAAACTCCTTCTGGCTCATAAGTCGGTTGTGGCCCCTAGCAGGACATATCAACTCTCAAATATACACAAACATCATATCGAACAAACCTATATAGTACTCATATACCGATCTCTTTGACTCGTGATGCCAAATCAAACTCAAGACAAGAAACATGCCACCTTATGATAACTTGATCCTTCACTCATTCTATAGTAGATTACTTACTTACAATTGACTCCTTAATCACATTTGGTATGGCTATGCACTTCTTTAAGCCAATCAAATCGAGGGATATCTCTCTTGTTACATAGGAGGGGAAAATTTCATCTTGATCGCACATATTCCTCCACATGTTTCATAGTAAACCCGAAAACATTTTTTACTACCCAGTTATAGAGTAGCGTTTGGCAACTCCTAATTATACTATTACACATGTAAGAAATCATGACGATCTCAGGCCTAAGGATCCTACATACACTACGTATAAGACTAACTAATAACACAATAATATAACAATTCCCACAGTGTCTCTTAGTGGGTCACTCCAACATCATGTTTTCCAACAAGTGCCAACATTATTACTTTGATATCTATATATCCATTATTCATAAAACATGACCATCAATCAATACACGTAATGACCTATAAATCACAATTATCCCACATGACAATAAAAGGTTAGGAATAATTCAGAATAATATTAAAATATGAATAAGAAGTTTCACGAATAATTCACATACTTTTTGATCGATACAAGTGATATTTATTCAAAGGACAAAATAATTATATCATTCTATAAACATAGACATGATACAATCATCTTTATGATTGCCTCAAGGGCATATCACTAACAATCTCCCACTTGCACTTGAGTCAATTATATAAGTAGCTAATACCCATAGCTCTCTGTGTGCACCTCATGCTTTGGCTGTGGGAGTGGCTTTTTCAGCGGGTCAGCAATATTAGAATTCATGTGCACTTTGCATATCTTCACATCACTCCTATGCACAATCGCGAATAAGGTGTAATGCCTGTCGACGTTTGTTGTCGGCAATAATGAAAACGGGGCTAGACACTGGATCCAAACTCGATGGTAGCACAAAACACGGGAATTATACTTGTTCGGGCTCTTGCGGAGGAGATAATACCCTAGTCCTGTGCTCTGGAATTATATGTGGCTATCTATTTTGCTGATGAGATTGTCCCGTGATCTGATGATCTCCCGCCCCCCTTTATAAGGTGCGGGTTACATAAGAGAGTCCTGGTTAGATACAAGGTAGGGATTGTATCTCTTTCCTTATCTGCTAAACATGACAGCGGTTAGGATTACAATTGTATCCTCCCTAAGCAGGGTTGGTTTTCATCTTCGGGGTTTCCTTGTTGCGCATGGCGGCCTGCCTCCTGGGCAATACCCATCTTCATGTAGTCGGCTTGGCCCATCCCCTCTTGGGTGGTCCTCATGGCCTACCATGCAGATATGCCGGTCCATATACTCCACAAGAGCTCCCGAGTGCTTTGTGATCGAGTTCATCGCTTTCCCGTCACAGCCTTAATCGAGTCATGCTTGCCACCGAGTGCTTCCAGCTTGATGCAGCTTCTGATGGTTTTCCTTTCCGCATTTAGTGCCTGTTCTAGGCAAAGAGATCGTGAAGGACTCAATAGAGCTCCACGCGTTGAACTTTCCGAGTGGTACCCAGCCCAATTATTGGAATACTGGCAGTCGGCTCATCTTAGGGCATACCGTATCCCAAACGATATGCAGAAGTCAAAACGCTTTTCCCACTCAAGGCGAAATTCAGCGCCTCTCCCTTTAAATTCATTCGTCGCCGAAGTTGCTGATGTCGTTGTTGAAGCATTGGCCCACACGCGTCGCATCCAAATTTAGTAGCCCTGAAATGAAATCATGTATATGCAGAACTTAGGCCATGTAAAAACAATTCACTCGGATGTGATGTCTGACTGGTTTATATAATTTTAGAGTTTTTTACTCCTTTTCCTTATTGATTTTGAATTCATCCAAGTGGTTTGATTCTTTTTGTTTAAGCACTCTGCCCGACTAGTCTAGCCCCCGAGCGTCGGGAGTCGGTTCATGGCTCTTTTTCCCAAGCACACGTTTTGGGTGACTAAAGTTGGCCGTTCATGGGGTCAGAGCTTCACAACTCAGAATTAACGCACTTGGATTCATTTCCAATCGTTAAGTAAAAAAAGAAAAACACAACTCAGAAAAAGATGTGTGCATGCGCACACTATTAGGTGTAGCCTCCGACTTACTGCTTAGTTAAGGATCAACTAAGTAGCAAGTCAAGAAAGCCAACAATTTTATTCATAGTGACATAATTGAGTAAAAAGCGACTTAGCTGCTCTATGCTCCATGTGTTGCTGACGATCGTGCTATCCTTGCTCGTGGTGCAGGCGTGGTTGAAAGCATCTAGGCCCCCATGTGTTTAAGGTTTGGTAATTAATGACAATCAAGGCTAAAAGACTAATGTTGTTTGCATGAGTAAGTTGAAAACAGGAAAATCTACTCTTCGAGGGATGTCGGATTGTCACAAGTACAGAAAGGAAGGAGTACGCACCAAAGAAGCAAAAGAAATGAAGGTATAAAATTTTAGAGATATTTTCTAGTCATTTTACCGATCTCGGAGTTGGAAGAAAAGATCGGATTGTTAGGATAGTCGCCGTACTATTAAGAGGGACTTGATTGGAGTCTTGAACTCTAAATGTGCATTTAATATGGCTCAAATGTTCGAAGTGTACATTCATGCATTCATGTATATGCTAAATCTGAAATTCACCCTGAGGCCGGCACTACCGCAGGTGGTAGATACCGCAAATGCGGTACTACCGGCAGTTCTACTGCGGTAGCTATATAACAGAAAGCAATTTCCTTGGCTCTCCATAGGCCGGCACTACCGGAATGGATGGGCGGTAGTACTAAATGCGTACTACAAGCATACTTATGATAGCTTTTAACAGAGGCATGTTTTTCTGTTGAAATGTGCAGACTACTCAAGACCCATACAATGACAGTAGTACCGGCCATATAAAAATTACACAATAACGGCTACATGTCAGTGCATTAATTGTGCCAGAGAGCCGTTGGGCCCGTGGGGCGGTACTACCGGCCCATAGAGGGCGGTAGTATCGGTGTGGCGATTTTTCTAGATTAAAAATTAAATAACGGCTAGTTTGTGGTTTGGGGGTTATAAATACCCCCTCTCCTGTGCTAGGAGCTGGTTGGTGACTTCATTGAATACATTTAGAGCTCTAGCAACCCTCTCCACACTCTAGTGCATTCAATTCATCATTCTTGAGTTTTTGGAGAGGAAAATTGAGTGCATTTGCATTTGTTGAGCCATATTAAAGCACTCAAGAGTCTCAAGCCTTCATCAAGTTTATTACTCTTGGAGGTTGCCGCCTCCTAGACGGCTTGTAGGTGCGAAGTCCCGGTGATCTTCACAAAGAAGTTTGTGTGAAGGCCCGGACGGTTGTGAAGGCAAGGAGCTCACCTACCCGAAGCGGGGAAGAGTTACCACGAGTGATCGAGGAAGGCTCAAGCGAGTGGAGCCGGCTTGAAGAAGTTCAAGCCACCTCAACGTGGAGTAGGGGAGACCGGCAAGTCTCCGAGACCACGGGATAAAATTCATGTGTTCATCATTTGTGGTTTGCGTTGTTTTCACTCTTGCATTAATTCTAGCAAATTGATCATCTTGGTGCTATACTTGTTTAGTTGTTGATATAATTCAAGTAGAGATATTATTTTGTGATCACTAAAATTGCTAGGTATTAGAATTGCTAAAATTGTCCTTAGAGCATAGAAATCATTAAACTTGATTTTAGTAATTGAAAGTTTAAAAACCTCCTATTCACCCCCCTCTAGTCGGTATCCTTGATTCTACAAGTGGTATCAGAGCAAGGACTCTTTAATTGGGCTTTACCGCCTAAAGAGTAAGGATGGCTAGTGATGGGGTGTCAATAGGCAAAGCGCCATTTTTCGATGGCTCAAATTATGCATATTGGAAAATTCGCATGACTGTTTATCTTAAGACCATGAGCCCAAGCATATGGAGAATTGTAGATGAGGGTATCGCTCCGGGAACTAATCCCCCACTTACAATAGAACAAGTAGAGCGAAACATTCATCTCAATGCTCAAGCTATGAACGCTCTTTTTGGTGCTTTGAACGCGGATGAGTTCAATCGAGTGAGCAACCTCGAAACCGCTCATGAGATTTGGACAACCCCCTTGGAAATTCATGAGGGCACATCCTCGGTCAAAAAAGCAAAATTGCATATGCTTCGGATCAAATATGAGAGTTTTATTATGTTACCCCATGAGAACATTAATGAGATGTACTCGTGGTTAAATAACATAGTAAATGAGCTCAAAGGCCTTGGTGCATCACTAACCGATTTTGATGTTGTTCGAAAGATGCTTAGGGCCCTTCCGGAGAAATATGAGACATTGGTGACGTTATTCCTCAACTCACCGGAATTGCCAAGGATGATGCCAACCGGACTTCTTGGAAATCTTATCACCAATGAGCTCTACAAGAAGGACAAGGAAGAGCTATTGGAACAAAACTCTTCGAAAAAGAAGAACATTGCTTTTAAGGCAAAAGTGGAGTCTAGTGATGAGGCTCTTGAGAATACTGAAGATGAAGATACGGAAGAAGAAATGGCGCTTCTCGTAAGACGAATGAAGAAGTTCATGAGAAGACGCTCAAGCTCAAGTGGTCCTCAAAAGTTTAGAAGAGGGCAAAATTCTAGCACCAACCGGTATGCAAATATTCGGTGCTATGAGTGTGATGAGAAGGGACACATTGCCTCTCATTGCCTCAAGAAGAAGGATGACAAAAACAAATCACCCAAGAAGAAGAAATTCTTTCAAGGCAAGAAGAAGCTTTTCAAGAAATTCCAAAAGGATGGCAAGGGTGAAGCTCATATTGGAGAGTGGGATTCCGAAGAAGAGTACTCGGACTCCGACTCATCCGAAGAAGAAGCTCCCTCAAAGAAGAAGGGTCTTGCCGGTATTGCCGTCAAGGAGGCTTCATCACCATTCGTCACTCCTTTATGTCTTATGGCTAAAGGAGAATTCAAGGTAAATTCAAACGACGATGATGAATCTTCATATGATGAGTTAATGGATATGCTTGAAGACTTAAATGAATATCTTGGCAAAGAGAAATCAAATTTTAAGGTTTTGAGAAAAGAGTTTCTTTCTCTAAAAAATTCTTATGAGGAGCTAAAGGAAGCTCATGAGGTTCTCCTTGCCAAAGACCATTCAAAGTCCTCAAAAGATATTGGTATTGAATGCAACATTATTAATGATTTGCCCAAATTAGAAGTTAACTCATGTTGTGTTGCAAAATCAAGTATAGCTACGTCGTGTGATGATTTAGTTGATATATCATGCTCTAGTGCTAACTCATGTCATGAAAACTTAATTGTTGAAAATAACGAACTTAAAGAACAAGTAAATAAACTCAACAAAAGTTTAGATAGATGCTTTAAGGGTAAGGATACCCTAAATAAAATCTTAAGTAGTCAAAGATGTTCTTACAATAAAGAAGGATTAGGATATGTCCCCAAAAAGAACAAGAAAATAAGTAACAAGACTCCTCGCTTTGTGAAATCAAATGAAAAATTTTGTTATAAATGTCATGATGTAGGACATTTAGCTATTGATTGTTCATTAAGTAAAGCATCCAAAGAAAATATTCATGATTCTTGCTATGTACTTAAAAGAGATAGAAATGATAAAGTTTTCGCTAAGTTTGTTGGGACCTCGATAATTGGCCAAAGAAAGAAAGCCGTTTGGGTTCCCAAAACCTTGGTCACTAACCTCCAAGGACCCAAACAAATTTAGGTACCTAAAAAGGCTTGATTTTATTTTGTAAGTGAACTACAAGACCGGTGGACGGCATTGGGTGCTAGATAGTGGATGTACCTAACATATGATGGCGATCGGAAAATGTTCACCACATTTGATTCGGGAAGTGGACAACATGACAAGATCACTTTTGGAGATAATAGCAAAGGAAAGGTATTGGGAGTAGGTAAAATTGCCATATTAAATGATCTTTCCATTTCTAATGTATCTCTAGTTGAAACACTAAATTTCAATTTGCTTTCCGTTGCACAAATATGTGATCTTGGTCTTGTTTGTAGATTCTCTAAAAATAGTGTTGTTATTTCTAGAGAAAATGATGATTCTTTAGTATTTAAAGGATTTAGGTTTGGAAACTTGTATTTGGTTGATTTCACCTCAAATGACTCATGTCTTCAAACTTGCTTAATGGCAAAGACATCTTTAGGATGGTTATGGCATAGAAGACTAGTTCATGTTGGGATGATTCAACTTAAAAAGTTGTTTAAAAATGATTTGGTTGTAGGCTTGAAAGATGTGAAGTTTGAGAAAAATAGACTTTGTAGTGCTTGTCAAGCTGGCAAGCAAGTGGCTAGTTCTCATCCTTCAAAGAGTATCATGTCCACATCTAGACCATTAGAGCTCTTACATATGGATTTGTTTGGCCCGACAACCTATAAGAGCATTGGGGTAATTTTTATTGTTTAGTCATTGTTGATGATTACTCTAGATATACTTGGGTATTCTTTCTAGATGACAAATCCGAAGCCTCCGAGATTTTCAAAAAGTTTGCAAAAAGGGCTCAAAACGAATTTGATTTTAAAATAAAGAAAATCCGTAGTGACAATGGTTCTGAGTTCAAGAATACAAGAATTGAAGATTATTGTGATGAATTTGGAATAAAGCACGAACTTTCCGCAACCTACACTCCGGAACAAAATGGAGTTGTTGAACGGAAAAATCGGACATTAATTGAAATGGCAAGAACAATGCTTGATGAATATGGCACTTCCGATAGTTTTTGGGCGGAAGCCATTAATACCGCTTGTTATGCAACAAATAGACTTTATTTGCATCGACTTTTGAAAAAGACCTCTTATGAGCTTCTTGTTGGAAGAAGACCGAACATTTTTTATTTTCGAGTTTTTGGTTGCAAATGTTATATTTTGAAAAAGGGTGTTTGGCTCTCAAAATTTCAAAGTCGTTGTGATGAAGGGTTTTTACTCGGTTATTCGTCAAATAGCAAAACTTATCGGGTTTTCAATAAAAATAAAGGATTTGTAGAGGAAACTTGTGATGTTGAATTTGATGAAACTAATGGCTCTCAAGAAGAGCAAGAAAACTTGGATGATGTAGGTGAAGAAGGTCTAAGAGAAGCAATAAAGAATATGACTCTTAGAGAAGTGAAGCCGGAAGTGGACAAAGAGGATCAACCTTCATCCACTCAAGTTGAGCCTTCCACCTCCATCACACCAAGTCAAAATCAAACCATCGACGTGGATGAGAAGGGCAACGATCAACAAGCTCAACCTCTACCTCAAAGAATTCATCACGATCTCTCCAATGATCATCCAATAGATCAAATATTGGGTGACGTGAGTAAGGGTGTTCAAACTCGATCTCGCATTGCTTCCTTTTGTGAACATTATTCATTTGTATCATCATTTGAACCTACTCACGTAGATGAGGCATTAGATGATCCGGATTCGGTAAATGCAATGCATGAAGAGTTAAATAATTTTTCCCAAAATGATGTTTGGACTCTAGTAGAAAGACCTAAGGAACATAATGTAATTGGCACAAAATGGGTCTTTCGGAATAAGCAAGATGAAAATGTATAGTTGTTAGAAATAAAGCTAGGCTAGTGGCGCAAGGTTTCACTCAAGTTGAAGGGTTAGATTTTGGTGAAACCTTTGCCCCCGTAGCTAGATTAGAGGCTATTAGAATCTTGCTTGCATTCGCATCGTGTTTTGATATTAAATTATTTCAAATGGATGTAAAGAGTGCATTCTTAAATAGACAAATATCCAAGTTGGTATTTGTAGAGCAACCTCTCGGTTTTGAAAATTCCAAACACCCAAATCATGTGTATAAACTCTCTAAGGCGCTATACGGTCTCAAGCAAGCTCCTAGAGCATGGTATGAGCGACTTAGAGATTTCTTAATCTCAAAAGGTTTCAAAATTGGGACAACCAACACTCTTTACAAAAATAATTGATGAAGATTTCTTTGTATGCCAAATTTATGTTGATGATATCATTTTCGGTTCTACTAACGAAGACTTTTGCAAAGAATTTGGTGATATGATGTCTAGGGAATTCGAAATATCAATGATTGGAGAATTGAGCTTTTTTCGGACTCCAAATCAAGCAACTCAAAAATGGAACATTCGTAAGCCAAACCAAGTACACTAAGGATTTACTTAAAAGGTTTGGTATGGATGATGCAAAGACAATCAAGACTCCAATGGCTTCAAACGGACATCTTGAACTAAATGAGGGAGGTAAACCGGTAGATTTAAAACTTTATAGATCTATGATTAGTAGTTTACTTTATCTCACCGCATCTAGGCCTGATATAATGTTTAGTGTTTGCATGTGTGCTCGTTTTCAAGCTTCTCCCAAAGAATGTCATTTAGTTGCCGTAAAAAGAATTCTAAGATATTTAAAGCATTCCTCAAATATAGGGTTATGGTATCCTAAAGGTGCTAAGTTTGATTTAATTGGATATTCGGATTCTGATTATGCGGGTTGCAAAGTGGATAGGAAAAGCACCTTCGGGAGTTGCTAATTGCTAGGTAGATCCCTAGTTTCATGGTTCTCCAAGAAACAAAATTTCGTAGCCCTATCCACCGCCGAAGCCGAATATATATCCGTTGGTAGTTGTTGTGCTCAATTATTATGGATGAGGTAAACTTTAATGGATTATGGAATAAATTTCAAAAAGGTGACTCTTTTGTGTGATAATGAAAGCGCGGTTAAAATTGCAAATAACCCGGTCCAACACTCAAGAACCAAGCACATAGATATCTGCCATCATTTCTTGCGAGATCATGTGAGCAAAGGAGATATTGAAATTAGTCACATTAGAACTGAAAATCAATTAGCGAATATTCTCACAAAACCCTTGGATGAGGCTAGATTTTGCAAATTGAGGAATGAATTGAATGTCATAGATATCTCTAATGTGGCCTAAATGTTGTTCTCCTTTGGATATTTATCGGTGTTATTCGATGTTTGTTCTTTTAATTGTATCTCACATCAAGGGGGAGTAATTTGCTCCTCATATGGATATCTTACCCCTCAAATGTGAAAAATAAAAAATAGTGCTAATTATCTTAAAAGGATGAAACTAGGCCTCTATAGGTAAAATTATTTGAAAATAATCTATTTTAGTAAATAAATTTCAAAGGTTCTGAAAAATTCATTTATGATGTACTATTGTTTAAATCTCATCTTTTGAAAATAGTGTCATAATATATCTTCTCTATTTCAATAATTAAAAACAATTGTGTTTTTGAAAAAGGCTGTTAAGATCAAAATCTTGATCTATATTGATCTATTTAAAGCACAAATTGAGTCATGCCAATAGAACTAGTTTTGAGAATATCTCTAGTTCTCAATTGGTGGTTTTGACTCAAACAAGTCAAATATGAATGATTATTTATTTCCTTTTTGAGGTATCATTTCTTGTTTTTTGTCTCACGGTTGAAAATGCTCAAAAATGATTTCGTTTTGCAATGAAATTTGTATGAGCAATTTGCAACCTATTTCATGAATTTTTCCTAGAGTTTTGCCGTTAGCCGGCACTACCGACCGCCTCCTGTGGTAATACCGACTTTACGATACTACCGGGCCTGAGAGCGGTAGTACCGCTCGGTTCGTTAATTGTGGGGTCGCCTAAATTTCCGACCATTTCTTTTCCTTCTCTCTCTCATTCTCTCTCTCCCCACCAAAACTACCTCTTCTCCTTCTCCTTCTTCTTCTCACCCGTGCAACTCTCTCTCTCTTCCTCTCAAACCCTAAATCCCATCTCCTCAAACCTTGGTGATTCTCGAAACTTCCTCCATTGGTTTTGATCCTTGTGACCTTCTCCTTCAAAAGGTAACAATCTTCTCCATCATCTCTTGTTGTTTCATCCTCTTTTGAGCATTCTAGGGTTTAGAAGAAAATTGAATTATGTGAATTAACTAGCAATTTTTGTGGCAAAATATTGATGGATTAGATCTCAAAATGCTCAACATCACTCCTAATCCATGCCAACATAACTTTACTTTGCCACATTGCCTCAAATTCTTCGAAAATTCTGCCATGGTTGTGCTAGGCCGGCACTACCGGCCATATGGAGCGGTAGTACCGACTTTGCGGTACTACCGGGCTCCTTGAGCGGTAGTGCCGACTGTGCATTTTTGGCAGGCTCTTTTGAACTTTTGAGGCTTCAATTAAATTGCCAAAATTCATATGGTTCTATTTACTTCAAGAAAATCCCTCTTGTTTAAATGCTCATGTCTTCAAATCCTTGAAAATTCCTTTAGATCATGCCTTGCACAAAGAAATCCGGGGTCGGTCCATCTGGAGCTCAAGGGAGCAAGGTTATCAAGAAATCGACTCGAGGTCGCGGTATTCCAACACCGGACTCTGATAGCGAGGACAATGACAACTCTTTTACCATTGCTATGAGAACTTCAGCAGCTAAAGGATAAGCAGTAGCTGGGGCATTGAAGTCTAAGAAAAGAAAGATCCCTGCAGATGCGCCTCAAGAGCATGAAATCGTAGGAAGTGATGATGAAACTGAGAGCGAAGATAATGAGAGCTTTGATGAGGAGGAAGAGGATCTGCCTCAGGTTGGTAGGCACAGGAATGATCCTTCCCAAATAAAAGGGGATGATTATTATGCAATCAGAGGACAAAATCGGTATCTTCAGCCTCGCACTGCCACCAATCCAAAGTTCCATTCTCTCTTCCAGCAGAAAGTATATGAGCAAATTTATCTGGAAAAAGACTTTGCAAATCAAAGATGGGTGAGCTGGAATCACGTCAGAGATCAGCCGGATTTCGTTGGAATCCCTGAGCTATTTGGTGGAGCGGGCCTATATCATCTCCTTGGTGGCAGAACCGACTACAATGAGAAGATCATCAAGCAATTTTATGCCACCTTATATGTTTTCGAGTCTTTTGATTCCATCACTTGGATGACTGATTCTCGCAAATATACCGCATCCAAAGATGATTTTGAGCATGCCATGGGGGTCTTCCACAGTTCCTTCCCGAAAATTCATGATGCTCCCACTTTGTCTCTAGATGAAGCTGCTGAATTCTATGACCGCTCTCATCCATTCAAGATTGGACAATCTGCTGAGCTGCAACTTCAACCAAGTATGGTAAATAAAATCATCAGAGTCACCATCCATCCAAAGAGCGGCAACTTCGATGCCGTGAGATCCTATGCTTGGAATGTGATTGCAAAGATTATGGCGAAGGAGAAATTTGATGTGGTAGACTTTATTATGAGGGAGATGGCTCAATCTGCAAGAGAAAGAGGGAAGACCATCTATTTTGCTCCGTATATCATGGCCTTAATCCGAAGAGTAGCAGGGTACAATGGTCCAACTCCCACTCCTCACAAGCCATATAAGCCACGTGTTGCTCCGCCTCAAGTTCTACATCATATTGCTAAGCAGGCTGCCCAAGCAAAAGCTCAGGCTGAGCAAGCCGCTCAAGCTGCCCAAGCTGCTCAAGCCTCTCAAGCTCCATCTGCGCCTAATGCCTATCTTGCCGGACTTGAGAGTCTTCGGTCTGATTCTGATATGATGACTCAGTTTGGCCTTCTACTTGAGCTTCAGCTTCACAACCGTTAGGCGATAGACGAGGTCAAGGAGCGTGTAAACACCCTGAGCACTTCCGTTGAGCAGATTAGGAGCGAGCCTCTTCCCGTCTCCTTTCATCGTTTTGGTCACCGCCCAACTGACAGCAGCGCTCCTTCTCCTTCTCATCCTCCTCAACCTTCGGCCTCGGCGGATCCCTTGGCGGCTCAAGGATCTCCCGAGGACAGCGCGGCATGAAGCGTTCTTGGCGTATCCTTTTGGTCCTTGATGACAAAGGGGGAGAAGAACAAATGAAGAATTGAAGATGGTGGCTTAAAGCTTATCTTAGCTATATCTATATTTAAATTGCAGTATTGTAATGAATCTTGGTTGTTGATTGTTGCCTTACGTTCTTGGATATTCTCTTTTTGTTTTTGGTTGTGTTATGCACTTGAATGATTGTTGAACTATTTGCTCCTAATTATTATATATCTTATCTTCTGAGTTTCGCCTTAAAATATCATGCTTATTCAATCTCATTATATCATTTCACGTTACTCTCTTAAAGAAACTCATATACAAATGTGCATAATCTTATTGTTCACCCGAGCACATTTGTAGGGGGAGTTATATTCTCATTTAGCAATATTTTGATTCAAATATCTTTTGTTCTCTAAAAGACAAAATATTATTAAATAAGAATCCCGTGGTGTGAGTAACTAATCTTTAGCCACTCACCCAAAATCTAAACTTACTTCAATTCGTTCATGAGGATTGTCATCAATTACCAAAAAGGGGAAGATTGAAAGCATCTAGACCCCCATGTGTTTTAAGGTTTTGGTAATTAATGACAATCAAGGCTAAAAGACAAATGTTTTTTGCATGAGTAAGTTGAAAACAGGAAAATCTACTCTTCGAGGGACGTCGGATTGTCACAAGTACAAAAAGGAAGGAGTACGCACCAAAGAAGCAAAAGAAATGAAGGTATAAAATTTTAGAGATATTTTCTAGTCATTTTACCGATCTCGGAGTTGGAAGAAAAGATCAGATTGTTAGGATAGTCGCCGTACTATTAAGAGGGACTTGATTAGGGTCTTGAACTCTAAATGTGCATTTAATATGGCTCAAATGTTCGAAGTGTTCATTCATGCATTCATGCATATGCTAAATATGAAATTCACCCTGTGGCCGGCACTACCGCAGGTGGTAGAGCAGTAGTATCGCAGGTGGTGGCAGTTCTACTGCGGTAGCTATATAACAGAGAGCAATTTCCTTAGCTCTCCAAAGGCCGGCACTACCGGAATGGATGGGCGGTAGTACTGCAAATGCGGTACTACCGCACATAAGCCTGCGGTAGCTTTTTAACAGAGGCGTGTTTTTCTGGCTGGAAATGTGTGGTACTACCGCACCCATACAGCGGTAGTACCGGCCATATTAAAATTGCACAATAACGGCTATGTGTCAGTGCATTAATTGTGCCAGAGAGCCGTTGGGCCCGTGGGGCGGTATTATCGCCCATAGAGGGCGGTAGTACCGGCCGTGGCGATTTTTTTGGATTAAAAATTAAATAACGGCTAGTTTGTGGTTTGGGGCTTATAAATACCCCCTCTCCTGTGCTAGGAGCTGGTTGATGACTTCATTGAATACATTTAGAGCTCTAGCAATTCTCTCCATACTCTAGTGCATTCAATTCATTATTCTTGGGTTTTTGGAGAGGAAAATTGAGTGCATTTGCATTTGTTGAGCCATATTAAAGCACTCAAGAGTCTCAAGCCTTCATCAAGTTTATTACTCTTGGAGATTGCCGCCTCCTAGACGGCTTGGAGGCGCGAAGTCCTGGTGATCTTCACAAAGAAGTTTGTGTGAAGGCCCGGACGGTTGTGAAGGCAAGGAGCTCACCTACCCAGAGCGGGGAAGAGCTACCACGAGTGATCGAGGAAGGCTCAAGCGAGTGTAGCCGGCTTGAAGAAGTTCAAGCCACCTCAACGTGGAGTAGGGGAGACCGGCAAGTCTCCGAGACCACGGGATAAAATTCACATGTTCATCATTTGTGGTTTGCGTTGTTTTCACTCTTGGATTAATTCTAGCAAATTGATTATCTTGGTGCTATACTTGTTTAGTTGTTGATATAATTCAAGTAGAGATATTATTTTGTGATCCCTAAAATTGCTAGGTATTAGAATTGCTAAAATTGTCCTTAGAGCTTAGAAATCATTAAACTTGATTTTAGTAATTGAAAGTTTAAAAACCTCCTATTCACCCCCCTCTAGTCGGTATCCTTGATCCTACAGTGGCTCGTGGCCGTCGTGCCGGCGGTGGCGTTAAGGCGCAGCGTAAGCTCGTGGGTCGTCTTGAAGGTGGCGCTTCGAAGCGCGGCGTAGGCTCGTGGCCGTCGCCAAGGTGGCGCTTCGGCGCAGCGAGGCTCGTGGCCGTGCCTAAGGTCGCGCTCGGGGCGCAAGCGTGGGTCATGGCTTTGCCTAAGGTGGCGCTCAGGGCGCAGGCGTGGGCTCGTGGCCGTGCCGAAGGTGGCGCTCGGGGTGCAGGCGATAGCGGTCCGCTAATGCGAACATCTCCTTTATCGTAGTCGGTGGCCTCCGGGACATCTTCTTGATCAAGTTGGCGTCACTGATTCCTTTCTGAAAAGCCGCTATGACGACCGCATCCGAGATGTCCCGGATCGAATTCTTACCGTATCCGAATCGGGAAGTCAGCCCCCGGCTCACTACTCATGAGTAGATGGCCGTGGCGCTCCCCGACCCGAACGGAAGTCCGGATGAAGTATCAATGAAGTCTCTCCCAGATTGGATCTGGTCCGAGTCTGAGAGAGCAAGCTTGTCGAGGTTGTTGGCGATGAAGTCGAGACTCCCGAAGTGGAAAGTATGGCCGGGAGCGAAGGTGATGACAATTCCATTGATGGAGGCCATCGAGCTTGTCGAGATTGATCTTGACGCTTTCCCCTACCTGGCGCGCCAACTGTCAACGTTTGTTGTCGGCAATAATGAAAACGGGGCTAGGCGCTGGATCCAAACTCAATGGTAGCACAAGACACGGGAATTATACAGGTTCGAGCTCTCGCGGAGGAGATAATACCCTAGTCCTGTGCTCTGGAATTATATGTGGCTAGCTATTTTGCTGATGAGATTGTCCCGTGATTTGATGATCTCCCGCCCCCCTTTATATAGTAGAGAGGTGCGGGTTACATAGGAGAGTCCTAGTCAGATACAAGGTAGGGATTGTATCTCTTTCCTTATCCGCTAAACATGATGGCGGTTAGGATTACAATTGTATCCTCCCTAAGCAGGGTTGGTTTCCATCTTCGGGGTTTCCTTGTTGCGCATGGCGACCTGCCTCCTGGGCAATACCCATCTTCATATAGTCGGCTTGGCCCATCCCCTCTTGGGTGGTCCTCACGGCCTACCATGCAGATACCCGGGGTCCATATACTCCACAATGCCTAAGCATGTGTTTGGACTTTTGATACGATTTAGGCTCGTTGACTTGAGCAATGGCTTCACTAATGTCACAATAGAGATTCACTGGATAAGAAGCACTAGAAACCAAACCCAGTTCAGAGATGAACTTCCTAATCAAATTGGCCTTCTTTGCAGCTTCAAAAGCCATAATATACTCAACCTCTATTGTGAAATTAGCAACCATATCTTGCTTGGACCTCTTCTAGCTCACCGCTCCTCCAGTAAGATTAAACACAAATCCAGATTGCAATCGAGAATCATCTTTACCTGTTTGGAAGCTAACATCGGTGTAACCACATACAATCAGCTCTTCTTCACCTCTATAAACAAGGAACACATCTTTAGTCTGTCTTAAGTACTTCAAGATGTTCTTTATAGCTATGCAGTGATCTTCACCTAGATCTGATTGATATCTGCTCATAACATTTAAAGCATATGACACATCTGGAGTGTACATATCATGGCATACATGATAGATCCAATAACAAACCATATGGAATCTTGCTCATCTGGTCTCTCTCATCAGGTGTCGATAGACACTAACTCTTGCTAAGACTAACACTATGTGGCATGGATAAGAAACCTTTCTTCAAATCCTGCACGTTGAACCGCTTCAACACCTTGTCATTGTACGTATTTTGGCTTAATCCAATTAGTTTTCTCCACTCTATATCTTTAGATCTTTATATCCAAAATATATATATGTCGTCTCCTAAGTCTTTCATAAATATGCTATTTCTTAATGAAGACTTAACAGATTCGAGCATAGTAATACTATTTCCAATCAATAATATGTCATCCACATATAAGATTAGGAAAACAAGCACGCTACCACTAGCTCTTTTGTAAACACAAGGCTCTTCTTCATTCTTGATGAAGCCAAACCATCTCACGACCTCAAAATGAATGCTCCAACTTCGAGATGCTTGCTTCAGGCCATAGATAGATCTTCGAAGCTTGCATATTTTCCTAGCATTTTTTGGATCGATAAAAGCTTCAAGTTGTGTTATGTACATATTCTCACTTAGGTTTTCATTTAGGAAATCCATTTTGACATCCATCTACCATCATATAATCAAAATATGCAGTAATAACTAGAATGATCCTGTCGACGATTCAGGAACTGGTCCCCCACCGAGCTTACTTGTTGAATGAGGGATCATCAACCTAGGGCCCCTTTTCCGCGGAGGGGATAGCGTCTGAGGGCTTGCCGAGCTATAGGGATGGTCGGGATACAACAAACAAGAGCCTTTTTTGGCCTGGTTCGGGCCTCTCACGGGGGAGATAACAACCCTACGTCCAGTAGTTGCACTAGAGCTTGCAGAGATGAATTACAGGGTGCCTGCTCGAGGGCCTGGGCCTTCGTTTTCTCTTTACTTCTTACAAGTGAGTTTGGTGTTTCTAATCTCTCTAGAGATGCTGGGTGGTTCTGGGAGTGGCCCTGCTAGCAACCAGCAACCGTTGTTACCAAGGGGAACCGAACCCCGATCATTACAAGCGACGTGGGTGAACTGTTTCCTTGCTTTTCGCCATACCGCTACGTGGGCGTAGTGGGCTCAGATCGTGGCCGGTCCTTCAAGCCACCGAGTGATTAATGCCACGTCGCCTTCGTGGACCGTGCCCGGCTTTTTGCTATGCCCGAGGTTAGCAAGCATGCTCGGGGCGAGTTTGACTGAGGACGGGGTAGGCCCAAAGGTCGGGCTACCCAAGGATCTTCCTTGGGGACACCATCCAAGGGTGAGCACGATCAGCAGCTGACTAGCCGCCGAGGTACGGTAGTCGTCATAGGAAATACCCAATCCCCGACAGCTAGCCCCCGAGGCTTAAGGGGGGAATCGCTCGACGAGGTCTCCGCCTTAAGCCTCCAGACTTAAATAAGGGATTGGAGCTCTGCAGTGAAGAACTACCACGACGTCCGAGCAACCCTTGCTCGGGAATAAAAATCTTGCAGCGAAGAGCTACTGCAGCATCCGAGCAACCCTGCTCGGGGACAGGAATCTTGCGATGAAAAGCTACCGCGACATCTGAGCAACACTTGCTCGAGAATAAGAGTCTTGCAGCGAAGAGCTACTGCAGCATCCGAGCGACCCTGCTCGGGGACAGGAATCTTGCGGCGAAAAGCTATCACGACATCCGAGCAACACTTGCTCAGGAATAAGAGTCTTGCAGCAAAGAGCTACTGCAGCATCCGATCGACCCTGCTCGGGGACAAGCGTGTTCCGGCGAGACCGAGCGTGTTTGGTCAAGGTCTAGCCAAAACAACGCTTGGGAACACATGCGAAAGGTCGCGACGGTTCCTTCTCTGTGAAGCCTCACGGGTACAGTTCTGACAGTTTTTTGAAAACCGCGCCATTACAGGACAGTTTTGAAAACCGCCGCCCAAGGCGTCGTTCATGAACCAAGCGAGGCTTTCGTCCATTCGACTTCTCCGCCTATAAATACCAAGCGGGAACAGTCCTAGAGACCTTTCTTCCTCCGCGACTCGAAATCAAACTCCAAAAACTTCCCAGCTTTCGAACTTTTCTCTCGCCCCTACGTCCTTTCTCCGAATCTTTCTCATGGCGAAGTTCGGCCCGTCCAAGATCACCGCGGAGAGGCTTCGGGTACTTGAAGACTTCGGGTACCTCGACGCGGGTACCTGGCGGATCCCTGACGGCGAAGGAGCCCCGGTGCCACGCAGTGACGAGGTTGTCACGTGTGAGCTCTACACTGTCAACGGGCTTTGAATGCCCGAGAGTGAGTTCCTTGAATCCGTACTCACGCAATGCGAGTGCGAGATCACCAATCTGAATCCCAATTCCATTCTCGTCTTGATTATCTTTTCGCATCTCTGCGAAGGCTTCGTGGGCATCTTGCCCACGGCGAGCCTCTTCTTCCATTTCTATTCCTTGTTCCGCACCGGCGCGGCTTCTCCCACCGGTGCTCTGTATTTTCGTCTGAGGGCCAACCGACCGTGGGAAGACATCACCCGAGAGGCTAACTCCGATAAGTTTTGCGGTCTTCAGCAATTTTTGCCTTGCATGCGCCTTTTTGTGCTTGTCCTGACTTCTTTATTGGTTGGCGATAGCCCCGGGTTTCGACTGGGTGGAGAAATGGGTTGGCGAGATGTTCGGCACCCCGAAGGGCAAGGAGCTCGAGCGCGGGCGGCAGGTCCCGAAGAACGTGCTCGAGCGGAGCGAAGTGGTAAGCCGCTTTATGTTTCATGCTCGGGGAAGGCATCCCGAGCTCTTCTGACACCTTTTTGCCTTTGGCAGGAGACGGTCGCCCTGAAGGCAGTGGTAGCCGAACTTAGGCCCTTGGCGGGCGACAAGGGAGTACTTGTTCCGGCCGCTAAGGGCAAGAAGGCAAGGGGTAAGAGACAAACTCCGCCACGCCTCTACCCTACCGACAAAAAGGCGAGCTCGATAAGAACCCACGCTCGGGCATTTGGGTTTGCCGATCGGAAGAAGGTAAGCCGCCTAAATGCTGGATGGAGAATTATGGTAGGAGAGCTTGGAACAACTCATGAGGAGGCGAGGCCGACCGAGAGGCTGTGCGGCCGAGCAAGAGGCGTTGAGGGAGGAGCTTGCTGAGCTTAAGGCCAAACTCAAGCAAGTTACCTCAGAAAGACGGGCTGCGGAGCCCGCGGAGGTGGAGGATGAGGATAAGGATGAGGAGGAGGAGGATGAGGATGAGGTGCCCCTCATGACGAGGCGCGGGCACCGGAGGAAGGCGCCGGGGACGACCGATACGGAGAAGGTCGACCCCGGTGAGCAGCCTCTAGGGAATGATGGCGAGGAACTTCTTGAAGGTAGCTCCAGAACCCTTGTCTTTTTCTTTTCATGCCCTTGCTTCGCTTGTTCTTCACCCGAGCTAATCCCCACTCTGCCGACGTGGACGTGATAGCTCCTGGGGCCTTTCCAAATTATGGCAAAATGGTTGACGAGATCTTTGGTTGTGCCGTAGAGAGGGAGCTCGCCCTCATTGCCGATCGTGTGATGGGCGAGGCCGTGGAAGCGGTGGACAAGCTCGTCGACGGCGGTGGCCAAGGCACCAAGGGCCTATGGTCCGCCTCCCCAGGGCGAGCTTCAGCCCTCCCGAGCATGGAGGGCGCACCAAGAGGGGAGGAGGTTGATCTCGCGGCCTTGGGTGAAAAGACTGCCCAAGGAGGCACGAGATCTCCAAGCGCATCGCCTGCCCGGGACAAGGGCGGGAAGACCCCGAGAGGACAACATGCTCGGGACAAAACCGCTTTGTGTCGAGCGGACAACATGCTCGGCGACGCCCGCCATCCGGCGAACAACATGCAGGCGGACGGACGGCAAGACTCCGAGCGGGCTAGGCGCCCAGGAGGGAGGTGCGATGTCCCTGGGCGGATCACATGCCCGGGGGGACGACACGTCATCCTCGAGCGACCTGCCTTTTTGGAAGGACCATGTGGAAGTCCCAAACTCCTTGCCAAAGCTTGATGATCTTCGGGGGCCGGACGTCGCTAAGAGTTTCCGAGACAATCTCTGTGTGCGCCTCGCTCGGGTGAGAGTGCTTCTTTTCTCGTTGTCACAGTTTCATTCCTTTAAGTCTTGGGGGTGGCATCTGAGATCTTTCCGCCTGCAGGTTCTTCAAAAGACCATGGAGGACTTCGACGCAACGACAATTGCCCCGAAGTCTTGGCCCAAGTGCATGCTGAGCAAGAGGCCCGGATAGCTGAGCTCGAGCAGCGGATGGACGACCTCAAGGCCAGAGACAAGCTGCTTGTGCATAGATGTTGCCAGGCCGAGAAGGACATCGTCGAGGGCAGGGAGAGAATTCTTGGGCTCGAGCAAGAAAAACAACGCTCCCGTCAGGCTAAGGAGGATGCCGCCGCCGGTAGGGAGAGGATTCTTGGGCTCGGGCAAGAGCTTGAGCAAGAAAAGCAAAATTTCCGCCAGGCGGAGAAGGTTGTCACCGAAGGCAGGGAGCGGGTCCTTGGACTCGAGTAAGAGCTCGAGCAAGGAAAGCAACACTCCCGCATTCTTGAATCGAAGGTTGCAGAGTTAGGCCGGGCTGCACGAGAGGCCACTGAACTTGCTGCTCAAGGCCAGGAGGAGACAGACCAACTCCGCCAGGAAGCCCGCGAAGGACGGGAAACCCGGTGGAAGGTGATCGACCTTGAGGCCAAGATTGACGAGCTGAGGAAGAAGCTCACCGCACAGCTTAGAGGAACAAAGCCTAGCGCGTAGGCCCTTTCTTTCTTCTTCTCTTTTGTATTTCCTGACGATGCAAATGGAGCATACTTTTCCCCTCAGGGACTTTATCTTCTTTCTTGCATTCTTCTGATTATCATCTGCAAATAACGAACACGAGGCAAAACAATGAAGGATAGCCAAGTAAAAGCTTTTACATTGGCGACACATGCCCGGAAAAGAGATAAAAAAGAACCATGAGTTAGAAATGAGGCGATAGCGAAGACTTTGGAAAATTCGTTAGTGCGGTAGCTCGTTCCTACCCAGCCCCCGCTGCGAATGAAGGTTGTGCACCTAAGTTGCGAGCACGAACTCGTTCGCAGGAGAGTTAGGAAAATGCGTGTTGCTCCCTCGACCAAGTTACCAACTTCTCCGAGTTGCAAGCATGGGCCAGGTCAGGGGAGGAGAACGTGCGGGGCCTCAACTTTGTCAGCGCCTTAGGATGCATGCCCCTAATTTGCGAGCATGGTCGCGGGCGAGGAAGGACGCGATTTGCGGACAAAGTCTTGCGATGACCAAACACACATAAATTGAGCTAAAACCTTTGGACCGGTCGAAAGGGTGTCTGTATCACACCAAATCATGAACAAAAACTACTACGGATCGTAGTCGACTCTGCGGAAACCTCTGGCGGTGGGTTTTAGTGATTGGGTGTTGGTCGTGGTACCTTGCGGTTGCGGTTGTCTGGCCCGACCTTAGAATGAAGGCGCTTGGGTGAATGTTCACTTGGCGTGCTCGTCCCATCACCAAGATCGTGAGAAAAGTATGCCCTTGTGCGAGACTGAGTCAGCTTACCAACGGGTAGTGACCTTGAATGCATTCACAAAATCTTGGAGGTAATAGACTTCGCGTGGATGAGGGAACCGGCTTTTCTCTTTCTTAGAGGAAAAACTGCTGATCGAGCGTAAGATAACAAAAGTGAACACAAGTTTAGACAATGAACTTGCGCAGCTAGTCGATGTTCTAAGAGCTCACGAGCACCCGGCCGTCTTCCATCGCCAAGCGGACAGCCCCTGGGCGTGCCACTGAGATGACCGTGAATGGACCTTCCCACCTGGGGGAGAACTTGTTGGCTTTCGACGTATCCTAGATTCGACGCAGGACAAGGTCGCCAACTTTCAAGGTTCTGGGCCGAATCGACTTGGCCGCATGCCGATGGAGAGCTTGCAGGTAGACGGCGGATCGGAGCAGTGCCCTCTCACGTGCCTCCTCTGCGAGGTCGAGGTCGAGGAGGCGCTCGAGCTCTTGGTTGACACTATCGACCAGGTGCACTCTCTGGGATCCCAGCACGATTTCGGTAGGCAGGATGGCCTCTGCACCACAGACAAAATTTGAAAAGCGTCTCGCCCGTCGCTTCTTCGTAGTTCGCGAGACAGTGAAGGACGGAAGGAAGCTTGTCCACCCATGACCCCCGTGCTGGGCGAGGTCTTTGAATACCCTCTTCTTGATCCCTTGAAGGATTTGGCCATTTGCTCGCTCGGCCGCTCCGTTGCTCTGCGGATGAGCTACAGAGGTGAAGCGGACCTTTGTCTCGATGTCCTCGCAGTAGGCCTGGAACAGCTCGCTAGTGAACTGAGTGTCGTTGTCTGTGATAAGGCGATTGGGGACTCCAAAACACGTCACCACATTGTTGCAGAAAAATCTCTTGGCTGCTTGAGCCGAAATGGTTGATACAGGCTCGGGCTCGATCCACTTAGAGAAAGTGTCAACGGCCACGAGCAAGAATTTACAACCCATTCAACCACGGGGGAAAGGTCCGAGGATGTTGACCCCCAGGTCGAGAACGGACATGAGAGCGGGATGGTTTGAAGCACGTACGCCGGCTGGTGGGCCTTGCGGGCATGGGCGGTATGCGGAGCAAGTCGCCCGAGGCCTTCGGCGTCGGCTAAAATTGTCGGCCAATAATATC
Source organism: Guadua angustifolia (assembly GCA_036346375.1). Classification (NCBI taxonomy): domain Eukaryota; kingdom Viridiplantae; phylum Streptophyta; class Magnoliopsida; order Poales; family Poaceae; genus Guadua; species Guadua angustifolia. The sequence goes on from CM070517.1 coordinate 14,410,627, forward strand.
CCATCCAGAAGGCTTTGCTCACGAGCGTCCTGAAGGACGAGTGAGCTCCGCACATCCCCTCATGGATATCTCTGAGAAGGAAATTGCCCTCTTCTCGAGATATGCACTAGGAGAGGACTCCAAGTGCCCCTTTGCGGTATAAGGCGCCCTCGACTAGCTTGTATGGAGAGGATCGCCTTATAAACCGGGAACACTTGGTTTCTTCCTCGGGCAGTGTCCCATGGGCAAGGTACTGGACGAATGGCGCCATCCAGTCTGCACCATGGTCGAGGAGGGAGACGCTACCGCACGTCTCCGGTGCCTCTTCTACAGAGGGAATGAAGGGATTGCGCAGATGCTCGACGAGTGCCACCATTGGGGCGGGCATCTAAGGGGTGCCTCCTCTACAGAGGGAATAGAGAGCTTGTATAGATGCTCAACAAGCGCCCCCGGTGGGGCGGGCATCTGTGAGGAACCGACCTTGGAAAGATGATCGGTCAGGGAATTGTCTTTTCTGGGGATGTAGAGTACTTCGAAATTTCTAAAGTACCGCTCCATCTTCCTCACTTCAACCAAGTAAAGCGCCATTGAGTGATCAGAACACTGATACTCCTTATTGACTTGGTTGACGACCAACTGCGAATCGCCTCTCACAGTTAGTCGCTGGACTCCGAGCGCCTTGCACGCTCGTAGCCCGGCTAGGAGGCCTTCATACTCCGCCGCGTTGTTGGTCGCGACGAAGTGCAATTGAATGACATACTGGAGCTGATTCCCTTGAGGGGATACCAGCACGACACCAACCCCCGAGCTCTTAAAAGCTCGGGACCCGTCGAAGTACATGGTCCAGCGTCCATCTTCAGGTCCATCGTCCTTGGCAGCGAGTGGCACTGGATTTGCCCATTCCACTACGAAGTCCGTCAGGATCTGGGATTTGATCGCCGTGCGAGCCGAGAAGTGGATATCGAACTCGGTGAGCTCCATAGCCCACTTCGCTATTTGGCCGCCTGCATCTTGGAAAGTTGGTTGGGACGACGATCTTGTGAGCTTAAAAGTAGTGGCGCGGCTTCCTCGAAGCCACGAGCAGCGAGTACAAGAGCTTCTGGACCTCAGGGTACCGCTCCTTTAGTCCGTGTAAGACCTCGCTGACGTAGTATATTGGTCGCTGTGCCCCATCTCGCTCAACCGCCAATACCGCGCTCACGGCCTGGGGGGTTGCCGCAAGATATAGTAGAAGCGCCTCCCCCGACCTCGGCGTGGCCAAGATTGGAGGGCTGGATAGGTACCGCTTTAGCTTCTCAAAGGAGCGGTTAGCTTCTTCCGTCCAGGCGAAGCCCTCGTGCCTGCGGAGCGCCTTGAAGAAAGGCAGCCCGCGCTCGCCCGACCGGTATATGAAACGACTCAGGGCCACCATGCGCCCGGTCAAGGCCTGAACCTCCTTCACACAGCTTGGAAGCTGCATTCTTTCAATGGCTTCGATTTTCTTCGAGTTTGCCCCAATGCCTTGTGGCCCGATTAGATAGCCGACCACTTTGCCCACTTTCACCCCAAAGACACATTTATCTGGATTAAGTTTTATTCAGTGTCTATTGAGATTACAAAATGTCTCCTCGAGGTCGGATACATGAACCGAGGTGAGCTTACTTTTTACTACAATATCATCTACATATACCTCCAGGTTCCAGCCAATTTGATCCGGGAAGGTCTTCTACATTAAGCGTTGAAAAGTCGCCCCGGCATTCCGCAGACCGAAAGACCTGGTCGTGTAGCAGAACGTGCCGAACGGCGTGATGAAGGAGATCTTCTCTTCATCCCCGGGGGATAAGCTGATCTGGTGATAGCCCGAATAGGCATCCAAAAAGCTCATCACCTGGGACTCTGCCGTCGCGTCGACCGGTGGTCTATCTTGTGGCGATGAAGTTATCTTCGGGTAAGCGGCGTTCGTGCGGTGTGGTCAACACACATCGCCACTTGCCACCCTTCTTTTGACAATGGTGGGTTTGCCAACCACTCAAATGCTCGACTTCTCGTGGCGGCCTTAAGGAGTTTGTCGAGTTCATCCGGATGATTGCTTGTTTCTCGGGGAAAACGCTGAGCTTGGCGCCTGAGTTTTTATCGGGCGAACAACTAGCTTTGTGCTCAATTACTTCCCTTGGGACTCCGGGCATGTCAGACGGTTCCCAGGTGAACACGTCCACGCTCCTCCGGAGGAAAGTAATGAGCTCGAGTTCCTATTTGGGATCTAAGGAAGATCCCAAATGCAAAACCTTGGTCGAGTCCGCGTCGCTTAGCGGGACCGCCTTGGTTCCTCCTCTGGGCTGGAGGGCAACTTTGGGCCGGGAATGCACCGGCTCTTGGTCGGGGCCGCGCTGAGGCAACTGTCCGACCATGTCGAGTGATTTCTCATCGCAGTTCAAGGCCACCCTGTGGTCCCCTCTGATGGTGATGACACCTTTCGGCCCGAGGACCTTCAGACACTGGTAAGCATGATGCGTGGCGGCCATGAACTTGGAGAGGGCCGGCCTGCCGAGGATGGCGTTGTAGGCCGACTTGAAGTCGACGACTTCGAAAGTGATCATCTCGGTCCAGAAGTTGTTGAGGCTCCCGAACGTCACGGGCAAGACGACCTGGTCGAGAGGCTTGATCGAGGTGCCCGGGACGATCCCGAAGAACGGGACGGCTATGCTCTTGATCTTGGACCGAGGAACTTTGAATCTCGTCCAGGACCGTTGCGGATATGAGATCCAGAGAGCTCCCGCCATCGATGAGAACCCGGCCTACTCTAGCATTGCTGATGGTCGGGCTCACGACCAACGGGAGCTTCTGAGGCTTGGTCATTCCAAGTGGACAATCATCTTTGGAGAAAGTGATCGACAGCTCGGACCACCTGAGTTGCTGCACGGGGGCCTTGCCCTGGGCGATGTGACACACCTTCCGTGCTACCTCTTTCAGGTCCCTGCGGGACTCATACGCCGAGGAGCCTCCGAATATGACGGCTATGTGGTTATGGGGCTCCTGGTACCCCATGTTATCGTCCTTGTCCGCGGGACCCTTGCCCTTACCTCTCTCCCCTTTTCCCGGGAGAGTGGGCATGGGACCTTGGCCATTGTAGAACTTCTCCAGGCGGAACGCCCAAGTTCGGCAATTGTGAAGGTCGTGCCCGATCGCCTGATGTAGCGGGCAATAACAGTCGTCCGAAGGAGCACTCCTTCCTTCGCGACCCTGGTCGCCGCGACCTTGGTCGTTGCGCCGCGGAGATGGCCGACCTCTCCCGCCCTCAGGTTGCCGATTCGGCGGAGCCTGCGGTGGATGATGCTCGACGGCGACCACCATACCCGGGGCATGCGACCTCTTCTTCTTCTCCATAGAGCCCGAGTGTTTTTTGCTCGAGGAGCCTTCAAGGCCCGGTTGAGGCGGCAGCTTGCCTTCATCCAGCATCTTTTTCCATTGGACCGCTTTATCGGTGTTCGCGTAACGGTCGGCCATATGGAACAACTCGTTGGCCGAAAGGTCGGGATGGATCTCCAGGTTTTGCGTGAAGCGAAAGTCGCAGACCCCAAACTTGAAGGCCCGGACGACCGCCTCATCCGAGATGCTCGGAATGGAGTTCCTCACCTTGATGAACCTTTGGACGAAATCCCGCAAGGATTCTTTTTCAGTCTGGATCAACCGTTCGAGGTCGCGCTCCTTGCCCGGGCGAGTGTAGCAACTCTAGAAGTTTGCCCGGAGAGCCTCGCAGAGCTGCCTCCATGAGCGGATCGACCATTCCTTCTGATTGAAGAGCCACGTCCTGGCGGAACCGTCGAGGACCGTGGGAAGGTAGTTAGCCATAACCCCCTCATCCCCTCCTGCCACCAGGATGGCGGTGGAGTAGATCGAAAGGAATTCGTATGGGTTCTGAGTCCCGTTGAACCTTTCGATGTGGCCGGGCTTGAACTTGCTTGGCCATGAGACGTCGCGGAGAGACGCCGAAAAGGCTCGGCATTCGAACACCGGGCTATCGCGGCGACCCTTCCGGGCATGGCGACCGTGACGGATGGCGTCACGATGGTCCTTTACGCGCGGGGTGAGACGAGAGAATACGTCTCCACGCTGGCGCGGCGAAGGCAGCCCCGAGGTAGAACACTCGGTAAGCCCGTAATCGGACGGGGCATGCCCCCGAGCCCACGAGGCCGTCCAGGAACCGCTACGAATGTCCTCAAGGCACCGACCCTGTGTCCCGTGGCCCTCCCGAGCAGGACTTCGGGAGGCGCTGCGGCGGGAGCGAATAGGGGAATGGCACTTATGGTCCTGGGAAACACTCCGGGGCCTCTCTCCGCTAGGGGGCCCTGGGAGCCCCATGTTGGCAGCGAGCTTTTCCAAATTCTCAGTCACGACCGCCCCCATGGCCGCCAGGTCTGCCTGACCGGAGAAATTTCAGAAGCTGCGCACGACCGTCGCTATGGCTCGCAGCCGCTCGGCGCTCTGAGGAGCGGCGGGGGACGACCTTGGGCGGCGATCGCGCACGTGCTCCAGAGAGCGATGCTCGCCGGGATCTCCGCGAGCCAGGTTTCCCGCTCTGGCGTCTGCCTCTCCGCGGTTTTGGCGGTGGACGGTCGCCAGGGTCTTGCCCAGGGACGACTCTGGACGATTCTCGACCGCATCGCGCTGGTGACGACAAGAGGTCTCCGGAGACTGGACCTCGTGAATCTCTTCTCTTCCCGCCATATTGACGCTGCGGGAGCGCCAGGACCACGAGGGCGACATCGTGGTGTTACCATCTTGCCATGTCCCCATTGCACGGAGACGGTCGGGGCGCATACGGCCGTCCGCGAGACCGCTAGGTTCCTCCTCACTAGCAAGGGTATCATGCCGCGAGCGAAGGAAACGCTCTCGCGCTGCAGCTGCCGGGGAAAGACTCCCGGACTCGGTGTGGCCTTTCGGATCAGCCACACCAGCCACGCCTTCGCCGGCGTAGTACCTGTCATCGTCCTCCACGTCGTCAAAGACGCAGAGGTCTTAATTATCTTGAGAATTCGGCATCCTCAGGGATTCTCCGCAAAAGGACTCAGCCGATCCCCACGGACGGCATCAGCTGTCGACGATTCGGGAACCGGTCCCCCACCGAGCTTACCTGTTGAATGAGGGATCAACCTAGGGCCCCTTTTCCGCGGAGGGTATAACGTCAGGGCTTGCCGAACTATAGGGATGGTCGGGATAATGCAAACAAGAGGGTTTTTGCACAGTTCGGACCTCTCACGGGGAGATAACAACCCTCGTCGATGGTTGCACTAGCTTGCAAAGATGAATTCAGGTGCTTGCTCGGGGCACGAGCCTCCGTTTTCTCTTTACTTCTTCTGGTGAGTTTGGTGTTCTCTAGTCTCCCCAGAGACTTCTTTGGGCCAGTTCTAGGGCGAGCCTACTTGCCACCTAGCAGCTTCTACCAAGAGGAACCGAACCGGATTATTACATGCGGCAGGGTATTTATAAGCGATTCTGATGTTGCAACATCTATTCTGAATGTGGCGCCTCTCTGCTCCGGGCGTGGGTGAACCGTTTCCTTACTCTTCGCCATACCGCTACGTGGGCGCAGTGGGCTCAGATCGTGGCCGTACGGTCCTTCAAGCCGCCAAGTGATTAATGCCACGTCGTCTTCGTGGACCGTGCCCGGCTTTTTGCTATGCCCGAGGTCCCTTCTTCGGACCTGGTCGTCGGTCGCGTACCCTCGAGCAAGCATGCTCGGGGGCGAGCTTGACTGAGGGCTGGGTAGGTGTGAAGGTCGGCCTACCCGAGGATCTTCCTTGGGTACACCATCCATGGATGAGCATGGTCGGTGACTACCTAGCCGCCGAGATACAATGTTAAGCTATAGCGAAAAGTACCCAATCCCTTCGACAGGTTTTAACGCCCATTAGGTGGATCAACCAAGTTCTAAACTTGATTGTTATGCATAGATTGTATTTCAGATTTCATGGCTCCAAGCATTTCTCAGGGTTTGGGTCTATCATCGCTTCTTCATAAGTCTTAGATTTATCATTGTCTAACAATAAAACATCATGCCTATACCTTATAGTCATTTGACGTAGCCTCTTAGACCTATGTGGGGATAGTGTCTCTTTCAAGTGTGGTACTTTTCTCCCTAATTTTGGAAATTATCCTCATCAAAAATATAATCAACATACTAAGTCGTATACAGATTCCCTATTATAGGCTAAAGGTATTTAATAATTGACTAATATTCATAACCTACATAGATCCCTATCTTTCGGAGAGGGCCTATGTTTGTATGCTGTGAAGATGAGATTGGCTTGTATACAACGCAACCAAATTTTCCTAGAGAGAAAATACTTGGTTCTTTCCCATGGAATATCTACAAAGGGAAAATTTCGTGCTATACAGTTGGTCTGAGTTGAATTAATGCAGCAGCGTGCAGCACTGTGTGGCTCCAACAACTGGTGGATAACCTAGAATTCTACAGGAGTGGTTGAGCAATAAGTTTTATTTTTTAATTAATGACTCTATAAGGCCATTTTACGTGTGTACATGAGGTACTGAATGCTCTCTACCTTAATGCCTAGAGCCATACAATAATCATTAAGTGCCTTTTAGATAAACTTGCCAGCATTATTCGTTGAATAGATAATCATTTCTTCTAAAAGGAGGTGCTTAATTTAATAATTTGGACAATTAATTTAGTAAAAGCATGGTTTCGAGTAGATAAGAGACATACATGAGAACATTTGGTAGGAGCATCTAACATTAATGTAAAGTATATCAAGGGGCCCGATAGGGGCTAGATAGGTCTACAAATATCATGTTGAATTCTCATCAGAAAGTTTGGTAATTTTTCCCTAACTTTTAGATAAGAGCGTCTAATTATAAGCTTCCCTTTAACACAAGTAGGGCATAAGAAATCTTTAGGTCTAGGGAAGTTAGTAGTTTTTATGCTATGGCTAACATAATTATTGATGATTTTTCTCATCATATTCAACCCCAAGATGACTCAGTCGATCATGCAATATCTTAAATATTTCTAGGCTTTCAAGTATAGTTTTATCACAGCATAAACTGCAGGTTTATACTTTGTTATACATTAAAGGAATGATTTAACAATAAAACAATTGTTACATTAGGAACATATTATGAAATATAGAATAAGTATAGCACAATAAATGAATCAAATATACTAGAAAATAATAATTTATTTTACTTTAAATGATAATTGCTCAATATGAGTGTATGCTAACGTTTATTCAAGATTTAGGACTAAACTAATAAGAAGACTTGTAAGTAATATGTGACATCGACTAGCAAAATAAAATAGTATTTAGGAGACTAATTCGAGTCTAAATTTGAGTTGTGGATGTCCTTCTAGGACTCATCGAGCTTAGTAAGATTAAGAACCATTATCATCATATTTCTTAGCATTTGTGTCAACAAGTTGAACAATGAAATGTACCTTAACATTGTTCCCCTGTGTCTTTTTGACTTTTTTCGTGGATTGCATGTAAAGGTCTGCCAAATGCTTTGAGGCGCAACAGATGTGCAACTAATGGCCACTACATCCACACCTAAAGTAAGGTTGTGCATGGTTCATAGTTGTTCTTCTGGAAGCTCTTTGGCCATTTATCTTTACTTCTCCACTTGGGTTTGCCTCTTTCCTTCTATATTCTTTCTTCCATAAATTCAACATATATAAATATAAAATTATGATAGAAAAATAAATTTAGAGATACGAAACTTCTAATATGTGCTAAGTCTTAGGTTCAACAAATTTATAGAAGCCCATATAACTAAAAATTTGATTTCTAGAATTTAATATAAATTTTCAGAATTTATTAACTATTTTTGGGACTATTGGAAACTTCAGCATCTTTTTCACAAAATTACTGCAGTAGCAAAATTTCTGTAATTTGCCAATTATTTAGGGGCTAAATTGCAAAATTATTGTGGCTGGTGATGATTTGGTCTCCAAGCCAATGGGCCGGCTGACCGTCTATGTCAATAGGCCGGATCCGATCCAGCCTCGCTTATTTGGGCCGGAACAGGTCTGGCCCACTAGCCTGATTACAAAAGCATCGAGTGCTAAGGTTTCCCAACCCTAGCGCCAGGTGGCAACAGCAAAGCACTTTCGTCTTGTGACGTGGCGTTGGCTGACGACGGGCTAGTAGGGAAGCGATGGCGATGTCGCAATGCACGACGGGTAGCGGTGAAGCGAAGGCGGTGACGGGCGATGATTTATCGGCGCGGCGCGAGCATGGTGTGGCAACTTTGGCTGACACGCGATGTAGCATTGGCTGGGCTGTTGCGCAGTATGTGTGACTGGACGCACGGCGGTGAGCTGATGTAATGGCGGTAGGCACAAATGTGCGGCGGGCTCGGTGGCACACGCCCCAGGAGTCAGACTCATCTGTGGATGCGGCCATGGTTCGGCAATTGCGGGTGTCACCTATCCCCTTGCTCCTTTTTTTCAAAATGGATTGATGAGTGGTAACAACATCCTTAATTTTTGATTAGATTAAATAAGTAATATAGCCAATTAGAGAAATTAGTTTGTAGGATTAAAAACTGTTCAGATGTGATTAACTTACATGTTTCGAACTTACGTATAGTTTGTTATAGATTTAATCGCATGGTACCAGTCGAAATTTGATCCATTGTAGCTTGATGCACGTGATCGGCCTCAGGGAGGTTCTTGTGGATTAACGATTGCTCCGGTGCTTTTCGTTATGATGCATTGCATATTTGCATGTATGGATAGAAATCTCGTTGAAAACCGGCAAAATTTTGTCCAAATGTTGGATTTCATACCCTAAGAGATTCAAAATTCCATCCGAATTAGGAAATTTTTTTTAAAAAATGCTACAGTAATCTCAAAAATTTCGGTGAGATTTCACCAATTCTCACCGAAATCATAGGATTTTTTATTGGTTTTTAAACTTTTATGGCCAGATTTGTTCAGATTTGGTCCAATAACCCTTAAGGAAGTCATCTTCTATGAAAATTTAATGAAAAACCGAATTTTTGAGATATTTTAAAATTTCGAGAGAAATACTATTAGATTTTTATAAAATTTTAAACCTTGGTAATGATCTAGAAAATTTATGGTACTATCTTTTGTAGTGTAGGATCATACATAAAAATTTTAAAAATAATTGAACTTGATTTGCTATCTTAAAAAATCAAAAATAGAATGAGCATAATAATTGCAATAGTAACCTTGTCAGAATTTTATAAATTTGCTCGAGTGTAATCAAGATCCAAAATTTTTTTGAGAAGTTAAGAATTGCCTTAGTACCATTTTATAAAATTTTCAAGAATTTTCAACTTTTTTATTTGCTCAATCAAATCTATCTAAGCATCGAATTTTATTTGTTATATTTGAAAAATCAAAAAAGAAAAGACATAAATGGTACAATGCCTTGTAAAAATTTTATAAATTCACTGGAGTGTGATAATGATTCAAAATTTTTATGAGATCTTAAGCATTTCCTTAGCACCCTTCTGTAAAATTTTGAAAAATTATAAACCTTTTTTTTGTTGCTAAAGCAAATCTATATATTGATCATTAGACTTTTATCAAGAGATAGCACTCCTATATTTTTTAAAAATTCTTAAAACTTGATCATCATCTAAAAATTTTATAAAAACATTAATGATACATCAGAACAATCCAAAAAAAATTTAAAATTTTATAACGTGGTTTGAACTATTTTTAATTTTGTTCAAGTTTACCAGTAAGGCTTTTAAAAGGACAGTAGCACTCCAAATTTTTAAAAATTCATGAAGTTTGATCATCACCTAAAAATTTTATGGGAATATTATCATATGTCAGAACTATGTACAAAAATTTTCAAAATTTTTTAACCTCGTTTGTTCTATTTTTTATTCGGTTCAAATTTGTCGTTCAGTGTTTTATCAAGACACTAGCAATGTTTTAAATTTTTAAAAATTCTTCTGATTTGATAATCATCCAAAAATTTTATGAGAACATCACTGGTATGTTAGAAACCTCTAAAAAATTAATTTTTTTTGACGTTGTTTGAGTTTTTTTTCGCTCAGTGCAAATTCACCGAAATATTGGCAAAATTTTTCGAGATTTTGGGAATTTTGCTAGAATTTTTGTTTTTCCCGGTAGAAATAAAACCGGACTTGAATCTTTTGTTTTTGAAATTTTGTCCAAGATTTACTTGAAATTTCAAGATCTTAAGATTTCGGATTTCGGTCACCAACGAGATTTTATTCGAAAACAAAATTTGAATCCTTGTTTGTATGCCCACCACCGTCTTGAACTGGCTGGAGGTGGATGGATGGAGACGTGTCCCGAGCGTGTGGCTCCAGCTGGTCGCAGTCTGTAACATCCCAAATTTTTTGGCTTTTTATTTAGTTAATAGTGTTTATTTGCAATTTATGCTTTTTGTGAATTTTCTGGAGTTAATTGGATTTTCTGGAATTTATTTGAATTATTTCAAGTTAAAAGTATTTTGTTTTCGCCAAAAACTAATTATAAATAGATAAGTTTAAAATAATTTTTTTCTAAAAATATTTTATTTTAGTCCAGAATGTCTCAAAGTATTTTTGAGATTTTTCTAGGAATTTTCCTGGTATTTTTGGTGCCCTAAATAAATCAAACTATTTTATCTAATTATTTTAATTCAAAAACCCCCGAAAATCCCTCGTGAATAGTAATGGGCCGAAGCCCACTCTGTCTTGGCGCCTTAGCCCACTTTATTCTGCCCAAGCAGCCTTGAGCCATCCATTGTCTTCTAGAAGGTTTTCCCTCGGCCGTTGGATTCCGATCGAACGCTCTATAGTAAACCACGCCACCGCGAAACCCTAATTGTGCGCCACCGTTGGATCATCATCGGTCGGTCATCATTTAGCGCGTTGAATCAAAACCCTAACCGCATCCGCCGTTGATTTGATCGGGCGGTTGAGGCCATGCCGCTCATGGACTCTCTCTCGACCGTTCGATCCCAATCCGAGGGCTACCCGTCGTCGTGTCCGATCCGGACTCGGAGGTCGTCGCCGCCGCCGCCGACTCGGAGTCCAGCACCCGTACGCGCCGTGTGCAGGGTATTTAAGGCCCGGGGCACCCCTCCCGAGGATCACCACGAGCCGCCGCATCTTTTCGCTCTTGCGCCGTCGCCTGAGGAGCTCTAGAGTTCACGCGCACGCTCGCCGGAGTCCGCAAGCTTTGCCGTGGTGTTCCGCCGTCGCCGGTGATTCTTCCGCCGTTCTGAGGCTAGATCCGAGCACATCGCATCAAGGTGAACCCGTTCCGCCACTTCGTCATTGCCGGAGACCGCCGCAACACCGTGGCCGTGGTCATCATCCTCAAGTCCGTGGAGCCGCGCTGCCGCATCGCCATCGCCGAGCTCGAAGTTTCACCGACCGTCCGATTGACCACCAACGCACCGGATTCGCCCATGTCGCCTCTGGAACCAGTAATCGGCTCGGGTAAGCTTCGGTCGTTCGATCTTAGATGAGCGGTCATGATTGTGCCACGTCGACTAGGTCAATAGTGCACCGCTCGGGTAAGTGATGGCCGTCCGATCGTAGATGGACGCTGTGGATGAGGCCACATGGTAGATTAGTTAGTGTCCGTTAGATCGGTTCCGAGCGGTATAGATTTCACCACGTGTTAGCACTGTAGCAGTCCGAGCCAGGGCTGACGTCAGCCGACGCAATAATCGGATTTTCTTTTACAAAAGTAATTCAGAATATTGCTGATTTTCCAATTTTATGAATTTTTAGGAATTTGAATCTTCCGAGAGCTCGTTCTCCCTTATACGAACTCCGATTGAGGTGATTCAAATTTCTAAAAATTTGTAAAATTGAGATCTATCTAATGGTGGTTTTTGTTTGAATTTTTGAGTTCATTTGTTCTCTGTTTTTGGTATTTATTTGCTATTTCTTTTCGATTCGCGTAGACGTCGAGTTGTGTGAGGCTTCGAAAGAGGATTTCGCAGCACAAGATCAATTTCCAGAGCAGGACCAGGAGCTTAACCAAGGCAAGTTGTGCTTTGATCATGTTTAGACGTCGAGTTGTGCGAGGCTTCGAAAGAGGATTTCGCAGCACAAGATCAATTTCCAGAGCAGGACCAGGAGCTTAACCAAGGCAAGTTGTGCTTTGATCATGTTGCACCCATGTTTGCAAAATTGCTAGTTTGTTTTACCTTATTGCATATTATTTCAAGTGTATAAATGATTTCAACTTAAACTGGGACTTAGCTAGCATACCGGTTGAATTACACCCTACCTTGTTAATCGTATGCCATGATTCACTTGTCACCTTAGATTGGTTTACTTAGTTGGTTACTAATAAAATCAACATGGGATGGTTAGATCGGAGTAGATTGCTTAGCCATGCCACGTCATCACATGTTCATGAATCACTGATTATTAATCTTGACTAATGGAATATGGAACAAAGATATGAATTTGTGTGTCATGTGTGGTCACACAAAGAGATTGAGTTGTTGTGGCGAGGAGGTAACGCAACGATGTTGATTTGTGGATAGCACGTGGTGCTTGGTAATCAACTGGGTTTAGTAATCACTTAGATTGAAGCAAGTGGTAAGGGAAAGTGTGCCAGGGTGGGCCCGATGGGGAGAGGGTATGTGCAAGTCTTGCTTTGATCAACCCTAAGGACTTAACCTTGCGAGCCTTTGACCTGAGTTAATCATGCAACCACATGTCTGTTATGGGGCAGCCTAGCTGACTAATTTGCAAAGTCTTTGCTTGAGTACTATCGTGGTGGTGTGAGTCCGGGTGTACGAAGAAAACTCACATGGCGCAAGAGGGGGGCCCTGTTGTGGTGGTGTAACCCATCAGTGTTGAAACCTCAGCGGGTAGTACTGGGTTAAGATGATGCATTGTAAAGGCTTTGTTATGATCATTCGCTTGTGTGGTGCATGGTTGTATCGTGTGGGTAAAGTGCATAACCTCTGCAGAGTGTACAAACTATTCGGATAGCCGTGCTCACGGTATTGAGCAATGCTCGGGAATTACAGTCAAGGGGTAGTTAATTAAATGGACAACTGAATGGGATGGCAGGATGCCATGTGGATAATGAAACTTGACTTAGGTGGAACCTTGGTTTACTTGAGAATCATTGAATCTATTTATTGCTATTATTTGTTTTACTGCCTTTTCAATCTATGTAATGTATGTGTTCATAAATGCTGCTTTATTGCAAATAAACCACATAGCCATTCCTTGGAATAAGCCTTGCATATAGCTATGGTAGAAATGCATTCTGTGCACAACTTGTTGAGTGATTTTGTACTCACCCTTGCCATCAACAACTCGACAGTGGAGGAATCATCGCCTGTGTTGGAGGAGGATTTCCAGGTGGACACGAGTCACTAGGCCAAGCTTTGTCAATCGCCTGTGGTGTACTGATGAGTCATTACGTCTTCTATTATTTTCCGCTGCATTCGTTTTATTTTATCTTAGCCTTGCCCTGCGTGGCTGAATAATTGTAAGTGATCATAAGATCATACATTAGTTATATTAATAAATGAAGTCTTATTATTATAATCGTGGTGTATAGTGTGATGATTACCGATGTAAAGCTGTGTGCACTAGCGTTGATCCTGGGACTAGTGCGGTAAAACACAGTGGATTCGAATTGGTGAATTCGGGTCCTTACATAATCACGGCACTAACAACCTCCTCCGCGGCTCCGCCTCATTGAATCCGTCAACTTGGCCTCCATAGCAGCAAGGAAGCAGCAGCTTCGTCGGCTAGGTTGCTTACGTAGTCGAGCAGAGCGAGTAGCTTTTGCGGGCGCCGCGAGTTCTTTTGCCTGGTCTTGTAATATCCCCTAGCCTAGATCGCTCCAGACGTGAGATCCGGCAACAGATGGAAAAGCGAAAAAGCAGAGAAGGAAGAGATTTCGTGGGGAAGAAGAAGAGAAGATCGTATCTATTTCTTTTATACCCTTCACCAACCCGTACAAGTCTCTTATATACTCCTCACGGGAACCTTCCACTCTTTACCCTCACTTATTGTTTACATTGTCGGTAATTACTATACAGAAACTACCGCACTCATTACTGCTAAGTCGTCACTCAATAAAGCCCCTTGCCGACTTCACTGCTTCCTGTCTTTACGCAACATCATTCCCGCGCCTGCCCTGCTCCTTACGCCTCGCCGCTTAGCACCTTCTTGTCGCTGCCTCCATTCTCACCAGCGAACTCACCAGCGGCTGTGACATTAGCCCCCTCTGAAATTGCTGCTTGTCCCCAAGCGGTAGCCATTGGATCTTCCCACGTTGCTGCCTCCAACAGAATTCCTCGCCACTTAATCAAGCCTTGCACTATTGCTGAATTTCCCTTCTTTACCAATCTCCTCTCAAGAATTTGTTCTGGTTCAGTACATTCCACATCCAACTCAGCCATTTTGGGCAGCTCTGTGAAAACTGGGGAGTAATCGGGATGGAAGACCTTCAACTGTGACACATGGAATACCGGATGCACCTGACTTCCCTCTGGTAATTTCAGTCGATATGCCGCGGCTCCAATTTTTGCTTCGACAGTGAAAGGCCCGAAATACTTGTATGCCAACTTGGGACAAGGTCGGTTGACTACCGTGGATTGGGAGTAGGGTTGCAGCTTCAGAAGTACCTGATCACCCACTTGGAACTGCCTGTCCTGACGGTTTTTGTCAGCCTGCATCTTAATTCGGTTTTGGGCTGCTGCCAAATGCCTCTTTAACATCTCAGTTTGCTTCTGCCTCTCCAGCAACAGATCTTGCACTTCCATTGGCATTTGGGAGTCAGAGTGAAGCATTGCACCATAACTCGGCTCACAACCATACAAGGCCTTGAATGGAGAGCAACCCAGCGATGTCTGATGACTTGTGTTGTACCAGAATTCAGCCAGTGCCAACCATGCCTTCCATTTCCCCGGTGATGAATGAATGGCATAGCGCAAATACATCTCCACACATTGATTGGTTCGTTCACTTTGCCCGTCTGTTTGTGGATGGTAGGCGGTACTGAACTGCAATTTTGTATCCAACACTTTGAACAACTGCTTCCAAAAGTTACTAGTGAACACTGGATCTCGGTCGGTTGTGATGGTATGTGGCACTCCATGCAGCTTGACCACCTGCTCCAAGAAGACTCGAGCTACCTTCTGGGCTGTGTAAGGGTGGCGTAGTGCTATAAAATGCGTATACTTGGAGATATGGTCAACCACCACCATGATCACATTGCAGCCATCAGATAAGGGCAGTCCTTCGACAAAATCCATGGTAAGGTCTTGCCAGCTTGCCGTGGGAATCGGCAGCAGTTGTAACAGGCCTGCTAGTTTCTGCCGTTCGCTCTTAGCTTGTTGGCAGACTCCACACTGTTGGACAAAACTCTCCACCCCCTTCTTCATCCCATTCCAGCTGAATACCTTCTTCAGTCGCTAATACGTAGCATGTATGCCTGAATGCCCTCCTATGGCGCTGGAGTCGAAAGCCGAAATCAATTTAGTCTGGATGGCTGAATTCTCACCAATCCATATTCTGCCCCTTTTCCAAATAATTCCTTGCTGCAATTCAAATCCTTCATCATTTGGGCTGTGTATATCGAGTTGTGCCAACAGTTGTTGAGCTTGATCGTCAGTCACATAGTTGTTTACTACCTCCTGCAGCCAAGTTGGTTGAACCCCCGTAATGGCCTGCACTTGACCCACGCGTGACAACGCATCAGCTACAACATTTTCTCTGCCCTTCTTGTAGACAATCCGAAACTGGAGTCCCATGAGCCTAGTCATCGCTTTCCTTTGCATATCTGTCTGCAGCTGTTGCTCATCAAGATAGCACAAGCTCTGATGATCAGTGAGTATGGTGAACTCTTTCCTTTGCAAATAGGTGCGCCATCTTTCCACCGCCAACATCAAGGCTAGGAACTCCTTTTCGTATATGGACAACCGCTGTTGAACCACTCCCAGGGCTTTGCTGAAATACGCCACCGGCCGCCCTTGTTGCATCAGCACGGCTCCAACCCCATAATCACATGCGTCAGTCTCCACCTCAAAACTTTGCTCGAAGTCCGGAAGCTTCAGCACTGGTGCACTGATCATGGCTTGTTTTAAGCGCACGAAGGCTTCCTCTGCTTGTTCATCCCACTGAAACTCTTTCTTCTTTAACATATTAGTCAGTGGCTTGGCTATAATGTCGTATCCTTGTATGAACTTTCGGCAATATCCGGTAAGCCCTAGGAAACCTCTCAATCCAGTCACGCTGCTAGGTCTTGGCCAGTCACTCATTGCTTGCGTTTTCTGAGGATCAGTGGCCACTCCCTCTTCTGAAATGATGTGCCCCAAGTGCTCAAGTTTCTTCTCGGCAAAGCTGCACTTTGATCCTTTAGCATACAACTAATGATCTTTCAACACTTGCAATACAGTAGCAATATGCTCAATGTGCGACAATAGATCGGGACTATATATCAATATGTCATCAATAAAGACAAGCACAAATTTGCAAAGGTACAGAGCTAATACCGAGTTCATCACACACTGGAAGGTAGCAGGTGCATTTGTCAATCCAAACGGCATTACCTTGAACTGATAATGCCCATGATGTGTTTTGAATGCAGTCTTACTCTCATCTCCTTCTTTGATGCGGATCTGATGGTACCCAGCCCTCAGGTCCAGCTTGGAGAAGTACTTGGTTCCAGCCAATTCATCGAGCAATTCATCAATCACCGGCATTGGGAATTTGTTCTTGATGGTGAGATCATTCAGCCTGTGATAGTCAACACAAAATCTCCACATTCCATCTTTTTTTTGCACTAATAGGACTAGTGATGCAAAAGGACTCATGCTCGGGGTGATGATTCCCGACGCCAACATCTCCGTCACCTGTCTCTCTATTTCAGTTTTGTGCAAAGGTGAATATCGATAGGGTCTCAAATTGACCGGTACCGCACCGGGACAGAGAGTGATCGCATGATCATAATCCCTGCGGGGTGGTAAGCCCTTTGGTTCAGCGAATACCTCACTGAATCGCTCAATCACCTCTTGGACTCCCTCTGGAACCTCCTCTCCTTCCACTATTTGTTTCTCTTCTAGCACTGCCATTGCCCACACCTCATTTCCCTTATTCCACTTTTCCACTTGTTCTAGTGTAGCCGTTTTCAGTTGATTTTTGCCTCCTGCCTTTTCACCAAGCAATTGTATCTTCCGTCCCTGATGCTCAAACTCTACTATTCTATCTTCCCAATGGCACATCATGGGACTGTGTTGCTTCAACCAGTCCATTCCCAGTATAGCATCGTACGCTCCCAACTCTAGGACACGTAGATCTGCCTGGAAAGTGTATCCCTGTGACCACCAAATGAAGTTTGGTATCCATCGGTCACAATTCAGCACCTCCCCATTGGCTACCCGAACCTGGATTGGTTCAGTCCGCTGTGGCTCATACCCAAGACGTTGCAAGAAACGGGTGCTCACAAAACTATGTGTACTGCCCAAGTCGAGCAGTAATAGCATGACTTGATTCCGGACTAGCGCTAGTATTTTCATGGTGCCCACATCATTCCTTCCTAATAATATGTTCACCGATACTCGGTACTCTTCCTTTTTTTCTATCTCATTCGTCTCCAGGAAGTCCAGAATTTCATCCGACAACAGCTCCCCAGGTTCTTCTCCAGTAATAGCCTGTAGTTGAGCTTGCATCTTCTTCTTACACTGTAAATGATGATTCGGTTCATATTTCTCCCCACATTGGTAGCACAGCCCATTGATCCGTTGGTATTCTTTAATTTGTTTGGCCTTCCAAAGATCCCCTTGATTGAGTTTCAGTTGTGGTTGACTTTGCTCAGTTTTCTGCGACGTTGTTCCCTCCCGACCGCTACTGAACTTAGTCTTCCAGCCTTTGTTCCGTTCAATTATGTCTGTTGCACACTGGCCAACAGAATCGCCCTATCCACAGTCTCAGGCACTTGGCCCTGCACCGCCCCTTTGAGTTCCATTTTCAATCCCCTAATGAACTGCGACACAAAGAGTTCCTCATCATAATAAGGATTGTGCATGGTGATCTCATACCGTAAACCTTCAAACTGCCTTTGATATTCAGCTACCGTTCCCGTTTGTTTGAGCTCCATCAACTTTCCCAACAGCAGCCAATGATCAAATGCCCCGAACTTAGTCTCCACCGCCTGCATGAACTGCTCCCAATCTCCCAATCCGCTGCGGACCTTGTAGACCTGCAACCACTGAGAGGCATTTCCCTCCATATGCAAAGCGGCGACTGATACCCACACGGCAATAGGAATGTTAAACAACCGAAAATACTCCTCACACTTATCCTTCCAGATCCGTGGATTATCACCCTCAAACTTCGGGAACATCATTTTTGGCAGCAATCCTCTCATAGCTCCACCGGATTCCTGAGAGCCTCCCCCCGAACATCTGCTGGATTTGCCCCCAACATTCGGCACTCGCTCTTTTCCCCAACTTTCCGGTGGGGCTGGGGTATACAAAGCCTTCCCCACACCAAGTATAGACCCACCTCCTTCCCATCTGGCTTCAGGTTTTTGTCCAGCATGAAGCCGTGCAACCGCCTGTGCCGTGGCTTCCAACTGCTTTGCCAGCATTTGCTGATCCTTGACGCTTTGCTCCATGGTTCGGGCCGTCAGATCTGTTCAGGCTACCAGTTGTTGCTGTGTCATGTCGATCGCCTCCACCCGCGCCAACAACATCTCCACGCTTTCCTTCAACGAACCCAACTGTTCCTCCGTTCGTCCCGCCTCTCCCATCGCCTCCAACACGAACTGTGTTTGAACTGATGGACGTGGAGGAGCCGTGTTGCCGATCATACCTTGCTCTGATACCAAGTTGTAATATCCCCTGGCCTAGATCGCTCTAGATGTGAGATCCGGCAACAGATGGAAAAGCGAAAAAGCAGAGAAGGAAGAGATTTCGTGGGGAAGAAGAAGAGAAGATCGTATCTATTTCTTTTATACCCTTCACCAACCCGTACAAGTCTCTTATATACTCATCACGGGAACCTTCCACTCTTTACCCTCACTTACTGTTTACATTGTCGATAATTACTATACAGAAACTACCGCACTCATTACTGCTAAGTCGTCACTCAATAAAGCCCCTTGCCGACTTCACCGCTTCCTGTCTTTACGCAACATCATTCCCGCGCCTGCCCTGCTCCTTACGCCTCGTCGCTTAGCACCTTCTTGTCGCTGCCTCCATTCTCACCAGCGAACTCACCAGTGGCTGTGATAGGTCTCATGCCCATGATGCGACGACGTGTACATACGGTGAGATGGGATTTTGCAGAGCTGGTTTTCTTGAATGCATTGCCTTGTAAAGCTGCGTACTAATAACATAATGCAAAACATAATGTTCACCGTAAATAATCATAATGTATCGATCGAATAACCAGAACAGCTATGAAAAATATATGGGATATAGAGAGGCAAAACTAAGAGGCCTTATTTATAGTAAAAATCTATTAAAAATGTATTCGAATTCGCTCTCAAAGTGATTCGACTATCTATCTCAATGTATACCTTATATTATAGCTAAGAGGATTGGTGCCCTCCTAGCTATGCCACGTCACCTCTCTCACGATTTGGTCCTATAGAAAATTTAAAATCGTGTTTCGGTCATTCGGTTGGTTTTTAGTAGAAAGGATCCAAAAAAAATTATATTTAGGTCCCTCCACGCTTTACGTTCAGATTCTCATCTTATATTATAGCTGGGAGGATTGACGCCCTCCTAGCTATGCCACATCACCTCTCTCACGATTTGGTCCACCGATATATTATAGCTGGGAGGATTGGCGCCCTCCCAGCTATGCCATGTCACCTCTCGCGATTTGGTCCTCTGAAAAATTCAAAATCGTGTTTCGGTCCTCTAGTCACTTTTTAGTAGAAAGGATAAAAAAACCGAAATTACATTTAGGTCCCTCCACGGTTTACGTTCAGGCCCTTCCGACGGTTTTTAGCAAAATGGACCGGAAAAAACAAAATTACGTTTGGGTTTTAAGAAATCGGTTTTACCATATTGGACTCGAAGAAAAACAGGAATACATTTAGGTCCCATCGTGGTTTTATCCCAAAAAAACACAGATTCATTGACGATTTATAACAGCCCACGGATTCACCGACGGGTCCTAGCGATCATTTTTAAAAAAAACAAGAAAACCGGAGTTACGCAAAAAAAAAAAAAAAATACGTTTGTTTTCTCACACAAACAAAAACCAAAGATTCGCCAACAGTTTATAGCAGTCCACAGATTCGACGATGGACCCTAGCGACCCATTTTTAAAAAGAAAACAAGAAAACTAGAATTACGCAAAAAAACGAAAATACGTTTGTTTTCTCCCGAAAACAAAAAACTACAGATTCACCGACCGTTTATAGTAGTCCACAAATTCGCTGATGGGTCCCTGTGACCCTTTTTTAAAAAATAATAGGAATTTACACAAAAAAATATGTTTAGACCACTCCACGTTGTCCTATACGTTTAGGTCCCTCCGTGTTTTCCTCCCAAAACACATATTCGTCGATGGCTTCTAACACCTTATTTTTTTAATAAAAACCAAGAAAGCTGAAAATAAGCAATTTTTTTCAGAAATATCCGTTGGATCAAATTTTATGCGGTGCAGCGTCATGTGACTGAATTTCTGAAATTTCGTATGATGCAATATTACACATAAAATTTCGCACGTGTAATAAAATTTCGTACGATACAGTGTAGCGCGTGACCGCCTGGTAGCGTTTGGCAATCCCAGAATAGGTGGAATCGAGCCGCCGAAGCTTGGCTTCGACCGAACTTCGTGGGTTCTTGAGCCGAGCCGAGCTCGCTCATTGTCTTTAATCGAATAAACAAGCTCGGCTCAATCGAGCCTCGAAAATGCCGAAGTCGCCGTGAGCCGCCTCGCATGTGCTATCATTAATCAACTCTCAAGTATGTTCATTGTATGTTCTTTGTTCAATATGATATGATAAATGCCAAGCCAATTGAATGTTCGGGATGTGGCTAATTTTGTATTAAAATTAAGCCTCATGTAATTTGGATAATCAATTAATGATTAGTGATTAGTGAAAGTGATTCGATATCTGAATTTTCAGCTAACGAGCCATCGCAAATTTCGCCGTCGCTCATTAGCAGCAAGACGGTAAGCTGACTCGCTTGTTGATGCACCGAAAGCCCAAGCGCACCGAGCCGAACTCGACCGAGCCGCGAGCCTCGAGCTATTTTTCCACCCCTACCCGTAAACCCCTTCGGCCTCATGGAAACCCACCGCCTCCAGAACTTCGCCGCTTTCCGTTCCCCACCTGCAACACAAACCTCCAACTCCGACTCCATTTCGCCCCGCAAGAACACGCGCTCCTCGTGCTCTCAGCCTCAGATCGGATCCCATCCAGCGCACGCCCATTTCTCGCCGCATCCCATCCTTTTGCTCCGAGGTGAGGAACTCCGCCGCATCCCCCTGCCTCGCGCTGCGTGGGCGGGTGCATTCCCTCCCCCTGCCCGCCGTTGTTACCTTTCCCTTGGGGAGCTACGGACCGAGGTTCTTGGAAAATCTCGTGCCCGCGAACAGTCTGAGGGAGCGATTGATTGACTGCATTTTCTCTCGCCTGTTTGCTTGTGTGCTTGGTCGTGTTTTCTTCTGGGGATGAGTTGTGTGTTGTTCTTGGGATTTTGTACTTTGCGAAGCGATTGGAGTGATGCGAAATGGCCGTTCTTGATTATAGGGGAACCTGGATTTCGACTCTGATGGATGGCGCTACGTCTTGTTAATTTCTTTGCCTTAACTCTGGATGGCGAGGTTTGAATTTTAATATTTAGTTTATGGTGTAGCGAATTGGTTCAATCTGTTGTGTTTTATTTTTGGGAAATGAGTTTAGCTCTGCCGCATGAGGTGAAAAGCTGAATCTCTTTTTATTTATTTATTTTATTTTTAAATGTTATGTTATGTGCTAGTTCTAGTTCTGTGAGGCAGATTTCAAAAGGAAAGCTTGGTCATGTCACTGTAGGATACGACTGAAATTGTTCTTCTAACCAAATCCTTATTAACTCAAACTTAGCGAATTATTCATGTTTTAAGGTGCATAAATACTGTCTTTTTGCTGAACTTTGGAACCTTGGGTTTAGTTTGATTTGTGGTGTTTGGCTGAGCTTGATTGTAACAGTTAAAACAATCCGAAACGGAAATTTATGCACCCTGTGCTCTTATCAGTCAATATCTTGAATGACATTATGTTGAAATTATTCCCATCGCAGTTGACGTTGTCCTACATAAAGGACGATGGGTGCGTCTGCAACTGCTGGTATTCAGATGGTGGCGGTGCACCCTTGCATCCCAGCTTTCCAACGAATGCTTGGGTCGGGATTAGCAGTTCCTGCATTCGGAAGGGCACTTAGTACCAGAACTGGCTTTGCCAAATGTGTTAAAACTGCATCAGCAAGGCCGCTTATTTCTTTAAACCATAAGAGGTTTGCTCTGAGGGCGATGTCACAGATTGGTGCCCAAGGACTCCCCATTGATCTCAGAGGTAAGCTGAAATCACTTGCTCTTTATTCAAGAAGTAACAATAAGGATAGCTGGTTATCACTATATTTCGAAGGGTTAAGGTCTTTTCTTAATTGTTTCTTCTTGCCACCTTTGTATTGTTATCCAGTACTATACACTTCAGCTGTGCTTGTGCAATAACAATTACATTTACTCTGTGTGTATGTCATATTGTGCAACTGAGCAAGTTCCACTTTAGGATTAGGTGGAAAAGGTTCTCGAACTACCACACAGAAGATGGCCAGATGCTTGAAGGAGATTAGGGTTTAATGGGATGGGAGAACTTTTGGGAGAGAAAACACTAATTCATTGTTCTTGCTTGATTGGTAATGGATACATGCTTATCACTTTTCTAGGGATGACCTGACTTGACCTCTAAGAAACAATCTCAATTCTAAAGTACTTATCTTTAATACATCAAATATATCTATAAGGAAATCCACTAATCTTGGTCAAGGGGAATTAATGCCACTAACATTTCTTCACCACACTGAACTCTGCCATTGTCACTGCTCCCCTAGGCGGCCACCTCTCAATCTTTCACCTTTGGTATTGAAACTTGATGACAGGGCATTATTGTATCTTGTTTACAAATCGGGGACACTTGACAAAAAACTGAGAACCTATGGTTAGCATTGGATTTGTTTCTGGATTGTACTGATCCTGTCATGTAATGTTTCATTGGCCTCATATCCTGTAAATTCTGCAGTAAATTCTTGTTATTAGTTTGGGGAATATATATCTTATTAATAATATGGTCACACTAATTAGGCAAGTTTCGTTTTTATTACTGCACTTCCAGGTTTTTTTAAGTCATGCAGTGAATCCTTCACAAACAGATAATCAACCTACTATTTTTTTTTCCGAGGAAATTTATAATCTGACCGAATTCAGGAGATTTTCAATTACTCTAAGTTTACTAGTTCATATGCAATTTTTCAGGTAAAAGGGCATTTATTGCTGGAGTTGCTGATGATAATGGCTATGGCTGGGCAATTGCTAAGGCTCTTGCTGCAGCTGGTGCTGAAATTCTTGTTGGTACATGGGTGCCTGTAAGATGATCTCTTTCATGAAATTTATCTCACTGAATATTCTGGTGAAAAATCTTACAGACCATCCACATTTTTCAGGCATTAAACATATTCGAGACAAGCTTGAGACGTGGAAAGTTTGATGTATCACGGAAGTGCGTTCATCTATTTCTAAAATTGTTTGAGCATAGTTGAAGTTTTCTTTTGTCCACTTCAGTGTTTCTTGTTTCTTTTGTCCACTCCAGTGTTTCTTGTTGGAACTATTATCATTTTTCTGGTGTTTGACAAGCATTTGATGCAGGCTGCCTGATGGATCTCTTATGGAGATTACTAAAGTTTATCCACTGGATGCAGTTTTTGACTCCCCTGAGGATGTTCCTGAAGATGTAATGCTCATCATTTAGGATGTTTTCCCTTGACAATTCCCATTCTGGCTTTACGAACCTTTTTCTCCCCTGTTGTAGATTAAAACGAACAAAAGGTATGCTGGATCCTCAAATTGGACTGTTAAGGTAAGCTACAATGTGCCATTTAAACTTATACTTCTGCGATCTGATGAATACTTTGTTGTGTAATGCTTCCTATCATAGGCCTAATTCCTATATGCCTTCATTTGATAGGAAGTTGCTGAAACGGTCAAAAATGATTTTGACAGCATTGACATCCTTGTGCACTCTCTAGCAAATGGTCCCGAGGTAAAGCATCTCTCTCTCTCTCATCCAGCATGGTCATCACCATTAGTTCCATTTGCTATTTAGTTAACCTTCTTTCGTACTCTCAAGGTAACAAAGCCTTTGCTGGAGACATCAAGAGGAGGGTATCTTGCTGCAGTTTCAGCATCTAGTTACTCTTTTATTTCTTTACTTCAACACTTCCTTCCCATAATGAATCCAGGTAATACTCCCTACAGATATGCTGTGGCTGTTCTGTTTCTATTCTGATGATTTTCTATTTTGTCGCTAGCTACTGCATCAGTTTCATTTGGCCAGCAGACCATACTTGCAGTAGTGTTTCACAAGTACACAGGTTTTATCTTGGATAGATCTTTTGAACAAAGTATTAAATAACAAATGTCAAGTCTACCTTTGGCCTTTTATGAATTATCATGGTCCCTGTTAGGTTGCTTGCCACAATCTGCCATACTTGGCTTAGGCATGCCACACCCTTAGCCTAGTGTTTGTTTCCTATCACGCTGGTGTGCTGCAAGTCCTTAAGTGAGTTGGACCTTCACCACAATCGAAATATTTTGTGAAGAAAATGCTCATCAGAAGTCCTTAGAAAGGGGCCCCATGCGTATTATCTAATCAAGCAGCTATTTCAAGTATGCCACACTTAGCTTTGTCATGGTGACAAAGCAGACAAGATCGACTTGACACAAAATGTGGTTATTGCATTATTTTTGCATGTGCCTTGGCGTGGTAAATTGTGATAGGCCACCAAACAGGCCCTAGGTTTAGCTTGTTTAATGGAAATCATTTGTTCTTTTCTCGTTAGATCAAAAACTATTTGTTCTGATGTGCACCTTACTGCCTTTCTTAAGCACTTCTTAATTTTTAGTTTGAATATTTTGCAGGAGGTGCTAGTATCTCTTTGACATACATAGCATCTGAAAGGACAATTCCTGGGTAAGTGTTCTTCTAACGATTTCACGGCTAATAAGTGTGCTATGGTTACTTATGATTTGTTTGGTGATTGTTTTGTAGCTATGGTGGCGGCATGAGTTCAGCAAAAGCAGCACTCGAGAGTGATACAAGAGTACGCACTTCTCTATGAGATCATGCATATCTTACATTTAGCCCTCCACGAGTGCAACTATGCTTCGCTTTGCATAAATTTATTTCCAAGCCTTTTTTTCTATGTAGGTTCTTGCTTATGAAGCTGGTCGAAAAGGCAAAATCAGAGTGAACACCATATCGGCAGGTACCTTTTTTGCATAGGAAGTAAATAAGTTCCTCTTTGTAGGAATTCTTGAAGCATAAAATGTTGGATTATAAAAGCGTAATTTTTTTTCCAAAATTAATAGATAACTGCAAATTGGTAGCTTTATATATAGTGTGATTTGTGGTTGTTTGGCAACAACTTAGCAGCACTTATGCTCTTCATCATCATCATGCATTCCATGTATTCTTAGGTCCATTGGGAAGCCGAGCAGCCAGAGCTATTGGATTCATTGAGAAGATGATAGAATACTCTTACGTCAACGCACCATTGCAGAAGGAACTCTTGGCAGGTTGAAATTGTCTCCTTTTCCTTTGACTACAACTCTTTCGATGCTTCTTTCTTCTGAAGTTCTCTAAAAGAACACTGTGTTCGACAGATGAAGTGGGGAACACAGCAGCGTTCTTAGTGTCTCCGTTGGCATCTGCAATCACCGGCTCAACTGTTTATGTTGACAACGGACTCAATACAATGGGACTTGCGGTTGACAGCCCTACACTATCGACATAAACATCTTTCTGCTGGATGTGGTGCAGTTATTAGTCCGTGCAGTTAGGTCCACCTTGGAGTTTGAAACCAGATTGTTGACATGAATTTGAAGAAAGTTGGTAGCGTGGAGGTACAAACATTCTGGAAAATTGAGTTCCTGGTTTTCATTTATTTTGACTGTCATTGGGCAATCAGAATAGAATGGTGGAGTGCAGTCCATTGGTCTATTTCATGTTAGCCCTAGGCCCGAGAAGAGAGAAAATGAAAAAGAAGAGACTGCATTGATGTCTATTTGTGTTTGATATCGTGCTTAAGTTCGTATTGATCTCTTCGTTGCAATATCATATCAATTACTAAGAATCAGCAAATGTAACTATGTAGGCATAATGGCGGCACAGCACTGGCGGGCGTTCTAGATTGTCAATCGAATATTGTATTTGTAACACCCAACACTCCAAATGTTCAAGATATTGCCATATAATAATTTCTTTTATCATTTTAACCATAATTTTAACAACAATTTCAGGAAGCATAAATGAATAATTAACACTACAATTAAACAATTTAGTCAGAATTCGCATAATAATATGAACAATATCAATATTAATATTGGAACTACGCCCAAGCACGCTCATGACGATGCACCCGGGAACGTGGGAGTTACGTTCCCGCGCTTGGGAGCTCATGAGGGAATGCATTCATAATACATAAACCATTAGACTTCTTAAATGAAAGTTTATCAACAAAATTGACTAGACATTTTATTAATTCAGAAGTGATCACTAATACTAGATAATTGTGGGGAGATGACCTGATAATTGAAATGGTGGGACTATTCACATCTCATGTATGTCGTCGTCATTGTTCACCTAAAATCATTCGATAAGCAAGTATAAGTCGACGATTTAGTAAGTACATAATAAAATAATAACATAACCATTTATCACATTCATTTCATTAATCATCTTTTATCATTAGTGATGCAATGTAAATATATCTACATATTCGTATGCTCATCAAATAGCGTATATCGGTAACGCTGAGTGCATAATCGTCAATGTTGCACTCTCTCATCCAGGCATGGAAACGAAACGAAAACGGTTGGTAAATGTCTGTTTTGTTTCCGTTTTCACATTTTTTATTGGTAACAAAAATGAAATAGAAACCCTGGAAACGGATATGGAAACTAGCAGTGACGAAAACTGATTAGGACATCTCTTCCACTGATACAACCATACCTACTTCTCCTCAACTAGATATACAAGGACCAATTACCAAAGCATGTGCTCATCAACTCAATTATCAGGTAAAGTTGTTTTTAAGCGTATCTAATTACACTTTTGAGAATAATCCACTACCTGATGCATGTGATGTGCTCATACTTAGGAACCATGGTTTGGATCAGCAAGGATGCACATCTACGTGAAGCAAAGTCGAAGATCAAGTGTGCCATATTTTGAAGCCCAATTCGGCCTCCGGATAATAGCCTGAAGTATAACGAGCATAACTTTTGCATATAACGTCCAATTAGCGAGTTCTTACATTTGATGAAAAGCTTGCTTCAAA
Source organism: Guadua angustifolia (assembly GCA_036346375.1). Taxonomy (NCBI): domain Eukaryota; kingdom Viridiplantae; phylum Streptophyta; class Magnoliopsida; order Poales; family Poaceae; genus Guadua; species Guadua angustifolia. Next base: position 14,438,148 of record CM070517.1, read on the forward strand.
ATCTTTCTAATGGTTTGACTCCACCTGAAAATTCCTTTGGAGAACTCTGTAATCCCAAAAACAAGTTGGGTCAACTTTTCAGTCCGAGTCAAACTTGGGCCTTGGGTTTTGTATGAGCCCTATTTGGCCACTCCTTTGTGTTGGCCGAATCCTCCTTTTCTTTTACCTATATATATAGCTAGGGAGTCTCCCAAAATTACTTGGTGGAATTATTAGGTATTTATCTTGTTCGGCTAGATCAACAACAATACCATACTTTGGAACCCCACATAAATACTTTAATTATATTTGCAATTTCAGATTACTTTTGCTTTGTTCTTCTTTGTTTTTTGATTGCTTACAGGAATTGATCTTCGTGATCAAGTCAATCGGGATTTGGCACAGTTGTTAACAATTTAGATTTTGATTTAGTGATTGCTTGTAACACCCTGAAGAATTAAAAATAAATAAAATAATAATTTAAAAATTAAAAATGACTAAGATAAAAATTTGAATTTGAAATGTGACTTAATTTTGAATTTTCGGCTTCTCTAAATTTTGACTTAAGGAAAAACTCAATTTCTTTACCGATCTCCTGTTTTCTAAATAATGAAAATCTAAATCACAAAATGAATAATGTGAAAATTTTAGATTTACTTTTGGATTTTCTGGCATTATTTATTTTCTTAGGTTTTTACTTTAAAGAAAAACTTTTAATGGTTAAAAGAGGTGAAGTCTCAATTTTAATTTTCAAAAATCATACAAATATAAAATCATTCACAAATACATCCACATTAATAAAAATAAATTTACAGTTCAGTTCTTATATATATAATTACATCACAATTCTGTAAAAACCTTACCCAAAACCAAATCAAAGTCATGTTCGCTTGCCCTATTGCATTCTTATACTAGGATATCATCTTGAGACATAACTATAAGACACTACATATATATGTATATCTACACATATGCAGATACACCTAATTCTAATACAAATGGATATTTTGCACATTTTCATATCTGCACGTTCAACTTAAAACTCATCCCAAGTAAGCATCCAATATTTTCTATTACTCAAAATTCCAGCAAATAATGTTCAAAAATATATACACATACTCATCTCAATACAGGTTCACACTAAAACAAATCAACCACATGGCCATCTCCACATAAGTAAAGCATTTAAAATCAGATCAGCCCATACCCACGAATATAACCTAATTCATATCCATTCCAAATTATCAAGAAATTAAGACAAGTTCAATTTACATTCTCACATCAAAGTTTCATCTTAAAAATACAACATGGATTACAAATGAATTCCAACATTGGCTAATGGTCTAAAAAGAAAGTTAGGTATGCATTCGATTTCCTAACCGACCTTCACAGCCAGTTGCACCCCTATTGTCTTTCCTTAGCCCTCAAGTCACCAGCCAGCTGCCATACTCCTTTTGCCCATGCCTTACCCACTCCTCAAAGCCAGATGGCAGAAGGGAGGCTGCACGCCCTCCACCTAGCCTCTCAACCCCTCACTCTCAGCCAAGTGGTAGGGAAGAATGCTGCATGCACTCCACCTGCCCAGTCAGTCCACGATTTTGGTAGTTCAACCCATGGTTTGAAGCCTCCAAAACCCTGCTTTCAACCTGCAGAGTTGGTGCTGGCAGTCATATAAAAACTAGCACACCCATATCATTTGTACCTTGAAGATAACAAAATATATGTCTGACACCGTTCCAATGTCTTCTCGTAGGACATGAGCTATATCTTATTAATAGGTTGACTGCAAATGCGATATCAAGTCGTGTATGAGTAGAAAGATACATAAGTGCACCTATAGCACTTAAATATAGCACTTCAGTGAGAATTTCTTCATCATTATCTGGGGTCGGAAAGGATCTTTAGTTACATCAAGTAATCTTACAACCATTGGGGTACTTAATGGGTGTGCTCTATCCGTATAAAATTGTTTCAAAATTTTATCTGTATAAGTTGCTTGATGAATAATAATTTCATCCTTTAGATGATCAATTTGCGATCCAAGACAAAACTTTGTTTTTCCAAGATCCTTCATCTCAAATTCTTTCTTTAAGCACTCAACTGCATTTGAGATCACTTTAGTTGTTTCAATCATATTTAGATATCAACGTATACAACGATTATCACAAATTCATCTCCAGCTCTTTTTATAAATACACATAGACAAATAGAATTGTTTGTGTATCCTTCTTTTATCAAATATTCACTGAGACGATTATACTACATTCATCCAGATTGTTTTAATCCGTATAATGACTTTCTCAGTTTAATTGAATATTGTTCTTGAGAACCTGCTGCTTCTGGTAGTTTGAATCCTTCGGGGAGTTTCATATAAATATTATTATCTAGTGATCCATATAAGTATGTTGTAACAATATCCATCAAATGCAAATCAAGGCATTCCTTCATTGCTAGACATATAAGATATCTAAAAGTTGTTACATCCATCACGGGTGAGAATGTTTCTTCATAATCTATACCGGGTTTTTTGGAAAAACCTTGGACAACTAATCATGCCTTGTATCTTGTAACTTCTCACTTCTCATTTCTTTTTCGCACAAAGACCCATTTATAACCAATAGGTTTTACACCATTGGGTGTTCGAGCTACAGGCCTGAAAACTTCTCTATTTGTTAGAGAATTCAATTCTGCCTGAATTGTATTTTTCCATTTTAGCCAATCATTTCTTTGTTTGCATTCCTCGATTGATCGAGGTTCTTGATTCTCATTACCATGTATAATTTCTAGTGTTACATTATATGCAAATGCATCATTGATGTCAATATCACGGTTCAAAAGTTTTCCTAACATGACATAGTTTAGTGAGATCTCAGTTTGTGTAGAATCAGATACCTGTATTTCTTCCGAAATAGTATTATTAGTCATGTCATTCATCTCTTTAGGAGATTTTCCTTGGGTTATTATTTCCTCAACTTGACTATCTTGATATTTAGCTCCTTTTCTCAACTTGACTATCTTGATATTTAGCTCCTTTTCTTCTTCGAGGATTTTATCTTTTGAGCCCAATGGTCTACCATATTTTATGGTAGGTTTTGTCTTATTTGCATTAGCTAGTTGTCCTTCTGGGACATCAATTTTTTCAGGAGCATTAGCAGCTGGAATATGTGACTTTGTCACTCATTTCAAATCTGTAAAAGATCAGGCAAATTATTCACTAAACTTTGGATTTCATGTTCACATTGTTTTGTACGAGGATCAAAATGAGATAATGATAATTCATTCCAAACAATTCCCTTATTTAGCTACTTCATTTCTTCCCCCTAATATTGGGAAATTTGATTCATCAAAATGACAATCAGCAAATCTAGCTGTAAATACATCTCCTGTTAATGGCTTAAGATATTTTATTATAGAAGGGGATTCATACCCCACATATATTCCCAACCTTCTTTGTGGTTCCATCTTCGTGCGTTTTTGTGGAGCAATTGGAATATATACTGCATAACCAAAAATTCTTAGATGGGATATGTCTGGCTCTTTTCCAAATACTAACTGTAATGGAGAAGTATGATAACTTGTTGGCCTGATGCGAATTAATGATGCCGCATACAAAATAGCATGGCCCCAAGCTGATGTTGGGAGTTTTGATTTCATAAATAACGGTCTCGTAATTAATTGGAGCCGTTTTATAAGTGATTCTACAAAATCATTTTGTGTATGAACATGTGCTACAGGATGCTCAACATTTATTCCAACTGACATGCAATAATTGTTAAAACTTTTTGAGGTAAATTCACTAGCATTATCCAAACGTATCGATTTAATAAGATAATTTAAAAATTGTGCTCATAATTTTATTAATTGGGCTAACAATATCGCAAACGCCAGGTTGCGAGTTGATAATAGAGAGACATGTGACCATCTAGCTGATGCGTCAATCAAAACCATAAAATATCAAAATGGACCACTTGCTGGATGAATAGGTCCGCATATATCTCCTTGTATGCACTTTAGAAAATCAAGAGATTCAGCCCCAATTTTAGCTGGTGATGATCTTACAATCAATTTTCCTTGAGAGCATGCCACACATGAGAAATCATTGGATTGAAGAATCTTCTGGTTCTTCAACATATGTCCACACGAAGTATTTACAATTTTTTGCATCATTGTTGATTCGGAGTAGCCTAACCGGTCATGCCAAATAATAAATTCGTTGTGGTTGGCAAACTTCTGATCTATCACCATATATGATTCAATTTTATCAATCTTTGTATAGTACAAATCAGATAATAATGATGGTAATTTTTTCAATACATTTTTCTTACCCGATGACATATTTGTAATGTTATAATGTATTCCCTATTTCCTTCATTAATTGTCTCAATGTGATATCCACTTTGGCGGATATCTTTAAAACTCAATAGGTTTCTTTGAGACTTTGCGGAATACAATACTTCTTTCACACTTAATTTTTGTCCTACCGGGTAATAATATTATGGCCCTTCCGGAACCCTCAATCAAATTTGCACTCCCAGATACGGTATTGATACTTCCATTATGCATCGTTAAATCATGAAAATACCTTTTATTCTTGAGAATAGTATGTATTATTGCACTGTCTACAATACATATATCTCCACCATTTACCAGCATTTTTCATTCACTTCAAAAGAAATTTTTAATAAGATAAATGAGCATTATAACATAAAATTCATTAACACGTGAAACATTATGACCATAATTCAATATATAATATATTATATTTATTCTTGAACAAAAACATGGCATGTATGCATTATTCAAAATGTAACATGTAAAATTTATTCTTGCGCAAATAACTACTTAAGAAAATTATTCTTAGATAAGAAAGTCGGAGACATCTAGATGAGTTGTATCATGTTGTCCGCTGTCTTCTTCTTGAGTTTTACCAAAATATTCATTATCTACATTACTATTGGCAAAATTGGTCTCTATCCTTTTCCCCTTTCCTTTCAAGTGATTGTTGATAGAGATCCACAAGGTGCTTTGGCGTACAACGGTTACACGACCAATGATTTTTGCCTCAATAGCGATAGCATATATTTTCAGGTTTATAGTTTTCATTTTTCCCCGTATCTCCCTTTTCTTGCCTCTTATGGGGACTATTTGTGCTTTTGAAGCAAACATTATAATTTCCTATACCACGACCTCGTCCATATCCACGACTACGTCCTTGGCCGCGTCCTCTATTGTTATTATTATATCTTATCGCATTCGCTTTAGGGAATGGACTTGAACCAGTTAGGCTAGCCTCATGATTTTTCATCAAAAGCTCATTATTTTGTTTAGCCACAAGCAAATAAGAAATAAGTTCAAAATATTTCTTGAACCCTTTTTCCCAGTATTGCTGCTAGGAGCAAATTTGAAACATGAAATGTGGAGTATGTTTTCTCCAACATTTCCTCATCCGTAACATTTTCTCCACAAAAGTTGTGAAGTGATTTTGAACATGGCTGAATTATACTCACAAACAGTTTTATAATCTTGCAACCTCAGGTGCAACCAATCATAACGAGTTTTGGGGAGAATTACAGTTTTCTGATGGTCATACGTTTCCTTTAATTTGCTTCAAAGAACAAGGGGATCTTTCACTGTGAGGTATTCAGCTTTTAACCCTTCATGGAGGTGATGGTGAATAAAGATCATGGCTTTTAGCCTTTTCTTAGTTAGACGCCTTATTTCCCTCCTTGATTGTTTCACCGAGGCTATTTGCATCTAGATATATTTCGGCATCAAGCATCCAAGATAAATAATTTTTGCCCGTAATATCCAAAGCCATGAATTCAAGTTTTACAAGATTCGACATAGTAAATTACAATACATAGAAATGCAAACTATGAATTATAGTGTGCAAATTAAATAAGATATAATAGGGATTGAAAGAATATTTTACCTCAGAAAACAAAGATCAAAATATTTTTAGTACGTAAAATTTACGATCGTGCTGGTAACGTGATATAAAATAACTAATGGATTACTCAAAGTATGAACAATGTAGTGGGTTATTCAAGATATGCACAATGTAAAAGTGAGAGAGAATTCTTTCTTTCTTTCTTCTTATTCTATTCCTTCAAGCATATAACCCTTTATTTATAGGTAACACTAGAAGCGATTCTTGGCGTTATCGCGTAAGTATGTTGTTTCTGCATCTGAATGTAAAATATACTTGTTTTGTGTAGATTGAGGACCGGTGTTTAAGTTATGACTATGAGCGTTTGGTGTAATTATGAGCGTTCGATGCTTGGCGTATGTTTATGCGTATTGTATGCAATTGGTGCAGATCACGAGAATATGGGCGAGAGTAAAAGCGGAGATTATATTGAATATAAAGCATGCATAATGCGAAACTAACAGATGGGAAAGTAGTTTTGATATGTTATATTGTTGGTGTTTTATCGGGATATATGTATGGATGGGAACCGTAATAGCAATGGTTTATAAGTATTGGTATGTAACAGTTGGGCTTACGTGATAGCAAGCAGTCTGAGCGACATGAGCAAAATGGATTACGCCTTGTTGGGATAGCGGTAGATAATATAAGAGTAGTCGACATATAGGGCGGTGGATGTATTTGTTAGGACAATAACATTGGTTATGGTTGTGCAAAAGATAAGACTGACAAGGAAAAGTAAGCGGCGGTGGTGTTCTTGAGTAACGTGAAGTATAACAATATGGTGGATATCGCCAGGATTATATATCGGTACGTACATTGTGGTGGGGAGGCACAGAATCTTGGGCATCTTCTGCAGAAGAGATGTTGAGGAGCAGGTTATTATGTGCTATTTGCGACTTCGTGTATATAGGAAAAGTCATTAATTCTTATTTGTATGTAGTAAGGTACCTTTGGCAATTCATCACTTGAGATCTTGAAACACGAAATGGTTGGCAATTTTGAATTTCTTTGCGTGTATGGATCTGTTAAAGAAGAATAAAGTTAGGCGATTTGTAATATCCAGTAGATAAATGTAAGCATCGCGACGTAAGGAAAGCGCACAGTAATAGGAAATGTAATGGGCGTAGAAAATACACTTATTCGTGATGCGTGTCTTTGGATGAAGCAAGTTTCAAGATGTCTTGTATTGTTGCTTTTATTAGCGTGTTCGTAATACTGATGAAGTCTTTTACATATCGGACAAACAAAAGCAAATATCAAAGTAGACTTCGCTAAACTGAACACAATAACAATCTATGTATAAGCGATATAGTAGACAGATCTATATATGAAAGAAGAAGAAGATAATGAAGATTGGGACAGTAAAGGAAAAGATGGTTAAGTAGTTAGAAGTAACGTATTTCTCGGTCAGGATGTGTAATCAAAACGGACTGTAGGCAATCAGATGAATTCTGAAGGAATTACAAGAGTTTTCAGTTGTATGCACTCATCACTCATGTTCAGTAGCGAGAACTGGACTGGTATTTCATAGTATTTTCAGGGAAAACTACACCGAATCTAGAACGTAAACCTGAGATATATAGCTTACCAAATAGAATAATGTAACTGCCCTGTCATGAGCGAACCAAACTACAAGCTTTGCAACGAAGATCTGAAAATAGACACTTTATTAGTGAAGGTAAAGATCTGAAATTTGTCGTCCATACCAGAATGAAATATATGTTTTTGTCAGTGCATTGTTGTTTATATTGTCGGACTATTTCGGGATGCTAATTGTGTAGGAGTAAAGAGATACGTACTCAGGCAGTGTTTTTCGATATACAAAAGCTATCATCTTGTTGTCGTTTATGCTTATATCTTGTTGCTTTTTGATCCCATCCTGTTAGCACTCTCTTGGCAATGTTGATAAGCGTGCGATCACGCACTTTGTGCATCAACAATGAAGGTAATCAACATGGCGAAAGTGTAAGGAACGGAAAAGAAAGCGAAGATATAATTTTTTGGTAGAATAGTTTGCTTTTCTTAGTTACATTTTCGGTTGCATGCTCGAGTATCTAATTAGTTTTGAAACACTGAATTGTATTCAAAGCACTATAGAGAATCGCATGCGAGATAAACAAAAGAAGAATATTGCAAATCTGACAGAAGAAAGATGATCATGGTGATGCCCATGTAGAAGACCATATTGATCATTTCCAAAATCATTCTTACGGTGATGTTTTGAGCTTCTATAGGTAACCTTAGCGAAAATAGTTGTGAGACCATCATTATGTTACGGTATTTTCATCATTTTTTACGAGAGTGAATTAGCGACTTGTTTCTTTCTTTGTTTCACTTAATGGATCTATCGTTGCCATGGATGCTAACACATGAGATGAATACTCTTTATCTATTAACAAATTGAGAAGACTTTGTGTATGATCGATGTTATCAATTTCCCAGAGCACCAAAGTTATTTTCTTATATGGGAAACGCTAGCTAGAAAGCCTCATTTCAACTGCTATTTGTAAAATCCTTTTGGCTTCTATTGATTTACCATAAGTAGACAGTATGTGTATATTAAGCTAGAAAGTAATTTCTTACGAGCATACATAGTTAATGCGTTATTAAATATCGTATGAGGTCTTGAGAAGCTAGCAATCTTAGAAAAAGCCTTAATGAAGAATATAAAAGAGCTATATTAGGGCGATTTCATCCTGTAGTGTTTTATTTAGAAGAGGCAAAGTTCTATTTACTATATCTTGTTTGCAAAAGGACTTCACTAAATTATTATAGGTTATGACATCGGAAAATCTTCCTTTTTCTTCATTTCATGCATCAATTTAATAATTTCATCGATTCGGTTTTTCTTGAAATAAACCGTCGATGAAATCGTATGTTATCGTGCTTGGACTGCAATCTTTCTTTTCCACATCTCGGCGTACCTTAGTAGCTGTAGAAGTCTTTTTATGCTTGCAATATCCGCGGATAAAGGTATTCTGCATAACTGAATTAAGGGGAAATTTTTTTTCCTATTACTTTAAACAATTTCTTTTTTTGCATGATTAAATTTCCTTTTCTGCATAATACGCTGATCAGAGTAGAACAAGCGTTTTGATTAGGAAAGCAAGTTTAGCTGGTGTAAGAACTGATAACTAAACTAAGGAATAAATTACTTAATCTAGTAAGCGTTATACGGTATGTAGGAACAAAGGAATATTTACATGTGACATGACACCGTGTTTGTGAACCAAACAAATACTAATCTAAAAAGTAATAACGACGATATAAAAATAAAGCATTATAGCGTATATATAAATGATGTGAATATTTTTGCAATAATATCTGGTTTTGCAAAAGAGTGAACAATCGGAGAGGTATATATAATCAAAAGAGGACACACTAAAAGGAAAAAACAAAGTATATTATTTATAGAACGAGCAGTATGTAGAGGAAAAGCACAATAGAAACGTATAAAGAAATAAGGTTTCTGAAAAGTACAACAGAAGGCTATAAAGAAATAAGCTCTGTATCAGTATAAAGCACAATGGTGTAGCTATCTGTATAAGCAGCATGCTACCTGTATTTGTAGGTGTAACATACCAAAAATTTTAATAAAGTAAAAATAAATATTTTAAATTTGAAAATATTTATTCCTGAGTTTCTTGGCATTATTGAATTTTATTTGGATTTCTTTGGAGTTGTTCCTTGTATGAGAAATTCAACAAATGGAAATAAAGAATGAAAAGGAGAAAAGGTCAAGAAGCAAAAAGGAAAAATTTAGAAAAATGACCCATGAAACCCTGAGCATGTAAATAAGCCATTCAAATTTTCAAATGAAATTCATGCCTAAGAAATTTGGAAAGAAAAATGGCGAGAACAAATTTTATTTCCAAATCATGCATTGTCAGAATTTATAAAATATTTATAAAACTCAAATGGAACTGAAATTTTTATTATGAAACCCTCAATGCAATATCTATCTCTGGTAAAATTATTATGAATTAATATTGTCATTTAGGACTTCTCCAAATTTAAAAGCAGAAACCACGAAATTCTAGAAATTGCAATGTCAGAATTTTCATAAAATAATGGAACCATATTTTGAGCTGAAAATTTTACAGAAGCATTCTAAGATCAAATAATTTATAAAAACAAAATTTCAAAAATATTAGAATTCAGTTGATCTCAATCAAAAATCAAAATCCGCAACAAGAAATTAGGAATAGTCACTGTTGTCAGAATTTTATAAATTTTTCGGTAACTTACCTTTACCTCAAAATTTTACCAGGCATCAAAATATATTCAAAGACCATGTTCAAAAAGTTTGGATATTTTCTACTTCAATTTGACAGCAATAGAAATTGGAGACTAGGACCATCCGGAGCTGGACCATCTCTTTTGACGCCATACCTCACTGATCAGTGGTCCCCAGGCCCCACCTGTCATCTTCTTCACCCCTCTGTTCTTGCGACCGAGCGAACACTTCCGAGCTAGCGCAGCTTGACCGAGAGATCGTTCAATGCATCTCCTCTTCGATCGGTCGTGTTCTCAGCGTCAGCATCACCTCATCGCAAGCTTGATCGTCGCCACGACCGTCCTCATTCTCTCTCTCGCGCCATACCGCAGCCAACTGCCATTTTGTCGCCTCTGGTGAAGACCTTATCTGGCCGAGCCTTGCCTGAGGTGGATTCAACCGATTCTATAGCCATACATTGCACCCCAGTGTTCGCAGAGAGGCAGTGCTTCATTCCCCTCACCTCTCCTTCCTTCTCTTCAAGCCAAGGCGCAGGAAACCCCCCCCCCCCCCAAATCGCCATAGCCATCTAAGCCCAACCAAATCTTTGGTATTTAGCTGAAGCACTTCCCCTACATAGCAATCGACGTAACTCCCCGTTTTCCTTAAGTTCAAAAAAAATGCACGCGCAAAAACAAACTAACGAGAAAAACGATTACTAGTATCTATAACCGTGGTGCAAATGCTCACCATAATTGAACAAAATCACCAAATGCACACCCTTCTGTTCTAACAACTAGCACAAAATATTTCTAACCTTGGTGTGGCTTTTGTTGGGAAAGAAAAGGGTTTAGATTAAAAACATACTTCTATACCTTATTTGATACCTGCACGTTGTTCTCTGAAGTGTTGTTAACCCAGCCAATTCGAAGTCTGTGTGTGTATTCGTTATGGAGAAATAGGACGTGCTGTTGATGAGAGTGCACTCAATTACTTTAGCCGTGAAGGAAATTATTCCCCTGAACAACGTCCTATAAGTAATACCATTTGTTAACCTTGCGAAGATTGAGATCATTGCCCTCATAGCCCTTGATTCATTAATTACCACTGCACTTCAGCCTCAACAAATGAAATTCCAATCCTTGGTTGCTCAGGATTTGATTATTAGAAAAAAAATTGTACAAGAAATATCACTTAAAGAAATTAAAGAAACAACACTTGACCCTAACTACCTTCACTAAAAAAAATAATAAATGGCAATCGCCGACGGCATGTTTCTTGTCTGATAAAGAAAGTCATTAGGATAAAGAATGTTCTAAGAAACAACAAGTTGAGATTCATAAGGAAAATAATATCAAGCGTACAACTAAAATCTAACAAGATACTAATAAAGGCATGAATGCTTCAACTGTCGAAAAAGGAACCGTGTTGCTAAACAATGTCCGCAAGTTGAATAAATACATTCTACAACCATAAGCATGCCGAGTTCGTCATTCAAGTTTATAACTCTCAAGAGTAGAGGGAAATAAAATCTGAAGTGGTTTACTCGAAAATCAGATAGAAAAAAAAATGCGCAAGAATACTTGTCCCTAAAAGAATTTTGCTTAACTTCATTCTCCATCTCAATCACCATCATTCATCCCTCCAACAACACCAATGGACGGTTATCGATATGCAAAACCGAAAAGCCCATTTCATTTGTTTCTCTTGTGGTAAACATGGACGTTACACCTATACTTGCCCAAGGAAAGGAAAATCAACCAGCTCTTAGACCTGCATTCAATCGACACAAAATGATTAATCCAAGTCATTCAAAATAATTACCTAAATCAGTCGCCTTGAATAAGCGTGAGTGGCCCATAACCCACATGTCGAGATTTGCGAACAAACAATTCCTTAGATGTCTATTAATCCAACTCAAAATGTCAATCCAGGTCATTCATGGCATTTACCTCTGACACTAATTGCGAAAAGAAGCATGATCGCCATATGTAGTACTAGGTACAATACTTATGTAATTGAACCTGCCGAATTCAAATTTAACTCCATGGTCAACTCTTTGATTCTAGCCACTTCGACTATCTATCTTACAATAACGATAAACAAACTTTCTATTGTTTCGAATAAAACGGATAGCGTCATCTACCTTAACCGAGAAGAATTTGGATATTTCACCAACACCTACCCAAGAAGAGTTTTAATTCATCTCGACAAGAAAGACATCGGTGATTTCTAATCTACCTCAAAGACTTAGAAAACATTAAGTACTTAAAACAATCCTTGCATCGATGATAGGCTCGGAACGTAAAACATCTTTCTCATGTAATTGTACCCAACTCTTAATACGATATTGAGTACGTCCCTTGTATATTCAATTCCTGCAACAAGTCTTTTGGTCTTGTATATCTCATTCCTTCATAATTGTCAAATCCAAAGAAAATCAAAACTCTCTATCTGCTAAGATAATCAAACAAATCAAATCATCAGGATCATCTTATATTTCTTTTACCTCAACCCAATGCTTAAATTATCTCTATCTTGCTTTCAATCTAAAGTCAACCCGAAATGACATTTATGCTCAGCTCATTTCATCAACTAATGTTGAATTATACAGACCAACCGTTGTATTCAAATATCCTTCTTGGTATTAAACGTTCGATTCTTCCCAAGTGAATCTAATGACAATGCAACCTATCTCTCACCTCAAATATTCTAAAGATACCACATACCACTCTCTAAACTAGATTATCCTTGTTAACAATACTGACTATTCAATCAAAAAGAGATATGTAGAAAGTATTAGTATCTCTGATCTGCTTACCTAAAACTCAAATAGAATTCTTCTCTATTTCTCGCACGTCAACTTGGAATCGCAAGACGAAGATCCAGTTAAGCAGCGACAATAAAGATGAAGTGTCAACAAGAACGACAAGTCACCTCTGATAAAGAATTCCCAAATCTATCTCATCCTCGAGAATTACAAGGTCCACGATATTCACCATTTCCATATCCGAGGTAACTTGGCACCACGATATATTAGGCCATATCGTATCGTTAAGAAGATAGGAGAAAAGGAACATAAATTAGAGTTGCCATCTCAGCTACCCAATGTTCGTAATGTCGTCTATGTATCACAATTAAGGAAATGTCTTCGTCTTCCTACGAGCTCATCCATTAAATGAAATCGACCTACAACCCAAGTTAACATATCGAGAATATCCGATAGAACCTTAAAAAGTTGAGCGCTACAACCGTAATAAATCCCACAGGATGATCAAGATTCAGCGAGCAATTATTCTGAAGAAGAAGCAACTTGAAATCGAGAAGACCGACTCAACGAGGAGTTTCGACTTCTCTTAGAAATACTTTTCCTTAGACCCGCCAAATCTAGGGTCGAGATTTTTTATAAGGGGGTAGATCTGTAACATCCCAAAATTTTAATAAAGTAAAAATAAATATTTTAAATTTGAAAATATTTATTCCTGAGTTTCTTGGCATTATTGAATTTTATTTGGATTTCTTTGGAGTTGTTCCTTGTATGAGAAATTCAACAAATGGAAATAAAGAATGAAAAGGAGAAAAGGTCAAGAAGCAAAAAGGAAAAATTTATAAAAATGACCCATGAAACCCTGAGCATGTAAATAAGCCATTCAAATTTTCAAATGAAATTCATGCCTAAGAAATTTGGAAAGAAAAATGGCGAGAACAAATTTTATTTCCAAATCATGCATTGTCAGAATTTATAAAATATTTATAAAACTCAAATGGAACTGAAATTTTATTATGAAACCCTCAATGCAATATATATCTCTGGTAAAATTATTATGAATTAATATTGTCATTTAGGACTTCTCCAAATTTAAAAGCAGAAACCACGAAATTCTAGAAATTGCAATGTCAGAATTTTCATAAAATAATGGAACCATATTTTGAGCTGAAAATTTTACAGAAGCATTATGAGATCAAATAATTTATAAAAACAAAATTTCAAAAATATTAGAATTCATTTGATCTCAATCAAAAATCAAAATCCGCAACAAGAAATTAGGAACAGTTACTGTTGTCAGAATTTTATAAATTTTTCGGTAACTTACCTTTACCTCAAAATTTTACCAGGCATCAAAATATATTCAAAGACCATGTTCAAAAAGTTTGGATATTTTCTACTTCAATTTGACAGCAATAGAAATTGGAGACTAGGACCATCCGGATTGGACCATCTCTTTTGACGCCATACCTCATTTGAGCAGTGGTCCCCAGGCCCCACCTGTCATCTTCTTCACCCCTCTCGTTCTTGCGGCCGAGCGAACACTTCGAGCTAAGCGCAGCTTGACCGAAGATCGTTCAATGCATCTCCTCTTCGATCGGTCGTGTTCTCGTGTCGGCATCACCTCATCGCAAGCTTGATGCGCCGCCACGACCGTCCTCATTCTCTCTCTCGCGCCATAGCGCAGCCAACTGCCATTTTGTCGCCTCTGGTGAAGACCTTATCTGGCCGAGCCTTGCCTGAGGTGGATTCAACTGATTCTATAGCCATACATTGCACCCCAGTGTTCGCAGAGGCAGTGCTTCATTCCCCTCACCTCTCCTTCCTTCTCTTCAAGCCAAGGCGCAGGAAACCCCCCCCAAATCGCCATAGCCAGCAGCCTCTGTTGCGTGGGCGCGAGGCAAACTCCGGGTGAATCAGTACTTCTCCTTCCAATTCCTCACGCGTGGAGCATCATTGGCCCCCACTGACTTTAGCTCGAGCCTCAATTCCAGCTCTCCACGCTGCCTTGGCCAGGCCAGTCGCCCTTCTTCCCGAGTCCATTGCCGTGGGTAGAGCCCCTCGGAGTTTCTCCTTCCAGGTAAGCCCCAAGAATGGACTCCCTGTGATCTCGTGATGCTTACAAAGCCATCGATTCAATCCCTAATGCCGTTGTTTTCTCTCAGAAACTCTCGCCATTTCCGCCGCCAAGCTCTTGCTTGACGCTCTAGTGTCTCTTCCAGTAATCGACTTCATCCCGGACTCACCTCGTCGAGCTCCTTCTCCCCATGCCGTCGCCACGGAGATCATGGGAGCTGCCTTCGCCCTTGAAGCCCTAGCCATCCCCGTTCTGTCTTTGTCTTGCGGGAGCCAAGAGCTGAGGTAGAAGAGAACGAGCGAAGGCGCTTCCTCGATCAAGCGTATTTTCCTTTTTCTAGCAATTCTCGGTTGATGATAATTAATCTTTGAATATCTTTAGAAATATTAATTCAATTCCAGTAAAACAAATTTGTATAATCATCTAAAATCAAGAAGAATATAAATATGTAAAAACATTTAATTCTTGACCTGCAGAATAATTATTTATATTAAACCATGGTTATAATGCTAATATGATTTTAATGAGAAATTGTGAATAATAGTAACTGAAATGGTGAGATAAATATTAATGTGAAGCTAGGATCATAATGTATTTAAATATCCAAAAACATTAAATTCAGAGTCACAAAGCAATTATGAATTTAAGATTTGAATAAACTCAATTATGTATATTATTGCTTGCATAGAAAATATAATTCTTACAATCATAAAATAAGTTCTTGTTGTCTCTGGAATCATGATAAACCCGAAATGTAAAATCCTCTAATGATTGAACTCAATTTAACTTAATTGTTTCATAACCCTTAATGAACCCTATTATGGCCATTAATAGAAATGAGGGTATAATAGTTCATAAAATCATATAAAAATGATTATGTGTACGGGATTTCAATGAGCCGGATCATGTAGAGATATTAAATATTTGGAACTAAGTTTATGTATTGCAATGCGATCATTAATAAACCCTAGCATGATCATTAGTATGAATAGTAGCGAATATCTCATTAAACAATGAATTGATTTGTATGGATCCACGAAATCGGTAGGAGCTTGTCCATATCAAGATGCTTAGGATCAAACTTAATTTGCGTTCTTTTAATGAAAGAAAATGCTAAAAATAACAATAAGTAAATAGTTTATCTATTTCAATTAAAGCTAAAATAATGCCAAACCAACTTTATAACATTCCTAGGATTGCTACCGCTAATACCGAAAAATGAATTAAAGATCACGTATAATGTAATACGCAAACTCAATATGAAACTTGGCGATTTAAGGGTTGCAAATGTGGTCATTTAGTCTATTTCAACGATAAATAAAATAACTCATCCAAATACTAAAATCAGTAAAATCAGGTTAGTAACGTTGTACAAAGTTCATACTACCATATTCAGTAGAAAGAATCACATTCCATTAAGGTTCACATATCAATCTCATCAGATCAAAACCCTTAAGTGATTAACCTTTTGATTTACTTTTGGCGATTCGAATAATGTTAACTTTACAATGCCACTTAAGCCTTTTAAGCAATGATTATAATGTATCGGCTAAAGCCTAAAATTTATGGAATCGACTTAGGATTGTTATACAAAGTATAAATCATCTTAGTATTAAGAAATAACCATACTTCATCATGTTTTGCAAATTACTCTTAATAGCTGAACAACCTTAAGTAATCACATTACTTTAGCCGTAATATGAATGAACGATCTATAGTTGCAAATGAGAAAACACAGTAGTTAAGTTATTTTTATCACGGAACCTTCTCAAATATGATGGAAATGTCATCGATAGCCTAAATCAATAGACTCAACTTGTATAAAGCTAATTCTAAGCAAAGTCAATTAAAGATGAATAACAAATCATTGAAAGCTTGCACCTAATGATCAATCTAATCAATCTTTGCATCGTGAATTAAGTAAAATAAGATTAATAAATTCATTAAAGAGCAATCCTTGTTTCGTGTAAAGAGTTTTATTGGTTCTTTCTATCCGCTTTCCTTTGCCTTATTGAAGTTTATTGTTTCTTTGTATTTAGTTGATCGGCGTGTAGAACCCGGCGTCTCTATCTCCGTCCTCGCCGTCGTCAACCGCAATCCTCGTAAATAAATAAATGGCGATATTTAAGCAAGGCAAGCATCCTTTGACCATATTGAGCCCAGTATTTTATATTCCTTTTGTGCATCAAATTGTTTTATGCATACGTTTACTTTATGTAAATTGCTATTTTGTGGATTGGGTAGTTATACCTGTTGTCTCGTGAATCTCCTTTGATGATTATGAACATGTGAACCTTGATAACCTTAGATTAAGGTTAGGCGTTACTTAATGTCATCATGGGTATATGCGTTCATATTATTCATGCCTAGCCATGCTTTAGAATCAGCAATGTACATGATCAAATCAATAATTGTTTCCTGAAAACCTTGGAAATGGCATTGTTGGTTGCGGGTACTTTGATTAAAAACCCAAAATGAAACTATGCTTTGATGCGGGCGATTATTGGCAATAGCCGATTGTGCAATAAGGAAATGCACGTAGTGTAGGGTGAAGTGTCGCCCGTGTCACAACTAAGGACCGAACATCGTGTAGCTTGATCCAAGAAAATCCGTACAAACCACAAGGGTGAGGATGGGTTAGCCTTAGCCTATTAAATTGTTTAGACATGGCTTTGCTCATTGGTAGGCGGGAGCTAGCGGAGGCATTCCGGTACGGATTGCTTGTGAGGGGCTTCCATGCAGTTCGTATGGGTAATTGCCTGGCCGGTGCATCGGTGTACGCCTTGCCATGGACAGAGACGTGGTGTTGGGTGTGATAATGTGGATCCACGGCTTGGGTGAGTGTCTCTGTTTTCAGGGCGAGGGTTAACGTCCGGCTTGGGTAAAGCCTTGTCTAGAATTTAATGACTATGTATGATCGCTCATTCGCATACTCTTGTATGGCGATCCACGGTGACGTGGTGAGTTGATCATTCCTTGTGGGTACAGATTGTACACCTCTGCGAGTTTAAATCTAATTGATTAGCCGTGCATGCGGTCATGGGTGTCTTGGTGAACTCTGCTGACTTAAATGTTTTATTGTTTCCAAAAGGGTTTATTTTACAAGTTAGCTTACGGATGACCCAATACTATACCTGTGTGGGCAAGTATTGGAATCAATTTGTTGTGCCTTACTGTGTGGACAAAGAATCGAATATATGCCATGCGATGGCAAGGTTTGATTAAATAGCTCACGTCATGGAGGGCGGTGAGTGTTATTTATGCTTTACTTATTTGCTATCAATTAATCTGCCCTTTTAAATTCCGATTGTAAATAACTTGTTTTACAAATTCAAATTCGCTTTATGCAAATTAACTGATGTAGCCTTTCCTTTGAAATGGCACCTTGCGTATTATAGGTTTTGCTCAAGTCTTCTTTGAGTGCATAGCGTACTCACCCTTGCCTAATTATATGTAGGTGGATGAGTTAGCGAAGCTTCGGAGTTCTTTCGTCGTAGGTTGCGGGATGTTATTTGTCGTGTTCTATCTGAAGTTTATGCCTGGTCAGTTGCCTGCGGGTTTGGATGGGTAAACCACAAGGCTTGCTTCTTTTGCTGCTATATTTCTCTGAGTTGTAATATTATTTGTATAATCGTTTCCGCTTAATTATTAAAATGTATGGTTGTGATTTCCAATTGTTGTAAACATGTGAGTGCTAGCTACTGATCCAGGGAATAGCACAGTAATCACATGGAGGTTCTGTTCATCGAGCAGGGTCTCCTGATGGTAAAACTGAAACACCAATCTATCAAAGCAAGAAAAGTGGCACGCGCAGGGAATTGAATCGTATATAGCGGCGACGTCTGACACATGTCTTTGTAAGAATGTCTATCCTGCAAGGTAGATAGGCAAATAGAATAAGTATGCACGAATGCTATATAGGGGAAAAGCACAATACAAACTAATAAAGAGGCAAACTTTGTAGTAGCAGAAAGCAGACCTGGATAAGAGCATAGGTGGGTAAGCACTGGAGGAACACAGCAAACGGTAATAGGTGTCTACTACATATCTAGATAGCTGTAATAGCGAGTGTTGGCAGCAATACAGCACATTAGATAGAAGAAAGCACTTGTTGGTATACTATATTCTTTGTTTCTGTGCAGGCTGCTCCGTGCTCATCTTCAATTAGTATTTTAGACTGTTAAGTGATGTGACACGTGAAGCGCAACATATAGTGACCATGCGAGAAGACCGGGTTATAAAGTAAATCTCTACGGCCGATGTGATCGGCCTTGGCTTTTATTAATTGTCATCGCATATGATAGGGCTATAGGAAGCGCCTCGTTGCAAAGTAAAGGGCCAGCGAAGATTTTTGCATTAAGAATAATTCGGGAATCGGACCGGTGACCTATATTAGCTCGATAATAATCATCCTTCAAGCACTCGATCACGAGCCTTGTAACGATAAGGCGTGTCCGTTCGCGAGCCCTAAAGACTGATTTATATTCCTTAATAACATGATTGGAACACTGTCTTCAAAACGATCTTTGTGATGGGGAAAATTGTTGATAATAATCGAGTTCGGGAACTCGGCGGATATAAAGGCTAGCATCATCGATGTGCGCATCGATTCTAATATAGAGTCGAACTAAGATATTCTCTTGAATCACCGAGAACTTTGTCAAAAATAGCTTTATTAACAATGTCAATAATAGCATTTGTTGAATGACTATTATTGTGCTAGCGCTAAGTATTATGGCTCACAATAGTTTGTATCAAATGAAGTGTAAACAGCATTAATAATCGCATTTATGTTATCGGAAGCGGCATTAGTAGAAGGTCATCGAATTTTATCCAACTTGTGTTTGGTTCGATCGTTTCTTTAACGAAGGTAGACGACCATCTCCAATATCTAGGACCCATTGAGCAAACATAGATAGCGGTGGCGTTGAGTAGGAGGAAGTCTATCATTGTGAAGCCTCATATTAATAGACAATTTTAGTACCTCAATATGATGCCAAAGAGGTGATGCAATGAGTGAGGCATTTATAACCTCTGTTGCAGTACCGCCTTCGATAACAGGAAGTATTTGGCGAAAATCTCCGCTAAGAACCACTGTCTTACCACCAAAAGGAATATCTATCAATGCAGGTTCTTCAATAGACATAATATCACATAAAGTCCTGCTAACAGCTTCAAAACAGTGCCTGTGTGTCATTGGTGCCTCATCCCAAAGAATCAAGGAAGTCTTACGTAAAAATGAGCAAGGTGTGAACCACGAGGAATAGTACATTGGCTTCTTTCATTATCTGAAGAGGTATCTTGAAGCGGAATGGCAGTCCTACCACCGGAAGTAAAAGAGCAGCAACTCCAGAGGAGGCAATAGCAATAACTATCTTTGATTGAGCTCTTAATGTAGCTGCGATAGCATTCCAAAGAAATATTTTTCCGGTGCCACCATGGCCTGCTACAAAGAAAAAACCCGGTTTGCGGTCAACAACAGAAGCTATAATCCTATCAAATATCAGCTTTTGGTCTCTATTTAATTGAGCAGAATAGGTAGCAGCTTGAGATAACAAAACAGAAGTGTCATACGCCAGCTCTTCTGCAATAAGCCTATTGGCAGGAACAGTTCCAGCATGTGTGGATTCAATGACTATATTGTAAGAAGGAAAAGATAGACCATATTTTGAGAACGCAGTAGTAAGCTCCCCAATAAGCTGTGCTTGCAAGTAACTATTTGGTATGGAATACGCATGATTTTATGGTACAGCGTATCCTATATGCAATATCATCGACAAAAATGACGATGTCATGTCGAACAATCTTTGAGGATCGACAATGCTGCAAAATGAAAGCAACACCATGAAGAGATGCCTTAGGCGATGCGATGGCCCAAAGAATTGCCTCATCAAAAGCAAAAACCATTACGTGTCATCACCGACCAATCCACGAAATTTACACGGCTTTGAAAGTAGGATAACATACACCTTGGAACGTGCGTATATCTTCATAAGTCTGTGCACCAGAAACAATCATTAAAAGCATCCTAAGATAGAACAATTCACCAGTGCCTGGATGAACATTATATATGCGGCCAATTTTGCTAGATTGACGTTTTCTTTTTTTCCATTTTTTTCTACTGGTATCCTAGCTCCATGTAGCTGCGAAGCGACAGTATGTGGTAGACCTAGCCTCAACAAAATCACGGTTAGCAGTAAACCATTCGGTCAATGTAGTCTTACTTGTTTGTTGATCTGCGATAACATCTTGTAAATGTGAACTCTCACTATATATGATTCTATTCATACGGGCATGTGCACGAGAGGCGCCGACGAAGGTGATCGACCATGTATTTCAAAAGCCGAACAAGCGTAAATAGCCTCACAAGAAGATAAGTATCTATAAATAAACAAGCGTATATGTCAGATAAAATTAATAGGAAAGTAATGAAGGCAAAGTAAATGTAAAGCGTAAATGTGATGAACTGTGAAGAATGGTATAGCTACATCTGGTAAGCAATGAAGGAAAAGTAAATCTAAAGCATAAATGTAATGCCTTTGCGAAGAACGATATACACATCTTATGTATTCAGCAATTTCATCAATCTGATTGTTATCACCGTATTTGGATCTGAGGGTTCCTTGCGATGTATGAAAAGTTGCTCTTGCTTTGTCTTGTCCTTTAGTGAGATACTTAAATAAATATTTAACAAGATTTGTCTTATTGCACCATTCCACATTTATGTGCGCCTGATATTTTTTTAGAAGCCTCATATTATACGGTACAACCGAGCGGTTATCTAATCTGATGCCGCTCTTTAACACGAACCGGCCATCATCGCGCCGACGATATATTGGAAATCCGGATTCATCGATAGTAGTATGTGAGCTAAAAGACTTAGGGTACCGCTTTGAACCGAGCCGCTTTTTCATACACGACGCAGGGATTAAGATCGCCACATGGACCGTGCATCATAAATTCTTCAACAAGAGCATAGCCAAGTGGATCGGTTGATGGATCGGTATCTCGGCAGACACCAAGCTATCTATAAATTCAGGTGATGGCTGGCTTTGTAAACGACGCATGACCATGTAAGTGTGTGAACATGAGGAAGACCCTCTTACGAATTCAGCAAGTATCTGAAGCAGTATAGTAAAATCAAGTTAGCACATAATAAAGAAACAATAATTGACGTGGACAAAGAACTACGACACACGAAGAATATAAGCTAAATTGACGTAGAGAAAGAACTATGGTACAGTAAGGATATAAGCAAAGGACTGACCTGCACAGACAGGGCCGAAACTATAACCAGTTTTTACATCGGATATATACTCATTAAGCTTCATGTGGAAAACTTCGGTGACAATATCCAGGCGCTCGAGAATAGGTGCATGCAGGGTTCAAATCTGAGTCGTCGGCAATTTAAGCCACTTAGAGTTACATGTAAAAGTATGAAAGATATCCGGAGGGCCATATTCTCGGCAGATAGCCATGGCATCTTGGTAATTCAACACGTAGTATCGTCTACTACCGATAAAAGCTAGCGAGAAAGCAAAACTCTCACACCAATATTTCTTTAAATGCGGCGTCTGTGACCATTCGCATCGAAATACCTTGATATGTGCCGGAGCGAAGGTGATCTTGATTAAAGAAATGGAATGAAAGACGGTTTGCTTCAACACATGAAATAACGATTAACTTATGGCCCAAGTTAGAAAGACAACCACAACATATATAGGGATTTGGTTCATTTCTTCGGTAATGGCATTACGTATGATAAAAGCTGTAACATTGACACTCTATCTCTAGCAAAATGAGCAGCATGATCGGTTTCTTTATATTTAATACCTATGTGATAGCCTTTCTGACCATATGGAAATAATAACGGATACTGAAGAGACATCAGAGTAGGATTGAGCGGTGAGATCTGCTTTAGATCACCATCATGGGTTTGAACTACCACATCAAACTTATTGCTTTCTTCAGATAAGTCACCGACTAACAAAGCAGCTAATTCTGGTACAGCTGGCAAAGAATAGCGGTCATCATGAGTATCCAGATGAGCCAATAAGGCGAATACACACTTGAATTATGTGGGAAAACAAGCGATCACGAGCCATTACGAACTTCTTTACCAATACATTGTGATGATCAAGCATATCAATGAGACTACGCAACAATAGTGGGATTTATTTCATTAGAAATAGTTTCTTACAGTAGGTAAAGCGATCGATCTATTGTGAATTTCATTGTCGGTGTCATATACATATAAGCGAGCATATTTAGGTCTTTCACGAGGGAGGCAGACAGCGATCCTATCCGATGATGAACAACACCATTAATCACGGAAAACATAAGGACTGTCTGGTGTTTATGCTACTATCAACATCGGCGCCCAAAAAGTGAATGCAAATAATGAATTGTAGTGTATCGATCGGTAGCATAAACTCATTCGATCGAGGCACGCCACGGAACCAACAAGGTGGCTAAGCGGGGCTAGAAAATCGATGGCGTGGGCGAGACCCTACCATCTGCGGCAACATACATTGTAAACAATTAAATCATTGTAGAAGAACTCCTAGATGGAGACCTTTCTTGGAACCAAAAAACAGCATTACACTTGGAACACTCATAATCTGGACTACCGTAATAAGATCGATTACCATAAGTAGCTGTAGAAGCATAAATAAAGGAAACATAAACACAAAGCAAAACAAAAGAGATAAATCGATAGAACTAACTTTTCGTACATCAAAGATAGAAGGTGAGTGAATAGGGAAGCGGAAAAGCAAACCTTTCAAGTAAGAAACGTAGTCTCTCGTGAGAGGAAAAGGGTTATTGGCTGAAACGAACATGGCGCTTGTCGACAACACACGCAAGAAAAAGAAATCGATCGGTAAGCACGGAAAAGCGACATCGTCGCGACAACCTTAGCAATGCGACACCGGGTCTAGAGGAAAATCTAAGCATAAAGCGAGCGAACAAACACTGTCTGGCGTAGCGCCGACGCAGATTAGATAATCTTCTCCGCTTCTGTTCTCACTGCGTCCTTAGAAGCGGCGATAGATAAGGACTATCTTACGTGCAAAAAAACCTAATAATCGAAAAGCAGGGAAAGCATTAAGCCAAGCGAGGGG
Organism: Guadua angustifolia; assembly: GCA_036346375.1. Lineage (NCBI taxonomy): Eukaryota > Viridiplantae > Streptophyta > Magnoliopsida > Poales > Poaceae > Guadua > Guadua angustifolia. The sequence goes on from CM070517.1 coordinate 14,462,241, forward strand.
CAAAAAAAGGTAACAAAGGAAAAAAGTAACCATGAGGGCGCCTAAGTGGAAGCAATGGTTGCCGTTCTACGAAGGTAATACGGTGAGCGACAAAAGCGAAACACCACATGCTAAAAGAACATAAAGGGTAGGCGCTTAGAGAAAGCAACAAAGCGGCTAACACGGTAGCGGTAGTAAAAGCGAGCAAAAACGTAAAGCGAAACCATATACGGATGGCGGGGATTGCGCATGCACAAGCAGTGAACAGCGGAAGCAGGAGAAAGGCGGAGGCGGGGCGGACGATTGCTCATCAAACCTGGCGGTATGCACCAAGCGTGGGTGAGCAGAGAGGTAGGAGGTAGCGAAGCGGCAGAACCAATAGGCGTAGTAATAGGCGCTTTCGGCAAGAATGGATCGGCCGAGATTGCAAAGAAGAGGAAGAATCCATAGCGAGCGGTGTGGGAAAAGCAAAAGGTGCGAAGCAGGAACAAAATCACATCGCATTTCATCTGCTGTTTTTGGGGAAAAAGCAAACGACCAAAAAGGTAGAAGCGGACGGACCGAACTAATTTAACCAGCGAGGCGAGCAATGAAAAAAGAAAATCACGAACAATCGAAGATCGAGCGCGAGGGTATCACGCGTGGCGACAAGAGGATAAAGCGGAGAAAAACAAAGCGGCGAAGGCACGAAATTGGCTATTCGCGAGACACTGGCGAAATGCGGAATGGCGAAGCGAAGCCAATCTTAAACATCGGGACGAGCCAGCGCAACACATAGCGCGGAAGAAACAAGCGGCAGCGAGGAGCCGAAGGCGGCGCTTAGTGGCCGACATCGGGAAGCAGCAAGCGAGCGAGCGGATTTTTTGGCGGGGCGTGGCGCTAGAGCAGTTTTTTGCTAGGACGTGACGTGGCACGCGGCATAGCTCGGGAAATCTCCCAACTTTAGGAAAGGTATGATGAGAAATTTGAACTAAATAAAGAGTTGTAAGAATTGATGTTACGTAGGTTTTATAGTAAAATAGTAATAGCATGGGAGTTTCTTATTTAATGAATGCATATGAGTTTCTTCCAAAAAAGTTATAGATATCCATTTAAAAGAATATTTTGTAATAGGCCTATGATGGTTGTGGTTAGAGTAATCCCATGCGCTCTAGTATTGGAAATTTGGAATGGCCTCTTTGAAAAAACGGGGAACACAAGACTGTGTGGCACTGATAGGAGGAAGGGCTCTGACACGCGAGATCCGACGGCTCTCGCTAACAGGACCTAAACATAATTAAGAAGCTAATTACGGAGAGCACAAGCGTTTTTGCGCTAAAAGATGGCGTGTGATGGTTGTGGTTAGAGGAATCCCACGCGCTGTAATATCGGTGTGCATTATGTCCTGAAGGTAAAGAGCTATAACAGTATCAGTAGGAGTACATACTCTCACAATGAAATCATATATATATATTGTAACATCCCAAAATTTGGGTTTTCAAAATTTTATATTTAAATTAGCTTTCCAAAAATTTTACATCAATATTATTTGATTAAAGAAACTTAAATTAGAAGTTTCTAAATCTAAAACAATTTAATGTGCCTTCGGTGTGCATCAAGTAATTTAAAATTTAGTTTTTACAGTGTTCTTTGTATCTCAGGGAATTTTCCAAATTTGAGATTTGCTAAAAACTAATTAAAATTATTAATTTAAACATTTGGATGTTAATTGGATTTTTATTGAATTTTTAATTTGAATTATTAATTGTTCGAGCAATTCTATATCCAAATTCTAATTCAAACCTTTCCTTTGAAATTCCATTTAAATTCAAAATTTATATTTTTCTCGGTGTTCTAATTAACCTGGCATCCATATCCTTTCGAAATTAGAGTTCAATCCTTTTCCGTCCGCAAAGCCAAAAATTTCAAATTTCGGTCCTTATTCGAAATTTCACCCGAGTTCCAAAATACTCCAAAAATCTCAAAACCCATTGCATTAGGTTACAAATATTCTATATTATTTTTGGGAATTGTTCCAAGATTTATAGAATCTCTTTGGTATTTTATCTCTCGCGCTTCCACCAAATCTATTATTTTCGTCCTGAAATTATCTAAATTCCAAAATTCATCCAAAATCGGTGAAACCAATTTTATTGGGTTCCATTTTATTCTTTAGGATTTTTAGGATCTTTTTTGGTATTTTTGGAACTTGTTATCTATTTTATATCGCGCGCTTTTGATTTAGCACTATTCATTGTCTTCAACCTCCGACCATCCCATGAACAAAGTTACCTATGTCTAAGCCTCATATTCAAATGCTCATATCTTTTACAATTCTCAACGAAATCAAGTGAGGTTAGTTGCAAAACGACCGTGTCATCAAGGACTTCAATTTCCCTACAATTACTCTTGCAGATATCAAGTGAAACGGTCGCTGTAATCAATTCTTTGCCGTTTCTTGTTTAAGCCATAACTCTTCCGTTTCTCCTTCCCTCAATGTGTGTGACCACCCAAAATGTACGTCTCAATCTCCCCAACACGGTGCTCACCCTTTCCCTCCATTTCCAGAACAGTTGCCCTTCTAAACCGAAGTCTTTTCATCTCTCGGGCGCCCCTCTCGTCGGCCGGTTTTGGCATCGTTCCTCGCCGGTTGTGTGAGTTTTTCTAAAATCCAAATGCATCATCTCGTGCCAAATAGTCATATCTGTCTCTCCTCCAAATTTGATGCAGTTTCATCCGCGGAATCAAAAGTTATGGCTGTTCCAATCTCAAATCTTGTTTCTGCCCATTCTCCTTTGTTTTTGCGAGTTTGACTGTGAAATTTTTACTGTAGACTCCTATTGATGTCCTCTACGTGGTGCTCATCCTAACTCAAGGTTTTGCCTGCGGGATTTGTTCAGAAAAATCAATCTTCCCCTATCAGACTGCGTTCCAACGCAGAAAACTTCATCGCACGTTCCCCGTTGATCCAGAAGGTAAAACTCAGATCCGTTCATGTCATATTGTGCCAAATGATCCCAGATAGCTCTCTATAAAATTTGGTTAGGTTTGATCTATTATTTTAATAGTTATGACCGTTTGATCTATTAGCTCCGGGAGCCGTTCATCGGCAGTTTGGGATCAATCCGGTGGGTCGCCGCCAAATCCGCCTATACTGTTGAATTCTTCTCATCACGTTCTACGCGATGGACACTTCCCCTTTGCTGTTGCATTTACCAAAATATTTTTTATTCGTCGGCCGTCGCCTTTTGCCGCCGCCGCGTGCCGTCTTTTGCCGCCACCCAATTTAGTTCACTTCGGCCGTGTTGTCCTATCCGGTGGGTCGTCATTCACTGTTTTGCCCATCGGCGAAGTTCATTTGATCTCCGGTTGCCGTCAAAGCCATGTTCTAGAATCTACCCGTCGTCTTTTGGCCTAATCCTTTGTATCGGTGCGCGTTTCGGTTCGCCATCCTTGGTAACCTCTAATCGCAGAGCTAACCCTACCATCCTACCCTATGCCAAGTGTATCCATTCTTGAATCGTTTCGCTCAAACCCGGACTTAATTTTTGATCCAATTTGTCGTTGCGTCACGACATGTGTACCCCACAGATCGCAAATCAGACATGAGCCATGTCATGACCTCACTGCCCTATCATTGTACCGATGGTCGCTATCTTGTAATCTCATAAGTGTTTTGTTAACGCTTCATATTCATCGTTAACGTTCCACCGTTAACGCTCGCCGTTAACGTTCGCCGTTAACGTTCCACCGTTAACGCTTTGCTCTCATCGTATCGCTGTCATCGTATGGGTGCATGCAAGTGGAAGCCTTAATGTGATGTCCTTACCTTTTCTATCGCCTTATTATGATCTAGCCCATCACGTTGAGTTCAGCCTCGTATTCCTGTCATCACCGTCTCGTCGTCGTCGACTCCCATCCCCGATGTAAGACTAACCTCCAGATCGAACCGTAGTGGATGTCGATCCCATCCGTACTTGTCTTATCCTTGAAAATCTAACCTGTCATTAACCTAGAATTTATTCATGGTCTTGGTCGATAGACCATTAGCCACATGTCATATTCTTGTGACATACCTAGTCTATCAGTCTATCTTCCTTTTGGTTGACTGTGCCGTTCAATCAGCAAAAGTCAACCTCGAGCATCTGCTTAGTTCATGGCGAACTAACGTAACTTTGTGGACCCGGTCTATAGATCGAGAGTCCATATGACACCGTTTAACCAATCAAGATAATAATTTCGGAAGAAATATTCTTCGGAATATTATTCCTTCTTTCTCAGTTATTAATCTTTCTCTTCGGTGTATTTTCCGAAAGCTGTTCTCTTTTGTCTAATTATCGACCTAATCCATTCAAGTTCCTAATTTCATCTAAGCCATTGTGCCCAATGCTATACGTTCTTAATTTAGAGTTTACTTGATTTGCTTTTTGAGTTTTGTTGTATTTATGCTTGTTTATCGTTAGACGCGCTGTTGGAAGTCGCTCGAAGGAGCTGAGGATCAAGCAAGCGGAGATTGAAGATCGAGGATCAAGGATCGAAGATAAAGAGTAAAGAATAATAAAAATTGCAAGGGCCAGGCAAGTTATGCATTGATCATGTTGAACCTACTTTCGAAAATTATATTGATTCAAATTATTGCATGCTAATTTAATAGAATTGGTTTTGAATAAATTTTGGGATTAGTTAAAAGCTTAGTTGTTGTATGCCACCTTGTCGATAATTGTAGGCCATGAATCCTTTGTCACCCTAGGTTGTGGATTAATAGTTGGACATTAATAATTTGCCAACATGGGTTAATTAGACCATATGTAGTGTGCTTAGCCCTGCCACGAGATTGGTCATGATTTTGGAAAATTAAAGTTAATATTGACTTAATGAGATATGGAACGTGTTTTTGAGAATGTGACATGTGTTGTTGAGTTGATGATGGCACGTGGTGCATGCTAAAGAACTGGGGTGGGAAAATAATTTAGATCGGAGCAAGTGGCTAGAGTAAGTGTGACTGGGTGGGCCCGAGGGGCGGAGGGGTTTGTGCAAGTCTTGCTCTGATCATCCCTAAGGACTTCACCTTGCGAGCCTTTGACCTGAGTCATTCATACAACCACAAGTTCCAGAATGGGACGAACCTAGCTGAGTAAATTGTGAAATCTATTCTTCGGTACTGTCGTGGTGGAGTGAGTCTCGGGTGTACGGGTGGTAAAACTCACAAGCGCAAGAGGGGTGCCCTGTTATGGAGGTGTATCCCTTCAGTGTTGAAACCTTAGCGGGCATTACTAGGGCCCCGTTTGGCAACTTGGAACTGGACTGTTTCTCCTAGAATCTGAAATAAATCCAACCAAACGGAATAGGACTCGGAACGTTTCAAAGCGAATCGTTTCTGATTTTTACACGTCGTGGTCGAATCGGCTAGCAACCTGTTCCTCCGTGATTCTTATTTTACCTGAAACGTTTCTACCAAGAATCCGGAACCGTTTCTGTTTCTACTAGAATCTGGAACCGTACCAAACGGGGCCTAGGTTTAGACGGATCTTTGGAAAGGCTTTGTTATGATCGCTCATTCGCATACTCTTGTATGGCGATTCATGGTTGACGTGGTGAGTTGATTATATCTTATGGGTAAAGTGTATAACCTCTGTAGAGTGTAAAAACTATTCGAATAGCCGTGTTTACGGTATTGAGCATTGCTCGGGGATTACAGTCAAGGGTTAGATTTTGATAAAAATAAGGTTGGGAATGTGGACAATGTGATATGGAAATTCGTTAAGGATGAGAAATGCTTTACTTGAGAATGATTGCGAAATTATTATTGGTATTACTTATTTTACTGCTTTTCAATCTACTATGATTATTTGTAAATGCTGCTTTAATGCAAAAGTACCATTCAGCCATACCTTTGGAATAAGCCATGCATGTAGTAATAGAACTGCATTCTGTGCATGACTTGTTGAGTACGGTTGTGTACTCACCCTTGCTATAACAAAACATTACCAGTTGAGGAGAAGTCTGTCTTCGAAGGAGGAGAGGTTCTGCAAGAAGGCGAATATTTAGGAGTTGAACCTTGACAGATGCCTGTGGTATCTTGATGGGATTCACCGACGTTCTTCGTTCCGCTGCTGTTCGTTTTACTCTGAGTTGAAGCCATGTAGGCTTCACAATTGTAAGTTGACCTTAAGGTTGTTCAACATGTTATATTAAAAGATGAATTCTTTATTTATTATTCCGTTGTGTATGATTGTGATATTCATTTTTGTTAACGTGGGCGCTAGCTCTTGATCATGGGACTAGTCTTTGAAAACAGAGAGTTTCAGATTGCAATTGGGTCCATATATATATATATATATATATATATATATATATATATATATATATATATATATAGGAGGCAATCCTGCACACAGGTTTTTCATATACATCTTGCACACCAACTAACAAAAGTCATGAAAATTTCGAAAAATTATAGATGTACTTCATAGATCACTCTACCTATGTATAAAATTGTAGGTTCAAATTCATTATATATCAAGAGTTACAAAAGGAAAAAATTCTGACAAGTTTAAATAGTTTAAACTTGTCAAAATTTTCTCCTTTTTCTAACTCTCAATATATAATGAATTTGATCTTGAAACTTTATACATAGGTAAAGTAATCTATGAAGTACACCTACAATTTGTTTCATAATTTTCATAACTTTCATAGTTAGTAAGTACACTAAATACACAGATATGCACTATATATATATATATATATACATATATATATACATATATATATATATATATATACATATATATATATATACATATACATATATATATATATGTATATATATATATATATATGTATATATATATATATGTATATATGTATATGTATATATGTATATATGTATGTGTGTGTGTGTATATATGCAATATATCCAGTGTAAACCTTTCTCATCGTGTAAACTCCGTTAAGCCCATGGGTAGAAGTTTTAAAAATTCTTAAAAAAATTACCGTACGTATAGGAGGTGAGTTTCTATAATCCTGTAAAATTTAAAGGCCAAACTTAGTCGTAGTTGAAAGATATAAAAAAAGATAAACAGTGAAATGAATAATAATACTAAACACTGAAAAATCACTATTTATGTCAAATTTGTCTTTTTCATATATTTCAAATGCAATTGAGTTTGGTCTTTAAGTTTTAGAGGATTGTAGAAACTTACCTCTCGAACATATAGTAATTTTTTAGAACTTTTTATAACTTTTGAACGTGGATTTCACGGAGTTAAATGGTAAGAGGGCTTTACACAAGATATCTCTCTCTCTCTCTATATATATATAGGTATTGGTATTATTATTGCAATTACAATTTCGAATCAAACACTATTGAATTCAATTTTTAGAATTTTCGATATTTGCTAGGGATAATAAAAACCCATTATAAATTGGCCCCACACAAGTCCGAAACAAATAAAACGCCTTTCCTCTCGCATTTTAACAGCTAGAAGTGTACGGTTAGCAGAAGAATCATCCTCCTTTCTCTACACGTTTCCGTTGCATTCCTCTTTATTTCCTCTTCATGGCCAAACCCAATCTCCACCAAACTCCAGCAAATTATTATCTATCTACCACCTCCTAACAAGAAAGAATATATAGCAACCAAGAAATCAAAAATGGAGAAGGAAAAGATTGCTGTAGAGAACTAGAAGCATTTCTAATCTGTTCCTCCCTTCTGGATCTGTCTTCTGGGTTTTGTTATCGGCATTCAATTTTTTGGACGATTTCTTGGCATGGGCAGCTGGTGTCCTGCGGACACAGAACATCCTCTGGTTGTTCCTGTCGCCATAATTGTTCGTTCGTCTTGCAGACATGTTTTCTAGATATTTTTTCCTGCGCAATGATTTTTTTTCCTTCGCAGATTTGTTCACCTTTGCGTCGGTTCTTGAATGAATTCTTAGCGTATGATGCTGCCTTCCGGATTTTGATTGAAAGCATGTTGTTTTTATGTGGTTCGATTTGCCTGTGTATTATCTTTCCCAATCTTCATTTTGAATGGAGTTACCCATGGACTGTCCTTGTTCTTTGCCTATTTCCTGTGGGAACTGACAATGTTTCTTGATGGATTTTTGCTTACACATGATTCTGGAGTACAATTTGGATTGCAGATGGATCCTTTTGAAGGCAAACTCCCATTGTCAAGAGGCAATCTTGGGCATGTTGCCATCTGGATTGAATATGGGATTAGATGAGTACTGGCTTTCTGTAACCAAGGCCCTTCTTCTTATTGATAGATCTTCTGCAATCTTGTGTGGTATCTTTATGGATTTTTTTTAAAGATGGTTAGGGCAGATTTTTTGTTTCAATCTTCGGTGGTTTTATGGACTGCATCTACCCTTCTTAGTGTCTGCTTCCCGAATTTTTCCTAGTGAGTTGGCTATTCAGATTTGATTTTTTTTTCTTCTTTAACGAGCATCTTGCATTGATTTATTAGGATTTTGGGCCAATTTTTTGATAGGAGGAAAAGAGTCTCGTGCCCTCGTGGATTCCAGATTTTTCACACCAAATTTTACGCATCTGGTACAGATGAGGATGAATAAATTCTTTGATTATTCACTATTGTCTGATCTTTTGTCAGTCTAATCCCATTTATTTCCATCATAAATCTTAGGAATATGGACTGGTATATGTAATAAAATAGACTTTGTTTCGCTTTGGGCTATTGGAAATCATCGAACTTCAGTCGCTGGTTCTTTTGTTCACTTCTGTCCATGGATATGTCGAGATATTTTTCATCCAATTCTTGCGTGGGAAAGAAACTTAATAAATCTTTGAGATAAGCATCCACTGGTTTTTCTAAAGGAGCATGCTTCGGTGGTTTCTGTTACCCATAGTCCAGAATTCTATTATCGTTAGTTGCTAATTTTCTTGCCCAACTTTCATAACATCATGAGACGTAGGCTTGATTTTGTAGTTTGAATTTCCTTTTGCAATACAACTTTCTTGCTCAAGTCACTTGGATAGTTTTTGGTGGAGAGTCTGCTGGTCTTCAATTAGCAGTATTGCTTCAGGTAATTCTTCTTTTTTTCTGTTCCCACTCTATGATATTTCTGATACATGTTCCAAATTTTAAGAAATTTTTGGATGACAGTTAGGCAGTCACTTTTTTTTTTTTTTGGAAAAGTCCATCTTTAGCCCCTCAACTCTTCATGCCGTTTAATTTTCTTCGCTTAAGTTTCAGGCTGGGAAACGCAGTTTCAGCGTTGATCGTGTTGACCCATGTACTGGATCTGGCGGGTGTGGTAAATAAGCGAATTTACCCGAGGTGGCATCCTATAGGCAAATTCTACCAACATGACAAACCAGTCTACAAAATGATCAGCAAAATAATGTGACCCACATGCTATTAAGATACCACCTAGGACAAATTCACCTATTTACAAAACCAGCTGGACCCCATGTGGGTCAACGTTGGTTAAAACTGTTGTTTCTGGGATCAAAATTAAACGGTATTGAGAGATGGGGGACGTTTTTTACCCAGTATCACACTTGACGAAAATTAAATCTCAGAAAGAGTTGAGGGACTAAAGATGGACTTTTCCCTTTCTTTTTCGTAAAGGAGCCTTCCTTGTTCTTAGTTATAGGCTCTGATCAATTTCCCCAAATTACAATGTTGTCTTGTGCCAAGAACTAGAAGGTTGCTGAATTGTTTCGTTTCTTGTATATTATACAACTTTTGTGCCTTTGTTGGTTCATATGGTACTTGGGTGCTGGGGGAATAATCATTGAGTTTAGCATGCTGAAGAACATGATGAAGTTTATGTTATGCATTATTCTTGTTTTTTTTATTAGCCTGTGATGATGTCCTAATTCAAACTAGGTTGCTTTAGAATGGTGATTGTTCTTTGTGTAAAATATGGCCAATTCAGTTTTGTCTAGCGACAAACTTTGTCCATTGTTACCAAAAATTGATTTATTTGCTTCTAAAAAATTATTTATTTAGGACATTGGTAACAACGCTTTGTCGTGAAAACATGTTTCTTTTGGTGGTTTTACAAATAGGTACTGGTACACAGTTAGCACCTAGTTTTCTTCCTATGTAAATATACTTTTTTGTGGAAGTGTTATTCTGTAATTTAAGCTTTGCAGTTTTTTTTCTTTGCATCTTGCTTAGCATTGACTGCCTATTTTTTCAGCGCTCTTTAATTTCCTTATCTGTGCCCTATCTAGTGTTATCTCTGTATGTAGTATTTTTCTCTTTAATTATGTCAGTAACTCAGAATTATATTTGATGGTTCATGTTCAGATATATCTTAATTTTTCTCCAAAAATTTTGTCTCTCCTAGTGTAAGTTATATAAATTTCAATCTCATACTCTGCTTCATGGCTTCATGGCCTTAATTAAAGTTTCCTTGGTTTTGCTTTTCAGATGGGATATATTTCATATCCTAATTTGGCCCTCCTGTGCAACTCTTCCTGGTAATTTCTTATGCAAGTTGTTTAGAACGTACTTTGTTTCACTTGTTGCCATGCATTTATACTCTTTACAAATTTATTTTGTGCTGAAGAAAACATATATCGTTACTCACATGGGACAATTCCTTTGTCATTGGAGAAGACTTGGAATAGTTTATTTATATGTTCAAACTAATAGATTTACCAAAATTTAGAATTTTGCTGAATAGAAAACAACATTAAAATCAGGGCTATTCTATTTGATCAAGGGAATTGGTTCTTACTGCCCTCAGTTTATTGTTTTATTTCATTGTAGTATTTTTTATCTGGCATAGTAGTGTTAGAATTTTTTTACATAATCCTTTTTTGAAAAAAATAATTTATTAATAACCCTTGCCAACTTTGTTTTCAAATCTGATCCTTTTGGCCACACAAAAGCCTGTGACGTGGCAAATAGCTATTGCCACACTAGGGAACTTGGCATGGCTGGGTGGTGTGCCACGTAGCACACGAGTCTACGGTGGTCCACTCATCAATAAAGCTATGAGCAATGAGTTGCGTCAACATGCCATGAATTTATATGATAAGGAAGTGCAAACAGCATTAAAGGATATAAGTAAACGTATAGAGGGACAGCACAGGGTCTTCAACCTTGATGTGGCTTGCTACTGCTTGTTGTGCTGTCCCAACAGGTATAGCTGTCGACATGTCAGCTTAGAGCTCAAGAAGTGAATTGTTTTCATTTGCCATTGCCAAGGAAACGGACTTTGCACAAATATTGCTCAGTGCTCACTACAGAACATACACTCGATCGATACGTCCATTTGTAGTTTTGCAGTGCAGTGCAAGAATCAATCTCGGGTGGCACAAATCAACCCTTGCCATGGCCATGCACTGGCTCTGGGCACGTACACCAGTCGTCGTCGTATGTAGGTGCTGGAGCGGTGTGACTAGGGGAAGCTTTGGTCCTAGGCACAGGCGCTGCGGTGAAGGATGGGTAGCTGAAGGTGACGCCTACCGGGACGTGGCCAGCACAGACGGAGAGGCTCCGTACGTAAAGGTTGCGTCTGCCAGAACCAGCTCACCAGCTTGCTGCTATCCCCGCTAATTAATCACTTGCACATGAATGACATCTTAAATTCAATTTTTATTAGCCACAATGTGTACAACGTCAGCAGTGTATTGTCTTCTTTCCTTTTCCCCTTTAAGAACCAACAGTGTGCTCTCTTTTGTAACAACCAATAGTTTTGTTGATGAGTACACAATCAACTAGAAGCAGTGAAACAAAACTTTTACTGGATACTAGACATGCGGGCACACCCTGCTACTCTATGATGAGTTAATAGTTTTTAGGAAAAAGTCCATCCGTAATCCCTCAACTATGCAGTTGTCTAGTTTCCGTCCCTAAAGTGCAAAACTGGGTGAAACCCGTCTGTCAACTAGCAATACCAGTTAAAGTATACCCCTCCGCCCCCTCAATCGTGAGTTTGACCCACCGTGTGTCCACGTCGGATCCGAGCTGGCCCATATGTCAAGGACTAACTAGTACAGTCCGTGTGCCATAGAGAGGGAGAGGATGAGAGACAGAAAGTTCTTCGTCTCCTTCCTAAAGATTGTGATGGAAACAAAGGAAGCAACAGACATTTGGGCAGTGATCACCATTCGCCAGCGATGAGGGAGGTGGTAGATAGGGTGATCAGGACCGCAACGTCCCGTTTTTGTACTTGTCGGTCACCACTGAGGTCCCGCTCGCCGGCATCGAGCTTGGCAGAGCATATCCATGATGTCGCTCCCCTGTTTCAAGTTGAATAAGATCCGACTCGGCTAGCCACGTGAGTCAAAGTGACCAAAACTGACGTTTCCCAATCGCAGGGACTTAAGTTACATGGTATTGCCAGCTGGGGGACTGGTTTTACCCAATTTTACACTTCAGGGATGAAAATTAGATGAAGAGTTGAGGGACCGCGGATGAATTTTTTGCTAGTTTTTATCCTTCAGAAATGAGATGTTTGCACAGATGCACTCGAACGCAAATAGCTGTGATTGTTATGCTAGCACCTTGTTTTTAAGCATCATAGTCAAAAGGTGCACACACAAAACACACACACTTGTTGTAGTCACATGCTGTAACTATCTTTTGGCCATATCATATTGCTCCACCTATGGTTTGCCTTGTCATTCCTCTTTACTACAATACGGACTGTGATCTTGTGCTAAATTTCAGTTTTGCATATCATTGCAAACAGTAATCCACCATATATTTGAAAGCCATATGATGTCATATTTGACACGAATCATGTTGGTTGCTTAGAATCAAGAAATAGCACCTCATTGCAATTAAATATCATGTGAAACTTAGCCAGTTCTATACATATTTATTTCCTTTGACAAACTCTTATATACTATATAGCTTGTCGTGACACAGAAACGAAAAGAAATTTGTTTAAATTGGTTCTATCTTCTTGGCTCTTATGTTTATCATAGGAAGAAGTCCATTTTCAACCCTGAACTATTGCCCGAGTCCAGAAAACAACCTCCCAACTTCAAAACCATACGTTTTGCATCATTGAACTATCAAAACCATTAACTTTTTGCCCCCTGGGCTACCTATGAGTGGTTTCCACCGTGTTGGCTGACGCGGCATCCCAGTAGGCAAGCTTATGTTGAGGAACAGAGTATAACGAGTGGACCCAGTTTTAAATATACTATTTACTTTTAAATTTGTTCTTGCTAATTAGGATGCCATGTTAACATATGCTTGTCTTTTGAGATGCCACATCAGCCAAAAGGAGTGATGTAGCGGCCATCGTGAAAACAGCCTAGGAGTGAAAAGTGAATGGTTTTGATAGTTTGAGATGTAAAGTGGACGGTTTTGAAGTTGAAGGTTGTTTTTTTGGACTCTGTCAATAGTTCAAAGTTGAAAAAAGGACTTTTTCCTTTATTGTACGAAACAGTGGGTATTAATCTTTGTGTTGTGACTGTCAGAATCTCCTGCATTAGTTTTTCATTTACTGATTAAAAAGAGGTCCGCTTAATAATCTTTCAGTTCCTGCACACTCCATGATAGCTTTGAATTTATTTTAATCTTGTGGCTGGAAAATTCCCTTTGCATCTAGACAGACCAATACAATAATTTTGAAGAAACATACAATTTTGTTCATGAAAATCGAAAAGGATTAATAGCGGTTCACTGAAAAGCCTAACAACCTATTGGTTTACTTGCAGTTGGTCGTACCAGTCTGCAAGCTCAGACGAGGTCAGTGTTTGGATTGGAATACGACAATCTATATGAACTTTAAACAGAAGTCTGCTGTCTGGAGAGCTAGACACAGACTCTAGGCTTCAAATCGTGTGTTTGCTGGTGATATGGCTGTAGCCTTCATTGTTGCTATAGGTATTCTGCTCTTTGTCTCTGCTTTTCTCCTCTCTACTGTTATGTACATTGATTATTTTATCAGGAGCATTCGGTTTTAGAGAGGCCAGATGCGTACCATTGCTCATTTAGCTTCAGTTCTTTGCTTCATATCTGGCTTCCAAATATCCAGTTATTTCAAATAAAAAATGTAACCTAGGAGTATATCTTAAATCATATTTTTGTTCTCTATTTATCTGTAAGTTCGATCCTAATTTCCGTAAAGTAGAAACCTCTTGTAGTATTTTATAGACTAGCAACTTGAGCAGCATGGTCTATATGATTCATCGTCAGGTAACTTTCAAAAAGACACATGGTTTTTAATAGGAGTTTTCCAGTGTTTTCATATGACAATGAAATCACGTAGTTGCAGAAAATTGCATTATTATGTCCAGCATTCCCATTGAAATCTGTAAAGATTTACTGCCTAGCAATTATGTAAAGTTTGCTCCGTCTGTGCACAACACCGATTCGGTTCTTTGTCAGTAGCCATTCATGTGTTAGATGTGCCTTAGGAATGATCAAGTTGATTCCTTGCTTGAACCATGCTTCGTATATAGTAAAATGTATTGTTTTTGTCTAGTAAATGGACCGGATCATGTAGGGTTTTACTATAGATTCCGATATGATTGGGTACGTGAATCCATTACCAATGCAGAACCCTTGGCAATTTTCCTGTGGTTAAGAGCTACAGTTCGTAATGGAAAAAAAACTGATAATGGAGTTTAAGCAAATCAAAATGTGTTCTTACAATTTATGCAAAAGCTGGACTATTTCCTATTGTTCAATACGCATGTAAGACGTGTTTGTTTAGAAAAGCCCAAAAAAGCATGACAAATTAGCTCCACATCTAGAAACTCTACAACATGGTCGCTGAATTGCAGTTCTACAAAAAGGATTATTTTTCTCCAAACAAAATATAGTTGAACCTAGAGCTAAATTTAGAATAAATATCAGCAACAAGATTTTACAACAGACAGGCTTCTAATGGTATTCTGTATACATGTTCCAGCAGTTGTTTACATGGCTTCTTCTCCAACCATGTGATCACCATCAACAGCCACAGCATCTGCATAGTTTGCTTGATGCTGGTTCCCAGCATATGGCACAATCCTTCGCGCACGGTTATGCTCATCTGCTTCCACCAAAAGGAGCTTGTCAAATACATGAAAGGGCATCTAAAGTACAAAGCTTCAAGATGTATTTATAATGTTGGCCGAATGGTGCTGTCGTCATGCCCCCCCATGCACTTCCAAAGTGGCTGTACACTGTATCGAATGCATAATTTGTAATCATTTGTGCATCAAGGAGAGGGCCCATATTCCCATGTAAAAAGAAAGACCGCCAATAACATATGATTACTTTTATGATTGACATAAATTGTTAAAAAACTGCCCATTGTGTTACATGGATCCTACAGAATACACAACAAATGGTATACATCCAGGACAGCTGAAACTGCTCCCCTTTTAGGAGCAACCAGAACTAGAAATGAATGTTTTCTGCAGCATCAGAAAGGTCTTCCATATCTCTATGGTCAACGAATTGGATTAGTATTTACCGCTTTCACCATCAGATGCCTCAGCAAGCCTTGCTATTGCATCAATCAACGATTGTTCTTGCTCCTGCATACATTGCTAGTTAGTGGAAATGAAAGGCTTCCTGATTAAATAATTTGTCACTTCCTGATAAAATAATTTGTACAATTTCTGGCTTGCCTTCAGCACTTTCTTTGCCTTCTCTACTTCCAGGGGATCAGGATTGCTAACATTAAAAACCCTCTCCACCTATGTGAGAAGATAATCAGCACAATGCACACAAGGTTTATATCTTTATAATGAGAAAGGCTAGCAAAATTCCTTCAAACTAACCTCTTTTATGAGGCTCTCAGTGTGAAGTATATCAATGTCATCAGAACTTCTCTTCCCAACACCATTTTGTGAAGGTGGAAAATCCTTCTTTGATGTATTCTTATGGAATCCTCTCCCCCTTCCTGTAGCTGGTATGGGCCCAGCACGGCTAGTTGACTTCTTACCCCCACTACCTGGAGCACCACGGCCTCCCTGATATATGCCAGGGTCTTCACCTTGCCATCTTATGTCATCAGGTCCCATCTGTACTAAGAGGCCCGGGCAATGGTCAGCACAGGTCCATCAAACAGATGTTTTGGTGAAAATTAATAATTAATCCTTCTGAGCACAAACATTGAGACATCAAAAGCATGGGCAAAATACAAACAGGAGTAATGACGAAACCGGGAACATCTCTGGTGCTGCTTACTACATTCCCCAGCAAAATGAAACATATCTGCTTATTTTGGATATGTGATTCAATAATGGCAGCGTAAGGCGAGAATGAAATGGACAGAATTAATTCATCTTATCTGGCTGTGTTTATTCTCTAACAACTTCCCAGTTGCAAAGTTGCTGTATCTTCTTAGAAAAATGTGAAAGTCGGCATAATTGAGTGGCAATCACTCAACATCTAATACTAAACAAACACTGGAAACCAATTTCTATGTACTACCCACTATTCCCCATGTATAATTCGCATTTGAATCTAAACCAGCCCAATTTCACATTTGAAGATCAAGAGTCTAACTGTGAATCTGTGATCTGTACCAATGGCCCTGATTCTGGAATCTGCCATATTCTTTGTCCAAATTTACCCATTTCAGTGATAAATGTTGGTGTGACAAACCTTTGATTAAAATGTTTTGACACGTTTGTCTAAAAACTAAAGCGAAATGCTAATTCGAATGTACTCTTGACAAAACATTAGTTGCAATCCGAACACAGACTATATCAAATGACAAAAAATTGGTAAACAGAAAGTTGGCAATCTTTGCTAGACTAACAGCCCCCCAAAAAAAAAAAACACACCACCCAAATAAAGGTAGTTGGTTAAAATACTTTGGCCCAGCATCCGGATATGTCTGGCAAATAATTCTGCAATTATTTTTTTTTTAACTTTCACAAGCCCGTCACACAAGAATAAATAATAGTTTACAATAGCTATGGTCAGCTTCCTTACTTGTCCCAATAGATTAGTTCTGTAACTTAGTTCATTAGTACAGGACCATGTTGACACAAAAATGCTATGGATCTGCATGACAAATCCAGTTGGCAATTTCATCTCACAGGAACAATTGTATTGGTTCACATTTAAAAGTAAAAAAAAAAAATCAAGATTTCCTTTATGAAAGGTTCCCTCCTATGGTAATTGACTAATTGTTTTGAAAGCTAATCTCTGCCTAACCAAGCATTCTTAATCTACATGATGTTCATTTCTAGGCAACTTAACTAATCAAATGATCTTTCAGCGCAATATCAAAAAAAGAACCAGCAAATATCAAATCGTCAAGTTATCAGAATGTCCACATAAAAAAGGTCATGTACCTCTTTAAGATCAACCCACTCCCAACTCTCATTAGCTGTATTTAAGTCATAAGCTAGCACATAAAGGCCCTGAAATGGAGAATCCCTTAGAAAAAGGCCAGAGACTTGAATCAACAAACTGTATTCCTAATGAGATAAAAACACACCGTTACTGGATTGTAATCAGTTATAGTTGCTTCATAGAAATTGTTATCTTCAGGCCACCGAGTCATGACTTTACGATTAATTAATGGATCAACATGCTGTGCTTGAGAAGATTCAACAGCAGGAGGGCCACCGGGAAAGTTTCTATTCATATGCGGTCCCCTTGCACTAGGACCTGCTGAAGATGGCATGGGCTTGACTGCAGAACCCCCTGGTATCTTCTGGCCCTGGAAGCACATGAAATTCTGTCAAAGAAACAAGAAAATGATTCAATTTTTAAAGGAACAAGTCATCGGAATTATCTTCCTACTGGTTTTGTCTTTTTGCCTTTAGGGCCTTGCGGAACTCCTTTTTTAGCTGTTGTAGATGGTGGTTGTGTTGGTGTAACCAGCTGTTGTGAATGCATAGCAGGAGGTGGTACAGCTAGGGCAGGAACAGATTGAGATGTCTTTTGCCTCTTACGACCAGAGGTGGTAGGGCTAGGTGCAAGATCATGTATAGGCTGAAGATTGTTGGGTAAGCTTGCCTGAAGCCCTCCTGTTGATGATCTCCATTCCCTTAATTCCAAGGAACACAGAAATTTAGAATGCTGGAAACATAATACATATGAACGTTGCAGTGACTAGCACAAACATTTATCTGTATTCTACCTTATGCTGCGGATAATATCATCACTGTTGACCCTGTTTAGTAGCTCCCTGTGTTCTTTGTCAGATACCCTTAGCTCCTTCCTAAGCTCAGTTATGAGACCTTCCTTCTCCTGAAATGGGATAAAGCTGATCTTAGGTCATCTTTGAGAAATAATATCTGAAATCAGCACAAACACCCAAAATAGTAGTGACAGTTTAATGGTCGCAACCCATGTAATGGCGTCAGACTGAGCTTTAAACGCACGAAGAACAGAACAATATGCTTCTTGCTCAAGTTGATGAATTTGTGTTTCCATATCGATCTGAGCTCTAGGGTATGAACTGGCAGGGCCAATAGCTCTTCCATTACCACTGACATGTCCACTGCCTCTTATACCTCTACTATTCGGAAATGGTGGTGGAAGATCATCATCAGTTCCTGTAACCATCACAAAGTTGAGGAACCAGCAATTAGTGCATGTTACAGAGCAGCTAGTATACCAGCTTTACAACGGAATTTTCCACATTGCTAGCAGAGTAGCAGAAAATAGTTTGCATTGTTCTTGTAATTCCAAGAAATAACATAAAATAGGACTGAAAAACATGCAGTTCACTACTTCAATACAAATGTGGGTCATCTGCATTACAAATCAAACCGTTCAAACAACATGGAAGTAAGAAATTTGCCAACTCACTCAACAGGCAGCAAAAGGGTGCAATTTTCTCCAAATGCCAAGACCCACCAAAGAAACTTCAGGAAAAAAAAAGAACTTGAAAGGCTAAGTCTTTTCAGCTCACCAATATAGATAAGGCCCACTTGGAAAATCCATTGTGTTTAACAAGAACAGCAAGAATAACAAACCTAATTTTTTTCCCACAGCCCAAAGACCAAAGCCTTGTTGAATCAAGCCCAAAGCAGCCCTCATTTTACATTGAAAGCTCAGAAACATTACATAAAAAAGAAATTGGCATTTCACCAGCATATCAGCTACATAAACTAAAAGCAAAACTCCCAAGCTCAGTGATCTCACAACCACTATTGGAGGGTGAGTCGTCCACCAAGTATCATACTCCCAGAACCACAGAAGCAATTTTTAAGTAAACTCCAAAGTGCTCTGCTCAAAGGCTACGAGAGAAGCTCCAACACCACATTTTTAACACCCTGAGATGATCAATTCAATTATGCCCAGCCCAAAGGAAACAAATTGACAACAAGCCAGTCTAACCCACAATTGACCCCAAGAACGATTCAATGTTTCTCAAAACAAGCTAGGAAATTCGAATTCTCAGTTAAACAAGCTCACGAGAAATGGTGCCAAAAGGCCCAAAACTACAAATAAGTGCACTTAAACAACTACAGGAAACTATCACAAGTCACGCCCAGTTCACCAAACTAACAAACACATTCCAGAGCATCAACTGTAGCGACAAATCGCCGTAAAACCCTATTCCCTAGTCCGCACAAAGCTCCAATCTTTCCCCAAGCAGGCTGCGAGAACCCTAACCCAAACCCCCCATCACGCATGCTCAAACCCTAGCTCGCACCTCCGAACTCGCAAGCGCCCAAAACCCTACTCGACCACCGAAAGAAACGCGACCTTTCTTTCCCAAAGTATCCCTAACACCTCCCAAAGCAAGCCACAGCCGTGCGCAAGCAGCTCGAGCAAGCAAGAACACTAGAATTCGAAACCCTAGCACCAGGAATTAGCAGAGCCCAGCTCCCCCACTCACCGCTGCTGTCCGACGGCCCGTAGTCCATTGCTCGACGCAGCCCACCACCCGGGAAGCGAACGCGAGCTCCCACAGAACCTGAACCTGAAACCACCCAAGAAACATGGAGTCAGCTAGCTCCCGCCACCCGCCGCCGAAGAAGCTACCGAAACTCCAGGTCGACCGCCCCAGTCGGCCCCGGATCCGTGGGCGCCTCACCTCAGGCGGACGCGGCAGCGGCTTGCGGCAGCCGAATCGCGCGGCGAGCCAGCGGAATCCGGCGAGATTTGGGGGGCGAGGTCGCAAGTGGGGAAGTGTGCTGTGCTTGAGAGAGAGAGAGAGAGAGAGAGAGGGAGAGAGAAGAAGAAAAGAAAGAGGGAAAATTAGTCGGACTTGAAGCGGATTTTATAAGCGGCGTGGTGTGGTCAGGAAGGGAGGTTACTGCGGTTGTTTGGTACTTTCGGGCTTTTGGTTCTGGTCGGAAACCGACATTGTGTTTGGCGCTTTGGCTCCGAGTTTTAACCGTGTAATCCGATTAGGCGATTACAATGTAAATGTGTTATATTGTTTGCTGTTTGATTTATTTAGTCCGTAATTTTTATCTAAGTAATTGAATTGTGGATCAATTCAGCCTAAAACAACTTCTAAAAAAACCTTCTCAAACTGTACAAGTTTCTTCCAAACAATACAACTTTCTGGATGTATATGATGAACTCTAAACAGATAGATCTTATATAAATCGTATGATGAAATACCACATGAGTCTATTTCAGTTGAAATCGGGCAGAATCAATTTCATTACGCTGCAACCCGTATCCTCACGAAATCATCATTTTTTTATACACGTGTAATTTTTTGGCAAATTCGGCCTCCTTACAAGCGCAATTGCAAAACTAGTTCCATCCCCGATGCTACCGCGGTTCAAAAATAACTCTCATAGCGTAGTAGATACACCACGGTATGAGAGCACGAAATGTGATACGTGTTACTTTCCGATGCTTCCGCGTTAAGAATAGAGTTATTTTATAATTGTGTTCGCAAGAAGATCAGATGTCAGATTTGTCAAATAAAAATTAGTATAAGGCTTGTCTCACCTCCTTGGCTTTGCAATTGTGCATCTTGATCAGATATTTGGTGAAAACCCTAGTGCACCAACTATCATTTGTCAAATATCAAATTATTCTACATATAAAATGTCATGATCAAATTCATTCTATACTAGAAGTTAAAACAAACTTGATCATGAACAGAACTATTCTGCTCATGATCAAGTTTGTCTTTTTATTACTCTTAGCACAGACGAATTTGATCATGAAATTTTATATGTAGATGGGGTAAGCTGATATGTACATCCATGATTTTTTTCAGAATTTTTGAAACTTTTCTTAGTTGGTGTGCATCAGGTTTTCATCAAATATTTGTGTGCACAGGATACGTTGCCTTGGCTCTCTCTAACAGCCCACGTCTTCTCGCAATCACATCCACACCCCTACCCCGCCACTGTGGCACTCTCCTCTGCGGGCAAGCACAAATCCTAGACCCTATTTTTGTTGTTAGTTTTTATACATTATTCTATCAAATTTTTATTTTTCTTCCATACAAATCCTCCATCCAATATGTTCTTTTTTAGTATTTATCTTTTATTCCATCTATTTTTTATCAATTTTGTCTGAATTTTGGACACTTAACAGTCTGTATTTTCTATCTGAAAAATTCTCCTTTTTTTCCTCTAATCTGTTCAACATCTTCCATACCGAATGCCATATTCTTCAACTTTTGTCTTGGATTACAGGTCCGCGCTACTATCACCATTACAATGTGCAATGCGATTTAAACAAAAACATTGTAACGGATTCCAATACCGTTACCAACAGAAAGCATAAAAATTCAGTTTTCACCTATTCCCTTTCAAATACTAGCGTATCCTCAAACTTTTTATGTTTGCACTTACAGTTGTGAACCAAACATCACCTGAGTTTTAGCCCAGGCTTTTATATGTTTTTTAAATAATATATTTTTAAAATAATATTAAAGTAAAAAGATGTTGAAAAAATTACAAAAATATACCTCTACACCATTTCAAATGGTGACAATCTTACGTGCCGTGGCATGCTATATGGGTTTTTGTCGTCAAACGAATTGTTGACAGAGCCTTGTCGCCAATTCAAACTTCTGTCCCCGATTCATTTGGCGGCAAGAGCTCTATCGCTGATTCATTTGGCATTTTTCTATTTAAAATAACAATATTACAAAAATTAAGATTGATTTTTTTTTATATAATTTCACTGCATGCACGTAGAGAAGTTAGCTGATAATTTGTTTTAATAAAATTCTTTCCAACATGACATAACACTTTATAATGTACGTTTGAATTAAATGGCACATAGGGTTTGATTAGGTGTATATATTTACCTCACTATTCCTACGATACAAATGGCAATATACACGAACCATCAACCTAAACTAAATTAAAGAACATATGCATCTTTTGAAATAGAAAACATTAGGAGGATGAAAAGAAGTCAGATTTGCAGTCATACATCCTATGTATCAGGATCTATCAGTACCTTTTCCTTGAGTTCCTACTGGCGTAGGCCTTCGCCTTCTTCCAATTACTCCCATACCGAAACTCATTTTCGGGCCTAACTTAGGCTTGTCCCAATCCGAAATAACCTCACCTTCAGCAACAACATTGGAGATTATCGGTACATTTATGTTCTATTCCCCCTTTTGGCCTTTCCCTTGTCCTTTAGGGTGTAAGGTTTCCAACAGGTGAAGTTTTTTAGCACAACAAGATAGTTCAGCATATATAGTTCAGCATATATTTTTGCTAGATGAACGCAATGTCGTACTTCTTGGGCCCATCAATCCATTCAAAGAAATAGCATTGCTCTGATGACTGGGATTATGTATGAGTGATGTTAGCGATATGTAAAATACAATGTGCAATGAGAAATATCAATACGTGATAACGTGGATACCCCGCACGTGTATTGTGCTCAAGCAATGGTGTTGTATGTGTGAATTGAATGATCTATGCTGGATTACCTTAGTTGCAATATGGGCAAGAAAACTAAAGTAGCATAGGTGCATCTTTGTAAGAATTATTAGGATAGGTTCCTATCTTCTTGGCAACCTACTTTCGCTTCTGAAGCATTGCTATGTAGTCCGACATCTCTAACCCTAGAGGAGTAAACTCCACTAGGTCTCTTCTCCCTCCCTGTTTTTGAAGTTTACTTCAGAAGAGTGTTTGTTGTGGTAATGGAGTGTATCCCATTTATATAGCCGGTGATGGTGTAGTTTTCTAGAAGTAAATATTAGATAATGGGAGTGCATAGGAAAGGTAAGCAAAATGTCAAGCACTTACAAGTGTATGTTGTCAAATCACTTAGAAAAGATGTTTGTGTTGTCATTTCATTGTGAAAAGCTGGTGCAAGTTGTCCAATCATTAAGAAAAGTTTATGTGTGTTGTGTATTCACTCCAAAAATGTGGTGGGAGTTATCAAATCAATGAGAAAAAACTAGTGTACGTTATCAATTCACTATGAAAAGCTAGTGTTTGTTGTTACCCGTCTTGATTCCACTAATGGGAGTTTTTCACTTAGCGCAACACATGCGCTTCCGGTGATCACCTAGTGCAACACATGCACAAAAGACTCTCAATCCACTCCTAATTGCAACACATGGAATTAGTCTCACTCTTACCTCAAAAATCAATTTGAGGGAATGCAACACATGCAAACCACCTCCCAAATACTCACACAAGAGCTTCAACACCCAGCAAATCCCCCCAAGGCCTCCTTATATAGCCCACACAAGAAAATTAGCCATTGGGAGCAAAGTCCTGCAAAACTCGGTAAATCCGGCACTACCACCCTCTAAAGGCCGATAGTGCCAACCTTGACCCCAACGGTCGACTAACGGCTATATTTCCAGTACTACCGCAGGCAAACTCGCGGTAGTGCCACTCGGGCGGCACTACCGACCTCTATGGGCGGTAGTGCCAGACTCAGGATAACCAAAAACACCCATTTTGAAAAATAACTACCGCAGACAAAACAGTGGTAGTGCCGCTCGAGCGGCACTACCTCTCTTCAGGGGCGGTAGTGCCACATTTTTCAGACAGAAATGATCATAACTTTTTAATCCAAACTCCGATTTAGGTGATCTTAGACTCTATGCGAAGCTTATCACGAGGATTGTATCTCTACCTATTTTTAAGATTTAAGCAACCATAGATATTTTCTAAAATCACAAAAACAAAGACTCTAATGTAGCCATTCAAGTCTAATTTTGATTTTCTCGAAATCCCTCACATAGACTTGATCAAAAGCATAACTACAAGCTAGTAAGGGTCAACAAGATTAAAACTTGAGCCATGTGATGATCAACTCATGATCAAAATAATGTGCGAAACACATTTGTAAATTTTGTTCACATGCTTCAAAGAACCACACGTAAACTCCAAATCTAACTTGCTTGAGCATCCTCGTTTTGCAACACATGCAAAAACTAGCTCCAAGCAAAACCAAACAAACTCAAATGCATGAGCTCACTATTTGCAACACATGCAAATCTTAGCTCCATACATACCCATAAACACAAATTGCTTAAGCCCTCTCCTTTGCAACACATGCAAAACTTAGTTCCAAGCAATTACTTCAAATAAGAAATTGAATTAAAGTAAGCATGAGCTATTTTCTTTGCAACACATGCAAATACATAGCTCATGCAAGAACCAAACATGAATTCAACATTCGCAACACATGCAAAATACGAACTTCATGCAAAAGCCAACGCATACACTTATCCCACTTGCAACACATGCAAATCAAGGTATTATGCGAAAAATGAAGCATAGACTTCTCCCATTTGCAACACATGCCAAATGGTTAGCTCCATGCAAAAACCAAACAGGTTGAGCTTGAGTGAAACGCGGGATGAACTCACCAACACATGATGAAGCTCAAACTAGAAAACTCGACCCCTCTTAATAGTACGACGATAAAAACTAGACTCAAAGACTAGGAAGTTCTTAGCCTATCTAGTTATACCTTCGCCGCTGCACACGATCCCCTTTGGGGCTTTTAAGATTTTTGATCTTTTTACATCTCCCAAGATCGTCACCCTTCTTCTCTTCTTTCTCTATTCTCTCTTGATGGATTTCTTCTCTTCTTTTCTCAAGGATCTCCTCTTGACACCCATCTTCACTTGATACGTCATTGTCCTGTTTTCTCATCTCAACCATTTGGACTTATCCTATCTCATCGCAACTCATAAAAATAGTTAGTCCAAGACATATTTTTCTCAATCATATATTCACTCCATTAACACATAATGGAAGCCTCTAATATCGATTGAGCATAACCCAAATCAAATTAAATGATATAAATGTGTCTTGACTCTTGAGTACACCGATGCAACTAATGCTTTGCTATACTCAACTCAAAAACTATCGATTATCCTTAGTCAATCCAAAAGAACACCATCACACATGATGAAATGTCCTTTGATGATTAAAAGACAACCGACCTCAATTTAATTTTTCATTTAAATTGATATGAGTATATATTAACTACACAAGTTTTCATATACTCATGTTGATGAAAAGTAATGATTCATAATGTGTGGACTATATGGAAATGACCATTACTTTAAGCCATCAACTATAGAATAAACCCCACATGTATATGTGCATAAATATAATTGACTTGGAGACAATATGCACATATTCAATTTTGATTACATTGGTGCTTATCCTATATTACCATGAGTATACTAAAACTAGGCAATTCAAATATATACTCAAGGATTTAATTTCAATATCTTGATCCTTATATGTGTCAATAAAAAGAATAGATCAATACAATGAAATCTTCAAGTTAAATGACGAACTCCCCTTAGATATGTGCATCTATGTAAATATGGTATTGAAAACATTATGTACATCTTGAGGTCTAAATAATGGTAGAGTTCATCTTTTAATCTTGAATGCAAAATATGCATTAAGATATCATAAAATGGATACGAGTGCATACCTTGGGTTTTATATTTTTCTATGAGATGAGACTAATAAAAGATATACTTAATAAAAGAGTTATTCACATATTTAGATTTATCAATATGATCATGAAAATTATATCCAAGGAATGCAACAAGATATGACAATATGAACTCGAATGCATACCTTTGATATTTTCATCTTTTTCATCCAAAAGAGACTAATAAGAGTTGAATTCAACAAAATAATTAGTCTCATAAAAGAATTTATCATTAATTAACAATTGAGACTAATCAATGTTATGATTATCAAAAGAATTAGTATCAATATTAGATTTGTCATTAACACCAAAACCAAATTAATGGAGCTTGAACTTTCAGTAGTTGAAAGACTATGTGGAGGTCTATCGTTGATGGTGATGAGTTATTGACTGTAGTTAAGTATGTTGTGCTTGAGTTTGAGTTTGATTTGAATTGGATTTCAATTTGAAGCAATTTGAGGGTTGTTAGGCTAAGGGCGGTACTACCGGCCTGGGAGGGCAGTAGTGCCAGCCCTGCGGTAGTACCGGTCGGGAGAGTGGTAGTTACTTTCCAGAGAGAGGGTTTTCGCTGTGTAGGATCGATATATACTAAACTAGAAATCGGAGAGGGGGTGAATGATTGCACGGAAGCTAAAATCAAATTTTTGATAATTTTTTAAATACCCCAATTCAGACTCAAATTGCCTGATTCAGATTCGATAAAAATAGAGCGATATATGTCCACTAAAATAGTAATTCCTAAAGATCCTACCGTTAGATTAATATGAAATTTTAACTGTAGAAACTAGACTCAATTATGAAATTAAAACAAGAAGAATCAAGTTGATCGGATCTACGGATCTAGAGATATGACCTTTGCAATATGACTGTAACAAATAATGACAAAAATTGATCTAACCCTAATTACGAGATTAATCAGGATTTATGAAGAATTAACCAATGAAACTTTTCAGATCAATTACTCAATGCCCTAGAAAGATATTTAATAGATCAAATCAAAATTATTATAGCGAACCAATGAATCAATCTAAAAATAAAATAGGCATGCAAACGAGGAGCGAAAACGAAGAACGAGATTACCAACGCGTCGACTTGCAGATCGTGATTTTTATTGTCGAGATGTGTTCACATGAAAAATTCCGATGGCTCGTTAGTCGTCCCGCCAGCCGAATCAACAATCTTCCAGTCGCCACGCTTTGCATGCAATCGCTTTCTTCTTGCATGCATGCAAGCAATTAACTAGTCCACAATTAACTACTCATCGAGAGCAATTGTCCAAAACTCCTGGATCATGCAACAATCAGGCCACCAGGGAACTAACTAGTCGCGCATCCTTCAAGTGCAAGCAATGGAGTAGAATAGCACCGGCCGCAGAAACTTAGAAGCTGTTTGGTTAGGCGTTTTTTAGCCCGTAATGGTTACCGGCGCTACCGGACAGCGTTGATTCGCGTTTGGTTGGCCGACTCCGTAATTGATCGCAGCGCTATCAGATAACGCCCCTCACAAGCCCATTATCGCTCCCCAGCCAGCGTTATCCAATACCCCTCATCGTCTTCGGCCTCACGCGACGTAGCAATCCCCTCGCGACCTCATGCGACGCAGTAGCCCGAGCAAGTGCTGCCCCCACACACCCACCCGAACCCTACTCATGGCGATCGTCGCTTGCACGCCGGCTTCGCTTCCACCCCACCGATGAGAAGCTTGTCTCCTACTGCCTCTGTCGCCGCGTCCTCGGTCGCCACCTTCGGATAGACGCCATCGCCGAGGCTGACCTCTACCCTCGAGCCTTGGGACCTCCTCCCTCTCCCAGGAGAGCTTCACCGCAACAAGGTCATAGCGGATCCTTCAGAATCTTGGGTTCGGGAGATCCGGGCAAGAGGGTGCCTTGTAATCGTTTCTTCCTCATCAATCCATTCGTGATATAGGTGCTCCCAAGTGATATTGTTTAGAACATGATCCAGATGTATTACAGAGGCATCTGATGTCGGTTCCCCATTTATCGCTCTCCTCACCGCCTAAGTTCAATAGCGCTATTCTCGTGCCTTCACTTGCTTCTTCAACTTTCTCAGTGCCATGGAAATTTGTGGCCATCTATCTTCAAGTTTGAATGAAATTTTAACATAGGTTGCATTTTTGTTTTTAGCACACTTTCTTGTGAGATATGCATGATCGTGTTCTTAGAAACCACTTTGTTATGTTGTTTCTCTCGTTATTTGAAATGATTCGAAGAGAATCGATCTTGCATGCTTGCGCTAATGTAGGATCACGAACGTGCGTTCTTCGATTCCGCAGACCGGGTCCTTGGCAAGGTAAGAGAAAAAACAAATCCTTGGTCCAATATTCGGGCATGGCATATCTTCGAATCGCATCTAACCTCGCTTGTTATCTCTTCAAGAAGCCGCCAATAGCGGCTCAAGGGCTGCAGCTTGAATCTCTGAAGCCCAAGCTAAAGGTCAGTAGAACAATGGCAAGCTTAAAAGTTCAACTGAATAACTTCAGTGACTTCGTCAGATTTCTTCGTTATTTTATGTCTTATAGAATAAAACATTTGATCAAGTATTCTGTCATTGTTTCAAATTTGCTTGAACGTTCTATTTGCTTGAACGTTCCGTCGATGGTTCTGCGTGTGGAGTTATTCAGATAATCTCACTTTTGGCTATGTTATCTCATTGCAATTTAGATAATAGCACACGGATTATCTATGGCTATTTGCTATTATTCAGATAATATGACAAGTGCTCAACGATGAAATTTGCTTGAATTTGTTTGTTATTCAGATAATAGCACATGGATCTCTATTTGCTTGAATGGAAAGTCATTACCATTATCCCTAGCCAAACAAAGATCTAAGGAAATGGAAGACGTTACATCGCTGAACCAAACTAATAGCGCTTATTACACCGAATGGGTTCCCCGTGAACTGCTTACATTAACGCTACGCCTCTAGGTGAACCAAACAACACGTTAGTCTTGATAATTAAGTCGCTTACCGCAGAGACAATGCTCACTCCAGACGCGAGGAAGTACAAATAATACAACATGCATGCATACACGCGGTGCAAAGGAAAATCAATTAGCAAATATGCACACCCCGACCAAGCAAAACTCATTCACCACCGGCCACGAGTCTCAGCCGCCAAGAGCTAACTTCGAGTGCGTGTCTGGCCAGAGGAACTCACACATAGAGACTAATCAATGTTATGATTATCAAAAGAATTAGTATCAATATTAGATTTGTCATTAACACCAAAACCAAATTAATGGAGCTTGAACTTTCAGTAGTTGAAAGACCATGTGGAGGTCTATCGTTGATGGTGATGAGTTATTGACTATAGTTAAGTATGTTGTGCTTGAGTTTGAGTTTGATTTAAATTGGATTTCAATTTGAAGTAATTTGAGGGTTGTTAGGCTAAGGGCGGCACTACCGGCCTGAGAGGGCAATAGTGCCGGTCCTGCGGTAGTACCGGCCGGGAGAGTGGTAGTTACTTTCCAGAGAGAGGGTTTTCGCTGGGTCTTTAGGAGAGTAGCAATACTGGCTATGCTGGGGTGGTAATGCCGGCTGAGCGGCACTACCGGCCCCAGGAGGCGGTAGTGCCGGTAATGCCGACCTATTGAGTGAATTTTGAGTTTGAAAATTTTAATTTGCATGATGTTTGTTGCATATCATTTTGATCATTACTATGTAATGGGTTTCTTTGTTTTTCATGGTTGCAGGACGACGGTCCTAGGTCATGGTGAGGCGAAGGATGATCGGCATGAGATGAGATGAGCTAGAGGTCCAGACGATCAAGAATAATCGAAGATGATCTCCAGACAATCGAGGATTGCTAAAGATGATCAGAGACAGAGTCGATACAAACCTAGATGACAAGGAACTAATGAGATACTAGCTAAGAGCTGCTAGGATCAAGGAGGGCCGTTGGATCATGGTCTAGGTGACAGAGTAGCGGGTCAAGTTAGTATGCTTTGAAAAGCGAACAAAAACCTGTTATGTTAGTGGGTTTTGGGTTAGCCCATGTATGAGTGAGTGAGTCAATCCTAGCCCTTGATGGTGATCCTTAGAGTAGAAGGAACTTGTCCAAGGGTGTAGGGTGACTTAAGAGTACTATAAATAGAGGGGTAGGGGTAGCCTTCCTCCCCTAAAGGTTTTAGAGGTTTTGATGCTCCTTTGAATTTTGCCCACTTAGTTGTGAGACTTTGTAAACCTCCCTTCTAAAAATGAAAAATCCTAACTCTAAATTTACTTTTCGCATTTACATTAAGTCTTTAAATCCCGCAATTTACGTTCTTACAATTTACTTTCATGCAAGTTGGATTTGCCCCCCCTCCTTCTAAATGTTTATGGATCTTATGACAAGGATGAATGATTGATGGATGAGTCTTTTTCAGACCATATCCCAATCATCTAGGCAAATCTTTTGTTCTTACTTGTAAGAAACCGATTTTTTGTTCTTGAGAGGGTGATTCTTGGAAGATAGGGTTTTTGGCATTCTTGTCGTGTGTTTTAATTTGCTATGATATATGGGAAGCCATCTTGATCATCAAGAACCCTCGAGCTAGCCGAGAGCCAAGTTTTTATTTTTGTACCTATTCTTGTGCACTCTTCCTCAAATTGAAAAAGGGTCAGAACTTTGACATCGATCCTTACGATTGAAGATTGGAATGGGTTCTTGACATCCATAGAAAGGTGTCTACAAAGTTTCACTGAGTTTGGGTTAGCCGATCAAAAGATTCACTAGATTTTCATTTTGAAGTCGTGTTGATTTTACTACTCCTGTGCTGATTTACTATAGCTACAATGACCGGGTCAGATCACATAAGATTCAAAGAGTGCTAGGTCATTGCTCATCCTGCACTAATAGGCCATTTTGTGGTAGTGCCACCCGTTGCTGAAGTTTTTCAGAATTTTGTTTTTTCCACTTTGCTTCAATTAAGTGAGGTTTTTGATTGGATATTTTTGTGAGGAAAATTTGATTTTGTGATCATTCACCTCCCCTCTGATCATCATCTCGATCCTTCAATTGGTATTATAGCTCGGTTTTGCTCTTTTATAGATCTTGACTGGTCTCAAGAGCCATGGCGATAGACAAAAATTCCACCAAGCCTCCCATCTTTTCTAGAGTTGATTTTTCTTTTTGGAAGTCCCGAATGGAGTCATATATCACTGCCTAGGGCTTCCTGATATGGCAGAAGGTGAAGCTCCCGTTTGAAGTTCCTGCCGATGAGAATGTCATGGCCAACAATATGGATTGACGTTGAGGCGAATGCTAAGGCAAGGAACATCCTCATATAGTGACTTAGCTATAGTGAGTATGACAGGATCTTTCACCTTCGTTCTGCTCACGAGATCTGGGTGACCCTCTATGCTTACCATGAGGGCACCACTAAAATCAAGACAGAAGACAGGATCAATACAAGTGTGAATACAATAAATTTGAACAACACACTGGTGAGACCTTTGATGAGCACTTTGGTCATTTTACAAGGATTTTGAGTGATCTCCGTGCAGTTGGTTGTATATACCCTAACTCGAAGAACGCTCGACACTGCTTGACTGTACTTGATTTTCGGGTTTGGGATATGAAGGTGACCACAATCAAGGACACCATAGACTTATCGACCTTGACTATTGATGGGCTTTTCTCCCGACTCAAGACTCATGAGATCGACATTGTCTCTCGTATGACAAAGTTGCAATCGATGGCCTTGGTCACCAATCCCATTGGATCCACTTCCGTGACTTTTGTTGGTTTCTTTCTTTCTATCCTTTGCGAGCTAAGCGATGAACAGCTGGATAAATTTTTAGAAAATGAGCTTAATCTTTTAGCTCGCAAATTTTCTCACGCCTACAAAAGGGTGAGGAAGAGGAACGAGGTGGCATGATCACCTACATCGAGTGTGGTGGCCCAAACCACATTTGAGCGAACTGCCCCAAGCTGGAGAAGGGAAAGAACGACACCGGTGGTTTGGGAAAGAACAATGACACTAACAAGAACCGCAACTAGAAGCCACTAGTTTGTTACTCAGTGCGTGAGAAGAAGTACTGCTACTTCTTGAAGAACAAGAAGCTTTTCCACCGCGTCCTCGCCACACTCAAAGGACGAGGATGATCCGTAGGAGAAGAACAAGAGCAATGACATCTCCACCGGGCTCCAAGCTCTACAACGATTCAAACAAGGTACCCTCCTATGACTAGCTCAATGAAGTTTTTTGCAAATTAGGGAAATTTTATGCTAGAAGTAGAGCTAGGTGTATAGAGTTAGAGAAGGAAGTAGATACCTTAACTCGACAGTTTGTTTCTCTTAGATCTTGTTTCTCCTAAGAGTCTACCGATTGTACTCTTTGCGATGCCTTACTTGTGGAGCTTGAGAACTTAAGGACTATGCATGATAGTGTGGTTTCTGAACTTAAGAGTCTTAGGTCGAAGAATGTTAGCACTTGTTCTATTGATGCTATTCCTATAGATGCTAGTTTTCTTCATGCTCACACTAGCGTATTGTGTGAAAATTACTCTAAATTGCTTGCTGAAATTGATGCTATGAGCACTTACCTTAGGAAGCTATCTACTAGAAATAATAAACTTGAATTGCATGCTTCTAAGGACTCAGTCAGCTTATGTGAGGGTTGTAGGCAACTAAAACTTGATAATGAATCTTTAAATGTCAAGTGTGCTTAACTTGATAAGGACTTACTAGTTAAGTCATAAGAAAGTTGCTTGCGATGCGCTGAAATTGAGGGGGACTTGGATAAAATCCAAGTCGAACTTAGGAAGAAACTAGAGGCTCAGACTCTTAGGATTATAAATGCCCCTTACGTTTCTTGTGAGGCCCTCAAGATTGAGGCAGCCGTGCTGAGGGAGAGAAATGCACGTGCTGGTCATTCTTCCTTATCTGGTTCTTCTTCATCTTCTTACCCCTGTTCATCATGTGCCTCTTTCTTCTATAAGTGTGAGTATCTCATGAGCACTTTTGAGAAGTTTGTAGGAGGAAAAAGAAGCTTAATCTCATCCTAGACCAGTCCAAGATTAGTTGATTCAATCAAGATTTAGGATTTGACTACTTGGAGCACGCTAGGGCTCATTCTCCTACCATTGTGCGTGGCTATAAGAGTGGAGAGATTGTGGTTGCTCCTATGGTGAGCACCACTTTGTTTAGGTCCGCTGGGGTTGTCCATGGGATCTCTGACCAGAAACATGTACCTTATATAAGAAGGATGGTCACCTAGTTAACTTCTGCTTCAGGCGCGCCAGGATCACGGGGCGCGAGCGTGTTCATGCTCTTAAGGGTATTCAAGGTCATCTCTAAATTCTAAGTGCTCCTAAGGTATCATACACTGCTGCTAGACAGGATAGAGTGTTGCTGTTCTCAAGCAAATGCTCAAGACTTAGATTTCATGCTGTTATTCATGTTTTTGTCCTGGATCTGTTATTCAGTCTTTTCGCCGTCCTTTTGATATTCCTCGTGTTTCTCCTCGAGGTAGATTTCAGCGATGTGAGGTGTTTTCTGGTAGGAGATTTGGACAGCCTCACTAGGATGGTCCAGCCCTTACACCACGATGAGACAACCCAGTTCTAGCTCCCAGCTCTAGCTCTTGCTCCATAAATTTCTAAAGCTAGGAATACGCTGCTCCACTAACTCTAAGGATTTTGATGGAGCTGGAGCTATGCCAAACAACTAGTTAGATGGGAACCAACCAATGGCACTTTGGGATTAGAAACCAGGAAATCAACATGTACGCCAAGGTGCATATCTAGCGAGTGTATCATGAGAAAATTGAGAATTTGCCATTGGATGGATAGGACCTCAATTTTACATTCACCCTATTTTGTGGCCCGCTCATACTAGGTACCCCTTTAGGCCTTTACAGTGGTATGCATGTACTCCCTTGGTTTCGTAATATAAATCTCTATTTTTGAAAAGCGTTACTATTTGTAGGATCAAAATATACTAATGTAGCAATTAGAGGGGGGGATGATTGTGCGAAAGCTAAAATCAAATTTTTGGACTTTATTTTTCTAACACACCCCAATTTAAATTCAAATTGCTTGGAGACCAGTTCATGTAGATGGCGAACAATCGGGAGACCAGTTCACACAGTTGGAGACCAGTTCACGCAGTTGGGAGACTAGTTTACGCAGTCGGGCGACCAGTAGAGCAGTCAGGAGACCAGTAGAGCAGTTTGGGCGACCAGTAGAGCAGTAGAGTGACCAGTAGAGCAGTCTGGGCAACCAGTAGAGCAGTCGGGCGACCAGGTGAGCAGTCTGGGCAACCAGGCGAGCAGTTTGGGTGAGCAGACTGACACATATTCACTAAAATAGTAATTCCTAAAGATCCAACCGTTAGATCGATGTGAAATTTTAACGGCAAAAATTAGATTCAATTCCAAAGCTAAACCAAAAAGAATCAACTCGATCGGACCAATGGATCTTGAGATATTATCTTCGTAAGATGACTGAATCGTCAGATGCCGGACCAAAGCAAGAACGGAAGGATATACTTTCACTAAAACAGTAATTTCTTCGCAAGATGATACCTTTGCAAGAAACCGAACTCCGTGATGAACTTCGCGACTGCTGCAATGGATAAAACTTCAGTCGATGCTCCAATCTACGCCGGACTAAAAAACAACTCAAGGTGCTAAGAGCTCTTCAAATTCTTCTAGTTGCCTAACTCCTTTGCTGGCTTCAACTACGCTGCAATAGAATAAAGATCAAGCGCTAAAACTTCTAGTTGCAAGGATTTTCTTCTTCACACCGCGATGCACAGAATGCTCAGATTTGCAAGAAGGATTTTATTTATCTGGATACAGTACTCCAAAACAAAAGAGTACAAACCCTGAAACTTGGCTCTCTACATAAACAGGAGACACATTCCCCTATTTATATAGAGCAAACATAAAGAGATTGAATACAACTCCACTTCCCACATGGAAAGAGTTCGTATACATCTCAACATGGCCCAACATGGCCAAAAACAACTCTTGCATGCATATACAGCTCACATGCTGTAAATATGTGACTAACTAGTCTCCATGTGCATGTTCTCTATCCCGAACACCCCACATGACATCCTTGACCACCAAGACCTCGATTCCTCTATGAATCTAGTCCTAAACCTCAGTTCCTCCATGAACCTAGTTCCGGTCCCGTCATCGACCACGTTCGGCCTCGAGCAACAACTGCACATGAATAAACAAGAAACAGATCCGAGCACAAGTCCACGACTTGACTCAAAGTCAATCCATGCAACCACTCACACGAGCGCATTGCATCAAGCAAAATCATTAACATGCTATCACAGCATATCAAACAATCATCTTAAACAACACATGCACAAGCACCACACATGCCATAACCAAAATCACTTTGCAATGCCAATTCCATTACTCAGCCAATTTTTCAGCACATGATTTCACAATCTCCCCCTTGATGAAAACATTGGCAACACCATTTAGAACTGAATATTGGCATTCACCTCACGAGAAAAAGTTTTAAGAAATTTTGTTTTAAAACAAAATGCAAAGTGAAAAAATCTCCCCCTAAAAACAAGAAAAGAAATCTCCCTCTAAAAAGAAGAAAAATGTGTGTGTGAATGTGCAATATGTGTCCAAAATTCTCCCCCTTTGACAATGGATTCATCAAGAATGCAAAAAAGAGAACAAAATTCCCCCCCTTTATTTTTCATTTTTTTATGTACTGAGCTTTATGAGTCATGCACAAATGTAACAAATTCATCACCAAATCATGCTATCAAAAGTACTTGCACCCTCAAATCTACACATAAACAATGTAGAGTAAGCATAACTAGAAATCAAATACTATTAACGATTTTTTGCATGGCATGATCTCCCTTTCTCAACAATCTTAAAACCTGAAAACATTGAATTTTTTGTGCACTTTATTTGTGCTTGAAAAACTGATTCATTAATTGATTACAACAATAACAATTGCAAGGAATTACATGCACCATCAGCCTTACTTTTCAACTATGACAAGCAATTATAAGCTTAAGGTTTCATGGTTTCGATCATACACAACCTCTTCCAAGTTCATATCAAAGTGCAATGATAAGCAGCCTCGTAAAGAAGAAGTGCGATAGTACATAACCTTGTTCTTGCATTTATTAACAATCACTCTTTTAGCTTTAGCACTTAATTTTCATATTTAACACTTTTTGAGCAGGATCAAAATAGCCAAGAAAGTTCAACCATGACAAGATTTAATTCAAGTTGTCATTTCATTTAAATAGTTATGTCATAAACTACACCATATGTGCATGAATATGAAGTTGCAAAGATCTTGAAACATAAACATGGCTTCAAATGACATGTGTATCAAATACAATGCTCAGTACTTTTTTTTATTGTTTTTCATTTTTTTGTTTTTCATATAAGAAACATACAAAATAAAAAGCATGTTACAAAATATTACAAAAACTTAAAAAAAACTCCCCCTAAAAAATATCCATCTTAAAAACCTTCTTCAAAATTGTCACCTGATGGGATTAATTTTAAAAACAAAAAAACTGAAAAAACAATCCTCCCAAAAGCAAACGAAAGAAATTTTTACCAAAAATCCATTAACCCCCCCTCAAATGGATAACCAATAAAATCAAAAGATAGGTGATGATATGCATATGCTTGAGTTATCATGGTATGTTCAGTTAAGCATAAGCATGAATCATGATAAATGAATTCTAAGCATAAAAAGGTATGATATAAGATATAACATTTTTGAATATTCCAGGGGATACATATGAGCATATGAACAAACATCTCATCTCATACCACAATTAGATATCTGTGAATGTAAAAGACATGAGTGTATAATATAGCTCACAAAGTAGGTGAAGAATTATCGCATATGCCTCTTGAAGGCTATCTCAAAGGTGAGAACCATTCAAGTCTTGATCCCATCTTGCAAAAGACCAAGATCCACTAAGCTTCTATTCTCCAACCTGCATTTGAAAAACCTACATAGCACTAGAAGATGTCGAGGCCTCGGTACTGGGGTTAGAAATAAAGCATTTAGGAATCTGGTACTAAGACACATGACGAGTAGGCACAACATGAGTATGCTTGTACACAAAATCAGATTGGCACTTTCTCGTATTTCTAGCAAAAAAGGGTGTTTGCATCACCCTAGGCACAAAATGAGGAGTAAAACGTGCTTGTCTGAAATTAAACCTAGCCTTAGCCTTTTCTTTCTTTTGCTGTTTGGCTAGCCTAAAGCAAAAATCTACTAAATGTCCATCTCTACCACAATGAGTGCAAGTGTACTTAACATGATGTTTAGCTTTAGAAACAGAAACAACATTTGCATTCATCACAGTAGAAGGCAAAACACCAGCAGACTTAAAAACAATTTTTTTAGACTCATTGATAATTTCAAAATTTTCACTTTCAAGTGCCTTAACAATAGTGGGAGCATGTGATTTATGATGAGCATAAGAATCAAAACCTAAAACTTTGTTATGAGTGCTGACTCTTGATTGATCCAGAATCATGTTTAGGTTTTTCTTTCCTTTAGTGAAACGTTCTAAAAATTTTTTCTAAGCAATCAACCTTTTGAGAAAGAGTTAAACAGCTTTTTATTTGTCGAGACCCTCACCCAGGTGTGGAATACCCAAGGGTCTTATGTGTATATTATATTAGTTCCATAATCAGTGGCTAGTACACACATTTACAACCTTGCCATCATATTCATACACAACTAGGGGTGCAATCGGATCGGATAATTTTCGACCGACCGGATATGTTCGGATCGGATTCGGATAGTTTTTTTTTGGATAATTTTTGGATTCGGAATCGGTTTCGGATAATTTTTTTTTGGATTTGGATTTAGAATATCACTATCCGTCAGATCGAGATATTTCGAATCTATTTCCGGATATGGATAATATAAATCGGATATCCAAACTGGCGCGCTGTCTCTCGATGTGGGCTGCGTTGCATGGAAATTGGGGCAATGGGAGTGCAGTAATGGGGCAATAAATGTGTGGCCTGCCGTCGTTTTAATGGCAAGAGGACATGGGCCCAGCGTCGAGTGGTGTCGCTTTTGTTGCCTCAGCTCAGCTCGGTGTGGTTTTTGGTTGAAATTTGAACCCTCTGGCAGGCACAGTTGGCAAGTCTATCTTGATTATTTTCTTGGAGTTTCCATGTGTTTGCGTTGACCAGATGTTTGTGTTGTACCAATGCAGTACAAAATAAGTGGGGTTTACTAGGGCATGGTGCATTAGCTGAGCCATTCGATCAGAAAACAAATGGCTCCAGATAGTTTATACGAGCGCAAAGGATCAAGAGCATTGGTTTACTTGACTAGATTGTACGTCGTGTGTTATAGTGCAAATGCTATGTCCGACATTGTTATAGTGCGCTCTAAATTATTCGTTCAAAACTTTATAAATTGTATTTCTTTTTGGTACGTGGATCAAACAGATATTAAAAATAACTAGATTGCCTCTAATTATTATTACTAAGCACTATATTCAATGCATGTATGTATCTATTTTCGCACGATATCCAATAAAAATTACTCGGTACCGTATCGATTTCACTCCGTATTCGATTCGAATCTGCAATCGATATTATCCACGTCGTATTCGTATCCAGGACTATCCGAATCCGACTCCAACAAAAAATATGGTTTAGAATACGGAAATAGCGATATCCGATCGAATCCGAGCCGATTGCACCCCTATGCACAACATGGCATAGACATTAAAACATAGATCATAGATCCTTACAATGAGAGGGCCATTGGCTAAATAAAATGCAGCAAAAAGATAGCGAAACAAAATAGTAAGGTCTAGCGGTATGCTCAACCCGAAACATTCACATGCAATTGATAAGGATTAAGCCCTAGAAAAGCTCATCATTGTACTAATCGAAACCTGGTAAAGTAAGAGTTGTCAGGGACCACTGTTTCCTCAATCTTTGAATATCAATAAGGGTGAGTACATTTGTACTCACAAGACTTGTAGTGTATCACAATTATAAGAATATGCTGGGCTATGTCAAAGGAAATAGCTATCGTACTATATTCTTTTGCATAAAACGAGATTTAGTCAATAATACCAAGTCATAAATTGCAACCAGAATTTGAGAGAAGTTGATAAGTATGTTGTAACATCCCAATTTTTGGCTTTTCTTGCATTTTAGTGGTATTTTGAATTTCTGGAATTTATTTGGATTTATTTGGAATTATTTGGATTTATTTTGAATTAAACCATTTATCAACTTAATTAAATAATAGAAAAGTTAAAATAAGATTTTGCTGGAAATATTTTATTTGAGTCACAAATGTCCTAAAATATTTTGGGAATTTTTCGATTTTTCGATATTTTAATGCCCCAAATAAATTATTTTATGTTAGGAAATATTTTTAATCGGAAAAGGATTAAAAATCCGTGAGCGATCTTGGGCGAAATCTTGTCTGCGGCCCGTTCAGGGAAACCCTAACGCGGTAGCCGTTAGATCTCCATCAGGGCCCACGTTGCGCCCGTCGACCAATCCTATTCATGGGATTCCATGCCATGCCTTGTGTGGGCCTCGGTCTCCGCGTTTTCACGAGACGTAGGGGCTATTTAATCTTGCCGCCACGGGTTGTGATCCCCACCTTCGCGCTTTTCGTCCAGTACATTCCACGCCGCCCGAGGCGCAGCCGCCGCATGCCGAGCTCGCCGAAGTTCACGAAGTCACCGTGAGTTTCTTCGCGCGTTCATGCGCCGGTCACTCTCGCGTCGTCGTCCGTGCCATCCCGAACTCACCTCGTCGTCTGCGTGCGGAAGCATCACTTCTTCCGCGGGAGGGCTTCGGAAGCGCCGCCGCCGTCGTCTTCCCAGCTCCGGTGAAGCGGCGCCGCCGCAAATCTCCACCGGGCTGAACTTCCTGGCCGTCCGTCCGCGCGTCAACGACCAGACTTCGCCACGTCGCCCATAAGCGATAAACCTCACCTTATAACCTCGGCCAGTTAGATGCAAATCCGAGGCGGCCGCGATGCTGCGTCGCCGTTCCTTGTCGCGCGTATCGCGGCAACCGCGGACCCACGTCGATCGCCTTCATGTCCCACCTTTGTGTCGCGTAATGTCGGCCGGCAACCGCAGACCCGCATGTCATCATGCCGGGCCGGTGATGTCATCTTGGCGTCACTTGTGGGTCCCATCTGTCGATGAGTCAATGATGGCGTCATCTTGGCGTCGGCAAGGCCGCGTGTCACTCTCTGGTGGCGACCGTGTCACGGATGACGCAATAATTAATTTTCGAAAAAGAAAATATTTATTTAATTCGGAATATTGATTTTAAATATATTTTGAAACTTCAACGCTTATAACTTTTGCGTTTTAACTCCGATTCAGTGATTCCAATTTCTATAAATTTGTAAAATCAAGCTCTTTCTGTT
This sequence comes from Guadua angustifolia, assembly GCA_036346375.1. NCBI lineage: Eukaryota > Viridiplantae > Streptophyta > Magnoliopsida > Poales > Poaceae > Guadua > Guadua angustifolia. The sequence goes on from CM070517.1 coordinate 14,502,362, forward strand.
TATGAATTTTATTTGAATTTTAGGCTTGAGTTGCTCTCTGTTTTATTTATTTATTGCTATTTATTTGCGTTCTGGCGTAGGCGTTGAAGTGCGAAGGTTTAGAGGAGAGATTCGACCGAGGCAAGTTCAGGAACGAGACCGGCACTTTTTGAAGGCAAGTTGTGTTTGATCATGTTGAAGCTATTAGAGCAAATTATTTTGATTTAAACTATTGCATGCTAATTTGATAGAAATGACTTTGAATAAGTTTGGGATTAGTTAAATGCCTAGTTCTTTGTATGCCACCTTGTCATATATAATTGTAGGCCATGAATCCTTTGTCACCCTAGGTTATGAATTAATAGTTGGACATTAATAATTTGCCAACATGGGTTGAGTAGACCGAAGTAGTGTGCTTAGCACATACGAGGACAATTCATGATTTTGGAACACCAAAGTAAATAATGACTTAATGAGATATGGAACACGTTTTGTGAATGAGACATGTGTTATTGAGTTGATGATGTACGTGGTGCAATGGTAAGAAGCAGGGGTGGGAAAATGATTTAGGCTGGGGCAAATGGCAAGATTGTTTACGGTGGGCCAAGAGTGGCAAGGCGGTCGTGTTGGTTTTATTGGACATGGACATTTGAGTTACACTTGGTTAGTCTTGCCTCGGTCAACTAAGGACTTAACCTTGCGAGCATTTGAGTGAGTCTCTCATCTGACCACAAGCTCAAGTAATAGGGCGGGCTTAGTGAGTAGTAGGAAATCTATTCTTTAGTCTTGTCGTGGTGGTGTGAGGCAGGAGAAGCGGAATGAGAACTCACATGGCGCAAGAGGGGCCACAGGTGTGGTAACAGTCCCTCGGTGTTGAAACCTTAGCGAGCGATCTTGAGTTTAGATGGAACTTTGGAAAGGCTTCGTTCACGGTTATTTGCCTTGGTGGTATTTGGTATATCTTGTGGGTAAAGTGTATAACCTCTGCGAGTGTACAACCTATTGAATAGCCGTGCTCACGGTAATGAGCATCGCTTCATGATTCTGGTCAAGGGTTAGATTTTCATGAAAATGACTTGTTTATGGAAAATGCTTGGGTTGGTAATGATGAACTGGACTTAGAGACGAGAAAAATGATTCTGATTGAAATGTTTGTGAAAGCTATTATTCCTACTCTTGTTTTCTTGCTTTGCAATCTATTCTTTGTTTACCTTGAATCTTTGTCAGCTCATGAACCATAGCCTATCCTTTGTACTAAGCCATGCATGTAGAATATTAGAATTGCATTACATGCATGACTTCTTGAGTGCTCAAAGTACTCACCCACAACAACACAACCGGTTGAAGAAGAAGCAAACCACTTTCGGGAGGAGGAGTATCGGGGAGGCCAGACAAACTAGGGAAGCGAGCCCGGTCGATTACTGTGGCAAATTGGTTGGCGCCACGAGTTTATTTTATTTCATTGCATTTGAATATTTTAATAAGTCTTAGCCTGTAATCGTATCTTTGTAACTTGACCATAAGGTCGATCAACTAGTTTGAGTATTTAATCAAAGTACTTATTATTTAGTTGGTTATAAGCGTGATATGTACCAATGTTGAGGCTGTGTGCACTAAGCGTGATCTGGACTAGTCTGAATACCAGAGGTCGGATTGCAAATTCGGGTCCCGAGCAGAGGTAATATCGAGCCATCTTGTTGTGGGGTGGCCCTTAGTTAGAATGGTCGTAGTGAGGATAAAACTATTTTCTAAAAGCTAAAATGTGCCAAGATGATAATGCAATCTCGACTTACCCCTTCTCTTCTTTCATACCCTTGCTGAATTCAACACATATTAGCTTTGTTTAAAATATCGAGTTTCACGTGAGTGTCCTTTGTGAGATGAGGATGATCCACTCTTTTGGTGGCGCCTTTGGAGATGCGCGGCGGAGCTTTGGCGTATGATCAGCTGCTTGGAGGATATGACGAGCCGATCTACGGGGACTCTGTGGATCGGCGGGGCGGATATTGCACAGGATGTCACTATCACGGTCTCGCTAAAGAGATAGGCGGCGAGTCGTCCCATCCGCATCCTGACCGGGAGGTTGTCATTTGTTTTTGGGATTCGAGAGACATCGCGTCTGGCGATGAGGCGGTGCTCGTACCTACGAGGAGTTGGATGGCACGGTGTTTACGTCACCACCCGCGAGAGACACTCGCTACCGCAAGAGCCAATCGAGGAGGAGGATGCCACGATCACCCACGGCGGATATGTCATCGCTCGAGAGGATGTTATCGGCGAGGCAGTTCGGGCTGCGAGAGGTCGTGGCGAGTTCCGCGAGCAAGGGCTCATCATTGCAGAACTTGTGAGTACTTGCCCCTCTATTCGAGAGGATTGGGGAGCTGGAGGCGGCTGTCACGGACTAGGCGGAGCGATCTTTGGAGCTACGACCAGAACCGAAGAACCCCTGGCGGGGCGCGGCGAGCGAGCGAGCCGGTGGAAGTGAAGTCGAACAAGTGGAAGTGAAGCCGAGGCTGTGGAGGTCAGCGAGGAACGGTGGAGGTGAGCTGTCTGCGAGGCGCATCAATGGGAGGATCGTTAGGATAGGTTTGTACCGCACCAGCACACGCGGTGTATCCACGGGAGTTCGGTGGGGTTGGCTCGAGTGGCGTTAGGGTTAGTAGTTGAGACTCTGCGACGAGTCGCGTCTTGGAATAAGTCACCCTTAGGCGTTTGACTCAGTGTTAGTTCGATTTGCTTCTTTCATGCTTGTGAGTGATCGGTATGTGTTGCATGGCCCATAGGCATTGTGAGCAACCATACCTCGATATTAATAAAGTAATAAAGTCAGATTTTGTGTTACACCTTTGTCCCCGTATAAGTACTCCATTACTTGTCTATTCTTATTTCCCTCTCGTCTCTAAACCATGGAGCAATCGGCAGATGGTGAACACTCGAGGAAACCAAGGAGGAAATGGGGCGGTTCTCGCTTCATTGAAACTGTCGATGGGGAAGGACAAGGACCTCAACCGGCACCGCCGATTGATATCACGAGAACTTTGGAGCCTTTATTGCTTGCCTGAGACCCAATTAATGCATGCCATGATGCACGGCGGATCACAGAGTCACCGCCCAAGCCACCGCCATTGCCCAAGTTAACGAGTCAACCCGGTCTGAGAGGCCACACTCGAAAGCATCGAATTCATGAGGACACGACCGCCTACATTTTAAGGAATGCCAATCCATTGGAGGCGGATGATTGGCTAAGGGCGATAGAGAAAGTTGCACATTACCGGTGTGAAGGAAATGAGAGGGTACTCTATGCCTCTCATCGGCTTGAAGGAACCGGTGAATGGTGGGAAAACTACTACTTGCTCATGAGCACCCACAGGACATCGGTTGGGAGGAGTTCACGATTGCTTTTGGCGGTACCATGTGCGAAGGCATCATGGAGCTGAAAAAAGGAGGAGTTTAGGGCCTGAAGGGGCAATCAATCGATGTCGAGTATCTGAATAAGTTCACTTGGTGACACGCTTCCTTTTGAGGATGTAACAGCGGATAAGGCAGGCGGTCTCGATTCATGAAGGGTGAATTCGGGGCTGCGGTGGGACTCATAACCCACTTTTTCGACTTCCGAGCTAGTGAACAAAGCGCTAATATTGGAGGACAAGCGCAAGGAGGCTGGAGGACAATCGGAGCGCGCGAATAGCACTGCGAGAACACGCCCGAGGCCTTGGCGTTTGAGGTTACACCAAACCAGTTCTTGAGTTCAGCCAAGGAATGTGATGGCAGCGCCACCACCGGTACCAAGACCTGCGGACAAAATTTCGAACACCAACACTAGTTGGGAATGCAGTGCGAGGAGCAGTGATCGGCAGTTAAGCGTTGTTTTATACATCACGAGCGAGCATTTGCCAATTCTTGTCCTAGAAGGGAGGAGGAGTGACACCGATTCGCTTCAATCTTGGAACTACTCCAACGAAGGCACCAGCGTCGAGAAGCAAGCAGTGGAGCTACACAATCTGGGCGCCACCGAGGCTGTGGTAGAAAGCGATGTCAATCATGTCACCGCCGATCACGGTCTGAGAATACATCGGACGTCGTCTTGGGTAAGTTACTTGTCAACTCGATACCTGCAGAGTTTTATTTGATTACGGAGCTTCACATTCGTTTATATCTCGGATTTTCTTTGTGAACAATGGGTTGAAAATGATGAACCTTAGGCATGTATTGCTAGTACAATCCCGGGATCGAACTCCGTCGATGTAGGATGTTACAGGGTAAAGTTGCTTATAGATGGAGCAGAGTTCTAGCAAACTTAGTGGTGTTAGATACCCGGACCCTAGATGTTATTTTGGGAATGGGTGGTTATCTAAACATAAGGTTGTATTATCTTTGTGGACGAAGAGTCATATCGATCGAGAGTTCTTGTGGGAGAAAAATAGAGTTTCGAACAAGCTGCCGTTCGGGATGGGCAGTTGATGGTCAATAGTGTGAAGGCGTTAACATAGAAGATGTGCCATTTGTCGAGAATACGGGATGTATTTCGGAGGATTTACAGGATGCCACGAACGAGGACATAGAGTTTATGTCGAGTTAGTCACAAGGGAGCGGCCCGATAGCTAAGAGACCTTATCGGATGTCAGCCGATGAGTGGTCGAAATGAAGAAGTAGATTGAGGAATTATTGGATAAAGGGATTTATTAGACCTAGTTAAATGCGCCATGGGGAGCACGGTTACTGTTTGTCAAGAAGAAGGGCGGAAGTTCTGGGATGTGTGTGGATTATCGGTCTTGAATGAAGTCACTATCAAGAATAAGTACCCACTACCGGGATCGATGACCTATTTGATCGAGTTGAGAGGAAGGAGTTTTCTCCAAAATTGACCTCGATCGAGGATATCACCGGTGAAGATTCGATCGGAGGATGTGCGAAGACCGCATTTTCGTCAAGATATGGGCATTCGAGTTCTGATGATGTCTTTTGGTTTGACAAATGCACCGCATATTTCATGAACATGATGAACAAGGTTTTCATGGAATACTTGGATAAGTTCGTTGTTGTATTCATAGATGACATTCTAGTTTACTCCAAGATCGGGGAAGAGCATGCGAGCATCGAAGCTAGTTACGGAGAAGTTAAGAAAGCGACAACTTTTCACTAAGTTTAGCAAGTGTGACTTCTAGAAGAACAAGGTGGAATTTCTTGGACATGTGGTGGCCGTAGAAGAAGTCATGATTGACCCAAGTAAGGTGGAAGCGGTGTTGCATTGGGAGCCACCCAAAGCGGTGACTCAAATTCGTAGTTTCCTTGGAATGGCGGTTATTACCGCCGATTTATTGAAGGATTTTCAACGATTGCGAGACCTCTTACGCAATTGTTGAAAAAAGAAAAAAAGTTCGCATGGGCCGGAATGTGGCGGAGTTTCGGGAGTTGAAAAACGTTTGACAACGGCGCGGTGTTAGTACTACGGATTTAAGCGAGCTTTGATATATCTTGTGATGCATCGCGCCAAGGACTAGGATGCGTGTTAATGCGAGCGAAAGGTCGTTGCGTATCGTCAAAGGCGATTGAGGCGCATGAGGAGAACTACCCAACACATGACTTGGAGTTAGCGGTAGTAGTGTATGCTTTGAAGTTATGGAGGCACTATCGATTGGAAGCAGGATGTGAGGTGTACCTTGACCATAAGAGTCTTAAATATATATTTACTCAATCGGATCTGAACATGAGGCGAGGAGGTGGTTGGAATTAATTAAGGATTATAATCTGGGATTCATTATCACCTAGAAAAGCCAATGTGGTGGCGATGCTTTAAGCGAAAAAAGCCATTCGGTGAACATGTTGGTGGAAGCAAGTCGAGGTTGAGTTATGCAAGGAATTTGAAGTGAAAGTGGAGGTTGTGCCTAAAGGATTAAGTAGCCGCTTTAGAGGTGAAGCCTACATTGGAAGATCAGATTCGTGAGGCGGAAGGATGATGTCGGGATTGAGAGAATTAAGTCCAAAATGGAGGAAGGCAAAGAAGGATTTCAAAATTTGGATGAGCAAGGTACATTGTGGATCAAGCGCATTTGCGTCCGCTGAAGAAGAAGTGAAGCGGTGATTTTGGAGGAAGCCCATGATTCCAAGTACTCTATTCATCAGAAAGCGCTAAGATGTATCAAGATCTGAAGGAAAGATTTTGGTGGCCAAGCATGAGGCGTGAAGTTGCGAGCATGTTGCGATGTGCGACATATGCCAAAGAGTCAAAGCAATGCATCGAGAGACCGGCGAGGTTACTCTGACCATTGAGGATACAGAGTGGAAATGGGAAGAAATCGGAATGGATTTCATTACCGGTTTACCAAGGACCCAGAACGGTATGACTCTATATGGGTTATAGTGGACCGTTTGACAAAGGTTGCCCACTTCATACGGTGAAGACTACCTATTAGGGGACGCTTAGCGAGATGTATATATGTCAAGAATTGTATGTCTATATGGAGTTCCAAAGAAGATTGTGTCGGACCAGAGGTACCCGGTTTACCTCAAGATTTTGGGATAAGTTGCATGAGGCCCTAGGGACCCTTTGAACTTGACACCGCATATCACCTGGTGATGGGCAAGCGGAAAGAGTTAATCGAATCTTGGAGGACATGTTGAGGGCATGTGCATTGGCTTATACAACCGTGGGATAAGTGTTTGCCATATCTTGGGTTTAGCTATAACAATGACTACTAGGCAAGTTTGCGAGATGTCGCCATTTGAAGCACTATATGGAAGACCACAGTCGACGCCGTTGAATTGGAATGAGGCCAGGAGGCGTCATATGTTGGTAGGACATTCTTGAGAAGTGAAGCGGTAGCCATGATCGAGGAGCGATTGAAAATTGCAAATCAAAGAGGAAGAGTTATGTCGATAATCGCCGCGAGGATTTGAGCTTTGAGCTGAAGATTTTGTGTATCTCGAGTTACCCCACTCAAAGGAGTTAAGAGGTTTCACACTAAAGGAAGTTAAGCGCCAAGATATGTTGGCCCATTCAAGATTCTAAGTCGTGAGGTGAGGTAGCATATCGGTTGGAGCTACTAGTAGTCTCTAGCAGTGTGCATGATGTGTTCCATGTGTCACAATTAAAGAAATGTCTCCGAGTGCGGAAGAAGCGAGATCTTGTTAGAGTCGATTCGAGCTGCGGGAGGATTTGACTTATAAAAGTGCGGTGAAGATCTTGGACACGATGGATCGAAAGCGAAACTCGTCGACCGTTTTTGCGAGTTCGATGGAGTAACCATTAGAGGCGAAGCAACTTTGGGAGCCTTGAAGAGGACTGAAGAAGGAATTCCTAACCTATTCCTTAGTCATTACGAATCTCGAATCGAGATTTAAGCTAAGGGGAGGTTTGTAACATCCCAATTTTGGCTTTTCTTGCATTTTAGTGGTATTTTGAATTTCTGGAATTTATTTGGATTTATTTGGAATTATTTGGATTTATTTTGAATTAAACCATTTATCAACAATTAAATAATAGAAAAGTTAAAATAAGATTTTGCTAGAAATATTTTATTTGAGTCACAAATGTCCTAAAATATTTTTGGGAATTTTTCGAAATTTTCTGATATTTTAATGCCCCAAATAAATTATTTTATTTTAGGAAATATTTTTAATCGGAAAAGGATTAAAAATCCGTGAAACGATCTTGGGCGAAATCTTTGTGCGGCCCGTTCAAAGAAACCCTAACATGTAGCCGTTAGATCTCCATCAAGGGCCCACGTTGCGCCACGTCGACCAATCCTATTCTGCGGATTCCACCATTGCCGAGTGTGGGCCTCGGTCTCCGCGTTTTCCACGGACGTAGGGGCTATTTATCTTGCCACGGGTTGTGATCCCCACCTTCGCCGCGCTTTCGTCCGTACATTCCACGCCGAAAGCCTTCGCCGCCTCGCCTACGAGCTTCGCCGAAGTTCAAAAGTCACCGCCAGAGTTTCTTGCGCCGTTCATGCATGCCGGTCACTCTCATGCGTCGTCGTGCCATCCCGAACTCACCTTGTCGTCTGCGCGGAAGCATCACTTCTTCCGCGGGAGGGCTTCGGAAGCACGCCGCGCCGTCGTCTTCCCGGCTCGGTGAAGCGGCGCCGCGCCGCAATCTCCACAGGCAGAGCTTCCACGGTAGTCCGTCGCGCGTCAACGACCAGACTTCCACGTCGCCCATAAGCGATAAACCTCACCTTATAACCTCGTAGTTAGATGCAAATCCGAGGCGGCCCGCGGTCTGCGTCGCCGATTCCTTTGTCGCGCGTATCAGGCAACAGCGGACCCTACGTCGGTCGCGCCTTGCTGTCTGCCTTTGTCGCGTAATGTCGTGACAACACGGGCCCATATGTCATCCGCCGGGCCGGTGATGTCATCTTGGCGTCCTTTGTGGGTCCCATCTGTCGATGAGTCAATGATGGCGTCATCTTGGCGTCGGCCACGGGGCCGTCGAGGGCTGGCGTCGGCAAGGCGCGTGTCACTCTCTGGTGGCGACCGTGTCACGGATGAGCGCAATAATTAATTTTCGAAAAAAACTATTTATTTAATTCGGAATATTGATTTTAAATATATTTTGAAACTTCAGCGCTTATAACTTTTGCGTTTTAACTCCGATTCGAGTGATTCCAATTTCTATAAATTTGTAAAATCAAGCTCTTTCTGTTTATGAATTTTATTTGAATTTTAGGCTTGAGTTGCTCTCTGTTTTATTTATTTATTGCTATTTATTTGCGTTCTGCGTGAGCGTTGAAGTGCGAAGGTTTCGAGGAGAAGTTCGACCGAGAGCAAGTTCGGGAACGAGAACTAGCACTTTTTGAAGGCAAGTTGTGTTTGATCATGTTGAAGCTATTAGAGCAAATTATTTTGATTTAAACTATTGCATGCTAATTTGATAGAAATGACTTTGAATAAGTTTGGGATTAGTTAAATGCCTAGTTCTTTGTATGCCACCTTGTCATATATAATTGTAGGCCATGAATCCTTTGTCACCCTAGGTTATGAATTAATGGTTGGACATTAATAATTTGCCAACATGGGTTGAGTAGACCAAGTAGTGTGCTTAGCACGCCACGAGGACAATTCATGATTTTGGAACACCAAAGTAAATAATGACTTAATGAGATATGGAACACGTTTTGTGAATGAGACATGTGTTATTGAGTTGATGATGTACGTGGTGCAATGGTAAGAAGCAGGGGTGGGAAAATGATTTAGGCTGGGGCAAATGGCAAGATTGTTTACAGGTGGGCCAAGAGTGGCAAGCTGGCGGTCGTATTTGGTTTTATTGGACATGGACATTTGAGTTACACTTGGTTAGTCTTGCCTCGGTCAACTAAGGACTTAACCTTGCGAGCATTTGAGCGAGTCTCTCATCTGACCCAAGCTCAAGTAATGGGGCGGGCTTAGGTGAGTAAGGTAGAAATCTATTCTTTGAATCTTGTCGTGGTGGTGTGAGGCAGGAGAAGCGGAATGAGAACTCACATGGCGTAAGAGGGGCCACAGGTGTGGTAACAGTCCCTCGGTGTTGAAACCTTAGCGAGGCGATCTTGAGTTTAGATGGAACTTTGGAAAGGCTTCGTTCACGGTTATTTGCCTTGGTGGTATTTGGTGTATCTTGTGGGTAAAGTGTATAACCTCTGCGAGTGTACAACCTATTGAATAGCGTGCTCACGGTAATGAGCATCGCTTCGATGATTACTGTCAAGGGTTAGATTTTCATGAAAATGACTTGTTTACGGAAAATGCTTGGGTTGGTAATGATGAACTGGACTTAGGACGAGAAAAATGATTCTGATTGAAATGTTTGTGAAAGCTATTATTCCTACTACTATTTTCTTTGCTTTGCAATCTATTCTTGTTTACCTTGAATCTTTGTCAGCTCATGAACCATAGCCTATCCTTTGTACTAAGCCATGCATGTAGAATATTAGAATTGCATTACATGCATGACTTCTTTGAGTGCTCAAAGTACTCACCCACAACAACACAACTTGAGTTGAAGAAGAAGCAAACCACCTTTCGGGAGGAGGAGTATCGGGAGGCCAGAGCAAACTAGGGAGCGAGCCGATCGGTTACTGTGGCAAATTGGTTGGCGCCACGAGTTTATTTTATTTTATTTGCATTTGAATATTTTAATAAGTCTTAATACTGTAATCGTTATTTACTTGACCATAAGGTCGATCAACTAGTTTATAGTATTAAATCAAGCCTGCAATTATTATTTTGACCATAAGGTCGATCAACTAGTTTAAGTATTTAATCAAAGTACTTATTATTTTGTTGGTTAAGGTAGTTAAGTTGAATAAGTACTTACTAGCGTTGGTTATAGTGTGATATGTCTGTTGTGTACCAGAAGGGTGTTGAATTCGGGTCCCGACATATGTAAATAGCAAATATATAACATAAATATGACCAATTCCTAGTCCTCTTTGATTGTGATCAACGACCATTCCCTGCCATACCTGGCTTGTTATATGAAACAATGGCTACCCACCATTTTTTTCAACACAAGTTTCTGCACAAAAGATCAAAAGCTAACTAGTGTTAAAGCACCAAGTCTCTCGTGACCACAGGCACACCTTTTTAAAAAGATTTACACTCTAAAGAAATGTACAACATTACCCATAAGGCATACCAACTCTTATTGCCGCTATTTTCACACTTCCTTTGGTGTGTGATAGACAGATCATGACAAGAACTATTCTATCATCTAGACCTAACTTTGCATCAGCCCGATGGTGTTTAACAATTACTATGACAACATAAACAAAACCTTGCCATGACCTACTAAAGCATCTAGGCCCCCAATTCGTTTTAGTTTTGGTAATTAATGATAATTATGATTAAAGGATTAATATTTTTCTATGAGATTATGAAAATAAATTGGTCCTAGACATAGCAAGCAATGAAGCATGGAAATGAAGTTCAAAGAAGATCAATGCATCAAGCTCAATTGCCAAGGTATAAAAATTAAGAACCTTTTTACAACTTTTTGCCGATCTTGATGTTTTGGAGAAAAGATCAAGCTACTAGATTAGGTGCCGTACTATTAAGAGGTATCTTGGCTAGTAGTTTGATGTTGATCAAGTATCATGGCTTAAATCATGCTCACTTGAAGTCATATATGCATTTCATTGAGTCTTTTCAAAATTTAGAGAATTTGTCGACATGGCATGTGCTACCGACCATGTGAAAGCGGTGCAACCACTAGGTCAGTAGCACTGAACTTAAGGCATGCATGTTTTTCACAGAGAAGTGATTTTCTGGCTTTAGCACGATTGATCATATCGCCAATGTGGGAGTGGTACTACCGCTGGTAGTAGTACCGGACCCCAAGGGCGGTACATTTTTTATAGAGAAGATCATTTTGACCATTTTCTTCTGGCGGTGCTACCGGCCATGTGGGAGTGGTACTACCGCCCGTGTGGTAGCACCGGCCCCAAAGGTCAGTGTGTAATTTCCAGAGAAGCACAATTTCTCGTTGTCTTAAAAAATAATGAGGCCAGTGCTACCAGTCCTAGTTGGGCGGTAGCACCGGTCCTCTATAGCAACAGCTACTTACAGCGCATTAAATGCATTGTGCCGACAATTGGATTGGGATCTGGTGCTACCAGCCCTACATGGGCGGTAGCATTGGTTTGCTGAATTTTTTTGTATTTCCCCCAATGGTTGGAAATGTTGATGAAGGCTATAAATACCCCCACACCTTTATACCAGAGCATTCTTGGACTCTTATTGAATACATTTGAGCTCTAACAAGTCTCCTCCTCATTGTGCATTAAATTCTCATTTTGTGAGAGATAGGAGCATTCAAGTGTTGAATTTAGTGTTTGAGCCATTAGACACTCGATCAATCTCAAACAAGTGTTAATAATTGTTACTCTTAGAGGTTGCTGCCCCCTAAATGGCCTAAAGGCGAAAGAACTGGTGACTTTCTAGGGTGGGGAAGAGCTACCATAGTGATCGAGGAAGGCTCGTTTATACAAAGGAGCTGGCTTGAGTTAATTAAGCTTTCTCAACATGGATTAGGGAGACCGGCAAGTCTCCAAGACTACAGGATAAAAAATAGTGCTGATCTCTTCTTGTAGTTTGATCACTTGTATTTATTTTGAGCAATTTACATTCCTAGCTTGCTTATCATATTGATCTTATGCTTAGGATTGTCATTTTGCTTAGACTCAGTATGTTGGTGCACATAGTGAAACTTAGATGATTTAGGTTTTAATTGTCAAAATCTTAACTCTAGCTTTACTTGATTATTTATTGCAATTAGAGCCGAAGAATTTTAAAACCTCCTATTCACCCCTCTCTAATCGGTTATCCTTGATGCTACACCTACACACCTAGCCACCTCATCTGGCTATAAAATGAAGCCCCGCCCATATCACGAGGTTCGCCTCATCCTCTTCTCTCAAAACCATAGCATCTTGCTCTAGATTGCGCCATCTTCTCAACAAAATCGAACTCAGAAAACTTGCACTGTTGCCTTCACCACCGGATTGTGCATCGCCCGGTGAGTCTTCTTCGCCATCAACCTCACCCCTAGCTTCACAACATCACGTTTATGTGGTGCTTTCCTTATCTTCCTTGGAGACGCCTTGCTTCACCGTCACCACCATGAAGCCAACAGGCTGCTGCTCTCTTCGGTGTGTAGACCGCCGTGGTCACTTTTGGCCAAAACTGCTTGAGTCATCCTTTTTCATATGCTTGGTTTGCTCAGATTCATCTCTTTTCTGTGAAATTTGCATCATTGTTGCCATCACCAGTCATCGCCATAGTTGGCCACCGACCAAGCTGATGTGGACGTCCACATGGTAGCCACAACAATTCCACCATAGCGCAGGCAACTCAGCTGCCTTGTCAGCATCATTCGTCGATGAGTTCTTCGGTCAGCGCATGCATGGCAGATTTATCCATGAGTCTATGTGTGTGGCCCTGCTTGGTAGTTACCCTATTCCATGAACTCGGTCCACGGTAGACTAGATCTATTCCGTGGACTTTGTTCATAGACCATGACCCCACATGTTAGCCTCTCAGCCCCTTTTTCTGAATTTCCTTTAATTCCATAAATCCAGCAAATTCATGGGTCCCACCTGTCACTCTTAGATCTTCTCTTTCTTTTTATTTTCTTCATTTTCTCTTTCATCCAATATTTTAGAAGCACGTTCTCCTTCATACGACCTCTGATTGAACCCATTCAAATTTCTAAATTCATCTAAAATAAAGCTCTTCATTTTATAGTCATCTATTTTTAATTTGGAGTTTGTTTAAGTTTCTGTTTGTTGTTTATTTATATTTCTTTCTAGTAGGCGTTGATCATTAGGGAGTGAATGAATTATTTGAAGATCAAGACTCAGCAACAACAGTATATGAACTAGGCAAGTCAAAACCTTTGATAATGCCGAACCTAGTTTGCAAAATTATTTTATTTTTATACAAATTGCATGCTATTTATATTTCAATGATTATTTGATAGGAATAGCAAAATACCTATTTGTCATTATGCCACCTTAATTATTGAATACTCTATATCCATTGTTACCCTAGGTTGGGATATTAATAGTTGGACATCAATGTATTACCGACATTGGGTACTATAGCTATGCTTAGACATGCTTAGTTGTACGATGGGCGCATATCATGATATAGAATTGTGGTAGGTATACACTATTGTAAAATTTGTTATGCCATAGCAGGGTAAGCCATTAGTCCTGATTAAAACAAAATAGTTTTCACTCGGGCTAGTCGTCGTGCAGTAAAAGGGGTGTGGCTAGTACATTTGGGATGTGGATGTCTCGCCTGAGACTATTAAAGACTTAATCTTGTACACCATTGAATTAGGCCTAAACGTACAACCACATGTCAGTATGAGATAGACCTATCTAAATAACCTGTAGTATACTTGTGTTCCCCTACATAGTTGAATTGGAGGGGTACTCCAATGGGTGTGCGAGCAGAGGTTTACTCTAACTCGATGAGACACCAGGTGTATAGTGCGGATTGAAGGGTTACTCCATTCTCTCTCATAATAGCGAGCCTATTATTAAAGATATGAGATGCGTGCTAGGGGTAGACCGGCTAGGTCACATCTCAGGGTTGAGAGGATATACTCACTAGGCAGGATGGTGCTAGCGTGCAGTAGTGTAAAAGCCTTGTTACGATTTTCTTAGTTGCACACCTATGGAAATGTGTTAGATGGGCAATCAGATATTATTATATCTTATGGGTAAAGTTGTACAATCTCTGTAGAGTGTAAAACTATTCGAATAGTCATATCTATGTTTATGGATGTGCCTGGAAATTTCACATGAGATACAGAGTTTTTCATAAAAGTGTTGGAAGGTGGAGTTGTTAGAAAGTGAATAGAGAATTCATTGGTGTTTTTGACGTCTAAAGTTAACATTGATGAATTCAATGGTTTGATGATGGTTTTAGATGGTGATGAGCGAAACCTCGCAAGTCTATTTATGTTGCCTACCATTCAATTAATTTTTATATTTTTTCAAATATGCTTTTAATCTATTTATTGTATTTAAATTCAAGTTATTGCTTTTTGCAAAAGAATCATATGGCCATTCCTTTGTCAAACCTTGCATGAATATAATTGCACCATTTCTCTACGACTTGCTAAGTACTTTATATGCTCACGGCTATATGCCTCTGTTGATTAGTTGTTGAGAAATGACCAGAGAATACAGAATACTATGGGGAGTTCTACGAAGACTTCGTGAACTAGGAGTGTGTTTCCCCAAACAATCGCCTTTGACATATCAAATGACCCAAGTTATCTTATTTTCATTGCCAGAGTTTATTTGTTTCTTAAACCCTTGAGATACAGTTGTGTAAACCTTGACCAAAAGGTCCATTGCTACAATTTAATAATAATTTGCTACTTTCTTAGATAATTTATTGTATGAAATGTTATTTCATCTATGTTGCCACTATGTGCACTAGCGCGATCCTAAACTAGTGCAGTATACATAAAGGGTTTTGGATTTGGTAATCCCAGTCCGACACCTTGCTCATTGAACTCTTGCATCTATTCAGAGTCGACGAGGAAGGTTTTGAGGATGTTGGTGTCTATAAGCAGTATATCATTAAACAACAATAATAATCAAATGAATACAAATGGAGCCCAAATCTAAATATTTTTGCAGATTCAGAACAAGATGATTTCAAAAAAGTTAGAAGCTGGTTTCACTCAATTTAGAGTTTGTATGCAAAATTTATGAGCATTTGATGAATTTAAATAGGCTAAAAATTCTTTAAAATGAAAAAAAGGGGTGACATTGAAGGCGTATTTTAAGATATTATGCCTCTCAATAGAGGTGTATTCCCTACTGAATTGAAAGCATGTTTCTTTTTTCTAATGTTTTTAAACTCAATTTTACAAAGACTAACATATGTGGTCCTCTTGCCAGTTCTTTATTTTTTTTAAAAGAACTGACACATACTTAATTACTAGTTTTAATTAAAACCACATTATTATTTTTGCCCGGATCTACATGTCAGTGACTCCATTTTTTAATTCAGTTTTTAAAAGAAAAACCAATATGTGTGGCTGGCTTGTTAGTGACTGAGTGAGAGAGAGAGAGAGGAGCACCTAACAGGTGGGATCTGCTTGTTGGTGACTCAAAACATAGCAGTGGCTTGAGCGAGGCTACCGGTGGCCAACGGCCGTGACTCTTGCGGAACCAAGGCTCAAGGTAGTTAGAGGGAGTGGATAAAGTTCTCAAGGAGTGGTTGACGTTATTGGGGATGGCCGGAGAAGGCTGGCAGTGAAGGTCTGTAGTGGCAGCCATGGTGGATGGGAGAGGAAGTGATGGTGTGCCGCTAGGGCAAAATTGGTAGAGGGGAAAGCATGAGAGAGGTGAGGGGGTTCCATTTTGAGGATTGGCGGCGGTAGAAGCTCACCAAGGAAGTCTAGCGATGGTGACCTAAGGCAGCGGATGAAGAGGATTGAGGCGGTGGTGTTTTCGGGGAGTAGAGTTGCAAAAGAGGAGGGGAATGTGACCAAGGCATGCTAAAGTAGTCCTAGCTCCAATGTGATAAGGGAAGAAGTTTGAGCCTTGATTGCTCTAGTTGCTCCTGGCGGCGATGGAGCTTCTGGGAGAAGCAATGGCGCAAAACTCAAGGAAGGGAAGGACAACGAGCGATGTGGGACAATGGACGACTGAGGAAACCCTCTTATAGGCACAGAGTCGAGGCCTTCGGTTTGGGCCCATGAGCTCAGTGCCGCGGCCAAGGAGAAAGGACAATGATGCACGCAATTGGCGGCTTTTTAGTGCCTTCACGGTGCACGTAGGGGGCAAAGATTGATGATGGGGTAGTAGCAGTAAAAGTCTGGAAGATGAGATGAGGCAAGGCATGGCCTCTATCATTGTCGTAGTGTGGGGAATGGAGCTGGCGGCAAGGGCCGGTGAGGAGCTACGATGTGGCAGCCAGGCTTTAAGCACGCAGTGCTCAATTGCACGAGCTATCACAACTGCAACATCACAGTGCATGAGACTAGCATGGCTTAGACACGCGCTTGCCAGGGAAGAGGCTAAAACGCGGGCTCGATAAGTCACACACACAGAGAAGAGAGAGAGAGAGACCATGCGAGCGGTTTTGGCCTAAATTCATTTTCCCACTGGAAAAGATGGGTTACGGGTTCTAAGCCCGACAGTTTCCATTTTTGATTTAGAATAGTTCTCCTAAAGGCTTTTAATTTCAGTTAGACAACTTTGGGATTTTTTTGAAGTATCAAACTAAGTCCAAAGTTAATGAAGATTTTTGTGGATGTTCTTGATGTGGTACTTATGTTTTGGCAAATTTTCTACAATTTTAGAAGTTCTATTTTTTTCCTATAAATTCTTTTACTGCCTCATATATTTATACTAGATGCAAATTTTGTTTTTGTAGAAATAGCATCCCTACTCCAAATTTCATGAAAATTTTTATAAAGTTTCTCCAGGCTATTTAGACCCTAAATAAAATTCCTCCAAACTTTGTATAGTTTCGAATTTGAAATTTAAAATACAAATTCAGCATCTAGAAAAGGAAAAAGTTATTTTCTTTTGATGCAGAAAATTCCAAAAAAGCCAGAAAAATCATAGAAAATGCAGATAAATAATTTAGCAACTCAATATTTAATTTATGGGCAAAATTTGGGATGCTACAATATTTCTAATATCTCGCAGTTATTGTTCAACTTGGCAGTACAATTTACACGTGCGCAACGTTACAGTTGGATGCTTTTGTGATGCGAATTCAGCACCAAAACAATTACACAAAAGCATCACCGAAGTACCTACGTCTATTCTGGCATTCCTGGGGCTTGGGCTCTTCAACATGCCACATGAACAACACCATATGTACCAACTCATTTTGCTCCATCCCAAGTCCCAACACCACATAATTTATATGATTATGATACATAGGACCATCTTTATGTAATTCTTTTGGCATAGTATCATCGGACATCAGGTGTCTTCATTGACAGTAGCAAATCAAAACCCAGTCCATCCACCTGGTTTGTAGGATGCATCTTTCTTTGCTTCAGCCTTCAGAGCATGGAGAGTGTGGGGAGCATGCCCCAAATTTGACATCTTGGAAGGTACGGTTCCAGAAGGAGCAGCCTTAAAGCTATCTTGACCAAAGGCAAGTGCGTCAGAACCAGAGTTTGTTCCAAGCGAGCTGGCTTTGTTGCTGTTTGATGCCCGCAGAGTTCGGACCGACCTCGGGTGCGTACTCCTCACAGCTGCCTGAGCTTTTGGCTCTTCAGGAAAAGCTGACCATGGCTTCGGATCAGGGCTCGATGTCCCTGGGCTTGATGTAAATAGGCCTTGCCGCAGCTCTGGCGGGGTTCCTTCAATCTTCTCCCTTGGCTGTGAAAAGAAATACATTTACTATATC
The DNA here is from genome assembly GCA_036346375.1 of Guadua angustifolia. Lineage (NCBI taxonomy): Eukaryota > Viridiplantae > Streptophyta > Magnoliopsida > Poales > Poaceae > Guadua > Guadua angustifolia. Next base: position 14,520,221 of record CM070517.1, read on the forward strand.
AGCTTCCTGGTATATATGAAACTAAAAGATGTTGGGTTCCCTTGCAGTACCGGGTGATTAGCAATGTCCAATAAGAAAAATGGATTAGATCATGATAGGTTAAACCATACAGATTTGGCCAGGCTGGCCAGTTTCAATTCTGTGTTTCTGTACAAATTTTCACCTTTTGGCCAGTTAACTTGGCCAGGAAATACAAAGTTGAACCCTGGATGCTACTGATGAGTGATGACAGAGAAGCTTAGTTTAAGCATGTAGGAGTAATCATACCGGAGTATCAAGGCCTGTGCCGGGTGGGGAGAGTACAATCTTCGAATTTTCTTTGAACTCCTTAACCGGCAGTGTTGCAGAAGCTGTAGCTAGGGCTTGTTTAAGTTCTTGAATCTCTCGCCTCTGAGAGGAGCAAATGGCTGACAATTTATCAAATTTCAATGAAATTTCTTCCTTCTCCAAGTTGGATATCTTCAATTGTTCCTTCAGTAAAGTTACTTCAGCTTCCAGCTGTTGGTCTTTCGATTTACTAGTTGTGTTTAAACTACTGGCATCGTTCTGCGGGTTCGCCTTAACATTATTGAAGTCCGCCACAAAGAAGTTAAAAGCAGTAGCCTGTATACTGGTTTTATTATCTGTTTTGTCACTTTGGTTTTCTCTAGCCCATCTGAGCCACTAGGAGAAAACCTAATTTCAAAATCCCCAGGAGAACTATCAACAGAGGCAGAGAGAGACTGTCTGTATGTATTATTTGCTGGAGTGTTCAGGTTCTTTGCCCGTGATTGCTTTGAGGTGACTTGGTATATGGGCTCTTGATCAAAAGCTGATCCCTTGTCATCCGCAAAAGCCAGCTCTTGGGCATGCTGAGTCGACCAAAATGCACCCATAGAGCCCTTACTCTCCACAGCTTTTGATGAACCTTGTGACTTCAAATTACAAGAATCTTTGGGAGGCATACTCGTCACATTGTCCCTTGATGGTGAAAGGGAGCTCTTCTGGGGTAGCCTCCTTACTGCTGAAACACATAATTTTAGATTATTGAACAGACGCATAGATCAAATGATTTTCATGCAAAGTAAAATCCAATGTTGCAAATAACGGTAAATGGTTAACAAATGGTCACCCCACCTTTTAGCGTTTGTAAAAATTTAGATAAATATATACATATGTTTGCAGTGAGAAAATAAGTATCTATTCACCTTCTTTCCTGAACATAGAATGGAACTACCAAGCTCTCGACAATTGTCTACAGTGGTGACATAAAGAAAAGGGATGCGACAATATCCTACAGTTCTATTTGCTAAATACTTCATATGAGATCTCATGTTGTGCTTAGTCATCTTCTTACCCATGATGTGAATGTCATCGGACTGGGTACCAACAATAAATCGGACCTAGCAATCGTTAATGGCAATAATCCATATAAACGGCTGGATATAACGGACCAATCTTGAGATTTAAATAAACATAATAGGCAGGCCACCTTTGACGTTTTAATGGCCCTTTACAGGGCCTTAACAGCCTTTATTTAGAACACTGGTAAAATCACTGAGACCTAGAGAAGAAAGATCCAAGCAACTACTATAACAAGTGGTTTCTTCCTTGCATTATCTAAGTGGATGATATTTCTCACCGCAACATTCTTATATTTCCCAAACTTTCTCTAGATAAAACCTCAAAAGTACACAAAAATAAAGTATACAGCAGTGTCTTCAATTCTTCAAAAAGATTAAAATTGATGGAAGTAACCTTCATCATTGGTTGTATGCCATTCAAATGCTGATCCGGATGGGGATCCATCAGGTAAATCCTTTTGCAGCTCCAAAGGAAGTAATTCATTAACACGGAACCACACCTATAGCGGTACATGCATCAGCATTAGAGAAACAGAAGGCATTTTACATTTCACTATCATGGAGTATGCACTAATTAAGACCAACCTAAATTCATGGAAGTGAATGGCCAGTCAAGCAAAGCCCTTGCCTGTGTAATGTCCGGTCTGGCATCTGGAGAAGACTGAAGCATGTCTTTGATCAGACTTGTAACAGGAGAACTGTACTTTGGTAACTCCGAATACGATAATTTCCATTAAGTATCTGAAGCTTTGATTCTCCATCAAATGCTGACTTTAAGTAGCAGATTCTATACAAGAGACATCCAAGAGCCTACAAAGAAGAAAAACAATTATAAATAATTAATCAGATACAATGAAGTATAACAACTAGGGTTGCAATCGGCTCGGATTCGGTCGAGTATCGCTCTTTTCATATCCTAAACCAAATTTTTTGTCGGATTTAGAGTCGTATACGGATAGTGCCACATATGAATACAACATGGATGATATCGATCACGAATTCAAAGTGAATACAGAGCAAAATCGACACGGTACCAAACATTCTTTGTCGGATATTGCATGAAAACAGATACTGCATATAACACACATATAGCAATGATTAATTAACTGTATAAGTTCAACATACAATAGAATTATCACAATTTAACAAGTCATTTTATCAAGAAGTCCAATAAAGTTGCAAAAGTATCAAATATTCCTTATGTTTTGCAAAATAATAACTTGGGCTTTTTGGTTGGCCCCAATTGAAGCTGCCAGACTTACATTTGAGCCTAGTTGTCATGGCGTCACCTATGAGTCCTGGCAGCTAGAGAGGGACACCAGGACTGACCGCCTCAATTGGCAATGTGGAGCCGGACGAGGAGGGTGAGCTAGGGGTGGGAGACGGGCTTCCCATGGTCATGCATGAGATCTAGAAGCTGGTCGGCTGTGGTGGAGAGGAGCAAGGCGACGGCGTGGAACGCCGAGAAGCGGTGGCGGAAGCCCTTCTGGTGATTGGCCTAGAGGAAGAAGGGGAGGGTGAGCGGTGGAGGCAGGGGCGAGTGGGAGCTGAGGACCTCAGTGGCGAGCGTCGGTGGCGCACGGCGGAGCTTGGAGAGGTCGGCAACAATAGGTAGGCCCTAGCGCTGGTGGCGGTGGAGGGTGTCGAGGAGGAACCACGTGAGCGGGGAGAAGTGGCGGGAGGAGGCTCTCGTAGTTCGGCTACAATGTTTATGGGCTGTAAATATCCAAATCCGAATATTCGAATAGAGTTATCCAAAATTATTCGAGAATATAATCGGAACATCCCGATCCGACAGATAGTAATCTCTCGAATCCGAAACCAACTATCCGACACGATTATCCAAATTCGATCCGAATACATCCGGTCGGTCGACATATATCCAATTCGATTGCAACCCTAATAACAACTACTAAAGAATAGGATAGGCTATATGGAGAAGTAAAACTAAATTTTGGTACCATCAGATGAATTTGCACAAAAGACATAATGTTGGAATATGATAAGCGCAGAGCTAGTTTACCCATATATCGACTTTCTCACTGATAACCTCCCTCCTGTACAAGTCCCACATCTGCAATTGGTAAACGAGCTTATAGTAAGTAAATATGTAGAAAGACCTGAGAAAGAGATGAAAATAGGTATGTCCAGACTAAACCTCGGGAGCTCTGTATGCAGGAGTAGTGTGCTTTCTAATGCTATCCTCTTCAAGGCCCATCTCCTCAGGTTTATCAAAGCACTTATGGTTTGTGGATACACTACCAAAATCACATAATTTCCAAGCCCCATCAGCACCAAGAAGCACATTTTCAGCCTTTAGGTCCCTGTACACGAAATATCTTTGCTGTGATGGCTCCGAAATGAAAATCGACATAGCAGTTTCTTGAGGGTTCAATTTGACAAGAACAGTAAGTTAACACAACAGATGAAACACAATGCAAGCTACAATCAACTAGAGTATGTAATGCATTAGATGAAGCGAAGCAACCAATACTAAGTGGAACAGTTATTAGGAACGGCATGAAAAAAATTGTAAAATTAAGCTGGCACACCATGGATGCGAGTGACAAGGTACTTGTGTCCCTATCTAGTTTGCAAGGCTGTAAAACACCTAGCAGTATGGTATTATGATACAGATGCCATGCTATGCTTAAGATATGATAGAGCGACAAGCATATGATCTTTCTGCTGTTTGTCAGGTGACTAGATTCATGGCATCTAACAAAGTACCAATAGAGTATGCAAGACAGAGAGCTGGTTGCTGTAAACAATTTACATAGCAATGCCAAAGGTTGGAATATGGAAGGAACACCTGTGAGCAATAGGCAGCGCTTGGCAATGCATTGCAAAGACAGCATTGCAAACATCCCGGAAGACCAGTGTCACCTGCTTCTCATTAAAGTACCCTGCACCTCTACTCTCCAAGGCTGAAACCAATGACCTCTCACAAAACTCCATCACCAGCAGCGCCTCCCTCACACGGCCCGTATCCAGTATCGTGTGCGCAACAAGCATGACAACATTCGGGTGCCCCTTAAGTGACCTCATCACCGTAATCTCCTTATGGACGAGGTCCAGCGACTCGTTGTCCTGGATGATGACGTGTTTGAGTGCATACTGCTTTGCCGGGTTCATGATATCCATGGCGAGGTACACACATGAGAACCCACCCTCGGCAATGGCTTCCCGGACATGCACCTTGACATTGTCGACATCAATTGTTCGGCCCTCAAGCCCAGATTGCTCTTTGGGCATGAACTGCCTGAACGGTCTCCACATGATCGAATTACTGATCCTCAAAAATCACAACAACCTGGTTCAGTCTTCAAAACCTCCTGTAAGGGCTAACAGCAATTAGCAAGGACTCTCTTGGTAAAGATTAAACAGCTACGCATCCAAAAGGTCCATCCGAGCAGGGTCAAACAAGATACAGCAGAACAACCCAGAGAAGCCTGCTGTTTCATCAGGCTTCTCACAAGAACCGAGCCTAACTTTCAGATACCGCGGCTTTCCGTTACTTTCATCAGATTTATCAATCTAACTATCTATCAAGAAACCGACCTAGCATGCTCAGCGCGCTCACTCCTCTCCAACCAAACACCAATCACCTTATCAGCAATGGCCAGCCGACATAACGAACCAACGATCAAATAACAGATCCTGAGAGCCCCAATCAGCAGTAAGGATTCTTCTCCTGCAACCCCGCAACTAATCGGCTCAGCCCAAGAAGCAACCAATCCCGGCCGGCCCGAGGCAGTCCGGGATCAAGAACAGATCTTGGGCTGGGCGGCCAAGAACCAACACCGGCCGCCTCCCTCAAACCAGGAGGAACCTTCCGGTAGGATCGGGGAGATTCTGCTTCGATTTTGAGGCTTTGGGGAGGTTTGTGAAAGAGCTTACCAAGGTAGAAGAGATTGGCAACGACGCAGCAAGAAGCAGTCGGCGAACGGGGGATGAAGGAAGGAAGGAAGAAGGAAAGAGGAAAGGCTTGTTTGTCAGAGCATCTCCAAGAAGAGCCCTAAATAGGTTGCTAATTGTAATTATAGGGATTTGATGAAAAAAAAGCACTTTAACAGGGGTTGTATTTTGAGAAAAATTATCAAAATAGGTTTAGGACTTGAGCGCTTTGTTGCTATATTTAGCAACGCCCTCTCGACCCTAAAGAAAGGATGAATGAAGGATTGGAGATTTAGGGTCTAATTCTTTGATCGATAAATATCTTGAGTCCTAATTTTTTTAGTTTAGATCTTATTTTGAGATATAGGATTCTATTTTAAAACTTGACTATTGAAAATGCTCTTAGTTGTTACGGCGGCGAAGCGAGTCGGATTTGCTTATGCGGCTTCCACTTCCGTAGCGAAGGCCGAAGGAGCAGCAGTGGTGGGCACCGCGCGGCAGTGTCACGGGCGACGATGATCAAAAGACGCGTGGGAGACAGTTTCCCACGTTCCGCGTTTCGGTTCCCTTCCGACCCGTGGAGCGACCAATGACGAGGGAGCGTCGGCCGATTGCTCGACAATAGAAGTGACTGAATTTGTACTTGTACTTGGAATGGTCAGGTCCAGGCATCCAGCACATCATCTGCATAAGCCACCGTCTCACTCGTTAAAGAAATACTACCAAGTGTCGGTACATTATGATAAATGTATTTTTTTTACTAAATCATCGTATTATGCTATGTGTTTATAAAAAATAAAATTAAACTATTGAATTATCACAAGAAGAAAGAAGTGGATAATAGCCCTGCTAGAGAAAAGGTATGTAGGCGGAACTCACATTTATATAGTAGTAAAGTAATATAGTAGTAAAGTAAAAAGATTTACCTGCAAACCAATGGTTCAAACAATCGAGCCATGCTTATTTTAAAAACGCATCTTCGGCTTTTATAAAGTGAAAACCCTTGCCATGTTGCTTAACCCACTGGAGCGTCAACTGTTGCCCTTGGCTGGGTCGCTCCATTAGCAATTGTTTCGTGATCGAAGCTGCAGGGTAGTGGTTTTGGCGTGGTAGTGCAGCTCACTGCACATGTAGGTGGATTGAGCTTGTGATGTGTTGTCTAGGTGTTTGTCGAGGACCATTGCCCTAAAGTGTTGTAGGCGGTCGCTGTGGGGTCTTGTGGTGTAGGTCTTTGCTGTCAACTTCCCTTTGTAGTTTCAGGCTTTGTTCGTTGTAGGTTGGGTGAGGGTCATGTTTTGTCGTTGATCCTCACGGTGTTAGTCTTGTTGGTGTGGTTGGTGTCTTGGAGGGAGTTCGCAGTTTTGGGACTCTTTCTCCTTTATTGTTGTCTCCTTTTGGAGGTTGGTGGTAGGTGTCTTTGTTGTCTATCGGGGGCTAGTGTGCTATTTTCTTTTTCTGAAATAAATGGTAAAGCTCCTGCACTTAATAAAAAAAAAGTGCTGATGTCTACTGTGTGTGGTAAGTATGACACAAAAAAAAAAAAAACTTCTCGTTAAGAGTCCACCTGCAGGCTGGAGCAGTCCAGTTCACTTAATTCTCCATCTTACGCTGTAATTTATTCGCTGTTCTCACTGGCCTACCTAAAATCTGTCTCTTATAGTGAAGCTTCACATCCCTCCTCTACCGCCTGCCATTCGGAGATATATCGGTCATCCGGCAACTTGTGTCCTGGTCCTCCTGGATGCTTTCGTGCACTTGTCCCGCACTTGGAGTAGCATCGCGTGTAATCCAGCTCGACTTCACTCTTTCCTCGCGTGATTCTTTTGTACCTGCTGCGTGCGTAACGTTACTTTTGTTTCGCTTGGAGGCCACGTGCAAGCACATCGCATCGGCACGACTCGTAGCCTGCCATGTCCGATTTTTCGAGGATCTCACCTCGGCTCTACGTTGTACAACGAGGACGACAAACGCATCAAATTCAAGCAGAAAGTGTGCAAGCTAAAGCTGTGCAACAGCATGGCTCGCAAGGAAGGCCGGCCCGCCAAGCAACGGAAACAACCTCAAGATCTTCGACGTCCCTGAAGGTTTGGTATCCGAGGTTATCGTCATCTTACTTTGACCTTGCAGCTGTAGGGCATGTGTTAGAATGTCCACGCTTGGGCACAGCACGGCATGTCATAGGCCGAATAAGTTTCGGGCCACAGTAGTTCAAGGTACTCCGGGCTGTGTCGGTTCAAACCTTCCTGTTGGATGTATGGATCATGGCTAAAACAATCCAGGAAAATTAGTCTTGCAAATGATATCATCAACACAAAGTAATAACTCACATAATCAAATTGTCCAACAAAGTTAATCACCAACTTAATTCATTTAACAACATGTTATATAAATTATATAATTACAATGTTTACTAATCATAAATTACATCAGAAAGAAAGATTACAAGAATATTCTAAATCTCCTAAAATCTAAGTTTCTTTAACCTTTGTCTTTGATCCCTGAAATTGTTAATCTTTCACACATATATATGACCATAAAGCAAGTAGTGCAGAGATTAAAGTTTTAAGAGTTACCGCTAGAACTGTATAAAAGGCTATTGCTCATCGAGATACCAGACCGTCTAGAGCTAGTCGACACCTCTCGCTCTCGCTACCTAGAGTTTCATTATCTAGCATATATAAACTTGATAGAACCACGCACTACTATAGAAAAAGTCATCACAGACGGTTCTAAAAGATTATCACAAATGGTTTTGTTAACTGTTTGTAAACATGTGCCAGTGATGACAACAGTTCTTGAACCGTCTGTAAAACTCACATCACAGACGGTTCTTTACTAGAACCGTATGTGATGTGAATCGTTTGTAATGTGGCTCACTGTTAGGGAACAGGTAGGCTACTCTAGCGAAAAATCAAAAATTTTCTACCGCGTAACCAAAAGATCACTGCAAGTTATAGATCACAGAATTACCACAAGATGTGCAGACCCGTAGCGGAAGTATAGTCGATGTAGCGTGGTGGTGCAGATGTAGTCGTACTAACCTCTCACCTCCTCCAACAGCTTCTTGTGAGCGTTGCTGGTTGTGGGTCGTCCTAGCATTGAAGCTTCGCAGCAACGCCTCCAAGGTATCCACACGTACATGGAGGGAACACCACGCGCTGGAGTGCTAGCGCCAGTTGCGCGGTTCTAGGCAGACAAGGGGTGGCGGCTAGGGTTTTAGGAATTCCGAATTTATATTGTTTCTTTTTGTATATCTATATCTCATCAAAACCACCACATCATCCTTTTATATAGACATTCCATAACGGATTTCAATCCTTGAAGTCCATTAAAAACTCTAATTCTATTACAACTCAGATCTCTATCCGAATTGGTTACAGCTCCTTAAGTGTGCGACCCATAGGATCACATGCACTCGGACATGGCTAGAGTACCCCTATCGATCATCGGGTACTCCTACTTGATCATCAAGTATACCCACCTACTCGACCATCGAGTACTCCTACTCGATCATCAAGCATTCGACCAATAGTCGATAATGGCCCCTAGCAGGACTTACCAACTCTCAAGTACATGTAAAGATCGGACAAATCTCAACAATGTCTTATATACATTTCCTTTTGCCTCACGATATCGGTCAATCCCAAGGCGAGTTGTCATCCTTGTTTGGATGGCTCGACCACTCTTTCTCAATGTCATGACTCGGATTCCCCGAATGCATCGAGTTAATTCTTTAACTCGATGACTCGAGTAGCATGGCCATGCATTTTTCGAAATCTGACCACTCGAGAGGCCTAGAGATATTTCTCCCATTGTATGGAGGGGCAAATCCTATCTTGATCGACCACACTTCGCAGCACATTTCATGACAAACCCGGGAGCCATCTTTATAACTACCCAGTTATGGAGTAGTGTTTGACGACCCCTAAGTAAGTCATTACGTATCTTGAGAACATGCGACAATCTCAAGTCGAAGTATATAGCATACACATTGTGTCGACGATCGGAATCGCCAACCGCAGAAATGAAACGGGGGTTAGTGGAACTTGAGACCCGAGCAGAGCTTGGCTCAATGAAGGAATGGAATCGACGTGCCGACGGTCGGAGCCAGGCGATAACGAGCGTGAGACGAGAGTTTATACTGGTTCGAGCCCCTGTGAAGGTAATAGCTCTACTCCAGTTGCCTTGCGGCGGTGATCTTTGCTATTCTCGAGTACAGAGGTGTATTACAGCTCAAGCTTAACAATGGCGATGTCTAGTGCTCGAGCTCTGATGTCTTGTGCCTTCAGGCTGCGCATCCTTAGCCTTATATCTTCCCTGCTCGTAACGGACGGGAGATTTTCCCGGGTGGTGGTCTTCATGCGCATTGAGGGTCGGCAAGAACCGCTCGGACTGCCGCAGCGTCGCTGCCCCCACGATCCCACGTCTTGGTAACCGCACGTTCCGAAATCCAAGGGGGACATCGGCACGAACGGGAGCCGACCCGAGCTCGAGGTTGTGCGGATGCTGTGCTCGGGGGCATACACGCTCTAGGTCGCGCGCCTCGGCGTACGCCCAAGTCGTGGTCGGGGCCCCCCGAGCTTGGGAGCTCGTTGACCGTGCGCTGACCGGCCAAGGGTCGCCCAACCCTCGTCAGCTAGCCCCCGAGGCTCCAGGTCGAAGAGGGCACCTGAAACGACCTCGAGCCTCACATTGCGGGCATAGGGAGCAAGCTTCTGCAGGTCTCGATCCCTTGGCCGAGGTCGGGCGGAGACCACAAAGTGAAACCTTCGGCCTCGACACCTGGTGACCTTTGATCTTCGCGATGATGGTACAGATGCGAATGACCGGCGGACACCTAAGGCGCCTCGAGTCCGCAGCCCAGGCCTTAATCGCGCCCGTCAAATCACGATTGGCACGCCTTTTGAGGCGTCGTGGACTGGATTTATTGGCGACGCGGCCCACGAACCCGAGCCACAAAGAATCGCCGAGGAAAAACTCACGATCTGCGCCGTCTTCCAAGCCTCTTCGCCGAAAGCAAGACTCCTCTTCTCCTCGTCCAAATCATTGCGACGCCATGGCCAAGCCGGGGAGGAGCACATTGTCGCTGGCGAGGATGAAGGAGCTCGAGACCCTGGGGCTGATTGACCCGGTAACATGGCGGTTGCCGAACGGCGAGACCGAGCCGCGCCCCAGGGACAACGAGATCGTCTGCATCGAGCATTACGCTCTCTTTGGCTTGCGGACCCCGGAGAGCGAGTTCGTCGCGGTGGTCCTCTCCAGCTACGAGATCGAACTCATCATCCTGGTGCCAAACTCCGTTATCCTTCTCACCATCTTCTCCCACCTGTGCGAGGGGTTCCTAGGAATCCTTCCCACCCCCTTGCTCTTCTTCCGGTACTTCAGCCTCTTTCGCTCTGGGAAGGACCCCGTGGTTGGATGCCTCTACTTCCGGTTGTGGGTAGGGCTCAAGTGGTCCTTCCCCAAGTTTCAACCTCGAGACTCCCTCGGCCCATGGTCTGAGCGGTAGTTCTACTTGAAGAAGGGGGAAGTCGGCCTGTTGGTGTCGAGGGACCCCATTGCGGGAAGAAGACCGGGCGGATGATCTCGAGGTCGACGAGGAGGCCATCGCCGTCATACACATCTGTGCCATGCGCGGCCTCACCGGGCAGGCGATCGCCAACGATTTCCTGCGGAACCGGGTGTCCCCTCTACGGAGGAGGATGCATCCGTTCTACGAGATCCGAGGGCGCATCGACTCGACCCACGAGGGCACATCTGGTAAGCCTTCTTGCCTCGAGGCTTTGCTCAAGTCCGTCCTTCGATCTTCTTTTGATGATCGTTTCCCTTGCAGCGCTGAAGGAGTCTTGGATCGCCGCCAGGATGAACGAGATGTTCGGGAAGCTAGCGCACGACTATGTCATTGACGACCCCGTCCCGAAGAACGTGCTCCGCCGTAAGGCCGAGGTAAGCCACCGCGACCAAGCTCTCAACTCGAGTGTCCACGAGGCCCTTCTTGAACCTCGCATGCTCGCAGGACCATCAGGAGCTGCTCGAGACAGCCAGAAGGATGCTCCCGCTGCCCGACGGGGGCAAGAGTAAGAAGGGGAAGAAGAGGTCTCCCCCTGCTGGAGCAGGCCGCCAGGAGGTGAAGAAACCCCACGTCGAGTGGGGTGACCGCACCACGGTAAGGATTCCCATGGCCGAGCCCCCGAGCCCATGCTCGCATCCTTTGTTGCTTGATATGCTCTCCCCTTTGCAGCAGTAGAGCGCGGCGGCCGCCGCCAGGACCTCGAGCCCCCAACCGGCCCAGGGCGCCCAAGCTCGGCCCCCTAGGGCCACCACCGCGGATGAAGTGGATCCGGCGCGAGCTCCGAGGTCCCAAGCCATTGGGGCGCGAAAGCGGAGTGCCCCTACAACATCGGGGCAACAAGACCTACGCCGGCCCTCGACAAGGCGGAGGCCGACGACTCATGTAAGTTTTTGGCTTTTCGGTTCGCTCCGCCCCCTTCGTGCTTTTCTGGCATAGTGTCTGTTCTTGATCGCAGACCTCGAGCGCCCGCGCTCGAAACTTGCCCGTTTTGACGATGGCTGTTGTCTAGGGCGAGTCCGAGTCCGAGGAGGAGGATTCCTACGTGCTGGCCCCGCGTCGTCCCTCGGGCCGGGCGTGTACTCCTTCTGAGCCCCCGAGCTGGGCCTCGGTCGGCGAGTTCAACCAAGGGCTCGACGACTCAACAGAGGACATCCAGCCCGCGACCAGCGAGGACTACGGCACTGGTGAGACGGACGCCGTCGTTGTCGTTGACCCTCCCGAGGTCGACACGGAGGGAGGTTCCCAGAGTGCCTTGGTCGCAGCCGCGGAGACACCCCAGGCTCGCCCGACCACGGCCGCTCCGAACGTCGAGGTCGTGACGCCACCGGCCACCGAAGATGGCCGCGCTGTGGAAGCATCTCAAATCTGCCCGACCGAGGCTGCGTCTAGTGCTGAGGCCATGGCACCCTAGTCCACGGAGGTCGACCGTGCAGCGGGAGGGCGCGCGGTGGATCCGGCCGTCGTTCCTCGGTCTGGCGAAGCGAAGCCCGACCTCGCGGTCGGGACCGACGTCGCTGCCGCGTCCGCCCCTGTCGGCGAGTTGAACCCATCGGAGGAGGCGGTAGAACTCCAGGTCACCACCGGTGCGGGGACCCAAGGTCTTGGCCCAAGCGCGCCGGTGGTGGTCGAGGTCGGCCTCACCTCAGAAGCGCCGGGTGATGAGCAGGAAAAGATCTCCCGCACGCGCATCGACGAGCGTGAAGAGTTCACCCGCGCATGCCTCGAGAACCGCCTTCGTGTGGTAAGGACCCCCCTTGCGCACCTCGCAGTAGGTTAGCCTGAGTTCCCTTGTTTCTTTTCTTATTTTGGGCCACCCTTCCTGTCATGAAGGCCATCGGCAACGTCTCCCAAGGGCTGCAAGGCCTTCAAGAGCACACCGACGTGCTTTGAGGGCCTCTGAGCGTGGTGCAAAGCGCTGGAGGCCGGCGCTCCAAGTTCATCGAGACCATTGAGGTCGAGCAGGAGGAGCTCGGCGAAGACCGTGGAGCTTGACGACCTTCGCCAGACGATGAGGGCGCAGGAGGTAGCCCACGCGGCCAAGCTCGAGCAGACCAGGGTCTCCGAGCACGAGCATGGCTACAAGGCCGTGGAGCAAGAGTGCACGCGGTCGGCCAAGGCGCTCGAGGCCGAGCGAGCCAAGGTCGAGGCGCTGGAGAAGGCCGCTGCAGAGCAGGCGTCTTCCTCGACAAAGGCGTCCCCCGAGCTCGAGGCCAAGATCTTGGAGCTTGAAGGTAAGCTAGAGCGTGCCAGCAAGGCGCTCGAGGCCGAGCGGGCCAAGGTCGAGGCGCTGGAGAAGGCCGCTGCGGAGTAGGCGTCTTCCTCGACGAAGGCATCCCCCGAGCTCGAGGCCAAGATCTTGGAGCTTGAAGAGAAGCGTGGGCACGCCAGCAAAGCGGTGAGGAGCGCCTTGGCCCAACTCCAAGATGAACGGCGCCGAGCTGCAGATGCCTCCACGGAAGCCCTCCAGTACCAGAGTGAGCTATCGACCTTGAGGGCCAAAGTAGCCGAGCTCGAGCAGGAGAAGCTCGCCCGCGAGATGGCCGACCTGTAAAAAACGCTTAAGACAGAAAACTCTACTAGAGCCACATTTCTTTTGGGGGACAACAAACTCTTTGTTTCAAGTCTGTTAGTCGAGGATTTTTGGTGTACGTCTCTTCCGCCTTTAGTCACGCTCCTTAGGCGTTTCTTAATAATATGCCCTTATCCATTTCGTTGGCTTCAAGGTCGAGCAATGCTGGCCTTGGGCACAAGATTTAGACGCGAGCAAACGACCACGACCTGCTGTAGGGTCGAGGATGCGCCTAGAGGGGGGGTGAATAGGCGTTTTACGAAATCCGATCGCTCACTAAACAATTCGCTCTAATACACCCCTAAGTCAAAACCTAATCAAATATATATGCGGAAGCGATAAACTAGGTTTTGACAATTAAAGCCTAAATCAACTAGGCTCACTAGTGCACTAACTAATTTATGTCTCTAAACAAGAATTGCTATATTGAATAAACAATTTACACTAATCAATTCTAATGCATTCAAGCAAATGATCAATATACAATAATTAAAGTGCTTGAATATAAATGAGACAAGAGACAACCGATATTTTTTCGTGGTGTTCGGAGACTTGCGGTCTCCCTAGTCCATGTTGAGGCAAGCCCACACTTGGACCGGCTCCGCTCGAGCACCGCCTCTTTCCACTAGTCGTGGTTTTTCACGCTTCTGCCGTAGGCTCAACCCGAACCTTCACAAACTTGCCGGGGCTTCTCACACCTCGAGAGCTCTCGCGCACGACGCCTACGCCGTCTAGGAGTCGGCAACCTCCAAGAGTAACAAGCCACTCCTTCACTTGAACTTCACCGAGCACAACACATGCGCTCCCGGTGATCACCAAGTGCAACACATGCACAAGGACCTCACTCAAGTACAACACATGCACAAGAGGCTCTCAAACCACTCCCTAATTGCAACACATGCAATTAGTGCTCACACTTAATCTCAAGAGGCAAATGGAGAAGAGCAACACATACACACAACTCCCACACACAGCCAACCTCTGCCCCAAGCCCCCCAAAGGGGTATTTATAGCCCCCCACAAGAAAACTAGCCGTTTGGGGGCAAAATGGTAACAAACAAAGTCTTGGTACTACCGCCTCTAAGGGCAGTGAGTCTGCCCAGAGTCTCAATCGGTCGGCTAACTGCACTGCAGTACTACCGCTCCCACACGGCAGTAGTGCCGGCCTTGCCCACCAACAAAAACACTTTCTCTGCTAAAAAGCTACTGGTGGCAGGCCGGTAGTACCAAGACTTGCGGTACTACCGCCCATGCCCTCACAGTAGTGCCGGCCTCGAGAGAAAAACCAGATTTAACTCCAAAAATCCATTTCTCCAAAAACAAACTTATTCTTTGAGCCACAAAGATGATCACCACATGATCATACACACGTGCAAAACACATTCGCACCAACTTAGCTCATGCTCAAAGAATTTCAACCAAATTGCAAAAACGATTTAGCAATCAACTCAAAGACTAGTTGCAAAACGTATTAAGCAAATCAAACTCGAGTTTATGAGATTAATCCCCCTAGCCATGTGAAGGTCAACACGAGACCCAGTCAACTTGCCAACACCGTTGCAAGCCCTATTCACATGCTCTCGAATTAGGACTCATAAACCTCGGTTTATTACTGCTGTGAACTTGCAAACAACACAATAAACACATTTCATGCTTGAGCACTACTCTTTGCAACACATGCAAAAGTCTAGCTCCAAGCAACATCAAATCAAGATGCATGAACCCTCTAATTGCAACACATGCAATTCTCTAGTCCCATGCAACACCAAATTGACTTCACACCAAAACCAAACATCAACTAAACCACATCACACGTATAAGCTCTTTACTCGCAACACATGCAAGCCTTTAGCTCCATACAAACACACAAACATCAAATCATGCTTGAGCTCTCTCCTTTTGCAACACATGCAAAATTTAGCTCCAAGCAACACCAAGGTTTTATAAAGATGTTTTGCGAAACCAAAGCATGAAGCTTCAACTAATGCAACACACGCAGAAGTGAACTTCACGCAAAATCCAACGCATGAGTTTAACCCATTCGCAACACATGCCAAATGGTTAACCCTCATGCAAAAACCAAAACAAAAGGTTTGAGCTCGAGTGAACGCGGAATGAGATCACCAACACATGATGAAGCTCAAGCTAGGAGACAACCCCTCTTAATCGCACGGCGATAAAAACCTTAGACTCAAAGACTACAAAATCCTTAGCCTATCTAATTATACCTTCGCCGCCGCGCGCAAGCAATCCCCTTTGGGGTCTTTATGATCATCGCTTATTTTCTCCCCCGGGATCATCACTCGACTCCTCTTCTTAACTTCGGGATCCATTCTTGACGCCCATCAACTCATGATGCCGTCCTTGTCCCGTTCTCATCATCTCATCCATTTTTGGACCTAACTCAATCACAACTCATACAAATAGTTAGTCCAAGATGCATGGTTGTCTCAATTATCTCTTGCACTCTATTAACACATAATGGATGCCTCTAGATCAATTGAGCACAACCAAAATCAATTTGAATGATTAAAGTATGTCTTAAGTACAATAATGCAACACATGCTTCATTATACATAAGAACTATTCATTTGTCCTCAATTTATCACTGAACCCCATCAACACATGATGAAATGTTCTTTAATGATAAATAAGACAAATGAACTCAATTAAATATCATTTAAATTGATATGAGTATATATTAACTACACAAGTTTTCATATACTTATGTTGATGAAAAGTAATGATCCATTATGTGTAAACTATATGGAAATGATCACTACTCTAAGTCATCAACTATAGAATACACCCCACATGTATATGTGCATAACTATGATTGACTTGGATATAATATGCACATATTTACTTTGATCATATTGGAGTATATCCTATATTACCATGAGTATACTTATAACTAGGCAATTCAAATATATACTCAATGATTTAGTTTCTTTGTCTTGATCCTTATGTGTATCAATAAAGAATCGATCAATACAAAGAGACTTTCAAGTTAAACTACAAACTCCCCCTTAGTATGTGCATCCATGTAATATATGGATTGGGAACATGATGCACATTTGTGGTTAATATAATGGGGACATTCATATTTTAACTTGACTCCAAAGTATGCAACTAATACTAGAAAGAATATGCAAACATACCTTGGGTTTTCTATTTTTCAATGCGATGAGACTAATCAAAGATATTCTAAATAAACAAGTTAGTCTCGATATTAGATTTGTCATTAATAACAAAATCGCATTAATGGATAATCAGAATATTAGATTTGTCATTAACACCAAAACCATAACTAATGAAGGTTGAACTTACAATCTCCCCCTTTTTGGTGATTAATGACAAATCCAAGCTTAATAAGCACATTTGGATTAAAACTAACATATTGAGAGAATTTAAGCTATTTGAATGCATATGCACATTTTAAACAATATAAGCATTGACAATTTAGAATGCATATGAGAATCAATTCTCCCCCTTAATCATATTAAGCTCACTTTTTAAACCAAATGATATTAAGCTTCCTAATTCTCCCCCTTTTAGCATTAAACACCAAAAATGGATAAACTATCTTAAAAGAATATTCTAATTATTTCTCCCCCTTTTTTTGGCATTTCATTTATCATTATCTCCCCTTTTTGGCATTTGATCATTTCTTTTTAATCAAGGTCATACAAGAATTAGAATGAACATTTATGACCTTTGGAAAGAATTAAGATTTCAAACCCAATAAAACTTGAAGGGTCATTCAAGAAGTAAAACAAGTTTTTATTTAAAATATGGTCTAAAAATAAGGAAAACTCGAAAAAAGACCATATTTGGGTTTGTGGATACCACTTGTAAAACAAATACCACTTGTAAAGATAAGCATGAAAAACGAAGTAAGGGTATCACACGGTTTATTTGAAACACATTCAAATAATTCACTCCTCATTTTATTAGGCTTTACAAATTTTTAATATGATTCTCTTGAGGAATCCAATAATTTGCCTAATAGGGTAAAACGAGGAACCCAAAAGAAATAGATACCACTTTTAAATCTATCTCAAGGGTTTTGCATGAAGAACCAAAAGAAATGAGCATTTTCAAATTTTTTGATGAAGAACAATGCTCAACAAGAGATTTTCCTCTTTTATGTACTTCAATCCATAAAGAATCTCACACAGAGAATTCTTAAGCAGTTGAACTTACAATTTTAGCTTGCGAGGAAAAGTCTTAATCAAGAATGTGGGTATCGCAATAATGCTACAAAGAGGTAATGAAGTACCACTTGTAGGAAATAATTGAAATCAATGATACCACTTAAAAAAGGAATCCGAATAATCAAAGATATCACTAGAAGAAATAAACAATAAGAACCATGATACTACTTAGAGAAAAGAGAAACTCAATAATACCACTTGTAAGCATATGGAATGCATAAATGCTCAATTGATACCACTTAGGATCAAATCACAAAAGACTTGATACCACTTGAAAGAATAATCGATAAAATTGATGGGTATCAGAGCAATATACTCACGGGTATCAAAAACTCAAGAAAGATCAATAAAATCACAAAGAATGAGTATCAGAGCAAATTAAAGATATGATATCACTTGGAAGTATTTTAGTGCCCAAAACTTGATATAAATAAACTCCCCAAGATATTCAATAAATGAATCATGGAGTTATTTGCATTTGAATTGCGCAAGTTTTGTCTTTTCAAAAGATCAAGTGAAAATCACTCTTTAGTTCATTTAAAGTGCTCATAACTGATACCACTTGAAAATGCCTTCAAATAAATTGAGAAACTTTTAAAATTTTGCACAAATGAACTTTGGGATAATAAGAATCTTTTACAAAAAGAATTTTTGAAAAAGGAAGTACCAATCAAAAGATATCCCAAAGACAGACTCGGAAAATTCTGAAAATTCAGAGCTAACCTACCATGGCCGGTCCGACCGCACGGGGGCCGGTCCGACCAGCCGGGCGGTCCAACCGCAGGGTGAGCGGTCCAACCGCACCTGACAGCCCGAAAATTGCAGACTTTTGCAAATTTTGTCAAAAATGATTCAAATGAAGTCTAAAAAATTTGAAATTTTCCACAAATGAACTTTGGAATAATTAGAAGGTTTTGCAAAAAGAATTTTCTTAAAATAATTTATATTTCAAAAGATATGACAGTTTGCGCTTTGAGGCATAAACGGAAATTGATTTTCATGAAAAGCCTCAAAATGCAACTCAATTTGGATTTCATGCAATTTTAATTTTCATGGCTTAGATTGGTGTATCATGAAGGTTTCTAGCCAAGATTTATAATGAAATCCAACTTGAATGCCACGATTTGAGCTATATGCCTAAATAGGCCATTTTAGATTAAATCAAAACGTTTTTGAGCCAAATTTAATTTCAACATAGAATTTTCATTTTGGAAGCTTGTAAAACATTTGAAATACATAGTAGAATACTTTTATAAAGCTTTTCACAAATTTGGTCCTTCTAAATATGAATTTTGACTTTTGATCTAAATAGTCCATTTTGAAGAAGCAAATGAAAAGCAAGGCCAAAATCAATCAACACAAAAATTCAAATAATATATAGAGATTTGAATTTTGTGTATGAGTCTAAAATGCCATTTTGAATCAAAATTCTACACAAGAATTGATCCAAATGGAGAAACTCACTAAGTGCAATAATATGACCATTATGGGTCCAGTATAGTTTTTCGGCGAGTTTCAAAATCAAATAACTTTTGATGAGTTGGTCTTTTGAAAAACTTTTGAACACGAAAATTGTTAAGAATGACCAACTCTAGGATTTTTGTTTTGGAATTACTTTCAAAATCTTTTTACATTTAATTCTATGAAAATTATAAATTTAAATGCAAAACAAGATACTAGTAACTAGTTTTTGAGCTAAAAACTTATTTTCTTTTGAAATTAGTTTTTGTAAAGCCAAAACCATTGGAAAACCTTTTGAAAGCATTTGTATACATTTTTCAACTAGTTTTTCACAAGATTAGTAATAGTATACAAAATTTTGACTTTTGGCTAAATGGTTGATTTTGAAAATATATATATATGCACTTATATTAATATGGGCACACATAGGGATGTGATACACATGGATATGAATTAACACTCCCCCTAAATGTGCCACTCCCTAACTTGCTCAAGATTTGCAATAAGAGAATAGATAAGAGGCGAGAGCAAGTTCTCACAACAAGCAATCTAAATTGATCTTTCATTTATATTTCAATATAACCTACACAAAGCTATAAGACATAATAGTAATCAATTTAAATACTTGTTACCCGAGATGGCATTGGCTCATGATGGACTTGATAATCTTCATGCTTGACACCACTTGTAGACGAATATAATCCTTCTCCTCTTGAGTGAGCAAGCGTCCAATCCATCTCATATTGCCTAAAAATCTTTTAGGCGGTTTTTGGTACCCAATCCTTGTTGGGTCCGACAAAGTTAGTCACAATAGTTTTAAGAACCCAAATGGTCCTAATTTTAGCATTTTTAAATTGACTAACATGACTGGAAATAGAATTGCAATAATTATTCCTCCTAGGCAAATAATTTGCATTTAATTGAAGAGGCTTAGGAGTTTTGGCATTCTTAACAAATCTATTTCTAGTTTGATCCTTTCTAAGCTCATAATAATCATTATAATAAGGATGCTTAGAGGATCTAGTATTTCTAGTAAATGTTTTGCTATAATTATTTTTCCTAAGCATATGATCATCATGATTTTTCTTATTCTTTTGGTTCTTCATGCAAAGCCCTGGACCACAATTTGCCTAATAGGGTAAAACATGGTCCAAGGCTTTTCTTCCTCGACCTCGGGCTCGGGCGTGAGCTGCGACGTCTGCTCGACCACAAAGTCGGCAAGTACCTGCGATTTGATGGCCATTCGTGCTACGACCTGGACATCAAATGCCGCCAGCTCCATAGCCCACTTGGCGATTCGCCCGCTGCCCTCTGGGTTCCGCAAGATGTCCCCGAGCGGAAAATTGCTCGGGACAACCGCAGAGTGCACCTGGAAATAATGTCGAAGCTTGCGTAAAGCCATGAGGAGAGCGTACAGCAGTTTTTTTACCTACGGGTAGCGCTCCTTTGGGCCGTGCAAGACTTCGCTGACATAATAGATAGGGTCTTCTTTGGGATCCCGTTCACCACCAGACAAAGACCGGCGGCTTGGGTGGTGGCCGCAAGGTAGAGCAGCAACCTCTCGCCGGGTTGCGGGGTTGTAAGCAGGGGTGGGGTTGACAGGTATACCTTCAACTCGTCGAAAGACCGCTACGCCTCCGAGGTCCACTCGAAGCTCCCTTGCTTGCACAGGGCTCAGAAGAATGGAAGCCCCCACTCGCCGAGCCTCGAGATGAACCTGCTGAGGGCGGCCATGCAACCGGTGAGGCTCTGCACCTGCTTGACCGAGGTCGGGGACGCCATCTTCTCGATCGCCTCGATCTTTTCCGGGTTCGGGCCAACCCCCGAGCCCCCGATCATGTAGCCGAGCACCTTTCCTGACGCAGCGCCGAACACGCACTTCTCAGGATTGAGCTTGATCTTGTGCCTGTTAAGGTTGGTGAAGGTTTCCTCGAGGTCCCGAACGTGGTCGCCTTCGGAGGGGCTCTTGACGATGATGTCATCCACGTAGACCTCAAGGTTTCGACCGATCTGTGGGTCGAATGTCTTGGTCATCAGACACTGAAACGTGGCCCCGGTGTTGCGCAGACCAAACGACATGGCCGTGTAGCAGTAGGTGCCGAACGACGTTATGAACAACGTCTTGTTCTCGTCGTCAACCACTAGCTTGATCTGGTGGTACCCCGAATAGGCGTCCAGGAAGCTCAGCATCTTGGCGTTCGTGGTGGAGTCGACGATCAGTCGTCTTGCTGAGGCTGGAAGTTGTCGCCGGACGGCCGAGTTCAACCCCGTGTGATCCACGCACATCCTCCATTTACCGCCCTTCTTCTGGACAATGACCGGGTTTGCCAACCATTTGGAGTAGTCGACCTCGCGAATGAAACCGGCCTTCAAGAGCTTGTCAAGATTCTCCTTGATGACCGCAACCTTCTCCGGAGAGAAGCGACGCAGCTTCTGCCGCATGGGGCGGCAGTCTGGCCTGACCTGCAGCTTATGCTCGATCACCTCCCTCGGGACGCCAGGCATGTCCGCAGGCTCCCAAGCGAATATGCCCTTATTGGCGCGGAGGAAGGTGACGAGCTCGAGTTCCTATTTGGAACTCAGCTCGGCCGAAACATGGATGCATCTGGTCGGGTCGTTCTCCTCGAGTGGCACGGCCTTCGTCACCCCGCTGGGCTGGATCGCCGCCTTCTGACGAGCACTCTTTACCGTCGCCTCTGGGCCTCACTGGGGCAGCACGCCGGCAAGGGCCAAGGCCTTGGTCTCGCATCCGTGTGCCTTTGTCAGAGGTCGCCCTTACGAGTTATGATGCCGTTGGGACGGAGTAGCTTCATACACCGATGGCCATAGTGGTTGGCCGCCATGAACTTGATCGAGGCGGCCGCCCGAGGATGGCGTTATGCGGAGGTCCCCTCGACCACCTCGAAGGTGATCGGCTCGGTCGCGGAAGTTGGCGAGTCACCGAAGGTGACGGCAAGACCACCGCCCCAAAGGGATGGTCGAGCTTCCAGGGACGATCCCGAAGAAGGGGATAGCGATGTTCTTGACCTTCGATCGGGCAATTTGCATCTGGTCAAGCGCTCCAGCCTGCAGCAAGTTAAGGGAACTACCGCCGTCGACCATGACACGACCGACCGCGGTGTTGCTGATGGTCGGGGTCACGACCAGAGCGATCTTTAGATCTTGGGCCATACCTTGAAGTGCGTCCCCTAGAGAAAAGGTGATGGTGGCCACAGCCCACTTGTAGTGTTGCTCGATGGGCTTCCCGGCGGCGACCTGGTAGATGGTTCACGAGGCGGCCTTGAGCTCGCGCTGGGACTGGTAAGCCGACGAGCCGCTGAAGATAACATCGATGCGGCGCTCGCCCTGCTGGAACTCTAGGTCGAGGTCGTCACAGTCCGCCCTAGCGTTCACCCTATCCGGCTGGGCATCTTCTTTCGGTAGCACGGGCATTTCCCCTCGACCATCATAAAAAGCTTCTAGCTTGCTTTACCAAGCCCTGCAAGTTCGCAGGTTGTGGCCGGCTGCCCTATGAAACAAGCAGAACTTCGTTTCATCGTATCCCGGGCGTCCCTCGGCCCCCTGCGGCCGAGGATCGGCCCGTCGAGGCCTGTGCCGGCCCTCTCTTTGGCCGGGTTACAGCCTGACGAGGTTGAGGCCAACCTTGGCGAGGTTGGGACCCCTCCCGAGATTGATCTCGGACTTCAAGGACCTCGCGCTGGCCGTCTGCCGAAACGATCACTCGTGGCAGTCCACCGCCGTTCCTGCGGTCGTGCTTCCGCTTCTTGGCAGCGGCGCCGTGGTCGGCGCCCTTGGAGTTGGAAGGGCCAGCCTCTGTGGGGTTCAGACCAAGCTTACCTTGGTCGTAGTCATGTTTCCAGTGAACAGCGTCGTCCGCATCCGCATACCGCTTCGCCATACGGAAAAGCTTGTTGACGCTGAGCCTCGAGGTGATCTCCAGGTCCTCGGTAAGGCGTCGATCGCGAGACGAACTTGAAAGCTTTTATGAGCGGCCTCGCCGGAGATGCCGAATCGAGTTCCTCGTGCGGATAATTCGCGCGCGAAGTCACGGAGTGGCTCGTTCTTGCCACGGATGACGCGATCGAGTCTTTCTCCCTCCCGGCCGCTTCGTAACAACTCGAAAGTTGGGCGGGCGTTCTCGATTTGGCGCCACGACACGAAGGAACCAGGCTTACGGTTGAAGAGCGAGTTCGCTGCACCGCCCAAAGACGGTCGGAGGTAATTAGCCACGACGAGCTCGTCGCCCGGCCGCCAGGATGGCGGTCGAATAGATAAACGAAACTTATGCAGGTTCTTGGTACCATCGGCGCTTTATCGTGGCGCTTGAATCGAGCCGCCAACGACGCGACGAAGGTTGTCGAATCGCCATGCGGTAGAGGTCGGGACAGTCTTGCCGGGTGTGGTCGTTACCAACAAGGTCCTCGCTGCTGCCGGACTCGGAATCGAGGCTCCCCCGGCGGCCCGACCTTTGGCGAGAACGACCATGACACCGCGCACGGGAGTCACCTGGGAGGTAGCGCAGGCGATCCTGGACTCTGCGGTGCCTGGGCGGAACATCTGGGGAGAGGCCCCCCGATTCACTACTGGCCGACGTGGAGCTCGTGAAGCTTGGTTCGCGCCTGACCCTGCTTGGGCTGGCGCCTGCGGAACGGCGACGTGGCGGCGTCAAAGCCTCGTCTCGAGATCACTGCTGGCGAGAGGGCGCCTCCTGCGCGGGAGGCGACCGACGGGTGCGCTGGCGACGGCGTGATGAGTTGTCATCACTTCTCAGCGAGTGGGTCCCTAAGTGATAACTTCGGTGCTGCGGAGGTATGACCTCGGTCGCAACCCGATCGAGCTCTTCGGCCAGGGCTCGGCCAAAGAGTTCCGACCTCGCCCTATCGGGATCAACCATGATCCGGGCGATAGCACGGAGGCGCTCTCCTGAAAGAGGAAGTCTGGGATGCCCAGAAGATGCGTCGGCCTTCTCCTGGTCCTCCCGCCGGAGGGCGGTTATGGCTTGGTTGATGGCGACATACACCATCCGGCGAGCGTCCTCAAGGGTCTGCGGGTCACAGCCGTCCGCAGCCGCACCCGCACCTTGACTGTCTGCCATCAAGACGTGCTGCTCACGTGGCGGTGGCGAGTGCGAAAACAAGGACGCAGAGTCGGAGTCCGCGCCCGAACCCACGCTCGAGGAATGTCCATCGATGAAGTGCGCCATGCTCCCAAGATCTTGGTGTTTTCCCTGCGAATGAGCAAAGCCAATCGGGCCCCACGGTGGGCGCCAGCTATCGACGATCGGAATCGCCAACCGTAGAAATGAAATGGGGGTTAGTGGAACTTGAGACCCGAGCAGAGCTTGGCTCAACGAAGGAAAGGAATCGACGTGCCGACGGTCGGAGCCAGGTGACAACGAGCGTGAGACGAGGGTTTATGCTGGTTCGAGCCCCTGTGAAGGTAATAGCTCTACTCCAGTTGCCTTGCGGCGGTGATCTTTGTTATTCTCGAGTACAGAGGTGTATTACACCTCAAGCTTAACAATGGCGATGTCTAGTGCTCGAGCTCTGATGTACTGTGCCTTCAGGCTGCGCATCCTTAGCCTTATATCTTCCCTGCTCGTAACGGACGGGAGATTTTCCTGGGTGGTGGTCTTCATGCGCATTGAGGGCTGGCAGCAACCGCTCCGGACCTGCCGCGCGCGCCTGCTTCGCCCCCACGATCCCACGTCTTGGTAACCGCACATTCCGGAATCCAAGGGGGACACCGGCACGAACGGGAGCCGACCCGAGCTCGAGGTTGTGCGGATGCCGTGCTCGGGGGCATACACGCTCTAGGTCACGCGCCTCGGCGTACGCCCAAGTCGTGGTCTTTCATCTTGATCACATGCTGACCAGAGGCTGTGAGCCATTCATTCCACTGATGGGCTTGCTCACAGAACGTCTCGACCTGGCGCAGTGCACTACGTCAGGATGGGCCTATAGTAACACGCATATGTGCTACTATAGCTAAAAAAAGTGTTACTGAGTCCTATTATTGTTAGTATAGCTCAAAAAAAGTGTTACTATAGGCCCATCCTGATGTAGTGGTGTCTCCATGACATGTTGTCGAAAGAAGTTGATAAAAGCTGAAAAGAGAGGCGAACAGAGGAAAGATCCAAGGCAAGGAGACAAAGGGATGTGATTACATACCTACAGCTGTAGCTTCAGGATTGACCAGTATTCGAAGAACGCTGGAGGAGTTGGAAGAGGCAGGGTTGTGGTCGTCATGGTTGGAGCTAGTGCCTTAGAGGTTGAAATGAGCGTGACTGTGTCCGGAGGTGGCAAGGTGCTGGTAGTGGCACTATCGATCACGCCACAAGGTGCACCCTTCCTACAAGGGACTTCCTGTGAGATTTTCCCGTAAAAGGAGAAATTGTGATGCAAAGAATGGGGAAGTAAACTTACCTCCCTATCCTGGAGCCTCACCCTCACATTCTTCTCTAAGGCAACTGCTTCCATCAGGACTGTTTTGGTCCCGACCGTCAATTTCTTGCTCAGCCCAGCTGGTTGGAGCGATGGTGCCAGCGAATCAGTAGCCAACGAAGGAACCTACCCACACACACTACAACAGGAACACCCCTTTAACAACAGATACATAGCAACACATGATGTTATGCGTTGCAAGCAATAGGATGGCAACGCTTGCAAAGCGTTGCAAGCATCATTTGTGAGGTTAAACAACTAGTGGCAACATTTATCAACCGTTGCAAGAATCATCTCTAGATCCTTTGTTTTTTCTACGGATCCAGTATCGTCCGTTCTCCATCGTCCTCCCAAAACCCCCTCTCTCCGGGTCCTCCCCGACCAAACCCTCCCTCTCTCTGCGTCGCCCCACCTCGCACACCTCGCCTGGCCTCTCGCCTCTCTGCGCGCCCCACCTTGCCCTCTCCCGTCGGTCATCTCCCCTCTTGGCGTTGCCCACCCAAGGGCGTCTGTGAACTAAAATAGAGGGGTGCTCAAGCCTAATTTGTGCTTCTCAAGCCTTTGCCACGTGCAAACCGTACTACCCAAATATGCAATCAAAATTGAATTCTATAGTCCTAAAGTCCTAAGGATTCCATATTCCATACTAAATGTTTCATTGACTTCAAATAAACAACCAAAGTAAATGAATTGCCTAATTCTATTGCATAGTTAACAATCAACAAATAATTAAAATATAAAAAATCATAAACCTTACTACCTAACCTAATTACCTCATCCGTTCTTGGGTGCCAAAGGAGTCCTCGGCCTCACAACCTCGTGGCTCATTCCCATTTCCCTTTGACTCACGCCCGTCGCCCCTCCTCCGTCGCTCACCCACAAATGGTCATGGGCCGCACGAGGACCTCATGCCTCCGCGACTTCCCAAGGTTCTCCTCTATCGCACAATCAAGACAGAGCGCCTCTGCTCGCTCCGTCATTGTCAGACAGAGCCGATCTGCTAACCTCACGGCCTGCCACGCAGCATGACCCTCCTCAACTCAACCCAGAAGGCCCCCCTCTTCGCCTGGGTGGCGCGGCCAGTCGACCAGAGCCCCGACTCCTTCAATCTGACGTGGCGCCCTCTTCTTCACCTGGCACGGTGCGATGTGGCGAGCCCGGCGACCAGCGCGGCAGCGCCCCTCCTTCAACGGGTGGTGAACGGGCGGTGCGGTGAGTCCTCTTTCGCTCAAGACTAGCCAATTAGAGTCAAATCTGTGGATTTGAGGATTTGAAGGAATTGGGGATTGAGTTAGGGTTCAAGTGAGTCTGGTGCCACCACACTCAGACGAGAAAATTGAGACACGGACATGCGGTCCCTTCTCTTCTTCAACTTGCTTTCTCTTGCTCTCTTCTTGCTCGATGCCTCGCCTCCTCCTGCTGTCCTGCCCGCGGCTCTGCCAGCCGGTGCTCTGCCAAGGCCACCGCCACCGCCAGCGTGACATTCCTATGAGGTTCTGGGGGGTGCGACGGGGCAGAGCCGGTGCGCTAGCCCCCTCGCGCACCCCCCGTGCGTCCGCCACTGGCCCCACCTCGCCCCTCTTCCGCGTCCCCCCACCTCGCCCACCCCACCCGTCATCGCCTCCGTTCCTGTCCCCTACCCTGCCAGCGCCGCCATCGCATCCTCCCGACCTCCCCCGCCCGTCCCCCACCCCGCCATCCGGGATCCATGTCCCCACCCCGCCCGCAATCTTCGCCGAGCGCCGCCATCCCGGATCCACCTCTCCACCCGCCGCCGCCATGGCGACCCTCAAGCGAAAGTCCCTAGATGCCCCCTCCGCCGACCGCGCCTCCCCTCTCAAGGCCCCACGCGCCAGCGCCGCGGAGCCGCCCACCCCCAACCCAGTCGCCGCCGAGTCCGCTCCTCCTCAGGCCGGGTTAGGGTTCCCCGTCTCGAGCGTTGCCTCCCCCCTCGCGAGTCGCCTCCCCTCTCGCGAGTGTCGTCTCCGCCTTCATTGCCTGCTCTCGCGACCTCACCTCCGCCCGTGTCGCCTCCTCGCTCGAGATCCAAACCGGACACAGCCAACGGAGGTGCCGCCAGTGGGAAGCGCTCGAGAGGTAACACAAGCCTAGACCTCCTGGCCCAGTTCCTGCACACCATGTTCAGGCAGCCTCCCGCCACGCGCGCTGCGCCGCCAGGTCCGTGCTGCCGCCTTCCGTGCCCGCTGAGCTGGTTCGTTCACTGTTTTCTTGTCTCCTTGATTTTGATTTTTTTGTTCGAAATTAGCAGCATGGAGATCTCCCAAAATTTGGTGTCATCTGGTGTTGCGGTGTTTGCAGGTGAAATTCTCGGTCAATGGTGTGCTAGTTCTGACATTCCTGTGAATCCTGAAGGGGCTACTTGAGGTGAGAAATTCATTCATGTGCTAGGCTGCTTGATGGCATTTTCCAAAATTGTGAGCTAATACTCTACCGCTGGTTTAGTGCCTGTGTGATGCCCACGATATCAACAATTTGTTTTGTGTATGGTAATGGGATAGTATTTTGGTGTGTGCTTCTAAAGGGCATATTGGTTCAGGGAACAAATAGGTGCTGCCCTGGTTGCCATTTGCTTATTAGGCAGTGAGGAAGACAGCTTGTTTTTATTGATGAAGCATTCTTTACTTGTCTGCTCGGAAAATGTTTTGAGAAATGTCCACATATTGATGAAGCATTCTTTATCTGGTTTAGTTTAAGTATCATTTCTTAGATGAGGTTTGCCCACATATTAGTCTTAGCCTATTCTGGCATACACTTGGAACTGAAAATATTTGAGTTATAGTTCAGTTTTAGTAAACATGGCTTAACATATAGTCAGTAAACTGAATAATATATATCTTAGACAAACACCAAAAGTCAAATCTGAACTAAATACTTCTGGAAAAAAATGACGGGCAAAAGCAATATGTTGAGTCACTGAGTTGTGTCCTCAAGCTGCCGTGTGAATCTCTTGTCCCTACAGTAGTTTTATGAGGTTGTGAGTCATCCCTGGTCTCTTTTTTGCCTGATGAAGGCGTTGCATATACTGTAATGCCAAACAACTACTGGGAATCAAACAAGAGTATCTGCGTTCTTTTTATGGAATATTATAGTTCCTTTTCACCTACAGTCATTCTGCATTGTAGTTGCTGAAGCAGCTGCTAAGCCAATAGACATACAATCAAGCCTAAGGGTGCCAGTGTTGAAAGTGCCAGTCTGAAACAACCGAGGAATGATAGTACATATCTTGTGAATCACATACTTAGATCAATCGTTACACACAGACAAGGTAGGTTATAGAAAAACAGAAATTAGTTTTCTGCAATTACGAATTTATGATTGCAGATTGCGTGGCACTTTGAAAGTGCACCTACTTAGCCCCACGAACTTTATGAATTGGGATTTGGCATTTGCTGTAAGCCCGTAGCCAAGCGAGATCCCATTGTTTGTAGCCTGTAGGTACGCTCGCTTGATGGTCACTGAGGTGAACATATACTAGAGGCCAGAGGGTACCGTGTTGTCATCTTTAATTTTAACTTCGGATCTGATCGTCTGAAAATCGAGTGCTAAGATAAACAATTGCTGTAACTATATTCTGCATTGTGCAAAGTACTGCTACCAGTAAATTTGCTATGGCATATAAATATATTTGGCATTTTATTTCATTATCAGAAAAACTAAGAAAGCTTTCTCTGGTGTCGAATAGGGTTGTTTTGCTGTCTCTTCTGGAACATCATAGCAGTTACTTCAGCTTGGATCAAGGGGGAAGGTAGTACTCAAGGCCTTTTGGCATTGCCTATGTCCTTAGCGTCTAGGAAATTATTTAATGCTTATTTATGAACCGTCTATCCATTTTCAGTACAGCTGATGATAATATCTTTGTTATCATCAGCATTAGCGTGTACACTTTTTTGTTTTATGATCTATACTGATGGATTCTGTATACTTCTTTTATTCTATTTTGGATCTGAGAAGGTTCCAATCTTTATACTCATCAACAATCTAGATTAGATGTGATTAGCTTCGAGGAGTCTGTTTGTCTGAATTCATCGAGATCCTGTCCTTGCGAATGGTTTATTTGCGATGATTATCAAAGCAGCACAAGATACTTTGTGGTTCAGGTAGAACTCGTGCCCAGAATCCCAATACACCAGAATTTCTCTCTTTTCATACTGGTTAATTCTGCAGCTTGTCTTGTATTGTCATGGTTTGCTTATTTAATTGGCAGGGCTCAGAGTCAATCGCTTCTTGGCAGGCCAACCTACTATTTGAGCCCATCAAATTTGAGGTATGCTACTAGCTGTTGCTAACATTTTCAGTTGCAGGATTCCTCGTGTACAGTGGATGGAAATAAAGCTCATGTTGGCAGTCGAATCATTGTAGCATCCACAGCTCCACTTAGTTCTGCATCTTGGATACATCAAATGAATGCAATGATATAGCAATGTTAGCATTTTGAAATATTAGATGCAGAAAGGAGGAGCTGACACATTTATGTAATCTCTGTACATTTGCGATGTGTTCCAGGGGCTCGATGTGCTCGTTCACAGGGGAATATATGAAGCAGCCAAGGGAATATATCACCAAATATTACCATATGTCAAATCTCACCTGAGAAGTTGTGGTAAATCTGCAGCATTGCGGTTCACTGGTCATTCTCTTGGTGGGAGTCTTGCTTTGCTTGTAAATCTAATGTTACTGATGAGAGGAGTGACGCCTACTTCATCGTTGTTGCCTGTTATAACATTTGGTGCACCATGCATCATGTGTGGCGGTGGCCACTTGCTTCCTAAACTCGGATTGCCGAAAAGCCATGTGCAGTCCATCAGAATGCATCGAGATATTGTTCCTCGAGTATTTTCTTGCAACTACCCAGACCATGTTGCTAACATTCTGAAGCTTGCCAATGGGAATTTCCGCAGTCACCCATGCCTCACAAACCAGGTATATTTATGCACTCACATCTGATAACTTAGTTTTATTCCTAACACTGATAAATAAATGCTGTCCTGAACTTAACACGTGAAATGAACATAAGACATATTTCTGTTGTCCTAACAAAAATCAATCTAATACCTGACATGGAGAACAGGTGGTAACTTGGTAAGCGCATCAATGGTTGCTTCATCTGCTTGATGTTATTTTTTTTCTGAGAAGATATAAAAAATTGTATTGGATCTCTATCGAATACTATGATAGCTTATGTTTCTCTGTGTACCTAAATTTTACCAATATGCGGTGTTTTCTGTTTGTATTTCAGCATTCATGTCCAGCAATCTTACATCAACCAGCGATGGCTATAACCCTTTCTCTGTAACTCACTGCAGAAACTCTTGTACACACCAATGGGCGAGGTCTTTATCCTGTAGCCAGACGAGAGGCTGTCCCCACACCACCACCTCCTCCCACCAGACAGTGGCATCTACCGTCTGGGCGACTCATCAGGCATCTCCCTGAGGCAGCTCCAGTCCGCCATATCAACCTTCTTCAACTCCCCGCACCCGCTGGAGATCCTCAGGGACGGCGGCGCCTACGACCCCAATATGTCTTTCTGTGATGTCATCATGTTGATTTTTTTCTTGTTTCTTTGCATTTCTTTAAAATTAGGGAATTTTACCACCTATGGCTTTCAAATGGTGATAGGGAATAAATTATCCCTGGGGTAATTTGCCATAGAGAATGAGGAGGATTCAAAATGGCTTCAAAATCCCCTCTAGGGAAAATTTTCCCTAAGTTTATTTTCCCTAGCATCCAAACAAGCCCTTACGGGTTTCTAGACTGCGATGCCAGGTTAAATTATGATGGGAACATTTTTTTGACGGATTTGCTATGTTCTTTTGCCTTGCAGGGTTATTCCTCACTGGCGAAAGTCCTATAGCATGGCCTTCAACTTGTGTATGATTTTTTTCCGATCTCCATAAGATTTATTCCTCCTTAACATTGCATCGTATTAAAGTATTCAATTTCATTTGTAGATTGAGAAGATAAATAGTTAAAAAAAATCAGTGACATGTTGGACTGAGATGGAGAATGGAGGCCTGCGACACGTTGGACCGAGATGGAGAATGATGACGTGGTGGCATTCCAAGATGGCTCCGATGTTTATATATATTTTTTCATTACAATCTTTGTTCTGAACAAAATTATGACCGCACTTATGAGGATGTTACTGTAATGCAACAATTTATTTATAATACACAACAATGTTTGCTTATTTGCCATGTGAGTCCATAATGGTCTTCAAACTTCCAATTCCATTGCATATGCGTTTTAACTATAATTGGTGCCAAATTATATTATTTAGTAATATTTTTCATCGCTTGGTTTATTCCTTGCAATGTATGTAAGCGTTGCCACAATTCAAATCTATATGTTGCAATGGGCTACAGAAGTCATTCGCCTATGGGTAGTACCAACATATGTAGCGTTCTCAGTAACCACTCAATATCCGTTCTTCGCTAGCAACGGTTAATTCTAGGCCTTACCAACGCATATATAAGTGTTGCAATAGACCCTAGCAACGGCAGCATAGGCAACGCATAATAATGCGTTGGTATAGACCCTAACAACGTATATACGGACTTTTAGCAACGCATATATGCGTTGCAAAAAGGGGTGTCCTTTTGTAGTAACATCATGACCATGAGCAAGGTGCTAAGTTGTAAGTGGATTAAGTAACTACCCGAAAGCGGCATTACCTCTTCAACCGCTTCAGTCGGTGAAGACTCTATTCGAGGAGACGTCAACGTGATGATTGCCAGTTTTTGCACGTCGTCTCCCCAGGTAGCCCGTTGTTCCTTCAAAATCTCCTGGATGATGTTAGAAGAGATTTCATAGCATCCGAGTGAGCTATTGAATATCACCTGGCCGGATGGTCCCATCGCCAAAGTTTGGAGCCGTTTCGTCAGTCGAGGGAACGTTGGAGACGTCGACCCCCTCGCTTGAGGAGATTCGACTGCCTCTTGCCCCAGGGCTGTTTCGACCCCGCTGGGATCTATGGTGGGTGCCACGTCATCCATGGACAACACCACGCTAGTGGGAGCTGAGCTCGATGCTTGTCCATCGTCTTGAGTTGGCTCATCATCCAAGCCAATGGCTCCCTCGAGCCGCCCACTGTTATCATCAAACATGGCCTCAAGACAAACTTGGTAAAGAACAACAAACACACAAATGAGGTAGGATTGCTCGTTATTCAATACATACCTCTGGTCGAGGATTGGCTAAAGAACAGGCCTCGATGCCGCAAGGGCTGGGTTCTGAACCTTGGAACATCTTGCTCAGTCGGGAGGAGATGTTCACATCTGACAAAGCTATTAGTCAGTAAGTTAGTTTGTCAGCCACCAGTCAAAGCCAAAGAACAACAGGTAGCGTTATTGCTATTTACTCTTGGAGCTGTCTTTGGTTGCATCACCGGTCCCAGAATAGTCCTAAACCAAGTGGTCCCAGCACTTTAGCGGACTCGATCGTCGTGTTAGAAAATCCTGGGTGACATGCTACCCGGTTAATCCCCTCTCCCTAAACTCCTCAATTTTCTTAAAATAATGCGCATTCCACGCAGTTGATGGAGGGACTTTCATCCAAAGGTAAATGGGATTCAGGAAGAGTGGTTGATAGGCCAGGGGGAAGTTGATCGTGTTTAGAGAGGTGATGTAAAACCACCGCTTCTTCCAGTCCGATTGCCAAGAAGAAGTGATTGGAACTGAAATATACGCACTAGCTGTGCCACTGCAAAGGTGAAACCCAGCACCCCCGACAACTTCATTCTTAGTTGCCCTCTTCAGGCTATAAAATTGGTGAAAAAAATTGAGGCTAGGTCTGATACCCAGAAAGGCCTCACAAAGATGGGTGAACACGCTGAGCATTGTGATCGAGTTGGGGATCGGTGAAAAAGCTAGATTTCATAGAAGTCCAGAACATCGATAAAAAATTTGGAAGGGGAAAGCTAAGACCGCAGCGGAAGAAAGATTCAAAAACTACAGTCTTGTCCTCACCCTTAGGGGTAGGATAAACCTCACCCACAGATGGCCTCCAATGGAAGAACTCCCAGGGAGGAATGAAGCCACCTTCCTCCAACTCCACGAGACGTTTCTCCATCATCATGGACTTTTGCCACACTTTCTGGAAGGTCTCGTTGTTGAAGACCGGCCTGGCCACCTCAGTTTCCTTCTTTGGCTGCGTGGTGGCCTTGGGGCTGGCAGAAGGACTGGATGCCATTGAGGACATATGAGAAGAGGATCCCTCAAAAAGTGACGACGCAAGGGCTCAAGGGGATGAAATGGAGGCTTCAAGAATAAGGCTGAGGATGAAAAGATGAAATGGCTACAGTTCCAAGTCTAGGAATTTATAAGCCAGAAGCTTTTGAACACAACGATTTATTTCTCGCCGTACGGCGCCTTGATCACCGAAAAAAGTGGAATGATGGTGTCGCACCCATTGTGGCGTCTCAGACAGGAACAAATAAATGCTCAACTTCTCAACGTTCGAATTTCTAACTGATATTCCAACTCTGCTCAGAGTCAAGTCGACGAGTCGATATCGAGCGACATGTGATTACCCTAAGCACTCGAGGTAGATTACTCGACCTAGCACATTCTACCCGATACTTAGCAATTCCCTAATCTACTTGAATCATTCGACCACAAGCAGGCGAGGCGTTACTTGACCAAATAGGAGTTTGGTGGTAATCGATTGAATGCTCAAACTGACCCTCCACTAAGCAGAGTTCGGGGGCTATTGTTAAATATCTAAATATGGGATATGGACATACACCATAAACTCAAGGATCACACCACATATATCACCACGAGCATATGGAAACTTCGGATATCGTGAGCCCAGTCTGATGGGATAAGATATACACAGAGGGGGATATCTCCATGTAGAGAAGGACTCGATCGTGTTTCCGATACGAGGAAACCTACTCGAATACACCTGACCCCCGCGGAAGTTTGGATATGATATGGAGATCATAACGGCGGTGGACTCCTCATCGGCTACGACTCGGTAGATCCATCCAACTATGAATCGACCAAGGCTACCCCGACTATATAAGGACGAGGGCAGATGTCATCAAAGGGGAGAGCAATTCTCAAGCTACAACCATCCAGACTAGACAAACGAGAAGATCTCCGAGCAGAGCATCCTTTAGCCACAGCTTAGCCACGCCCAAATTCATTTTTCCTTGTAATTAGGGTTATCCATCCCGCTCTGTACTTTGTTCATTGACCTCATATATCATCCACACAAGAGTAGGGTATTACTCTATCAGGAGGCCTGAACCTGTCTATATCGCGTGTCCCCAATTTGTGTGTTTAATTCATGCATCTCAAAGGTACTCGAAGTATAAGTTTGTTGTCGATCACTAACCTTCAACACACCGTGCCTTGTCCAACATGTATAGTTAGGTAAAAAACCCCTTCGAATCAAGTGCAAGTGCATATGCTCTTTGTCTGAAAACATCTTCTCATTCTTATAATCAATGCATGGACATTGTATGTATTCCTTCTTCTCCAACTTGTCCTCCTCAGCGGCTCTTAGAAAAGAAGAGATGCTGTCCATATATTCTCGGCTGTAATGGTTACACTGTACATCCATATCCGGTCCGTCTACAATTAATTAACATAAACGGTTGTCAATAAAAACAAACTATAATCTAAACCTTAATTTGAACCATATATAAATTAACCTTAATTGAACTAGGTCTAAATATTAAATTGCAACTACAATCCACAAATCAATGCTTATTAAAATATACAAAATGTTAGGAAAATAAAACAAACAAAATCTAAACCTTAATTTGAACTATATATAAATTAACCTTAGTTGAACTAGGTCTAAATATTAAATTGCAACTAGATCACCACAAATCAATGTTTATTAAAATATAATATCTTAATACATCAAATTTAATATATGTTTCATAATAATTAATTAGCTAAAAATAGTAGATGGACATAATTTTAATCTATATTACATAAAGCTAGGCAAAACTTCATCTAATGGAGCTAAGTAATAAATTCATCATCTACAAAATGCTAGGAAAATAAAAACAAACAAA
This sequence comes from Guadua angustifolia, assembly GCA_036346375.1. NCBI lineage: Eukaryota > Viridiplantae > Streptophyta > Magnoliopsida > Poales > Poaceae > Guadua > Guadua angustifolia. The sequence continues at coordinate 14,555,777 of CM070517.1, forward strand.
ACCTAAACCTTAATTTGAACTATATATAAATTAACCTTAATTGAGCGAGGTCTAAACATTAAATTGCAACTAGATCAACACAAATCAATGTTTATTAAAATATAATATCTTAATATACCAAATTTAATATATGTTTGATAATAATTAATTAGCTAAAAATAGTAGATGTACATAATTTTAATCTATATTACATAAAGCTAGGCAAAACTTCCTCTAATGGAGCTAGGTAATAAATTCATCATCTAAAAAGTGCTAAGAAAATAAAAACAAACAAAATCTAAACCTTAATTTCAACTATATATAAATTAACCTTAATTGAACTAGGTCTAAACATTAAATTGTAATTAGATCACTACATATCAATGCTTATTAAAATATAATATCTTAATATATCAAATTTAATATATGTTTGATAATAATTAATTAGCCAACAATAGTAGATGGACATAATTTTAATCTATATTATATAAAGCTAGGCAAAACTTCATCTAATGAAGCTAGGTAATAAATTCATCATCTACAAAATGCTAGGAAAATAAAAACAAATAAAATCTAAACCTTAATTTCAACTATATATAAATTAACCTTAATTAAACTAGGTCTAAACATTAAATTACAACTAGATCACTACAAATTAGGAGAGGAGTACAAATTACACACCTTGGAACACTTAGAGGAAGTATAAGCACAAGAAACCTTCCAAATGAAATGTGAAATATTGAACTTTGTGTTTGCTCTCGGGAGGAAGAAGGCCATGGAGCTACAAGCTACAGTACGCGCAGTAGTTATATAGGCTCTATTATTTGTGTCGGTTTTTAATTAGAACCGGCACACATATTCAATTATTTGTGTCAGTTTTATTAACAACTGACACAAATAAGTTATTATTGTACCGGTTCCATTAACAAACCGACACAAATAATGGGAAACTATTTGTGTCGGTCTGTAATTGAAACCGACACTAATAAGTAACTATTTATGCCAGTTTCAATTACAGATCGACACAAATAATTATTATTTGTGCCGGTTCCATTTACAAACCGACACAAATAATGGGAACACTATTTGTATCGATCTGTAATTGAAACCGACACTAATAAGTAACTATTTGTGTTGGTTTCAATTACAGATCGAACAAATAGTGTTCCCACCATTTTGAAGTTTGGATTGAAGGTTGGAATGAGTTCCTAACATCCTTAGGATCATATCATATCTACCGAGCTTGATGAGTTTTTGACCATCTAATCAAAAGTTGGATGATTTTTGCTTTTGGTGTTCGTGCTGATTTTTTCTGCTGTTCTTGAGCCCGATCATACTGATCTTCGGTCATACAACACCCTCTCCAGTCATACCGGTCTCACAGGGAAAAATCCTCCTTCAAATTTGCTTGTTTTGTTTGATTTGTTTGAGGGCTTGTTTTAAATTATTTTGAGTGGGGAAAAATTTATTTGGGATCATTCAACCCCCTCTGATCACCGTCTCGATCCTTCAATGAAATCAAACTGTTCAATACTAGGATTCCATTGCATGCTTGACTTCTCCTCATATAAAATCCCTTGATGTACAAAAGTGATCATTTGTGCTTGATAATTATGAAGAATCCATGAAATTAGGTAGCCAAGCTAGGATGAATGATAGAACCATTCATCAATCTTAATCTCCATTGTAATGACAACAATAGAAAAGATATTGGAAGAGTGCTCATTCTTGTTTTAGTGCTAAAGTGTTCAGCTAATTTATAGACACTTATCATTGATGCAAGTGCATGAGATATCTCATATTCCTCCTCATCATGCACATGAAGGAACTTAAGCCCAGTTTGTGATAGGAAAATTCCTAACCTATTGTTCTCATGAGTGAATTTTAGAATTCCCGGTCGCAATTTCCTATCAAGTCCTATCTCCATAAGGAATTCTTGCAAATCTGCTAAGCTGAGCAACTTTTTCTTAGCTGCAAAGCTCCCTAGTTTGAGCTTCATGTTCAGTGTTGGTACTTGCATGTACAATGCACTTAACAAATGGCTCACATTGCATTTAGTTATCACTCTAGGTTGCTGAAAGTATAGATAGTTCCAATGGAATTCATTTTTGTCTAGTTGATTCAACTTGATCCTTGGAAATAATGAGGACTCTATGGTGTGCAAATTCGGAACTACTAGCTTCTTTCTCTCAATTACCAAGCCTTGATCTCGTGGATCCCATGGCCTCTTAACCTTTCCATCAACTACATACTATTGTACTATAACTTCTATGCTCCTTAACCAGAGATCAAACCATTCAATCATGTATAGCATTACTGGACGCATCCTCACCTCATATGGAATAGCAACTAGATCAAGATACTTTTCCCACTTCAAACTTATCACTAATCCTCTCATGAATCAAATGCCTATGTTGAGAAAGAGGCAAGCATTGAATCATAGTTGTGAGTTCATAAACTCCTGTTGCCACTCTCTCACTTTTAGCAAGTATCAGTACACCTCTAGGATCTATTAGTACTAGTACAATTGATAGCCCATAACTTACAAAGTTCTCTGTACCTTGTGTATTGCGACCAAAGTATAAATGGAACTTGTGCATATACTATATTAGCAAGCGCATCATTTCTGAGGTGCTCGACACTGAACTTATCAACCAAATAACATCTGTTACTTTCATATTTGTGGCTTCTTCTCTGATAATGTGGGATCCGATAGGGCCTAAAGTTAGGAGGATTAACCCCAACTTTCAAGTGAATGTTAGGATCACAATCTCTTTCACGAGGTATATCCTACCTCTCGGCAAAGACGACGTCAAACATTTAGAGAACTTCATTCACTTCAGGTGATCTATTGCTCAATCGCTGCTTGTTCGGACTCAATCGAATTAACTTGTATAAAGAATCCCTTTGCCTTTTTCTGAATCATCTTTTGTAATTTTTAGCCTGTATGCTGTAATCTGCAATTAGTTGTGTATAATCAGGAATTAGAACCAACTGACCTTCTTTCCTGATAGTTATCATTTTCCTTTTAAGATCTAAAGTAATTGGACCGTGTTCATAAATCTAGTCTGCACCAAGAATAATGTCATAATTTCCCAACTTGAGCAATTTGAAGGTGGTAACAAACTCTAGTTCTTCAATTGTGTAATGGAGTCCGACTACTTGAGCTTGAGAAATCAGTTCTCCTCCACCAGCTACGGACACCTTCTTACTATGTATGACACTGAAATCATATCCATTGTTGATTGCATTTTCACAATCCATAAAAGAATGAGAACTTCCACTATCCACCAAAGCTATGGACTGCTTATGGCCTACCCGAATGACTAGTGAAAATGTAGTTCATCCTGTAGTTCCTTGGACTACATGAATGGATAATTGTATTAGTTGCTCTTCTTTTCTAGCTGATTCTGCTTGGATTGGACTCCCTGGAACAGTTAGAGAACTAGGCTCCATTGCTCCCTCATTCTCTCCTTCTCTATTTTCTTCATCACACCGCAACAAAATGGCATGCAATGCTTTCTTCACTTTGCAATTGAGATTATGGCTAGGAGTACATGGCTCATTACAATGCCAACAAGTTCATGTTTTTTGTCAGTAGATATAACCATTGCTGCTTCATTATGTTCTCTTGGCTATTGCAACTTGGAATTATCTTGTTGTGCTTTAGTCTTGTGACTACTACTCCCATGACTTTGCTTCCTGGCTATAGAGGCTTTCTCACTGAGTTTAGCATACCAATAGGCTTTCTAGCAATCCCTTGGGCTGATAACTACTTACCTCATATTTAACCTCCTCCTTAAGCCCACTAATAAAACAACTTAACAGATAAGTCTCTTGGAGATATGGATGATCTCTCTTGACTAGCTCGATCCACACATCTTTCAAAATAATCTATGTATTTTCCAATTGTGCTCAAGTGCTTGACATTTTGTATTTTCTCCACCGCTTCATGCGTGCTAGCTTTCGAAAACCTATCACAAAGAATGGCACAAAACTGCGACCAATTCAGGGATTGCCAAGGGATTCCTATGCCTTTAAACCAAGTCTATGCTAATCCTGTGAGATGACCAGATGCTAAATTCACCCACTATTCCATCAGTCCCTGCCATTTCAAAGAACTTCTCACATTGCTCGTACCCAGCCTATCGGGTTATTGTTGGGACCTGAATTCATCAATTTGAGCCCACTATGTTTACCGCACTAGTCCCTGGATCAACGCTAGTGCACATAGCTCAATGTTGGCAAGTATCACATTATACACAGCGATAAGAATAACAAGACTCTATTTATTGATATAACTAAGTGTATGATCTTATGATCAACGTACATTATTGAGCCACGCAGGGCTAGACTGAAAATAAAGACTAAGACAAATGTAGCAGAAAAAGCAAAAGACGTTGGTGACTCATCAGTTCACCACAGGCGTCGACAAGGCTTGGGCCTAGTGACTCGCGTCCACCTGGAACTCCTCCTCCAACAAAAGCGATGACTCCTCAACTATTGATTTGTTGGTGATGGCAAGGATAAGTACAAAAGCACTCAACAAGTTGTGCACAGAATGCAACTCTAACATAGCTATATGCAAGGCTTATTCCAAAGGTATGGCTAACATGGCTTATTTGCAGTAAAGCAACATTTACGAACAAGTACGATACATAGATTGAAAAGATAGTAAAACAAATGGTAGTAATAAATAGATTCAACACTTTCTCAAGTAAATCAGGTTTCCAACCCTAAGTTAAGTTTAGTCCTTCCACATGGCAACCTGTCATCCCATTCAGTTTTCCAGTTTATTAACTAACCATTGATTGTAATTCCTGAGCTATGCTCAGTACCATGAGCACGGCTATCCAAATAGATTTACACTTTGCAGAGGTTACACACTTTACCCATATGATACAATCATACACCACATAGGCGAGTGATCATAACAAAGCCTTTACAATGCCTTGTCTTAACCCAATACTACCCGCTGAGGTTTCAACACTGAAGGGCTAAACCACCACAATAGGGCCCCCCCTCTTGCGCCATGTGAGTTTATCCATGAACTTGGACTCACACCATCACAAGCAGTACTAAAGCTAAAACATTGCAAGTTAGTCAGCTAGGCTGCCCCATAACAGACATGTGGTTGCATGATTGACTCAAGTTAAAGGCTTGCAAGGTTTAGTCCTTAGGGTGATCAAAACAAGACTTCCACGCCAACGCCACGCAAGCGTCCACACCCACGTGTCTGCCACGTGTCGACGGACCATTTTCCCACATCAGACGGTAGTGCGCGCGGCCCTAGGGTCATCGCCGGCGGTAGGGCTTGGTACCTACGGACTCGTCTCGATGTCACGAAGCTGGTGACATGGTTGGTTTCCTCACGTGGCCACCAGAACAGCGTCGGCGTGGGCATCTTCCTCAGCGGCGATGACCTTCCCGGTGATCTCTCCTTCGGGTGGTGCTTTGGCGAAGCGAAGGTGCGCCGCAGGATGCCACGGTGACAATGAAAAATCGATCGTCTCGAGCCGTGGCGGCTTCATGGTAGTGAATCGGTGACTTTCTCTTCACGGTGACGCTTTGGCACAATCTTGAATTGCGGCAAACTTGCTTCAATTCTTGCGATGAGACTCGGGGGCTTCAATTGCTTGGGTTCTCGCGCCCATGACACGTGCTTTTATAGCCGCGCCAGCCCTCTCTAGCGGCGAGTCGGACCTGGAGTCCACGACGGCCATGGCACCGTGTTTGTTGTGAAGACGACGTCGCTGCACCCTCCGATGGAGATAGGATGGTCACAAAGCTCTCCCAGCGCCACACGATCTCAACCATACACACGATTTTCGCAATGGCCCGATTCAGAAGAGTCCTGAACCGGTATGCGCCAATCTCCACCGTTGGATCTAGATCCACCGGCTGTGCTTTGTAGATTACGTTTCCTGTCATGATTGATCTCAAGCATCCGACCATGAATCCAACGGCTGAGCTTTGCCGCGGGGTAGGGTTTAACGTGAGTGCCACTGCCACAGAAACCATTTGTACATGCGAGTGGTGTGGAACATGTACGTCCAGGTGTCTGGATGTCGGGCCAAAGAGGCCCAACCAAATAAGGATGGGCTAGGCCGACTGCAGGAAGGAGCCAAGGCGTACTCGATAAGGAAGTCCTGGAGATAGTAACTAAGCCGGATTAGGCAGGATACAGTTGTAATCTCAATTGTTATCGAAACGGATAGATATAGAAGACGTGATCCCTACCTCGTATCCGAGTAGGATTCTCTTTTGTAACCGCCCTCCTCTGCTATATAAAGGGAGGGGTGGGGGAACATAAAGCATACGATCTCATCAGTAATTAGCTAGCCCCATATAATTCCAGAGCACAGACTAGGGTATTATCTCCTCATGAGCTCGAACTCAGATACATTCGGTGTCTTGTGCTACCATCAAGTTTGGATCCAGCGCCTAGCCCCCTTTTCATTATTGTCGGTAACAAACGTCGACAGTTGGCGCGCCAGGTAGGGGCTGCGCTAAGATCAATCTCAGCAAGCTTGATGGTGATCTTCAACGAAGACATGGCCACCTTCGCGCCGGCCCAGGCGTTTCGCTTCGGAAGTCTAGATTTCATCGCCGACGACTTTGGCCATCTTACCCTTTCGGATTCGGATCAGATCCAATCTGGAAGCGATTCTGCTTGCTGCTCTCTTAGCCAGTCAGCCACTCGGATCGGGAATAGGCATGGCCATCTGCCTCCGGATAGTAAGTCAAAAGTTTGTCCCCTGTCCTAAGAAGGAGCAGGCTAACGATGAGTCCGGAGTGGTCAAAAATGCTATAAGACTACTCGGATTTGAAGGTCAGTCCTACCTATCCTCTTGTTCTTCTGATTCAGAAGACGGGGCGGAAAGTTTTCAAGGCTTTTTCGGCGTTTTCATGATCGAAGAGCCGTGAACTGAGTCCCAGCAACAGAAGGATGCGGCGAATGCCTGCGGAAGAAGAGCGCCTTCTTCAAGAAGGCCGCGCGAGATCTCTCCAAAATAGAGGCCGCAATGTTAATGAAGAAATTTTGTAGACGAAGATGGGGAACCAATCGGTCTTTCATACCCCTCAGCAGAATATCGTCACCTCCAAGACGCTCCTCGATACACTGGGACCACTGCTTGGTTCTCGACAGCCCAGCTGCGCCGATCGTGGCTCAAGTTCAGGCCATGGTGACGGCGGCAGCAATTCAGCAGCACTAGGAGGAGCCAAGGGAAAAGGAGCACTCCCGTACCCGCATCGTCAACTCAAAAGCTGCTAGTAGCAATACAGCTCGCAGTCGCCACAGGCGGGAGCTTCGACGAGGAGAAGACGCCCAGCGTAGCATCAGCCATGACCTTCGAGTGGATTTAAACGCCAGACGGCAAGACCGGGAAGATGAAGAGCGCCGTAGGCACAGGGATGACTATGAACGTTTTGGCGTCTGCCACGACGACTGCAGAAGTCACCTCCCCCATGACAGAGGTAATAATGAGGATCACCGACTTAGATCGCCTCACCGGCGTTCTCCACGATGGCGCAGCGACAGGCCTATTGAGGGCATCCGGGCTTTCACCCCTCGGCTCCGCCGAGTGGTTTGGCTTGAAGGATTCAATCCTAAAAGCATCACCAAGTTTGACGGGAAAGAGATCCAGAAGCTTGGCTTCAAGTTTACTCCCTTGCGATCATGGCTGCAGGAGGCGATCACAATGTGATGGCTAACTACCTGCCGGTCATGCTTACTCCTTCGGCTCAAGCATGGCTCACGGAATTCGGCGAACTCTATAGATTCCTGGGGAGATCTCTGTGAGCAATTCATCACCAACTTCCAGGGCACTTACAAGCGACCCGGGACGCAATGGTACTGTATCAGCCGGCGCCCGAAAAAAGAGCGAAAGCGCTCGAGAATTCATCCGGCGTTTCATGCAAAAAAAGAATACAATCAGGGATATTTCAGAAGCAGCAGTCATTGCGGTGTTCCAGAAGAGTGTCAACGATCCCGACCTGATTAAGAAGATGTCTCGAAAACCGCCGACCACGGTAAGGGAGATGTTTGAGCTGGCGGATCGCTATGCAACAGCCTCGGATGCCTTGGCCGAACGACAAAACGATCGCCCACGGCATAAAGATAAAAAGGATCACGCCGAGTCGTCGAGACAGCGTGACAGGAAGCGGAAGCCTGAAGAAATAGTGGCGGCAGCCGAGCAGGGCCAGCATCGCGTGCCACGCACAGACGACTATGATACAATAATGGAAGCTACTTGCCCTTTCCATCCAAAGGGTAAACACGCTGCAAAGGATTGCTTCACTTTGAGGAGGTTCGCCAAGGAATCCAGAAGGCGGCCGGCCAAGGGCGAAGCAAAAGATGAAGAAAAGAAAAAACAAGATCCCCCTGAAGATGATGACGGTGAGTATCAGAAGATGGAGCGCGAGCTCAACTACATTTATGGAGGATCGATGGCTTATGAGTCCAAGCGAAAACAAAAGCTCACCGCTAGAGACGTTAATGCGGTCATGCCAGCAACTCCCCAGTACCTCAGATGGTCCGAGGTTCCAATTACCTTTGACCGCTCGGATCATCCGAATCACATCCCCTATCCCGGAAGATTTCCTCTAGTGTTGGAACCTGTGGTTCGCAGTGTTAAACTCAAGAGGGTACTGGTTGACGGAGGGAGTGGACTCAACATCCTTTTCTCCAAAACCTTCGACGACATGAAGATTCCTCGCTCGGAGCTAAAACGTGGCTCATCGCCATTTCACGGAGTAATTCCCGGAACTTCTTCGGTCCCACTCGGACAAATCACTTTGCCAGTCATGTTTGGAACCAAAGAAAATTTTCGGATAGAATATCTCAACTTCGAAGTAGCTGACTTTCAGACGGCATATCATGCCATCTTGGGAAGCCGGGCTTGGCCAGGTTCATGGCCGTGCCCCACTACACTTATCTCGTCCTGAAGATGCCAGGACCGAGGGGCATCATCTCCGTCTGCGGCGACTTCAAGCAGTCTTTCGTCTGTGACAGAGAGAGCTGCGAGATGGCCGAAGCTCAAGAAGCAGCAGACGAATAGAGAGAAGATCCGACAGGCAGCTACACATCGAGAGGACGAAGGAGAAGTACCGGTCAAGAAGCAAGTCAAGACAAGCCTAAAACCTGACGAGGGGACCAAGAAGGTAATCCTCGACCCGTCCAATCCAGCTCAAACATCTTTGATCGGAACAAGCCTCACCCCCAAATAGGAAGACGCGCTCGTCACCTTTCTTCGGGTCAATCGGGACATTTTTGCGTGGAAACCATCTGATATGCTCGGTGTCCCTAGGGAGGTGATCGAGCACTCTTTAAACGTTGACGAGAAGGCCAAGCCCATCAAACAGCAGCTACGACGATTTGCTCAAGACCGCCGAGAGGCCATCAAGGAAGAGATCACTAAACTTCTAGCAGCAGGCTTTATAAAAAAAGTGTATCATCCTGACTGGCTAGCGAACCCAGTTCTTGTTCGCAAAAAGAATAAAAGCTGGCGCATATGCGTTGATTACACATATCTTAACAAGGCGTGCCCGAAAGATCCTTTCGGGCTACCCCACATTGACTAGGTGGTAGATTCAACAGCAGGCTGTGAGCTCCTTAGCTTTCTGGATGCCTACTCGGGATATCTCCAGATCAGGCTAAAAGAAGAAGACTGCATTAAGACTTCGTTCATCACTCCGTTTGGCGTATTTTGCTATGTCACGAAGCCGTTCGGTCTGAAAAACGCTGGCGCAACTTATCAACACGCGATACAGCGGTGTTTTCACACCCAAATCGGACGCAACGTGGAAGCGTATGTCGACGACGTCGTTGTCAAAACTCGTGTGAAGGAGAACCTCATATCTGACTTGGCCGAAACATTTGAAAGCCTAAGGGCTTACAAGATGAAGCTCAACCCAGAAAAATGTGTTTTTGGAGTTCCCTCAGGAAAACTACTCGGATTCATTGTGTCACAGCGGGGCATCGAGGCGAACCCAGAAAAGATCAGCGCAATTCTAAAGATGAAACCCTCGGCTAGCCAGAAGGACGTCCAGAAGCTCACCGGGTGCATGGTGGCACTCGGCAGGTTCATTTCTCGACTAGGGTCACGGGGAATGCCCTTTTTCAAACTTCTGAAGAAGCAGGGTAACTTTCAATGGACCACCGAAGCATAGCAGGCTTTCGAAGAACTCAAGACATTCTTATCATCCCCTCCAGTGCTGGTCCCGCCAATGCCCGAGGAACCCCTTTTGCTTTACATTGCCGCGACGACTCACGTAGTCAGTGCTGCAATCGTGGTGGAGCGAAGGAAGAAGGGCACCTTTAGAAGATCCAACGACCGGTTTACTTCATCAGCGAGGTGCTGGGAGAATCCAAAGCACGCTACCCGCAAGTACAAAAACTATTGTACGTTGTGTTGCTTGCTTCTCGCAAACTCAAGCACTACTTTCAAGAACATTCGATCTCGGTGATCACCTCTTTCCCGATTGGGGACATACTCCACAACCGGGAGGCCACGGGGAGAATCGCAAAATGGGCAGTCGAGCTTGGGGCTTTCGAAATCTCCTTCAGATCGTGAACGGCGATAAAATCTCAAGTACTTGCCGACTTAACCGCCGAGTGGGTAGAATTGCAAACTCCGACTACAACTGAAGAGCTCGAGTACTGGACAATGTATTTCGACGGCTCCCTCGTGCTCAGCGGTGCGGGGGCTGGTGTGGTGCTCATCTCTCCAACAGGTGAACGATTGAAATATGTCCTCCAACTCCATTTTCCGGCGTCAAATAACGCCGCCGAGTACGAAGCGCTCATCCATGGACTTCGCATCGCAATATCTCTCGGCGTTCGGCGATTGACAATCCGTGGCGACTCCATGTTGGTAATCAACCAAGTGCAAAAAGACTGGTCGTGCGTCGAAGATAACATGGCTGCCTACTGCCAAGAAGTAAGAAAGCTTGAAGACAAGTTCGACGGGCTAGAACTCATTCATATACTTCGCCGCGACAATGAAGCGGCAGACGAGCTCATGAGGCCCAGGCTCGATCGAACAAGATCGGCTAAGCGTATTTGTCGAAGAGCTTCATAAACCTTCAATAAACCGATAGCAGGAGTTAAACAAAAAAGAAGAAAACTCGGCGAGGAAGAGGTCTTTGTCAACAACCCTAATTGGGCAACTCCTTTCCTAAACTATTTGCTAAGGGACGAGCTCCCTGAAGATCGCGCGGAAGCAGAGCGTATCACACGACGATGCAAGAACTACGCAGTGGTAGGCGAGGAACTCTTCCGAAAGAGCGCCTCCGGAGTCCTAAGGCGGTGCATATCAGAGCAAGAAGGGAAAAACCTCCTCAGAGAGATCCACTCGGGCATTTGCGGGCATCATGCAGCGTCAAAAACCCTAGTGGGCAAAGCCTATCGACAGGGATTCTTCTGGCTGACTGCCGTATCTGACGCGGAGGACATTGTTCGCACCTGCGAAGGATGTCAGTTCTTTGCTCGCCAAATACATGTGCCGGTGCAGGAATTACAAACCATTCCGATCACCTGGCCTTTTGCAGTCTGGGGGCTCGACATGGTTGGCCCCCTGAAGAAAACTCAAGGTGGTTTCACTCATCTCTTCGTCGCCGTTGATAAATTCACCAAATGGATCGAAGCAAAGCCCGTCGCCACAATTACGACGGCCAAGGCCAGGAGTTCTTTCAGAAATCGTGGTGAGATTCGGCGTACCAAACAGGATCATCACGGACAATGGGACTCAATTCAGAGGTGAAGAATTCCAAGACTGGTGCGATGAACTCGGAATCAAAATTTGCTTTGCCTCCGTGGCTCACCCAAAAAGCAACGGTCAGGTGGAGCGGGCGAACGGCATGGTGTTGCAAGCATTAAAAGCACAAATTTTCGATCACCTTAAGCCATATGCTACTCGATGGGTAAAAGAGTTGCCCTCGGTACTCTGGGGGCTGAGAACTACTCCCAGTAGGGTTACCGGGCAGTCACCTTTTTTCCTAGTATACGGCTCAGAAGCGGTCCTACCCACCGAGTTAACTTTTGGCTCCCCTCGGGTTCGGAATTATAAGGAGGCCGAGTCGGAGGAAAACAGAATAGAAGATATCGATCGATTGGAGGAGGCAAGGGAGGTCACTGCAATCCAATTGGCCAAGTACCTCCAGGCCTGCGTCGCTACCACGACCGAAACGTTCGAAACCGAGCATTCTCCAAGGGCGATCTGGTCCTGATAAAGAATCAAAAGCACGAGCACAATCTATCTCCAAGTTGAGAAGGCCCCTACATCGTCGACGAAGTGACGCGACCGGGGGCTTACAGGCTTAAGCGGGAAGACTGCGCTATCATCAGCAACTCATGGAACATAGAACAGCTACGTCGTTTTTACTCTTAAAGCATTGTACACCAGCTAAGTTGTCCATAAATAAAATCTTCATCTTGACTTGCTGCTCAATTGATGCTCAATTGAGTAGTAAGTCGGGGGCTACACCTAATAGTGTTGCGTATGCGCAACACTTTTTGGGTCATTTATTATTTCTTACATTAAGAAATGTTGTTTGAGAGTAAAATCCCTTTTGACTTGCTACTTAATTGATGCTCAATTGAGCAGTAAGTCGGGGGCTACACCTAATAGTGTTGCACATGCGCAACCCTTCGTGTGGATCGCCTCCTCGCCTCCTTATTTTTCCTTATGATTGCGACCAAGTCCGAGTGATCTTGTTCCTAATTGTGAAACCCTGATATACGAACGGTAAAATCTAGCTATCCGACAAAAAGCGCGCCCTAGCCCGCGACGCTTGGGGGCTAGACTAATCGGTCAGGGTGCTTAAATAGAAAGGGCAGGCAACATCAAGATAATATTACACAAAATGATATTGTCCCAGGCGCTTGAAGTTCATATGCGCCAACACACTGCATTACTAATTTTTTGCAGAAATAAAAAAGAAGCTATGCCCAGCGCAGGCGTCCTACGGCTTCAATGAGGGGGTCCCGGGCCTTGATGAGCTTCGGAACGGCCTTGATCAGGGCGTCGACGGTGGCGGTGTCGCGGGCCACAACTTCCATCTCCGCGAGCTCGGCCATGGCAAGATCGAACAAGGCCCATTCCTCAGCAAAGTCGTCTTCTTCTTCGACGGGAGGCGGAGGGTTCTCGTCCTCGAAGTCGAAAACCATCTCCTCATCATCAGACGGAAAAGGCTCTGGGGAAGAAGCCATGAAGACCTTGACGAGAAGGAAAATAAGGAAAAAAGCTTAGAAAAAGACGATCGCCCAAGCGGCGGTGACGTCCTTACGTGCGAAGAGCGAAAAATAAGCAACAAGAAAGAAAAATGAAGAGCAGTGATTAAGAAAACGTACGTGCTTGAGCACCGAAGCGGCAGACGAAGGAGCGCCTGAAGAAGAAGAGACAGTTGAGATGCGGTAGTGCGCTGCAGTCCGCTACGTTCGAGGCAAGACTCACCCTTATAAAGGACGACATCAGCCTCTACCCCAAGTGGGAAATGCTTCACCTTCTATGTGTACTGGGCACGGCCTAGCGCACGGCTCGTTATGGGCCAAGCGGCGCGCACGACGATTGCTACGCGAACAGGAACCCCAAGACGGGCCGGATTCGGTTTTAGGCACAGTAAGCCCCACGATGGGCCGAAAGCCAAAAACCGGGTCAAGGACGGGAACTAGGGATCTCCTAAATCAGGCTCAGCCTCAAAAGAAGAAAAAAGAAGGCCCACAGATACAACATTCAAAAGCAAGATGTAGCATGAATAATCAAGCGTTCCTCCAAAAAAGAACAGGTGCAGTCCAGGCGTCAGGATACAATGTTCTACGCGACACCCAAATCCAGGTTCTCAACTAAAGCAGACGGTGTCCCTAACCTCATCCACAAGGGCAAGCACTTGGTCATCATCAGCAATGCAGGCGAAGCCCTCCTTGATTGCTTCAAGTTCTATTCGGGGATACAGGGACTTCGTTATGGCCAATGCTTAGCAGGCGCTTGTGGTCGCTACATCCTTCAAATGTGCCAACAGCTTCTCAGGCCCTTCTGCCAGCCGCTGGATCGTGGCGTCTGCATCATATGGAACCGCGTTGGGCCCGGCCTCATTAGGGCTCAACATCCTCAGCAGTTTCTCAGAGCCTTCTTGAATCTTATCAACTCGCTGCTCAGCGGACTTGATCCTCTCGTCAAGAACGCGATACTAAGCCTGCGAGTTGACTCGGTGCACTGCATAACCAGTCAGGACAGTTCAAGGTCGCTACCAAATACAAGAGGGAAATAAAAAATGAGTTGGGAGTAAACCTTCCAGTTATCTCTGCAACGTTGCCACCGCAGTTTTGGCTTCCTCTTCAGACTTCTTTAATTTCTCAACCCGCTCATCGGAGGAATTGAGCTTCACCCAAAGATCTGCAGTAGCAAAAGACAAAAGTCAGACAAGATAGGACGGAGTCATGAAGTAAGAAGCTAAAGCGCAAAGCAGAGCAGTCGGACAAAGGAGTCACCATTGAAGGAGGTCATCAGATTCAGTTTCTCTGCCTCGAAGTGGGAGACCTGGGCTCGAGCCTTTCCAGCTCTTCTTGGTGCCCGACCTGAACCGGTTGAGCTCCTCTTGTAGACGGACACAAACTTGCTCAACTTCATCTTCATAGAGCTTCCTCATCTTCGTCCTCTGGATCAATTCCCGGATAAGGGCGTTCTGGTCTCGAGAACTTTTCGACAGATGCTACAGACGGCAACAAGAACAAATAAGACACATCATGCATCATACGTGATAAAAAGGAGATACCTAACAGCATAAGCAACTTACGCCGCCAAGACGATAACAGGTGAAAGCGGCGTTGCAAAACGACGCCCACTCCTCGTCCTCATCCCCTTCTTCAAAGTTCCTCCCCTGATCATGTTTATCAAAGAAAGCAATTCGTATCGGAGAAGCGGGGCGGGGAAGCGGGGGGAGTTCCTCTATCAGTGGCGAATGGTGGGAGGGCTGTAACATCCCAAATTTTGACTTTTCAATTATTAAATATTATTTTATTACAATTTATGATTTTTGTGAATTTTCTGGATTTATTTGGATTTTCTGAGATTTATTGGAATTATTTTGAATTAAAATATAATACCTTTTGTGGAGAAATAATTATAAAAAGAAATATTTAAAATAAAGTTTTACCCAAAATATTTTATTTAAGTCTAGAATGTCTCAAAGTATTTTTGAGAATTTTCTTGGAATTTTAAAAGTATTTTTACTACCTAAATAAATTAATCTATTTTCTCGAGATTATTTTTAATCGGAAAACCGGAAATTCCATGTGAGCAGTGTGGGCCCGGCCCATTCTACTGTGTGGATCGGTAGGGTTAATCGTGTCGTCGGATCGAATCGCCTGGCCGACATCACCCCATACCGCTTTGAAGCCCTAGGGCGTCGCGAGTGAGGCCGTTCGATCGCCACGCGTCGTTCATCGGTCGTCGTCTCGAGCCGTCTCCGAGCCGGACTCAGAGCTTGTGCCGTCGCCGCCATGGACTCTGCTGCTGAGCCTTGCCTTATCCGGCCGCCATGCGCTATAAAGGGGGAACACCGGTGCGCTAAGTCCCAAGTCGCACAAACTCAGAGCCCTAACACGTGAAACGCCAGAGCCGCCGGAATCGAAGCTTCGAAGCGCCGCAAGTCGTGTTTAAATCGATTAGACGCCAAAAGGATCGTTTAGTCGCCAGTAGTTTTGAACTTCGCCGCATTCCGGCGCATCTCGTGCGCACCGGAGTTCCACCAGAACACCGCCGGAGGAGGAGATCGTCGCGAAGGTCGTCGCCGCCGGAGAAGAAAGCCGCGCCGCCGACGAACCAGTACTCAAAACCCGAATCCGAGCGTGTCATCGTGTTGGCGACGTTGAGGTGAGTAAGGTGGTCTTTGCCGCCGCTTTCGCCGGTGACCATAAGGTCGCCATGCGTCCGACGTGGGGTGATGCTTCGTCAACACGTGTCCGCCATGTCTGGTTCTGGCTGAGGTGGCATCGAGTTGGCGCTCGTCGATTACTGCAGCGTCTTGTAGCGCGCGACGGCGGCGTGGGGCCCGGCCGTCGATGACGCGGGTTTCCGGGACACGATGTCGGCCTAACCTAACGAGCCGAGAAGATGACATCGGTGGCGCCATAAATACGATTTTCTTTACAAAAATAATTCGAATATTTTGATTTTCTGATTTTATGGATTTTTCAGGAATTTGAAACTTCCGCGACTCGTTCTCCCTCATACGAACTCCGATTTAGGTGATTCAAATTCCTAAAAATTTGTAAAATTGAGATCTTTCTAATGGTGGTTTTTTTTGAATTTCTGAGTTTGTTTGTTCTTTGGTTTTGGTTTTATTTGCTTTCTCTCGATTAGCGTGAGCGTTGAATTGTGCGATGCTTGGGAGGAGCTACCAACTCGAACAGTTTCTAGACCACGACCAGGAGCTTAACCAAGGCAAGTTGTGCTTTGATCATGTTGCACCCATAAATTAGATTGCATGCTATTTTGATTTACCTTATCACTTGTTATTTTATGTGTATAAATGATTTCAACATAAGTTTGGGATTAGCTACTGTACCCTTTGAATTACACCCTACCTTGCTAGTTGTATGCCATGATCCACTTGTCACCCTAGGTTGGTTTACTATAGTTGGTTAATAATCTAAATCAACATGGATGGTTAGAGCGAACTAGAGTGCTTAGCCATGCCACGTCATCACATGTACATGAAATATTGATTATTAATCTTGACTAATGGAATATGGAACATTATCATGGATATGTGTGTCATGTGTGGTCACACGAGAAGATTGAGTTGTTGTGGCGAGGTTGTCTAGAGCGATGTTGAATTGTGTAAAGCATGTGATGCTTGGTAATCAACCGTGGTAATCATTTTTGATTGAAGCAAGTGGAAAGGGCATGTGCGGGGTGGGCTCGGTGGAGCTCGGGGTATGTGCAAGTCTTGCTTTAATCAATCCTAAGGACTTAACCTTGCGAGCCTTTGACCTGAGTCAATCATGCAACCACATGTCTGTTATGGGGCAGCCTAGCTGACTAATTTGCAAATGCTTAACTTGAGTGTTATCGTGGTGGCGTGAGACCCGGGTGGTGGTAACCAGTCCATGCTCGGGAGTGGCTCACATGGAGCAAGAGGGGGGCCCTGTTGTGGTGGTGTAACCCTTTAGTGTTGAAACCTTAACGGGTAGCACTGGGTTAAGAGGATGCATTGTAAAGGCTTTGTTATAATCGTTCCACTACAACAGGCACACCCCTTTAACAACGGATACATAGCAACACATGATGTTATGCGTTGCAAGCAACAGGGTGGCAACGCTTGCAAAGCGTTGCAAGCATCATCCGTGGGGTTAAACAACCAGTGGCAACATTTGTCAACTGTTGCAAGAATCATCTGTAGATCGCTTTGTTTTTTTCAGATATATCCGTACAAACCCATTCGGATATCTGGTAAACCGGCCATCCCGTATATCTTATCTATTAAAGCCGGGAGATTTCAGGCTCAACCAGGGTAGCCACGTCGCCGAGAGTTTAGAACCATTTGATTCCACACGTGGATGAGATCCAGCCGTCCAAAATAGCCTGGTAACATTTGTATATCCTTCCTCAGTCGAAACCCTACCCATTCCCACTTCCTCACTCGCGCCGCAGACCACTCTTCCCTTTCCTCTGATTTTTCCTCCCCATCTCGGCTCCTCCAATGGCCGCTGTCGCTTCCTCCCCTTTCTTCTCCAAGCCGCCGGCCACCCCCATCCGCCTCCTCTCCTCCATTAGTCACCGCCACCTACTCCCGCCGTCGTCCCCCCTTCTGCCTCTGGCCGCCGCCCACCCTTGCTCCTCCCGTCGCCGCTTTCATCCACATCGGATCACCGTCGCCTCCTCACGATGGGGGCGGTTGTTCGTCGACGCTGCCACCTTACCTACTCCAGCATCGCGGCTCTCGCGCCACCTCTCCTCAGCATGGAGGTGCCCTTCACCGACGGCGCTGCCTCAGCGCCGACCCACCGCCGACAGGCACTTCCTCTTCCGCTTCCCCTTCCCTATCTTGATGTCTTTGTCTCGGTGGGAGAGAGTCTCGAATCCGACCTCCACAAAGCACAATTGTTCTTGATTCCTTTTGATTTCAGCGATTCGTGCTAAATTGAATGTTTAAATCATTTTTGGTGTTAATTTGTGAGTATGACATTACAGATGTTTCTTTGCGAGTATGATGTGATTGCCGAAAGTTAATTGAGAATTTCGTTTGAGGCGTCATTGGTATTTTTTTCAACTCATCTTTGTGGGTGCCCTTGATTTGTGCATAATCTATTTGATTTAAGAACAAGAATTCATCGAAATTTTTCCCTCTTCGTGGATTACGTGATGCGAAATTAGTGAGATGTGGAGCATTCACAGAGCATACAGTAGTACAACACAAAGTCTTGAACTTTTTTATTCTATGGAGCTTTTGATCCGTGTCCATATATCCTTCAATGTTATAAGACAAATTTATTGTAAGGAGCATTTAATCTGTGCACATATATCCTTCAAAGTTATAAGACATTTCTGTAGACACTCTTATTGGAATCCCTATCCAGATTTTTTTGAGTTTGCGAATGTAATGTTCCCATGCTCTGTCTTGATGACTTGTTTATACCATTTAATGCATTCTAGAACCTGAAACGTTAACTCGAGAATGTTATCACTACACATTGCAAATTTATTCATTTGTCCCGATTCCGGATGGATCAACTACTTCATCGGCTTCTTGAATGGAGAGCGTACTTTTTTAGTTACCGAACAAACAATACATTTGAATAATAAGTGTGAGGTTATTTGGTGCATATTACTGCTTTAGCTAATTCCGTTAATCTTGCAATTTCTGTTCAATAATTGCAAACTATAATATCCTCTCGAGCTTCACCCATCGGCACTTTGGGAAAATATTTACTATTAGGAGAGCTTGCAATATTAAAATACGGTGTTGTGTTCTTGTTAAATGATGGATATAGGTGTGAACATAGAGTATTTGTGTTACGTAATTACTGTCTTGATGTTTTCCTCTTAGTTGTCATTTGGAAGTTTAGTTTATTCAAAGTGAGTGATTGCCTAAAAAGCAAGGTGTTCACCTCCCAATTCTTTTTCTGTTTAACTATGACAATGTCCCGATTCGACCTATCTAGAGATGTGGATCTTTCTTTGCTGTGGTTTATCTAGCATAAGCCATTGTTTAAATCTGTTCTTCCGCCTACTAAAAGGAATGACTCATTAACGAGAAAAAGCTCTATCCAAATTCTGACATTTCTTTTCATCAACTCTTAAGACACACATACGACACTACTTTGGACCTTTATAGTGAGCTTGCTTCTTCTTTTATAGTTAATTTTGTTGTTATCGTCATTGCTTAATTTACATTCTCTTGTATTGGTGAGAGATGAAATTGGAAGAGAATCAGTTTAGCAACATCTGCCGCTTCTAATTTTCTTGCGAATACTTGAGTCATCATGGGGTCTGGATCGGTGACTCAAACAAAAGAAACGAGTGAAGCATACAAAGAACAAGTACTTGAAACACGGTGCCTGGCTCAGATTCGTTATAGTAGGAGCACAAGCGAGGATATAGGGAAGAAAAGGATTACATTGAATGTGGAGAAGGATGATTACATTGAATGTGGAGAAGGATGATCTGGAGATTTTGCCCTGAGCGAGGTTCCTTTGAAAGCACCACACCGATTATGTCCCCACAAGACTAAATTTTGAGTCATTTAGTGACATTAAGGGCGGATATTACCAAGAACTCCGAGGACTCAAGCGGTGGATTATTTGATGGTCATTCAAGACTTGAATCACTTCCACTTGATCTGCTGGTATGGAATTGAAATCACCTCTTTGTTAACTTCATGGGTACTTTATTTGTTCTAAACCCGATTGCATTGTTTTACTTGCAAAGATCAAAATCATGTGTTACTTGCACCATGACCGGTGAAGGTTTGTTTCCCATGTTTCAAGAAGGATTGAAAGGCGATAAGTATCAACTTTTGTACTTGCTTCATCCTAGCTGTTATGGTTGTATCCCAAAAATCATATTGCCGAGGTTGGCCATGTTTGTCGACTTGATTTGTATCAAGCATTTTTTGTCATGATGGCGGTTGTTAGTGTTTTTTAAAAAAATTATTCCAGGAGGTAGTATCTGATTGCTTGCCATAGTTGCTTGCGGATGGTTAGCTCAAAGTTTCATGCCCTAGACCCCATGGCAGCTCAAACTTGATGCTTTTCTGAGGTCACGACTCTAGTCTACAACATAGGTCATGGACAAGGAAACAACTCCCAATTCCTCAAATCATGAACCATATAAGTACCAGGTAAACAATTGTTAGCAAAATAGTTAATGCCACATGCATTTTTCTTGTTATTTGTTGATATGGTTTGCGTTTGCGGTTACTCATAAAAGTATACCTTTGTAGAAACATCACTCTGGAAGAACAAGTTGTTCAGCTAACAGTTCACTGGTATGCGTGCTTCTTCCTTTCCCAACAGTCTGTTCGTAATGTTTTAATTGCTCTTTTCCAATTTCATTTAGACTATTTGAATGAATTTCATTTAGACTTTGAGAATGGTTGGAATATAAGATAGGAATAGATTTTGACAAGGTTGTTTGGATATCTAATCATTCCACTAGGCTGTAAAAATTCAGAACTTGATACTCTTTTTATAATAGCTAGATAACATTGGCCATTTGGAGCTGCAGTTTCGTTTAACATGAAGCAATTTATTACTTGTTCCATTGCTCAACTAGAAGATTCAGTAGGCATAAGTCATTTTGACCACTTAGAGCTATTCCACCAGCAACACTAGCTCCAAATGCTCTATCTTTACCTTGCAAATGAGACAATTTCCTTTTACACTTCCTCTCAGTTTGAATATAATACCTCGAAAATAATTAATGTTGGTTCCGATTGACTTGCCCTAAATATTTTCTTTCCATTTTGTTTTCAGTTTGGGACCAAAGAATGACTAATTGAGGATGTGAGGGCTTCCATTGAAATTAGTGCTTTGCTTCTCATTTTCTTTGGATCAAGATCTGTCATGACTTTGATTTAAGAGGATTCCTTTGTATATATCTTGCTATCATAGCAAAAATATTTGAACACGATTATGTGATGAATTAATTTGTGGATGCTACTCTATAATGTGAATATTTGTTTTAATATAGGTGATTTGTGCTTATTTCCTATGTGTGTGCCTTGGATAATCTGAAAAAGTTTCAAATGCGATTAGCATCTGTACATATTTATTTGGCTCCAAATAAATATTAATTATTATTTTTTTCCAATGGTTAATTTCTTGCAACGCATATAAGCGTTACCACAATTCGAATCTAAATGTTGCAACAAGCTTTATAGGTAAGCTGCCCATGGCGCACAAACACATGTAGCGTTCTTGTAGCCTATAAATATCTGTTGCAATTTAGCAACGGTTATTAGTAGGGTTTTCAACGCATATATAAGCGTTGCAATAGCCCCTAGCAACGACAGCATAGGCAACGCATAATTATGCGTTAGTATAAACCCTAGCAACGCTTATAGGGACTTTTAACAACGCATATATGTATTACTGAAGGGGGGGGGTCATTTTGTAGTGTTCACCTGTGTGGTGCATGGTTGTATCATGTGGGTAAAGTGCATAACCTCTGCAGAGTGTACAAACTATTCAGATAGCCGTGCTCACGGTATTGAGCAATGCTCGGGAATTACAGTCAAGGGTTAGTTTAATAAAATGAACAACTAAAGGGGATGGCAGGATGCCATGTGGATAATGGAACTTGACTTAGGAAGGAAACTTGGTTTATTTAAGAATCATTGAATCTACTTACTTGGTATTATTTGTTTTACTGTCTTTTCAATCTACATTATATATGTGTTCTTAAATCTTGCTTTCTTCGCAAATGAACCCTTAGCCATTCCTTTGGAATAAGCACGCATATAGCTATGATAGAATTGCATTTTGTGCACAACTTGTTGAGTACGTGTTGATGTACTCACCCTTGCTTAACAACCAACAACGATGGAGGAGTCATCGCCGTATTGGAGGAGGATTTCGGTGGATCTGAGTCACTAGCCCAAGCCTTGTCGGTCACCGTGGTGTACTAATGAGTCACTCGTTTTCTACTATTTTTCCGCATTCGTCTCATTTTACCTTAGTCTTGCCCTGCGTGGCCAAATAAATGTAAGTGATCATAAGATCATACACTAGTCATAATAAATAAATGAAGTCTTATTATTCTTATCATTGTGTATGATGTGATGCTTACGATGTTAAGTTGTGTGCACTAGCGATTGATCACGGGACTAGTGCGGTAAACACAAGTGGGTCCGAATGGGTGAATTCGGTCTTCTGAGAGGTGGTATCAGAGCATACTGACTGTAGGACTTGGCCCTAGTTGGTAGAATGTCCAAAACTATTTTCTAAAGGAAAAATCTAAACTGGATTAATACAACCCTCTCAACTCATCTCATTCTCCGCTCCGTACCTTTGCTAAAATTTTCATTACCTTTCCAAAAGTGGACGAGGACTTAACTACTTCTCCTTTAATTAGATGAGGATGGTCCAAGAGTACGGGGAGCAAGAGGGAGGTTACGCAGCAGAGCTATGGCGCATGATGCGGATGCTCGGAGGTTTCGACAGGCCGATCTACCGGGGAAATACCATAGCACGTGCCAGACTCGACATTGGCTGGAAGGTTCAGGTTACGATCTATGCACGAGCGAGGACAAGAGGAAGTCGTTCCATCCGCATCACCGTCAGGAGATCTACGCCCGAGGCCGGGATCCAGGCGGCAGCATGTTTGGCGATGAGATAGATTGCTCGCACCTACTCCCGAGAGTTGGAAGGCACTGTGTTCCGACATCATCCACGCCGAGACAACCGTCTTGACCGAGCGCCGATAGTAGAGGAGGACGCCACGATTACCCACCGTGAGATATGTCATTGCTCGGAAGATGCCCTCGGCGATATGGTTACTCGAGCTGCGGAGAGCTCGTGGACGAGACGAGGATCACGAAGCTTCGGCTCGGGAGGTCTTAGATCAGTCTCTCCGGAGGGTCCATGAGTTGGAGGATGCATTGTTCGGACCTGAGCCAGAGCCAGAGATGGAGCTACACGACTCCGATCCGGAAGAGTCAGAGCTGGAGTCAGAACTCGAGGAGTGAGAGTCTTAGGGTTAAAGTTGAGACTCAAATGTTGAGTCGCGTCAATAAGGTAGTCCTACCATTTGTAATAGACGTTAAGTTTGTGTGTTTAGTTTGGATTTTAATGTTTGCTGAGTGTGCGGTATGTGTTGCATAGCCCTTAGGCTTTTGTAAGCAACCATACCAAGTTAATTAATAAAGATATATAAGTTTGGGTTTAAACTACTCCCCACCTTAAAGATTCTTACATCTCATCTATGCTACTTCCACCTTTCCTAACTTAAAAATCAATCAAACAGATGGTGAACACTCGTGGCAACAATGGAGCGTCAGGAAGTGGCCTTCGCCGGAATGACAGTCCCAACAATGGTGGAACACCACCGCAACCAGCACCACCAGTAGATGTGCAGAACTTAGGAGCTTTCATAGCAGCACAGACACAGCTTATGCAAACAATGATGCAGCAAATGCAGAATATGAACAACCACGCTGTAGGAACACACAACATGCAGCAAGGCAACAATGGGCAACGTTCTCATTCTAGGCTGTCAGACTTCATGAGAACCCGTCCTCCAACATTCTCAGGCAATGCTAATCCTTTGGAGGCCGATGATTGGTTGAGGACCATTGAGAGGAAATTACATATCACGCAATGTGAGGGCAATGAGAAGGTGTTGTATGCTTCACACCAGTTGGAAGGAACTGCCGTAGAATGGTGGGAGAACTATTGCGCCGCACATGAAGCCCCACAGGAGATTTCTTGGGAGGAGTTTTCAGCTGCTTTCCGCCAATACCATGTGCCAGAAGGAATGATGGACCTTAAGAAGGAAGAGTTCAGGGCTTTGAAGCAAGGAGGCCAGTCAGTGGCAGAATATCTGAATAAGTTTACTCAGTTGGCACGTTATGCACCAGAAGATGTGGCTACAGACAAGGCTAGGCAATCCCGTTTTATGAAGGGCTTAAACTTCGGATTGCAGGTGGGATTAATCACCCACAATTTCCCTGATTTCCAAGAGTTAGTCAATAAGGCCTTGATTCTTGAGGATAAACGCAAAGAGTTAGGTGAAGATCGTAAGCGCAGGATGGCTACTCAAGCAGGGAGGCCAAATCAGCTCAGGTTAAGAATGACACCACAGCAATTTGCCAGAATTCAGCCGCAGTGGACCAACAAGACGTCAAATCAGTCACCTCGTCCTGCTAATCAGAATTTCCAAACACCAGCACCCTTGTCCCTCTTTTGCGCCTCTCTAATCTGATCTAGCAGCGTGGACTTCAACTCTAGGTTGGCCAAGAACCCTTCTTCAACCATTTCTATGCCGAGTTTCTGCAATTTTGCACAGATAGTGGCACTTCGGGGTTGAAGAGTGAGGCAATGGCATCGGGCCTTGCGACTCAATGTGTCAGCCACCACATTGGCTTTTCCCGGGTGGTAATGCACTTCCAAATTGTAGTCTTTGATCAGTTCAAGCCACCTTCTTTGCCTCATATTCAAATCTGCTTGAGTGAAGATGTACTTGAGACTCTTGTGATCGGTATAGATATTGCATTTGTTCCCAAGGAGGTAGTGGCGCCAAATTTTTAGAGCATGAACCACAGCGGCAAGCTCTAAATCATGAGTTGGATAGTGCTCTTCATGGTGCTTCAATTGCCGAGACGCATAGGCGACAACTCGGCCTTCTTGCATAAGCACACAGCCAAGTCCGATACCTGACGCATCGCAATAGACATCGAATGGCTTGTGAATATCAGGTTGTGTGAGGACAGGAGTTGTAGTAAGGCGTTGTTTCAAGGTCTGAAATGCTTGCTCACAACCCACTGACCATTTGAATGCAACACCCTTCTTGAGTAGCTCAGTCATAGGTTTGGCAATCTTCGAGAAATCTTGAATGAATCGGCGATAATAGCCGCAAGCTGAGGAAACTACGGATCTCTGTGATGCTTTTGGGTCATTTCCCACTCGAGAACTTCTTGCACTTTGCTTGGATCGACAAAGAACACCTTGTTCGGAGAGGACATGTCCCAAGAAAGATACCTCCTTGACCAAAACTCACACTTGCTAAATTCGCATAAAGGCGATGTTCCCGAAGTCTCTCGAGAACAATGCGAAGATGTTTTGCATGCTCTTCCTCATTTGCTGAGTAGATGAGGATATCGTCAATGAAGATGACCACGAAGGAGTCAAGTTCCTCCATGAAGATGGAGTTCATAAGGTATATGAAGTACGCCGGTGCATTCGTCAAACCGAACGACATGACGGTATACTCATATAGGCCATAACGAGTGGAGAATGCTGTCTTCGGGATATCTTCGGCTCGAATCTTGATTTGATGATACCCGAGCCTCAAATCAATCTTGGAGAACACCCGTGCACTAGCAAGTTGATCAAAGAGGATGTCAATTCGGGGAAGAGGGTACTTGTTCTTTATGGTGACTGCGTTCAAAGGACGATAATCAACACATAGGCGAAGAGAACTGTCTTTCTTGGTCACGAAGATAGCCGAGCAGCACCCCAAGGTGAGGAGCTCGATTTAATGAATCCCTTGTCCATCGGTTCCTTGATTGCTTCTTCAATTCAGCCAATTCATCGGGTGGCATTCGATACGGCCGCTTGGAAATTGGAGCAGCCCCAGGCTGAAGTTCAACTACGAACTCAATATCCCAATCGGGCGGCATCCCCGGCAATTCCACTGGGAACACATCCGGGTATTCAGAAACCACGGGAATGGATTCTAACTCCTCAATTTCAGCACCATTCAAGGAGCAAAGAGTGGCCTTGCCACTGTCGAGAAGTAGAGTTAACCGGCCGCCCTTCGGTCCCTTGAGCGAGATGGAACGACGAGAACAATATAAAATTGCCTTCTGCCGTGTTAGCCAATTCATGCCCAAGATAACATCCATCCCACGAAGATCGAGGAGCAACAAATTGACAAGGAATGGAACCCCTTGGATTAGCATAGATGCTTCTTGAACTACTTGATTAGCAACAATTTTTGAACCCGGTGCTTCAATGAGGAATGGAGTGTTGCTACAGCTCACTCTCATTTGATGATGCGTAGCAAAATCCTTGCGAATAAAAGAATGAGAAGCCCCTGAGTCAAATAAAACCCTAGCAGCATGCCCATCAATGCATAACATACCCGTCAACACAGTGTCGCCCTCCGGAATCTCCTCGGCGTCGGTGTAGTTGACACGGCCATGCTTTGGCGCTTGAGGTGCCTTCCCATTAGGACATGGAGGCAGTGCGGTAGCGCCTTGAGGCTTTGGAGCATTAAAGTTGTTGTCCCACTTTGGAAAAGGACAATCCCTGATGAAGTGTCCTGCGCGCCCACAATTGTAGCACGGGCCTGGACCTGAATTCGCCCCCACTCTCACTCTCGGCTGTGGCTGTGGGGGCCGGGGAGCAACAACAAGAGGTTGGGCCATCCCCGCCTGTAGGGGAGGTGCAGGAGCAGGTGCTCGAAGTGGAGGAAGGGAGACAGCTCGAGCACGCTGTGAACTACCACCTACAGACAACTGTACCACCCGCTTTCGCTTCTTTTCTTCCTGGTGGTTCTTCATCTTATGCTCCACCGTGATCGCCTGACTCACCAAAGCATTTAAATCAGGGAAGTCACACACTGAGAGCTTGTCTTGCATCTTGGCTGACAGTCCATTCATGAAGCGGTCTTGCTTTTTCTGGTCTGTGTTCACCTCTTCTGGTGCATATGAGCAAGATAGTTGAACTCGCGAGAATAGTCCATCACAGACTTGTTCAACTGCTTGAGGGAGAGGAACTCCTGCCTCTTGATGTCCATAAGCCCCTTCAGGATATGATATGCCCGAAAGGCCTCACGGAACTCTGCCCATGACACTTGATGACCGGCAGGCTGCATGACCAGAAAGTTGGCCCACCAAGCACCAGTAGGGCCCTAAAGTTGTTGAGCAGCGAATAGAGCCTTCTCATGATCTTCGCAGTGAATGAGAGCAAACTTTTGCTCAATAGTGCGCAACCAGTCGTCTGCCTCAAGTGGCTCGCGGGCGCGAGAGAAGGTAGGTGGCTGTGTATGCAAGAAATCCAGATAACCATTGGGTCGGTCTTGCCCTTCGCGGCCACCTCGAGGAGCCTGATTCTGAACAAGCATCTCAAGGATTCGGTTGGTTGTTTGCTGATTTTGCTCATACCTCAGCAACACATCCAAGAGGTTGGGAGGAGGAGGCGGATTGCTATTGTGGGGCTGCGATCGCCCCGCAGGCTCATCACCTCCCGCACCTCCGCGGGTCCTCATTCTGTCGTCAACCAAGGTCAGACGACAAGAGTTAGACTCCACATGAAAAGGGATAGGCTCTTAGACTTGGTTAAAAAATTTTTGAATTAAAACATGATCTAGACAATAAAACAAGACAAGGAACCCTACAAGTATAACATACATAAAAACATAGATCATGATGCAAAAGGACATGGCAAGACATATGCATGCATGGTATGAAATGCACGGTTCCAACGTAATCGTTTCTCCCATGCTCACCGTTCAACCCACACAACCTTAATTATAGACATAGGGCGGGTAATATAGCGCTAATTGCTACCTAGAAGGTTAAATAAATCCTAATTAATCACCTAAGTGGTTGTCAAGTTCTACGGTTCGTCTTTATGCACCTTGCTCGATACGGCTTGTGAGGAGCCCGCCAGACCGTCCTCGGGTTATTTGAATGACCATCGCCCTCATCGATTTGGAGGCTAACAACAGATCATCGGAGGTGTTCACGATGCTAACACCCAAGCCCAATTAGGACAACAAGTATCCCATTGAATAACTCGATAACAAATCCGGTATTCCCCGGTATGCGACCAAGCTTCGCCGGATCGCCCAAGATACCGGTTTCCATTGCCATATCAATTCAATTCGCATAAAGGGCAACAAACCCAAAACTTTACTACCGAGACACGAACGCGAAGCACAACAACGACTAAAAACCAAAGCACAAAGACAAACCAAACAACCACACGAGGCAAGAACTAGCCTAGACTCAGGAAATCTACAAAATTTCGGCATGACGCCCCTAGAAGTACGGACATCCACTCAGCAGGCATAAGAAACAAATAATTAACCAAGTATAGCACAACAACCACAAACATGGCATAAGGAGTAGCATGGATAGAAGTAACAACTAGACATGAGTTAAGCATAATAATACAACAAGGTTCAACAATGGAAATAGACAAGTATTTAAACAAGCCAAAACATTGTTTTGGAACCTAACTATACAACAAAATGACATACAATCACCAAGTTAAACCAAAAATAAGACATCTCCGGAAGTGTCCTGCCCTTGAACACTTCCTGGCGTTTGCAACGCTGAGCCTAGCTTCTATTCGGTGTCCCGCCCGACCACCGAGAAGTAAAACAGGCAGAACTCACATTCGCCGGGGTACCCACCTGAAAACCACAAAGCAGAAGCATGAGTACAGAAGGTACTCGCAAGACTTACCTGTGGTCCATATATGACCGACTCGAAGGAATATGCATTTGGATGTAGCAAGGTATAAGCTTAAGGTAAAAGTGCGGGAAAAGCTTACTTTACTGCATAATCATATTCAACTACACAAATTTCAAGTTTATAGCATTTATGGACAGCACCTATTGCTAGAGTGAGATCTGAAATTAAACATTAAAGAGAGCAAGTAATAGCATAAACAAGTATCAACATCAAGTATACCACCTAGTTTCAATTTAAGTTATTACTACGTTGAAGTGTCGGATGATATAAGCGTGCTCATATCCGAGAGCGCTGCAATTGAATCGCTTATTCACCTGCGCAGGGATCATCAATCGCACGACATGTGCCACAAGGAACCTCATGTCAACCCTCCTCCCATCCATATCTACTCGTTGAACCATCCTCATGCGGCCGAGCACCTAGCAACCTCCTCGGCGGCTCAAGCCTTGCTTAGCCCTCGAGAGAGACCTAGGCCTTGCCCTCAACCACGTCCAATCGCATGAGGGCATGACCCATCGGGTAGTATGCCATGAAAGGGTGGCTTACCGTACCATTATATCGGGCATGCGATCAACAAAGTGTGCTCGATCAACATGGCAAACAACGGATCGGTCCTTAACCAACACAAAGCGAGACTACGACATTTGAGTCTCCACACCCAAATGATCCAACCCTCTCGCCTGGGTCTCAAATTTTCATTTCAAAGCATAATCATAACTATTGCAACCCAATAGTGTGAAGTAAATAAACTCAAGTGATGGAACCTTTCACCACTTGGCCCATACCCGACATCTAAGCAAACTAAGCATGGACACAATATAAATACCCATATACTAGTTCCAAGGAAGGTATTCAATAATTATCAATGAGTGTAGGTGCAACAAGTAGGTTCTAACCCTATCCCACATTTCAATTTCTAATGCATAACCTAACCATCCAATAAGCAAATTATTCACTAAAATACAATTATGAATAAGGTTGAACATGCTTAGGTGCTTGCCTTGTGCTTCAGGGTTCTCAACAATAGCCTGGCTCTCCTAAAAGGTAACCCCCTTAGTCACCGCCACGCCACCCTCCGCGTGCTCGGTCTCTACACGATTACAATGCATATGAAATGAGGTGCATGCAATGCATATGAGATGAAACACTAAATGCATCAACCAAGGTAGTTTCCAAAAGTGCAAGAATTCAATTCAATTAAAGAATGAAAGTATAATGGTTAAGCCCCACTTCTAATCTATAACCAAAAATCTGAAAATAACACGCATACACCCCTAAACAGGCATAACTTTTGAATGCTTAATCAAAAAACTAATTTCTTGGACTCTAAAAGACCACAAGAGGGTGATCTAACTCTACCATGCATCATAACAATCAGAAAACAATTTTAAAGTTTGCAATTAAACTCTGAACTTCAGCCCCAAAGTCTGAAATTTTCAGCACAGACTGATTTCAGGACAGCATTGATACAAATGGCCATAACTTTTTGATCACTTAATCAAATTGAGCAAACTCAGATCCTAGACGACCACAAGACATAAACCTACCACTTAGCTTTGGCCAATCACCTAGATTCTGCTCAAAGAATTTCCAGTTCGGCCAGGAACAGAGAACAGTTTCAGTGTTCAGAAGTTTCAGAGTTTCAGAACAGCATGCACAAATTTCATCATATAAATTACTATACTTAACGGAATTGAGTAAAGGATGACATTTTTACAATCTACACAAAATTTTCTACAACTTCTGAGGCAAAATTAATTTTTAATTCGGCCTCTAACTAATTTTAATTCGCAGCTCAAGTTTCAGCTCCATATTTTCAGCATTTTCAGAGCAGCACGCACTAAAATCAACATAACATTCAGCTGGATTAACGAAATTGAGTGATTCTAGTTGGAGATGAAAGATAATTCCATTACCCACAACTTTCTCTACAGTCAACCTAGCAGAAAATGCTCATAACTTGCTCAAATCAACCCGAAACAGTAGCTACGAAATCTACTCAAAAATTCAGAACTTTGCTCCAAACCCTAGAGTGTTGTTTCCCCACCCAAATCCCAAATCTCTACTCACCATAGCCCCCAACTCCACCATTGCTGCCCCCAAAACCAGGAAACACCAAACCCTAACCCTAGGGAGAGCCTCACCTCAAGGGAGTGGAGGTGGGAGAGGAGGAGCTGCACTTGGAGGAGGGAGGCCGGCTTGGTGAGGTGCTGAGAGGAGGGTGCCACCTTGGAGAACAGCAGGGGGAGGCGCCAGCTTGAGGACAGCAAGGGGGAGGTGGCACCTTTGAGAAGTGCTGGAGGCGCTGCTTGGGAAAGAAGAAGGAGCCAGGAAGAGTGCTGCTCGGTTGCTTTGGGGAGGAAAGAAAGGACAGGGGGGCGGCTGGAGGGGAAGAAAAAGAAAAGGGGTTTCGGCTGGGGAGGGAACTCCAAGAAAATAGTGCTTGGGAAGGCTGGCTTGGGAGGAGAACTCCAGGAAAAGAAGTGCTGATTTGGTTTGATTGCACCATTTCTTTTGTTTTGTGCTCAAGTGACCCCACTAGTAACAAAAATGAGAATGGCTAAGTCCCCAAAATGTTAAGCTCTTAATTTTTGCTAAGTTTGAAAATTCTTCTAAGTGGCAGTTTAGAACCTTGACTAAAGTCGGAAATTGATCTCAAATGCGGCCAAAACTCGGTTGGCGCTAATGTTAGCCGCAGAAGCCGAATTCGAATTTGGGGCCATGACATTATCTTAGGAATGGATTGGCTTTCCAAGCATAAGGCTGTTTTGGATTGTGGCCAAAGAATGGTGACCCTAGAAAGCCCTAGCGGCAAGAAAGTGGAAGTGCATGCAACTGCAGTTCGTGATGGTCAGTTAATGGTAAATAGTGTGAAGGTTGCTAACCTGGAAGATGTGCCAGTAGCTAGAGAATTTCCCGAAGTATTCCCTGAAGATTTACCAGGCATGCCGCCGGATCGAGGCATCGAATTCGTTATTGAGTTAGTACCTGGAACAACACCAATAGCAAAGAGGTCGTATCGGATGCCGACCGATGAGCTAGTAGAAATGAAGAAGCAAATTAAGGAATTGCTTGAAAAAGGGTTTGTTCGAGCAAGTTCTTCCCCGTGTGTAGCGCCAGTGTTGTTCGTCAAAAAGAAAGATGGAAGTATGAGGATGTGCATTGACTATCGTGCACTTAATGAAGTGACGATCAAGAATAAGTACCCCTTGCCTAGGATTGATGATTTATTTGATCAATTGAGAGGAGCAGGAATTTTCTCCAAGATAGATCTCCGATCAGGGTATCATCAACTGAAGATTCGAGAGGAAGATATACCGAAGACCTCATTCTCAACCCGTTATGGACATTATGAGTTTACAGTCATGTCCGTTGGACTGACAAATGCCCCTGCATATTTCATGAATATGACGAATAAAGTATTCATGGACTATCTGGATAAATTTGTGGTTGTCTTTATAGACGATATTCTTATGTACTCCAAGTCGGAAGAGGAGCACGCGGAACATTTGAGATTGGTATTAGAGAAGTTGCGAGAACAACAATTATATGCCAAAATCAGCAAGTGTGATTTTTGGAAAGAGAAGGTAGAATTCCTTGGCCACGTAATAACCGCTAAAGGAGTCGCGGTGGATCCAAGTAAAGTAGAAGCTGTGTTGCATTGGGAGCAGCCAAAGACAGTTACTCAAATCCGTAGTTTCCTGGGAATGGCGGGATATTACCGCCGGTTCATAGAAGGATTTTCGACGATTGCAAGACCCCTTACGCAATTGTTGAAGAAAGAAAAGAAGTTTGCATGGGCGCTTGAGTGCGAAAGGAGTTTTGAGGAGTTAAAGAAGCGATTAACATCTCGCACCGTGTTAGTATTGCGGATGTGCAGTGTAGCTTTGACATATCTTGTGATGCCTCGAGCATGGGTCTTGGTTGTGTGTTGATGCAGAATGGCAAAGTAGTGGCTTATGCATCAAGGCAGTTGAGGCCGCGCGAAGGGAATTATCCAACGCATGACTTGGAATTTGCAGCGGTAGTGCATGCTTTAAAGATATGGCGTCATTATCTCATTGGAAATAGATGTGAGATATATACGGATCATAAGAGTTTGAAGTATATCTTCACTCAGTCGGAACTCAATATGAGGCAAAGAAGATGGTTGGGCGATCAAGGATTATAACGTCGAATTCATTATCATCCGGAAAAGCTAATGTGGTGGCGATGCTTTGAGTCGTAAGAGCCACAGTGTAAATGCAATAGAAGCCAGCGAACAACCGAAGTTGTGTGAAGAATTTCGGAAGTTGGGATTGGAGGTGGTGCCGCAAGGATTCGTAGCTGCCTTGGAAGTAAAGCCGACCCTTGAGGATCGAATTAGAGAAAGGCAAAGTAAAGATGAGAAGATCAGCAAGATTAAGTCTAAGAAAGAAGAAGGTTTAGCCGAAGATTTCTCTGTGGATGAGCAAGAAACTCTGTGGTTTAAAGGACGAATTTGTGTGCCGGACGAGAAAGATCTTAAGCAGTTGATTCTAGAAGAAACACATGATTCCAAGTATTCTATACATCCAGGAAGTGCCAAGATGTATTAGGATCTTAAGAAGAGATTCTGGTGGCCAAGTATGAAGCGTGAAGTGGCGGAGCATGTTGCATTGTGTGATATATGTCAGAGGGTAAAAGCGATGCACCAAAAGCCCGCAGGACTATTGCAACCATTGAAGATTCCGGAATGGAAATGGGAGGAAATTGGTATGGATTTCATCACTGGGTTGCCCAAGACTCAAAGGGGTTATGATTCCATATGGGTCATCATTGATCGGTTGACCAAGGTTGCTCACTTTATCCCAGTGAAGACAACCTATTCCGGGGATTGATTGACAGAGTTATACATGTCAAGAATTGTATGCTTACATGGTGTGCCTAAGAAAATTGTATCGGATTGAGGTACTCAATTTACCTCAAGATTTTGAGAGAAATTGCATGAAGCAATGGGGACCCGTCTGAATTTCAGCACTGCTTATCATCCACAGACAGATGGTCAGACAGAAAGAGTAAACCAGATTTTGGAAGATATGTTGAGAGCATGTGCGATATCTTATAGCACATCTTGGGATAAATATTTGCCATATGCAGAGTTCAGTTATAATAATAGTTACCAGGCTAGCTTGCAAATGTCGCCATTTGAAGCCTTATATGGTCGTGCTTGTCGTACCCCGTTAAATTGGAACGAGACAGGGGAGCGTTCAGTGTTTGGACCTGAGTTGCTCAGGGAGGCTGAAGAACAAGTTGCGATGATCGAGAAAAATCAAAACAAAGACATCCAAGGCGTAAGAGTTATGCTGACAATCGCCGGTGAGAGTTGAGTTTCGAACCCAATGATTTCGTGTATCTCAAAGTCACTCCCCTGAAAGGTGTGAAAAGGTTCAACGTTAAAGGAAAGCTTGCACCTAGATATGTTGGACCATTTAAAATTCTGAGCGGCCGAGGAGAGGTTACGTATCAGTTGGAGTTGACACAGTCATTAGCAGGAGTCCACAATGTGTTCCATGTGTCCCAGCTCAAGAAATGTCTTAGAGTGCCAGCAGAGCAAATGCCATTGGAAGCCATTGAATTGCAAGAGGACTTGAACTACAAAGAGCAGCCGATTAAGATTTTGGATGTAAT
Organism: Guadua angustifolia; assembly: GCA_036346375.1. Taxonomy (NCBI): domain Eukaryota; kingdom Viridiplantae; phylum Streptophyta; class Magnoliopsida; order Poales; family Poaceae; genus Guadua; species Guadua angustifolia. Next base: position 14,590,055 of record CM070517.1, read on the forward strand.
GGGCGTAGGACCAGAAACAAGTCTACTCGCTTTGCGAGTCCAATGGAGTAACCACTCGTAAAACGAAGCAACACAGGGAGCGTGAAGAAGATTTGAAGGCAGAATTCCCAAACCTATTCTCCAGCCAGCCCTAAATCTCGGGCGAGATTCCGTTAATGGGGAGGTTTGTAACATCCCAATTTTGACTTTTCAATTATTAAATATTATTTTTTGCAATTTATGATTTTTGTGAATTTTCTGGATTTATTTGTATTTTCTCGAGATTTATTGGAATTATTTTGAATTAAAATATAATACCTTTTGTGGAGAAATAATTATAAAAAGAAATATTTAAAATAAAGTTTTACCCGAAATATTTTATTTAAGTCTAGAATGTCTCAAAGTATTTTTGAGAATTTTCTTGAATTTTTAAAGTATTTTACTACCTAAATAAATTAATCTATTTTCTCGATTATTTTTAATCGGAAAACCCAAAATTTCACGTGAACAGTGTTGGGCCCGGCCCATTCTCTGTCTTGGATCGGTAGGAGTTAATGCGGCGTCGTCGGATCGAAATCGCCTGACCGACATCACCCATACTGCTTTGGAAGCCCTAGGGCGTCGCGAGTGAGGCCGATTCGATCGCCACGCGTCGTTCATCGGTCGTCGTCTCGAGCCGTCTCGAGCGGACTCAGAGCTTGTGCCGTCGCCGCCATGGACTCTGCGTCGAGCCTTGCCTTATCCGGCCGCCATGCGCTATAAAGGGGGGAACACCGAGTGCGCTAAGTCCCAAGTCGCACAAACTCCGAGCCCTAGCACGTGAAACGCGTAGCCGCCAAATCCGAAGCTTTCGCGGCGCCGCCGCAAGTCGTGTTTAAATCGATTAGACACCGTCAAAGGATCGTTTAGTCGCCAGGTAGGTTTTCGAACTCGCCGCATTCGGCGCATCTCGCGTCGCACCGGAGTTCCACGAACACCGCCGGGAGGAGATCGTCGCGAAGGTCGCCGCCACCGAGAAGAAAGCCGCGCCGACGAACCAAGACTCAAAACCGAATCCGGCGTGTCATCGTGTTGGCGGCGTTGAGGTGAGTAAGGTGGTGCTGTCGCCGCTCGCCATCGGTGACTATAGGGCCGCGCGCGCCGCCATCCGACGTGGGGTGATGCTTCGTCGACACGTGTCCGCCACGTCTGGTTCTACCTGAGGTGGCATCGAGTTGGCGCTACGTCGGTGCACGCGTGTGCGCGCACGGTGGCAGCGTGGGGCCCAGTTGTCGATGTGCGGGTTTCCGGGACCGCGATGTCGTGCTAACTAACGAAGCCGAGAAGATGGCGTCGGTGACGCCATAAATACGATTTTCTTTACAAAAATAATTCGGAATATTTTGATTTTCTGATTTTATGGATTTTTCAGGAATTTGAAACTTCCGAGAACTCGTTCTCCCTCATACGAACTCCGATTTAGGTGATTCAAATTCCTAAAAATTTATAAAATTGAGATCTTTCTAATGGTGGCTTTTTTTTGAATTTTTGAGTTTGTTTGTTCTTTGGTTTTGGTTTTTATTTGCTTTCTCTCTCGATTCGCGTAGACGTTGAATTGTGCGACGCTTCGGAGGAGGAGCTACCAACTCCAGAACAGTTTCTAGACCACGACCAGGAGCTTAACCAAGGCAAGTTGTGCTTTGATCATGTTGCACCCATAAATTAGATTGCATGCTATTTTGATTTACCTTATCACTCGTTATTTTATGTGTATAAATGATTTCAACATAAGTTTGGGATTAGCTACCGTACCCTTTGAATTACACCCTACCTTGCTAGTTGTATGCCATGATCCACTTGTCACCCTAGGTTGGTTTACTATAGTTGGTTAATAACAAAATCAACATGGATGGTTAGAACGAACTAGAGTGCTTAGCCATGCCACGTCATCACATGTACATGAAATATTGATTATTAATCTTGACTAATGGAATATGGAACATTATCATGGATATGTGTGTCATGTGTGGTCACACGAGAAGATTGAGTTGTTGTGGCGAGGAGGTCATAGCGATGTTGAATTGTGTAAAGCATGTGATGCTTGGTAATCAATCGGTGGTAATCATTTTTATTGAAGCAAGTGGAAAGGGCGGGTGTGGGGGTGGGCTCGGTGGAGCCGAGGGTATGTGCAAGTCTTGCTTTAATCAATCCTAAGGACTTAACCTTGCGAGCCTTTGACTGAGTCAATCATGCAACCACATATACTGTTATGGGGCTGCCTAGTGACTAATTTGCAAATGCTTAACTTGAGTGCTATCGTGGTGGCGTGAGACACAGGTGGTGGTAACCATCCTTGCTTTCTGGAGTGGCTCACATGGCGCAAGAGGGGGCCTGTTGTGGTGGTGTAACCCTTGAGTGTTGAAACCTTAGCGGGTAGCCTTGGGTTAAGAGGATGCATTGTAAAGGCTTTGTTATAATCATTCACCGTGTGGTGCATGGTTGTATCATGTGGGTAAAGTGCATAACCTCTGCGAGTGTACAAACTATTGAATAGTCGTGCTCACGGTATTGAGCAATGCTCAAGAATTACAGTCAAGGGTTAGTTTAATAAAATGAACAACTAAAGGGGATGGCAGGATGCCATGTGTTTAATGGAACTTGACTTAGGAAGGAAACTTGGTTTATTTAAGAATCATTGAATCTACTTACTTGGTATTATTTGTTTCTTGTTTTTTAATCTACATTATGTATGTGTTCTTAAATCTTTCTTCGCAAATGAACCCCTTAGCCATACCTTTGGAATAAGCCTGCATATAGCTATGATAGAATTGCATTTTGTGCACAACTTGTTGAGTACGTGTTGATGTACTCACTCTTGCTTAACAACCAACAACAGTGGAGGAGTCATCGCCCGTGTTGGAGGAGGATTTCCAGGTGGATACGAGTCACTTGGCCAAGCCTTGTTAGTCGCCTGTGGTGTACTGATGAGTCACTACATTTTCTACTATTTTTCCGCTGCAATCGTCTCATTTTACCTTAGTCTTGCCATGCGTGGCCAAATAAATGTAAGTGATCATAAGATCATACACTAGTCATAATAAATAAATGAAGTCTTATTATTCTTATCGTTGTGTATGATGTGATGCTTACCGATGTTAAGCTATGTGCACTAGCGATTGATCACAGGACTAGTCACGGTAAACACAGTGGGTCCGAATGGGTGAATTCGGGTCTTTACAAGGGCTGAGGAATCTCTTCGGGTAAAGGATCAGCGGTAGGACTGGCGGCGGCCTCAAAAGACGCATCCTGGCTAGTCGGCTTAGGAGGCGTGTCTTGGGCAGTCGGCTCCGGAGGGGTCGGTGGCCGGGGGCTGGTTGGGTCCAAGTCGGCCTCAATGTCCATGGTCGCGGTGGCACGTGGAAGACCGGTCACCAACTGCTCCACGGCCGCCTCGGTGGTGGCAGGCTCGGCTACGTCCAATGCACAGACCTCCGGTGCACCCGCAACGCATTCAGCAGCCTTTCCCTCCAGCTCCTGGCACAGTATGTCCACAGGAATCTTGCTGGCGGGCTCCCTGGAGAAGTAATCAGTCAAGACAAAGTGTGAAGAAGAAGAGAAAGAGCAAGCAAACTCACTTGCCGGATCTCGTTATTTTGAACGACGAGTTCTTCCGGGCAGAAGCACCACCGGTAGAAGAACCAGTCTGCACGCCTGCAGAGGAGAGCAAAGGGTCCCCGGTCGGACGTGGAGGCAAAGGCGCACTGTCAGTCGAGTACCGTGCCGGCGGCTTAGGCGCCACTCGGGTCACGGATTGGCCTGAAGATGATGAAGTAGAGACACGTTTGTTGCCGCCTTTTTCCTCTCCTCCTTGGACATCTGGACAGCTGGACGTTTTCCCCTGGCTGAGGGGTCTTCAACTTCGGTTGCCTTACTCTTCTTGGCGATGGGAGTCGGGGATGAGGAGCGGGCAGGCCGACTCCGCTTGGCGCTTTTGTGCCTTTGAAACTCGAGCAAGGCGCGTCGAGAAAAAGAAGGCATCGCGATCCTGCGGTGTAGACGGCATAGTTTCAATCACAGCCAAACACCAACCAAGAGGTTCAGATTCAAGGGAGCAAGAAGGCATCTTACTGGAGGTGGCGGGTTCGATTTCTTGAAGGGCTTTGGGCATCCCTCGTTGTTGATCCGGATGCCCGGAGCAAACAAATCGGCCACACGATCAAGAAGTTCCTTCCTTGGAATTGGCTCAGGTACCTCCCGGGTAGGATCGCTTGGTCCTTCATGTGCATATCCAAGATGAACCCGTTCCTTAATAGGCTGGACTCGGCGTGAGCCAAAATTGAGGACGACGACTACCCTAGTGAGTCCGTCCTTCTTCAAATCAACAATCATGCACAAAAGGTCTACCACTTGGTCCATCCCTTCACCCGTGGGATGCGAGGTCCAATTGATCGATGGCTCGGGAGGCGCTCCGGAAAAAGCAGGCAAAGAGGGTTTGGAATTGGAGTAATAAAACCATTCCTGGTGCCAGCCTTTGTTGGAACTTCTGAAAGGAATGGCCAAGTAAGCTTTCATCAGGCCATCCCTTAGCTGGAAACCGGCACCTCCAACTGTTTTGGGGGATTTTTTGCTGGGGAAAGGCTTAAGAAGGAAAAGGTGACGAAAAAGATTGAAATGTGGGCGAACGCCAAGAAATGCCTCACAAAGGTGAACGAAAATGGCAATTTGAAAGATGGAATTGGGATTGAGATAAGTCAATTTAATTCCATAAAATTCAAGAAGGCCTCAAAAGAAGGGGCAAGCGGGATGGCCAAATCCGCGCAAAAAGAAAGATTCGAAGACAACCACTTCTTCGGTGCGAGGAGTAGGGCAAGATTCACCGGCGGCGGGACGAAAGAGCAAAACCAGTGGGGGAAAAACGCCGGCGTGAACCAATTCCTCCAACCGCTTCTCTGTCGTCACGGAGATAGCCCAATCCTTGGCCGACGCGGATGAAGAAGCATCCTCGGGAGATGGAGAAGGCATTTTGTAGGAGAGACTATCCTGCGATTGTGCCGGATTGAGAAGATGAAGGTCGCTAACCCTAGCGGCAGATTTTGCGAGGGGAACACTGAACAAAAAGAAGAGGAGGGAGTGAATGAGCACAGGCACGAAAACCGCTCGATGCTTTGGCTCCATATTTATAGGGAACGATGCTATCCCTTCACTTTAAGCGGGAAAACGCTTCGCTCTATGCATAACTTGAGGGTTGCCCTAGGGCACACTTCAAGATGGGCCTAAGGCTGCCTGCAGTGAATCACTGCGTATAGGCTCAATTGGGCCGAAAATTAATTTGGAAAATGGTACGCCCCATGATGGGCCAAGAGCCAATGACCGCATTAGACGGGATTTGGGTACCTTCCAAACATAGACATCCCCTTATGATATGCCGTATAACGGGCCATATGCTGGACACCGTTTGAAACGGGATCAGATATCATAAAGATAGTCTAAAAAAAAGCAAAATTTGGTGGTACGCCTCATGACAGGCCAATAGCTATGCGCTCAGGCGTACAGGTGCCCCGCGGCTAAAACCCAACTTGAGCGGAGATATTCTCCAAACCGAGTTGCGTGCTGATCCAAAAATAAATCAGGTTGGGAACCACTCGGAATAATGCCACGTGGAGTTCTGACGAGTCCTTCACGGCCTACTCGCCTACTGTAGAGCACTCGGCGGTGCGCAAGGCCAGTCGGGAAGCCTTGGAAGAAAGAAAAAGAGGCAATCCAACCGCGAAGCACTCGGGGGCTACTGTGAAACATGTACGTCCAGGTATCTGGATGTCGGGCCAAAGAGGCCCAACCAAATAAGGATGGGCTGGGCCGACTGCAGGAAGGAGCCAAGGCGTACTCGATAAGGAAGTTCTGGAGATAGTAACTAAGCCGGATTAGGCGGATACAGTTGTAATCTCAATTGTTACCGAAACGGATAGATATATAAGACGTGATCCCTACCTCGTATCCGAGTAGGATTCTCTTTTGTAACCGCCCTCCTCTGCTATATAAAGGGAGGGGCGGGGGGACATAAAGCATACGATCTCATCAGCAATTAGCTAGCCATATATAATTCCAGAGCACAGGACTAGGGTATAATCTCCTCCGTGAGAGCCCGAACCTGTATACATCTGGTGTCTTGTGCTACCATCAAGTTTGGATCCAGCGCCTAGCCCCCTTTTCATTATTGTTGGTAACAAACATCGACAGGTGGTAACCCATCTTCACAGAAGTTTTTGCACCCACCTGTAACTGATGGTTTGTGTAAATCGGTATATTTGCATAGGCGTTTCTAAGTACCTCCTGTAAAATGCATTTGTACAAGCGGTTGGTTAAGCCGTCCGCCTGTACAAATGCTTATTTGTACAAGTGGTTTCTTAAGTAGACCGCCTATATAAATGCCATCTATACAGGTGAGTGGCTTAAGCACCCGCCTGCACAAATAGCATTTTCACGGGCGTGGGCTTAAGCCGTCTGCCTGTACAAACTGCATATCTTCATCCAGTTGCTTAAGCGAACCGCTTGTATAAATAGTTGTACCACATGCGGCACCTAAGGTGAACCACCTATACAGATCCAGAGAATCTTTTTTAATAATATTTAGATAATTATATTATAATATTAATAAATGCATACATTATATCAATCACATCACTGTTCAGCACAAATCCATACATAACAATGACAAGGTTATATATACAAAGCACATATAAATCATAATTGCATTATGTATATATACAAGGTTATATACACATCAGTGTTCACGGCCCATCTATCCTCGTCTCCCAATTACAAAGTCTAGGATGCTTCGCCACTTCACCTCCCCAGTAAAAGAAACTATCTCTCTCATGTATGACTTCACGACGAATGAACTGGCACATGTCCTTTTGCACACTGCGAAGGTCATCATCAGTGAGTGCCAAAGTGGTCTTTTCAATCTTCACCTGCAATAATAAAGTAGGCAATAAAGAGGTTAAACAATAGTGAAATCGAGAATCAGACAATAAATAATCTTGAATCACCAATTTGTATAGGCTTACGTCCTGGGGTTGCTTATGTACCTCTCGTTGATCCTAAGGAACTCGCAGACGTAGTATCTACAAAGAACACTGCCTGGAGGTTGCTTGTGGCACTTCAAATCAAATAATAATGTATGGAATTAGTACAGTTGGTAATACCCTTCCTTACTAGTGCAATTATGTCGAAGCATTACAAGTGTCTTCTTACCCATGGGTGGACATAGCAAAACATCTTATTTGACCCATTCGCAGGTTCATGTTGCCCCCCTTTTTTGGTCACGTAATGCTTGAAAGCTATCGAGACCCGAATCGGCAAATCCGAACCCTCTGTGTATTCAGCACTAGTCTAGGATCACGCTAGTGCACGCAGGCTAAACAGGGTTAAAGTATCACAATCATACACAACGGAATAATAATAAAGTACTTCAAACATGTATATAAACTGGTTGCATGACCTTAAGGTCACCTTATAATAGTTTGCCACGCAGGGCTTACATTATCCAGAGTATCAAGAAAATAACAGCGGAAAAATGAACTTCGTAGTGACCCATCACTTTGCCACAGGCAACTGACGAGGCTTGCTCCCTAGTTCTCTGGCTCCTCGACAAACTCCTCCTCCCAAGCAGGCGTAGACTCCTCCTCTGGTATAATGTTGTTTGCAAGGGTGAGTACACACCATACTCAACAAGTCATGCACAGAATGTAGTTCTATTACTACATGCATGGCTTATTACAAAGGAATGGTTCAATTGGCTGTTTTGCATTGCATCAACATTTTAACTTATTATTTATTTAAATAGAAAGTAGCAAAACCATATAAGTATAATAAGTTTCTTCAATTGTTTTCCCACATATTCTTGACACACAGTCCTGAATCAAATTTCACTTTTATCCCTGGCACACAGCCACTCATTCCCATTTTATTTTTGAAGATCTACTGTCGGGACCCGATTCTGCAAATCCGGCCCCTCTGTGTATTCTACACTAGTTCAGGATCACGCTAGTGCACATAGGATAAACAGGTTGAAGTACCACAATCATACATAGCGGAAATAATAATAAAGTACTTCAAACATGAATATAAACGAGTTACACGACCTTAAGGTCACCTTACATTAATTCGTCACGCAGGACGATAAATAAAAGTAGCACAGTTCAGTAGCGGAAGCAAAAGTACGATAATGAAACCCTTCGTAGCCACAGGCAACTGACGAGGCTCAAACCTAATCCTCCTGACCTTCGTTAAACTCCTCCCAAGCTGGTGTCGCCTCTTCTTCTGAGGTTTTGTTGAAGCAAGAGTGAGTATACAACATACTCAACAAGTCATGCACAATGCAATTCTATTACTACATGCATGGCTTAATCCAAGGGAAGGGTTAAATGGTTATTTTGCGTAAAGCAGTATTTCTTTTAACAGATAGTCCTAATTAGGTTAAAAGCGATAAAACCATTACTATTAATAATTAATTTCTCAATTCTTTTCCAACAGTTTGGCACACAGCCCTAAGTTCGATTTATCAGTCTTTGGCTCACAGTCACCCATTCCACATTTTATTTTGAAAATCTAACCCTTGATTGTAATCCCCGAGCATTGTCCAATACCGCGGACGCGGCTATTCGAATAGATTTAACACACACTCTGCAGAGGCTATACACTTTACCCATAGGATACAGTCGCTCACCACACAGGTGATAGATTGCAACAAAGTCTTTCAGAGGCTAACATTTAACCGATGAACCCCTCCAGCATTGCACTTCTAACACTTCCCTCACTCAGAGCCGAAGTTTAGAACGAGCGGATACTGTTGAATGGGTACCAAGACGTAGCACAGGTACGCTTCCCCATACAACTACACTTGTGTGTAACTGTCCCCCCGAGGTATCATAGGAAAGATGTTAGAGCCTTACTAAACTAAGTCTGTCCCATACCAGACAAGTGGTTGTACGAGTAACTCAGATCAAAGGCTCGCAAGGTGAAGTCCTTAACTGTACTGGGCAAGACATCCAGTTAACAATTCATGGCACACGGCCTTTACAGTCTTTAGTACATCCCGTTGCCACATAGGCCCACCTGGCACGAAGCCTTCTTGCCACTTGCCCCGGTCCAAATCATTTCCCATCCTAGGTTTGTATTTATGCAACACATGCCAATGCCTACTTCATTGCATGAGTAGAACCACACAGGTCGCTACCCCCAATTCCAACTCATGGCAACATCACCTCATTCCAAAATGTGTTCCATAATCGTTTAATCAATATTCTTTTGCAATTTGAAAGTCATTCGGCGCATACATCATACTAAGCAACTAGTCACGGTCTAGCCTCCCGTGTTGGCATTATTCTAGCAACCAACGTAAATTAACATATTAGGGTGACAAGGTTTTTAGGGCATAATAACAACATAATCAAGGTGGCATAAACAAGATTGGCATATTAGCTACCATACACAATTTAATCAATGGTATTTTTAAATAACATAGCATGCAATATTTAAATCAAAGTATATTTTGAAATCTCGGCACAAAATGATCAAAGCATGACTTGCCTTCGAAGAGTAGTTGATCCTTGTCTGAAACCTGCGACGGGTCTTCGATTTCTTCCTCGACAGCTCCCAGCAACTCGGAGTCTATGCGGAATAATCATACATACAATAAATATACTTAAACAGAAAGCAAGATCATCACTAAAATAAAATAAAAATCACCAATAAATAGTTCACATTTTTACAAATTTTTAGGAACTGGAATCACCCAATTCCGAGTTAAAACGCAAAAGTTATAGCATTTGCAAGTTTTTGAAAATTCTAATAAAGGATTACCCGAGTTAATTGATTTATTTTTCTACTGAAAATCCCGGTTAATTCCTCGGCTTGACACGTGTCAGCACCGGAGACAGCCACGTCACCACGGTCGCTGACATGTGGGTTCTCGATGACGTCATCGCGGCGTCGGCACGGCGGTCATTACACTGACAAGTGGGCCCGATGAACAGTATTCGGTCCACTCAGCGGCTGACACGCGGCGCTCCACCATCGCTCCACGTGGCTCCAAGATTTTCCGCCCGTTGGATCTAAATCCAACGGTCGGTCTTCCCACGGCCAAACCTCCCACGTGGCAACATCCGAGCCGTCCGCTGGATCCAACGGCGCTGGCTCGGCCCTGCCATGCTACTCCAAGCCACGTGGCGCTCATCTATTGGCTAGCAGCACGGCTGCATCCCTCCCGCACGCTCGAAAACCTATGGTGCGGATCCGGCCTCACGACCCGCACAGGGATAGCGACGTGGACAGCATCGGTGAGTGACACGTGCATGCATCACGACCAGTCATCCAAGAATCGACGGCTACGGTTCAACGAGGCTAGGTTACCGGGGAGATACGTGGCGAAACCTTGACCACAGATCTACGAATCAACGGACATTATCAAACGCAGTGAGAATAGCTACGTGGCGAACACTTAACCGTAGATCTATGATCTAACGTGCTTTATCAAAACGCACCAGCTATGGCTACGTGGGCGATCGCAGCACGGCGGATGAAGATCCGGCGGTGCGCACCGTGCAGCGATGCCTGAATGCGAGTCTCACGCGGCTTAATCTGAGCCGGACATTCCAGATCGAACGGCCATTATCAAAATAAGCTATCTAAGCCTAGAGCTACATGGGAAGATTCGTGGTGCTACCTTGGACGTGGGATGAAGATCCGATGGCTGAGGTGGCTCACGATTGCTAACGAAGACGCAGTGGCGCTCGGTCACCGGACTTGGAGAAGATGAGGTCGGCGGACGTCGCTTAAAACTCCTCCGGTGGAAAGAAGTGGTCCAAGCGGCGCGGACGTGATACAAATAACTCGGGCGAAGGTCTCGAGTGCGGCGGAGAGTGGCAGTCGGCGGTGGGAAGCAAGGAAGAACCGTGGCGGTGGCAATGCTGACTCCGGTGAGCTACGGGGAGAGCTAAGGGGCACGGCAGGGTTCAAACGAGTGGGCAAAATGGACGGAAGGAAGCTCTGCATGCAATGGGTTATATCTCCCGCTCGGACAAGCTTTGGAATGCGCGCAAATCCCTGACATATCTTCGGCGGCCAACCCCTGACGGTGGTGCACTGCTCGCCCTCTCCCGAGACGGCGAAATTCAGACCGTCCGATCTGCTTCGATCCGATGGCATCGAGCGAGCGACTGTGCGGCAGCGGGCACGACCATTCGATCTCAATCCAACGGCACAGGGCTCGGGCGAAGCGGTATTTGGGCGTGGTCATCCGATCGAAATCCGACGGCCTAGAGCGGCGGCCGCTTACGCTTGCCGGCGTGGCGATAAGCGCGATCGAGCACTGGAATTACTGAAGATCGGACGGCACCTGCGAATAGACGACGCGGCTCAAAATCAATAAATCGATGGAGATCGCCTGACGCCGAGCGAGCGATGGCTAGGGTTTTGGCTGAAGGCGCGCACAGTGTTGGGCTCGGCCCAACACTGTAGCAAGGTATTTTCCTGATTTTAACTTTTAAAATAATTCTAGGAAATCAAAGTAATTATTTGGAGCACTAAAAATACCCGAAAAATTCTAGAAAATATTTCAAGGCATTTAGAGCTTAAATAAAATATTTTTATTTATTTTTGGTAATTACCTTTATGAAAATTAATTATTCAAGAAGAAGGTAAACTGAAATAATTCCAATTAAATCCCAAAAATTCACAAAAATTTGAATAACTCCAGAAATTTAAATTTTGGCCAAATTTTGGGGCGTTACAAACCTACCCCCCTTAACAAAATCTCGACCCCGAGATTCGAAGCTTAACTAAGGAATAGGTTCGGGAATTCCTTTCTCAAATCTTCCTCGCGTTCCCAGGTGGCTTCACTTTCTGCGTGATTACTCCACTGAATTCTGCAAAATCAGGTGGTGTTGCTCCTTGTTTTCCGATCCACTATATCTAGTATTTTTATCGGTTGCTCTTTGTAAGTCAAGTCTTCCTGTAACTCAATTGCTTCCAGGGCTGTTTGTTCGTCAGGCACTCGGAGACACTTCTTGAGTTGCGATACATCAAAGACATTGTGTACTCCTGCTAATGTTTGCGGTAACTCTAGTTGATATGCGACTTCTCCCCTGCGGCTCAGGATCTTGAACGGCTCCACATATCGTGTGCAAGTTTCCCCTTTTTGTGAAACCTCTGTACTCCTTTAAGAGGCGTAACTCTGAGATACACATAATCTTCAGGCTCAAAGCTCAAATCCCTGCGGCGATTGTCCGCATAACTCTTCTGCCTTGACTGCGCGATTTTCAACCTTTCCCTTATCAGTGCTATTTGCTCTTCGGCTTCTTAGAGTATGTCTGGTCCGAAGACACGACGCTCACCAGTCTCATTCCAATTTAACGGCGTCCTACAAGGTCGACCATACAATGCTTCGAAAGGTGACATCTGAAGACTAGCCTGATAGCTGTTATTGTAACTAAATTCTGCATGTGGTAGACTTTTATCCCAAGACGTCGTATATGCCAATGCACAGGCCCTCAACATATCTTCTAATATCTGATTGACTCTTTACATGCGCCCATCTGCTTATGCGGATGATACGTTGTACTGAAGTTCAAGCGGGTGCCCATTGCTGCATGCAATTTATCCCAAAATCTTGAGGTAAATTGGGTACCTCTGTCCGATACTATCTTCATTGGCACTCCATGCAAGCAGACGATTCTTGCCATGTATAGCTCTGCCAACTTATCTCCTGAGTAGGTTGTCTTTACCGGTATGAAGTGCGCGACCTTTGTCAATCGATCCACGATGACCCATATGGAGTCATAACCTCCTTGCGTCCTTGGCAATCCGGTGATAAAATCCATTCCGATTTCCTCCCATTTCCACTCTGGTATTTTTAATGGTTGCAGCAGCCCTGCTGGCCGCTGATGCATAGCCTTGACTCGCTGGCATACATCACATAGTGCTACGTGCTCAGCAACCTCTCTCTTCATATTTGGCCACCAGAACCTCTCTTTTAAATCTTGGTACATTTTTGCACTTCCTGGGTGAATCGAATACTTGGAGTCGTGAGCTTCCTCCAGTATTAACTGCTTTAACTCCTTTTTGTTAGGTACACAAATGCGCTCTTTCATCCACAACGTGCCTTGTTCGTCCAGCTTAAATTCTTTTGCTTGCCCTTCCTCCATCTTGGCTTTGATTCGCTTGATCTTCTCATCATTCTTTTGACCTTCTCTAATCTGGTCTTCCAAGATAGACTTCACTTCTAAAGCGGCTACAAAGCCTTCCGGAACAACTTCCAATTTGAACCTCTGAAGGTCCTTGCACAATTCTCCCTGGCTTTCTCCCACTATCACATTTAGACTATGACTTTTCCGACTCAAGGCATCAGCCACTACATTGGCCTTGCCGGGATGATAATGGATACCCATGTTGTAATCCTTGATCAGTTCTAACCACCTCCTTTGCCTCATGTTCAGGTCGATTGGGTGAAAATGTATTTAAGGCTTTTATGGTGCATATACACCTCACACTGCTACCAATAAGATAGTGACGCCATATCTTCGGGCATGCACTACTACGCTAGTTCTAGATCATCGTCGGGTAATTCCTTCATGTGGCCTTAATTGCCTTGAGGCATAGGCTACTACCTTCCGTTTTGCATCAATCGCATCCAAGCCCTTGGCGTGATGCATCGCAAAGAAATATCAAAACTACGGTGCACATCTGGTTGAACTAACACCGGTCTTGATGTCGGTCGTTTCTTCAATTCTTGAAAGCTTTTCTCGCAATCTGGTGTCCACACAAATTTCTTCTCCTTCTTTAGCAATTGCGTAAATGGCCTGGCAATTGTCGAAAACCCTTCTATAAATCGGCAGTAATACCCAGCTATCCCAAGAAAACTTCGAATCTGCGTAACCGACTTCGGCGGTTCCCAATGCAGTACTGTCTCAACCTTGCTTGGGTCCACTGCAATTCCCACGGCGGTCATTACATGCCCTAGGAATTCCCAAGTAGGCTTTGCACGTTGGTTAGACCCCTAATATAGGGTTCCACTGAGAGGCTATATAAAGGAAGGCTAAGGGGATACAACTGTTGTACTACTACACCTACTAAAAACTCTAGCCGTCACTAACCGGTTAGGCCCTGTCGTGCGTGCTAGTGCTAGCACACCAACATATGACGTTTCTTCCCCGAACATGTGGACTTTGGTAGAGGCATTGCTGCAACTGTGAGGATGATCGTTTGGGCATGTTTGACCACTGCTCAAGGACGATTGACCACTACTCCAAGACACATGCTACATTGAATCGGGCTACATCAGCTCTTCTTTTTCTGTACTACGCTTCTGGCGGTAATGATCCATGATCTCTCACTTGTTTGGCATATGGGTTTACACTGTAACATTTTTAATTTGTGCTAGCGTAGCCTAACCATATTCCTTCAGTGGTTTCAGAGCCATCTGTGTAGTTTTTGATCTAGATAGAATGCATATATATGATATGCGAAAGTAGTAGATTGGATCTATTACTATTCTGGTATGTTAACCTAGGTCGATTCAAATGGAGTGATCAGTTTGGGTCATCGATTGATGAGATCAATTAGTCTTGGCATTTGTAAATGGTTTGAAGATCATTCAGGTTAGGTTGTGTCACCATTTGTAGCTGCATCGCTCGTTCACCCTTACTAGTCAGAATTCTACCATCTGGGTAAATTATGATGTGTAATTGTAAAAGACCAAGCCATTCATAAGTGGATTCGAATATCAATTTGGATTGGTTGTTTCGATTGTTTGTAGCTGCATCGCTCGTTCAGCCTTACCAGTCAGAATTTTGCCATCAGGGTAAACTAAGATTGTAGTTGTAATGACCAAGCCGACTAGTGTGATTTTTTATGAAAAATCGAGCTGATTAGATTGGTTTAGAATTGGGTTAATATGATTAATCAGATGAATTTTTGAAGGGTGATTTTGTGAATAATATTCATTTCCCAGAATTTTTTTCAATGGGAGCTACCCTCGACCCGTGTTGTAGAGGCGATATATAGTCTTATGTGTTCTAAGCGCGCAGTAGAATTGAATTCTATGGATAACTTGCTTTTGCAGGCATTGATGTGAATAATATGACCCGTTTATGTATGTGATGCATGTATACACTTATCAGCCAGTGAGTCAGGTCAAATTATAGCTATGGGCTACATTTTATTGAATAACGGCCTGCATATTGACTTGGTCAATGTAATTCATTGCTAGCTGTTAGGATTACTAGCTAGCTAGATGAAATCGGTGACTTCAGGCATGATGGCCTGGTGGATAGGGAGTGTGGTAATGGAGATTACTATGTTTAAAGGCTATACTATTTTATAGTTTAATGTGATTATATGTGATCTTGTTTATATCCCTGACATACTATTTTTTCATGTGATTATATTATATGTTTTTAACATGATAGAATAGTTGATGCCCTTCCAAATTGTTGCATCTATCAAAATTTTGATCGTTAGTTGGTAAGTCTACCAAAGTAGAGTACTATTAATTATCTTAATAAGATAGGGTAAGTGTTGGACATATACATGCATAACAATTGGTTCAATTTAACTAGGCTATCAAAACGGTTTTTGGCCTAGGGACACGGTGTTAAGGCCGGGGTATGTGAAGTCACTCAACAAACAAGAGTTGCATGTAATGTAATTAGCAAGTGGTTACTTACCTATGACATTAGCGGTGATTTCAAAGCTCTCTAGGACTTAATGAAATATGGGCCTTGATCCACTATATGTCATTGAGGGACTTTGTTCAATTAAAATGGGAGTATCTTTTGTTAAATTATTTAATGAGAGATTTTACATAAACATAGTGCTAAAACTTTGCATATTTTATTTTGTAGACCATGGCACCATCTACTTCTTCTACACCTAGTTTTAGCTTGTGTTTGATTCTTGATAAAGATAAATTTAATAGGACAAACTTTATCATAGGCGTGCTCGCCACACCTTTCATGCGGGCGCCACGTGAGTCTGGTACATTGACCGTCTTGTTGATCGCTTTTGTGGCGGAGAGGGTACCCAATAGTATCACAACCATGGCACCATCTGAGCTTGCGTTTGAATTGTTTTGAAACAAGAAAAGAAGAAATATGTTCTAGAGGATCCATATCCCACTGAACTAGCTAAAAATGCTACTTGTGCTGAATAGAATGATTATGAAAAGCATTGCAATGACTCAATTGATGTCAGCTGCCTCATTCTTGTCACTATGAACTTTGAGCTTTAGAAGCAATATGAAGACATAGATGTCTGCAATATGATTGTGGGTCTTAAAGGCATGTTTGAGGACTAGGCAAGAACTGATAAGTATAATACCTCTAAGTCATTATTTACATGCAAGCTACCTGATGGGTATCTGATCAGCCCTAATGAAATCAAGATGATTGGTTACATTGAGAGTTCTGAAAAACTTGGTTTTCCCCTTAGCCAAGAGTTAGCTATTGATGTGATTGTCCAGTCGCTCCCTCGAATTTTGAACCATTCATTTTGAACTTTCATATGAATAGCATGGAGAAATCGTTGACTAAGTTGCATGGGATGATCAAGTCAACAGAAGAGAGCATCAAGAAATGCAATAGAGAAGACGTGAAAATATTGATAAGATGTGAGATTTGTTAGCATAGATGTATATCACGGTTTTGTTGTCTGTGTACTACGCTGGAAGAAAATAAGAAAATAATTAGTCGGGAGAGGAATTGCATTAGATGCAATAGAGAAGGACATAGGCAAGGTTCCGAAAAAATGTTGGAAAAATTCATAGCGGTTTTGTCGCTTGATGGTGGAATTTGTTGCAGTCATAACAACATGAAGTGACATGGTGCACACATCATAATAAGGAAAAATTCGAAAAAGTGACGTTTCATGTTGGTAGAAATGGAACGAAGGATCACATAGCATTTGATAATGAAGGCAGGAAGTACATGGTGTTTTTGGAAGAAAATGACATAGCATGACACGTAATCAACAAAACACACTAGTGAGGTGGAGCAAGTGCAAAATAACAAATGAAAAGATAAACGGCATCAGTACCATATACACCATGTACTGCTATGTTAACGATATGAGCGTGTGAATGTAGTTGTCCATAGAAAAGTACAGTAATAAAGAAAAACCAAACACTAGCTGCGATTCTTCTGCAGTGCAACACCCTATGTGGTGCCAGGCCTATGTTATCGTTGCACATGCCTAGATGGATACGTCAGCTAGTCTAATGGCACTCCCCGAGTGCTCCTAGTATGACTATCAGTGCTAGTGGGAAGGCTGGCACTATCCGATCCCATCAGGGAGCTGCGAGGAACCATGTATAACAGCTAGCGACTGATGGGAGGTGTCAATGAACCAGTCATCAACTAGGGCATCGTTGCCATAGTACAGTTCACCGGAGTGGGTCGCGGTGTCATCCCGTGGTGCATCATTCATTGTTGAACAACTTTTTTAGTAGTAGATAATAGAATGTGTAGAATGTAATAGATGAGGTGATACTGCGAAAGTGTACCTAGAAACATGTGGGCATATGGTGATGAACGTTGCCAATTGGAGCCACTAGGCATGTCGAGAGGAGGGGCACTCTATGCGTGTGATTTCCCAGCTACGGTGTGTGGCGTATATCGACCATGTACAGTGGTGGAATGGCGTGGATCTGTAGCACGTCGTCCTCCTTAGGTCTCCTATAGGACCTAAGGTCGACAATGCGCATCATCTTCTCATGAAGATGTCGCAACATCCCTCTCAAATAGTTCATGCTGAGCTTCAACTAGGCCCCTAGGCCAACTTGGGACCTAAGTGAGGCGAGTTCCTCGCAAGCCTTCTGGCAAGATCACTCTACGTACATAGTGAAAGGCTTATTAGCTATAAGAATTGCATGAACGATACATTATATGATATATGAATAGAAGTACTAACCAAATGATAAAAGTTGAGTCCAGCTACATGAGGTAGGTTTCTGCCACAAATGGAATGTGCCTCAGAGGATCATCGATACACGCACAACTCGAACAAGTGTGTGTTGGTTGTACCATCAGATTTAGTCATCATACGTCACATGGTCGTAAGGGGTAGCCTCCTCGTGTACATCCACCAACGCATGGATCCACTACTGCACGTGAGGCAGCATGCATGCTGCCCAGCCCCCATGTCCAACGACACCCTTCCCTGTGTGCCTACAAAAAAGCTTCACAACTTGACCTTAATAGTAAGGACATACAACTTGTGCTACAATTGAAAGTGAAGTAAAGGATAACTCATGTGTGCACAGTCGGTGAGACAACGTCATCAGTGGAGACCGAGAAAGCTCACTGGAGACCAAATTGCTATCACACAGTGTACAACGTAGGTCTTGATGAAGATGTCATGCACCAGGTGATGACGGTTGCACCAGGTCACGGGTGCACTGCACCAATAGGCCTTGAGGTGCTCATGTGGCGACAACCTCAGGATGCATAGCCTCAAATGACACAATCATCCATCAGCTAGTTGAACATCATTACATACTTGGGGTATGATGCGTGTGATGGAACTAAGGTAAGTCAGCTGCAAAAATAGTGAAACAAACGAACGTTAGTACAGAAGATGGCACAATGTTGTACAATTGATGACAAAGGTGATAATACTAACCCGTCGATGACACCATAACATCCCCATGGTAGGATGGTCCACATCATCCTTGAGGGTCCTGTAGAGAACTGACCCATAAGGTGCCAACTTGATCTGGATCCATATGGTCTGAAAGCACTCGAATGATTAGAGTTGAAGAAGTAGAGGGCATCTAACGAGAGTGGAGTCATTTGCCACATGACGATGACCATTGCAAAGGGCATAGGGCGTGCCAGTCAGTAAGCTGGGGCCCAAGTTAGCTACGGGATCTCCAGGTCATGTTTGCGATCGTCCTCATGTACTAGATCATATGTTTGTCCACGTTGTCCTCATGGGACGAGCAGAATAGGACCTAGCCAAAGAACCAAAGTAGGTATGCCTCTGAGTGATGACGCACAATGTAGTCCCCCGCTCGTCCACCATCCTCTCCAACTGCAAAACATAATGGTCAGTTCGATAATGGAAATGCAAAAAAGAAATTTAAATGTCCAAATGAATTCACACTTATGTAGAACTATGTCAACTACTTCTGTGTTAGACCGTGTGCACTAGAGAACAGTGCATAGCCTGCATCCTTGGGTAGTACTCCTATGAACCTATCGAGCATCTCAGTACGCCACTTTGAGTCGATGTCTAGAGGCACAACCGCATCTCCAGTACAAGGAAGACCTAGCAAGTAACTCACGTCCTCAAGTGTCGGTGCCATCTCTCCACACGAAAGGTGTAACTTATGCATCTCCAGTTGCCAATGATTGACGAGAGCCGTCAGTAAGCACTTGTCGTATGGAAACCTCCTGGAGGTGCCACACCTATCCTTTGTGTCGGTGTTGTCGCCTCTACCATTCATACTAAAGGAAGCAACCTTGCCGCTCTCAACCTACATGAAGACATTGTCAGTATCCTCGTGTGATATGTACGCCATATCCTAAATCAACTATGAAATGAGTGCACTAACCTCGAAATCCATCGTGCATCAATCCGCCATGCTCTCATTGGGGTGCTCAAGTAGAGGGAGCCAAGCTCGATCGTCGGCTCACCCTCCATCAAGGCCAAGATGGAGAAGCGGTTGTGGTGCATTGCGTCTGTCGTGGGTCAAGTAGCTTGTACTGTAGCTGTGCATGTGCCTCGTCACCCACCATACCTACAATTCAAGCATTCGTTATTCATACGACAAAAAAATGCATTCACAAATACAAACGGAGACATACAAATTGGACATACAAAATGACAAAAACATAACTAGTTTATTTGCTCTGAACATTCATGAAGAACATATAATTGAAATTTGATTAGTGGATTAGTTCAATTACAAAATGAATTTGAAATTTAAATCTTTTTTCAGCCAAAAGAGTAGCCTCATGCATATTCGGATAATCTAGCCCATAAATATCCAAATCTGTATCGTTACAAAAAAAATCCATATCTATTTTCATTTTGATACTATATGAGAAATAGTTGGTCCAACATAAACCATATCCAAAAATTGTCTGAATCGGTCGAAAACTATTAAATCCATTTTCATCCTTAGCTACACCTATGTACCATGAGAAGCTACTCTACCCTACATAAAACAAGTGCTGCAAACATGCATAAATTTATTTTTTCAACTGCATATTACCCTATATACTTTCTGCAATTTTTCATGTCCAATCCGATCCATCCTAAGCCATAAAAATAGTACTACAAATCTACAAATACCTACATATCTACACAACTATTGTTCTTGTACATAGCTAAATACTTACAATTTTAATTAATCTGGTAGCTAAGTCATGTATATACACAACTAATTACTTACAAATCTAAGTAATTTGTTTGTTAAGTCATGTTTTGAAAAGTAATTGATTGGAATAAAAATTATACCGGCGACGTTGCTAACAACCTCCTCCTCCACTTCTTCTTCCTCTTCTCCTCACCCGTCTTCCCCTCTTCTTTCTTCTCCTCCCCTCCTCTTTCCCCTTTTCTTTTTTTCTCTTTGTGACATATTAAATTACCTAATGCAAAATTAAAGGGTTTGAGAGAATGCTCACCTTTTGAAGAAAATCACAAATGAGGGAAAATTGATGGAAAATCTCCTCAAGGTAGGGCTTCAATTTTACTCTCTTAACACCCAACTTCGAGCATTTCATAAGTTTTTGCCTAAGTATTGCTTCCAACAAGAATATGCAATGTTTTTTGGGGCAGCGGTGGTTTTTTTATCTCTAGAAAACAATAGAGGAGAGTTCAACTTGAGTAAGCTTTTGGTTGTAGTTAAGTTTACGTTTACCTAGGCCCTCAAAATTTCTTGGCTATCACTGCCTAGAAGTGATGGATGTGCTTCATAGATTTCTAAATTCTGACTCTTATTGCTTACTATTGTGATTCCGTATATTATTTTCACTATTAATAAAAACAATCCGTGCCACTTTGCGTACCTTTTATTACTTGAGCAGCTTTTTGCTGGCAAATAGGATTTGGCTGATTTATGTATGAGTGTATCTTTTATGGTGAAATCGACAGGGAATAATAATCCAATGATTCATGAACTTTCATGGTTCCATTCCAAGGATGACCTCAAAAGAAGCAAAAGGTGCAGAATGCCTGGGAAGGGATCGAGGCCACCAAAAATTGCAGGCTAAATCTGACAGCTGTCAGTACTAAATCACAGGTATACAGCACAGTTGTAATGAACCAACCTTACAATACATACATATTCATGAATAATGTGTTGAAGGAAAGAAAAAAATCGATGAACAATGGAAACAATTGTCTGGGAAAAAATGAATTAGCGATACCAACAAATCCTTGGAAGAAAAAACAAGTTACACAGATTTACCAATTACGAATTAAGGAACCAAATATATCCTGAACTCAAAGAACCAAGAAACAGTAGCACATGCATCATTACAAGGACTCAATGCCAGGAACTAACATCCTACTGATGACCACCACCAACAACAACCGAATTCATCAGCTCTTAAAACTTACAATTAATCACTTGCACAAGAAAAGTCAAAAGTGTACTAATCAAAATCATGACCAGCTCATGAATCATGCAAATTAGCTACAAGCTCCTAGCCAGCATCTCCTGGAACCTCCTGTACGACTCCTGCTTCTCCAGCACGAACCTTTCATGGCATCTGGCTATGAACTTCTCTGCAAGCCTGTCAATCTCATTGCAACCATCCTCCTCCTTTTCATCATCATCCTCCACGTGATCCTCCTCGGTCCACTCAAGGTACCCGGAGATGGGCGCCAGCTGATCGGCGGGGATCACCGTGTTCCACGACGAGTCGTAGTAGGCTAGGCCGGCCGCAAGCGGCTCCACCATGACGGCACTCTCCGATGATGGCATGGCAGTGGGCAGCAGGTTGAGGTGCATCGAGGTGGAGCTGCTGCTGCTGCCGCATGATTTCTTGCCCTTCCTCTTGATCTTTTTCCTCAGCTTGATGCTGTGCCTGGCAATGAGGCCGGTCTTCTTGCCCAGAAGATCAAGGAGCACTGACTTTGCGCCTCCAAGCGCTCCAGCGAGGCGGCCCACGTGTTTGAGGATGTAGCCATGGAGGAAATGTTTGATCTTGAGGACAGTCTTTGTTGATGTTTGGTGTTGAGCTTTGAGCTTGAGATCATAGGAGGGAGTAGGAGATGGAAAGGGTTTGACATGAAGTAGGTGATCCATGGGGATGCAGCTAGCAATGCTTCTCTAGTTGGTGGCATGCCCTACTGGCTCATATATGTGCTAGCTAGGATTTGGGACCCATCCATTAAAGGTTCATCACCTTGGCTAAAGGAAAAACCTTGCTATAATTTACATGTTATGAGGGGGTGAAGAGTAATTAATTAGAGTTCATGAGTCATTGGAAGTACTTGTGGCTTCTTTGCGACTTCTACGAGCGCAACTTAATAATTTGGTTAAGTTACTTATGGTTTCTTTGTGATTTTTACGCACGCAGATCAATAATTTGGTTATCTTTTGTCTTCCAGGAAAGCGTAAGTTTGGACTTCTAGTAGCAATATTGAAACTGTGTAACATGACAAGATATGGTACTCCAACGAAAAAACCAGTCTAGGTTCTCACTGTAGACGTAAAATCGTTTCAACAACATTAGTAACTAGTTGTTCATGCCATCCAGGTGCTAAAACTACCATGTTCATGAGATTCTGATAGTTGTTTCACATGTTCCTTTGATTAATATCAAGTGATGCAAAAAAAAACTGCATGTTTCATTAGTTTCACGTAAGTTTCATTGCTAGGTTTGGGTAAGTTTCATGATGTTTCACGGTAAGTTTCATCGGGTTTTCGAGTTTCACGATAAGTTTCAACTTTCATGTTTCACGGGTAAGTTTCATCCTATCTGTTAAGCGGTATCTTGGTTAGTTTTTCTCAAAAAAAATGCCATTGGTTTTTTCCCTTGTGATTTGTGAATCACTTTTGCCTTGTTTCCTTCTCTCCCTCACCTACTTTTTCTTTCTGTTTGGTCACGCAAAATCAGGGGATTCCATTCTCTGTTTGAACGAAGCAAGGAGGTTACTCGCAAACTTTTTCCCCAAAAAGAAAAAGAGAAGAACACACTGTGGTCCCAACGGACACACCAGCAACTTCTGATATTCCTGGCCAACAAACAAGCATCAGTTTTGACCACAGAGTCAAAGACATCCGTCCGGTAACATAAGTTTCTACTGTTAGGAAGGTTGCCCCACAATACTGGACGGAGATCAAATGTATAATTATTGCAATATTTCCACCTTATATCCTTTAATACTGATAAAGTGGATGAGTTGTTGTAGACTTTTCACTGTCATTGAGAGGTACCAAGCTATCAATTGAACTAGCCCCAATAGGTACAAAAAAATTTAAAGTGTGGAGGTACCTAGAGGTACCAAGGATGGTAAAAACTCTCTTATGTATGGTCCAATGACATTGCTTTTTTCATTAATTTTACACCTCCTTCGTCTATGGGTATGGTGGGCTTTAGACTATTGCAGGGCGGACGGAGTAACAAAGAAGCCAAATGTATGTTCATAGCCGCTTCACATTCTCTTGCTTCAAGGTGCAGTTTCAGACTTTGCAGATTAAAAGAACACAAAAGGAAATTAAAATTTCTTGTTCTCTCTTTGATTTTGGTCAAGATTACATGAAAGTGACAGTTTGTTCAGAAAGATGAGGAGTTAGGTCTTGTTTGTCTGTGTCTATTCTCCCTGCATTATCAGCACACTGCAGAAACTGATAGACAAGCACAAGGTAATCAGCAGCAGTAGATGAGCTAGATCTATGAATGACTAACTTTATTTGCATCTAGTATGAAAAGTCTGGTGAGTAGTGACCACTTCCGTACACAACTAGACATTCTTCTTAGGGCCTGTTTGGTAGAGCTCCCTCTGATTCTGATTCTCTGTTAGAAGTGATTCTTCGAGAGAAGTGATTCTGTCGCTGAAAGTGATTCTCTAACGAATCCATAGGATAAACTCTATGGAGCCCGACTCTTTGTTGGGAGTGAATCGGAGAAGCGGCTTTTTTCAGCTCGGCCCTAGTTCATTTGGAGAATCACTTCACGGGAATCACCACAGGGAGCGATTATCGAATCGATGTTTAGCGAGCTCCACGATTCACTCCATGAAGAAGGCCGGGAGCGAGCTCTGCCAAACAGGGCCTTAGTTTTACCCTTTTTTGAAAGATATAGTACAAACTGAGAGGAATTTTATTCCACTGCAGTAGTTAGTGGATTGTTCCTTTCCATTCAACAGCATTGCACCTAAAGTGGCGAACATGTTAACCAAACAAATCAGTTATGTATATGATCTGTAGTTATCTATATGCTGTAACAAACATTTTAATCAATCCCTTGTAATCTTGTCTATTAGCCAACAGAATTTTGTTGGTGCCGTTTACTGTACATCATCCGGCAACATAAATATAAACTACTCAGCACTGATTGAAGGTGCAAGATCAATACAACGCCATTAATTCTCTTCTTTCTTTATGGTATCACAACTTTTGGCATCACAAAAGCAATGAGTACCTCACCCTCCTTGACCGGTGACATCAATGGATCTGGAGCAGTTGCAGCCACAACCTTTGCCATGAGAGGATTGCTTCCAACTCCGACTCCCTTATTCGGCCATCTCATCAATGTCAAATTGACAAGGAACAACTACTTGTTGTGGTAGGCTCAACTCCTTCCATACCTGCTACGCCAACAAGTGCTTGGCTATGTAACTGATGAAATCGTCAGTCTTGCGTAGATGATTACACACACAACCAGGATAGAAACGATGTGGTGCCAAACCCGGCATACTCTCGGTGGTTGCAACAGGACCAGATGGTGCTGAGCATTCTTCTATCCTCATTACCTGAAGAAGTTTTGTCTCAGATACTATTTATCACTAATTCTACTGAAGTTTGGAAGGCAATAGAGCATATGTTTGTATCTAGCTCTAGGGCAAGGAAAATACAGATCAGGATGCAGCTATCTACTATGAAGAATTATGATCTCTCAATGGTTGACTACTTCACCAAGATGAAGAACTTGGCTGATGTGCTATAAGCCATAGGACAACCACTTGGAGATGAAGAAATTGCTTCATATATGTTAGCAGGGTTGGGAGAGGATTATGATGCTCTGGTAACCTCCATTAGTAACAGACCAGATCCAATCTCCCTCTCTTATCTTTATGCTCACTTGCTTAGTTTTGAGCTGCAGAAGGAACAAAACCACAGTGCCTTGCAGATTCCTGAAGCAAACAACATAGTGCGCAATAAGGGAGGTTGTGGCAGTCGTGGAAGATTTTCCAGAGGCAGCTTTCTCTGAGGCAAGATTTGTAGAGGCTATGGCAAGCAACAATTTAACCAAAACTCAAGTGGTTTTTCACCTCGAAATCGTGTTGTCTATCAAGTATGTGGAAAGACAAGGCACATAGCAATCAAATTCTATCACCAGATTGATCATTCATACCAGGCAAATGACCATCACTCAGCTATATTAGTGACAATACCGTCTTACAATTTGGATGCAAGTTGTTACACATATATAGGTGCAACAGATCATATCACTAGAGAACTTGACAAACTCTCTATCAAGGAACGGTACAATAGAAAGGAGCACGGGCAGGTAGCAAACAGTAAAGGTTTGTCTATTGCTCATACTGGTCATTCTTACATTCCCTCCTTTGATCGAAAACTTGCCTTGAACAACATTCTACATGTGCCTAAAATTACTAGAAATATTCTATCTGTCCATTGATTTACTGCTGACAACAATGTCCTTATTGAATTTCATCCAAATGACTTTCTTGTAAAGGATCGGGACATGAACAAACTTCTTTGCGGCAGATGTGAAGGGGGTCTATACCCTTTGAAGACCATTCCCAGTACTTCTACCAAGACTGCTCAGAGTACTTTCTCCAATACCAAAGTCTCACAAGATCTATGGCACTGCAAGCTCAGGCATCCATCTCCTTCATCGTCCATCGTATCCTACAAGAGAATAAAATCACTTTCTCTACAAATAAAAGCATTGTAGCAGTTTGCAATGCATGTCAACAGGCCAAGTGCCATCAGTTGCACTTTCATGTACCCAATAATGTTTCCTCGTCCCCTCTTGAACTTATATTCTCAGATGTATGGGGTTCTGTCCTTACTTCAATCAAGGAAACAAATATTATGTAACACTACTATAGAAATGAACATCACAATCGGTTCTTTTTCATCATCTAGGTCAGTTTTGGTGGTGATACAAAGTCGTTAGACAGTGATGAGGGTATGCTATCACAATCGGTTTTCACCCGATAGAGATATGGCGTCATCACAATCGATTCTTAGCTCAAAATCGATTGTGATGTGCCCCATCCATCACATCTTTATCTCTATTTTGCCATCTAAAGCAGACACTATATGGTGATTTAGGAGTAGGTACAAAGATAGCATCACTATTTTCAATCTTAATTGGTAATGGCACACACATTACACTAGAAATTTAGACAACTAGTACCCATGGTTCCTAAGAATCCTGTTAGAGAATATATTTCAGCATATCTCCTACCAAGTCCATACATGGAATTGCCCCTAATCAGGCTGCGCCTTGCCATTAGTGGCTGGCTCATTCCCTGCATTGTTGTGTTTCTATAATTAGAAGATAGGCTTCCTTAATCATGTATAGCCTCTCCTGTATATGTATGGCACCTATTCTGTCAATAGAGATCATCTGATTCTCCATAATTCTCTCATTCTTTCATGGTATCAGAGCCAGCCTTCCATGGGCAACGCTCCTCATCTTCCTCCTGCAGCCGGCTCCCATGCTGGTAATGGCGTCACCGCAGCAGGTGCCATTGTCCCCAACACTGCCATTGCTCCTTCCTCTTCCTTCAACCCCACCTCCATGCTCTCCACGATAAATGTGAAAACCCACATCCCTTTTTCCCTCCAGCTTGATCCTCCTAACTATTCCAGATGGCGCGAACTTTTCGAGATCCTTGTCGACAAGTTCAGCGCCACCCACCACCTGTTTTCCACAGCTCCGGCAGCCCTTGATGGGACATGGACAACGACCGATTTTGCCGTCAAGTCCCTCCTCTATGCTTCTTTGTCCGAGGAGATCCTTGGCATTGTTCTCCAACCCGGCGCTTCTGCCCGCGATATTTGGGAAAGTGTGGAAGTGTTTTTCCGAAACAATCACACGTCCCATGCTCTGGCCTTAGAGGCTGAGTTTCACAATTTGGCGCAAGGCGATCTGATGAGAACATCTCTACAGTGGATATAGCCACGCTTCCCCAAGATGAACCTGTTGTACAAGGACCACTCACTCGAGCTCGTGCACGCAAATTAAATTATCAGGTGAAGTCGTTCCTAAGTGTTCCTACTAATGATTTAGTGAATGGAATGCTATTTAATTCTTGTGATCATGTTATTCTTATTAGGAACCACGGAGAAGAGCCACCAAGCGCAAAGAGGCTCGAATCCAAGTCGGAGGCTTGAAGGAAGTCCAAGTCAGATTCGGACTCGCAGACAGCATCAACTTCAAACGTTCATAACTTTTGATCTAGAGTACTTCTGGAGGCCCACAAGTACAGGATAGAAAGATCTGCTCGTCCTCGTTCAAAAGGATCTGAAATCACCTTCAAATTCCATCTGAGTCAATGGGAAACTGCAAAACAATGGAGACTACTTTTGTTGTCCGAGTCAGTTTGGGCTGCGGGCCTTGTAATCCGAGTTGTATTGGTTTGGCCCATGTTTTGGCCAACCTGTGCGTCCCTTAGGGTATAAATAGTCAGCCGCCACCCCACTTAGGGTTTTGAGTTTTGTTTAGATCAAAGTTAGCGTCGCTATCTTTCTCGCGGATCGCGTGTGTCGGCTAGACCACCCATTCCTCATCTGCAGAACTCCATCGTGTTTTCAATCAGATTGATTCATCTTTTAATTTCGTGAAGTGTGTTTACTTCTCATCTTGTTCTTGCTCGTTCTTCGATTGCGTGCGAAACAGGTTGATTAAGACCGGCAAGATCAACAACCGTCGGAGTGGGTGTATCGATCACTAAGGCGCAACCGTCCCGTGCAGTTGTAGTCGGATCGTCAACGTCTTCTCCACCAAATCGAAACTATCCCTCTCATCGAAACATCGGGACACCTAAGGCGACATCACGATCTCTCCATCCTGGCTTACTCTCAACGCCTCAAAACCTATGCCGACTCCCTCGCTGATGTCGGCCATCTCGTCCGGGATGATACTCTTGTCCTCACTCTCCTTTGAGGCTTGGGCGAATCCTACTGCCACATCACAGCTATCATCAAGACCAAGGAACCCCTCCCCTCTTTTCTGGTTGTGCGCTCCATGCTTCTTCTCGAAGAAGCAGAGATCAAGACCACCAAGACCTCCGGTGCCACTATCCTCTTCTCCGGCACTATTGGACAGTCTTCCTCGCCCAGCAGCACCAACAACCGCTCCTCCTCCAACTATGGCGGGACAGGTAAACATAAGGGGAAGCACAAGGGGCGCCCCTCTTCCAACTACAGCGGTCGCTCCTCTGCGCCTCAGGGCGCTGATGGGCGTTCTCCTATGCCGCCGGTCACTGGAGCGCGCTTGGGCTACAACCCATGGACCGGCAACATCCAGTTGTGGCCGGCTCCCTTCGCTGCACCTGGGATCCTCGGTCCTCGGCCACAGCACACCTTCTTTGCGCCATCTCCTCCATCTCTGGTGCCCGCCAGACCATCTCCGCCACCACTAGTGCCCACTGTTACACCACCGGTGGCCGGCCTTCAGCCCCTCTCCTGGGACTAGACTCCTCTCATCCAAGCAATGAACGCCATGACATTGCAGCAACCAGATCCAACCTCCTGGTACATGGACTCCGGCGCATCTAACCACCTCACTTCAGACTCTGGTAATCTCACAAACCTCCACCCTTTCTCTTCCTCCTCCTCAAACATCATTGTCGGCAATGGTACCCGCTTACTTGTTGTTGCCTCCGACGACCAAAGCCTCCCATCCTCTACTCGCCCCTTAACTTTATCCAATGTTCTTGTCTCTCCACATATTATCGCTAATCTTGTTTCCGTCCACAAGTTCACTAGAGATAACAATTGTTCCATCGAGTTGATCCTTTTGGTTTCTCTGTGAAGGACCTTCATTCTCGGGCTGTGATTCAGAGGTACAATAGCTCGGGCGATCTCTATCCATTCCAGCCTCCCGCCAAGCCACAAGTCCTCCTTGCTGCTACTTCCGATCAGATCACCTAGCACCGCCGTTTGGGGCATCCCGGCGACCAAGCTCTCTCCCAACTCAACAATAAATTAGCAGTTGTTCCCTTTTTGTCCAATAAAATTATGCCTCACTTATGTCATGCTTGTCAACTTGGCAAACACATTCGTCTTCCATTTGCTTCATCGTTGTCTACTACCAATAAACCATTTGAACTCATTCATTGTGACTTGTGGACCTCCCCTGTTTCTAGTTTATCCGGTTTCAAATATTACCTCGTTTGTCTCGATGATTACACTCACTACCTCTAGACGTTTCCTCTCAGGCTTAAGTCGCACACCTTTTCCACCCTTCGCCATTTCCATGCCTTCGTTTCCACCCAGTTCTCCACCTCTATCTAGAACATACAATGTGATAATGGTCGTGAATTCGACAATTCGGCCGCCAGATCCTTCTTTCTTGATGCCGATATAAACTTACGCTTTTCATGTCCCTACACATCACAACAAAATGGCAAAACCAAACGCATCATTCGCTCCACCAATAACATTATTCATACCCTTCTCCTTCAATCCTCCATGCCCCCTTCATATTGGGCCGAGGCCCTTTCCATAGCCACCTATCTCCTCAACCGCCAGCCCACCAAAACTCTCCACCACAAAACACCCTTCCACGTTCTGTATGGTTCCTCCCCGACCCACACACACCTTCGAGTTTTTGGTTGCCGTTGTTATCCTAATCTCTCTACCACCGTTCCACATAAGCTTGCCCCTCGCTCCACTGAATGTGTGTTCCTCGGTTACCCAGAAAATCAAAAAGGCTATCGGTGTCTCGACTTGACTACAAATCGCATCATCACCTCACGCCATGTCATTTTTGATGAACAGACCTTTCCCTTCGCCAGGACTTCCTCTGTTCTTCCCTCGACATACTCTTTTCTGGATGCAGGTCTTCATGAAACTTCCATTCCTGATGATGCGCCCCTGGAGACTGCCGCAACTTTGGGAGCTCGGCGCCTCTGGCGCCTGCGCCCCCTCGCGCGCCGGCCTGCACCTCTACGCCCCTAGAGTCCGACCAGCTCCCTGTCGCGCCCCTGCCACCCGTGACCACCATGCGTCCCGCGCAAGACTCTCTGGATCCTGCCGCGCCTGTTCCTCCTCTTCTGGACCGTGGGACCTCTAGCGCACCGACTACTTCTGGCGATACTCCAGGCCCCTTCCCCACGCCTCCTCTCTGGCATGTCTTCACTTGATGGCCTCCACCAGTACCACCCGCCTCTTCTTCACCTCAACCGGCTCCCTCGGCTGCCTCCCATCTGATGATTACCAGAAATAAGGATGGTACCCTGCTGCCACCTCTGTACCAGCTCCATGCCACTTCAACCGACGCTCCGTCCCCTGTGCCGAAAACATACCGCGGTGCGCTCAACGATCCTCATTGGCGGGCGGCCATGATCGACGAGTACACTACCCTCATCAACAACAACACATGGGACCTGGTGGTGCCTCCTCCCCGCGCCAACATCGTCTCCGGCAAATGGATCTACAAGCATAAATTCAACTCCAACGGCTCCCTCGCTCGTTACAAAGCCCGCTGGGTCCTCCTTGGTTTCTCACAACAGACCGGCGTCGACTACGACGAGACGTTCAGTCCAGTGGTCAAACCCGCTACCATTCGGACCGTTCTCTCCATCGCCGTCAACAATGCTTGGCCAATTCACCAACTCGATGTCAAGAACGCCTTTCTCAATGGCACTCTCATCGAGACGGTTTATGCCCAACAACCATCCGGTTTCGTCGACCCCAACAGGCCTCATCATGTTTGCCGCCTCAACAAGTCCTTATACGATTTGAAACAGGCCCCTCGTGCTTGGTACAGTCGCTTTCACACATTCATCACCTCCACCGGCTTCCTCAATTCCAAGTCCGACTCTTCACTGTTCATCTACAACACCGGTACCGACACTGCCTACCTTCTGTTGTACGTCGACGACATCATCCTCACTGCCTCGACTCCAGCACTTCTTCAGCACCTCATCACAATCCTCAAGCAGGAGTTTGCCATGAGCGATCTCGGGGATCTCCACTACTTCCTGGGTATTACCGCTTCCCGCTCCACGCATGGTCTTTTCTTGTCACAGGGCAAATATGCGGCGAAGATTCTTCAGCGTGCTAGCATGACAGACTGTCACTCTTGCGCCACTCCTCTCGAGACCCGCACCAAGCTCTCGGCTGATGGCGGTCAGCCTGTCGCCAACCCGACCCTCTACCGGAGCCTGGCAGGAGCTCTCCAATACTTGACATTCACCAGACCGGACATCACCCATGCCGTCCAGCAAGCGTGCCTTTACATGCACGATCCACGCGATCATCATCTTCAGTTGGTCAAGCGAATCCTTCGCTACATCAAAGGCACCCTCCACTACGGTATTCAATTCATTGTTTACACTAACGCGGATTGGGTCGGCTGTCCTAATACTCGGCGCTCCACCTCGGGCTACTGCGCTTTCCTCGGCCCAAACCTCATCTCTTGGTCCTCTAAGTGGCAACACACTATGTCCCGCTCAAGTGCCGAGGCTGAGTATCGTGGAGTTGCAAACGGTGTTGCTGAAGCTTGCTGGCTCCGTCAACTTCTTCTTGAGCTCTGCCAACCTCTTTGCCATGCTACCGTTGTCTACTGTGACAACGTCAGCGCCGTCTACCTCTCCACTAATCCGGTTCAGCACCAACGCACCAAGCATGTGGAGATCGACCTTCACTTCGTTCGCGAGCTTGTTGCACTTGGTGATGTCCGTGTTCTACACGTGCCTACATCCCACCAATATGCTGACATCTTCACCAAGAGCCTCCCTTCCTCCGTCTTCCAGGAATTCCGCACCAATCTCAACGTCCGCGCTGCTCCCGACTGAGATTGCGGGGGGATGTTAGAGAATATATTTCAGCATATCTCCTACCAAGTCCATACATGGACTTGCCCCTAATCAGGCTGCGCCTTGCCATTAGTGGCTGGTGCATTCCCTGCATTGTTGTGTTTCTATAATTAGAAGATAGGCTTCCTTAATCATGTATAGCCTCTCCTGTATATGTATGGCACCTATTCTGTCAATAGAGATCATCTGATTCTCCACAATTCTCTCATTCTTTCAAATCCAACACGGATCTGCACATTTTGCTAGTATGGTTCATCGTACAATTGAGACATGCTTGTGTTACGCACAACGCACAAGTGCTAGTCCTAATAAATAGATAAATGAGGGATGCTTCAGTGTCAAATTCATACCAATATGCATATGATAGATAAACTAATTCTATTATCTGGATGAGCATAAATGGCAATGTGAAATTAGTTAAGCCAGTGCATAGGAAACCCTCTAAACTACACATGTATAACTAATGATCACAACATATAAAGATAAAAAATGTTGTTCGTTAACCCTAATTCCATCATTGAATGCATTATGAATAATAGACTAACAAAAACTAAAATCTTGATGACAACACTTAGTCATTGTGTAAATACCTAGTCATCATTAGTCTAGTGAAAATATTTATATCCTATTATCCAAATGTGCACTTAAGGAAGCACAAAACCAAGGTGATACAACAACTATCGAGACAAATTCCAGATTTGCAAGCCATCAGATTGCAGAGGCCAGAGAGCAAGATATGGCAAATGCTCATGGCACTAAAATACTACTAGGTCACACACTAACCATCTTTGCTAGCAATCTAACTACATATGTCAAGGGCAGGTGTGCTAGGGTGGGCCCGATGGGCTAAGGGTATGCAAGTTTTGCTTTGATCATTCTAAGGACTTAACCTTGCGAGCCTTTGACCTGAGTCAATCATGCAACCACATGTCTGTTATGGGGCAGCCTAGCCGACTAATTTGCAATGTCTTAGCTTTGGTGCTGCTTTGGTGGTGTGAGTCCGTGTGTACGGATGAACTCACATGGTGCAAGAGGGGGACCTTGTTGTGGTGGTTTAGCCCATTAGTGTTGAAACCTCAGCGGGTAGTACTGGGTTAAGGCAAGGCATTGTAAAGGCTTTGTTATAATCATTCGCCTGTGTGGTGCATGGTTGTATCGTGTGGGTAAAGTGCATAACCTCTGCAGAGTGTACAATCTATTCGAATAGTCGTGCTCACGGTATTGAGCATAGCTCGGGAATTACAGTCAAGGGTTAGTTAATCAATTGGACAATTGAGTGGGGTGGCAAGTTGCCATGTGTATGATGAAACTTGACTTAGGATAGAAACTTGGTTTACTTAAGGATCTTTGAATCTATTTATTGTTATTATTTCTTTTACTATCTTTTCAATCTATGTAATGTATGTGTTCATAAATGTTGCTTTACTGCAAATAAACCACATAGCCATTCTTTGGAATAAGCCTTGCATATAGCTATGGTAGAAATGCATTCTGTGCACAACTTGTTGAGTGCTTTTGTACTCACCCTTGCCATCAACAACAAAACAACAGTGGAAGAATCATCGCCCTTGTTGGAGGACTTCCAGGTGGATACGAGTCACTAGGCCAAGCCTTGTCAGTTGCTTGTGGTGTGCTGATGGGACATCTACGTCTTTTA
Organism: Guadua angustifolia; assembly: GCA_036346375.1. NCBI lineage: Eukaryota > Viridiplantae > Streptophyta > Magnoliopsida > Poales > Poaceae > Guadua > Guadua angustifolia. The sequence goes on from CM070517.1 coordinate 14,623,926, forward strand.
CTATTTCCGCTACATTTGTCTTAGTTTACTTTCAGTCTAGTCCTGTGTGGCTGAATAATGTAAATGATCATAAGATCATACACTAGTTATACTAATAAATGAAGTCTTACTATTCTTATCATTGTGTATGTTGTGATGCTTACCGATGTTAAGCTGTGTGCACTAGCATTGATCCTGGGACTAGTGCGAAAAAACACAGTGGATTCAAATTGGTGAATTCAGGTCCTTACAATATTGCAGGTTCAGATCAGTTCAAAGATCACTTAACAAAACAAATAGCAGTGCTCTGACAAGAGATTTCTATTAACAGAGACAACTTAGTTCAGATTAATATCAGTAAAATCAACTGACAGAACCAACTGGAAGAGACCTGACCACTAGCTAAATCAATCAACTACTAGAACAATATAACTGGTTCAAATCAGATGATTCACTATACAAGTTAATGGTGTTCTGATCAGTAATTTGCAGAATGAACCGAACCTTTAATGATTTGTTCAAATCAATATCTATGAACTCTACCAAATGAACCAAGCAATGAGTAAACAGTGATATAATACCAACAGAATCAAAGCGATAACAGAAATGAATACAAATTGAGCATAACAGTGAATATAATCAATAATTTCATACAAGTCTAGTAGTTCAAGGCTTAAATCATTTCATCAATTGTCATATTCATCTAGTAACCCTAATTTCATCACAGAGCAACACCAGTATCTCAGCCAGCAAGAATCAAGTGCAGAACTGAAAATACTCACAGAGGGAATAACACTCGAAGCTATTCAGAAGAAGGGCTGGCTAGACAAACTATACAAGTCTAGATCAATTTGCTAGCAATCTCACTAACCGAACAGGCACACGAATTCAAATCAGTAACAAAACTACTAATTGAATTTCAGATTTACTAACAAATTGAACAGCTTACCAAGTTAGTGCAGAGAAATAACACTAATGATCAGACTATGAGTAAACTAGAAAAGGAATTAATTCAAGTAATCTACTAGTTCAAGGCCTAGTTCATTTCATTAATTGTCATATTCATCAAGAACCCAACGTTCTAGTCATCAGAATACCCATTATCATTATGGAGAAAGCAAGGCAACAAAAAAACAGAGGGGGGAGGGAGGAGGGCACCACCGATGGAGAGGGGAGACACCACCCAGGGGAGGGGAGACACCACCGCGGGGGAGGGTGCCGCCGAGGGAGGAGACCACGGCTGAGGGAGGAGACTGCGGCCGAGGGGAGAGTGCGCCGCCGACAGGGGAGGGCACGGCCGAGGGGGGAAGGCGCCGCCGACGGGGGAGGGCACGACCGAGAGGGGAGGGCGTCGCCGAGGGAGAGGGGCTCGCAATAGTTAGGGTTGCAATAAACTAAGTGTATGCGGGACTTGGTAAAATGACAAGCGCGAGATTTATTGGGTGGCGCGGGGAGACCATCCCAGACGGTTCTGGGATTGAACCGTCTGGGATAGAGTCATCCCAAACGGTTCAATCGCAGAACCATCTAGGTAAATAAGTTTATCCCAGGCGCTTCTGGGATTGAACCATCTGAAATAGAGTCATCCCAAACGGTTCAATCCCAGAACCATCTGGGTAAACATGTTTATCCCAGACGGTTTGGGATTGAACCGTCTATGATAAACTTGTTTACTCAGACAGTTCTGCGATTGAACCATCTAGGATGACTCTATCCCAGACGATTCAATCCCAGAACTGTCTAGGATGGGCCATTGTATTATTTTTTTGCCGTGCAAACATATATGTCATGTATACACCTGCTTAATTTTAATCAATACATCTCAGTAATTAATACATGTCATTAATTAATTATAATACAGGAACACTTGGTATATACATGAAGTCCTCATGACAACACTTGCTTATTTTTTTGTACAAAAGTTAGCCCTTCGCGATGATCAACATGTGTGTAGCTAGCTTCCTCAGGTTGGTCTTCCTGGATTATGACGCTGGTACCAATAGGAGGCAACTCATCGAACTGAATGTATTCTTTCCCATCTACCACATTCTCGACTCTGACAATCCTCCTTTTTCCCTGAAGAACGACATGGCACTGCTTGTTGGACGGGTCAGTTATATAGAAGACTTGAACAACTTGGTTGGCGAGAACGAATGGTTCCTCTTGGTATCTAACACGTTCGAGGTCCACAGTTGTGATGCCATACTTGTCAACCTTCACGTGCTGCAAATTAACCCAACGGCCCCAAAATAAGGGGATCTTGAATAGCACATAGTCGAGCTCCCAAATTTCCTCAATGAACCCATAATACGAGCTCCTCATCGATCCAGCGGTATTCAGCACATTGACGCGAACACCGCTATTCTAGTTTGTGCTCTTCATGTCCTGATCTCGTAAAATGTGTACCCATTTAAGTCATATCCTTTCCATGTTACAACCGTAAAAGCTGGCTCTTTTACCAACCATGTCAACGTCTCACCTAACGTGCTTCCAATAATGGGTTGTTGCTCCTTAAACCATCTGTTGAACTGAAGGTTATGCTGTCTAATGATCCAGTACTCCTGCCACATCGGATTCTCTTGCCATAGCCAATTCTTATGCTCGTCGATATACGAAGCCACAACAGCCATGTGTTACAAAACTGTGAAATGGGCTTTCACGCACGCAACCGGATCAGGCATGATTGCTTTCCTTCCGATGGTCCCGATGCCCTAGAGCCTCCCCCCATAGTGGGATCAAGGCACACCTATCGGTTCGACCTAAGCCATGTAATCCATATAGAATTCAACGACCTCTTCGGTTGCATAGCCTTCGATAATGCTACTCTTCGGTCGAGATCAATTCCATATGTAGGACTTAAGAATTCCCATTACCTCTCAAACGGGTACATGCTACGTAGGAACACAGGCCCGCACATCTTTATCTCCCTCACAAGGTGAACAATGAGATGGACCATGATATCAAAAAACGATGGAGGGAAAAACATCTCAAGATTACATAGAGTCATTACCACCTCGACCTGCAGAGCATCAAGTCCTCCGGGATCGATGACCTTTTGAGCAATTGTGTTAAAGAAATAACACATCCTTGTGATTGTCTCCCGAACCTTGGTCAGTAAAATACTTCTAATTGCCACAGAAGCATCTGTGTCATAAGAACATGGCAATCATGGGACTTCATGCCAGTTAAACTCAAATCGTGCATCAAAACAAGTCTCTTCATGTTGGACAAGTAACCGGACAGAACTTTCACACCATGCGAGCACTGGCACAGTTTGGTTCTCTCGGCCTTGGACGGAGTGTAACAAGCAGGCTCGCAGTATGTTTGGCCTTTATCAGTCTCTTTCGGTGCTAACTCAGGTCTGATGCCCATATCGACCAAGTCAAGCCATGCATTCATATCGTTCTTTGTTTTACCCTTAATGTTCAGTAAGAGACCAATCAAGCTATCACATACATTTTTCTCTGCGTACATCACGTCGATGTAGTGCCGAACTTCTAGGTGCTCCCAATAAGGTAGCTCCCAAAATATTGATCTCTTCTTCCACATGCTCTTCTCACGGGTCCTCGATTTACATCCCTTTCCTAGCGCAACATCCAACTTATTAACTATATCATGAATGTCTGTCCCGCTTAAAGGCTTTAGAGCTAAAGCATCTTCGGTGATGCCGTCGAATTGTTTCGTCATCTTGCGGTATGGGTGATTTCTCCGAAGGAACCTACGGTGACGCATGTACATGGTTTTGCGTGAGTGATTCAGTCAGACACTCTCGGTGTCATCCAAGCAGTGAGTACATGCTTTGGCTCCTTTTGTACTCTGCCCCGACAGGTTAGCAAGGGCAAGATAATCATTTATGGTATAGAACAACAAGCAGCGCAAAGTGAAGTACTCTCGTTTGTGAGCATCCCATACCTGTACCCCAGGAGCCCACAATATGTTGAGATCTTCCACTAATGGTGCTAGGTACACATCAATATCGTTCCTAGGTTACTTCGGGCCTTTGATGAGTATAGACATCAATATGTACTTTCGCTTCATACACAACCAAGGAGGAAAATTGTATACACAGAGATTTACAGGCCAAGTGCTATGACAGCTGCTCATGTTACCGAAAGGATTCATTCCATCTGTACTCAATCCGAACCATATATTCCTCGGATCCGCTGCGAATTCTTCAAACCTCCTATCGATGTTTCTCCACTGCGTTGAATCAGCAAGGTGCCTAGTCATTCTATCGTTCTTACACTCATCCGAGTGCCATCGAAGCAATTTTGCCTCTTTTGGGTTCACAAACAAACGCTTTAAACGGGGAATTATAGGCAGATATCGCGCCACCTTAGCGGGAGGTCCTTTCTTCACCTTCATGCTCTCGTCGTCATCATCCGATCTATCTTTACGCTTGTACTTGGATGCGTTGCACACCGGACATACATGCAAGTTTGTGTACTATTTGCGGTATAGGATACAATCATTCGGACAGGCATGTATTCTTTCTACTTCCATTCCCAAGAGACAAATAATCTTTTTGGCTTTGTAGGTGGCTGTCGGCAACTCATTTGCCTCGGAAGAATATTTGCTAACAGACCTAACAGCGCTGTGAAACTCTTATCAGACCAACTGTTGCTTGCCTTTAATTTCAGCAGTTCCAACACGGACTACAACCTTGTATATTTGGACTTGGAACACAGGAACAAAGGTTTCTCCGAGTCGTCCATCAAGCCCCAAAATTTTACATACTCCCGCCCATCGCGGTTCCCTTCTGCATCCCGTAGCATCTGATCCAGATTGTCATCGAAAGTACAATCGATATCATCCGGAGTATCGTTAACTTCATTGACGATATCCAGAGTATCATCGACTTCATCCACGATGGTAGTACTACTTGGTCCCTATGTAATCTGCTCTTCACCGTGACTGGATAACATGTATACCCCCTTTTGAAACCTCGTAGAATCAAGTGTGTTTCAATCTGCGCTGGGTTTCAAAATATCTGGAGATTCTCACAGTTAATGCATGGACAAGGCATAAATTCCACCCCCTTGTTCGACATATCTTCCTCTGCAGTTCTTCTAAAAGCGGAAACACCATTAATGTACTCGGCGCTTGCACGGTTCTCAGCGTACATCCAGCTTCGGTCCATCTACGCTACATATGTAACAATAGGTGTTAAATGACAAATTTAGATCAAAAAGTACAAATGGATCTGCACAAGGTATAGCAAATGTATCTACTTTACATCGTAGAGAACAAATTAACCAGTTTCATTTCCCTCTTCACCAAGATAGATATTAAATATAATGCAAATTTGGACCAATTCAGATTAGAAGCAATTACTAACCTTGGATGACCAAGAGCACAAGGATCTGCAATTAAATCTCCAAATCTAGGGTCTCTTTCACCAGAACACCTCTCAATCGTAGCCACCTCAGAAATATCGAGGAAAACCTAAAAATACAGAGGCGGTCGAGGCTCTCTGTTTTTTACAGGTAACAAATATCATTACAGACGGTTTGTAGATAAAATCGTCTACGATGTCATCACATCACAGACAGTTTGTAGATAAAATCGTCTGCTATGTGATAGCGTCATCGCAGACGGTTTTATACGCAAATCGTCTGTAATGTCATCACATCACAGACTGATGTCATCACATCACAGATGGTTTGTATATAAAACCGTCTGCGATTACGCCATCATAGACGGTTTAATCTACAAACCGTCCGTGATATTCGCACAGTCTTTCGATCGAGTTCATCGTTTCGTCTTCCCAATGCAAACGCGTGCAGTCTTTCGATCGAGTTCATCGTTTCGTCTTCCCAATGCAATCCCGCACAGTCTTTCGATCGAGTTAATCGTTTCGTTTTCCCAATGCAGACGCGCATAGTCTTTCGATCGAGTTAATCATTTTGTCTTCCCAATGCAGACGCGTGCGGTCTTTTCAGTGATCGTTTCATCTTCCCAATGCAGATCGTTAATTCCAGGCGGCGTTTTGTTTCCCCAATGCAATTCCGCGCCTATAAGAACAAAGAGGCTTATCAACCGCCTCTATACTCGGGTGTTGCGTGATCGAGTCGATCTGTAAGGTATGAACCCTAGTAATCTCAGAAAAGAATAGATTTCGATTTAGGTGTTGTGCGATTCTTGCTTTCGATTTAGGTATGAAGTCGATATTACAATAGATCTGCTCTTGAAACTTGGCTGGTCCCAAGTTTTTTGTTGAACTCAGCATTAGGAGTAATGCTTTTGTGTGTTGGCACCTTTGCTCATCTGAAATGGTTTTTTGTCTAGTCTCCACTCACGTGATGGCACCTTTGCTCATTTGAAATGGTAAATGTCCTTGTTTTGTTTAGGGTAATTTAGGGTTCTAAATACCCGTTGGACTGAATACATGGAACATTTGAGGTAATTTAGGGTTCTAGTTTATTCTTTGCGGTGCCTTACATCCAATGTGGGTAGATTAGGCTCTCTTACTGTAGGTAGTGTTCATTACGCAAACAGCACTACACAACGTGGGTTCTTTGGTTTGAACTAATTAATTTGGACAGGCATTACTGTATTTTATTGAACTAATTTGTGAAGATCGGTTTCCATTGATTTGTAAAGTTGGGAAAGTTTGAGACTGAAAGAATTCAGTGAATACACTGGATATTTTTGTGTATGTTTTGATGATACTTGCTAAGAAATCCAATGATATTTTTTTGTATATTTTGGTAATAATTACTTAGGAGTCGATTATGTTTCATGTATGTTCTGTCTAGCCCTTTCAAATGCTCCGTGATACCCATAACTCTTATGTTAAAAAGTTATAAGCATGAAATGTTTTGGTCGGGTCTTACTTCTAAGGGGGTTTTGTGAGCAAGAACAATTTGCAGTTATTAGTGTTTTAGCTCGTTCTTAGAGGAATCATGTCACTTGATTTAATCTAATAAGTCCGCAGTTCATATAGTTTCAATTCCTTATGTTTGTGTTGCTATAACATATATCGGGGCAGTATTAAGGAATGCGAAATTGGTTTTATTAAGTGTCGATGCAGTTGCCTAGTTATTGTGGCCAGCCTAGTGTTCGGTTCAAGCCTACTAGTAGTTTAATGGTAATCCATGCAACTTTGACAAAAGTAATGCACCATTCATTTTGCGGGTTACTCATAGATTGACAAAAGTATTGTAATAGTGCAATACAATAGGTTCAAAATTCAATATGACTCAATGCTTATCTAGAATAGATCACCTCTTTTTTGCCGAGGAGGGGCTGCAGATTCCAGGTGAATGTTTTGAGATTTCATCTCTTGATTTTTCGCATTAAATAAATTCTTAAATTTGAATATTTTATTTGTCCACATCAGAATTCAAATCGGTCACAAAAGATATATGCAAGCTGCCATCATTCTTCTCCAGTGTTCTCTTCAAGAAGATTGATGCTGCATGCTCTGGAACTATAACAAGGTATGGTGTTCATTTCAATATCTGAATCAATATCTATAGTGATGTACTAATGTGTGTTTAAGGATTGAGAATCTTTGTTGTTCTGTCTGATATGGAAGATATGACAATTATTTCGTGTAGCTTAGCATGTAAACTTACCAACCATAGGCAGCATTTCAGTCGACAAACGAGGTCATTATTGACCATTTATATTGCGTAATTATTTAGTAGGCCACATGTTATTTTAGTTTTAAGATACTCGGGAGACTGCCTCGTAGTGAAACCAGTATTTGATTTGTTGATTTTGTTTTACTCATGCGAGTCTCTGAAGTTGAAACCTGTATCTACTTTTCCTGGCTGCTGGTGGGAGGTACATCCCTCTAGAATAGGATATTATTCAGCTTGTTTAAACATATTATACAGACTATTGATTGTAAAAGACGCAGCAAATGCAATACCTTGAGAACTAGTGCCATCAGACAGGCCAGAAGCAAGCAGAAACTGTTAATCCATTTTTTGCAATCCTGCTTGTTCAGTGATCCACTGATGTGAGCTTTGTTCATACCTGTCAAGCATTGCTTGTACTTATATGCAACAACATTCCAACTGTAAGTGCTTTTTGTCTTGCAGGAAGCCAATCCATCTCAAGTTGCCTCTACTGGAACTCTTGTTATTGCTTCTAATTTGTGAGATTCTGTGCTCAAGTTGGAGAGAACACCTTTGCAATTTCAACTGTAAGTGCCTTTTGTCTTGATAGGAACAAAAGTATGCTGGATCTGTATTGATCAAGCACTATGTTAAGAAATTTGTCATAGATGGAGCAGATGTAGATGGACCAGATTAGCTTAGAATGCAACTGAATTGGAGCTCATTAGTTGTATTCAGATTCACTACTCATTTCTTGAAAATCTTTGAATCCAATAGTTTTAGTCTATAGCTGTACATGTAGATGAACAAGGATCAGGAGAAACTGAGTAGAGGCTTGGCATGGACAGTAAAACAAAGATGGGCGATATGAACAATTGTATGCCACAAGAACAAGTGAAGATTGAGCAAGAAAAAGAGAGGCTTGAATTAATGAAAAATGAACTTGAATTCAAGAAAATGGTCGATGAGAAGAGAATTATGGGAATTGATCTGAGTCGCTGCACTGAGCCACAAAAATAGTACTACATGAGCTTGCAGAGCGACATAATAGCTAGAAGATGTAATAGGTCAGGTCGAACTAAGGTTGTTTCTTTTGCTTCCAGTCATTCAATTTGTCCCTAAGTCAGTTATGGACTATTAACTATGAATTGTTGTAAGCCTATGATATTTTGATGACCACCTCTGCTACATGTTGTTGATAGTTAAACACATGGCAAGTTAATGATAGCAACTTAGTGACGTAAATCTGAGAGCATTCTAGTTTCAACTTTCAAATTTTCATATTTAAAAATAGCCATTTGAATTTTAAATTCTTGTGGGAATAAATTTTAAATTTCCCTATTTACAAAAAGCCGTTCGAATGTTTCTCGCTAAAAAATAAATGTTGTTCATATGGCGGTTATGAAATATCATTATAATATAGGAGGGAGAAAATAGAGAGTTGGATTTGGGGAATACTGTTGGAGAGGGATGAGATATAGGGAATAAATCTTTTTAGGGAATTCTGTATATGAGGATATAGGAATTCAGATTTAGGGGACGCTGTTAGAGATGGCCTAATGGACTGATGGCATAGGGATATTAACAAGTATGTTTGAGTTTGAATGGATATGTAGCCTTTACTACTCAAAAAGAAGACAGTGATGGTTGGTATGTCATTAGTTCCTCCCATTTCCTTTCTCACCGAGACTTAGGACTGAAATGTGGGTCTTGCTCCTCATCTTCGAAAATTCGAAAAAGAAATCGTATCAAACAAACTACCTAACAAACTCTTAGGGCTTGTTTGGTAGAGCTCCAAATCCCAGTTTCACCTGATATCCAAAACTTGTAGGCTAAAATAAAGTGAATTAAGTTTATATTTTTGGTCTAAAATGTAAACAAGATGATCCATTTAAATACTCTTAATGTACTCACAGCTCCAGCTCCACCAAATTCATGGATCTGATGGACCTGGAGCTCTACCAAACACACCCTTAATAAACTTAAGAAACTACCCAACAAACAAGCTAACAAACTCTTAACTCAACAAATTCAATCTTATCAAGAACTCAATATAGGCCTCTTTCTTCCTAAAAACCTCTTGTCATGGTATAAAAAATGAATTTTCTTTAAACAACCACATTGAAGCACTATTTCGTTAACTTTTCTTTAAACAACTTCGATGCACCACTGCCCACTGCACGCCACCATCAGTGGAGAAGAGCAAGAGGGAGAGAAAGGAGCCCCATTTCCAGTCGCCACCACCATCACTGCATCTAGCCTTCCCCACTGCTACGCCATGCCACTACCCATCATCGACCACCATCGATGGAGAAGAGTGAGAGGGAGATCCGTCTCCTATGTGGACTTGATGGATCGGCTAGCACACTAAGGTGTTGGTGACGGTGCTTGCGACCAATAGTGACATAGGAGAGTGAGGGAATCAACAGGGGAGGATGAGGAGAAGCGAAGGAAGGCCACTAGAGGTGGCAGATCTAAGCAACATCACTCGAGACAAAGAGAATGTGAGAAAGAGGCAGAGGTGAGGGAGTGAAATGGGGAGAGAGAATGAGGGTGGGCTGCCTGACTTGGCAGATCAATGTGATGTGCTTGCTAGCTATGTTGGCGTATGAGAGTGAGGGGGTTCAATGGAGGAGGATGAAGCGAAGCTAGGGAGGCTGCTAGAGGTGGCAATGCGAGGGATAGAGAGGCGATGGTGAGGGAGTGAAATGTTTAGAGAGAATGAGGGATAGGTAAATAAGGTTAGCATTAAGGTTAGTGGCTGGCTAGTTTTGTTAGCACTATTTTAGAGAAAAGCTCTCGGGTATCTTGAAATTACCCGCAAGTCCTTTATTTATTAAAAATAAGTTCTCCTAGATGCAAAAATTGCGGAAAAAACCCTGAAACATCTAAACTTTCAAATTTATCATGCTATCTTAATTATATTCTGTTACAACGTACAAACACTCGGCTAATTTGCGGTTTTTAAGTTATAGACGTATGGCTTTTAAATGCTTCTCTTCATGATTTTAAAATATGTTGATGTTTTTTTAGAAGAAAAAAATCAGTTGATGTGATGCAAGTCTGAAAACCTATATTCTCGGGCTTCGGGCCTGAAGAATGCACAGAAATCGTGCTTTGGTCCGGGCTCATTCTTGCCTTTGTAGCACCGGGCCTTGTCAAGCTCGGATCAAAACCCGACCAAGGTTCGAACAGGTCTAGGCCCTCACGCCCGAGTCTCGACATCTTTGGCCCGCTGGCAGCGGCACGGATGCACGATCAAGGAATTTTTTTTATTTAATATTTATTTTAAATTTTTTTTAAACTAATCGACGGAATTTAAAAATTGCAAAAATATACGCCTGTCACCTCATACTGGGGCGATAGGTGCCTGACCTAATGGCAAAATTCAAAAGTTTAACAGCAAAGCTAAAAAAATACCAATTGCCCATCTCAGGGGCGTTATGTACTGTGTAGCAGAACTATAGCACTATTTGGCGATGGTACTGTAGCACTGTACCTATCGCCTATCTCAGGGGTGATTGTATTTTTTAATTTTTTTTAGTTCTTCCGTTAAACTTTCGAATTTCACCGTTAAGTCAGGCACCTGTCGCCTCAGTATGGGGCGATCGCCCCATACTAGGGCGACAGGCGTGTATTTTTGTAATTTTTAAATTCTTTTGAAAAAAAATTTAAAATAAATATTAAATAAAAAAAAATCCACGATCAAGACCACGAGAACTTGTCCGCCTCTTCCCTTCGTTTCCCCCGTTCGACCGAGCCGGTACCCCTTCTCCGGCGGCCGGCGCGGTGAGCTCTCTCCTCCCCTTCCTTTGTTTCCACCGTTTGCCGGATCTGGCCCCCCTCTCCCCTCTCCGGCGGCCGGCGCGCTGAGCTCCAGCCGGTGATCCCCCGTCAACATCCTCGTGGGGTTTCTTTCTTTCTTTTTTTTGGGCTGTGATCAATCTCATCCGAATCTTTCTTTCTGGGATGGATACTACGATCCATGCAGTTTGTTCTGTGGTGGAGTGCTAATAGCAGTTTATTTTTCCAAAATTTCTGGGGGCGAGTGGATGTAGCAGCCATAAATTTGGTGGCGAGTGGATGACGAATTGAAAGGAGCATGCACAACTTGAAATATTCTAGTGTTTTCAGCATTACCTGTAAATCATAATTATTGAGAATTTGAGATGGTCATGTTCTGTGTGCCGGATTTCTGAATAATTTGTGTTGTGTGCATATAGTGTGCGCTCAGCCCATCCCTCGCAAGTTTAGATGTCAGAATTTTATGTATTTGGATGAAATATGTGCAGCAGTCACACACTCAGACTCAGAGAACTGGTACCCTTCTCTCAAACACTTTTTCTTGTAGTCCTTGAAAACCTTTTGGAAGTTCAGTGGCTCATATTTTGAAGTCAAATATAAAGAAGGCAGTTTAACATATAGTTGGATTGAATCATCAATAATATATCATTGAATTGGTGCTTAATTTGATGTCTCTGTCATATTACTGCGAAAAGAAATGTTCAAATCATGTAGCACAAGATCATATTGGTTCCGGTTACTGTCATAGTTTTGCTAAACTTGTGCTTTGTATGCTTAATTTAATGCCTTTCTTGGTTGTTTGTATGCTTAATTTAATGCCTTTCTTGGTTGTTTGTACTTTGCATTTTTGTAATATTCATTCATTATGCTCTCCTGACTTGTCACACTTCTGCTGTATTTTTTTTTTCAGTTTCTGGTTGACAGAGAACATGGAGGGTTCCAATTTGAGGGACATGGTAGATGAGGAAGTTGTCATGAAGACAAGCAAGGTGGCAGGTGTTGGTTTAGCTGCAGGCAGCGTGTGGGGTGCACTGGTTTCTATGCTGCACGATGGACCTCAGGTCGGCAGTAATGTCAAGTATCCTCAGCTGATCAGAACTGGCAAGGTGTGTGGGAATTATGCAGCAAGCCTTGCAGTTCTTGGAGCTACATATGTAGGCATTGAGCAGGCTCTTGAAAAGTACAGGATGAAGAAGGACTTGATTAATGGTGCTGTAGCTGGTTTTGCTGCTGGTGCAACTGTTATGGGTTTCAGAGGTAATGCTCCAGTTGTTATTGCCTGGCCCAAAATTTCTAACTCAGTTATATGTGAATTATTTTTGTCTTGTGCTTTTAATAATCTGAAATGATGATTTGTCCATGCATTCCATATGTCCAGAGTAACAATACTGTAAAATTTTGATTGAAAAGGTAACAATCTTTTATCATAATCTAGACCCTTCAATAGTAAAAATAAATTCCTTCCATATCATGTTGATCTTCACTACTTTACAGTTGATCATAGCCATATTTATGTGAACTGTTGTTGGTGGTACTGCTATATTACTGGTTCATACAATATTCATTCTTATCGCATATTCCCATTATGTACATTGATGCTGTGATAGCCAAAGTTTGGAAATTTCTTCTACACCGTTGGTAGAAATTAGCATGCAACTAAAAACCGTAGCTTCGGGGAACTAATTTCCTTAATTAGTTTAATTGCCTGGATGAGAAAATATCATGCTGGAAAGGTTCTTTTACTATTAGATCTGCATTTTTTTTGGGCATATGCATGCACTCTAGATTAAGCACATCAAGGGAAGCATAATATCAAGACATGATACGAGGATTTTGCCTGGTCAGATGTTGACAGCTTATGATGTAAATTCTACTTTGACAAAATTTGAAATGTAACATTAGGGTAATGCTCTTCTGTTAATTTTTATATACTTTGATTTATTTTCTTTCATCTTAAATATCATGGGGATGTTGATTGTCAATGTCTTTTTCTGTTACTCTTCCACTCATATGGTCTTAACTGGTGGAACTGGGATCCTCTTTCTTCATTACATGATTAGCTTATTCAATGAATTGATCTACTCTGCTGTCAAATTAACATTATTAACCTTGTATGCACAGCCGGGAGATTATCAACAGCTATTGTGTCAGGGTCTGCACTTGCTTTGACTTCTGTCCTGCTGGATGTTACTGGAATGAAAACTACCGAGAAAACAGAAAAGACCATCACTAGTCATGCTATTGACTAGAAGATCTGTATCTACAACTTTCATTCAGAGTTCCATTTCTATTCCAGACATGCTAGCAGTATCTGCAATATCAGAAGAGTTTATTCTGTCCTATAAGCGCTAGAGTAGTCTGTTCATAATAGTGGTAGTACCGTAGTAGGGTATATACTATGTGGTGGTCCTCATCTAAATACATTTTTGCAAAGTACTTTTGGTGTTTTCATCTGCATCTAGAAATTGCTGAAGTTCAAAGTGTAAATGGAGGTCACGGTTCAACTGTTCGCATACGATTGATTATCTTGTTCCATACTCCGACTCAGCTGTATGAGATATACCTCTTGCTTTCATCGGTATTGACAATGAGGTCTTGTTGGTGGTGGTAGGCTCATATTTTTCTGTGAGCTATATTTCTTGTGGTGACCTTCTGTGCATCTGGCATCTGGGGAGCCCAATGATACTAGGCTGAGTTGCGCGCGTTGCCGCGCCGCGACGAAAAAAACATAAACGCGATTTCCAATTCAGCTATAAACTTTCGACGAATCTATGTTTTCAAAGAAAGCTTTTTTTCCGCTTTTTTAGAAAACCGTGTGGGAAAAATCGATGAAAGGATCTAAACGTGATTTTCAATTTAGCTATAAACCGCGTGTAGGGACCTAAACGGAATTTCGAAATTTATCGGGTCCATCTTACCTAAAAAACGGAGAAAGGACCTAGACGTAAATAGCAAGGACACATTTTGTTACGTTTTTGGACCCGTCGCTATCTGAAAAAATTAGAAAGGGCTTGCCCGCGATTTGAATCTAACGGAGGTTTTTACGCAAAAAAGTAGCGAGGACCCAAACGCGATAAAAAAAGAAATCTTCCCCTCACAAAAAATCACGAATGACCTGTTTGTAATTTACAGGGACCTATCCGTAATTTGAAGGAATGAATGGGATTTTTCGCAAAAATCCGTAGGGGGACAGGTGGACACGGCCGTTGGTGGCATTCCCAGCGCTCCTTATATGGGGAATATTTCCTCTTTAATTTCTAGTCATAACTATCTACCAATGGGGTGAGTTGTGGGGAGCTGGAAAGTGCAAACTGTGTATATTTGCAGTTGAAAATGTTCTTTTGTGCTTATGATTCCTGGATAATAAGGGCTTATTTGGTAGAGCTTCAGATTTCAGCTTCACCTAAAATCTGAAACTTGTAGGCTAAAATAAAGTGAATTAAGTTTATGTTTTTGGTCTAAAATGTAAACAAGATGATCTATCTAAATATTTTTTTGTTGGGAGTGATCGGAGAAGTTTTCACTTTTGGAGAATCACTTCAACACCGAGCGATTCAACTTCACGAATCTGCCAAACAGTTAATGTTACTCACAACTTCAACTTCAATTTTTTCACTTCACCAAATTCACGAATCTGGAGAAGCTGAATCCCTGCCAAACACACCCTAAAGATGCTCACCTTCGGTTTATGCCATCCTTTCTGCATCCTAACAAAAAAGAGGAGTATTGCATGCTATCTTGATAAAGTTAGTGTCTTCTCTTCAGGTTTGAAGCAAAGTTTTATTCATTAATCCACATACATAATCCTGTTTGTTACTACTGGACCTTTGCCTAGTTGGCGTCCCTCCCAACACAAATGTCCAAAAATCCAGGAATCAGCATAAAAAAGGCACAGAAACTCCAAATTCCATGGGCTCTTGGGCCCCCCGATCCAACGTGGCACAAGCACATTGGCCCCTTGGATTTCCCTCCTCTCCTCTTGCAGCAAATCCATTGCTGCGCTTTCCAAAACCTTCCCAAAATCCCCCGAAGCATCCCCCCACACCCCCCACCAAAAAAAAGAGAAGAAAATCAACAAACAAAAATGGCAGTTCTTGGTCTATCTACTGCCTTCTCTCCTCCCAGGTGAGGAACGATTGCTTCACTCTTCCTTTTCTGTTCAATAATTTTGCTCTGAACAACTATCGTATATGTTTCAGTGGTTCATGGATAGCTGTCAGGATCAGGCAGAGTGCTAGGCTTGCAAGGAGCAACTCGTCCTTGAGGAGGAGAGCCTATACTGCTGTCCGGGCCGAGGTCAACTTCGTTGACGGCGACGAGGCGGAGCGGCTCGTCGCCGATGAGGGCTACACGGTGCTGGACATCAGGGACCGGACGCAGTACGAGAGGGCGCACATCAAGTCCTCAACCCATGTGCCCCTCTTCATTGAGAACGAGGACAACGACATTGGTATGCAGAGTTACACGTATCTCACACTTCCTGCCTTTCTTGAAAGAACTTTTTTGTACTAGTAGTACTGTTTCTGCGAGGGAAAATTGCACCGTAGGTTCTTAAACTTGTTGTGTCGTGTCGCTGAGGTGTTTGAACCTCGGTTTTAGCAAGGCAGGTCCGTAAACTTGTTAGTGTTTTCTGTCAGGAACGATCGTGAAGCGCCAGGCGCACAACAACTTTGCTGGTCTGTTCTTCGGGCTGTCATTCACGAAGCTCAACCCTGACTTCGCCAAGATGGTGAAGGAGAAGTTCTCGCCGGAGAACAAGCTGCTGATTGTCTGCCAGGAAGGGCTCAGGTTGGTGAGCAATGCTGTAATCAAGTCTCTTTATCAGATGATGTTAAGCTAGATTGACTTCAGAACCAAAAATGTATTGCTTTGTTCAGCTAATCTTTAATATTCTAGCATTGGCAGAATGCAATTCCAACATTTTTAGTCGGATAGTTTCATGCCCTCAGCTCGTTGGTCTTTACCCTATTTAATTTGCTGAAGGTCCACAGCAGCTGCAGATGCATTGGAGAGAGAAGGCTTCCAAAACCTGGCATGCATTGCATCAGGACTTCAGACATTAAAGCCAGGTACTAATAAGCTAAAATTCTCTCTGCTGTTTCCAGAATTTGTTCATGCAAAGTATTTCGCAGTTTGCATTATGATACAATGCGCCATATTATGCAGGAACATTTGAATCTGTTGGCAAAAGTGAGCTACAGAACGCGGGGAAAGCTGGCCTTGTAACTGTCCAAGGGAAGATTTCAGCTGTTCTTGGGACTGTGTTGATATGTAAGATGACTGAATTATGCTATGTCAGATTAATAAGTTCATCAGCTCATAATATTTTGTTACGGGCATTCATGTGTAGGTGCCTACTTGTTTATAACATTGTTCCCGGACCAGGCTGAGAAGCTTTTTGAGTTGGCTGGTATCAGTTTATGATAAGAATTGGTGGTCTTTTCATGCATATTGATATTCCTCTTGTGAGTTAGTTTTTTCAATGTCAGGTATGGAATTCTCAATTATTTGAAGCTCCATATATTGATATATTGCCTGTAATATCTGTCATTCCGTTCATACACCAGTGTTCCCCTAGGCAGTCCACCTAGCCCGTCTAGGCGGTGCCTAGACACTAAGCTACACTTCTGCCTAC
This sequence comes from Guadua angustifolia, assembly GCA_036346375.1. Classification (NCBI taxonomy): domain Eukaryota; kingdom Viridiplantae; phylum Streptophyta; class Magnoliopsida; order Poales; family Poaceae; genus Guadua; species Guadua angustifolia. The sequence goes on from CM070517.1 coordinate 14,640,912, forward strand.
CCCGCCTAGGCGGTGATTAGAGCATCTCCAATAGTGCTAGCTATAAGAAATGTCCATGTCATCTATAGATAGCATATAGACAACATCTCCAATGGATTAGCTATAGCATTGTCTATAAAATTAAATATTGGCCCACATGTAATAGGTAATAAGTGCCTTGGAATCAGTTATAGGGCGGTGATTTTCTCCTTCCAGGCGAGATGGCACCCTATAGGTGCCATTGGAGATGCCACCCAGGTGCCGTTTGCCACCCACCTAGCGCCTAGCACCTAAGGAACATTGTCATACTGAGATGCCTTTGTCTCCGAGTTAGTACTTGAATGCAATCCAATATGATATATTTTACCCTTTTGCTGCAGGTAGACTGTATCAGTAGGTGGACTCAGTGAAATCTTTTCAGGCTGAAAAGGAAGTTAGGCTCTGTGTAATACGTAGGGAATTGATGACAATTCCTCATGTATTTCTGCTTGGATACATTCTTTTTATCCCATACATCCCCTCCTGTTTCAATTGTATGTTCATTAATCAATTTTGTGTCATTTGAAGTAAATGCTAGGACTGCTCAGATAATGGTCCAGGATCTGTCCGTCTTGTTTCGATGTGCTTGGATGTCATATTGAAAAAACACAGGAATGCAACATATAAAAGGAGGAAAACATAATGTAAGACCTCGTTGCTAATTTTCCTCTAAAATTCCTAGTCCGTAGGAATTTCGGAAGCCATTCCTTTGTTACAAACACATTCCAACTCCATTTGGTACGTGGGAATTTCATAGGATTCCTGTGGGGATTAAACAGTTTCATGGCAAGTTCCAGTTCACTGAAGGCATTTGAACGAACGTTGAATCAAACCAACAAAAAAACATTGCAGTCAAGTAAAAGTAGAATTCAATTCAAATGAACCGAGATGGTGAACAATGAAACGGAAAACCGAGCTGCCTTTGCGCAGTGATGGCTAAACATCAGCCTCTTCGTATGAACGAGTTTGACAAAAATTCTTCACATATGATGTAACGTTATTATAAAAAAAATTGCTTAGTGTCAGAGTGAAATAACTTATCTATTAAGCGTGAAAGGTTTGCCGGCCTCCCAGGCTATGCCGTACAGCTCGCGCGTCCTGGCCATCCGATCAGATCCTGCGCTCCCGGATCTTGCGTCGTCACCGAATCGCGTGGATCTCGGCGGACGGCCCAAATCAATTCTCCCGCACCCGTAGCAAAACCCTAGCACGTGCTATTCCGCGTCTCCCTCGCGCCGCTTGCGCATTCGTGCCCGCCTCGCCTGCTCCGCTCGCCTGCGATCCTCCGCTCCCTCTGAAACCCTAGCCAGTGCCCCCAACGCCATCTAGCGTGGCCGATCTGGTCATTCCACCGGCGGGATGCTGGTCGTGCCCTCGCCGCAGCCCAGTGCGGGCGGTTTGATCCCCGTCCGCCATGCCCAGTGCATACAGCTCCCCCCGCAGCTTCCTCCTCGCCGATGGCCCAACGACGAACCCACGTCTCCTCTTCGATGGATCTTTAGGCCTCATGGGATTGCCCTTTCCGGAGCTCTCCACGCCACCGCCGCTCGTCTTTCGTGCTGCATTGGTTTTATCCATCGCTCGCCCCGCTGGTTCTCCTCCTCGAGGTCGCCGTCCTTCGCGTGGCACTCCCCATCGCCTAGCGCGCACCTTCTCCCACCTCGTGCATGCCGCTTCTGAGGTAGGCTCGTGCTGCTGTGAGGGGGACATGTGCCGGATCTACCACAAACGCGGCGTTGAGGACCACCCGTTCACTACCCCTGCGCCTGCAGTGGCGACATCAGGTTCGTGCACCAGGACTGCCTCCTCTGGTAGCTCAATCGCAGCAATTCGTCTTGTGTGAGGTAACCAGTCGCCCTACCCCACTCCCCTGCCAATGCAATTGGGTCAATAGGAATTTCATTTCTTTGCACTGTTATCTTGTTCTGTGATATTTCGTGAGGCACTGTAGGTAGAGAATATGCAAGCGCATGGACTCACGGTGCTTAGCAACAACAAATATTTCTAGAGTGTATATGAATATATCTGTGGTAGCTACGTGGAGTTGATATTATTCTGCATTGCTCTGATACATGTACTGGATTATTATGCATCTTCAAAAGGTAGCTTACCAGCCACTTTGTTTCCTCTGTATATTTAAAGATCATGTCGTTAAATTAAGCATAATATAGCCTCTTGGCTCACTTTAATTGTTCCCACAAGTATCATAGCTTACCTGTATCTGTACTCATATGGGGAAGTGTCTCTTGCTGCATCTCAACCAGTGTAATATCTAGCCTATTAAGTATTTCATTCCATGCTTTGTTCTTGTGTGCTTGAGCTCATGACACCTTTTGGACCCTACAAATTATGTTTGGTCATATTTGTGGTGGTGCTTACCGATAATCAAGTGCGAGCAAGAATATTACTCCCAGAGTTCTCAGAAGGAACAGTATAATAATGACAAGATATTGTTGCCATATTTAGCACCGAATGTTAATGCTTTTGCCCTGTTATTTTCCCCCAAAATTAAATCTATTTTCCTCAAATCAAATCAGTGGAGAGGCCCATCTTAAAACAATTAAACTGTACTCATAATGCAAACAATTAAAATACATATGCACTGCACACGCTGATGGCTGCTTGTTTTGCTAATTCCTATTCGTGTTAGTCTGTACTACCCTCTTTCCATTAATGCACTGTTTATTGAAGACTAAAAATTATTCATCTTTATCTTTATATTGTTACTGATTTCTAGCCATTATTGTCCCATTTTAGATTTGTCTTTATATGCTGCGAATTCCCAGCACTTCCCTGGCATAAGTTCTTTTCTTTTGCTTAGTTATCATTCTGTGTGTTGTGAGCATTCATACACCATTATAATACACTCTGTACACAATTGTCTTTAGTTCCCTCTTTGCATTAGTGTTGTTTTTTTTGGCTGTGAAAGCCAAAAAAACGTAACATTATCTCTGCGTTGTCGTTTTATTGTCATTCCGATCTTCTTTTAGGTTGTCCTTTAGATCGCTTCCTGTATTATTTTGCTCATTGTTAGCACATAAATTGTTATGTTGCCGCTCAACGCATGGTAGCCGTTTTTTCCTGTGGTCTTTTTTTTTGGGTTAATCAGATATATGCCACTGCAGGAATCAGTTATTCGAGAATTGCCATCGTTCCTTTCGTATTTACGGAATTGCCATTCTGAAACCGTGTTTATTGTATACATGCCACTGCGATCGACCGTCGCGCGTCCGTCCGGTCAAACCCTTCGCTCGACTCACTTGACTTGGACGCTTTTGCCCCCAAGCACGGTTCACAAGCGCCTTGCCCTCCCCATTACATCGCGCCACCCAAGAGCCAAGAACCCTAGAACATCCTCCCCATTCATCGCGCCACCTAAGAGCCAAGAACCCTAGAAACATCCTCCCCATTCTCTCGCCACCCAAGAGCCAAGAACCCTAGAAACATCATTCCCCATTACGTCGCATGACGAGCCCTAGCAATTCCAGCCGTTAGCGATTGCTTCCATCGAGTAGCTTTGCCTCATGGAGTCTGCAAGGTCTTGGTCTTGAGGGTCGTGACGGATGAGAAAGTACGTTCCTCAAAATGCAAGATTTGTTGCTCGCGTTGCAAGATTCCATGCTTAGGCTAAGGAGCAGGAGTGAAAGAAATCTGGTAGGTACTTCTTGAAATGCAAGAACAATTGCGGTTAGTCTTCAACTTGATTGTTTGTTTCTTTGAGTTGTTGGTTTGATTCCGGTGTTTTGATTGCATTTTGTTGCTATTGAGGATTGCAGAGCAATGATGTGTGCAACTTTTTTATGTGGGAGGATGAATCTGTTGCATGTGGCCATGGAATGAGTGGAATGCGAAATCTGACAGAGCAATGTGGCTCGATTGAAGGTTGTGTGCATTTGAAGCAGCTCTGTGTCGATGTCACTGCATTGAAGAAGCAAAATGAAGAATTGATTGCAGCTGTATACTGGATGAAGAATGTTGTAGGAATGTGGATTTTTTTCTCTTGTTTCATAATGTCAATTGTTGTAGCAGTTTCTTTGAAGTAGGCCCAGTTTCTTTGTTGTAACTGAATGATGATAATGTAACATTGGTGATGATAATGTCAATTGTTCTTGCTCTAACTGAACTCGTGTGGACATTGGTGATGGCATGTAACTCTGGCGATGGCATGTAACTCTGGTGATGGCATGTAACTCTCAATTCATACAAATATAACAACTAATGCAATGGAACTTACTGATAAAATAGGCAAGGGTATCAGCCCATTCATTAACCCTTCATGCAATCAGGTCTCTTGTTCCTGACAGGGATCTTGTTTCATGTTCCATACATCACAAAAGATGGCATGCAATCAAGTTTACAAAAGTTGTAATAGCCGACAACAAGTTGTGACCATAGATTACAAAAATGGCGACAACAAGTTGTGACAACAATCGGGAACACAGACTACAAAAGATGGCATGCATCGTTTACATGAATTTTTTTGTAGCCATTACGCCCACTTGTTCTTGTGAGGGTCCTCTTTGATGATGGCTTGCTTTGTGATGTTCTTTTGGTTGGTGTGCTCATTCTTTGTCTTTGCTTGTTTGGCTCTGTGTTGCTTTCTTCCTTGAAGATGCCCTCTTGTTTGGTGTGTTGCCGATGCATCCTCTGCTCCCTTAGCCTTCTTAATTGGTGCAGCCCTCTTTTTGTGGGAGCCCTTTTCTGCAAAAAACAACCATATGCATGACATGTATAGACAGCAAAGACATCTATAATGCACCCATGTACATGCATAGCATTACCTCTTCATGGAGCTTTTCGGTCGCTGTTCGATGCCATCAAGGGGCTTCAATTTGCATGTTTTTGCAGGTGTCGGTGGCACCACACCTTTTGCACCTAACCCTTCTCTTGGTTGGATCCAGAAACTCCTCGACCTCTCTGCTTCCTTGGCCTGCCACCACTCTTCTGCTTTGGTGGATGCACCTTATGCCCAACATCAACATTCTTCCTTTGGGTCATGTCTGTCATGGTGGAATCCACACCAATGTATGGCTGCTGACTCTCAAGAATCCATCTAGGCAAGGTTTAAATGCTACAAACATGCAATGGAAACACATCTTATTGCCATACTTCTTGATTCTATTTCTACAATTGATCCCGGACTCCTATGTTCTATCTCGGCCTTCGGTTGAAAAGCATTTGGAAGCTATCCTCATATGCACCATGTATTTGTCTAAGTGCTAATTGCATACACGCCCATGTCTTACTATAGCCCAACTTGATCTTGTATTCATCCTGCAGCTTCCTCTGAGCCTCTCTTGCCCCTTATTTGGGTTCTTCCTCAACCATCCCCTATTGCATCGCCACCCAATCTTGTGTAGCCATCTTCCCCTCCTTCATCTTTGTACTAGGGCAAATGTGCTTTGAATTAAGAGTTTTGATCTACAAACACAAGAAACACAGATGTTAGCACATGTGCTTTGAATTAAGAGTTTTGATCTACACACACAGGAAGGTGAATTACCATAATGGCACATCCATCCTGCACTTTAGAAGCATGAACTCTCCAAGAACAACCCACATGTTTGCATTCACCAATATACCTACTTTGGTCAGATTTGATTGTTTTTATTTCAAAGTCATTCAGGATTGCATAATGCCTAATAGCCTTTATGAAAGCAACTATACCAGGGAACATAGCCCCTTTGACAATACTTGGGTTGCTAAGATCATGTGTAACTGTCAGCTCTTCAGGATCATCATCTGCCATCTCTGCTTCACCAGGCTCAAAGCCACTAGGTTCACCCCATGTAAGAGGGTTCCACCCAAAGTGATCAGTGCCTGCAGCATCCCTGTACAAGACTTCATCATCTACACCAACATACTCCTCCGCATTTATCAAAGGGATCTGGTCCTCCATCATCAACAACAAAACATATAAAAGTGATTTCCTTCTCAATGTTGTACATCTCAATCACGCTCGACATCAATATCCTCGATCAATTCAGCATCCTCACCGAACCGCTTGTGAAAGTAGTACAAATGACACCTTTGGTTGAGTCCCCATGTCATATGCATATGCAAAGCTTGCTTGATGACCTCAAGCTAATATCCTTCTCATCGATTAACCATGTCGACTTCCTTGCCCTCTTCAGACACCTTCCTACCGCTTTCTTCTATTGTGGAGAAGGCCTCCACGAATAACTACCCTAAACTTTGCCTCAGTATCATCGCTCCTATAGAAATCCCGAAAGAGTCAAAACTACATCTAATTTACCAAGCTAAATTCCTATGCAAACAATCAAAACTACCATGCCAACAATCTCAGCACTTACTTCTCAAGACGCGCCTGGTATGCCGTATTGTAGTTCGCCACCGCATCCATTGCCGCCACGGACATCCGATTAGCGAAGCCTTGATGGGAATAGACGCGCTTTAGCCCGCCATGGAAGCAATCGTGACAGCGCTGGATTTGCTAGGGTTCTTGGCTCTTGGGTGGCGCGAGAGAATGGGGAGGATGTTCTAGGGTTCTTGGCTCTTGGGTGGCGCGAGATGAGAATGGGGAGGGCGGTGCGCTTTGGCTGTGAACCGGTGCGGGGCAAAAGCGTCCGAGTCGATGAGTCGGGCGAAGGGTTTGACCGGACGGCGCCGCGTGTCGATCGCAGATGGCATGTATACAATAAACACGGTTTTGTAATGGCAATTCCGAAATCTGAAAGGAGCGATGGCAATTCTCGAATAACCGATTCCTGCAGTGGCATATATCTGATTAACCCCTTTTTTTTTTGCTCTATGCGTACGATCATCGAACTGCTACTCCGTATTCTAATCACTACTTTGTACAGTCCCTTCGGATCTGGTCACTCCCTTCGGCAGGATGCAGGCCATGCCCTCGACACAACCCAGTGCGAGCGATCTGATCGCTGTCCGCTATGCCCAGTGCGCACGGCTCCCCCGCAGCCTCCTCCTTCCTTGGTCTTCTACCCACATCGAAGGTATGAACCGCATGTATTGGATCTCTCGCTTATTATTTGGTATGATTGGGTTCTATGTATGATTTTGCGTGTGCATGTTCATATGTGTGTCCCGTACTGCTGCGAGGGGGGCATGTGCCGGATTAGCCATAACCGCTGCGATGAGGACCGCCCGCTCCGCTACCCTGCGCTTGCCATTCGTGCACTAGGACTGCCTCCTGCAGTGGCTCGATCATAGCAGCTGTCGACGATCGGGATCGCCAACCGCAAGAAATGAGATGGGGGGTCGGTATGATGCGGGACCCGAGCTGCGCTTCGCTCAGATGGAGGAAAAGAGTAGACGCGGTGATGGTCGGAGCAAGACGACAACCGGCGTGAGACCGAGATTTATACTAGTTCGAGCCCCTGTGGAGGTAATAGCTCTACTCCAGTCACCTTCCGGCAGTTTTCTTGGCTATTTCTGAGTACAAGGGTGTGTTACAGCTCAAGTTTAACGATGGCTATATCTAAGCTCGAGCTATGGCGTGTTGTGTGTTGTCTTCGTGTCTCTAAAAGACTACGCATCCTCGGCCTTTATACCTCCTCTGCACGCAACGGACGGGAGAGATTCCCGGGAAGTGGCCTTCATGCACGTTGAGGGCTGGCAGTAACCACTCCGAACTTGTTGCACGCACCTGCTCCTACCCCACGACCCGCGCCTTGGGCAACCGCTGGTCAAATGCTTGATCCGAAATCCAAGGGTGGACTACGGCCCCGAACAAGGGCCCGCCCGAGCTCGAGGTCGGCGGGGCCGTCTTTCGTCCAACAGCGCTCTAGGTCGAAGTGCCTCGATGCGCACCAGTCGTGGCCGGAGCCTCCCGAGCTTGGGGGATCCATTGACCGTGCGCCGGCCGGTCAAGGGATGCCCAGCCCTCGTCAGCTAGCCCCCGAGGCTTAAGGTCGTGGCCGGAACATGGGCCGACCTTGAGTCTCTATAGCCGGGACCGATTCCTAGAATTCTCTTGAGGTCGAGGTCGGGCGGAAACGTAATGCCAGGCCGTGAGTAAGCGACACCTAGCGCCTCTTGATCTCCGGAACCTTGGTACGGATGCGAACGGTTGGCGACACCTGCTGTGTCTCAAAACCGCAGCCCAGGCCTTAACTGCTCCTGTCAAATTGTGGCCGGTGCGCCCTTCGAAGCGCCGTGGACTAGTTTCAACGGCGACGCAGCCTTTAAACCTGAACCCACGGCGTCTGTTTGAGAAAAACTCCCGACCAGCGCCCTTCATCCTCCAAGCCTCCTTGCCCAAGCGAAAATCTCCTCCCCCATCTTCGACCAAAATCGACGCGATCGCCATGGCCAAGCTAGGGAGGAGCACGTTGTCGCCCGCAAGGATGAAGGAACTTCGAGCCACAGGATCGCTCGATCCATTCAGTATGGTGGTTGCCGAACAACGAGACTGAGCCGCACCCCAAGGACGACGAGATCGTTTGCACCGAGCACTATGTCCTTTCGGCCTGCGGACCCCGGAGAGCGAGTTCGTCGCAAGGGTCCTCTCCAGCTGCGACATCGAGCTCATCAACCTGGTGCCAAAATCTGTTCTCCTTCTCACCATCTTCTCCCATCTATGCGAGGGATTCCTAGGGATCCTTCCGACCCCCTCGCTCTTCTTCTGGTACTTCAGCCTCTTCCACTCCGGGAAGGACCCCGTGGTTCCATTCCCGGGAAGAAGGAGACCCCGGAGGTGGACGACCTCAAGGTCGATGAGGAAGCCATCGCCCTCATCCACATCTGTGCCATGCGCGGTCTCAACGGGCAAGCGATTGCCAACGACTTTCTGCAGAATCGCATGTCCCCTCTCCGGAGGAGGATGCACCCGTTTTACGAGATCCAGGGGCGCGACGACCCGACCCGCGAGGGCGCGTCCGGTAAGCCTTCCTGCCCCAAGGTCTTGCTCGAGTCCACCTTTCGACCTTCCCTGACGGCCGCTTCTTTTTGCAGCGCCGAAGGAATCCTGGGTCGCTTCCAGGATGATTGAGATGTTCGGGAAGCTGGCGCACGAGTACGTCATCGGCGACCCCGTCCCAAGGAACGTGCTCCATCGAAAGGCCGAGGTAAGCCATCCGACCAAGCGCTCGAGTCATGCGCCCACGAGCCCCTTCTTGAGCTTCGCTTGCTCGCAAGACCACCAGGAGTTGTTGGAGACGGCCAGGAGGATGCTCCCATGCCGGTGGGGGGGGAAAGAAGGGAGGAAGAGACCTCCCCCTGGGAGCAGCCACTCGAGGCGGAAGAAGCGCCACGTTGAGTGGGGGGACCGCGCCACGGTAAGGATCCCACCGGTCGAGCCCCCGAGCCCGCGCTTACGCGCCTCGCTGGTTGATGAATTTTCCTCTTTGCAGCAGCAGAGCGCAGCGGCCGCCGCCAGGTCTTCGAGCCCTCCCCCGGCCCTGGAGCCTCGAGCTAGGACCCCCGCCGCGGCGGGCGACGCGGAGCCGGTTCTGACCTCGAGACCCCAGGTCGCGAGGACACGCAAGCGATGTGCCCCCTCGGCCTCGGGGCAACAAGACCTTCGCCGACCCTCGACGAGGCGGAGGCTGGTGTCCCAGGTAAGTTCCTGGCCTCTTAGACCTCTGTCTTCCCTCATCTTTCTGGCTTAGAGTATGTTTTTGATCGCAGACCTCGAGCACCCAAGCTCAAAACTTGCCCATTTTGACGATGCCTGTTGTCCAGGGCGAGTCCGAGTCAGAGGAAGAAAATGCCTTCGAGTTGGTCCCGCGCCGCTCCTCGAGCCGGACGCGCACCCCTCCCGAACTCCCAAGCCAGCCCCTGGTCGGCGAATTCCACCAAGGGCTCGACGACTTGTCGGAGGAGAACGAGCCTGCGACCAGCGAGGCCCACGACGTGGCTACCGTCGTCGACCTTCCCGAGGCCACCGCGAGGGGGGACACCCAAAGTTTCGTGGCTGCGCCCGAGGCGACACACCAAGCTCCCCCGACCACGGCCGCTCCGGGCGCCGAGGCCGCGATTCCGCCGGCCACCGAAGGTGATCAGGCCGTAGGAGCTCCGCAAACCTGCCCAGATGGGGCTGCGTTGGATGCTGAGGCCGTGGCATCCCAGGCCACGGAGGTCGAGAATGCCGCGGCGGATCCGGCCGCCATCCCCTTGGCGCCGGAGACGAGCGGGGCCCCGACCGTGGAGGTCGGGACTAACACTGCCGCCACGCCCTCCCCCGTCGACGGGTTGAACCCACCGGAGGAGGCAGCGGATGACCAGGCCGCCCCCGGGGTGGGGACCCAAGGTCCTGGCCTAGGCGCGCCAGCGGTGGCCGAGGTCGACCTCGACACTGGCACGGCGGTCGATGAGGAAGAGGTGATCCCTCGTGATCGTATTGATGACCGCGTGGAATTCACCCGCGCGGGCCTTGAGAACCGTCTTCACGAGGTAAGGACCCCTCTGCGCACCTTTCTGCATGTTTCCCTGAGTTCCACATTTCCCTTCTTATTTTTCGGCTCACTCTCTGTCGTGTAGGCAACCGACAACATCTCCCTAGGCCTGGAAGGCCTTCGAGGGCATGCCGACGTGCTGAGAGATCTTATGAATGTGGTTGAGGCGCGAGAGGCGGAGCGCTCCAGACTCATCAGGACCATCGAGGTCGAGCAGGAGGAGCTCGAGCAGAAAACCTTGGAGCTCAACGATCTACGCCGGACGATGAGGGCGCAGGAGGTAGCTCACGCGTCCGAGCTCGAGCAAGCCAGGGCCTCCGAGCACGAGTTCGGCTTTAAAGCCGTGGAGCAAGAGCGCACTCGTTCGGCCAAGGCGCTTGAGGCCGAGCGGGCTAAAGTCGAAGCTCTGGAGAAGACTGCCGCGGAGCGGACGTCTCCCCTGCTGAAGGCACCGCCCGAGCTCAAGACCAAGGTCTTGGAGCTCGAAAAGAAGCTTGAGTGCGCTAGCAAGGCGGTCGAGGATGAGCGGGCCAAAGTCGAGGCGCTGGAGAAGGCTACCACGGATCAGTCATCCTCCTCGGTGAAGGCGCCCCCCGAGCTCGAGGCCAAGATCTCGGAGCTCGAAGGGAGGCTCGAGCGCACCAAAAGGGCGGCGACGAGTGCCATGGCCCAACTCCAAGACGAACGGCGCCGAGCTACGGATGCCTCCACGGTAGCCCTCCAGAACAGTGAGTGAGTCATACGAGGCCAAAGTCGCCTAGCTTGAGCAGAGAAGCTTGCCATGAGATGGCCGAAATTGTAAAACACACCAAGACAACATGTGTTAATAGAGCTGCGATTTGTTTTGGAGAGCAGGAAAAACTATTGTCTTGTTTTAAGCTTATAGTCGAGGATATTTTGGTGTCCGTCCCTTTCGCTCCTAGTCTTGCGCCGTAGGTCGTATGCCAACAGGATACCCTTATCCAAATTTCTGGGTCCGAGGTCGAGCAACGCCGGCCTTGGGTGCAAAATTTGTATGCTAGCAAACGAACATAACCTGCAGAATAGTGAAAAGGTCCGCATGGGACATAGACGTGACGAAAACGAGATCGATAGAGAGACGATTTCGCCCGGACTAACATTCGAATTATGACCGCGACCGTGCGCACTGCTCCACAGTCAAAGTGACGAGGCTCTTAGTCCGGGCCCAGGCGCAGGAGAGAGCTAGATTGCGAAGAGGTTAAACTACGTTTTAGCTCGTCCCCAGGAGAGGGCGTCGAGCTCATGACGCTTTAGACCAAGAGGAAATGTGCGGCGCCACGAAGGTAAATGAAAAGAAAGAGTCCGGACAAAAAGAACCGTACCGACACAAGTGGCAGCAGACATAAAGAGCGAGAATAAACGAACAGCTTTATTGAAATTTAAGGTATAGAGGTTACACATAAAACTTTTGAAGCTGATCTATGTTCCACGAGCTAGAGAGCTCTCTGCCATCGGGCATCGCTAGCCGGTAAGCCCCCGTGCGATCTGTTGAAACGACTCTGTAGGGGCCCTCCCACCGTGGGGATAACTTGTTGGTGTTGGACGAGCTCTGAATCCGTCTCAGGGCTAGGTCCCCAACAAGGAGCTTCCTAGGTCGTACCGACCGAGACGCATGTCTGCGAAGAGCTTGCAGGTAGTGCGTTGATCGTAGCAGTGCACGGCATCTTACTTCTTCTGCGAGGGTAAGGTCGAGAGACCGTTCGTGCTCGAAGTCGACTTGGTCGACCAAGCTGACCTTGGCAGAGCCCAGCGTAACCTCGGGAGGCAGGACGGCTTCAGTACCGAACACGAGCTGGAAGGGTGTGGACCCTGTGGCTCGGCTTGTCGTGGTACGAATAGACCATAGGACGGTGGGAAGTTCGTCCACCCAGGTCTTGTCGTAGCGTTCGAGCTCATCTGCGACTCTCTTCTTGACGCCCTGGACGATTTGCCCGTTGGCGCGTTCCGCTGCTCCATTGCTCTGGGGGTGAGCCACCGAAGCGAAGCATATTTTGATGCCGAGTTCCTCGCAAAACTCCTGGAACAACTCACTGGTAAACTGAGTACCGTTGTCAGTGATAATCTTGTATGGAACCCCGTACCTGGTGACCACGAACAAGCGAAAGAAACGAACGGCCGCCGAAAGCGGTGATGGCCGAGACAGTTCACCGATCCACTTGGTGAAGGTGTCTATGGCCACGACACAAATTTCTTTCCCCGACCTTTGAGAAAAAGGCCGAGGATATCCAAATTTCAGTCGAGAAAGGCTAAGCGGCGGGATGGTGCGAAGGGCGTATCTTGTTGGTGCGACTTCCTGGCGTGGAACTGGCATGCTCGGCAAGTGCGGACGATATCACGAGCATCCTGAAGCGCCGTTGGCCAGTAGTACCCCATACGGAAGGCCTTACCGACCATCGTCCTGTATGAAGAGTGCGCCCCACAGAGGCCTGAGTGAATGTCACTTAATAGGTACTTACCCTCCTCCGTAGAGATGCACTGAGTCAGAACGCCGGATACATTCCGTCTATAGAGTGTGCCGTCCACGAGCGTGTACAAGCTTGCTCGTCATTTGATCCTGCTCCTCTCGGTAGGGTCGAGTGGCAGGTCGCCCCTAGCAAGGAAATTGTGGATGGGCTCGGCCCAGGAGGGGATACCTTCGACCACAGCGAGCAGGACCGCGTGATCGGAGATCGAAGGGGCCGCTAGCGTCTCCAGGATGACGTCGGGGGGGATATCGTCGTCGAAGGAGCCAAGCTTGGAGAGGAAGTCCGCGCTGGAGTTGTCCCTCCTGGGAATGTGCTTGAGCTCCAAGTTCTGGAACCACTTCTCCATCTTGCGCACCTCGGCGAGGTACTTTGCCATCGAGTCCCCCGAGCATTGGTAGTCCTTGTTGAACTGGTTGATGACGAGCTGGGAGTCGCCCTTCACGACCAACCGGCGCACACCCAATGCCTTGCAAGCTCGTAAGCCCGCCAGGAGGGTCTCATACTCTGCCACATTGTTGGTCGCTGGAAACCCAAAACGAACCACGTACCTTAACTGGTCGCCGCGCGGGGTAAGGATAAGGATCCCAGCCCCCGAGCGCTTGAAGGACCTTGAGCCGTCGAAGAACATGACCCAGGGCTTCTCCTCCTCGACCTGAAGCTCGGGAGCGGGCTGCGATGTTTGCTCGACCACGAAGTCGGCGAGCACTTGCGACTTTATGGCCGTCCGAGCCACGACCTGGACGTCGAACGCCGCCAGCTCCATGGCCCATTTGGCGATTCGTCCGCCACCCTCTGGGTTCCTCAGGATGTCCCCGAGCGAAAAGTTGCTCGGGACGACCACAGTGTGCGCCTGGAAGTAGTGCCGAAGCTTGCGCGAAGCCATGAGGAGAGCGTACAACAACTTTTGTACCTGCGGGTAGCGCTCCTTCGGGCCGTGCAAGACCTCGCTAACGTAATAAATTGGGTGCTGCTGAGACCCCCGTTCCGCTACCAGAACAGCACTGACGGCGTGGGTGGTGGCCGCGAGGTAGAGCAGCAACCTCTCGCCGGGTTGTGGCGTTGTAAGGAGGGGTGGGGACGACAGGTATACCTTTAGCTCGTCGAAGGACCGCTGCGCCTCTAGAGTCCACTCGAAGCCCCCGTGCTTGCGCAGAGTTTGGAAGAATGGGAGCCCGCGCTCGCCGAGCCTCGAAATGAACCTGCTGAGGGCGGCCATGCGGCCGGTGAGGCTCTGCACCTGCTTGATCGAGGTCGGGGGCGCCATCTTCTCGATCGCCTCGATCTTCTCCGGGTTCGGGCCGACCCCCGAGCCCCCGATCATGTAGCCGAGCACCTTCCCCGACGCCGCGCCGAACACGCACTTCTCGGGGTTGAGCTTGATCTTGTGCCTGTTCAGGTTGGTGAAGGTTTCCTCGAGGTCGCGAACGTGGTCGCCCTCGGAGGGGCTCTTGACGATGATGTCGTCCACGTAGACCTCAAGGTTCCGCCCGATCTGTGGCTCGAACGTCTTGGTCATCAGACGCTGGAACGTGGCCCTCGCATTGCGCAGACCAAACGACATGGTCGTATAACAATAGGTGCCAAATGGCGTGATGAAGGCTGTCCTGCTCTCGTCGTCAACCGCCAGCTTGATCTGGTGGTATCCCGAGTAAGCGTCCAAAAAGCTCAGCATTTTGGCGTTCGCGGTGGAGTCGACGATCCGGTCGATCTTGCGCAGAAAGGGAAGTTGTCCTTCGGCGGCCGAGTTCAACCCCGTATGGTCGACGCACATTCTCCACTTTCCGCCTTCTTTTGGGCGATGACCGGGTTGGCGACCACTCGGAGTAGTCAACCTCACGGATGAAACCGCCTTCGGAGCTTGCCAAGGTTCTCCTTGATGACCGCAACCTTCTCCGGGAGAAGCAACATACTTCCTCTGGCGTCTGGTCGAGCCCGGTCTCACCAGAACTTGTGCTCGATCACCTCCTCGGAATCGGGCATGTCCGCGGGTTCCTGCCGAATATACCCTTGTTGGCGCAAAGGAAGGTGACGAGCTCGAGTTCCTATTTGGAACTCAGCTCGGCCGAGACGTGGATGCACTTGGCTGGGTCGCTCTCATCAAGCGGCACGGTCTTCGTCGCCCACTGGCCGGATTGCCGCCTATACGGCGGGCGTTCTTCATCGTCGCCTCCCGGCGCTGGCTGGGCGGCATGCTGCGAGCCAAGGCCTTGGTCTCACATCCATGTGCCGCTGCAGACGCCCCACGGTGATGATGCCATTGGGGCGAGCGACTTCATACATCGATGGCCATAATGGTTGGCCGCCATAAACTTGACTAGGCGGGCGGCCGGGATGGCGTTATGCGGAGGTCACCCTCGACCACCTCAAGGTGACTATCTCGGTCGGAAGTTGCTCGAGTCGCCGAAGGTAGCGGGCAAGACCACCGCCTGGGGATGGTCGAGCTTAGATGCGATCCCAAGAAGGGTATGGCGATGCTCTTGACCTTCAACCGGGGAATTTGCATCCGGTCAAGCGCTTCCGCCTGCAGCAAGTTAAGAGAGCTGCCACCGTCAACCATGACGCGCCCGACCGCGGTATTGCTGATGGTTGGGGTCACGACCAAGGCGGTCTTTAGGTCTCGGGCCATACCTGGGAGAGCGTCCTCTAGAGTGAAGGCGATGGTGGCTCCAGCCCACTTGCAAGGCTGCTCGATGGGCTTCCCAGCGGCGACCTGGTAGATGGTTCGCGTGGCGGCCTTGACCTCACGCCTGGACTGGTAAGCCGACGAGCCGCTGAAGATGACGTCGATCCGGCGCTCGCCCTGCTGGAACTCCAAATTGGGGTCGTCATGCTCCTGGCTTTCACCCTATCTGGCTGGTCGTCATCCTTTGGGAGCACGGGCATCTCACCTCGCCCATCATAGAAGGCCTCCAGCTTGTTTTGCCAAGCCCTGCAGGCCCGTAGGTCGTGGCCGGCCGCCCTATGAAACAGGCAGAACTTTGCCTCGTCATATTCCGGGCGCGCCCCGGCCGCCTGTGGCCGAGCATCGGCCCGAGGCCCGGTCGCCAGCCCTCTGCTGGGCCGGTTCTGCGCCTGGCGAGGCCGAGGCCGACCTTGACGAGATTTGGATCCCTCCCGAGCCTGATCTCGGACCTCAAGGACCTCGCGCTGGCCATCCGCCGAAACGATCACCCGCGGCAAACCTCCGCCGCCCCTGCGATCACGCTTCCGCTTCTTGGTGGTGGTGTCGTGGTCGGCGCCCCTGGAGTTGGACGGGCCTGCCTCTGTTTGGTTTAGACCAAGCTTACCTTGGTCGTAGTCGCGCTTCCAGTGAACAGCGTCGTCCGCGTCTGCGTACCGCTCCGCCATGCGAAAAAGCTTGTTGACGCTGAGCCTCGAGGTGATCTCCAAGTCTTTGGTAAGGCGCCGATCGTGGACGCCGAACTTGAAGGCTTTAATTACGGCTTCGTCGGAGATGCTTGGAATCAGGTTCCTTGTGCGGATGAATCACCGCACGAAATCACGCAGCGGCTCGTTCTTGCCCTGGATGACACGATCCAGGTCCTTCTCCCTCCCCGGGCGCTCGTAACAACTATGAAAGTTGGAGCGAAGGGCGTTCTGGATTTGGCGCCATGACCTGAAGGAACCAGGTTTTTGGTTGAAAAGCCAAGTTCGCGTGGCACCGCCCGGACTGGTCGGAGGTAATTGGCCATGACAAGCTCGTCACCCCCGGCCGCCAAGATAGCGGTCGAGTAGATAGACAAGAATTCATCGGGGTTCTTGGTCCCGTCAAAACGCTTCGATCGGTAGCGGGCTTGAACCGAAAGCGAGCCACGACGCGACGCAGCCGTCGAGTACACCATGCGACCATAGGTCGACAGTCTTGGCCGGGTGTGATCATCACCGATAAGGTCCCTGCGCTACGGATTCGGTCGAGGCGCCTCGGCCCGACCTTCCGGTGGGAACGACCATGGTGCCGCACGGAATCACCGGTAGGTAACGCATAGCGGTCTGGACCTGCGACGCTGGGGCGGAACGTCGAGGAGAGGTCCGCAGACCTTCCGGCCGACTCGGAGTTTGTGTGGCTTGGCTCGGGCGGGCCTGCTTGGTGCGGTGCCCGCAGGACGCCGGCGTCTGCGTCAAAGCCTCGTCCCGAGCCCGCTACTCGGGGCTAGCTCCTGCGCAGGAGGCATCCGATGGGTGCACAGGCGGCGGCGCGACGTGTCGTCATCGCTTAGGAGCGGGTCCCGAGTCTTGACTTGGTCTTGCGGAGGGACGACCTCGATCAGAACCGATCGAGCTCTTCGCCAAGGCTCGGCCAAAGAGCTCCGACCTCGCCCTATCGAGGTCAGGCCATGACCCGGCGATAAGCGGGCGGCGCCCCGTGAGAGGAGCTGGCGGCCCTGAAGATGTCTTGGCCCTCTCTGGGCCTCCGCGGGGGCGGTTATAGCAGTTAATGGCGACATGCACCATCCGACGAAGTCTTCGAGGTCTGCGGATCACGGTCATCCGCATTTCCTCCGTTTTGACCGTCCGCCATCGTAACGTGATGCTCGAGTGGCGGCGGCAAAGGCGAAAGGACACGGAGTCGAGTCCGTGCGAATCCACGCTGAGGAAAGTCCGTCAATGAAGTCGCCATGCTCTTGGGTCCTTGAGGCGGTTCTGCGAAGAGCGGGCAATCGGGCCCCATGGTGGGTGCCGGTTGTCGACGATCGGATCGCCAACCGCAAGAAATGAGATGGGGTCAGTATGATGCGGGACCGTCGTGCGCTTTCGCCGAGCGGAGAAAAAGAGTAGACGCGGTGATGGTCGAAGCAAAACGACAACAGGCGTGAGATCGAGATTTATCTTGGTTCGAGCCTGTGGAGGTAATAGCTTTACTCCGCCGCCTTCCTAGTTTTCTTGGCTATTTAGAGTACAAGGGTGTGTTCTGACTCAAGTTTATCGATGGCTATGTCTAAGCTCGAGCTATGGCGTGTTGTGTGTTGTCTTCGTGTCTCTAAAAGACTACGCATCCTCGCCTTTATACCTCCTTCAAGACGCAGCGGACGGGAGAGATTCCTGAAGTGGCCTTCATACACGTTGAGGGCTGGCAGTAACCACTCCGAACTTGTTGCACGCACCTGCTCCTACCCCATGACCTGCGCCTTGGGCAACCGCTGATCAAATGCTTGATCCGAAATCCAAGGGTGGACTACGGCCCCGAACAAGGGCCCGCCCGAGCTCGAGGTCGAGCGGGGGCCGTGCTCGGGTCCAGCGCGCTCTAGGTCGAGCGCCTCGGTACGCACCCACGTCGTGGCCGGGGGCCTCCCGAGCTTGGGGGATCCGTTGACCGTGCGCCGGCCGGTCAAGGGACGCCCAGCCCTCGTTAGCAACTCATGCTTGTGTGAATTAACCAATCGCCTCACCCCGCTCCCCTATCGATCATGCGTATTCCTAAAAGCAGTCAAGTAAAATGCAGTTGGGTCAATAGGAATTTTAGTTCTTTGCGCTGTTGTCTTGTTTTACAATATTTTGTAGTATCAGTATGTTGTTATCTGTGTATTTTAGTGTTTTATGGTATTTCATGGATCTTTGGGGGTTACCGAAAGATCAATCGCCCTCGACGTTGACGCTGTTCTTGGCTACACAGGGAATATTAGCGCATATGTGCTCCACTCATATCGTTCCTCTTCTTGTGTGGTCGTGTCCTCCTGCCTTCCATTGCTTTTTTGCTAATTATTTAGTATTGGTTTGCTCTGTGTAGATTGCTCATGTTGGGAATGTGGTGCGATGTTTGTTGTCGGGGTGATGTCGATGTGGTCCGCCATTTCCTACAGACCTATGCCCTCTAAGGTAAGCTTCAGAATATTTAGGTTTCATTCCTTTAGGCAGGTTCATAATTGAGTTGTTGCATGCGCGCTAGCGATATATATTATATATATATATATATATATATATATATAATATATATTTATATATATATATTTTTTTTCTTAGATTAATGACTATATTGTTTGTTAGGAATGTAACAATTGCGATATAGCGGGATGTCGGGATACACTCCTTGCGTATTATGTACGATTAGTATATAGATGGCTACCTATATTGAATATACTCTCTTATATTGCTCTTCTTCTATGTCATAGGAAATAGGTTGGGCTATCTATTCATGTTTTGTTGTTAACGGTTTTTGAATGCAGGTCTCTGTGTTTTACTGGATGTACCTATGAGGCCGATGATCTGTCTCATATGTATGCTCTTATCACCCATCTAGCTTCTGCGTACCGCTTTCTCATTGATAATGAACATGAGCGAACTGACAGCATCTATGACCATTGGGATACCCTGATCTGGATCCAATCAAGGACAAGATGGCCAGAAGGTACATTTTACAGATTGCTTACTATATGTGATAATGTCTGGATTGTGTTACTTGCTCTTCTTTAGAGGTTAAGCAAAATATTGTGTCGAGGATTGCAATCAGAGGACTAGGATGGTGAGGAGCAATTGAATACATTAGGATTAATACTTGTTTTTCCTTGCTGGTGTCTTCTTCTGCACCTCCTTTTGTTGGTTCGCCGGGCAGCGGATGCCATCAGGTCCTCTCCCATTGTTGTTGTTACTTTTTCTACTCCTATGTCCAAGAACAACGATACAGATGCCTTATCCTCTGATCATCTCTTCCTGTTGATCACCATTGCTATTTACCATTTGTCAATTTTTTCATTGATCATAGTGTTCTCCCGTATTGCTAATTTTCCTCCTTTCCTATTTCTTTTAGGATAATGTCGTCTGGCTATAACGATGAATCTCTAGCTCGCTACAGCTAATAAGCAAAATAGTGGCTACGTTGTGTACCAGGTTATCAGATGTTTCGTTAACTTTCTGCTCTTCTTTGATATATGAAGTGAAGTTTTTAGCATATCCATGAGGGAGTTGCTCGCCTGCTCCTAGCCTCCTACTAAAGGCCTCATATTGCATGCGGTGAGTTCTATTTTCAATAGACTTTTACCAATTCACCATTGATTAATTGTTTCCTCGAGTTTTTCCTTTAAATCTATGGTGATTTTTTTAGCAAAAGAAAGCACTATATATATCTAAATTTACATGTAATGATGCCCACAAATGGATAGGAGTTAAATTCACTCGACTGCTTTCAGGAATACACATGATCGATTCACTACAGCATTTTTGTTAATGTAGGTTACTGGACTACGGGTGTACTGGTTAAATGATGAATGATTCAATTGTAAAAGGTGCCTTTTGCTTTCATCAGCCATTCAAAATGTAAATCTTCGCTACAAGATTCTCTAAATTAATTTTATGTTGAACTTTTATTCACGGAAACTAGGTGGTTGTCAGAACATACCCAATATTCAAGAATTTCAAATTAAATTTGCTGTTATACGCGTGTTTATGTGAACCTATTATGTGTTCAGCTCTTGCTGACCCACTCCAACAATGACAATATCTGTATTCAACTGAAACTAGAAATCATATTTATAAATAGCATGGAAGGTACTTATCTTGGGAAACTAATCTAATATCCGGGTCCATTTATCACTTTCTTGGTCAGTGCATGTATGTCTGAAATTTATGGCATCAAATTTAGTAACAATGGCAAGTCTATGCTTTTGACAACTCACAACCATATATATATTTGGATGCAAATGGAGGGATAAGGTCGATTAGCACTATCATTGCAAAATTTTGCTTTAGATATTAAACTATGAACTGCATGATTTCCTGTAATTTTGTTATTAACATCCTCACAACCTTTTTATTAATTTTTTTACTAATTAATATTTGTCTGTTAATTTGCAGAGGTATGCCTTTAGTTTAGAGCCGTCTCCCAACATAACGATTGAAGCCGCTTTCTCTTCAAATGCTCGATATGCAATTTCAGGAAATGGTATATATTATTGCCGTTTTTCCATTTCCCTGACATCTATATTACAACATATTCTAATATGTGCCGGTTCTAACAAAAATTACCCATAGGTTTCCCTGCGTATGTAGTTAGAACTTTAAAATTTTAAAGTATATCTAACCTTTGCCTTTTGTGTTTGTTGCATCTACCTTGAGAACTTACAATAATCATCAGCATATTCTTCACTATCAGCCTGCATTTAGCCAATGACCAAACAACGGAATATCAATATTTTTACAGCATGAGAGAAGCTCTCATACTGTTTTTGTGTCCACTAAAAAATATAGCGGATGATCATTATTTGATATGGTGGTATATTTCCTTTCGACACATCGTCATCAATCGAGATATCTCTGTTGGACATGACAAACCCATTTCAAAAGATGTTTGTGGTGATTTCTTACGATTTTGGTTGTCTGCGATATTGTCGCTATGATCACAGAATATGCGTAACCCGATATTACACACACACCTACCTCAGTGATTGGCTATATATTTCTGCATCTCTTTCCTCCGATCCTACCATTGCAGCACTCAATCACACTGTCATCTCGAAGGTGGTCCTAAATTTGCTGCCTTTTCTTAGTATAACTGTTCTTTTCTTGCAGATTGCCACAATTTGTTTGAAATTTTGGATAGGTGTTGTGCTCTACACTTTTTCCCTTCTTTTAGCTGCTATCTAAGTTGGGAATTTTTCTGTCTTTCGAGAGGAATAAGAGGTTATGTGTGTTGATCACATGGCTGGTTGTTTCTGTGGCGGCTCATCACAGTGGTGAGCAACCATTGTCTAGGATCGCGATCAAGAGGACGACGTTCACTATTCATGACTAAGCGCATGTCAGGGCGTCCCCTTTGATTCTTGGACTCAAGGTTAGCCCCAATCCTTATCACTATTGTTTATTAGTTGTACAATGATGGTTTCCTGACAATACTTTAGGGGCACCTGCAAATTATGATGCTCCAAGGCCAGAATAGTGAATGGGTAAAGGTACAGTTCTTTCATCCAGATCTCTCCAATGGTGATTGTGTTGGTATTTTCTCTCTTGCCAATTTAGGTAGAACTATTGGGAAATTTACATTTAGACAAATTGATTGCCGCATGAATCAATCCAATTAGTCATTTTCAGGTGAATTTTTTAGCATTCCAATCTGTCAGCCTCAAAATACGGCCCAGTATCCCCCAGTGCAATGTACAACACCTATCACTTATGTTCCAATTAATTGATCTTCAGTTATAATTCGTTGTTAGGATTCAAACTTCATGACGTGTTCTTTTAGTTATTGTATTTTCCTGATATTCAGTGCAGTACCAAATTGGAAGCTTCAAAAATGATGGCTGCAATAAGTCTAGAAATGGACACTTGAAACTTCAATCGATCAACCAGGGAAGGTTACCGTCTGGTCGTGCAAGTAAGAATACGCTTTTTATAAAAGTTTTCACATAGTTATATTTCTGTACACATATGTATCCTTATGTCATTGTCAGCTCAATGTCTATTCTAGGTTTTAGTTTGGTTCTGCACTACTCAATTTCGTATGGTTTTAATGGTACATATACTTCATTCTCCAGACACCAAGTTATGATGAAACATGGCAAATAGAGAGAAACTGCTGAATTTTGCATGTCAGGTGAGCATCTGTATTCTTGCAGAAGGACCTAGCCCATGTCAGGTGACCTTACACTTTCGAATGTCTTGCAGAAGGACCTAACCACTTGAAAAGTGATTTGTTTGTCATTACTGAGACCATGCTTTATGAGGTTATTAATGTTAGCGTGGTAATAAGCAGCTACACTTTGCTCTGATTAATGAGAAGTTGACAACTTTGTTTTTCTTTAGGCTCCGTATTATATGGAACTAATCCTTATTAGCATCAGCTTGATTTACTATTGCTACTATTTTTCTTGTGTTGATCAGGTGAGCTCTCTTCTTTTGTCCTTTGTTCTTAGGGATTTGTGACTAGGTTTGCCTTGGGGTATTGGGGAATTTTCGGGAGTAGATGACCCATAACGTTTGATTCTGTGTTTCTTATTTGAAATTCTCAGTTCTGCAATCTGTCAGCCTAAAAATGCGATCCAGTATCCCCCAGTGCTATGTGTAACACCTATCAAGGTTGACGAATTCATTGTTCCAATTAATTGATCTTCAGGTATAATTCATTGCCAGGATTCAAGCTTTGTGATGTGATCGCTCTGATTAGTGTTCTTTTTTTCAGATCTTCATTGCAGTACCAAATTGCAAGATTAGAAAATGATGGCTATAATCTAGAAATGGACGCTTGAGTTGATCAACCAGAGGAAAGATTTATCATCTGCACTATTTTCTGGAGGCCTCTTGAAGGTAAGATAATTCTATGTTTTCTCGGCCTATCTGCATACTAGCAACTTCAGTGTAATTCTGAAGATCCATTTCTCCATCTCTCAGGTCTAAAAAATCTTGCTTCTGTAGCAGGTCAAGCTGATTTCTGTCTCAAACAACCGCATTTATGTGAACCTCTGTACCAACGTTTGGTGCAAGCGAAGTCTTCGAATGAAACAAGCTTGCCTATCAATACAAGCTGAGTAATTTGTTCTCTGTGTGCCATTTGCTACTTAGGACCTTTAGGATGATCTATTCTAGAATCTAGAGTATAGGTATGAATTCCAATGTTGTGCTAATTGTTTGCTGCTCAGATACTTAGTTACAATGTAGATGCAGTACTGCTGGAATTTTTGTAGTGCTAATCCAAATAAGCTAGGTAGACCTGTATAAGTATAGTCTAAAAAACTTTTTTGTAGTGCTAATCCAAGTAAACTAGATATTTTTCTTCGTTGCCGGAAATTTTGTTACTTTATTTGTTTGCCATATTTTCATACCGGTAATATGTTTTGCCGATTTGATTAAAATGTAGCCCTTAGCTAAGCAACTTACCAAGCGACCGTCTTATTCATTCATTAGTTTTTTTAATGCCAATGTTTATGGCACCATGCTTTCGCTTTACCAAAATCCAATCGGCGCAGCGTAGCGCGCAATTCTACCTAGTTACAATGAAGCCTTTCTTGAATGAAATTACATTGAAGGCCGTGTTCGCCTTGTTATCAAAATCTAGTCCATAGGAATTTCGGAAGCCATTCCTTTGTTACAAACACATTCCAACCGCACTTGGTACGTGGGAATTTCATAGGATTCCTGTGGGGATTAAACAGTTTCATGCAAAGTTCCAGTTCACTGAATGCACTAGGATAGTTTGGGCGGCGTAGTACGCCGCGTGCGCTATTTTTTCGCAAAAATAATTTTGTTTTTTTTTCATCGGTGTTTTTTTTAAATCATCGAGGAAACACGCGAAACGATTGAAAGAATACAAACGTATCCGCGATTGCGCTAAATCAAAAGGTTCTTTCTGTGAAAAATAACCGAAATGATCCAAGCGTCACTACGTTTTTTTTCAATATTTTTCGGTATTGTGCTAAATCAAAAGGTCCTACATATAATTAGCATTTTTTGAGGGACCTACATGCGAAAAAAACAAAATGAGCCGTGCCGGCCGGGCTACGTTATTTTTTCGGTATTCATTCAGGGTCCTTTCACGAAAGATTCGTGATTTTTCTAAACCAAAAGGGCCATTTCGCAAAAATTTCTCGGCATAATACGCCGCGTGTGTTGTTTTTTTAGAAGAAATAATTTCGTACTTTTCAACGTATTTTTTAAATCGTCGAAAAAACGCGCAAAATGGTTAAAAGGATACGAACGTATCTACATTTTTTTGCATCTATATGGGGTTCTCTCACAAAGGATCCGCGATTGCGCTAAATCGAAAGGTCCGACTAGGATCAAACACATGGGAGGCTCGCGGAAACAATATCTTTTTTTCGTCGTTTTTTTAAAATCATCGAGGAAACGCAAGAAGCGGTTGAAAGGACACAAGGGCATCCGTGATTGCGCTAAATCGAAAGGTTCTTTTCGTGAAAAATAGCCGGAATGATCCAAACGTCACTACATTTTTTCGGTATTTTTCGGTATTGCACTAAATCGAAAGGGCCTATATGTAATTACGCATTTGTGAGTGACCTACACGCGAAAAAAACAAAACGAGCCGAGTCGGCCGGCCTACGTTATTTTTTTCGGTATTTATTTAGGGTCCTTTCACGAGAGATTCGCGATTTTTCTGAACCGAAAGGTCAGTTTCGCAAAAATTTCGCGACGTAAACACACGGCGAGCATTATTTTTTTCAAAGAAATAATTTTGAAATTTTCGGCATAGTTTTTTTTTAATCGTTGAGAAAACGCGTGAAGCAGCTGAAAGGATACGAACGTAATCACATTTTTTTGGTATCTATCTAGGGTTTTTTCACGAAGGATCCGCAATTGCGCTAAATTGAAAGGTCTTTTCGTGAAAAATAGCTAGAATGATCCAAACGTCACTACGTTTTCTTGATATCTATTTAGGGTCCCTTCACAAAAGGTTCGCGTTTTTTCTGAACCAAAAGGTCCGTTTCGTAAAAAAACCCAGACAGGACCTACACGTACTTACGCTTTTTTCGAGGGACCGAAACACAAAAACAAATGAGCAGAGCCTGCCGGCCAATCACTACGTTTTTTTTGTATCTATCTAGGGCCCTCTCACAAAAAATCCACATTTTTTCTGAACCGGAAGGACCTAATTACGAATTTTTCGAAGGACCAAAACGCGAAAAAACATTTTGAGCCGAGCCGGCCGGCCGGCCGAGCCGAGCCGTGCGGCCGGCTCAGCTCAAATCAACCACAGCGCACGATTCCTCCCGAAAATAGGAGAGGTACTAGGATAGTTTTCGCAGCGTGATACGCCGCGTGCGTTGCTTTTCTGCGGAAACAATTTCATTTTTTTCTGTCGGTGTTTTTTTAAAAAAATCATCGAGGAAATGCATAAAACGGTTGAAAGGATACAAATGCATCTGCGATTGCGCTAATCAAAAGGTTCTTTTCGTGAAAAATAGCCGAAATGATCCAAATGGCACTACGTTTTTTTTGTATTTATTTAGGGTCCTTTCACAAAATATTCGCGATCTTTCTAAACCAGAAGGTCATCTTCGTAAAAAACCACGCGAAGGATCTACACGTAATTACGTATTTTTTGATGGACCTACACGTGAAAAGGGAAAAACGTGCCGAGCCGGCCGTCCGTGCGTTTTTTTGTGGAAACAATTTCGGTTTTTCCGTCTATTTTTTTTAAATCATGAAGGAAACGCGAGAAACGGTTGAAAGAACACAAGTGCGTCGGCGATTGCGCTTAATCAAAAGATCCTTTTCGTGAAAAATAGCCGTAACTATCCAAACGCCACTATGTATTTTTTGGTATTTATTTAGGGTCCTCTCACGAAAAATCCGCGATTTTTCTGAACCAGAAGGTCCTCTTCGTTAAAAACCGCGGAAAGGACCTATACGTAATTACGGATTTTGCCGAGCCGACCGGTGTGTGTGTGTGTGTTTTTTTTTTTTTGCGGAAACAATTTTGGTTTTTCCGTCTATTTTTTTTAAAATCGTAGAGGGAACGCGAGAAACGATTGAAAAAACACAAGTACGTCAGCGATTGTGCTAAATCGAAAGATCCTTTTCGTGAAAAATAGCCGTAACGATCCAAATGCCACTACGTATTTTTTGGTATTTATTTAAGGTCCTCTCACGAAAGATCCGCGATTTTTCTAAACTAGAAGGTTTCTTCGTTAAAAACGCGGAAAGGACCTATTCGTAATTATGGATTTTTGGAAGGATCTAAATGCGGAAAATTTTTTGAGCCGAGCAAGCCGGCCGACCCGGCTCGGCTCAAATCGTTGTGAGCGTCAGAACTCTTCCAAGTATAGTATATAGAGATGATGATTTGAACGAACGTTGAATCAAACCAACAAAACAACATTGCTGTCAAGTATATGGAGAATTCAATTCAACTGAGCCGAGGTGGTGAACAATGAAACGGAAAACCAAGCTGCCTTTGCGCAGTGATGGCTAAACAACAGCCAGTTTGACAAGCAAAATTCTTCAAATAAGATGTAACGTTATTATAAAAAAAAAATTGTTTAGTGCCAGAGTGAAATTACAATGAAGCCTTTCTTGAATGAAATTACATTGAAGGCCGTGTTCACTTTGTTATCAAAATCTAATCTCTCAAAGTTCTCCTCAGTCTACAGGTGTTCGCCAAGATATTCCCTCTGCGTCCAGTACTCCTGCAAATATCTGCTAGATGTCTATGCTCTATTCACACGAATGGGTTGTCCTTCCAATTCCTGAAATCACATTCAGATGTACAACAATAAATACATCACCAACATGATTTAACCTAAAGCTTCCAATTACGAGTCATATAAAACCATTTGAAGGTACAATGTGGGCCTTATTTCAGTTTTGTAATGCAAAGAAATGCTTGTGTAGTTGTGTAGCACAGTTTCTTTGCTGTATTCGGTTGCCACAATTCATGTCATGTAATACCAAAGTCTAAAATGGGCCAGGACATCATAAATATCAATGTTCTAAATAACACTAAACAGTGATCGAACGTCACCCTACCTTTTAGTGTTTATATGGTAAACGACCTTATAAACGGTTTTACTATTTCAAATTCAAGGAAATATATACATATATTTGTAGAAACAAAATAAGCATCTAAGTCATCTTCTTTGATGCATACAGAATGGAACTACTAGACTATCAACAATTGTCCACATAGGTGATATAAGGTAAATTTAATTAAAGAATCATAATTGAATGAATGAACATCTCAAGTGACAATAAAAGTAAAGCTAGTATTCATCTCATATATATCATAACGTTCTATGTCATATGGCAATCTTTTAACTTTGAGCCTGTTTGGGGGAGTTGTGCTTCAGCTTTGCTTCAGTTTTAAGCCAAAAGCTGCTCTAAACAAAGATGATCAAAAGCATCTGAAGCTAATTGTCATAGGATCATGGCGCTTTGCCATCTCATGGCCCGCAGTGATCCGGCTCCCCTCGAGACTAACACCTAGTCTCGGCCCAGGTCTCCCACATCCATTGGCCCAACCAGAGCCACAACCAAGATCCTGACCCATCTCAACCCAAAAGACTAGCCTAATGGGTGAGGGATGCACCACCTTATATGTTGTGCTCCCCCACAATCAATTACCGATGTGGGACTAAACCCAACAATCTCCCCCATCACACATTGGGCCCAACAATCTCCCCCGTGACATCAAGCTCATGTCACCTCGAGACTTGTTTTCAAGGCTCCCCCACAACCGTGTGACCCTGGAGACGTTCCGGGTTTCAAACCTTGGGCTCTGATACCACTTGTTAGGATCCGCGGCGCTTTTGCCATCTCATGGCCCGCAGTGATCCGGCTCCCCCCGAGACTAACACCTAGTCTCGGTCCAGGTCTCCCACATCCATTGGCCCAACCAGAGCCACAACCAAGGTCCTGGCCCAACTCAACCCAAAAGACTAGCCTTATAGGTGAGAGATGCCTCCACCTTTTAAGCTGTGCTCCCTCATCACCAATATCCGATGTGGGACTAAACCCAACATAAGCCACAGCAGAAGCACCCCCAAAAGCTGCAACTGCTGAGGAAGAGCTTTTCAACTGTGGCTTCGCTTGACTACCTCCCACCTCGGTCACTCTGCCTTCTCGACCTCCGCCACCCCGCCTCGTCACCTCCATATCACCTCCCCACTCGGACGCCGCTGTACTTCGCTATGTTGTTACCTCTCCACTCGGTTGACCCCCAAAAGCTACAGCTGCAACAACTAGTTTGCTAAACAGCATAACAAAAAAAGCTACAACCACCAACTACAGCTGCTTTACAGCCCAGCAAACCAAAAGCAGCTTTTCAGCCCAGCCGTAGCTCCTCCAAACAGGCCCTTTACCTAAATAAATGGTGTGGTGTGATAAAACGGACTTGTTAAACATTAATGGCCATTAAACCAAATAAATGGCCCGATAAAATGGGCAAACCTTGAAATGTCTATAAACGTAGCCGGGTAGAGGACCTTTACCTTTTTAACGGCCTTTATTTAGAACACTGGTAAATATAATTCACCCATGGAATGGATAGAGAATGGTAACATTACTGAATGTGGGTAAGGCCATGTTGTTCTAGTTCATCTGAGCACCCATAATCGCACTCATGTTTTAAGGAAAGATAGAGCATGGTTTCAACACTGTATTTTGTATTCTGATTGCCAGTGATATAACGTAAGCAGCAAGCAAGAGGCATATGGTATGCAAGAGAAGCTTACTGCATTGTTAAAAGTAGAAATCGCAGCTTCAACTTCTTCCTCAGAAGAAAAGGTAACGAAACCGTATCCCTTGGACTTTGAGGTCCCTGGAATTCGAGACACAGTGGCACTGAGGACCTCCCCGTTTTCAGAGAAGAAGTTTCTAAGTATCTCCGTCGTTACAGTCTTTGCAAGATTACCAACGTAAACCTTGTACTGACTGTCCACGAATGCAGGCTCCGGTTCTGGTGCAGATGGATCTATGTTTGGCAAGAAGCTCTCCGTCACATTAACTTTAATTTTCCTACCACCGACCTCCTGGTAAAAAAATGCCAATCAGACACAATCAGTCATGACTCTGTTGTGTTCATGGGCATGCCCTGTAACAAGTATTGTAGATGAGAGATGACAACAGGATTGGTGTGAACATTTAAGCTTACAGTCTCGTTCAGATTCTCAATTGCAGCATTAGCTTCCTCAACCGTGCTCATCGTGACAAAGCCGAAGCGCCGACTCCGACCCGTGTACTTGTCATACATAACCTGCGCAGAACAATTGAGGCAAACCCCTATGATTTCCAAGAGGAAAATTACCGATACATTTAGCAAGCAGTTCATCACACCATAGCCAGCTGCAAGTCGCGCAGTTTAGCCACTACATGACAAAACTATGACAGTATGATTCCTTCCCTATGTACTCAGGGAAGCATATCAATTAGTAGCCACTACAGTCACACGCAATTATCTTCTTGAATTTCAGAAACCAGGTCGTAAGTTGTAACTTCTTAGACCCCATTTCCAGACCGAGAAGAAATCAACCTCCCAAGAACAAGAACAAGATAAAGAATTAAAATTACTTCAAAGTAAAAGCACAAGAAACAGAAAGCTTCAAGAATCGCTATCAAAACCACCAAAAGACGCAATCTTGGAGAGGAGATCGACAAATCAATCCTCCGCCAAGGCTAGAGCAGCGCTACATTACATTGCGTCGCGTTACCTCGGCCCGCTCGACGGTGCCGTGCTCAGCGAACATGGCGCGGAGCTCGTCGTTGGAGACCGTCCTGGGGATGTTCCCCACGTAGAGCTTGCGCGCGGCCACCTCCTCCGGGGCCTCCAGCACCGCCGAAGAGGAGGCGAACACCTGCACCGCCACCCGGCGCCTCGCCCGCGCCACCGCGACGACCGGCCGCGCGGCCCAGAAGGAGAGGTGGGAGGAGGCGGGGCCCCTGAAGCTGTGGCGGTGGAGGGAAGGAGGGTTTACAAGGGACGAAATGGTGGTCGCCATTGGAGAGGCGGGCGGGGGAGCGAGAACGGAAGAAGCACTGAACAACGTTATCCGGATTCCGGAGTGTTGTTTTTTTTTTTTTTTTCTTCTTTTTTGTGCTTCGAGATAAAAACTCCGAGCGAGTTGCAACGGGGCACCGGCTGATATGAACATATTTTAAGGCTTGTAGCCTTAAATAAGTTTTTTTAATTAATCTTTATCGGATTTTTTTTAATTTGAATCCCGGGCCGCAAACGCTATACGTAAGGAAAGGGAAATTTGAGTTTGCAATGGACGAGGAGCATTGCAATGCTATTGATGTGACATATTGTAGCGCTCCCACTCAGCGAAATGAAAAATAAAATGCAACGAAGCCAAACTGCAAAATGCAAAAAAATGGCATGAAGCGGTACTGAAGTGATGTATGCTACAGTACCACTGCATGTACTGAGGACGTGGTGTTTTGTTTTTTTTACTCTGTGTGGAGTCTAATTTTGGAAAAAAAATATATATCATAATTTTATTAGGTCTTATAAATACATTATAATAGAAAAAATGCACGGCGCCTAGTTCTGAAAAAAATAATTCTGCGAGTAGTTCTAAAAATTTGCACGTCGGCGGCTAGTTTTGAAAATCGCACGTCCTACCATAAATATTTTGAGGACTCATATTCTATGGGGGCAGAATATAACACAATATATTTGAGGATTTGAGGACCCATATTCTGCTTGCCCAATTACAGTCAATAATTTTGCAGGTCTAATTACGGTAATTCTACAGGCTGTCAACAATATTTTTTTGCGGACAATATTTTGTTATTTTTTAATTTTACTGATGGCTCCTCAGTAATATTTTTTTGTGGGTCATCAGTAATATTTTTTTGGGTCATCAGTAAAATAAAAATATTACCCGCAAAAAAATATTACTTATCACCTACAGAATTATTGACGATAATTGGATCCGCGGAATTATTGACTATAATTGGGCCCGCAGAATATGAGTCCTCAAATATATTGTGTTATATTCTACCCCGTGTAGAATATATGACCCACAGAATATGTGCCCTCAAAATGTTTGTGGTAGGACTTGCGATTTTCAAAACTAGCCGCCGTGCAATTTTTTTAGAACTATCCGTAGAATTAATTTTTTTTCAGAACTAGCTGCCATGCAATTTTTTCTATTATAATGTATTTATAAGACCTAAGAAAATTATAATGTATTTTTTCCGAACTACCCTTCACTCAGAGAAAAAAACCAAACCAAAACCAAAAAATTGTGTGCTATACAATACATGCAGTGGTACTGTAGCATGCAGCGCTTAGTATGGCTGCATGCCATTTTTTATTTCACAGTTTGGCTTCGCTGCATTGCTTTTTTTTTTATGTCACTGAGTGGGAGCGCTTCGAGCCTTCAATGCCAGGTGTCACTAATACTGGAGTCACAACTAATATAGTGATGAATTTTCGTTTCTCACAAATAATCATGTTCATTAGTGATAGTAAAAAAATACCACTAATAACTAGCACATTAGAAGTGGGAAAAATATCATGTGCAATCAGACAGGCTGGTGAAACCACGGTGCAACCCAACTAGAAAAAGTTTTAAAAAATTCTGAAAAAAATCATGGATGTACATCTCAGCTTACCCCATCTACATATAAAATTTCATGATCAAATTCGTCCTGTGCTAAGAGTAATAAAAAAGACAAACTTGATCATGAACAGTAACAGTTACTGTTTATGATCAACTTTGTCTTTTTTGTAACTTCTAGCACAGGACGAATTTGATCATGAAATTTTATATGTAGATGGGGTAACCTGAGATGTACATCCATGATTTTTTTCAAAAAATTTTGAAACTTTTTCTAGTTGGGTTGCACCGTAGTTTCACCAACTCTCTGGTTGCACAGGATATGTTCCCTTAGAAGTGATATACATCGTCACAAATAGATTTAAAATAGTAACGATGGTGTTATCACTCATGGTGCTTGTAGTGACATAGAATTTTTCACAATTTATGAATATTTGTTACCACTAAATCATCACAGTTATATTTTGTAAAAGTGGCGAATTATATAGTCACAAATTGGTTTTTTTGTTAGTGATAACAGTGTCA
Source organism: Guadua angustifolia (assembly GCA_036346375.1). Taxonomy (NCBI): domain Eukaryota; kingdom Viridiplantae; phylum Streptophyta; class Magnoliopsida; order Poales; family Poaceae; genus Guadua; species Guadua angustifolia. Next base: position 14,673,258 of record CM070517.1, read on the forward strand.
TCACTAGCGATGCTTCTTATGGTGACTTACGTGAATCGTCACAATTATATTTTGTATTAATGATGACCTTTTTATCACTATTTAGTTTAAGTTAGTGATAATAGTTTCATTATAAATGATCCTTGTGACGACATTGTTTTTCACTTCCGTTTTTACATTTGTGGGAATTGAATTGACACGTTTATATTTTGAAAAAGTGACACCTTTATAATCGCAACATACTTTTCCGCAACAAAATTTCTCCTGGATTCTCAATGGTACAGTGATAGAATGCCAACTACCACAACGCAACTTGCGTCTGATTTAGGGATGACAATCAGGTGCGGTGGGTATAGGTAATACTAGCCTATACTCATACCCGTGAACCAAAATCTCTCTCACGGGTATACCTGCAAAGGGTCGTGGGCGAGAAATCTTGCCCATACCCATCGCTCGCAGGTACCCGATACCTGCGGGTTTACCCGTTTACCCACCACCATCAACAATCTTTCCAACCAAATGGTATTAGGAGTTAATGAGCTAAGATACTAATAAAATCTTTTTGATGAAGTTATGGGTATTAGCAACATTCTATGGATTAAAGAATGATTATCAATGATTCAAAATTTCAAATGTACATAAGAATAAGAATTAAAATAATACATACAGACAAATAATACACAAATGGTCAAGTTCAATAATTACTGAAATGAGGTACCACAACTTAGGGATTAGGGGGTTAGCTGGGTGCCTATTCTAGCTCGTATGTCAATAGGAGGTGGCAGGTAATTGGGCGGAACAGGTACGGGTGAAGCTCCACCATACCCATACCCATTTACCCGTTGGGTAGAGTTTGGCTCTATAAACATACCCGCGGGTAATAAAAGAGAAACATACCCACCTTTATTAGGGTTTTTACCTGAGACACAAGGGTAATCGGGTAAGATTGACATTCCTAGTCTGATTTGCATGTGAGAACTTGGAAAGGGTGATAGACTAATAGAAAGGTAACGATATGAGGTTTTAAGATTAGTGTTGTTACATGCCAAGGTTTGGAGAGTTTTTTTTGTGAGAAGGGCTCGTTTTGTATCCTTAATAGTGATGGAGAGATCTACTTTGTGTCTAGGGATGGGCATATTTAAACTGAAACCGAAAAACTGAACCAAACCAAACCAAATGAACCGATTATTTCGGTTTTTGGTTCAGTTTTTATTCTAATGCTATTCGGTTTTTCGATTTCGGTTTGGTTTTTGATTCTTAAAAACCAAAAAGGCGAACCAACCGATATACTCGAGCACCCACATTTCCCATCAATAACTTTGGTCCGTTCCCCGTTCCCCATTTGGCGTTCCCCATTCCCCATCGCCCATCGGCGCCCATCCAGGCCATTCCCCTATTCACTATTTCGCCTTCACCAATCACCGTGCGCACTTGACGCCGCGTTCGTCCATCCATCCGTAGCTCCACACCATGCGACACCTCCCTTGCTGGCCTTGTGGACTCCGCCCACTCTGGGTCTAGGGCACTACCAAGCGGAGTACTCCACTCCTCGCCAGCTTGCATCCTTGGCCTCACGATCCATCAGGTACGAGTCATCCAGATCCGGCCACTCCACACCACCCACGACTAGATCCGACCGAATCTGATACGCGGAGGAGCTCAACGACCAGATCCGACCGAAAAGGTTATGGTGCGTAACACCCCAATTTTTGCTTTTCTTGCATTTTTATGGTATTTTGAATTTTTGGGAATTTCTGGAATTTATTTGGAATTATTTGGATTTATTTTGAATTAAACCATTTATCAACTTAATTAAATAATAGAAAAGTTAAAATAAAATTTTGCTGGAAATATTTTATTTGAGTCACAAATGTCCTAAAATATTTTTGAGAATTTTTCCAGAATTTTTCTAGTATTGTTAATGCCCCAAATAAATTATTTTATTTTCGGTAATTATTTTTAATTGAAAAAGAATTAAAAATCCAAATGAACAGTACTGGGCCGAGTACTGTGCGGCCCGTTCCGGAAAAACCCTAGCGTGGTGGCCGTTCGATCTTCATCCGACGGTTCACGTTGCGCCACGTCGACCAATCCTATTCACCGTCGGATTCCGCCGCCGCCGCCGTGTGGGCCTCGGTTTCCGCGATTTTCACGGAAGTCGAGGGCGCTATTTAATGCGCCGCCACCCGGGTTGTGATCACCACTTTGCGCCGCACCCGTCCAGTACACTCCACGCCGAAGTCGCCGCCGCCTCGCCGCGACGACCTCGCCAAGTCTTCTAGCCCTCCGCCGCACTTCTTGGCTGCTTGTTCGCCGCCGGTGATCCTCCGTTGCCGCCGTTGGTCCTTGAGTCCTCTCGCCGAGCCGCGTCGGAGCGTTACTTCTTCGCCGGAGAAGCACGGAACGCCGCGCGCCACGCTTCGTCTTCGTCTCCGCTCTCCGTTGGACCACACCGCCGCAACGCCGCCGGATTCGCGAAGCCGCCAACGGGACGATCTCCATCCGATCACCGAGGTGAGCCCACGCCGCCTTAGGAACAGTGAACTCCAACTTCAAACCTCCGCCTTTAGATGCAAATCCGAGGGCAGCCGTAGTGCCACGTCGCTCTTCACTGTGCATGAGACGCTGACACGGCGGACCCACACGCCGGTCGCCGACCGCGACGAAGCGATCGCGGCACGCGGTCACTGACAACACGGACCCACATGTCAGTCGCACTTTGTGCTGTGCATGAGTCGCTGACAGCACGGGCCCACCTGTCGGCAAGACGCGACGCGTCGTGTGACGCCACCGTTGACGCTCATGCCGGCGCCACGGTGGGACCCACTTGTCGTGAGAGAAGCGAGTCGTCTTGACGCCAAGACGGCGTCGGCCGCGGAGCTTGTCGTACGACGTCGGCAAGGCCACGTGTCGCTTACGTGGTGGCGACACGTGTCACCGATGACGCAATAATTAATTTTCCAAAAAGAAAATACTTATTTAAATCGGGTTATTGATTTTAAATGTATTCTGAAACTTCAAATGCTTATAACTTTTGCGTTTTAACTCCGATTTGAGTGATTCCAATTTCTATAAATTTGTAAAATTGTGATCTTTCTGTTTATGAATTTTAATTGAATTTTTTAGCACTGTTTGTTTACTGTTTATTTATTTTATTGTTTTGTATACGTTACGCGTAGACGTTGAAGTCCCCGATGGTTTCGAGGGAGAGGTTCTCACCAGAGCAAGCTCAAGAACCGTAACCAGCACTTTTGAAAGCAAGTTGTGTTTGATCATGTTGAACCTATTAGAGCAAATTATTTTGATTTAAACTATTGCATGCTAATTTGATAGAAAAGATTTTGAATAAGTTTTGGGATTAGTTAAATGCCTAAGTTGTCAGATGCCACCTTGTCATATATAATTGTAGGCCATGAATCTTTTGTCACCCTAGGTTATGGATTAATAGTTGGACATTTATAATTTGCCAACATGGGTTGAGTAGACCGAAGTAGTATGCTTAGCCCTGCCACGTGGACATTTCATGATTTTGGAATACCAAAGTAAATACTGACTTAATGAGATATTGAACATGCTTTGTGAATGAGACATGTGTTATTGAGTTGATGATGGCACGTGGTGCAATGGTAAAGAACCGGGGTGGGAAAATGATTTAGACTGGGGCAAATGGCAAGATTGTTTACGGTGGGCCAAGAGTGGCAATCAAGGCGGTCGATTTGGTTTTTATTGGTTTTTGGATAATTGAGATCACACTTGGTTAGTCTTGCCTCGGTCAACTAAGGACTTAACCTTGCGAGCATTTGAACTGAGTCTTTCATACAACCACAAGCTCCGTAATGGGACGGGCTTAGCTAAGTAAACTGAGAAATCTAATCTTTGGTACTGTCGTGGTGGTGTGAGGCCCGGAGAAGCGGATGAGAACTCACATGGCGCAAGAGGGGGCCACAGGTGTAGTAACCATCCCTCCAAAGTTGAAACCTTAGCGGCGATCTTGGGTTTAGATGGAACTTTGGAAAGGCTTCGTTACGGTTATTTGCCTTGGTGGTATTTGACTGTATCTTGTGGGTAAAGTGTATAACCTCTGCAGAGTGTACAACCTATTCGAATAGCCGTGCTCACGGTATTGAGCATCGCTCGGTGATTACGGTCAAGGGTTAGATTTTCATGAAAATGACTTGTTTATGGAAAATGCTTGGGTTGGAAATGCTGAATTTGACTTAGGACAGAAAAATGATTTACGATTGAAATGTTTGTGAAAGCTACTATTCCTACTACTGTTTTACTGCTTTGCAAATATACTATTGTTTATCCTGAATGCTGTACTGCTCATGAACCATATCCTATCCTTTGTACTACGCCATGCATGTAGAATATTAGAATTGCATTCTGTGCATGACTTGCTGAGTGCTCAAAGTACTCACCCCACAACAACACAACTTCAGTTGAAGAAGAAGCAACACCTGCTCAGGAGGAGGAGTATCAGGAGGAGCCGATTTAACTAGGAGCGAGCCCGGTCGATTACTGTGGCAAATTGGTTGGCGCCACGAGTTTATTTTATTTCCGCTGCATTTGAATATTATAATAATTCTTCGCCCTGCGAGGCGTATCTTTGTAACTTGACCATAAGGTCGATCAACTAGTTTGAGTATTTAATCAAAGTACTTATTATTTCGTTGGTTATGACTGTGATATGTACCAATGTTGAGACTGTGCACTAGCGTGATCTGGACTAGTCTTTGAATACACGAGGGTCCGGATTTGCACATTCGGGTCCCGACAGAGGTGGTATCGAGCCATCTTGACTGTAGGTCTTGACCCTAGATAGATTGGCCGTTCTTTAGGAACTTCAAAATTATTTTCTAAAGAAAATTTAAACTTAAAAGATTGATAAGTTCTTGACTTGTCTTATTCTTCTATTCTTTTCTCCTTCTTTGAAAAATTTCTATCTTTCCTCGTTGTTTTAAATGAAGATCTTATCTGAGTTATTCCAAATAGTTATCGTTGTTTCACACTTAAGGACAAAGCGCCGGGTGTCGCCGCCAATCTCAAGATCGTGAAGATGTGAATTGTCGAACTCAAGAAAATTGGATCGATGAAGTGTTCCAGAAGCTAGAAGAACCAGTGCTTTCGTAGCCAGTTGAGACTCATGTGTGAGAGTCGCATCTGTCTAAGATAGAAGTGTTACCCTCTTATATGGTAGATTATTGTATGTTTAGGTTAATTTGGTTTTCCTTGTTTGCTGAGTGTGCAGTATGCGTTGCAGAGCTTTTAGGCTTGGATAAGCAACCATACCAAGTTATTAATAATGTTTGTATAAGTTTTTGGGTTAAACCTGTTCCCCTGCACTAGGATTCATGAACCTCATCTATGCTATTCCCTCTCGTCTCTAAACCCTGGAACAATCGACAGATGGTGAACACCCGTGGAAACCAAGGAGGAAATGGAAGTGGTTCACGCTCAGCTGGAAACACCGATGACGGAGGACTAGGATCTCAACCAAAGACCGCCATTGACATCTGAAATTTTGGGGCCTTTATTGCTGCACGCACCCAAGCAATGCATGTCATGATGCAGCAGATGCAAAGCAGTCATTTGCCCAAGCCCATTGCCGCCGCCCAAGTTAACCAAGTCAACCCAAAGGCAGAGGCCATACTGAGGTCCGCTTAATTCATGAGGACACGACCGCCTACATTTTTCGGGAATGCCAATCCATTGGAGGCGATGATTGGTGAGGACGATAGAGAGAAAGTTGCACATTACCCAAGTGTGAAGGAAATGAGAGGGTACTCTCGCCTCTCATCGACTTGAAGGAACCGCAATGAATGGTGGGAAAACTATCACTTGCTGCTCATGAGCACCCACAGGACATCAGCTGGGAGGAGTTCACATTTGCTTTCCGGCAGGACCATGTGCCCAAAGGCATCATGGAGCTGAAAAAGGAGGAGTTTAGGGCACTGAAGCAGGGCAATCAACCAAAGGTCTGAGTATCTGAATAAGTTCACGCACCGGCATGCTACGCACTTTGAGGATGTAACAACGGACAAGGCTAGCGATCTGTTTCATGAAAGGATCAATTCGGGGTTGCAGTGGGACTCATAACCCACACCTTTCCGGACTTTCAGAGCTAGTGAACAAGGCGCCGATATTGGAGGACAAGCGCAAGGAGGCGGAGGACAACCGAAGCGCAGATGGCACAACAGGAGCACGCCAGAGGCGCAGCTGCGTTGAGGTTGCACCAAACCAGTTCTTCGAGTTCAGCCAAGGAATGTGATGACGACGCCACCACCAGTACCAAGACCTGCCGGACAAAATTTCCAAACACCAACACCAGTTGGGAATGCAGCTGCAGGGAGCCAGCAGTCGACAGTTAGATGTTGTTTTATCTGCCACGAGCCAGGGCATTTCGCCAATTATTGTCCTAAGAAGGGAGGAGGAGTGACACCAGTTCGCTTCAACCTTGGAACTACTCCAACGAAGACACCTGCGCCAGGAGCAAGCCGTGGAGCTACGCAATCTGGAGCTGCCACACAGACTGTGGTAAGAGGCAGAGTCAATCATGCCACCGCCGATGCAGTGCAGAATACAACGGACGTCGTACTGGGTAAGTTACTTGTCAACTCAGTACCTGCAACAGTTTTATTTGATTCTGGAGCCTCGCATTCGTTTATATCTCGGATTTTTGCTGAGAACAATGGATTGAAAATGGTGAACCTTAGGCATGTATTGCTAGTACAATCCCCGGGATCAGAACTCCGATCTGATGTAGGATGTTCTGGGGTAAAGTTGCTTATAGATGGAACAGAGTTCCTAGCAAACTTAGTGGTGTTAGATACCCAGACCCTAGATGTTATTTTGGGAATGGACTGGTTGTCTAAGCACAAGGTTGTATTAGACTGTGGACGAAGAGTCATATCAGTCGAGAGTCCTTGTGGGAGAAAAATAGAGTTTCAGGCAACTGCCGTTCGGGATGGACAGTTGATGGTCAATAGTGTGAAGGCCGTTAGCATAGAAGATGTACCAGTTGTCAGAGAATACCCGGATGTATTTCCAGAGGATTTACCTGGGATGCCACCAGACAGGGACATAGAGTTTGTAATCGAGTTAGTACAGGAACGGCCCGATAGCTAAGAGACTTTATCGGATGTCAACCGATGAGCGGTCGAAATGAAGAAGCAGATTGAGGAATTATTGGATAGGGATTTATTAGACCTAGTTCGTCGCCATGGGGAGCACCGGTTACTTTTGTCAAGAAGAAGGACGGAAGTTACTGGATGTGTGTGGATTAATGAAATGAATGAAGTCACTATAAAGAATAAATATCCGCTACCGGGATTGATGATCTGTTTGACCAGCTTGAGAGGAGCCGGAGTTTTCTCCAAGATTGACCTATGATCATGATATCACCAATCAAGATTAGATCGGAGGATGTCCAAGACCGCATTTTCGCCAAGATATGGGCACTACGAGTTTACAGATATGTCTTTTGGTTTGACAAATGCACCTGCATACTTCATGAACATGATGAACAAGGTTTTCATGGAATACCTGGACAAGTTCGTTGTTGTGTTCATAGATGCATTCTAGTCTACTCTAAGACGAGAGAAGAGCATGCAGAGCATCTGAAGCTAGTTCTGGAGAAGTTAAGAGAACAGCAACTTTTCGCTAAGTTTAGCAAGTGTGACTTCTGGAAGAACAAGGTGGAATTTCTTGGACATGTGGTGACCGCCGAAGGAGTCGCAGTTGACCCAAGTAAGGTGGAAGCAGTGTTGCATTGGGAGCCACCCAAAACGGTGACTCAAATCCGTAGTTTCCTTGGAATGGCTGGTTATTACCGCCGATTTATTGAAGGATTCTCAACGATTGCAAGACCTCTTATGCAATTGTTGAAAAAGGAGAAGAAGTTTACATGGACGCCGGAATGTGAGCGGAGTTTTCAGGAGTTGAAGAAACGCTTGACCACGGCACCAGTGTTAGTTCTACCGGATTTAAGCCAGAGTTTTGATATATACTGTGATGCATCGCGCCAAGGGCTTGGTTGCGTGTTAATGCAAAACAGAAAGGTCGTCGCATATGTGTCAAGGCAGTTAAGGGCGCATGAGGAGAACTACCCAACACATGACTTGGAGTTAGCGGTAGAGTGCATGCTTTGAAGTTATGGCGGCACTATCGATTGGAAACAGATGTGAGGTGTACACCCACCATAAGAGTCTTAAATATATATTTACTCAATCGGATCTGAACATGAGGCAGAGGAGGTGGTTGGAATTAATTAAGGATTATAATCTGGAAATTCATTATCACCCCGGAAAAGCCAATGTGGTGGCCGATGCTTTGAGCCGAAAAAGCCATTCGGTGAATATGTTGGTGGAAGCAAGTCAGGTCGAGCTATGCAAGGAATTTCAGAAGCTGAAGTTGGAAGTTGTACCTAAGGGATTCTTAGCCGCTTTAGAGGTGAAGCCTACCCTGGAAGATCAGATTCGTGAGGGACAGAAGGATGATGTCAAGATTCAGAGGATTAAGTCTAAAATGGAGGAAGGCAAGGCGAAGGACTTCAAGCTGGATGAGCAAGGTACATTATGGATCAAGAATCGCATTTGCGTACCGCACAAGAAGGAACTGAAACAGCTGATTCTGGAGGAAGCTCATGACTCCAAGTACTCTATCCATCCGGGAAGCGCTAAGATGTACCAAGACCTGAAGGAAAGATTTTGGTGGCCAAGCATGAAGCGTGAAGTTGCCGAGCATGTGGCGTTGTGCGACATATGCCAAAGAGTCAAAGCAATGCATCAAAGGCCAGCAGGGCTGCTACAGCCACTGAAGATACCTGAGTGGAAATGGGAGGAAATCGGAATGGATTTCATTACCGGTTTACCGAGGACCCAGACAGGGTATGACTCCGTATGGGTTATAGTGGACCGTTTGACAAAGGTCGCCCACTTCATACCGGTGAAGACTACCTATTCAGGGGACCGCCTAGCAGATTTGTATATGTCAAGGATTGTGTGTCTCCATGGAGTCCCGAAGAAAATTGTATCAGACAGAGGAACCCAGTTTACCTCAAGATTTTGGGATAGGTTGCATGAGGCCCTAGGAACCCGTCTGAATTTCAGTACCGCATATCACCCATGCAGACGGACGGGCAAAAGTAAAGAGTTAATCGAATCATCGGAGGATATGTTGAGGGCATGTGCGTTGGCTTATACAACCTCATGGGACAAGTGCTTGCCGTTCGCTAAGTTTAGCTATAACAACAGCTACCAGGCAAGTTTGCAGATGTCGCCATTTGAAGCACTATATGGAAGACCCTGTCGAACACCGTTGAATTGGAATGAGACCGGAGAGCGTCATATGTTTGGGCCGGATATTCTTCGAGAAGCTGAAGAGCAGGTAGCCATGATCAGGGAAAGGTTGAAAATTGCACAATCAAGACAGAAGAGTTATGCTGATAATCGCCGCAGGGATTTGAGCTTTGAGCCTAAAGATTTTGTGTATCTCAGAGTTACCCCACTCAAAGGAGTTAAGAGGTTTCACACTAAAGGGAAGTTAGCGCCAAGATATGTTGGCCCATTCAAGATCCTAAGTTGTAAAGGTGAGGTAGCGTATCAGTTGGAGCTACCGTAGTCTTTAGCAGGTGTGCATGATGTGTTCCATGTGTCACAATTAAAGAAATGTCTCCGAGTGCTAGAAGAGCAGATGCCGTTAGAGTCGGTCGAGCTGCAGGAGGATTTGACTTATAAAGAGTACCCGGTGAAAATCTTGGACACCAGAGATCGAGAAACGAGAAACAAATCGACCCGCTTTTGCAGAGTTCAGTGGAGTAACCATTCCGAGAGCGAAGCAACTTTGGGAGCTGAAGAAGACTCAAGAAGGAATTCTAACCTATTCCTTAGTCGACCTAAATCTCTGGTCGAGATTCCGTTAAGGGGGGAGGTTTGTAACACCCCAATTTTTGCTTTTCTTGCATTTTTATGGTATTTTGAATTTTTGGGAATTTCTGGAATTTATTTGGATTTATTTGGAATTATTTGGATTTATTTTGAATTAAACCATTTATCAACATAATTAAATAATAGAAAAGTTAAAATAAAATTTTGCTGGAAATATTTTATTTGAGTCACAAATGTCCTAAAATATTTTTAAGAATTTTTCCAGAATTTTTCTAGTATTGTTAATGCCCCAAATAAATTATTTTATTTTCGTAATTATTTTTAATTGAAAAAAATTAAAAATCCAAATGAACAAAGATCGGGCCGAGTATCAGGCGTCTGTTCGGAAAAACCCTAGCGTGGTGGCGCTCGATCTTCATCCGACGGTTCACGTTATGCCACGTCGACCAATCCTATTCATCACCGGATTCCGCCGCCGCTGCCGTGTGGGCCTCGGTTTCGCGATTTTCACGAAGTCGAGGGCGCTATTTAATGCGCCGCCACCGGGTTAGATCCCCACTTTGCGCCGCACCGTCCAGTACACTCCAACGCCGCCGAAGTCGCTGTCGCCTCGCCGACGAGCTCGCCAAGTCTTCGACCCTCGCCGCACTTCTTCGCGCTGTTTAAATGCCACGGTGATCCTCCGTCATCGCCGTTGGTCCTTGAGTCCTCTCGCCGAGCCGCGTCGAGCGTTATTTCTTCACGCGGAGAAGCACGGAACGCCGCGCCACGTCTTCGTCTCCGTCTCCGGTTGGACCACGCCGCCGCAACGTCGCCGGGATTCGCGAGCTTCGCCAGCCGGACGATCTCCATCCGACCGCTGAGGTGAGCCCACGTCGCCTTAGGAACAGTGAACTCCAACTTCAAACCTCCGCCTTTAGATGCAAATCCGAGGGCAGCCGTAGTGCCACGTCGCTCTTCACTGTGCATGAGACGCTGACACGGCGGACCCACACGCCGATCGCCGACGAGCGATCGCGGCACGCGGTCACTGACAACACGGACCCACATGTCAGTCGCACTTTGTGCTGCGCATGAGTCGCTGACAGCACGGGCCCACCCGTCAGCCGCCGCGATCGCGGCGTGTGACGCCACAGATTGACGCTCATCTTGACGCACGGTGGGACCCACTGTCGTGAGAGAGCGAGTCGCGATGACGTCGGACGGAGCCGGTCGGTGGCGTCGGCAAGGCCACGTGTCGTTCTGTGGTGGCGACACGTGTCACCGATGACGCAATAATTAATTTTCCGAAAAAGAAAATACTTATTTAAATCGGGTTATTGATTTTAAATGTATTCTGAAACTTCAAATGCTTATAACTTTTGCGTTTTAACTCCGATTTGAGTGATTCCAATTTCTATAAATTTGTAAAATTGTGATCTTTCTGTTTATGAATTTTAATTGAATTTTTTAGCACTGTTTGTCTACTGTTTATTTATTTTATTGTTTTGTATACGTTACGCGTAGACGTTGAAGTCCCCGACGGTTTCGAGGGAGAGGTTCTGACCCAGGAGCAAGCTCAAGAACCAGAACCAACACTTTTTGAAGGCAAGTTGTGTTTGATCATGTTGAACCTATTAGAGCAAATTATTTTGATTTAAACTATTGCATGCTAATTTGATAGAAAAGATTTTGAATAAGTTTTGGGATTAGTTAAATGCCTAAGTTGCTGTATGCCACCTTGTCATATATAATTGTAGGCCATGAATCTTTTGTCACCCTAGGTTATGGATTAACAGTTGGACATTTATAATTTGCCAACATGGGTTGAGTAGACCGAAGTAGTATGCTTAGCCCTCGCCACGGACATTTCATGATTTTGGAATACCAAAGTAAATCTTGACTTAATGAGATATTGAACATGCTTTGTGAATGAGACATGTGTTATTGAGTTGATGATGGCACGTGGTGCAATGGTAAAGAACCGGGGTGGGAAAATGATTTAGACTGGGGCAAATGGCAAGATTGTTTCTGGTGGGCCAAGAGTGGCAACTGGGCGGTCGTATTTGGTTTTTATTGGTTTTGGATAATTGAGATCACACTTGGTTAGTCTTGCCTCGGTCAACTAAGGACTTAACCTTGCGAGCATTTGAACTGAGTCTTTCATACAACCACAAGCTCCGTAATGGGACGGGCTTAGCTAAGTAAACTGGGAAATCTAATCTTTGGTACTGTCGTGGTGGTGTGAGGCCCGGAGAAGCGGATGAGAACTCACATGGCGCAAGAGGGGGGCCCTGGGTGTGGTAACCAGTCCCTCTAGTGTTGAAACCTTAGCGGGCAGTACTGGGTTTAGATGGAACTTTGGAAAGGCTTCGTTACGGTTATTTGCCTTGGTGGTATTTGACTGTATCTTGTGGGTAAAGTGTATAACCTCTGCAGAGTGTACAACCTATTCGAATAGCCGTGCTCACGGTATTGAGCATCGCTTCATGATTACTGATCAAGGGTTAGATTTTCATGAAAATGACTTGTTTATGGAAAATGCTTGGGTTGGAAATGCTGAATTTGACTTAGGACAGAAAAATGATTTACGATTGAAATGTTTGTGAAAGCTACTATTCCTACTACTGTTTTACTGCTTTGCAAATATACTATTGTTTATCCTGAATGCTGTACTGCTCATGAACCATATCCTATCCTTTGTACTACGCCATGCATGTAGAATATTAGAATTGCATTCATGCATGACTTCTTGAGTGCTCAAAGTACTCACCCCACAACAACACAACTTCAGCTTGAAGAAGAAGCAACACCGCCAGAGGAGGAGTATGAGGAGGAGCCGAGCGAACTAGGGAGCGAGCCACCGATTGCCTTTGGCAAATTGGTTGGCGCCACGAGTTTATTTTATTTCATTGCATTTGAATATTATAATAATTCTTAGCCTGCGAGGCGATATCTTGTAACTTGACCATAAGGTCGATCAACTAGTTTGAGTATTTAATCAAAGTACTTATTATTTCATTGGTTATGACTGTGATATGTACCAATGTTGAGACTGTGTGCACTAGCGTGATCCTGGACTAGTGCTGAATACACAGAGGGTCCGGATTTGCACTTCGGTCCCGACATGGTGGCAGTCTAACGGAGGTGGAATTGGACGGTGTGGAGGGTCATGTTCAGCAGGGCGACGCCCTATTGAACGAAGGCCATGAGGTCGCTTGGGTTCAGTGGTGGCCAAATCTGGCACACAGAGGCAATGGTGGCTTTGACCATGCGGTCCTCGGCCTTAGTGCGGCGCACCCTCCCCCGACGCGGCGATACCTCATCCCTCAGTGAGTCCTCTCCTGATGTGCATCCTTCCTCTGAATCGTTGTTTGTTTGTGCCTATATCACTGAAATTTGCTGATAAGATCATTTGAATGCTAGCACCTTTTGCAGTTAACCGAAAAACCAAACTGATTTTTTTTGTTTATTTGATTCGGTTTTTGAATTTGAAGTGACAATTTCGGTTTCTAGTTTTCAAAACTAAATTTTTTTAAACTAAATACATCGAAAAAATTGAATGCCCACCCCTATTTGTGTCAACCTTGGTGGTGGTTAGCTAGATTATAATATTAAGGAATAAGTCCATTTTACACCTTCAAACAATATAAAAAGTCCAAATAAACCCCCAAAATATAAATCTGGCTATTTAACACTCATCTATTAAAATCAGGTTAATTAACACCTATAGTGGTTTTGCCCGGTGGTTTTGCTAATATGGCCATCGTCGATGTCCAAGACTTTGGGTTTCTTAACTAGGTTCACGTAAATTTTATTATGTGTGGGCCTTTGGATATCGAAACGAACATAATAGAAATAATGGAAATGCTTCTTTATTAGCCAAGCAGCTATGACAAAATATTCTAAATGCAAGATGATCTACGTGATTGGAGGAGCCAATCACATATTACAGATGATGTATTATGTGAGATTGCGCGTGATGCTTGTTGTATGCGTTCATTCTCCTCCACAACGGGGGTTGACCCCCTATTTATCATTGATGAAGGGGCTGTAGTTGAATTCCAAAAGGGTGTCTTGTAATTGGGAGACCCTTTCCCGCCAAATGGTATCTTCTCACCAAAGAGCGCCTTTTCTATTGGTAACTTCCAGGCGGTTGCGTGTTTCTATCGGATAACTGTCCGCACGGAGAGCTGTACAGGAAAACAGCTTGCCCTTGACTAGTTTGCTAGTTAGGGTGGCCATGTCACTGGTCGGAGATGACCAGTGTGAAGCTAAATTTGACCATCTTTGACTGAACTTGTCAGATATCTAACTGTTCGGATAGTGATGGGCTTTTGTCAGGCGCACTATGGGCTTAAATTTGACAAGCCTATTTACCAATGCATAGTCACGGATTATTATAAAAAAGTCCTAAATAGAAAGTGGGTTTTAATTCTCATCAGCTAGCCCCAAGTCTTGAGAAATAAGATTTATTACTTAAGGCTTTTCATTTTCTGTGATTGCATTGGGTTATGCACCGCTACTTGACCGATTTAGGTGCTAATATATAGGGGATTTTTGCAATTTTCTCGATAACTGAACTAACACCTCATCATTTTTAATGCGTATGGTATATAAGGGGATGAAGATCTCCTTCTAAATCAAGAAAAGATTTGCTTTCAAGCTTTCTTTGAATGTTTTTAACTTTTCATCATCTGCTCTTATTTCTTTCTCATTAGTGATGATGAGGGTTATGATTTAAGGGAATATGTTGAAAAGTTAAAACATTTAAAGTGGATTGAAGATGATATTTGATTCAAACTTCTCTTAGTTATGCAAGCTTTTCATCTTCGATTTTCTTTTATTCTCCCATCAAGTATGACGGAGGGTATGATTAAGGAAGGAGGTGAAAAGCTTGAAGATCTTAAAGGGAGTTTGAGAATACCAACTACATCTTTAGAAAAATTATTTGAGAATCTTTTAGATTTCAAGCCTTCTTTTAGTTCTTTAGGCTTTTCATCTTCCGTCCTTTTATCTTCTCCCATCGGATGTGATGGAGAGTATAGTTAAGGAAAGGAGGTGAAAAGTCTGAAGGTCTAAAAGGGAGTTTCAAGAAATCAGATTTTGTGTCGGTTGCCATTTATTGTAAGACATTTTACCTTTTCTTGGAAACCGAAACGGTGTCCTAAACTCTTAATCATTAGGCTATATAAGAGGGGGTAAATCTGTTTGGATTTCTTACACCCTTACTACGTAAAATTTTCTTAAGCCTTTTTGCACCTCCTAGACTTCATCATCTTCTTCTTCCCGAACTCAATGGCCATGGATAAATCCATTCTAACTAAGGGGAGGATTAAGAAATTAGAAGACCAAGAATTGATCCCTCCTCGCACAATGCTGTGATGGGATCCTAGAGGGGAGGACACGAAGTCAAAGCCCCAGGAAGGGCGCCTCGTGTTGTTCACTACTCTGGTGAGGTTAGGTTTCCGCCTCCCAGAGGGTGAGTTTTTTGCCAATGTGCTCAACCACTACGAGATTGAGTTGCGTCATCTTCCTCCCAATTCTATCCATATTTTGAGTGTTTTGTCGTATCTTTGCGAGGTTTTCTTGTGGATTTCTCCTCTAGTTCGTATTTTTCACTTCTTTTACCAATATACTAAAAAATAGTAAAAACCATGATCTTTTTGGGAGCACTTTTTAAACTCCAAGATAAAATAGCCTCTCAATATCCTCCTCTTTTGACCAAAGATACCAGGCATGATTACTGGAAGGAGTGGTTTTACTCAGAAATTCCCGAGAGTAGCCATCTCCATTTTACTGGGAAAGCGGCCCCGAGCTGTAGGGCTGGGCATTTTTTAACCAAAATCAAAAAGCCGAACCGAAATAACCAAAATTTTGGTTTTTTCGGTTTTCAGTTTGGTTTTAAATTTAACATAAATCGGTTTTTGGTTTTCGGTTCGGTGTTAGCAATCTAGAAACCGAAATAACCTAAAACCGAATTTTCTGCCTTCCACAAAATCCCCCAGCACAATCTTCTTATCGCCAGGCCCATCTCCCCGTCTGTCTCCAATCCCCATCTCCCCCATCTCTAATTCACGAGCTCCCAACCCTACCAAAGCTGATCTAGCACCGCATCCTCCGCCGTCGGCCCACCACATCCTCCACGCCTAGATCGCTTGTCCCCTAGGGCCTAGGGCCCAAACCTCTAGCCGGCAAGCCCTAGATGTTTCCTCCCTCGGTGACGCCTCGAGCCGGCGATGCCTCAACGCTCCTTCCTCGGCCATGCCTACTCCGTCGTCGCTGCCTCCTCCCTCAGTGCCTCTTGAGTTCTAACCTCCTCCCATGACGTTGCCTCGAGCCAACGTCATCTACTTCTGCTTCCCCATCATCCGTCCCTAAGCAAGCAAGCACTGCCTCGCCAAGACGCCGTCCCCACGCGTCGCCTCTGGCTACTTTGCACTTCCTCTAATCCTTCAGCTGGTGAGGTACAAAGGTAGAACTCCACTTGACCACCTCCTCATAATATTGCAGATCTTTTCAATTTGCTATTTCCCTCCTTGCTTGTCCTACTTCGGTGCATTGAGAAGAGGCAGATCTTTTTAGTTTTGCTAAGATCAGTACATATGAATGCATTTTGATGTGTGCCATGCTTGCTCTAAAATTTGGTTTACCAAAGTACATATTATATTGGTGAGTGCATTCTGATGTGTGCTGTGCTTGCCCTGAAACCGAATTAACCGAACTGAATTAATTTGGTTAATTCAATTCAGTTTTTAAATTTGTTCAGTTTGGTTTGGTTTACAGTTTTCAAAAACCGAAATATTTTTAAACCAAATAAACCGAACCGAATAACCCAAATTAACTGAATGCCCACCTCTACCGAGCTGGACCAAGACCGACATGAAGAGGGAGAAGGACTCATTGGTCCTCACCGATGAGGAGAAGGACATTATAAAAATAATTGAAAAAATGGTGAACACAGGTTTGACGGGCAGAAGATTATTTACGATTTTTTGCTCCATAAGATTAGTCCTCTGAAGAGATGGTGCTGATTCGCTTGGAGGCTAGAGGATGACCAGGATTCGACTAAGGACGAGCCTGGAGGTAAGTGAACTCTTTATTACCAACCTCCTTAGTTTTGACTGAGGAACTATGATAAAAGTTTTTTTTACATATATGTTTCTTCGATCAGTGCTAACCATTGAGGAGGCCTAGTCGAGAGTTGCGTTTATGCTAGCATCTCTACTAATAGGTTCAATCTGACTGCTTTGGATGAGCGGTCATCTAGTCTAATCAGGCAAACTAATGAGTTCATAAATGAATGCATCATGGTAAGTAAAATTTTTGATCTAACTGCCTTTAGTAATTGACAATTGAATTTTATTAGATGTATGGTCGTAAGAGACCTACTGCGCAGTCTAAGGTTTCAACCTCAGCTCCTCCAGTCAAGAAGATGAGGACCAAGAGTGCTTCAACGGTGGCAGTTTCTGCCATCGTTGAGACTAGTGTTGACCTGACCAACACTAGTCAAGTTTTGGCGCCGACCAGGGCCGTGCGCTCTAAGCATGCTCATGACGCTGCGCAAGGCAAGAAGGTGTCATTCGCTGCGGGGACACAGACGAGGACTTCTTCCCAAGTGCACCCCAAAAAACAATTGGGAATGTTAATTTTGGCATCTTCCGACTTTTCCCTTTGTTTAGGGTGAGAGTGATGATTCAGAGGATAATGTACATTCCTTTGATCATAAGGAGACAAAAGAAGACCTCCACTCTAGAAGCTTCTACCCTTCTTCTGTCCTGGGAGATAGACTTAGGACTCCAATGCAGGTATGAATACCTTTTATTCTAAGTATTTATTTTCAAAATTTTCTTCTTCTTTTCTTTTTTAATGTTGGATATTTATTCTCAACCCCTAGGCAATTGTTCCTAGTCCCTTTGAGGATCAGGATGTGGCTGCGTAGGTCGGTGCTGAGGCTGACCCATTAGCTAGCCATGGACGACTAGTGAGGAAAATGTCTTAGCGCCAACTGAAGAGGCTGCTTCGACCAGGGGGCAAGTAAACCACCCGACATGGAAGGTGACAATCCTCTGGCTATTGGGGGTGAGCCAATGGTTGATCAAGATCCGCCGATCACGGAGGAGGTTGATCCTCCTCCAATGGCAATAACCAAGGTGGTCGAGATGGCCACTATCGTTGAAGAATAAACCTTTGTTAGTAGAGAGATCGAGGAATTCTCGCCTGTAGAGAAGGCATTGGTCGCTCCGACCAGTGACGATGTACCGCTTGAAAGAGTGATCATCTGACCAGTGGTCTCACCACTGGCCTTTTCCTCTAGTCAACCCGACTAGAGGATTTTAAACAAGTTTTTGACAACTTGCAGGCAAAGGTATTTTTTTCTCTTTATTTCTATTTTTTGAGAAAGATAGCTCTTATCTCATTTGCTTTTTTGCTCTTTTATAGCATTCACAAGAAATTTTTGCTTTGCTAAACTAGCAGGCAAGGACATTGGTGAAAGCCAAAATAAAAAAGTAAGCATTAGCCTTTACTGTTATTTTCCCCCTTTTCTCTTATCCTTTTTTGTTCTAATAAAACTGCTCTAACACAGACAAAAAGAACAAATAAAAAAACTAGAGAATCAGCTTTTGGTGGCTCAGAATACCGCCAAGGGGTACAAATTTGAGCTCATTGCTGCAAAGAGTACCATGAGGACAAAACTACCAGACTCCATGAAGCCTTTAAACGGAATGAAGAAAAACACCAAAGACTCTTCGAGGAGTATAAGAATACTTTTCAGGCAAAGGAGTCTGAAATAGCAGGTAAAAATATAGTTCCCAACCTACTTTTGTACTCAATTTTTTATTTAGGAAACTAAAAGCAACTATGAATTTGAACTTTACAGATTTGAAAAATATAATAAAGGCCAATAAGTCTCAAATTTTCGCTTGGGAAGAAGAGAGAGCAAATGCTGAAGAATATAGGTCGGTAATGAAAGATGAAGTAGACAAACTCACCGACCAACTGAAATTCTTCACCAAAGATTTGGGCCACAGTTCAGAGAGGTAGGATCTCTATCTTAAACTTCATTCTTGAGCAGCTTCAGCAGATCGCGACGAATTTAAAGGGAAAAGAAATACAACTTACAAATCCGCTGTTTGAGGAGTTAGTGGAGGGAGTAAACGATCAAATGAAGATCATCCAGAAGCAAATCTCCCTCATGGTGCAGTCCATGAAAAAAGCACTTCAAGCTTCGATTGCCTTCCAAGTAGGTACCCTCTTTGTCAAGTTGAGGCATATCTACAAGGATGTGATTGAATTGGAGAAACTGGCGCCTGACCTGAAGCTTAGCACTCAAGAAGAGATTAATAGGAAATGTGCAGAAGTAGCTTTTGCCGTCGAGACATATATGAGCAATGCAAAGATTACATATAAACAAAATGTATGGTCATATGAAAATGAATGAGGAGAATCTCTTTTCGTGTCAAATTCTACTTCGTGTGCATTTCAGTATATATTTTTCTGAGTATATCTCTTACTAGCCCCCAACTGTTTGTGTACTGCGTGTTTGGAACACAAACAGTTTTATGAATGCCGACCAACTCCTTCACGTAGTACTTGGTATAACCAGCAGTAGATCGGAGATAAAGTCATGCTAATGAATGTCAATGCAGTAAGAATTAGCTTACAAGAAAACCCTCTATTAGGTGTTGTCTTACAATATGACCAACAGCCTTATACGTTGTGTTTAGAGTAGTTGAACAAAAAATGGTTTTCATGAATTCTCAGAGGATTATTAGACTAGACATAATGTAGAATAAATGACAACTAGAGAAAATGATATATGTGAATGAAAAAAGGTACTTATTTACACATAGAACATGCAAAGATGTTGGATATTTCATGTTTTGGAAAGAACTCTTTTATCTTCCATAGCAAACCGAACAGAACCTGATCATATAATCTATATTACAGTAAAAGGACCTTCCCACTTAATAGATAATTTATTCAAGTTATACTAATTCTTGATACGTCTTAGAACCAAGTCTCCCACGTTTAATATACGTGGCTGAACTCTTTTATTGAAATATCTTCTTAGGCCCTGCAGATAGGCCACTGACCTGATTAATGCTTGGTCTCGCTTTTCTTCTAAGAAATTGATGTCGTCTTTGCGTTGTTCTTGTTGATTAACCTGATCATAGAGAGATACCCGTGTTGTCCCTAGATAAATGTCACTTGACAACACAGCTTCTGCTCCGTAGACCAGTTAGAAAAGAATTTCTCCTGTTGCTCTTCTGATCGTTGTTCTAATGGCCCAGAGCTACGAGTAGAGGTCATTAATCTAAGCCCCTTAGCGTTTGGTAAGACGATTAAACACTGTTTTGTTTACACCTTGCATAATCTGACTATTAGCTCTTTCTACTGCTCCATTACTCTGAGAATAAGCAACTAAAGCGAAATAAATCTTTGTGCCTATTTCATCACAATAATTTTGAAACAGACCACTAACGAACTGTGATCCATTATCAGTAATTAATCTACTAGGTATACCGAATTTAGTGACTATATTTTTCACAAAGAATTTCTTCAAAGCTTGTGCTATAATAGATACTATAAGTTCAGCTTCTATCTATTTTGTGAATGTATCAATTGCAACAAATAAAAATTTGAGTCTATTAGTTGCTTTTGGTAAAGGTTTTACTATATCAATTCCCTATGTCAAAAATAGCCATGATAAAGGTATAACTTGCAGTTTATTAGTAGGTAAATGTACTTGCCAAGTATGAAATTGACATTGCTCAAAAGTTTTCACAAGATCATGGCATCCTGCAAAGCAGTTTGCCAATAAAATCTTTGTCGGAAAGCTTTACTGACCAGTATTCTGTATGATGCATGTGCTCCACACAAAATCCTATGTATCTCATTTAACAATGTTTTTCCCTATTATTGGGTTATACATCGCATGAGAATACCATGTGTGCCCTTCCTATATAGGGTATTATCGAGAAATTTGTACAATCATGTATTTCGAATTAATTTGTCTTTTTCATGAATATCCTCAAGCAGTGTCTCATTTTCTAGATAGGCTTTAAATGGTTTAGCCCAATCTGAATCTTGCTCAAGGACTCCAACCTAATGACTAGCTGGGGATTGCTCTATGGATGTGTCTATATAAGGTAGACATATATTCAAGAAAAACACCTATTAGAATAGGAGATCGTGAGGAGCCCAGTTTTGATAACTGGCCCACTAAGATATTATCTTTTCGTGGTATATATTGGACTTCGAAATGACTAAAGTATTTTTTCAATTTCTTCACTTCATCCAGGTATTGAGCCATTGCTTCATCGGACGTCTTGTATTCCTTGCTAACCTAGTTTACGATTAATTGCAAATCGCCCACCGCAAGTAGCCGACAGACTCCAAGGGATTTTGCTGCTCGGAGCCCAGCTAGAAGACTTTCATACTTTACTACATTATTGGTAGTAGGGAAGTGTATCTGTATTACATATTTTAATTGATCACCTTGAGGTGTAACCAATACTAAGCCAGCCCTCGAGCCTTTTATTTCTCAAGAACCATCAAAGTACAGTTTCTAGTGGTCGGTATTAGTGTTATCCTCTTGTACAGAGGGTTCACTATTCATCTATTCATCGATGAAGTCTACTAAAATTTGGGACTTTATTGCTGTTTGGGCGACAAAATGGATATCAAATGACCCAAGTTCGACTGCCCACTTAGCAATCCGACTAGTTGCATCTTGGTTATGTAACGTACTTCCCAAGGAAAAAGAAGATAGTATTGTAATCTGATGCGATATGAAATAATATCTCAATTTTCTAGAAGCCATTAATAGAGCATAAAGTAATTTTTGAACCTGAGGATATCGCTCCTTAAGTCTCTGTAAGACTTCGCTTACATAATAAATGGGTTTTGAATTTGATCTCGTTCAACAATTAACACAACGCTTACCACATTGTTTGAAGCTACTAAGTATAGCGACAATTGCTCTCTAAGGTTGGGTGAGACTAGAGTGGGTGGGTTTTGCAAATAAGTCTTTTTATCATTAAAGGCTTTATCTGCTTCATCCGACCAGCAAAATTTATCGTGTTTTCATATTACCTTAAAGAAAAGCAAACCACATTCTCCGATCTTGAGATAAAAAGACTAAGAGCAGCCATTCGGCCAGTTAAACCTTGAACATCTTTTAATGTAGAGGGTGGTCTTAAGGATTCAATGGCCTTAATTTTCTTAGGGTTTACTTTAATACCCTGTGAACAGACAAGGAAACCAAGTAATTTTTCAAAAGAAACACCAAGGACACACTTTTCTGAATTGAACTTAATTTTGTGTTTATTCAAATGATTGAAAGTTTTAGCCAAGTCTGACAAATGATCATAGCTAATTTTGATCTTTACAATGAGATTATCAACATAAACCTCAATATTATGCCCTATTTGACTATAAAAAGTCTTCTGCATGAGTCACTGATACGTGGCTCCAGTATTTTTCAGTCCGAATGGCATCTTTCTGCAACAGTAGACACCGAATGGGGTTATGAAAGAAGTTTTCTCTTCATCTTCACTTGCCATGTATATTTGATGATAACCTAAGTATGTATCCAGGAAACTTATCAGCTCATAGCTCGCTGTGGAATCTACCAATCTATCACATACGGTTCTATCTAAAAACTATATGTGATCAACACATATCACAAACGGTTCGATATACAAACTGTCTGTGATCAACACCTATCACAGATGGTTTTAGATAAAAACATCTAGAACTGTCTGTGATATGTGTTTTCACAGTCGGTTCGAAAACCGTCTATGATATGTGTCGTATTATCACTTGCATATACCTACAGGCGGTTCAAAAAATCTTCTGTGATAACATTTTTGAACCATCTGTAATAGTTTTCTTTGTAGTAGTGTGAGAATAATGGAGATGATAGAACATGTTAATAACTTAAGTCATTTCCATATATACATTCATGATGGAAGAGGTGACCTGTATAGGCCTCTATAACCTACTTGGTGTAGGCATGAAAGATCTATTTTGTTAGGCACCTCCATAGTATGAGTGTATGATAGGGTGCGACATTGATGGATATACGCTATGTGATGAGCATATAAGCATATATACATATTTGCATTGCATCGCTGATGATAGAAAGATGATTAATGAGATAAATGCGAAAAATAGTTATGTTATTGTTTTATTATATACTTGCTAAGTCGTGAACTCAATCTTATTTATTTTAATGTTTTAAGTGATTATTGAAGGCAATATACATGGGATAAGGTAGTGCTATTATGTCATTTTGTCACATCATCTTCTAAAAATATATAGTTTGTGTTCACTTATGAGTAATAGAGTGTTTAGCCAATTTAGTTGATAAACTTTTGTAATTGTAATAATAGACATGCAAACTTAGTCAATTTTATATTAAATGAAAAGTTTAGTTATTTATTTATTCTTGATCATCGTCATTGCCAAAAGATAAAATTGCTCCCAGATGAATGTAATCTGGGTGTACCTAAGTATGAAGAATTGGGTATTTTCTAGCGCGTGGACTCGGGCGTGCTTAGGCGCATGGTTCCAAAGTTATTATTATGTTGTTGAATATATTGTTATGCAAATTATTGTTGTTGTTAGTTCAGAGTGGTGATAATTGTTTAGGTTGCTTGCTAAAATTATGGTTAAAATCATGGTAATCACATGAAGTGTTGGGGTGTTACAGTTATTTAATATGGTTTTTATAGATGAGGGTGTTAAATAACTGGTTTTATTGTATGGAGGGTTATTTGGATTTTTTGAATAGTTTATGGAGGTAGTACGGACTTATTTCTAACTAGCCATGTGCCTGTGCGTTGCAACGAAAACTTAATCTATGATAAAAAAATTTATTTGCAAAGAGCACTAACCTTATTTGAATAATAAAGTTTACTCTAAATGTGTAATGGTTAAATGTTTAAATCAATTCATCGAAGCATACAGATTCCAAACACCTGTTTACAAACTCGACCTTAAATTATCTTTAATTAAATAAACTTAAATAATAACATCACAACACTTAGGATTGTAAATTTGTAATGTCATAATTCGAGATCGATTGATCGACTGAGAGAAGCATCACCTGCTGCCCTATGGGCGCAAATGCGTTGAAGAGGTAGATGTCATCAGCATGTGGCTACCACCATCAACGTCGTGCGTGGCTCGTACGCCTTACCCCGGTCATACTATAGCCCACCCTATGAACCAACTCCACCGCCTCCTCGCCTCCCCTCGCAAGCACCTCCCTTAACCTATTGAGATCATCCACCGCGGTGACCTCCAGCAGCACCGCTAGCCTATCTCGCCACCTACCACCGGCGACCTACCCTTGTGCCGCATCGATAAGATCAGGAAGGTCGCCCATTATCTCCACTTAACAGATAAGCTCAACACATCTATCTACAGGAGAAGCAAGAAGCGGTGAGGTTATATAGATTCAGCAACCGAGAAGATATCTATGGAATCCAGATTAAGAAATCATCGAATAAGGAAAGTAACAAAAAGGAAAGAAGCAAGAAGAGACCTAACTCTATAAATCGGAGCTCTGCTTCCCTCGGAAGGTAATCAATTAATCCAATCCGAAAAGCATCGGTAGCAATCGCCGCCGATTCGAATGTCAGATCAATGGGAGTCATGCATATTCAACAATAGAATTCATCTCCTTTTCCTGTTCATTAAGTAGCGCCTGAGCAGAAGCTTCTTTTTCGATCTTTTCCTTCTCAGCTACTTCAATTTCTTGTTGTGCAGTTGCCAATCTTTCCTCAAGAGTTTGGCATATCTATATAGAGTAAAATTAAAGATCACTTTTACTTTCAATTCAACTTAATTTTTTTTAAAAAAAAAGCAATATCTGACTATATGTGTCCAACATCAAGTTATTTTACATATCAGCAATTTTAAAGAAAATAAAACAAACTAAAGAAAACATTTTATCGGCTGAAACAGGAATAAATCTCAACAGTAGAGAATAAGAAAGTAAAAAAGACACAAAAGATGAGTATTTCTTTTCCTTTACTGTTTTCAAGATCCAAAGTGGCTGACGAATTGAAAGCAGAAAATGTTAATACAAAGCAATGGTCCTGAGTAAGTTAGCACCAAGGCAACAAACAAAAGGATATTATTGCAGTAATGCAGTATTACTTACAGTTACAATGTTGTCTGAATGGCCAACATATCTCTTGACAGAAGCATCCTCACACACAACATACGTGGCATGGCAACCAATAAACCAGTGGTCCAACAATTTTGCACGTTCTCTAGTAGCAGCATCAGATATCTGCAGACATTATGCCTTTGATGTAAAGATAGGTCATGCAATTTAACAACAGATGTCTCGTAAATATGATTCCAGAGAAAGGGTGAACATTCAGCAATCCTTGTAGACTGAATAAATTCAGAGAACATGTACTGCATCATTTGAGCTGATTTGCGTATCTCTTGACATCAAATCTTTACAGATTCTTTAATCCACATGATGCTGTAATACGGCATCGATCAAGAGGAACAACAACACGTTCGCTTTTGGTTTGGTGAATTCTGGTAAAATGTCAACTATCATAAAAGGAAGCGGCAATTGAGATGGACCATACCTTCTTCCTCATCTCACCAGATATCCTAGGGTCAATGTAGATGGTGTCATTCGTAAAAACAAACACATCATGGTCAGGTTCTTTTGTAGGAGCCTGAAGCTGATGCTTCTGGGTTGCATCCGAGCTTGCTTTGTCTTGAAAAATCATTGGTGGAAGGCATGACTTCTCACTAACAGGGACGCCAACAAGCCGATTGAGCTCCCCGAGTGGCAGACCATTCTCCCCAATGTTCTTGATACCATACAAGGATTCATCCAACCTCACTGTAATAGAAACACCATAAATTAAAGAATACCCTAATAATTTAGCAAAAACAGAAGAGGAAGACCTAATGGTGGAACTTGTCGTACTGTTCCTCCGCACGCAATCGACAAACCAGCCCAGTGTTACGATATCACATGTCACCATCGCCGCCGTCATCTCGGGAGGTCATCTTCTCTGTCGGCTAGGGTTTAAGCGTCCATTGCCGATAGCGATGATTTGGCGCAAACCCAAGTGGCGCGGCAAAACACGATCAAAGCGATCACCGAGCGGCGATGTTCCCGTGCCGCCCCTTGGCGGCCCCGGCCTCGCCGCGTCGTCCATCTCCACGCGGTCGCCATCATCGTCGGCTCCCTCCCCGCTGCGCGTGTGCGGTGCATGGCGAAGGAGTGGCAGGTGCGGATGGTGGCGAAGCAGATGCATCGCGAGCTTCGCTCGGGGATTCGGGAGAGGATTCGCCCCGGGGATGCTCGCCCGCGGAGATTGCGGCTGGCGGCTGTAGGGACATTGCAATGGGGGACTGGAGATTGCGATGGGGATACGGGCCGCTTTCACATGATTGGAGGGGAGGGGGCAGGATTGGAGAATAGGGACACGGGGAGGAAGGAGCCAGGAAGGAAATCGGGATTACGGAGAGGGGAATCGCGGGGGGGGGGAGAAAACGCACCGCCGCCACCAACTGTCAATTAAGAATAGTAGAGATGTTTTCACCGTAATTGATCTAGATCGTCCATTTTTTTTATGGACCGGCGGGATCCGTTGATCCGTTCCCTGTGAGGCTGTGTGCAGATCACATCACTTCATCTTCGGCGTTGAGCCCTCTTCAATTCTGCGCTCAGACCCAAACCCTAGCTTGCATTTCGATCCCACACCACTCACCTCGCCATGGACGCCGCCGGCGACGGAACGCCCGGCGTGACCAAGAAGAAGCCTCCTCCAGCGGCGGCATCCGCCAAGGGGAAGGCGCCGGGGAAGGGGAAGGTCAGCTTCAAGGCGTCGCCCAAGGCCACGGAGAGCAGCCTCCTCAAGCAGAGTTAGCTCCTTGAATCCTCATATCCCTTCTTTCCTTCGAGAATTTCGTCTTTGTTTCTGTTCTTTCGGTTGATTTGCCCGGCAAAGTTTGGATCTTTCTTGGGTTTTGTGCTGCAGAATCGCCCGCCGAGTTCTTCGCGGAGAACAAGAACATCGCTGGGTTTGACAATGTGAGCTATTCCCTACGAATTTTTTGTCTAGTTTGGTGAAATGGTTAACATCGATGCGTATGTGAGGATGGCACTTATTTGCCCCTGACATAACCACAATCTTATTTAAAAATGAACTTGGGGCATGCTCGGAAAAAGTACGTTGGCAAAGTCAAAGAATTTCCATTTAGTTCTAGGAGGAATTCTATTGTATGTGAGTAGAAGCATTTCATTGACTTAAAAACAATGCTGGCCAGCCTGGCAAATCTCTGTACACCACGATGCGGGAGCTAGTTGAAAATGCTCTTGATTCAGCTGAGTCCATCTCTGAGCTCCCTGATATAGAAATTACAATGTAAGTGATTTTAATGGGTATGCTTTGTGGTTTTTCTTTTAGCAATGTGGAAGCACACTCCATGTCTCTTTTTGTCACATTTTTCCAGAGAAGAGATCACGAAGAGCAAATTCAACACAATGATAGGACTAATTGATCGAGAGCGTGTTGATGAAGAGCTCTATGATGACTTTGAATCAGCTAAGGCTCGCGAGGTAACATTACCACAATTTTATTACTTGGAACAGTATTAGTTGCATGAAGTTTTCAAATTGTTCAAATTGATGATACTTTTCCATATAAAGATTTTGTGGAATCCACTTAGAAGTGTCATGGAATTCACCCACTCGATGGCACATTTTAACTTTTATTCTCTGGACTATCCACTTTTTTATTCTGACTGTATTATATAATTTCACAATACTTAGAAACGCCTAGCCAAAGAAGCACGTTTCCAAGAAATACAAGCTAAAAATGCTGCTCTTGGGAAGAAAATTAAGGAGGCTCCAGCTGCTCGAGGAAAAGGTCGTGGTGAGGCTGCATTTTTCAGAGCGACTTGCAAGGTATTGTCCATGATGACTTGGTTTGCATGACGAAAATCTACCTTAGCTTCTAATCTTGAATGTTTTTGTGGACTTAGGATAATGGTCGAGGTATGCCACATGAAGATATCCCAAATATGCTTGGTAGAGGTAAGTTTTCAATGGTATCTTTGTCCTGAAACAAGGGAACAAAACAATTTTAATTTATTGAATAAAAGATAGTAACATGCTGTGCAATATGACTGGAATTGTTGAAATTTGTGCAGTGTTATCGGGCACAAAGTATGGTTTGAGGCAAACACGTGGAAAGTTCGGACTTGGTGCTAAAATGGTAAATTTTCCTCGCGCACATTGTGAAGAAAGAAGCTTTGTACATCCTAGATTGTCGTCAACTCCCATTTTATCTCAATATATAGCATCCAATCCTTCTAAAAAAGAAGAAATGAAAACATTTAGCTGATTTCTTCCCTTTTCTTGTAAAATTTTGGACTTGTTTTCTTTCTTTTGGTACACTGCTGACTGTTTTATTGTTTGTATCAGATAGCGATAGTGTGCAGCTGTGCAATATGTTTGGTAGCATGTAGACATTGATCATCTTGTGCTGTTCTTTATCATACGTTGTCTTTGCTTTCCTATATAGCCATGTTAGAGATAAGATCATAAGAACAAAATAAGTTTTGAGTTACAACTAAAAAAAATCAGTTTAGAAAATTTATCCTTTTTTTTTCACTTTCATGTTCAACCTTCAAGCAGTGACCAATGTGCAAATGTGTTTTCCGCTTGTAAACATGTGGGTGTTCTTATGGTTATGTTGTCCCATGTAGACAAGATGTTTATGACATTTTACCTCTTGAGTTAAATAGCTGTGGAAAGCTTACTATGAACATTGGACCTGTAATTAATATTCCAATGGATTATTTTCTTATTCTGTTACTATGTAGCTGTAACCACGTTTGCAATTAGGAGTTTTTTTTGGCTGTTTTGTTCTGTCTAATTTAATTTACTGCACTTCATTGATGAATTTGAGTGAGTTTAATATGAATTAAACAGGCACTTATATGGTCAAAGATGAGCACAGGCCTTCCTATTGATATCAAGTCATCGATGAAAGGCCAGAATTATATTTCTTTCTGTCGACTTGATATAGATATTCATAAGTAAGTACAGCTTGTTGGATAATCCTCCCGTTCAACAGAGTAACTGACTTGTCATTCCTGTTTATCTTTATGTATGTCGATTTGTTAACTTCTGCATTATACGATGACTGATGTTGGTAAATCCTACAACTCAGAAATGTCCCTCATGTTCACTTGCATGAGAAAAGGGAGAACAAAGATCACTGGCATGGGGCAGAGATTCAAGTTATAATTGAGGGAAATTGGACAACTCATCGTGTGAGTAGCATCTTTTTTTTTTGGGAAAATTTGAAATATGGAATTATATTGGAAAATTCTAAATATGGAATTATACTGCCAAGCAAATTTATTAATTTGTTTTTTTGCAGTCAAAGATACTACATTATATGCGACAGATGGCTGTCATCACACCATACGCTCAATTCCTTTTTAAATTTCTCTCAGATGCAGCAGAGTATACATTTTCTTATGTGGTTATTTGTGTTCTACTAAATTGACAATCTTCTAATTCTTTTCATAATGGCTTCGGGTCTTGCAGCAAAAATTTGACAATAAGGTTTGCACGAAGGACAGATGTTATGCCTCCTGTTCCTCTTCAAACAAAGCATCACCCGTCTGCTGTTGATTTACTGCTGATAAAGCGCTTAATTGCAGAGACTACAAAGCAAAACCTTTCACAGTTCCTACAACATGAATTTGTGAATATAAACAAATCACATGCTGAACGTTTAATTGGTGAGTTGTATGATAATTCTGTGTGGTTGGGGGGTAGTCAGGGTGAACAATTAGTAACATTTTTTGACGGGGAACAGTAGGGGAGGGCCCTACTGATAAATATTAATTAATATATAGTACATAATTAACTTAATTACATAAAGGATCCACAGGATCCAAAAAACCGCTAACATAAGTTAGCTACTACTCAAAGCAACCAATTACAAAATGAACACTCATTTAATTTCTACTAATCCAGCTTTCCAAAAGCATCAACCATCTTAGAGGAAGTTCTGAACTTCAATAATTCCAAATCTATTAGCAGTAACCTCTTCCACCTGAACTTGTTGGGACTAGGCAGGAATTTTTTCAAAAATGCACTTATTTCTTTGGGTCCATATGTTCCAGCAGCCTAAAGTAATAATTTCCTTCATGAATATCTGTGCATATCCAGCTTGTGACTCTTAGCAAGAGGCAACATGTCCATAATCTCACAAGAAGAAATTAATAACATAATAATTACTATCTTCTGTGATAACCATGGACTTCTAGTCTTCCATAGTTCATTTTTCTAGTATTATATCTTTTGGAGATTGTGAAGTAGACTGCCATTAGCAATTACATGTTTTCTTGCATTATATACGGTTGACTTTTGAGTTTGACTTATGTTTCATGTGTTGCTGTTTTCAATATACCCTACTGTCCAGTGAAGTCATTTATTAAGGCCCTGTTTGGGAGAGCTCCAACTCTCAACTCCAGTTCAGAGCTGAAACTTATAGGCTAAAATAAAGTGAATTAAGTTTATATTTTTAGTCTAAAATGTAAACAAGATGATCTGTCTAAACACTCTTAATGTATCTACAACTCCAGCTCCATAAATTTCTTGAGCTAGAAATACCCTGCTCCACCAACTCCACAGATTTTGGTGGAGCTGGAGCTGTCCCAAACAGGCCCTAAATCCTATGTAAATCCTGTTTTTTGGACTGAAAATGTGGTTGTACTGTCATTACATACTCCCTCCATCCAAGTTTGTGAGGCTTATATTTTGAATGATCTTGTCCATAAATGTAAGGCTTGTATGTAGATTTAATAAGACCTTTCCTTCTAGGGTTAATCAGATATATGCCACTGCAGGAATGGGTTATTCGAGATTTGCCATCGTTCCTTTCGTATTTCTAGATTTGCCATTACGAAACCGTGTTTATTCTAAATATGCCATTCTGAAGACACGTGTCACTACGGTCAAACCGAGCGCAATTAGACGATTTTGCCCTCCGCATCAAAGTCTTGTCGAATTTTGTAGAAATCTCCAAAAAGATCTGAAGCTAAGATTTTTACCTTGGTGACCGAGATCCTCATCTACCTCTGGTAAAAATATAAAAAATTAAAACTTACATTTAAAACTTTTGGAAATTCAAAAATAGAAAAATAAAGTTGAAAATAGCAATGTCAGAATTTTTAAAATTTAAATATAAAAGATAAAATTTTAAAACTTTATATAAGATTAATAATACTATTTCAGATCTTGATAAAAATTTTCATAAAATCTTAATACCATTTTAGCCTTAAATTAAATATAAAATAAAAATAGACGGAGGGGCAAAATCGTCCGAATGGGATGAGTCATGCGCTCAGTTTGACCAGAAATGACACGTGTCGCTTGCAATGGCATATTTAGAATAAACACGGTTTCGTAATGGCAAATCTAGAAATACGAAAGGAACGATGGCAAATCTCGAATAACCGATTCCTGCAGTGGCATATATCTGATTAACCCTTCCTTTTTTTTCTATACCCCTATTTATTCTCTCTCAACCATATGCATTTATTTATTACCACCCACACAAAGTATATCTCTCATCTTCCAACACAATTAAGTCATTTTCTCTCATACCTTTCTCAATTTGAATATAACATTAATACTTGTGCAAAGTCAAAATACGCCTTATATTTTTGGACGGAGGGAGTACTTTTGTAATCTACCTTGGCTTGCTTTTCTTTTTATCATTTCTAGTTTTGTATATCACATATTTCCAACTTGCAGGGGAGATGGGACCTGATTTTAGTGCAAAAATGACAGTTAAGAGCCTTACATCACAGCAAATAGTTCGAATACATCAGTTATTTCGACAGGCTAAGTTTGATGATCCCAGTGGCAATGTATGCATTTCTTTCCACCTTGATTTGTTTCACCTATCAGCTGTTTATTTTCTACTTCATCTTTCACAAATATGCAATTTCGCTATCACAGCATAGAAATCAACCAATTCTATAGTGTCTTAGTCCTGCAGGTGAATACAATTTACGTCTAGGTATCATTAAAGAGCTACAGCCCGATCTGGTTGCAACACATGCAAGCAGGTATAGCACTTTAACCAGAGAGAATTCCTGATTATGTTTCTATCTTAATTGTATTTTGGTTATCTTACTAACTTAATGCTGTCCTCTGTTTAGCCCTCAGGTTTTTGAAGGGCATCCATTTATTGTTGAAGCTGGAATAAGCATTGGTGGAAAAGATGTTAAACAAGTAAGGACATACTGGTTTCTATTTCTCCATGGAGCATTTTCTGCCTCTATTTATCATCTTCAAAGAAAATTCTGGAAAAATATTCTTTCTTGCTCCTTTTGTTGTGGTGCTGCACAAAGGAGAGAAACCCACAGCCACACAGGCATAGTTCAGGATGAGTTGGTTTTGTTTTCAGTCGGTTTTTGTAAGATGCTCGGTCTTGGAAAGTCATGTGTCTCTAGTAGTTCACAATCTAGGTGGATTGGCTAGTTTATTGTGTTAGGAACTCCTCTCTATGTAAGGGGATGTCAATCTATCTTGGTTCAAGCAAGAAACAATTTAGTACTCTATCCCTATCTATACACCTCCTCCCTGTTTGTCTCTCCCACATATCTACTCTTCCCCTGCGAGCTGTGTTACTCTCTCTCCCTCCCCTTGCTGTTCATCTCCTACCTGTCTGTTGTCCAACCAAGTTTCAGCCCTTTTCTACATTCTTATCCCATGGACACAACACCTTTGTTTTTGTAGCAGCTTTCAGTGTGTGATGGCTGTTACTATATATGTAAAATTCATAGTAGTTTACTTTGTCTGTCTCATACAAAATTTCTATGTAAAATTTCTGGATTAGGTTTTTTTTCTATCAGATATTTCATTAATCGAACTCCTAGAAAGGCCTGGTGTGCATCAAATATCTATTTTGGAATGTGATATTTACAACCCTATGGATTTGCAACTAGAAATGTGTTGTTTTGAAGGGATTTATCAAATTTGACCTCCCTGAAAATGGAAGAATGAGAAGAAATCCTGGCCATTTGTTGATTAGACATTAAAAGCTACCTGCATTTTTAAGATCCCCTGAGTTATTCCATTTTACTTACTGGATAAATATTTGACCATATGAGTAAACCTATTGTTTGTGTTAATGGCAGTTGCCTTTCTATTTTCTGTATCTTCCTTGCTGACAAGATATGCTTAAATAATATTTCTTGCATTGATGATTTAAATTCTTGCATCTGTTTTATTCAGGGTCTAAATATTTTTAGGTTTGCAAACCGAATACCACTTCTTTTTGAACAAGGTGCTGATGTCATCACAAGAACTGCTCTAAAAAGGATCAAGTAAGATTTTCTGCAAGTGCTTTTGTTCTGTTATAGTTTCATATGTTAGATATCTTCTGTAACTCTTGCCTTTCCTTTTCCTTTAGTTGGAGCAGCTACAAAATTAATCAGCAGCAGGACAAGATCGGTGTTTTTGTGAGCATTGTAAGTACAAAGATACCTTTTAAAGGAACCGGAAAGGAGTACATTGGGGATGATATAACCGAGATATCATCTGCTGTTAAGGTATATTCGAATTACCCTTATGAACTATCTCTGTGTGTTCGTCTAATATCTATCCTCTTGCACCTTCAGTCAGCCCTTAAGCAGTGTTGTCTTCAACTTAAGTCAAAGATAGTGAAGAAACTTCAGGCTCGTGAACGGCAGGACAGGAAAAGGAACCTGAACAGGTAATTCCTCTGCTGAAAGTCCATACTGGAGATGTTGGTTAATACTCTACCCTTATATTAATTATTTCCTATTTGCAGATACATTCCTGATGTTGCAAGGGCAGTGATGGAGACTCTGGGAGAAATTGCAGACGAGTCTCCCCCCAAGAGGCTGCGGTATGATAAGGAAGATGAGGAACTTCTTGAGAAAGTAAATTCTCAGGAGGTAACAGAAATGACTTTTAGAGATTGCTTAACACAGCATGTTGAACAGGTAAGGAAAAAGTTAATACCAACAGAAAGCTAAGCAAAATGCATTACATATTTTCCTCATGTGTTCTATTCTGCAAAGCCATAGTCTGGCACCTTTACGAGACAGTGCTGCTATATAGTAATAGAAGTCATATTTGGTTTAGAACGAATCTGTTGATATATGGAAATGCATTATAACATCTTAACGGTTGAGTGCCTTTCCTATTGCAAAGGAATTTCTGGCCCTGAATCCTGGTGGAAGCTAAATAAGGCCTTAAATCTTTTACTATCTCTTACTGATTTGGATTTGTTGTTGCACTAAAATTTTGTTGTTTCCAAACATAAAACCACCAGGTTGATTATGAAATGGCACTGGAGTATGCCATGCAGAGCGGAGTAAGTGAGGAGCCTCGGGAAGCAATCTATTTGAACTCGCTTGAAGGATCTTACAAGTTCATCAACTTCCAGAGCCCTGTTTTCGTGTTTAGGTTTATTCCTTGAGAGAGCAGTTTACACGTCCATCTGTTGTCAGGTTGATTAATATGAAGCTTCCGTCGAACTAGAGATGATACTGTAGACAATTGTATTCCCGTTGTAGTTGACATGATTGTAACATAGGCATTACAAGTTGTTAGGGAGGTAGTTTTATTGCAGGATATGCTTGTATGGTGCATTCTTAAGAGGGTCTTTTTCTAGTACATCCATTGATCTAAGGAAAACTGGTGATCGGTACCGGCTCCGTTCTTCATCTATTCAGGGTGTAAATAATGAGCTTGTCAAAACATCTTGAGCATAAAGCTTACGAATTTAAGCGATTATTGGAACATACAACAATATTTTGTCATGTGCCGGATGGTGAATAGGCATGCGCCGGCAACTCTGATTCCTGTGCGTGCTGTGTGAGAAGCAGAAAACGGTTCAGCGTTGTGTGGCGTGAGTGGAGTTCCTTTTAGTGATTTGTGTGTGGGGTCCCACCTGTAATACTCTTTGGAGTAGGGGTTTAAATACTGGCAGAGGAGTCCTATAGAAGAAACGAAGAAGAGAAACAGAATCCTCCTCCCTCATTTCTCTGGTTCTATTGCTTGCTCTCTACTCCAACCCCTTTCTCTCGCTCGGATGATCATTTCAGAGTATCCTTTACCTGGATGATCATCACATTTGGTATCAGAGCTGTTCTTTCACTCTGGCACCTAGGAAGAAGCAGCAGTTGCAGTTGGAGGAGATGATGTCTGCAGCCATTGCATCGATGGAGAACTAGTTTGAGGGGATTAATGCTCTTCTGAAGCAGATTTTGGATGATGTCCATGGAGTGAAGACGGAGATGGGGGAAATGTGCTCGGCTGTAGAGGCGGTGCGGGGACGTGTGGAGGTGCTGGAGTCACGTCCGGGCACCGATCAACGAACGACATCTCCAAGCATCTCGCCAACAGCACAAGTTGGTCATAGGGGGGGTTCGTTGCGTCGGCTTCACCAAGCGAAGATGTGGCATCCGCCTCTGGAATGAGAGGACAAGAACAAGTTCGGGAGCAAATGAAGGGGATCTTAGGGGTCCCGCCATCTTCATCGGCTGGTGGTAAGCAGGAAGGGCATTATGCTATGCAGGTGTTTGATCCTAGAACTGTTGAAGGAAGAGTGATGGGGAATGGCCAAAACCATGGCCCAATTTGGCCACCGTGCCAATCTTTACCCAAAACTGAATGCCCGAAGTTTGATGGGGACAATCCCAGGTTGTGGAGAGAGCGATGTGAGACATATTTTGAGGTGTTGGGTGTTCACTCGGGAATTCACACAAGGTTAGCAGCATTGAATTTCACGGGGAACGCAGCTCTCTGGTTGCAAAATGCTGAAGTCAAGGGACGCTTTGAGGATTGGGAAGTGTTGTGTGATGCAATTGAGAAGAGGTTTGGCAGCAATTTGTACAAGCGGCATATGAGTCAATTGATAAACCTCAGACAGACTGGTTCGGTGACAAAGTATGTGGAGAAGTTTGAGAAACTGCAACATCACATATTGCTATACAACCCCGCACAGGATGATGTGTTTTTTGTGACTCGTTTTTTGAGTGGTTTGAAGGAGGAAATTCGAGCAGCCATTGTCTTGCACAACCCAGGAATGTAGATGCTGCAGTGTCCTTGGCATTATTGCAAGAGGAAGAGTTAGAGGCCCAGAAGAAGTCTTATCAGAGATCTGACAATAAGGAACTCGGTAGGTGAGGGAGTAAATACTCAGAAAGGCTCATGTTATCCAATAGGATGGAAGAGAACAAAAAAATAGAAGATCACAAGAAACATCCGAATGGCCGAGCAGATGAAAAACTGGAAGCATTGCGAGCATATCGAAAGGCTAATGGACTTTGTTTCACTTGTGGAGAGAAATGGGGCAAAAATCACAAATGCCTTGACCAGGTACCTCTATATATCATTGAGGAACTTCTAGAGGTGTTGCAACTTCACCCAGTGTCCGAACTTGAAATGGATGAAACAGAAGATAGACCAGGAGAAGAGTTGCTATCTATGACAGCAATACAGGGCAATGTAAGATTTAAGCATAAGACGTTGAGGCTGCAAGGTCTGATTGGGAAGCATGAAATCCTGATATTGGTAGACTCAGACAGCACCTACTCTTTTGTTAGCGAAGAGTTGTTGACGAAATTGCAACATCCAACAATAAACATAGCACCCATACGTTAGCCATTGCTGATGGAAGGTCCATGGAAAGCAAAATGGCAGTATCTCTAGCATGGTGGATTCAAGGACATTCGTTTTAGCAAGACATTCGAGCATTGGCTTTGGGTTGTTATGACATGATTCTAGGGGCCGATTGGCTAGAAGAGCATAGCCCCATATGGGTGCATTGGAGGAATAAATGTATGAAGTTTACACACAACAATCGGAGAATAAAGCTCCAGGGCATACAAGATGCTAAGATAGGAAGTGAGAGTATCAATGCAAAGGAACTCCGAGGACTGCTGAGAAGAGGAGCAATCACTCATCTTGTGCAACTTCACCAGAATTGCGATGATAAACATCACACTACAGGAGACAGGATGGTGGAGTGTATTCCCAAACCTATATCAGAGATGCTTTGCAGAACTTTGAACATATGTTCCAGAAACCGCAACAAGTACCCCCAAGACACGAATATGATCATTCTATTCCTCTCATTTCCGGTGCACAACCAGTAAACGTCTGGCCTTACCGATACTCTCTCCAACAGAAAAATGAGATAGAAAGGCAAGTTACAGAAATGTTGTAGAAGGGAATCATTCAACAAAGCTCTAGCCCATTTGCCTCTCCAGTGCTGCTGGTAAAGAAGAAAGATGGTACAT
Organism: Guadua angustifolia; assembly: GCA_036346375.1. Lineage (NCBI taxonomy): Eukaryota > Viridiplantae > Streptophyta > Magnoliopsida > Poales > Poaceae > Guadua > Guadua angustifolia. Next base: position 14,710,466 of record CM070517.1, read on the forward strand.
GGTGATTTTGTGTCGATTATCGGAAGCTCAATACCATCATAGTTAAAAACAAGCATCCTATACCAGTGATTGACGAGTTGTTAGATGAATTAGAAGGAGCTTGTTGGTTCACAAAATTGGATTTGCAATCTGGGTACCATCAAATTCGAGTGGTGAGGGTGAAGAACATAAAACGGCATTTCGCATGCATCAAGGGCTGTATGAATTCCTGGTGATGCCCTTTGGTCTTACAAATGCTCCCGCAACCTTTCAGAGTGTCATGAATCAAATCTTTCATCCTTTCCTGCGCTGATTTGTGCTAGTGTTTGTAGACGACATATTGATATATAGCCGTACCTTAGATGAGCATGCACAACAGCTAAAGGAGGTGTTCAGCATTCTGGAACAACATGAACTGTTTGTCAAGAGGGAGAAATGCTCATTTGGACAACAAAGGTTGGACTACCTCGGTCATGTCATCACACCAGCGGGAGTTGCTACAGACCGAACCAAAGTGCAAGTAGTGCTTAATTGGCCAACACCTAAGAACGTGAAGGAATTGAGGGGTTTTCTTGGACTCACTGGTTATTATAGGAAGTTCATACGAAATTATGGAGTCATTTGTAAATCTCTCACCAATTTGTTGAAGGGAGTGCCATATCAATGGACTGCAACAACTGAAGAGTCATTCAGGGCATTGCAACAAGCCGTGGTGCATGCTCCAGTGTTAGCTCTACCGAATTTTTCAAAACAATTTGTTGTGGAAACTGATGCAAGTAATTGTGGGTTCGGAGTAGTTCTCATGCAGGAGGGGCACCCGATGGCTTTTCTCAGTAAGTCCTTAAGCAAGCGGAATCAAGAGTTGTCAGCATATGAAAGAGAATGTATGGCAATTTTGTTTGCTGTCTCCAAATGGCGCTCCTATTTACAACATAGAGAGTTCATCATAAGAACGGATCAAAAGGCCTTGATGCACCTGATGGAACAAAGGCTAACTACCGAGATGCAACATAAAGCATTTGTCAAATTACTTGGCCTACAGTTTCAAATACAGTATAAGAAAGGAGTACACAATTCTGTGGCATATGCTCTGCCGAGAAAGTCAGACACAGCAGAGGTATAGGCAATTTCAGTCGGAATTCCGGTGTGGATTGAAAATCTGGTGGCAAGCTATCAAGATGACAATGAAACCAAGCAGTTACTCACTGAACTCAGTATTGTGGGGTCCAATGATAAAGGTTATACTCTGCAAGATGAAGTTATCCGGTTCAAGGGACGAATTTGGGTAGGCAATAATGCGTTAGCCCAATAGCACATTTTGCAGGTGCTGCATTGCAGCGGAATTGGGGGGCATTCCAGCATCCATGCCACATACCACAAGATTCGTGCTCTGTTTGCCTGGCCACAATTGAAGGACACGATGCAACGATACATCAAGGGCTGTGAAGTTTGTTAACAAGCAAAGATAGAGCATGTCAAGCTACCAGGGTTACTTCAACCGCTACTAGTTCCAACTCAAGCCTGGACTGTGATCAGTATGTGTCGGTGTGTTTGTGCCAGACAGTATTGGTTTGAGTGTATAACCGAGTTTCGGTGGGGGGTCTTCGCAGCTGCGTCACTCTCGACTCTCTTCTCGTGATGAGCAAGGAAAGGAACTCAAGAACACACAGGGAACACACAGGATTTACCTGTGTTCGGCCCCAATGCGGTAATGACCCTACGCCCCGCTTCAAGCTCGTGTTGCTCTAGTATACCACTTGTTCTCGCTCGCCTCGATCTTTCGATCGCTCGAAGCTTTGGATCTCTTCTCTGTAGAACTCGACGACCGACCGCCTTTCCCCATGCACACTAGTTCCCTTATATACTCCCGGACCTGGCTAGGGCAAGTGGAGGGAGTGGTTTTATATTAATTACATTGATTGTGTCGAGTCCTATCGCTACTGTCCTTCCGAGCCTCTTTGTCCGCGCAGTTGCTTGATACCACCTGTCTTCAGATTGCCCGAGGGGAGGGGTTCTGATGTCGCGGATTTAACGCTGTACACACGCCTCCCGGCTTGCCCTGGACGGTGTAAATAGAACGGGAGTCGGTGGAGCTGGCTCAGTCGGAGGGACAGATCATCATAGCGTCAGGGAGCCACGCCTATTTAATGGCTACCAGGCGCATTCAATGGCTCCCATGCACATTCAATGGCTCCCGTATGCATTTAATGACTGTGATAAGTTGTGATCTTGACGAAGGCTTCGGGTGGAAGCCTCTCAACTCTGTCTGCGTGGATGACTGACAATGGGCCCGTCTCACACGGACGACCACAGCTTGGTCGCCACCGCTTTTCGGTGTCCACGACCTAGTCGCTTTGTTGGGACTGTCGCTGCTTTGCCACCGGCGACCACGTGTCCTGGTCGCCCGCCAAGCCTCTCTTTAGTCTGTTGAGTCCTTTGCATAGGACCTTCTTCTTTCTGTATCTTGCGCACGCGGTCCCACCTGACAGCGGTCGAGAGAGTACCTCGGTGTAGAATACATCGACAGTAGCCCCTGGAACCGCCCCGGAGTGCGTCTTACAAGATTTCAGAGATATTCTTTGACCTAGACGCGGTCCTGGATGGGTCCCACTCCTGTACACGCAACCGTACAGATTCTCTCTACAATCGCCGCAACTCTTCGAGTCTTGTCGTCCCGCGCCATTATGATCTTTTTGCGAACCGTCGGTTCGTGGGGGCATGACTCCTCACTTCCTGAAGCTGCGCACAGCTTATAAATAGGCATGTCCGCCTCTCCACGAATCCGCCCTCCAGTCGCTTTCGTTGTCTAGGCTTCCTTGCTTCCTTCATCTTTTGTTTCCATATTGCGAGCTTCTTTGCCGCCACGGCACCGAGACAACACTCCGCCTGCATAGCTCAGCCGCTTCCCCTGTGCTCGCCACCCGGCTTGCCGACCTGGTCGCCGAACTTGCCACGGTAACCTTCCTCCATGACAAGCAGATGGCGTCGCTGCGGGAGGAGCTGGTGTTGGCGAAGGCCGAGAAGACGTCATTGGTGGCCCGAGCTAAAGCTGCCGAGGCGCGGGCGAAGGATGCCGAGGAGAGGTGTAGCGCGTTGAGCGCGGAGATGGGCCGCAACCTGCGCAACCTCATCACCATGCTCGCCCGCCTTTTGCCGCATGGTCGCCAGCCTTACGGCCGTTAGGTGACGGAGCGGTTCATTGGAATAATCATGCGCGCGTACGCCCACAAAGATCACCTTTGTCGCCGGCCCTAGTTGGCTCGCTGCCTTTGCATCCGCTCTGCCAGAGAGGCGGAAGTCGTGATCACCACAAATGGCCGTCTGACGTCTTTGTGCCCGCGCATGACGATTCCTTCGACCCCATGGCGATCATCACCGGGGGAGGCGACGACACGAGAGCACCAGCAGGCGTGAGGCGGCGGAGTACGTCGCCGGGCTGATGGAGATGGTGCCTTTGCCCGCCGACGCCGCAGCCGAGGTGGAGGAAGAAGTCGAGGATGACGCCAACGATATCGAGATCGCCGACGATTAGCTCGGGCGACTGCCTTTGCCGTCTTCTTTTCCCTTTCTTCTTTTGTGTAGATATGTACATAGGCCTTTCGGCCATTATAAATGAAAATACCCTGCTTTTACCTGTTGTCGGCTTTTACCTATTGTCTACCCGTGCGCGTGCTTGCTCGTGACTTGTTCGATTCAGTGCTAGGTGACCAGCCCCCGAGCATTTTGCACGGACCCTCTGGGCGACCAGATGGATCGACGATTAGGAGCCTTTTCTGCAATCACACAGATCCACTCCAAACATGAGCCAAAGTTAAGCCACACTTATTAGGAATAAACAGGCAAATAGGCACACAAAGCCTAAGTCCCTGCCATTGAATGGGCGGGAAGAGCACATTAGGTTGTCATTTTCCTATCACCATTCAGAGCTTAATCCCTTATACTTTACTAGGACTGAACCAGAGAACTGCGAGGCTAGGGAGCAGGTCACGTAGAGGCGGGGCAAATGGTGAGCGGAACATTGCCGCAAAGCACCATGGTGGGCGGAGCATAGCCATGACGCCGTGCCGTCAGACATACCGCTAGACGCCATCCGGCTCAAAGATGGTTGAAGTCCACAGATTGCTAAGGACCCTTGCCATCCTTTTGGACGAGACCCAGAGAATCATGGGCTAGGGAGCAGGTCGCGTGGAGGTGGGGCAAATGGTGAGCGTAACATTGCCACGAAGCACCATGGTGGGCGAAGCATAGCCGCAGCGCACAGTGCCACACGCACCTACTAGGCACCCGTCCAGGACCGACGTAGAAACTGGGGGTTTAAAGGGATTGCCAAGAGGCTATCAGGCTACTGGTACTCATGACAACCAAGTGTGGCACAAATCCTATAGGTATAAGCAAGTTGAATGAATCAAAGTGATAGTCAGCTAGGGGAGAACACAACAGCCTGCTAGCCGACCCGGGGCGAGGCCACGAAAAACTTACAGCATGCCGAACATCGCTCGCTAGATTGTCACTTTCCTGTCGCCACCCGAAACTTATGCCCTTGCCGTCTTTGTGGGACCAAGCCAGAGAACTGCGGGGCTAGGGAGCAGGTCGCTAGAGGCGGGGCAAATGGTGGGTGGAACATTGCCGCGGAGCACCATGGTGGGTAGAAATTTGCCACGAAACACCGTGCCACACACACCTACTGAACGCCTGTCCGGCCGGACCACAGAAGCTGGGGGTCCACGTTATGGCCAAGGAGCCACCGGGATACTGGCACTCATGACAACCGTGTGAGGCGAGTTCAGGGGTAGAACTTCCACAACAACTCTATATTCTGGGAGTTTGCCAGCTCCCGTCCATCTTTCGCGACTAAACGAACCACCCGGGTCGAGAGACAGAGACCACCTTGAAGGAGCCCTCCCAATGGGGAGATAGTTTGTCGCGGCCTGCCTGCGGTGGAATTTGGCGCAAGACGAGGTCGCCTACTACCAGTGTTCTCTCACGGACCGGGTGGCATGGTAGCGTCGGAGACTTAGCTGGTACCGGGCAGCACGTAGTGCCACCCGATCTCGTACTTCCTCCAGGAAGTTGACGTCGTCTTGGCGCGGTCTTCCTAGTCTTTTTCATTGAAGACCGATACACGCCAAGCAGCCCAAGGAGAGCTCTTGAGGGCGATGCGCTTTGGTCAGAGAGACCAGAAGAAAGGAGACCCAACAGATGGTGGGTGTGGTTCAGAGAGACCACAACACTGCCGAGCTCTTCCGCCCCATCGTGCTCCTCGGTTATGAGCTGTCGAACGCATACGGTCTTGAGGCCCTTAGGACCAGGCGTTGGCCAGGCTTGTCCGTTGCCAGCATGGTGGGCCACGGAGGTGAAACACACCTTGGTGCCCATCTCTTCACAGAATTCTAGGAACGCTGCGCTGGTGAATTGGGTGCCATTATCGGTGATGATGCGGTTGGCAACTCAAAAACGAGTGAAGATCCTGCGCATAAACCTGATAGCGGCGGAAGCCGTAATGGCGCACATTGCTTCGGCTTCAACCCATTTGGTGAATTTGTTGATGGAGACGAACAAGTGGGTGAAGCCCCCTATGGCCCGCGGGAACGGACCCAGGATATCCAGCCCCTAGACCGCGAACGGCCATGAGAGCAGGATGGTTTGCAGAGCTTGGGCTGGAAGGTGGGTCTACTTGGTGTGGAATTGGCACGCCTCACAACTCCTTACCAGCTCACAAGCATCCTGGAGGGCAGTAGGCCAATAGAATCCTTGGCGGTAAGCTTTACCGACTAGTGTCCAACTGGACATATGGCTCCCGCACATGCCTCCATGGATATCAGAGAGCAGCTTGCTTCCTGCTTTCCGAGTGATGCACTTCAGGAGAATTTTGTTTCTACTCTGGCGATATAGGTCCCCACCTATCAGAGTATAGCACTTGGCCTTGCGTGTAATTCTCTCAGCTGAAGCATCATCATCGGGGATCACTTGATCACACAGGAAGGCCAGGATGGGATCCATCCACTGACCCCCCCGACCAAGTGCGGCGATCTCATTATGATCGCCCGGGTACACCGCCTGGCTAGGCGTTTCCACCAGTACTGCCTTGGCGGTGTTACCGTTCCGCCTCCCGGAGCCGAGGGATGTAGTATCCGCATCGTCGGCCCCGCCGGAGTTGGGGGCCGAGACTGGTGCGTTGTCTCCCCACGCGGAACTGGGGGATATGGCAGCCGCATCGTCGGCCCCGCCGGAGTTGGGGGTCGAGGCAGATGCGTTGCCTCCCCTCACGGGATCGAGGGATGTGGCAGCCGCGTCGTCGTCCCCACCAGAGCTAGAGACTGAGACGGATGTAGTGCCTCCCTGCCCGGAATTGGAGGATGGAACAGCCGCACCATTGGCCCCGCCAGAGTTGGGGGTAGCAATGGACGGTCGCACAAACCTTCACTACTACAGAAAAGCTAATCACAGATGGTTCGGAAACCTCATCATAGACGGTTTTCTAAACCATCTGTAAGCAAGTATTAGTGAAGACAAAGAATCATTGCAGACGGTTTTCCAACCGTCATGCTCTTTAACATCACGAGCGGTTCCAATTACAAACCGCTCGTGATGTGGTATCTTCTGACGGTTTCGCCATTTAACCGTCTATGATGATTAGCATATCTCAGACAGTTTTAAGTAAGAACCATCTGTGAAGTGTAAAACATCACAGACGGTTTCACTTTCGAACCGTCTATCATGATTGGCATATCTCAGACGGTTTTAAAGAAGAGCCGTCTGTGAAGTATAATATATCACAGACGGTTCCAATTTTAAACCATTTGTGATGTTTCCTCATCACAGACGGTGCCGCAGTGGAACCGTCTATGATTTGTGCCTATTCATAGACGGTTCTTCGTTAGAATTGTCTGTGATGTTTTTTTTCTATTTTATACTAAATTTAATATATTGGCTAGCCTCAGGAATTGCTAGCCATGCCCTCTGAAACAAAAGACAGTATACATAGTATGACTAGCATATTATTATGACAAATTTAAAAATTGTACTCCAATCACATGTTACACAACATACAGCGTATCCATTTTATGAATCAACTAACATCACACATTACAACATATGCACAGCGCATCGATCCATTTCAGAAATGCAACAAATGTATACTGTCCTGAGTAGAATCTGCAGTACAAATGGCACATTATAACAAATGTACTAACGAATTGGATTCAGAAGTATAAATGACAAATTCACTTCAGAAGGTTTAGAAATTAATATTAATTGTCCGGTAAACTCATTGTTGAGCCCTGAGTAGCATCTGCCCATTGGATTTAAGACCTCACGCAGCAAGAAGGCACAGAGCTGTCCTCAAATACTTCGAAGGTCAACCTGTTCCAATGTAGTTTCAGCTCATTGCCAAGCCTGTCAATGAGAAAAGTAAAGTCTTGCGTGTATATAAATTAAAAAGTGGAGACATTTGTTGGAAGATTGACAGACCTGCATGACATTGGTTTGCTTGGAACCAATGAGGAGTGACATGTTGTGGCAAACATAGAATCCACATAGGTCAGTGGCCATTGGCTGCTGGTGGCACTGCCAAAACAAAATAGTTTAGTTAGTTCCGAAGGTATTATAATGGAGTGTGAATGATTATTGCATACTATCGGATACCGAAAAGTTAAAAATATGCTTTAGGTGGGCGGGCCCTTCTTGTGTAGCCCTCCATTTTGTAGGCACCGAACGACGTGTCGAGAAAATCTCTGATAGGCTTCAAATCGTGGGTGCCGCCTTTTTTAGAATCAAGATAAATGACCCGGTTCTGTCTCGATATAATTACGATTAGAACCCAGTGATACCTACAAAGGTATGTCGTCATGGTCACTGAACCTAACTTCGAGGTGAGATATATAGTAGAATCAATGAGTATAGCATTTGGACGAAGCACTTACTGCGGGTTGTAGGGTAAAAGTATGAATTTTTTGTCCGAATGAGCCCGCATTACTTTTTCCATGTACTCGTAAACGAATTGTTTATTTTCGTCCATGGTTTGCTTGGACAAAATGTGTGGGTCGACGAAACCTACCGGTTCTTTCCTTGTTATTGCTTCGTGGATCATGAATCTACATATACAAAATGAAGGATGATATATATATGACATTTATCGGTGCGTCAGAAATGTAGACGGTGCACTTACATTGACCAGCATCTTATGAGTGAGGCGTCGAGCGCTCTGAGGTTGTATAGATCGAACAAGTCGTTGAAGCCGACCACAAAGACGCCATCTAAAGCCCGGTGTAAGAAATACTCCTCTGAGAAGGTCACGGAGATACTTGTTTGCCATTCTACCACTGGCTTGTTGGCTTGTTGCATGCACCATTGTTGCAATCTAAAGCAGGATAATGAAAGCGTCTCCTTGTGGTTAGCTGGTACGAATGGTTGCCCCAGCTCGAATTGCCGTGCCAATGGGGCAAACGAAAAGTCATAGGCTGACGTGGTATATTTCGATTTGCCCTTGTCTCCGCGTGCCTTGCTACCAAGCTTCGTCTTCACAGGAAATGATTGGGCCCTTACTATAAGAACGGTCTGCGCGGGACGAGACGCTGTAGCCGATTTGGCTGGCTCGTTTCGTGCATGGCATGGCTCCGGTAGTGTTGGTAGCTCCGGCGCATGATGTGGTGCCTCTAGGACTGCTTGTACCTTCGGTGCCCCTAGGCGGGCATCGAAGGAGATGCCCTTCTTGGGCCACTGGATGAATGTGCCGATAGCATCTTCTAGTGTGACGAGCTCGTCGTTTGGGGGGAAGTCCAGCGTGATGGCCTAGAAAATTTCATGTACACCATCGACATTGACCTTCGCATAGCCCGGCTGTAACGAATGACCGTGCAGTAATGCCCCTTCTCCGGATGCATACGCTTGTCCCCAAGCAGCCTGCAGGGGAACAGAGCCGTTGGCAAGCCTCACTTGCAGATTGTACGGTATGGGCACCTACATAAGGGTACATAAGTAATTAGCTAACACGTCCAACATTAAAAGTGTAGGTAAGGATCATTGTAGACATGTTACCTGCATGTTGTCATCAGGAGGAAATCTAGCTTCATACACCTTTGCCTCAGGGGCGGACGCGCAACTGCTCCGACGGTTGGTTGGGCTGAACTGCACATGTGCTTCTTGGGCTAGCACGTTCTGTGCCTGCCTCTCCTTAGCCACCCTTTGCTCCAGCCTTTCCTCGAGGCTTCGTAGCTGATCATTGAACTGCACTCTAAGCCTTTCCTCAACCCTTTCCTCAAATACAAACTTTGTGTGCTCTGAATGAACTTGAGATGTATTTTAATGATCTAATGCTTAGTATCCTTTTAATTCAGTTCATTCAGTTCATAATATGCTAGTTTGTTTTATTCCTTTATGCTCTGATATTTTCTGAACACAAATTAAACTGATCTTCAGCTGTTAATAAGAAAAATTGATAATAATAAATATTAAGGATCTAATATAGTCCAAATATGTCATGATTATTAAAGTTCTGATCATGCATCCATTAAGGGGGAGTACCTACTGCAACTTCTGCATAATACTCTGTCAAGCTAACTTTGTTTTGCAGAATATTTAAGAGAGGAATTAATTTTGTTGTGCTCTCAGATTTTAGGGTTTGGATGAAGATAAGGATCTTCACCACACAAATGGACTAGACTAATCAATTCAATAACTTAAGCCTTGAACCCTTACCACCTTAGCATGCACATGAAATGATTAAGTATTATTCACTGTTATAAAATCAACGTGTTCAGATCAGCTAGAAAATGTCAATTTTATCCGCAAGCAAATATCTGATCAGACTAATAACAGTGGCAATATATATTGTAGGTTCAGATCAGTTCAAAGATCACTTAACAGAATAAATATAAGCAACTTAGTTCATATTAATATAAGCAAAATCAACTGACAGAAGCAACTAGTACCTGACCACTAGCTAGCTAAATCAGATCAACATCTATGAACCAATCAACAGACAGTGATATAATACTGACAAAATCAAAGCGATAACAGAAATGAATACAAATTGAGCAGAACCGTGAATATAATTCAATAATTTCATACAAGTCTAGCAGTTCAAGGCTTAAATCATTTCATCAATTGTCATATTCATGTAGTAACCCTAATTTCATCACAGAGCAACACTAGTATCTCAGTCAGCAAGAATCAAGTGCAGAACTGAAAATACTCACAGAGGGAACAACACTCAAATCGTGGAGCAAGCAAGGCAAAAAATAAACGGACGGGGGAGGGAGGAGGGCACCTCTGATGGAGAGGGGAGACACCACCCAGGGGGAGGGGAGACACCACCGTGGGGGAGGGAGCGGCCGAGGGGGGAGGCGCCGCCGAGGGAGGAGACCAAGGGTGAGGGAGGGCACCTCCGAGCTAGGGTGAGGGCGCGACCGAGGGGGGAGTGCCCCGCCGAGGGAGGAGACCAAGGCCGAGGGAGGGCACCTCCGAGCTAGGGCGAGGGCGCGGCCGAGGGGGAGGGAGCTAGGGTTACAATAAACTAAGTGTGCGCGGGACTTGGTGAAATGGTAAGCGCGCGGGATTTATTGAGTGGCGCGGGAAGACTATTCCAGACGGTTCTAGGATTGAACCGTCTGGGGTGTAGTCATCCTGCACGGTTCAATCCTGCAACCGCTTGGGAAAACCATTTATTGAGTGGCGGCGAAGACTATTCCGCATTTGCTTCTAGGATTGAACCGCTCCGTGTAGTCATCATGAGTTTCCCAAGCGGTTGGGATTGAACCGCCCGATGACTACACCCCTGCACGGTTCAATCTCTGAATCGTATGGAATGATTCCATCCTGCATTTGCTTAATCTTGGAACCGTCTGGGATGGGCCATTCTATATAGCTGCGTAATTTTAATCAATACATCTCAGTAATTAATACATGTCCATATAGAGCTGCTTAATTTTAATTAATACATATCAGTAATTAATACATATCCATATACACATACACCTGCTTAATTTTAATCAAACTTGTCATTAATTAAATTTAACACTGGAACACTTGGTATATATACATAGAGGTCCTCATGACAACACTTGTTTATTATTTTGTACAAAAAATAGCCCTTCACGATGATCAACACGTGTGTAGCTAGCTTCACAAAGGTCTTCCCGGATTGTGACACTGCATTAATAGGAGGCAACTCGTCGAACTAATTGTATTCTTCCTCATCTACCACATTCTCGACTCCGACAATCCTCCTTTTTCCCTGAAGAACAACGTGGCGCTGCTTGTTGGACGGGTCAGTTACATAGAAGACTTGAACAACTTGGTTGGTGTCGGGACCCGAATTTGCAAATCCGGACCCTCCGTGTATTCAAAGACTAGTCCAGATCACGCTTAGTGCGCATGATCTCAACATTGGTACATATCACACCATAACCAACTAAATAATAAGTACTTTGATTAAATACTCAAACTAGTTGATCGAATTTTATGGTCAAGTTACAAGATATGATTCGCAGGCTTAAGACTTATTAAAATATTCAAATGCAACGGAAATAAAATAAACTCGTGGCGCCAACCAATTTGCCACAGCAACCGACCGGGCTCGCTTCCCTAGTTTGTCGGCTCCTCGATACTCCTCCTCCCGAAAGGTGGTTTGCTTCTTCTTCAACTGAAGTTGTGTTGTTGTGGGTGAGTACTTTGAGCACTCAAAGAAGTCATGCACATAATGCAATTCTAATATTCTACATGCAGAAACTACGAATTTGAGTCACCGCTTTGGGTGGCTCCCAATGCAACATCGCTTCCACCTTACTTGGGTCAATCATGCGACTCCTTGGCGGTCACCACATGTCCAAGAAATTCCACCTTGTTCTTCCGTAAGTCACACTTGCTAAACTTAGCTAAAAGTTGTCGCTCTCTTAACCTCTCGTAACTAGCTTCGGATGCTCGCATGCTCTTCCCCGGTCTTGGAGTAAACTAGAATGTCATCTATGAACACAACAACGAACTTATCCAGTATTCCATGAAAACCTTGTTCATCATGTTCATGAAATATGCAGTGCATTTGTCAAACCGAAAGACATAACTCGTGAACTCGTAATGTCCATATCTTGACGAAAATGTTTGTCTTCGCACATCCTCCAATCGAATCTTCAGTTGGTGATAACTTCGATCGTAGGTCAATCTTGGAGAAAACTCCGCCTCCTCTCAAGCGGTCAAACAGATCATCGATCCCGGTAGCGGATACTTATTCTTTATAGTGACTTCATTCAAGGTTTCATGAATCCACACACATCCCAGAACTCCCGCCCTTCTTCTTGACAACAGAACCGGTGCTCCCCATGGCGACGAACTTGGTCTAATAAATCCCTTATCCATTAACTCCTCTATCTGCTTCTTCATTTCCACTAGCTCATCGGTTGACATCCGATAAGGTCTCTTAGCTATCGGGGCTGTTCCCGGTACTAACTCGACATAAACTCTATGTCCCTGTCGGTGGCATCCTGTAAATCCTCCGAAATACATCCGGTATTCTCGACAACCGGTACATCTTCTATGCCGACGCCTTCACACTATTGACCATCAACTCGCCCATCCCGAACGCAGCGGGCTTGAAACTCTACTTTTCTCCCACAAGGACTCTCGATCGATATGACTCTTTCGTCCACAGCCTAACACAACCTTGTGCTTAGACAACCAATTCATTCCCAAAATAACATCTAAGGTCCAGTGTATCTAACACTACTAAGTTTGCTAGAACTCCATTCCATCTATAAGCAACTTTACCCCGAACATCCTACATCGATCGGAGTTCGATCCCGGGATTGTACTAGCAATACATGCCTAAGGTTCACCATTTTCAATCCATTATTCACAGCAAAAATCCGAGATATAAACGAATCTGAAGCTCGTAATCAAATAAAAGCTGCAGCAGTCTTCGAGTTGACAAGTAACTTACCCAAAGACGACGTCCGATGTATTCACGAGACGCATCAGCGGTGACATGATTGACTCGCCTCTTACCACGATCGAGTGGCAGCCCAGACAGTGCAACTCCACGGCTTGCTCTCGCGCGCAGTGTCTTTGTTGGAGTAGTCCCAAGGTTGAAGCGAATCGGTGTCACTCCTCCTCCTTCTTAGGACAATAATTTGCAAATGCTCGCTCGTGATGGATAAAACAACGCTTAACTGCCGATCTTAACTGCTCCGCAGCTGCATTCCCAACTGGTGTTGGTGTCTGGAAATTTTGTCCGGCAGGTCTTGGTACTGGTGGCGGCGTCGTCATCACATTCCTTGGCTGAAATCTGAAGAACTGGTTTGGTGCAACCCTCAAACGCTGCGCTCCCTGGCGTGCTCCCTGCTGTGCCATCCTGCGCTTCCGGTTGTCATCCAATATCAGCGCCTTGTTCACTAGCTCCTGAAAATCAGGAAAGGTGTGGGTTATGAGTCCCACCTGCAGTCCTGAATTCAGTCCTTTCATGAATCGAGACTGCCTGGCCTTATCCGTTGCTACATCCTCAGGTGCGTAGCGTGCCAACTGTGTGAACTTATTCAGATACTCGGACACTGATTGATTGCCCTGCTTCAGTGCCCTAAACTCCTCCTTTTTCAGCTCCATTATGCCTTCGGGCACATGATATTGCCGAAAAGCAACTGTGAACTCCTCCCAGCTGATGTCCTGTGGGTGCTCCTGAGCAGCGCAGTAGTTTTCCCACCATTCAGCTGCGGTTCCTTCGAGCTGATGAGAGGCATAGAGTACCCTCTCATTTCCTTCACACAGGGTAATGTGCAACTTTCTCTCTATCGTCCTCAGCCAATCATCTCGCCTCCAATGGATTGGCATTCCCGAAAAAATGTAGGCGGTCGTGTCCTCATGAATTCCAAGCGACCTTAGTGTGGCCTCTGACTTTGGTTGACTTAGTTAACTTGGGCGGCGGCGGCGATGACTTCTTTGCATCATGGCATGCATTAACTGGTCTGCAGGCAAATAAAGGCCCCAAAGTTCGCAGATATCAATGGCGGTGCTGGTTGGGGTCCTTGTCCTTCATCATCGATGTTTCAAATGGCGAGAACCACTTCCATTTCCTCCTTGGTTTCCACGGTGTTCACCATCCTACGATTGCTCCATGGTTTAGAGACGAGAGGAAATAAGAATAGACAAGTAATAGAGTACTTATGCGGGGACGAAGGTGTAACACAAAATCTAACTTTATTACTTTATTAATATCTGGTATGGTTGCTCACAATGCCTAAAGGCCTTGCAACACATACCGATCACTCACAAGCATGAAAGAAGCAAACCGAAGCTAACACTCGTGAGTCAAACGCCTCTAAGGGTGACTCTTATTCCAAGACGCGACTCAACGCAGAGTCTCAACCACTAATCCTAACGCCACTCCTCTAGCCATCCCCCACCGAACTTCCTCGGTGGATACACCGCAGGTGTGTTGGTGCGGTACAAACCTATCCCAACGATCCTCCATTGGATGCGCCTCCCGCACTGTGGCTCAACCTCCACCGCTCTCGCTGACCTCCACAGCTCGGGCTTCACTTCCACTTGCTCGACTTCACTTCCAGCTGCTCGGCTCGGCCGCGGCCTCTGCCAGGCTCCTCCGGGTTCAGGTCGTGTAGCTCCAAGATCGCTCGCTCGTCCGCATGTTGTCTCCAATTCCCCAATCCTCTGGATAGAGTGGGCCAAGTACTCACAAGTCTGCAACAGATGAGCCCTAAGTCGTGTGAACTCGCCACGAGACCTCTGCAGCTCTGAACCGTCCTCGTCGATAGCATCCTCTTGAGCGATAACATATCCGCCGTGGGTGATCGTGGCATCCTCCTCCTCGATGGGCTCTCGCCAGTGGCGAGTGTCTCTCGTGGGTGGTGGCGAAACATCGTGCCATCCAACTCTCAGGGTAGGTACGAGCAATCGCCTCATCGCCAGACGCGATGTCTCCTCAATCCAGCGTCAAATGACAACCTCTGGCTGTGATACGGATTCGACGGCTCGCCCTTGCCCTATCCCGAGCGTAAACCGTGATAGTGACATCCTAGGCAATATCCAGTCCTGCCTGATCCACAGTAGTCCCTCGGTAGATCGGCCTGTCATATCCTCCAAGCAGCTGCATCATACGCCAATGCTCATGGCGTACTCTCAAAGGCGCCACCAAAAGAGTGGATCATCCTCATCTGCCAAAGGACACTCACGTGAAACTTAGATATTTTAATCAAAGCGAATATGTGTTGAATTCAGCAAGGGGTATGAAAGAAGAGAAGGGTAAGTCGAGATTGCATTATCATCTTGGCACATTTTAGCTCTTAGAAAATAGTTTTATCCTCACTACGACCATTCTAACTAAGGGCGATCCTACATCAAGATGGCTCGATACCACCTCTGTCGGGACCCGAATTTGCAAATCCGGACCCTCTGTGTATTCAGCACTAGTCCAGGATCACGCTAGTGCGCATGATCTCAACATTGGTACATATCACACCATAACCAACGAAATAATAAGTACTTTGATTAAATACTCAAACTAGTTGATCGACCTTATGGTCAAGTTACAAAGATACGCCTCAGAGCTAAGACTTATTAAAATATTCAAATGCAATGAAATAAAATAAACTCGTGGCGCCAACCAATTTGCCACAGTAACTCGATCGGGCTCGCTCCTAGTTTGTCGGCCTCCTCCCGAAAGAGGTTTGCTTCTTCTTCAAGCGAAGTTGTATTGTTGTGGGTGAGTACTTTGAGCACTCAAAGAAGTCATGCATGAATGCAATTCTAATATTCTACATGCATGGCTTAGTACAAAGCATAGGCTATGGTTCATGAGCAAGATCTGAGATTTAAGAATAATAAGAATAATTTGCAAAGACAAGAAACAATAATAAGAATAGTAGCTTTCACAAACATTTTAATCACAATCATATTTCCATCCTATGTCAAGTTCCTCATTACCAACCCAAGCATTTTTCCATAAAAATTCATTTTCATAAAATCTAACCCTTGACCAGTAATCACTGAAGCGATGCTCATTACCGTGAGCACGGCTATTGAATAGGTTGTACACTCTGCAGAGGTTATACACTTTACCCACAAGATACAGTCAAATACCACCAAGGCAAATAACCATGAACGGCCTTTCCAAAGTTCCATCTAAACCCAAGATCGCCGCTAAGGTTTCAACACTGGAGGGACTGGTTACCACACCTGTGCCCCCTCTTGCGCCATGTGAGTTCTCATTCCGCTTCTCCGGCCTCACACCACCACGACAAGATACAAAGAATAGATTTCCCGTTTACTCACTAAGCCCGTCCCATTACGGAGCTTGTGGTTGTATGAGAGACTCAGTTCAAATGCTCGCAAGGTTAAGTCCTTAGTTGACCGAGGCAAGACTAACCAAGTGTGATCTCAATTATCCAAAAACCAATAAAAACCAAATACGACCGCCCAGTTGCCACTCTTGGCCCACCAGAAACAATCTTGCCATTTGCCCCGGTCTAAATCATTTTCCCACCCCGGTTCTTTACCATTGCACCACGTGCCATCATCAACTCAATAACACATGTCTCATTCACAAAGCATGTTCAATATCTCATTAAGTCAGTATTCACTTTGGTATTCCAAAATCATGAAATGTCCACGTGGCAGGGCTAAGCATACTACTTCGGTCTACTCAACCCATGTTGGCAAATTATAAAAGTCCAACTATTAATCCATATCCTAGGGTGACAAAAGATTCATGGCCTACAATTATATATGACAAGGTGGCATACAGCAACTTAGGCATTTAACTAATCCCAAAACTTATTCAAAATCATTTCTATCAAATTAGCATGCAATAGTTTAAATCAAAATAATTTGCTCTAATAGGTCCAACATGATCAAACACAACTTGCCTTCAAAAGTAATTGATTCGGCTCTGAGCTTGCTCTGGGTCGAACCTCTCCCTCGAAACCTTCGGGCACTTCAACGCCTCACGGCAAGCGTAAACACAAACAATAAAATAAATAAACAGTGGGCAAACAGTGCTAAAAAATTCAATTAAAATTCATAAACAGAAAGATCACAATTTTACAAATTTATAGAAATTGGAATCACTCAAATCGGAGTTAAAACGCAAAAGTTATAAGCATTTGAAGTTTCAAAATATATTTAAAATCAATATACCGAATTAAATAAATATTTTCTTTTTCGGAAAATCAATTATTGCGTCATCTGTGACATGTGTCGCCACCAGAGAGTGACACGTGGCCCTGCTGACGTCAGCCTGATCGCTCTCCGTGATGACGCCAAGATGACGTCATCGTGGCGTCAAGACGACTTTCGACTATCTCTCTAACAAGTGGGTCCCACCGTGACGCCGATGACGTCACGCGGTGACGCCACACGCGGTGCGTCTTGGTGCCGACGGTGGGCCTGTCTTGTCGGCGCCTCGTGTGAACAAGGTTTCCGGTGTGGCGACATGTGGGTCCGCGTCGTCGTTGACCGACGCGCACGCTCGCCGCGGTCGCGATCGACATGCGGAGCCCGCCTTGTCGGCGTCTCATGCATGATGGAGGCGCGACGTGACTACGGCCGCTCTTAGATCTACATCTAACGGCGGAGGTTAGAAGATGGGGTTTATTGTTTATGGGGCGACGTGGCGGAATCCGGTCGTTGATTGGAGATCGGACGGTATGGAAGCTCGACTTCGGCGATGATGTGCGGCGGCTCGCTTCACCGGAGGCGAAGACGACGGCGTCGGCGGGCATTTCCGTGGTCCTCCGGCGACGGCGGTGATGTTCGGCGACGCGGCGACGAGGTAAGTTCGGGGTGGCTCGGCGACGGCGGAGAATCACCGGCGGCGATTTAACCGACGCGAAGAAGTCTGCGCGGACGGCCGGACTTCTTAGTGAGGTCGTGCGGCGGCGGCGGCGCCTCGTGGCGTGAGCTAGGGCAAAGGTGCGGCGCGTCTAGGGCTTCACGAGGCGTGGCGGCGCGCGTAAATAGTGCCCTCGACGTCCGTGAAACGCGCTGAAACCGAGGCCCACACGGCGGCGGCGAGTCCTGGTGATTCGGAGAGATTGACGTGGCGCAACGTGGACCGTCGGATGGAGATCGAACGGCCACCGCTTAGGGTTTTTCCGAGCTGGGCGCCGCATTACTCGCCCAATACTGTTCATCCGGATTTTAACTCTTTTCCGATTAAAAATAATCCCCGAAAATAAAATGATTTATTTGGGGCATTAAAAATACTAGAAAAATTCTGGAAAAATTCTCATAAATATTTTAGGACATTTGTGACTCAAATAAAATATTTTCAGCAAAACTTTATTTTAACTTTTCCATTATTTAATTAATTTGATAAATGTTTAATTCAAAATAAATTCAAATAAATCCAAATAAATTCCAGAAATTCCCAAAAATTCAAAATACCATTTAAATGCAAGAAAAGCAAAAATTGGGGTGTTACAGTTGGCGAGAACGAATGGTTCCTCTTGGTATCCGAGACGTTTGAGGTCCATTTAAGACGCCATACTTGTCAACCTTCACGTCTTGCAAGTTAACCCAACGGCACTGAAATAAGGGGATCTTGAATAGCACATAGTCGAGCTCCCAAATTTCCTCAATCAACCCATAATACGAGCTCCTCATCGATCCAATGTATTCAACCTTGATCGATGCGAACACCGCTATTCCGGTTTGTGCTCTTCATGTCCCGATCTCTCGTGTAAAATGTGTACCCATTTAAATCATATCCTTTCCATGTTACAACCGTAAAAGTGGCCCTTTTGCCAACCATGTCGTTGCCTCACCGACATGCTTCGGCAAAGAATGGGTCGCTCCTTGAACCATTTGTTGAAGTGAAGGTTATCTTTTCGATGATCCAAGACTCGGTAGCGTCGATTCTCTTGCCGTAGCCAATTCTTATGCTCGTTGATATACGGGGCCACAATAGCCATGTGTTGCAAAACTGTGAAATGGGCTTTGGCGCACGCAACTGGATCAGGTGCGATTGCTTTCCTTCCGATGGTCCCGATGCCCTGGAGCCTCCCCTCATGGCGGGATCGAGGCACACCTATCGGTTCGACCTAAGCTATGTAATCCACGCAAAATTTGATGACCTCTTCTGTTGCATAACCTTCGATAATGCTACCCTCCGGTCGAGATCGATTCTGTACGTAGGACTTGAGAATTCCCATGTACCTCTCGAACGGGTACATGCTACGTAGGAACACAGGCCCACACATCTTTATCTCCCTCACAAGGTGAACAATGAGATGGACCATGATATTGAAAAATGACGGAGGGAAATACATCTCAAGATTACATAAAGTCATTACCACCTCGCCCTGTAGAGCATCAAGTCCTTGGGGATCGATGACCTTCTGAGCAATTGTGTTAAAGAAATAACACAGCCTTGTGATTGTCTCTTGAACCTTGGTCAGTAAAATACTTCTAATTGCCACAGGGAGCATTGTGTCATAAGCACATGGCAATCATGGGACTTCATGCCAGTTAAACTCAAATCGTTCATCGAAACAAGTCTCTTCAAAGTTGGGCGAGTAACTGGATGGAACTTTCACACCATGCAAGCACCTTTGTCACAATTCCTTTCTCTCGACTTTGGACAGAGTGTAACTAGCGTGCTCGCAGATGTTCGGCCTTTATCGATCTCTTCGGTGCTAACTCAAGTCCGATGCCCATATCGACCAAGTCAAGCCGTGCATTGATACCGTCCTTTGTTTTACCCTTAATGTTCAGTAAGAGACCAATCAAGCTATCACAGACATTCTTCTCTACGTGCATCACGTTGATGCAGTGCCAAACTTCTAGGTGCTCCCAATATGGTAGGTCCCAAAATATTGATCTCTTCTTCCACATGCTCTTCTCACGGGTCCTCGATTTATGTCCCTTCCCTAGTGCAACATCCAATTTCTTAACCATATCATGAATGTCTGACCCACTTAAAGGCTTTGGAGCTAAAGCGTCTTCGGTTGTGCTGTCGAATTGTTTCTTCATCTTGTGGTATGGGTGATTTCTCTGAAGGAACCTACGGTGACGCATGTACACGGTTTTGCGTGAGTGATTCAGCCAGACACTCTCGGTGTCATCCAAGTAGTGTGTACATGCTTTAGCTCCTTTTGTACTCTGCCGGCTGACAGTTAGCAAGAGGCGGGATAATCATTTATGGTGCGAGAACAATAGGCAAAGCATAAAGTGAAGTACTCGTTTGTGAGCATCCTATACCGCACCTGAGAGCCCACAATGTGTTCAGATCTTCCACCAATGGTGCTAAGTACACATCAATATCATTCCTGTGTTGCTTCGACCTTTGATGAGTCTGAGACATCAATATGTACTCGCTTCATACACGATCAAGGAGGAAGGTTGTACACACAGAGATTTATAGGCCAAGTGCTATGGCGGTTGCTCATGTTACGAAATGATTCATTCCATCTCAGACTCAATTCAACCTTATATTCCTCGGATCCATTGTGAATTCTTCAAACCTCATATCAATGTTTCTCCTTGTGTTGAATCGGCGGGTGCCTAGTCATTCCATCGTTCTTACGCTCATCAAAGTGTCATCGGCAATTTTGCCTCTTTTGGGTTATAAACAACCGCTTCAAATAGGGAATTATAGGCGATACCACGCCACCTTAGCGGGAGGTCCTTTCTTCACCTCCATGCCCTCGCCGTCATCATCGATCTATCTTTACGCTTGTACCGGATGTGTTGCACACCGACATACATGCAAGTTTATGCATCTTGTTACGGTACAAGATCTGATCATTCGAGCAGGCATGTATTCTTTCTACTTCCATTTCAAGGGACAAAGAACCTTTTGGCTTTGTAGGTGGTTATCGGCAACTCGCTTCCCTCCGAAAGCATATCCACTAATAGACCTAACAATATGTGAAACTCTTATCGACCAACCGTTGCTTGCCTTTAATTTCAGCAATTCGAAGACGGATGAAATTTTGTGTATTTGGACTTGCAACACAGGAACAAAGATTTCTCCAAGTCGCCCATCAAGCCCCAAATTTTATATACTCCGCTCATCACGGTTCCCTTCTGCATCCCGTAGCATCTAATCCAGATTGTCATCGAAAGTACAATCGATATCGTCCGGAGTATCGTCGACTTCGTCCACGATGGTAGTACTACTTGGTTCCTGCATAATCTGCTCTTCACCGTGACTAGTCCAACATGTATACCCCCTTTTGAAACCCCGTAGAATCTAGTGTGCTTTAATCTGCTCTGGGTTTCGAAACATCCGAAGATTCTCACAGTCAACGCATAGACAAGGCATAAATTCCACCCCTTGTTCGACATATCTACCTCTGCAGCTCTTCTAAAAGCGGAGACACCATTAATGTACTCAGTGCTTCACGGTTCTCAGCGTACATCCAGCTTCTGTCCATCTACGCAACATATGTAACAATAGGTGTCAAATGACGAATTTAGATCATAAAGTACAAATGGATCTGCACAAGGTATAGCAAATGTATCTACTTCACATCACAGAGAACAAATTAACCAGCTTCATTTCCCTCTTCACCAAGATAGATACAACAAGCTAGATCTAGAACATAGCTTCATTTCCCCAAGCTAGATATAAAATGTAATTCAGATTAGAAGCAATTACTAACCTTGGATGACCAAGAGCACAAGGATCTGCAATCAAATCTCCAAATCTAGGGCCTCTTTCACAAGGAACGCCTCTCAATTGCAGCCACCTTAGAGACGGTCGAGGAAAACCTAAAAAACAGAGACGGTTGAGGCTCTCTGCCTTATACACGTAAGAGGTATCATCGCAGATGATTTTATCTACAAACCGTCTGCGATGTGGGACATCTCAGACGGTTTGTCGATAAAACCGTCTGCGATGTGAGAGATAGATCGCAGACAGTTTTATATAAAAACCATTTGTGATGTCACATGACATCACAGATGGTCTATAGATGAAACCGTCTACGATGACATCTTAAACGGTTTTTGGATAAAACCATCTGCGATGTAACATCACGTCATAGACGGTTTTTGACTAAAACCGTCGCGATGATGACCCTTCGTCTTCGCTCTTCCGCATGCCTTGATCGCCTCGTCTTCCCAATGCAATCCACGCTGCAAATATATCGCCGTCTTCCCAATGCAGTCATATTGCTTCGTCTTCTCAATGCACTTGCATTGCCATTTAAGAACCCTCAGATAGCTCTGCCTCCACTACTGCATAGCACACTTACACCTCCTCCGACCCAAGCACGAGCAACCCAAGCACTCCGCTTCTGCCTCCTCCGACCGCCTACTCCTCGGACGACGACTCCTCTAGCTCCCCGACGTCGCCTCCGCCTCCTCCTCCTCCGACCGCCTCCGCCCCAACCCGTGTCGGGTGTAAGCGTTCGACGCCTGTCTCCTCGGACTCCTTCACCTCCGACTCCGAGGAGGTCCTGTGGGACTCTAACGATGAGGCCGCCTACCGCGATGGCTAGGAGCTAGAGGATGATCTAGACCGAGCCGGGTCGAGCGAATTGGATGGACACAGTGAGGACTCGGCTATCGTCGACTCCGCCGATTCGTCCGCCCCTCGGCCGAATCCGATGACAACGACGACGAGTAGTCGTTTTAGTCATTTTAGTGATCTTTCATAGCATTTTTTTGTAAACATCTTTTGTAATGATAATATATATATATAATGCAATCTAACTAGCAGTCATTTGTAAACAACTTTTTTAATGATCTTATATATTAATGCAATCTTCTCATGTCTTCTTATATATTAATGTTCTTCTGCAATGATCTTTTGTAGTAGTCTTTCGTAGCAATCTTCTGTAAACAATTGATGATCTTTTCAAGTGGCGCGCGATTGCTCAGTGTTCAATTGATGATCACAGACGGTTCATAGATAAACACGTCTGTGATGAGGAAATATCACATACTGATTTATCCACCAACCGTCCATGAAGTTATACCTATCATCTCAACCGGTTTGTAGCTAAACCCGTTTGTGATACTTCACGCATCACAGACTGATTTATCCACCAACCGTCTATGAAGTTATACCTATCATCCCAGCCGGTTTGTAGCTAAACCCGTCTGTGATACTTCACGCATCACAGAAGGTTTTATCCACAAACTATCTGTGATGTGCTGGAACACATCACAGACGGTCTGTATTTGAAACCGTCTGTGATAATCAGATATCGTAGACGGTTTGCTCCTAAAACCGTCTGTGATGATGTGTCTAATATAGCCCCCTTTGTAGTAGTGCTTTTTTCAAAGACTTGGACTGAAGCCAACACGTCATTGGCCCTGCCGGAGACTGGGGTGACAATGGACGGTCGTGCACTATCGTCCCCTCCGGAGACCAGGGAAGCGATAGACGGTCTCACAAGACTCCTTTCGGAGGGGCGGACTGGAATAAAAGCGCCATCGGCCCCACCGGAGTTGGGGGCAGCGATGGACGGTTGGGCAAGCTTTTTCTTCAAAGACTTCAACCGGAACATAAGCCTTCGTCGAGGCGAGCTGTGAAAGCTCGTCTGCCAAGTGGTTGTTGCGTCGGGGGATATGGATGTACCCCAGCTCGTTGAAGTGGCGCTCCATCCTCCTGACTTCCGCCAAGTAGGTGGTCATCGTGGGATCAGAGTACTAGAACTCCTTTCGTGCTTGGTTGACGACGAGTAGAGAGTCACCCTTGATGTCGCGACGCCGGATGCGGAAGCGGCGATGCCAGAGTCCCGCCAAAGAACCCTTCATATTCAGCGATGCTGTTGGTCACCTTGAAGTCCAAGACGATCAGGTACTGAAGGATGTCCCCGGTCGGGAAGACCAGGACAAACCCAACCCCCGCACCCTAGACTCGAAAAGAGCCATCGAAGAACAGGGTCCACGGAGGGAGCACGGGTGCTCCTTCAGCTTCAGGGGTGGACGGAGTTCACTCAGCGATGAACTCGGCCAACCTTTGACTCTTGATGGCAGTGCGCGGGCGAAACTTGAGGAAAAATTTACCTAGTTCCACCGACCACTTGGCGATGCGACCTTCGGCTTCTCTATTGTGGAGTATCTCTTGAAGTGGGTAGGCTGTGACCACCGTGATCTCTCGTCCCTAGAAGTAATGTCAGAGCTTTTGGGACACCACCGTAACAACAGAGAGCATCTTCGGGCTCAGAGATATCTGGTCTCTGCGTCTTGATAGCACCTTGCCGACGTAGTAGATCGGTCTCGGTGCCTTCCTCTCGCCACCAAAGACCACACTCACTACCGCTGTGGTGGCCATGATATATAAATAGAAGGCTCACCGAGTAGGAGGACTGTACGAAAGTGAGGAGAGGTACTTCTTCAGGTCTTCAAACACTTGTTGAGCTTCAAGCGTCCATTCGAAGTGGTTGGTGCTCTTCATTAGCTTGAACAAGGGGAGACTTTTTTCTCCCAAGCGGGCGATAAATCGCCCAAGAGACATCAAGCAGCCATCAGGCACTGGACATGCTTGAGTATGGTCGGTGGCTTCATGTGTTCGATGGCCGCAATTTTGTCAGGATTGGCCTCAATGCCTCGACTGGACACGAGGAATCCCAATTGCTTCCCAGAGGGTACGCCGAATACGCACATCTCGGGATTGAGCTTCAGGTGACTCTTCCTGAGGTTGGCGAAGGTTTCCTTCAGATCCTCAATCAGTCCTTCGCTCTTCTCAGCCTTTACCACCAGGTCGTCGACGTATACCTCCAGGTTCCGCCCGACCTGTGGTCGCATCCTGTCGCTTGGGGGCCTGGCGCTGGACCTTTTATCGGACCGGGCGCACCTCCGGGAGCGTTGCCAATTTGTGCTCGATCACCTTCCTGGGGACCTCGGTCATGTTGGATGGTTGCCAGGCAAACATGTCTGCGTTAGACCGGAGGAAGGTGACAAGCATATCTTCCTATTGGGCGCCAAGGTTGGCGCCCAGCTTGACGGTGTTCTCGGGCTCAGCCACACTCAGGGAGACCAACTTAACCTCGCTGGGCAGACCGGGCGAGGCACGGGTCTTCACCAGAGGGGCTCCCGAGTAGGCAGCATCGGCCTGCCTTGCACAGGTGGCACCTGCCAGGTTCAAGGCTTGCTTGTCGCAGCGCAAGGCCTCTGGCTTGTCCACCTGGATGCTTATGGGACCTCCGGGTCCCGGCATCTTCACCACCATATAGGCATAGAGGGTGGCCGCCATGAACTTGACCAACGAGGGTCGGCCAAGCAAGGCGTTGTAGAGGAGGTCGCAGTTGGCGACGTTGAAGTCCACCAACTCCGTGCGATAGTTGTCCACGTTTCCAAAAGTAACGGGAAGGCGAACTTAGCCCAGGGGCATCGAGCCAACCCCCGGGGTGACTCCATAGAAGGGGAGCGCCGGACGCAGCTCCTGCTTCGGGATATGAAGAGCCCGGAACGCTCTGGTGGACAGGAGGTTGATGGGGCTCCCCCGTTGATTAGCACGCACCCGAGCTTCACGTTCCGAATCGTGGGCGAAACCACGATCGGAAGGTGCCCTAGGCCGGCCATGCTCGTAGGGTGGTCGATGCGGTTGAAGGTGATCGACTCCTCCGACCACCTCAGCAACCTAGCCGCCCCTACACTTGGTACAGAGGCACAGACTTCCCTCATCAGGAGCTTGTACTTTGAGTTGAAGGCGTGGGTGGCTGAACCACCGTTGAT
This sequence comes from Guadua angustifolia, assembly GCA_036346375.1. Lineage (NCBI taxonomy): Eukaryota > Viridiplantae > Streptophyta > Magnoliopsida > Poales > Poaceae > Guadua > Guadua angustifolia. Next base: position 14,736,077 of record CM070517.1, read on the forward strand.
GTAGGCCACCATATGCTCTGCCTGCTGGAAGGGCAGCGGGGCGGAGTCATCGCCCTTGTCGTCGTCGTGAGGAGGGCGGCGCTTCCTAAGCCGCTGCTCCACCTTCTCGCACACAACCTGGCAATTATCCAAATTGTGTGCATTAGTGTTATAGATAGGGCAGAAGACCTTACCCCTATTTTCCTGCCGATGGTAGTCCTGCCGATCGCGGCGGCCATCCCGCCGGTCATGGCCATCGTCCCACCGCGGCTTAACACCCTTGTGCCTGCGCTCAGCAGCCAAGACCTGACCGGACTCGGCAGCCGCGCGCTTCTTCTTGTTTGCGGAACTGGGTCCTTTCGAGGTTTCAGCCTCGCTCTCCACCGCGAGCGCCGTCCACTCTGGCTGTCCGTTCCTGCGCCTCCACCTCCCGAGCGCACTTTTGTGCCAAGGCAAATAGCTCGGATGTGGTGGCGATGTCACGGGTAGCCATCTTCTCCCGCATCTTGCAGTCTCGCACGCCCCTCCAGAAGGCAATGATGATGGACTGGCCAGAGATCTTGGGGATCGTGTTGCGGCAGTGGCTGAATCGTCGGATGAACTCGCGCAATGACTCCCCTCTCTTCTGTTTGAGGGTATGGAGTTCATCCTCCACACCTGGCTAGGCGTAGGAGCCCTGGAAGTTGGTGACGAACTAGCCACACAACTCCGCCCATGAGTGCACCGACCCTCTCGGGAGGTTCATCAGTCAAGAACGGGCGGTGCCTGCCAAGGCTGTTGGGAGATAGTTTGCCATAACCTTCTCAGAGCCGCCAGCAGCCCGCACCACTGTGGTGTAGATCTGTAGGAACTCCTCCGGGTTGGTAGTGCCGTCATATTTCTCGATGGTTGCCGGGCGGAACCTTTCTGGCCATGCGACGCGGGCCTTGACCTTGTTGGAGAATGCACGGCACCCTCGCCAGAGGGAATCCTGCGCCCCGAACCTCGACCAGGGGCGCCCGAGCGCTGGACTTGGCTCCAAAGAAGACTCCGGACAAGAAGGTCTCCTCCTCTACAAGGAAGTTGGGGTCGCGGGAGGAGTCGTCTTCTTCGGGAGCCATCCGCTTACCGTGGTCCTGCTCCTGTGCTTGACGACGTTGTAACTCACCGTGCAAGTCGCCACCGCTCCTCCAAGTGAGCCCTGAGATCTTCGTGGGCACTCCCTTCACGCATGGGGGACGAGCGAGACGGCACTGGAGCCGTCGCACGACCCCCGGCGAGAGCGGGACCTGCGCCTTGAACGCCTTTTCCCTTGCTTCACCCACCATGATGTGGGCGTTCCTTGCTCGGGTGGATCAAAGCTTGCGTGCGCTCGGTGCGCGACTTCGACCACGGGGTACCAGAGGTACCTGGCCATTCTGACACCTCTACGTGAAGCTGGGTCGCATCAATGAGGCGTGCGATGTCCCGCAGCCATGGCCCGACCGGGGTGTCGCCCTCTAGCTCGACCGGCGGGTGCTCCAGAAGGAGGCGAGCCGCGTGAAAGTTCTGGGCCGGTGTGGTCTCCTCCATCGCTAGTCACCATCAGACCAGCTGTGCTCCTGCCGTGGTGGGGGCGCCGCCATCCTCTGCAGAAGGCGTCGGACGGTCCCCCGCCTGATGGGAGCGTGAAGCTTCCATCTTCGCTGCCGGCGCTTGATGATCCGCCGAAGAAAGCAAAGGGTGAAACAGCTACTATCACCCCTACTCGCGCATACATCCGGCATGTTTGTGCGAATAAAGATTGGTTGAGTGTATAACCGAGTTTTGGCAAGGGGTCTTCGCAGCTGTGTCACTCTCGACTCTCTTCTCGTGATGAGCAGGGAAAGGAACTCAAGAACACACAGGGAACACACAGGGATTTACCCAGGTTCGGGCCCCCAATAAGGGTAATAGCCCTACGTCCTACTCAAGCTCGTGTTGCTCTAGTATACCACTTGTTCTCAGTTCGCCCGATCTTTCGATCGTTCGAGCTTTGGATCTCTTCTCTGTTGTGAACTGATCGACCGACCTCCTTCCCCCATGCACACTAGCTCCCTTATATACTCCCGGGACTGGCTAGGGTAAGTGGAGGGAGTGGTTTTATATTAATTACATTGATTGTGTCGAGTCCTATCGCTACTGTCCTTCCGAGCCTCTTTGTCCGCGCAGTTGCTTGACACCACCTGTCTTCAGATTGCCCGATGGGAGGGGTTCGGATGTTGCATGACGAACGCCTGGTACACGCGTCTCCTCGGCTTGCCCTGGGCGGTGTAGATGGAACGGGAGTTGGTGGAGCTGGCTCAATCGGAGGGATAGGTCATCATAGCGTCAGGGAGCCACGCCTATTTAATGGCTACCAGGTGCATTCAATGGCTCCCATGCGCATTCAATGGCTCCCATATGCATTTAATGACTGTGATACGTTGTGATCTTGATGAAGGCATCGGGCAGAAGCCTCTCAACCCTGTCTACGTGGATGACTGACCATGGGCCCGCCTGCTCACCGGACGACCACGTGGCCTAGTCGCCCGGCTACTCTTCGGGTGGCCACGCGTCTTGGTCGTCAGGGGCTGCGACCTAGTCGCTCGGGGTTGGGACCTGGTCGCCCGCCTGCTCGCCGGGCGGCCACGTGTCCTGGTCGCCCGCCAATCCTCTCTTTAGCCAGTTGAGTCCTTTGCATAAGACCTTCTACTTTCTGTATCTTGCGCACGCGGTCCCACCTGACAGCGGTGGAGACAGTACCCCGGTGTAGAATACACCGACAGTATGGATTTCATTGAAGGTTTGCCAATTTCTCACAAGTACACAACAATTCTTGTGGTCATAGATAAATTCTCTAAATATGCCCACTTCTTACCATTGGCTTATCCATTCTCGGCACTCCAAGTGGCCCAGGCATTCTGTGATCTTGTATACAAGTTACATGGCCTACTGCAAGCAATTATCTCGGACAGGGACAAAGATTTCACAAGTACCTTTTGGCAAGAGTTTTTCCGGTTATTAGACACTCAATTGAACATGAGCTCGGCATACCATCCACAAACCGATGGTCAATCTGAGTGCCTCAATCAGTGCTTGGAAACATACCGTCGCTATTTTGTTCATGCTAGCCCAAAGAAGTGGTCTGAATGGCTGCCCTTAGCCGAGTATTGGTACAATACATCATTTTAGATGTCGATGGGAACAACACCCTTTGAAGTGCTTTATGGTCATCCGTCTTGGCATTTTGGAATCTCAAATCTGAATGTTAGTGCCGTATCTGATGTGCAAGAGTGGTTCGATCAAAGGAAGGAGATGAGTAAATTGCTCAAACAACATCTAGAACGAGCTAGCTTGAGAATGAAGGCACAAGCTAAAAAGAATCGATCTGACAAATCGTTTGAAGTGGGCGACAAGGTGTACCTTAAATTGCAGCCATATTGTAGGATCGAAATATACTAATGTAGCAATCAGAGGGGGGGGGAATGATTGCGCGGAAGCTAACATCAAAATTTTGAACTTTTTGAAACACCCCAATTGAAACTCAAATTATTTGAAAATCAATTTATGCAGTTGGGAGACGATGAGACGATCCAGAGACCAAGAAGCGATCGAAGCGACGAGATAGTAGTCTGGCGACCAAGATGAAACGCCGACGACGAAGAGAACACTTGGGCGACCAGTTTGGACACTTGGACGACCAGTAGAATACTTGGGCGACCAGTTTGGACACTTGGGCGAGCATGTTGGGCACTTGGGCGAGCAGGTTGGGCGACCACGTGAGCAACCTGGGCGAGCAAACTGACATACGTTCACTAAAACAGAAATTCCAGAAGATCCCACCATTCGATTGATGTGACAATTTAACTGTAGAAACTAGACTCAATTCTGAAGCTAACAAAAAATAATCAGGTTGATCGGATCTACGGATCTAACGTTATGGCCTTCGAAAGTTTGGGCGAGTAGGTTGGGTGACCAGGCTAGCAGTTTGGGTGACCACAAATTACCAAAGATCTAACCGTTGGATTGATGTGAAATTTTAACTGTAGAATTTAGATTTAATTACAAATCAAACCCAATAATAATCAATCTGATCGGATCTACAGATCAAGAGATATTACCTTTGCAAGTTGACTGAATCAAATGATGACGGAAATTGAAAGTTACGTCGAGACAAACGCCACCAGCCACCGATACGTCGTAAGGAAAAAGCAATGGCTGCAAGGTACTTTCACGAAGACCTTCAGGCTTGGAGCAAGAGAGAACCTAATCTCTGGTTGCAAAAGATTTTTATTTCATTGTCTAAAATACTCCAACACAAGAGTACAAACCCTAATACCTGGCTCACTCTGTAAACAGGAGACACCTCTCCCTATTTATAAAGAGCAAACATAAAGAGATTGAATACAACTCCACTTCCCACATGGAAAGAGTTCGTATACATCTCAACCTGGCCCAACATGGCCAAAAACAACTCTTGCACGCATGTACGGCCCACATCTCAGAAATACATGACTAACCAGCCTTCATGTGCATGTTCTCTAGCCGAACGTCCCGCATGACATCCTTGACCACCAAGACCTCGATTCCTCCCTGAACCTAGTCTCGAACCTCAGTTCCTCCATGAACCTAGTTCGGTCCCACATCGACCACGTTAAGCCCTCGAGCAACACCCGCACATGAATTAACAAACACATCCGAGCACAAGTCCACGACTTGACTCAACATCAATCCATGCAATCACTCACACGAGTGCATTGCACTAAGCAAAACCATTATGCTATCACCAAAGATATAAACAAACGATCATTTGAGCACAAGTCCACGACTTGCCCAGCTAACGGCGCCGACAACCTCGGCATGGGAGCTCAAAGCCACCGCTGCCAGGCGGCCTCACGCTCCGACGGCCGCTTGAGCTTGAGGGCGCCACCAAGGCGGCTCAGAAGCGCGCCAAGGGTGCCAACACCTGGCGCCCACCGAGACAACTGGAGCCTCGCGCCCCGCCGCCACCGCCGCCAGGCCGGAGACATGTCACAGCACTAAGCGCCGGAGTTCTTGCCCTCGCGCCGCCGCCGCCCGGCAACCGCCGTCAACTCTTCACCCAGTAAACGAGATCTGCGGCACTAGGCACCATTCTTGCCGCGCTTCCGGGCATGGTGCCAGATGCCCCAACCTTGCCTCGGTGGCGGCGAGCCGAGCGGGAAGCGGGAGAGGCGGCAGCTGAACCGACGCGGGAGAGGGCTAACACGCCGCAATGCAAAGAAGCGGCGGAACGGGCCGAGACACAGGCGGAGAGGCCGAGGCGGCGCCGAAGACCTCGACACTTGAATCTTCCAGTGCGGCGCCAACTCGCGACTATCTTTGAAGAAATGCGTTCAGCGCACAAGAGGTGCTCGAACCTCTGGGCGTGGTCGAGTACCCTGGAGGACTCGGCGCTTCACCCGCCCGGCGCGACCAACCAAAGCCGCGGAGGCGCATGAGGACTCCCAGCCTTAGCCGCTCGCTTCCATACGGAAGGACGCCTTGGTCGCGATCATGGTCAACCTCTGTGGCTGGCTCGCAAGGCCACTGACGACGCCGCTTTTGATCCCATAAGCGGTGGTGACGGCAGTGTCGAGGAGACGCGGAGCAAAGCGGCTCGGCGGAGGTGTGGTGTGCTGCGAATCACGTGGAATAATCTTGCGAATGGTGGAGCAACCGGTCATGGACGTCTCCACTTCCATTGTCGCCGGCGCCGACGAAGAACTCGACTTGGCGAGGACGAGGAGTGAAGGCGCGGCTTTTCGCTTTTTTTTGTTGCTTTTGTTGATGAACCGCGTCCGAAAACCCTTGGACAACTTTTTGATGAATGTTAGATGTTTAATCGTTATTCATGCGTTTGCTCATTTTTGCATGCTTGAATTCACCACATTTGCTTGTTAGACGGCCGTCATTGATTTAGCTAAGACGCTTTTTACAAACACCTAATTTAGGTAGCGCTTCTAAAGTCTGCCAAGTGATTTCATGCGCGTACCGTGATCCTTGAGCATAGATTATGCGGACCACATAAAATGTAGGCGAAAAATGCCCTTAACTCGAACAAGGAACGCAAGACATAGCAAGGTCTTAGCGCCAATTTCAGCAGCGAGATCATCGCAGTTTCAACCTTAGGAACTTATACCCCGATGATCGCTCAAAAATATGTTACTGTAACGCGTGAAACAACAAGTTCTCTGAAGCGCTATTAGGCCGAAAACACTCAGCGAGAGCGACCAAGTGCTTGAGAGCCAACCCGAGGCGTACTGAGCCGTGGAGTCTTGTGGTTCTAACTCGACACTCAGATGACTTGGTCTCACGGACGTTAACATTTAGCACATTTTCTTATCATGGGGAGCCGCTGGTTTCAACATTTGCGATAACTATGCACATCTTGACCTAACCAGAATCTGATCGCAAGAGAATGGCCAAAGAAGCGTGGTATAAAGCGCTTATCTTATTTCAGATGCAGCGGGATGAGCGATTTGACGCTACTGGCGGCGAAACCTGACGGAAGGCTGATGAAAATGGCATCGGGGCCTTTAGGCAGCGGCCGAGCCACAGGCGACCAGCCTACAGCGCCAGGCGACCAAGACAAGCCGGACCTTGGCGAAACACGACGAATGGCTGGCGTAGCAAAGCGAGCATCGGAAGAGCAATTTCGAGCCATCAGGCGATCAACCTTCTCGAGGCCGAGCGACCAGAAATCGGGCGCCGGGCGAGCACGGGCGGAAGCTGACATTTCGAGGCCTTTGCGCAGCAGCCCGAGCCATCAGGCGACCAACCTTTCGGCCGGGCGACCAAGAAACGGGCGCCGGGCGAAAGACGACGGAGCGGCCATGGCAGCTGGCATGGGCGAGTAGCCGAGCCATCGGGCGACCATTTTCCGAATGCCGGCGACCAAGAAACCTTGGCGCGCCGGGGCGAGCCCCCAGAGCCATCTGGCGACCAATAAGACGAGGGGCCTTTCGAGGAAGTAAGCCAAGATCGCTATGCTTACCTGCTGACGTCTGACGACTCACCCAGAGAAGGTGAGTAGGCATCCGGAGAGGTATACGCAAGGTAAGCTTTAAAAACATTCTGAGCCCCAAAGATGAAGTGTCTGGCTCGCCTGCTTGGACCCTAAGTCCTTGTGAAATACCAAGAATTCGATCCGTTGGCGCCATGTGCTCAGCTGCGAAGGGGTGGCATTAGGCCGACGCTCATGATGGCGATCAACGGTGCTTCAGGAGCCAACCCGAGGCGCGGCGAGCAGCGTCTGAAACCGCAGATACCTAGCCCGCCCGGTCGCGCTAAGCCAAGTATACCCAGGCGTCGAGGATCGTCATGGACTCCACAAAGGAATTAGCAAACGCACGGAACCAGCGACATTTCATGCGCATATTCGCCACTCAAGGCACAATCGAAGAGGAATAATAATGGCGAAGCAAAGAGTTTTTCGCAACCTTTTATCGATTGCAAGCTTCACCGACGGCCGATCGGCGAGAGGAGCGTACCTCAAGGTCGGGGCGAACAAACCATTGGTACTTACAATTTCCCTAAGGGTAGAACTTCCGAGCAGCTTCGATGTTGTAGGAGTAAATCGACTCCTCGCCGTCCTCGATGGCTAACCGTGACCGCCGGTAGATATCGAGACCACCTTGAAGGCCCTCCCACCGGGAGACAAATTTTATAACCTGCGATGCGTCTGATTCACGCAAGACCAGTCACCCACCGCTAGTGTTCTCTCGGAGACCCGGTGGCGTGGTACCGCTGAGCTCAGAAGGGGCGGCGGCGAGAGCAAGACGATCCCGCACCTCCTCCGAAGGTTGACATCTTCTCCGAGAATCCTCTTGGTCCTCTTCGTTGAAGGCGGGGCTTGGCAGCCGAGCGAGCGGCTGAGGAGGAGAACGAGCCTCGGCGCCATACACCAAGAAGAAGGGTGTCTCACGGTCGACGGTCGGGCGTGGTACGGCAAGCGACCACAAAGATGGCCGGAGTTCTTCCGCCCATCTTGCACCCCGCTTAGGAGTCGATCAAACGCCCTTGTCTTGAGGCCCTTCAGACTAGCGCATTAGCGCGTGCCGCCGACTGCTGTTCATGGGATGGGCCACGCCGTTAAACATACCTTGGTGCCCATTTCTTCCGCAAACTCCAGAAGCGTGGCTACGATGAACTGGGTGCCGTTGTCGGTGATGATGCGGTTGGCGACTCCAGCGGGTGAAGATCCGCACAGATGAACTTATCAAATGCAATGCCGTGATGGTTCAAGATCGCCTCGGCCCGACCCACTTGGTGAACTTGTCGATGGCGGCGAAGAGGGTGAAGCCTCCAGCCCTCAAGCGGAACGACTCCAGATATCCAGCCCCGGCATCGCGAATGGCCAAGATAGCGGGATGGTTTGCGAGCTTGGGCTGGTCGGTGGGTTTGCTGGCGAAGAACCCGACAAGCTTTGCACGCTCCTCACCAGCGCAAGCATCCCGGAGGGCGGTAGGCCAATAAAATCTTGGCGAAACGCTTGTCAGACTAGAGTCCGCCGGACATATGGCTCCCTGACACGCCCATGGATATCGAGGAGCAAGCCGCCCTCTTCCCGAGTGATGCACCAAGAGAACTCCGCTTACTGCTCGCGATATAGGTCCCCACCTACCGATAGCACTTGGCCTTCGTGCAATCTTCTCACCGAGGCATCATCGTCGAATCACTTGGTCACGCAGAAGGCTGGGATAGGGTCCATCCACGATCCTCCCGCCTGGGCGGGGGCGGCGACCACTCGGTGCTCGCTGGGTACTCCGGGCCGAAGCTTTTCAGTGCTGCCTCGGCGCCAGCCGCCTTCCTCCGGGACCGGGCCGAGGCGAGCGCGCCGCTTCCTCCCCGGATTGGAGGCCGTGGCGATGCTGGCATCGCCTTCCCTACTGAGCCGGAGGTCAGCGACAGACTTTGTCGCCGTCCCCACTGGGCCGGGGCATGACAGCGACACCATCATCCCCACGGAATTGTGGGCGGCGATGGACGGTCGCGTAGTCTTTCCTCAAGACCCCGACCGAGCAGAGCCCTTGAGGATGCAAGCCGACGCCCCTCGTCCGCAAGGTGATTGTCACGCCGAGGATATGAATATACCCCAAACCTTCAAAATGACGCTCCATTCTTCTGACCTCCGCAGTGCGCGCGCCATGGTGGGGTCGGAACATTGAACTCCTTCCGAGCTTGATTAATGACCAGTAGGGAATCTCCCTTGACTTGAGACGCCTAATGCCCAACGAAGCGGCGATGCGCGGCCAAACAGAACCTTCATACTGGCAATATTGTTGGTGGCCTTGAATTCGAGGGCTACCACGCGTCGGAGGAGGAGTGTCACCGGTCGGGAGACCAGATAACTCCACTTGCAAGGCCTTCCAAATGAAAGACCCATCAAAGAATAACGTCCTGTGGGAAGGCACGGCGCTTCTTCGGCAGAGTGGCGGAGTCCACTTTCGGCGGCAATTCCGCCAACTTTTGACTCTTGATGGCGGTCACGGGGCACAAACTTGATGTTAAATTCCCCGGCTCCACCGACCATTTAGCAATTACCGCCTCACGCTTCACGGTTATGGAGAATCTCGCGCAAAGGGTAGGTCGTGACCACACGGTAATTTCCGCCCTTGGAAATAATGCCGCAGCTTCCGGACGCCACTAGGATCGATATAACATCTTTTGAGCTCATGGATACCGGGTCTCTGCTTCATGCAATACTTTATCGATGTAGTAGATCGCCTCTGAAACGCCTTCCCTCTTCGCGATCAACACGGCGCTCACCACCTCGGGGTGGCGGCAATATCTGTAGCGAGGCTCACCCGTGGGGAAACCAAAGACCGGGAGAGGAGAGGTACCGCTTCAAATCTTCAAATGCCTTCTGCGCCTCGTCCGTCCACTCGAAGTAATTAGTCTTTTTCGGCTAGCTTTGAACAGGCAAGCTTTTTCTCTGTCAGACGCAATGAACCGCCTCAGGAGGCCAAAGCGACCGCCAAACATTGGACTTGCTTGAGTCACACCATGGGCTTCATGTGCTCGATGGCCGATATCTTGTCGATTGGCCTCAATGCCCTGTGGACAATTTAAAACCCAACAAATTCTTGGGAGGGCACACCAACACGATTTTTCGGGTTGAGCTTCAGTGATTCATCCCGAGGTTAGCAAAGGTCTCCTCCGTGTCTTGGATCATTTCTTCGCTCTTCTTAATTTTCACCACTGTCATCAACATAAACTTCAAGGTTCCGCCTATCACTGGGGCGGAAGGTAATATGCATAGCCTTTAGTAAGTAGAACTCGTGATTCTTTAAACCAAAAGCCATCCTTCTCAAAAAATCCATGCAACCACTCACATGAATGCATTGCATCAAACAAACTTCATCATGCTATCACCAGCATAATAAGCATATCACCATGGCACATGCACAAGCACCACACATGCCATAACCAAAACCACAACATAATAAGCATATCACCATAGCACATGCACAAGCACCACACATGCCACTTTCACCAATTAGCCAATTTTTCATCACATAATCTCACAATCTCCCCCTTGATAAAACATTGGCAACACCATTTGGAAACGAACATTGGCATTCACCTCACAATGGCAACACCATTTTAAAAGAAGTAAAGTGACCAAAAGACAGAAAGAGAAATCTCCCCTACAAAGAAGAACAAAAATCTCCCCCTATCTAAAAAGAAATCTCCCCCTATCAAAAAGAAAGACTCCCCCTAATAGAAAGTAGAAATGTGTGTGTGAATGTGCAATGTGTGACTAAAAATCTCTCCCTTTGACTCCAAACTTCTCCCCCTTTGACAATGGATTCATCAAGATTGCAAAAAGAGAGCAAAAGAGAAACTTCTCCCCTTTTATGTTTGTTGTTTTCCTTTTTTTATGTACTAAGCATTATGAATCATGCACAAATGTAACAACTTGATCACCAAGTCATGCTATCAACAGTACTTGCACCCTCAAATCTACACATAAACAATGTAGAGTAAACATAACTAGAAATCAATTACTATTAACGATTTTTTGCATGGCATGATCTCCCTTTCTCAACAATCTTAAAACCTGAAAACATTGAATTTTTGTGCACTTTATTTGTGCTTTGAAAAACTAATTCATTACTTTGATTGCAATAATAACAATTGCAAGGAATTACATGCACCATTAGCCTTACTTTTCAACCATGCCAAGCAATCATAAGCTTAAGGTTTCATGGTTTCGGTCATACACAACCTCTTCCAAGTTCATATCATAGTGCAATGATAAGCAGTCTCGTAAAGAAGAAGTGAGACAGTACATAACCTTGATCTTGCTTTAATCAATAATCACTTTTTCAACTTTAGCACTTAACTTTCATATTTAGCACTTTTTCGAGTAGGATCAAGATAGCCAAGAAAGTTCAACCATGACAAGATTTAATTCAAGTTGTCATTCCATTTAAAAAGTCACGACATAAACTACACCATATATGTATAAACAAGAAGTTGCAAAGACCTTGTAGCATAAACATGGCTTCAAATGACATATGTGTGTGAAATACAATGCTCAGTACTTTTACTGTTTTTCATTTAAGAAACACACGAAATAAAAAGCATGTTACACAATATTACAAAAACTTCAAAGAACTCCCCCTCAAACCAACCATCTTAAAAACCTTCTACAAAATTGTCACCTGAAGGGAATTATTTTAAAAACAAAAGACTGAAAGAACAAACCTCCCAAAAAGGCAACCGAAAGGAATTCTTACCAATAACCAATAACTCCCCCTCAAATGGATAACCAATGAGATCAACAGAGAGGAGATGATGATATACATGAGCTTGAGTTATCATGGTATGTTCAATTAAGCATAGGCATGAATCATGATAAGTGAATTCAAAGTATGAAAGGCATGATATAAGATATAACATTATTGAACATGCCAGAGGAATACAAATGAGCATATGAACAATCATTTCATCTCATGCCACAATTAGATATCTGTGAATGTAAAGAACATGAGTGTATCAAATAGCTCACAAAGTAGATGAAGAATTATTGCACATGCTTCTTGAAAACCATCTCAAGGGTGAGAACCATCCAAGTCTTGATCTCATCTTGCAAAAGAGAAAGATCCACTAAGCTTCTGTTCTCCAACCCATTCTTGAAAACCTACATAGCACAAGAAGATGTCGAGGCCTCGGTCTTTTAGGAATCCAGTACTGAGACACACGACGAGTAGGCACAATACGAGTATGCTTGTTCACAAAATCAGATTTGCCCTTTCCTGTGTTTCTTGCAACAAAAGGTGTTTGCATCACCCTAGGCACAACACGAGTATGCTTGTTCACAATATCAGATTTGCCCTTTCCCGTGTTTCTTGCAACAAAAGGTGTTTGCATCACCCTAGGCACAAAATGAGGAGTAAAATATGTCTTCCTGAAATTAGACCTAGCCTTAGTCTTCTTTTTCTTTTATTGTTTGGCTAGTCTAAAGCAAAAATCTACTAAGTGTCCATCTCTATCACAATGAGTGCAAGTATACTTAACATGATGTTTAGCTTTAGTAACGGAAGTAACATTTGCATTCATCATAGTAGAAGATAACACACCAGCAGATTTGAAAATTGTTTTCTTAGGCTCATTTGCAATCTCAAGTTTTCCTCTTTCAAGTGTCTTAACAACAGTAGGAGCATGCGACTTATAATGAGCATAAGAATCAAAACCTAAACCTTTGTGATGAGTACTGACTTTTGATTGATCCAAAATCATGTTTAGGTTTTTCTTTCCAGTAGTGAACTGTTCTAAAGATTTTTCCAAGTACTCAACCTTTCGAGAAAGAGTTAAACAATTATTACATGGAACGTCCACTTTTCCTTTCTATTTGCGACAAGTTGAGCATGAGAGAACTTCATGAGTGAGCATAGCATCTGTTATTTGAGAAACCCTAGTATTTGTGTCATGCAACTTCAATTCCAGTATAGCACATTTAGAACAATGAGTTGTATCATGCAAATCAATAATTGAACAGCTAGCATTTTTAACATGTTTCTCATTTTCTTTCTTTTCAGATTGACTTGTTCTAACAAAGAAACATGTTCTTTCCTAAGCACAAGAAGCTCATCAGAATTAAGTCACATGATTTGCAAGCATCATCATCAGGAATCAAAGATTTAAATCTAGCAATTTCAGCATTCAAAGATTCCATAAGAACATCATGTTTCTTAATCTTCTTGTCGCGTTTGTCAAGCAATTTTCCAAGACGAACAACAGCAATAGTTAATTCATCCTAAGAAGGTTCTACCTCATTGCAATCGCTGTCATGATCGTTCTCGGTGAAGCTTACATCACTCCTAATCATGAGACACAACCCTGTCAATTTATGTTTGCTTGGAGTTGTTGTATCATCTTCACTGCTCTCCGAATCCACATCACTCAAATTGACTTGTTCAAGAGCGGAAAGGACCCGGTGGACAACTTTGCTGTTGATGAAGCTCTTCTTCTTTCTATTTCTTGGAGAAAACTTCTTCTCTTTTCTTTTGTCCTTGTCCTCCTCTCTTGATGCTTTACCTGCGAGTTTAGGGCAATTTGAACGCATGTGGTTGAGGTCACCACACTCATAGCACCTTGGAGGGCCACCACCAACTCTCTTTCTCATTCTCACATTCTGTAAGGCTTTATAAAAACGAGAAGAGAGTGATGCCAAGTCTTCTTCTGGAAATTCCTCAATCTGTTCATCGGTTAGTGAAGACAAGTAGGACAAGGCAAAACTTGAAGAAGCATTATTCTGAGACATGCTAGATTGAGAGGTCAATGCAATTGATTTATAATCAGTCCTCCTAGCAAGAACATCCAATTCATGAGTTTTTAGCTAAGAGAAAAGAACATCTACAGTAAGGTCACTCATGACAATTGATTCTCTAATGGATGTCACTTTCATCTCCCAAATAGACATGTCTAATGCACCAAGCAATTGTCTAGCATTAGTAGCCTCATCAAAGTAAACTCCAATAGCACGTAACTTGCTAAGGATCTTATTGAAACATGCAAAGAAATCATCTAGAGACTCACCAGGCTTCATCTCAAATCGCATATATTCTTTCTTGTATATATCTTGAACCTCTTTGATAGTGTTTGAACCCTTATGATAATCACAAAGAGATTTCCATACCTCATATGCAGACTTGAGATGGATCACGCAGTCGAAGTCACTTCTTCCCAATCCTTGGATGATCAAATTTCATGCTCTACTGTTTGCTTCAACATGTACTTGATTTGTTGCATTGACTTGATCATTATCAAGCACTTGATATGGCTTGTACACCTTCTCCTAGATTGCAAAGCCCTGAGCTTGAATGTATGCCTCCATCTTCGCTTTCCAAAACTGAATACCATCAAAAACACAAGGTCTTGTCGAATACCTATCCATTGCTACGGTTTCTAATCACCGGTTAAGAATAATTAGACAAACCTTACTCTGATACCACTTGTAGGATCGAAATATACTAATGTAGCAATCAGAGGGGGGGTGAATGATTGTGCGGAAGCTAAAATCACATTTTTGAACTTTTTGAAACACCCCAATTGAAACTCAAATTGCTTGGAAATCAGTTTATGCAGTTGGGAGACTAGTAGACCAGTCCAGGAGACCAGTAGAGCAGTCAGGTGACCAGTATAGTAGTCTGAGCGACCAGTAGAGCACTTGGGCGACTAGTAGAACACTTGGGCGACCAATTTGGACACTTGGACGACCAGTAGAACACTTGGGCGACCAGTTTGGACACTTGGGCGAGCAGGTTGGGCACTTGGGCGACCAGTAGCGCACTTGGGCGAGCAGGTTGGGCGACCACGTGAGCAACCTGGTTATGCAGACCGACACACGTTCACTAAAACAGAAATTTCCTAAGGTCCCACCGTTAGATTGATGTGAAAATGTAACTGTAGAAACTAGACTCAATTCCGAAGCTAACAAAAAAAATTAGGTCGATCGGATCTACGGATATGACCTTCGCAAGTTTGGGCGAGCAGGTTGGGCGACCAGGCTAGCAGTCTGGGTGACCACAAATTACCAAAGATCTAACCATTGGATTGATGTGAAATTTTAACTGTAGAAACTAGATTCAATTACAAATCAAACCCAATAAGAATCAATCCAATCAGATCTACGGATCAAGAGATATTACCTTCGTAAGTTGACTAAATCAAATGATGACGGAAATTGAAAGTTGCATTGAGACAAACGCCACCAGCCATCGATACGTCACAAGGAAAAAGCAATGGCTGCAAGGTACTTTCACGAAGACCTTCAGGCTTGGAGCAAGAGAGAACCTAATCTCTGGTTGCAAAAGATTTTTATTTCATTGTCTAAAATACTCCAACACAAGAGTACAAACCCTAATACCTGGCTCATTCTGTAAACAGGAGACACCTCCCCCTATTTATACGGAGCAAACATAAAGAGATTGAATACAACTCCACTTCCCACATGGAAAGAGTTCGTATACATCTCAACCTCGCCCAACATGGCCAAAAATAACTCTTGCACGCATGTACAGCGCACATGCTGTAAATACGTGACTAACCAGCCTTCATGTGCATGTTCTCTAGCCCTAACGTCCCGCATGACATCCTTGACCACCAAGACCTCGATTCCTCCCTGAACCTAGTCTCGAACCTCAGTTCCTCCATGAACCTAGTTCCGGTCCCGTCATCGACCACGTTCGCCCTCGAGCAACACCTGCACATGAATTAACAAACACATCCGAGCACAAGTCCACGACTTGACTCAACATCAATCCATGCAACCACTCACACGAGTGCATTGCACCAAACAAAACCATTATGCTATCACCAGCATAAACAAACGATCATTTGAGCACAAGTCCACGACTTGCCTCAAAAACAGTCCATGCAACCACTCACATGAATGCATTGCATCAAACAAACTTCATCATGCTATCACCAGCATAATAAGCATATCACCATGGCACATGCACAAGCACCACACATGCCATAACCAAAACCACAGCATAATAAGCATATCACCATAGCACATGCACAAGCACCACACATGCCACTTTCACCAATCAGCCAATTTTTCAACACATGATCTCACACATATGTTCAAATGTCTCTTGCAACCCAAAGCAATCAAAAGCTGAGTTTTCGTTTTTACGGGCCATACTGGATTGTGCAAAAGGTTGGGAAGGTGGCATATAAATTGGACTTACCTAAGGGCAGTAAAATTCATCCTGTGGTCCATGTTTCTCAACTCAAACAATATGATCCTCCATTTGCAATACTGAACACGATCGAACTGAATGACTGTTTATGGACTGAGAGCAGTCTTGTTCCTACATCAATTTTGAAGAGCCGACTGATAAAACAAGGGGACCATGTGATTCCAGCAATCCTGGTATGGTGGTCGGGCTTATCACCTTCTTTGGCAACATGGGAGAATGCATTGACATTCCGTCTGCAGTTTCCAGTGGGCACCGGCTTGGGACAAGCCAGATTTGAACAGGGGGGAATGTCATGTGCCGGATGGTGAATAGGAATGTGCCAGCAACTCTGATTCCTGGGCGTGCTGTGTGAGAAGCAGAAAACGGTTTAGCGTTGTGTGGCATGAGTGGAGTTCCTTTTAGTGATTTGTGTGTGGGGTCCTACCTATAATACTCTTTGGAGTAGGGGTTTAAATACTGGCAGAGGAGTCCTGTTGAAGAAATGAAGAAGGGAAACATAATCCTCCTCCCTCATTTCTCTGGTTCTATTGCTTGCTCTCTACTCGAACCCCTTTTTCTCGCTCGGATGATCATTTTAGAGTATCCTTTACCTAGATGATCATCACATATTTATGCAAAAATAATTTTGACCTCCACAATTAACTTCATTTTGGGTGAATTGATAGGATTGGAATCCTAGAATCATGATAATATTGGAGAAACAGTCGTGATTATATTTAGATCGCTATTTTAAACAGCACTATCTGTCTATCAGATTTGGATCTACGTAAAATCAAGATCAAAATACTGTCTGATTTGGATCTATGTAAAATGAAGAGTGAAATGGTCCCACAGGATAGTGGCAACTTTGCTCAATAATAATCCCTACACTTCTTCCATTGCCTCAGTCTGGCAAGTTCAACTTCGTATCTAGATTGGGAGTCGGGCCGTGTTTTTTCAAGCCTGCCCATGGCCCAAGTATGGTACGACCAAAGCATAGCATGGTTCGAATGTTTATTGGGCTGGGTTAACTTGACATGAACGCTAGGGCCAGACTAGGCCTAAATTTTCGAGCACATTGCGTAGCACAGCATGGCCTGAAAAGCCCAATGTAGCACGATAGCACATGGTAGTGTCGATAGCCGTGTCGTCGTGGCCCGCAGAAGGGTGATACTATGAAGGGGGAAAGGAGACAGGTACCTCGCCGAGGTTGTCGTTGCTGTACTCAACTCACACGTCCATTCTGCTGCCTCACTGGTTAGCATAGAGGAACAAATACGGTGTCACACCGCTTAGATCCGGCCATCTGTACACGAGAGGAAAAGGGAGAGGGAGAGATGTGGTGGCCATGCCAATTCCACCACCTTGTTGGTGTCGAGCTTATTCTGGTCCTGAGATGTTGCATCACTGCTGGCATGAGATGGAGAGCTAGACTGGAAGGGGAACAGATCTAGCACCATGTCGCTTAGATTCGGTCATTCGTGCATGGGAGGGAGAGGTAGAGAGGTGGCGTTGAGCTCATATCCAACTGATGTAGTGGGAAGCAGGGGAGTGGAGGTCGACCAAGGTAGTGGTAGGCGGTCGGTCGAGGCGGTAGGCCAGGAGTAGGAGGGGAGCGCTGAGGGAGGGGAGACGGTAGGCCTGCGTGGGAGAGCGAGAGGTAAAGAGGCGAGGGAGTCAGGGATAGGCAATGGGTCTGGCACAACAGCTGGTGAGGGAGTCAGGGAGAGGGCGAGGTAGTAGGTTTGGAGTGGCACAATGGCCAGTGAGGCATGTGAGGTAACAATGCTAGCAGTCACTAGCAATGCTTTTACATTGACAGATAAAGAGGGAAGAGAGGCAATGAGCAAATGCAATTGTCCTCTCCTCGATAGCTATAAAATCACATTATCTCCTCATTTCTTCACCACACTTCTTGTTTCTTCTCTACATTGTCTCTAGCTTTCATTCTCTCAATATGTTCGGTAGAAAGAAGTAACCATCAGGAGGGCCAAGGCACAAGCATACACGCCCTCAAACACTCCTTGCTAGTCCTCGCAAGCATGACAATGATCCCAACAATCCCCGTCAGCTCTTCCTAGACATAGGAGACTACGATATAGATGACTGTCATATGGATGACACCTCCAACCATGAGAATGCCACCTTTGCCAACTTCTCATCCCCGGCCTCAGAATCACACAGTGAGATTGGAAGATCATCATCAACACCACCGTCCATTGGTGGAAAGGTGATTGCTAGGCACATGACAGAGGGTCGAAATCATTGACGGTCGAAGCCAGGTAACTGCAACATGTAATTATTGCAAAAAACAATTGACTGCAGGTTCGGTGGAGGGACTAGACATCTCATGAACTATTGCTATAAAGTGTGCTTGAAAAAGCTAGGGCAAACACAAGGAGGAGGCAGCTGAACATTTCGACTAATGGCAATGTGTGTATGTGGATGTACAGCCCCAAGTAGCACACGATGAAATAGCATGATTTATAGTTTTAGAAGATCTACCTATTATGATGGGCAAGAGCCATAATTTTGAAAGAATGATCCAACAAGGCTTCTATCCACACTACCAACATGTGAGTAGAAGAATCACTAAATATGATATTATAGCGATCTACAGTAGAAAGCTAGTGCACCGAAAGAAGAATTCCTAAAAGTTAGCTTTTCTTTTGTTTTAACTTTGGATATTTGGGCATGCTCTCACAAAAAAACTTGCTACCTTAGTGTTGTTGCCCATTACTTAGATGAATAGTATAATATAAACAAGAGAGTTACTAGGTTTAGGTTAATGGATGGTGCACACATCAGATAGGTCATTGCTAAATGGATACTTGAGGTAATTCATGATTTGAAGATAAATAATGAGATTCTTTCTATCACTCTTGATGATGCTTTGGCGAATACGATGGCCATGCAGTTCCTTACCCCCTAACTGCAGTTGTATATACATGGATATGTTCTCCACCAGAGGTGTACATGTCACATCAACCTTATTGTCTAAGATGGTATGGAGGTTATTGGTAGATATTTGAATAATATCCGTGGCGTTGTTCTTTTCATTTCAAGTAACCCCAAGTGGCAGCTAGGTTCGCGGAGTATTATAGTGCCAATGATATTACACCAAGAAAATGTGGTCGTGACATGAAGGTGAGATGGAGCTCAATATACATCATGCCAAAGAAGTTACATGGGTATGAAAACATTATTTTAATTTTGTCAGTGGTAATGCTCAAGATAATGATTTTATACTTACTAATTTGGTTTAGAGCGTTGTTAATTGTTTTGAGATTTATATACCCTTTTTAAGAAGCAACTAATGAGTTATCTGGTGTTTACTACCCTACTTCATACTTAGTGATTGATTATATTTGGCTAATTGTTGTCATTTGCTACATATAGACATGAAGCACTTTTAGGCCATATTATTGCACCGATGGAGATAAATTTCTCAAATCTTTTGGTTATATATGAAACCTCTATTGTTTTGCTACCATTTTTTATCTATGCACTAAATTGGACAAATTGAAAATTGCTATGGAGGGAATAGACGAGGCACTCGATTTAGATTTCTCTGCCACTTTCAACCATGTAAAAGATGAGTTTTTTTGAGTATTCTGCTAGTATTACAAAAAGTATGGCACATATGAAATGGAGTCGTAAGCTTTAGAGCAAGCAGCACAACTATCAGAGGGAAGTGTGATGGACCAATTGTGGAAGAGGACGAAGGACACGGAATCCTATTTTTTGTTGTCTCAGTCATCCATGAACACAAGGTGGAATCTTAATGTAGAACTAAATCACTACCTAGTCCACAACTTTGCAGCCACTGATCCTACTCTTTTGGACAAGAAGGTCATGGTCTTCAAATGGTGGAGGGACAACCATCACATATTTTCTGTGTTGTGCCATTTTGCATAAGATATCCTAGTCATTTCGGCGTAGACTATCTCTTTTAAGGCGACATTCAGCTTGGTCAAGAGAATAATTGAAGAAAGGAGATCGTCCCTTACGCATGAGATAGTAGAGAAAATCACCTACCTCAAGGATTGGCAGAAAGAGATGATCGGTAGCAACATCAATTGGGGGATCCTGAGTTCTCGTAGGCGTTAGCAGATCTCAACATCAAGTAGCTGACATGTATGCACCTGTGTTGTTATTGTGCTCTTTTCCTTACTTGGGAGCCTTGCATCGGGCGTATGGTTCTTAACGAGGAAGTAACATTATATCTATAAAATATCAATGAAATTCTACTTTTTTCTAAATATGTAAGTGTCCATAATTTAACTTAATTACTTGAATTTCAGCACCTTTCTCCTTTTCACCTCTTTTTTCCTTCTCTCTTCAATTATTTTTTCCTTCTCTCTCCTTTTCACCTCATTTTTCCTTCTCTGTTATGCTCTTTTTTCCTTCTCCCTCTTTTCCCTCCCATTTTTCCTCACTCTTTTCTGCTTCTCTTTCTTCTTTCTAGGTCCAATCTTTCTTCCTCCACACTCCTATAGGCTGCAACCTCCTTCAATCAATCAATCAAATCAATCTATCCTCCCTCACCCCTAGATCTCTCCTCTTGGCTCTCAGCCTCCTGAAGCCCTTGACTGTCATGTATCGCCTTGCACACCTCACCCGCTTTCTTGACCAAAGCACAAGGTGGCGGGGGACTGAGACGGCAAAGGCTGGTGAGGCATGCAAAGGAAGCGATGGTGCTCGAGGCGGCAGCTGAGGTGGTGAACCACAGTGACAATAGCTAAGGAGGGTGGAGCCATGGAGGTAGGGCTAGCTATCGAGCTTACCAAGCTATTGTCAAACTTCTTTCAAAATTGATATAATTCAACAAAAAAATATTTTATTTATCATTTAAGTGGTTTGGTGAGAGGCGTCAGAGGGATGGGCTTTCATCGCATCGATAGCAGAATTCTTCACAATTAATGGCCCTGACGCAGCATGTCAGGGGAAGGAGACTTTGAGGCGAAGCCTTCTCCTTATTCCTTTGGTTGCCTTCGTGGCCTGACAAGGGGGGCCCAAACGCCCACCCACTTGCCAGGCCACCTCTTAAGCCGACGCCCGGTGGGTAGGGTGTGATCGCCCACCTGCCTGTCAGGGCACCACGCGGGCCGCTCGCTCGGTGAGCATGGTGCGATCTTCCACTTGCTCGCTAGGGGGCCACACGGGCCTCTCGCCCAGCGGGCACCTCATTTAATGCTAGTGCATTCCTGGATGGGCCCACCACTTCTGAGCACGCAACCGTCTCGGTCCTCCCCACTTCTGCCGATTTTACTTGGGACCCGAAACGTCGCCTTCTTTTGCCTGCTCGTGAACCGTCTTCGTGGGGGGTCTATATATATACGCGTCCCCACCCAGCGGTTCACGCCTTCTGATCTTCTCGCACTTTGCTTTTTGCTCTTTCATCTTCCTTTGCTCGAAGAACTTCGCTTCCACTTCAATGGCGCAGCCTCTCCTTTTTTCCACCGCTGGCCAGAGCAGGGTGGATTTTGCAGCCAAGGTGGCACCTGAGGGCTCCCTCCACCTTCGCCAGGGGACCCTCGTGCCAGGCTGTGAGCCAGGGGAGATCATCGTCTTCGCCTGGGGGCTCATGGCAGGCTTGGTGCCGCCATTCTCTGAGTTCTTTCTTACCGTCCTCCACTTCTACGAGATCTACCATCTTCATCTCTCCCCCAACTCCATCGTCCTTCTCTCCACCTTCGCCTACCTCTACGAGATGTTCGTGGGGTAATGCCCAATCTTCCCCTCTTTCGCTACTTCTTCATCTACTGCAGCTCCCCTGATACCGGAGTCGTAGGGAGCTACCACTTCCATCTCCGTGATGGGTCGGCCCCCCACCACATTCCCTTCTAGCCAAGATCCAACTAGAAGGCGTGGCGGAACGACTGGCTCTACGTCGGCGATGACAGTAGGGTCGACCTCCTTGGGGTGCCCTGCGCGCGGGCGGAAGCCTGCGAGAGCTGGAGCTCACCCGTCGAGGAGACGGTGGAGCTCCTAGCGATGGTGGCCCTCATCGATCGGTTGCGGGGCGCTGGCCTAATTGGGGCACTGATAGTCCAGGACTTCGTGTCTTGGAGGATCAGCCCCCTGCGTCGTCGCGCCCGCCCTGCATGGCGATATATAGGAGACGACGACACGACGCGCACGTACCCGGGCAGTAAGTCCTGATGCTCTTCTTTTGAATGCATATTCTTCTTCGCGGTCACCATCAATTAACATTTCTATCTTCTCTTGGTGCCAGGTGAGGGAAACCTAGATGGTCCTGCCCTCTCCAGGTGGCTATTCGTGCTACTCCCGCCAGTGCCGAGCGGCCTAGACTTTCTGGCCGAAGCCCGACCGCTCTGCGATCTGGAGTTCGCAGAGCGCCTCCGGATCATCCAATCCTTCCCAGCGATGGATTCCACCGGTCTCGCCAGGTGCCGCCCGCGGCCCCTTAGTGATCGAGGACCACCGGCCGACGACCGAGCACGTGCAAACGGCCGATCGCCAGACGCCCGGGCGTGGACCCCAAGAGGGCCTGCATCGGGGATCAAACTCCCATCGCCGCCCGCTAAGCGCTACCGGCGGGCGACATCTTCTTCTTGGCGGCGCTGCTCGCTCCTCCGCGCCGTCAGATCGACGCCGACCGACTCCGACTCCTCGGCTGTCTTCATCGGCACCGACTCCACTGGCACCAACTCCAGCGGTGCTGACTCCAACTGTTGCTGGTGCCCGCCCGAGCGGGCTTGCGGTTCCAGCCATCTCCTTCAGCTTCAAGTCGCCCTCGAGGGCGGCTCGCCAAGATGCCCTAGCCGCAGACATCCACAGCGCCGACAGACGCAGCGGGAACTTCTGCTCAAGGGCAGCCCGACAGCCTCGGCGGCTAGGCCGACGCCCTCGGCGTCAGACTCTCGCTTCCTCGCCTCGATTGCCCCCGCCGCCCGCGCCGTCGGCCTGCATGTGCTGCTCGCCGAGGTTGGCGAAGCGCTCGCAGCTGCGAGCACTCTCCTCACGGCAACCACCCAACGCGAAGCCCATGTGACACAACAAGTGGCAGCGCTGCGCGGGGAGCTGGAGAGGAAGGAGGCGCAGCTGGCCCAAGACAGGGCCACTGGGGCGACCTTACTCGCCCGGGCGCAGGAGGCCGAGGTAGCGCAGAGGGAGGCGGTAGATGAGCAGCGGCGGGCTCTGCATAACATTGCGACCATGCTCCGGCCATCTTACCGGCGCATGGCGAGGGTCTTGGAGCCGCTGGGGGTGGACCTTCGTGAGCCGCTCGAGCTCATAGCGATGCAGTACGCCCACTGCATCACTTGGGTCGTTGATGCACTCTCCGATCTTTCAGTCGCCATGGCCGCCCGTTCCGTCCAGGAAGGGCAGCAGGTCGCCAGGGCCACCGTGGCCTTTGTGCTGGCGTGCTACACCAGCCGTGACGTCGCCTTCAACCCAATGACCGTCGCGGACGGCATTGAGGGAGACGAGGCCTAGGCGCAGACGCGCGTGCACGAGGCCGCGGAGCACGTCATCAGCATGATGGCGGTGGAGGGCCCGAACCTCGACGCGGTGGCGGTAGAGCTGGAGGCCGAAGAAGACAATGGGGGCATCCAAGTTGCCAATGACAACTGATGACCCGGGCCGCTTCCTTCACTTTCTTTGTTTTGTCTTGTTCCTGTTTTTTTGTGTGCCAAAACACTCTTTAGCAATTGTAATGATATTGGCATTTTCTTTTTTTACCTGCGCATGCTCATCTGTTCGCATTTTGATTATGCTTGCTTAACTCAATCATCGAGCGATCAGCCCCCAGCCTTGTCACGATGCGAACTTAAACTCTCAGGTTAGGTCGATACTTAGGCATTCTTTGAGTGATTGCAATAACGCGAATGAAGATTACGCAGAACATGTAGGATGTAAATAGGCAAAGTCTTAAGTCTTTGCGCAAGGGTGTCACTGACTCCTGCCCTTTTGGAACTTATACCTTGTGATCTCTTGGAACCTGACCGCAGCATTGCGCAACAAGGAAGCAGGCTTCCAGGAACGGTATCGGGCTTGCGGTGCTCGCGGTGACAGCTAGCGGTGCTTCGCGGAGCCGACCCGAGGTGTGCGAGCCGCGTTGGAGTCACCGTGCAACACTCGCACTCTCCGGTCACCCGTCCTTGCGACACATATGCTAGACATTTCCTTTTACCGACTAGGAGCCATCAGGTGACCAGGGCCTATGACAACCACGCATAACTTAACCCAACAGGGTGCAGATGTGAAAGATAGGTCAGTACTGTTAAGGCGAGCAACTTATCTTTGCTATAGGTTGATCGGGCGACCAGCCCCGTGCTGGTCACGGCCAAAGATTCGACGAGCGGGCGTGGCGTGGTCGCACACTGCCGCCTCGGTAGGGCGTGGTCGCCCGCCTGCCCGCTAGGCCGCCACGGGGCCATCTTGGATATTTGAGCTACAGGCGCTCCAGCACTTCATCTGCGATTACGCATGGCTACTGAAAGCATAAGTAGGCGTTATGCAAAGCATGTAGAAAATATATTGAAGAACGCAAGGTCCCGCGCGGTATGTCATGGTCCCTTTCTTTGGAACTTAGGCTCTTGTGATGTGGGGTCAGCCCGCAGCGCTGCGTGGCATGGGAGCAGGTTCCCAGGAGTGGTATTGGGCTTGCGGTGCTCGCGATGATAGCCATCGGTGCTTCGCGGAGCCAGCCCAAGGTGTGCGAGCCGCGTTTGAGCCCGTTCGGGCACGACGCGAATGCCGGGTGTTACCACAGATCAACAAGGAGCAGCCAAACCACCAGAACCCATGACATTCCCGCAGAAGGATATCCACCAGGGGACAAGCAGGGAGAATAAAGCAGAAGCCTTTAAAGCAATCAAGTTCACTAACCACTAGTAGTCGCCGATCAGCCGGGGGAAAACTCACCCGCACAACCGATCAGAGCGGACCACCGGGGACTTACAGCTTTCAGGGGTAAAACTTCCGTAACAACTCTACATTGAAGGAGTTGGCCAGCTCTTGATCGTCTTCAGTGGCCAACCGAACCGCCCTGGGTCGAGATACTGAGACCACCTTAAAGGGGCCCTCCCATCGGGGAGACAATTTGTGGAGCCCGGCATGCGTCTAGATTCTACACAAGACCAAGTCACCTACTGCCAGTGTTCTCTCACAGACCCGGGTGGCGTGGTCTTGCTCGAGACTTTCTTTGGTACTAAGCGGTACAGCAAAGCCGCCCGATCGTCACACCTCCTCCAGAAGGTTGACATCTTCTCCGCGGTGGTCTTCTTGTCCTTTCTCGCTAAACGCCGAGACGCGCGACGAGCCGAATGACAGCTCAGACGGGAGGACAGTTTCGGCACCGTAGACCAGGAAGAAGGGTGTTTCGCTAGTCGCCGGCTAGGCATGGTTCGGAGCGACCACAGCACAGCCGGGAGTTCTTCCGTCCACCGCGCCCCCTGCTTATGGAGCCGATCGAATGCTCTGGTCTTCAAGCCTCTCAATACCAGCGCGTTGGCATGCTCAGCTTGGCCATTGCTCTTGGGATGGGCCACCGAAGCAAAGCAGACCTTGGTGCCCATCTTTTCGCAGAACTCTAGGAAAGCCACGCTGGTGAACTGAGTGTCGTTATCGGTGATGATGCGATTGGCAACTCCAAAGCGGCTGAAGATCCCGTGGATGAACTTGATAGCAGCGAAAGCCGTGATGGCACGTCTCGCTTGCCACCCACTTGGTGAACTTGTCGATGGTGACGAACAGTGGGTGAAGTCCTCGTGGCTCGTGGGAACGGGCTCAGATATCCAAATTTCTGCACCCTTAACGGCGGGAGAGCGGGATGGTTTGCGAGCTTGGGCTGGTCGGTGGATTTGCCTAGCGAAGAATTGGCATGCTTCATCTCCTCACCAAATAGCAAAAACATCCGGAGGGCGAGGGCCAATAAAATCCTTGGCGGAACGCTTTGCCGACAAGCGCTCGCCCGGACATATGGCTCCCGCACATGCTTCCATGGATATCAGAGAGCAGGGCGCTCCCCTCTTCCCGAGTGATGCACTTCTGTAGAATTCCGCTTCTGCTCTGGCGGTATAGGTCCCCACCTACCAGAGTATAGAACTTGGCCTTTCGTGCAATCTTCTCAGCTGAGGCATCATCGTCGGGGATCTCTCGGTCTCGTAGGAAGGCTAGGATGGGGTCCATCCATTGGCCTTCCTGGCCAATGTCGTGCCCCGAATTTGTAAATCCGGACACTCTGTGTATTTTGCACTAGTCCAGGATCACGCTAGTGCACACAGGCTAACAGGGTTTAAAGTACCAATCACATACACAGCGAATAATATTTAAGTACTTCAAACATCTATATAAACGAGTGTACGACCTTATGGTCATCCTTACAATAGTATGCCACGCAGGGCTTACAATTATCAAATAACAAAAGTTCAACAGCGAAATAAAATCTTCGTAGCGATCCATCTTCATCACAAGCTCCCTGACTGAGGCTTGCTTCCCTAGTTCTCCGGCCCTTTAACGAACTCCTCTTCATAAGCAGGCATAGTCTCTTCTTCTAGTAAGTTTGTCCACAAGGGTGAGTACACACCGTACTCAACAAGTTATGCACAAAATGCAAATCTATTTACTACATGCATGGCTTATTACAAAGGAATGGCTTTACTAGTTATTTTGCTTTTGCAACAGTATTTTAAACTACTATCTATTTAGATTGAAAGCATCAAAACCATATTATCATTATATGTCTCAAATTGTTTTTCACATTATTTTGGACACACAGTCCCTAATCATCTTTCTTTGACACACAGCCTTCCCTCCCATTTTATTTTTGAACACTACCCCTTGACTGTAATCCCCGAGCATTGTCCAGTACCGTGGACTCGGCTATTCGAACAGTTTTAACACTCTGCAGAGGTTGTACACTTTACCCACAAGATACAGTTGCACACCACAAAGGCGATTAACCGTAACAAAGCTTTTCAGAGACCTCTATCTTAGCCTAAGAACCTCTCCGTGTTGCCTTCACTATCACTTGCCTCACTCAGAGCGAAGTATAGGACCGATTTAACACCGTTGGATAGGGTACTAAGTCAAGCACAGCACGCCTCCCGCATGCTTACCCCCTTGTAACTGCCACCCCGAGGTATCAAAGGTAAGACATCAGAACCTTACTAAGCTCGGTCTTCCCATTCAAACATGTGGTTGTACGAGAGACTCAGGTCAAAGGCTTGCAAGGTAAGGTCCTTAATCGACCAAGGTAAGACTTCCTTCTCTCAGACAGGCACACAAATTTCACAACACTCAAACCCACCAAATGCCACGAAGGCCCACAGCACGAAGCCTCGACCCACTTGCCTTAGTTTAAATCAATTCCACCCTGTTATTTAACTGCAACACATGCCCAGTAATCATCTTTCATGTAGATCCACACAGTTTTCTACATTCCAGCTTTCAATACCAACATCATTCCACCTTTTATCAAAATGCATTCACTATTCTTTAGTCAATGTTACTTTTGTAATCCAAATGTAATTGTTCTCGTTATAAGCATGGCTAAGCAACTATTCACGGTCTAGCCTCCCGTGTTGGCACAAATATTTATCAACCAACTAATATTACCATTTCTAGGTTAACAAAGGTATCATGGCATAACAAGAACAAGGTGATAATAACAGTTAGGTTGACTAGCTAATTCACCCAAAATATTTTAATCCATTTTTAGTTGAGTTAGCATGCATAATTTGAAACAAAATATATTTCAAAACATGGGATCAAAATGGTCAAAGCATAACTTGCCTTCAAAGAGTTGCTGGTCTTGGCCTGTAGCTTGGTCTTGCTCTAAGAATTCCCCCTCGTAAGCCTCCGGCAAATCAACGTCTACCAAATCATATATATACACACAATAAATACATTTTCCAGAGAGCAAACTCATCTCTAAAAATTCTATAAAATTCACCAATAAATAGATCTTGATTTTACAAATTTTTAGAAATTGGAATCACTCAAATCGGAGTTAAAACGCAAAAGTAATAGCCATTTGAAGTTTTAAAATAAATCAAAAAGAATAAACCGAATTTCCTTATTTATTTTTATACGGAAAATCCCGGAATTATGACGTCAGCATTGCCATTAATGACGTCAGCACCGAAAATCTTTTTCGGCCGAATTATTTTTCTCAGGAAATCGTATTTATGACGCCAAGATGACGTCCATCGCCGACGTCAAGATTCATCGTGCAAGATCGACAAGTGGGCCCCACTACTGACGTCAGCATGCCACGTGGCACGATCTGGTCGTGACACGCGTCGGCACATTATCAACCGAGAGCTCGATTCAATCTTGTCCGTCCGATTAAGAATGAACGGCTAGATCAAATCCCGACGTTTCGGTTCGGTTACTCCGGAGTCGACACGTGGCAATATCTCATCCGCCGATTAAAAATCAACGGCTAGATCTGGTTGACACGAGGCAACGAATTATCAACCGAAGGGTTGATCGAATCTCGATCGTTCGATTCAAAATGAACGGCCAAGATGTTCGCGACGCCTCGATTTTTAGTCTACCACGTGGCTTCATCGTGACCATCAGATCACGATCGGACGGCTGGCATTTATTCGGGTGACGTCGACAGCCACCGACGGCTCTGCCGCCTCGGTTCCCGCACGACACGCGTCAACACGGGGTTAGCCCAGTGCGCGCCGTGATCTCTAACGTTCATTCAAATTTCAACGGCTCAGATTAACTCTAAAACCCGCATGCATGACAGTGTGCGGCTACTCCAAATACATGACACGTGGCGATCCGCATCCGCCGCACATCCTAGATCCAACGGTCTAGATCAAATCCACCAAGCGCTATTTAGTACAGATCCAACGGCTATGATATTCTAGACTACGTGGCTACATATGAATCATACGATCAAGATCTAACGATCGATAATTGAAAATGAAATTTACTATTAAATGACTGCATGGCTAAATCTAGGCCGCATATCTAAGATCCAACGGCGCCAAACTAATGAAGCTCGGCACACGTGGGCAATCCCTTCTTCGGGCACGTGGCACTATCCTAGCCATACATCCACGGATCTACGGCTGAGGGATGAAGTTGAGACTCACTGTTGATGGAGAATATGTGGCGCGATCGTAGTCGTTCGGCGGCAATCGGATCGCTGACGAAGCTCCAAATCCCGGTGATGGCGCGGCGAAGAGGGGATGCCGGAGAGGAAGAAGATGACGGCTCCGCTGGTGCTCCGAGGCTTCTCCGGTGACACCGCTGGGTTCCTTCGACGCGGCGTGGTGCGGGGAATACTCCGGTGACCTTGACAGCGGTGGAGACTCACCGGAGAGGGCGCAAAGCACGACGGAGTGGCTACGAAACTACGGCGAGCTCATCCATGTGCTACGATGCATCTCGGGAGGCGTGAAAGAGCTCAACATGTGCGGAAGAAGGTGCTTTATACACCGTGCCGAAAGATGAAGCGAAAGGGATGCACGGTGGTGAGTAATGGCGAGCGTTTCCACCCGCAACGCACGGCGGCGGCGGCGCTTCCTTTCCTCAGAGACGAAACGACGTGGCGCTAATATGACCGTCCACGCGGCGAAGATCCGACGGCCGAGGCGACGAAACCGCACGGTTAAATCTCCACCATCCGATCAAGATCGCACGGTCGACGATTCGGCGTCATTAGGGTTTCGTGCGGCGCGCGCATAAGCAATAGAACTGCACAATATCACCAACCGAAATCGAACCAACCGTCAAATCGGTTTGACCGGTTTTCGGTTTTCAGACGGTGTTCGAAAATTATGGTTTCGTGATTCGGTTTTGCCGTAAAACCGAAGAAAACCGATCCCGAACGTCCGAACCGCACGTCCGCACTCGCTAAAAAATCCTCACTTATTCAGTTCCCGCCCACCCAGCGCCATTCCATTTCTCCACGGTTTTTGCCCCAAAATTACAACCCTAGCTCAGCCTTCCTCCTGCTTCCGGGCCGCCTCCCTCTCCCCTCCCGCTTCAGCCTGCCCCCGCCTCCCACTGCCACCTCTGGCCCCGCCTCGGTCTCGGCGTGATGGCGGCATTGCGGGACCCGAATATGCAATCCGACCTCTGGTATATCTGTGACTAGTCCAGATCACGCTTAGTGCACACAGCTCAACATTAGTGAATATCATAATCATACACAACGTAAATAAGATAAGAACATAATATACTAAATATTAGCAGCTTGTATGACCTTATGGTCAACTTACTTAGCAATGCCTCATAAGGTGAATAACAAATTGAACTGCAGCGGAATGAAGACGAGATAACCCTCAAGATACCACAGTAACCGACAAGGCTCGCACCCTAAACATTCGCCCCTTCATGGTACTTCTTCTTCAAAGATCGATGATTTTTGTAGGCAAGGGTGAGTACACCAACACGCACTCAACAAGTTGTGCATGTAATGCATTTCTATTATAACTATATGCGTGCTTATTCCAAAGGAGGGCTTATGGTTCATAAGCAAGAAAGCAAAGATTTTCAAACATAAGCAATATGTAGATTGAAAAGACAAGAAACAAATAATAACAAGTAAATAGATTCCATTGTTTTGCAAATCAACCCAAGTCTCAACCTAAATCAAGTTCCATTATCCACATGGCATCCCGCCATCCCAAAGAGCTTGTCAATTTTAATTAGCTACCCTTGATCTGTAATTCCGAGCATTGCTCAATACCGTGAGCACGGCTATCCTAATAGATTGTACACTCGCAGAGGTTATGCACTTTACCCACACGATATAACCATGCACCACACAAAGTAACGATTATAACAAAGCCTTTACAATGCATCCTCTTAACCCAAGCTACCCGCTAAGGTTTCAACATCAAGGGCTAAAACCACCACAACAGGGCCCCCTCTTGCGCCATGTGAGTTTCCTCCGTAATACCCGACTCACACCACCAAGATAGCACTTAAGTTAAGCATTTGCAAATTAGTCACTAGGTCGCCCCATAATGACGTGTGGTCGCAAGTTTGACTCAGTCAAAGGCTCTCAAGGTTAAGTCCTTAAGATTGATTAAAGCAAGACATACACATACCCTCCGCCCATCGAGCCCACCTTGGCACCCTTGCCCTTCCACTTGCTTCAATCTAAAGTGATTATCTCCTGCTGGTTACTAAGCACCACGTGCTCTTTCACAAATCAACATCGCTATGCGACTCACGCCACAACAACTCAATCTCTTTGTGCGACCACACATGGCCCACAAGTTATCATCATTGTTCCATATTCCATTAGTCAAGATTATTAAGCAATATTCCATGAGCATGTGATGACGTAGCATGGCTAAGCAATTCTATGTCGTTCTAACCATCCATGTTGATTTTCTATTAACCAACTATAATTAACCAACCTAGGGTGACAAGTGGATCATGGCATACAAATTAACAAGGTAGGGTGTAATTCAATAGGATATAATATCTAAATCCCAATCTAGGTCAAAATCATTTGTACTCATAAAATAACAAGTGATAAAGTAAACCAAAATAGCATGCAATCTAATTTATGGGTGCAACATGATCAAAGCACAACTTGCCTTCGTTAAGCTCCTCGCCTCCCGGTCTCGAAATAATTCTCGAATCGAGAAATCCTTCCAAGCCTCGACAATTCAACGCCTACGCGAATCGAGAGAGAAAAGCAAATAAAAACCAAAACCAAAGAGCAAACAAATTCAAAAATTCAAATAAAAGCCACCATTAGAAAGATCTCATTTTACAAATTTTAGGAATTTGAATCACCTCAAACGGAGTTCGATGTCAAAGTTATAAGGTTTTGAAATTTGGAAATTCCTAAAATAAACCCTAATTCATAAATCCGATTTTAGCGAATTATTTTTATAAAAGAAATTCGACTTTTCCCTCCCGGCTTGTACGGACAAAATGTGGCTAAATCTAGACCGATGAACTCAATCTAACGGTTACGTAATAAATTTACTATGTGACTCAATATTAACGGTCCGACTTAAACCCAACTACCGATGTTTAATCGGAGAAGCTTACCGATCCTCAAATAACGTGACGAATTCCAGATGCTAGATTATGATCCCATCACGACGGTTCCCGATCGGCGATGAAGCGATGGCTTGAATCCACCGGCGGGGATGACGACTCGGCGACGGCGATTTGAATTCACCGGAGACGAAGACGACGACGCCGACGACAATTCGGCGGTAAGGCCGAAATCTCCTAGCGACGCTACAACTTCCCTCGGACGACAGCGCGATACGCTCACGATTTCTCCTTAGACACGGCGCGAATTCTCGATTGCTTCTCGATTTCCTGCCGCTCGCTATTTTTCTTTGGGCGACGTTCGGCCGATTTCTGGTTGCTTGGTTCCTTTGTCGAGGCCACGCGCCGCTTAAATAGTCCCAGGCGCATGTACTTTCCGCCCGGACGGTCTCCGTGTTCGTGTCGACCACGACACTAGCGCAGAAATTCCAAATCGGTCGCGCGTACGTCTCCCGCCCGATTTGGTTTTGGCGTTGGAGATTTGAGTCGGCCGTATGCTCCTTCGCGCCTGGAGACAATGAGGAAGTCCTTTGCTGATTTGGCGCCAGGCTAAAGAGTTCAAGTCGGCCACGCTACTGAAAACTTCCTTCTCGCCCGCACGAAGCGCTACACTACCGTACCAGATTGACCAAAAATTTCTAAACCCGGTTCAATCAATCCGATTCCTATTCCGATTCAATCCCGGAGAAAAAGAAATTTCCCAAAATACCTCGAGACCTTCTATACTCAAATAAAATATTTTTGGACAGACTTTATTTTAATTTCTTTTTTATAAATATTTCTTAACAAAAGCCATATACACTTAATTCGAAATGATTTAAATAAATCTCAGTAAATCCAATAAATCCAGAAAATTCATAAAAATCATAGATTGCAAACACATAATATTTAATCTTTAAAATTTCCAAAAATTGGGGTGTTACAATGCCCTCGCTCGGCTGCTCGGCTGCGCCCCGGCCCCAACCTCTCCGGCGCCCCGCCTCCCGCTCTGCCCCGCCGTCCGACCCCTCGCTGCCGCTGGCCCGCCCCGCCTCCCGGTCCTGCCCCCTGCTCGGCTGCCGCTCGCTGCTCCGGTGCTCCTCCTGGGCCCCTGGCGCCTGACCGCCTCGGCGCCTCCAGTCCACTACTCGGTTACTCCAGACTCCTTGGGACGGGGTCGATCGATCCATCCATCAGACCATCACCTGTCGCTTCCTGGTGCTCTTCCCTTGCTCCAGTACAGGTACGATTGCGATATGGTAATTTTTCCTCGGTTTGTTGTTGGATCAAGGATCGGTCTCAGATCGGTTCGTCGAACCATCCTCTCGGCTGCGAGCGGGGACGCGAGCTAATTAGGTTTAGGTTCCCCGTAGGGTCTGTTAATTGAACTGTGGTGCGGTGGTGAACTGCTGCGGATTTAGGACGATTAAACGCAAAGGGAGGGATTTTGCTATTAGTTTGCGGGGCTGCAGGATTACTGGTTAGGGAGATTTTTTTCCCAAATAGCAATGGGATGTTAAGCAACCTGTTTAGATGTGTTCCTTGGGTTTTGATCTGCTTCTGTGCAACTGCAGTAGCTCTGCTCTGACTGTGAGTGAGATGTTCTTATCAGATTGGGCCTTCATGTTTTTGCAGGAGGATATACACATGTGCCTGTGACATTTCATTTTCAGGAAAGAGATTAAAATTGGCCATAATGGCCTTAGCTTCTGCCAGAACCCTGCACATAAACTCTGGGAGGACCTGTCATTCTTCAGGTGGAGAAAGGGAGGCACATGTGCCGTTGCGCTCACACGATACACTAGAAGGTACACTGCAGGGACTAATTCGCTATGCCAATAGCAGATCAAATATGTTTTATGAGAGTAAATAGTTATAGTGATTTTCATGCTGTTTGATTAATTTGCTTTCTTTTCTCTCGTAAATAGGAGCCCTGAAGTATTGGCATGAATGCAGGAATGTGAGCCAACTTAATTCTGACTCTGCTGTCTGGAATGACGATGCGGTTCGCGGTGCTTTGGAAAGTGCTGCTTTTCGGTTCAAGGGCTTACCATATGTGATATGTCCAATCTCTGAGTGGATACTGGAATTTCCTTTTGGCCCATTCACCAGAAAGTGTTCCAGACAAATTCTATGATACTAATTTTAATGATTCAAATTGGGAGGCCTTTGAAAAAAAGGAACAGGGTTTCTAGTAATGGAGTAATGGACAGCATTATGGTGGAGCTGATTCACATGGCGAATCACAGAAAGATTTTGTACCAAAATTCAAGAAACACAATTCAAGAAACAACAATTCATTCAGCATGGTCCATTGTTTACTTTTGACTTTCTGTGTTAGCTTGTTAGCAAGAAACACAAGCCAGAGACCCAAAGTCAGCACTCAGCACTCACTGAGCAGAACTTCTCACGCCACTCACCACTCACTCAAAGCAAGTCAGCAATACCACCAACAAGACTCAGAGATGTTTAGATCTTTTCCAACAAATAGCTATTCGAAACCGAAGGTTAACTACATCTTTAAAATTCACGCCAAGTTTGGTAAATATGGTATTTACCGATACCGCATCGATATACATTAGGATTTATCAAACCGAACCAGATTTACAACAAATACCGATTTATTTAACTAGCAATACCGTATAACTGAATATACCGTATAAACCGAACCGAATAAACCGATAAAACCAAACGAACAGTCCTACACAGTAATGGGCTCGGCCCGTTACTGTTCATCTGAATTTTCTCAGAATTTCTGATTAAAAATATTTCCCGAAATTCATTTTAATTATTTGAAGCACTTAAAATATCAGAAAAATTCTAAAAAAATTCCAGAAAATATTTTAAGACATTTTGAACTCAAATAAAATATTTCTATTTATATTTTATAAAAATTTTCATTATTAAATTAATTTCCACAGAAAGCTAATTTCCAGAAATTCAAATAAATCCAAATAAATTCCAAAAATTCTCAAAAATTCATTTAAACCATTTAAATTAAAATAATCAAAATTTAGGGATGTTACAACCAAGAGTGGCGATCACTCGGTGATCGCCCGGGTACTCCGCTTAGCCAGGTTTTTCCCCATGTGCTGCATCGGCGGCACCGCCGCCTTCCCTCCCGGATCTGGGGGCTGAGGCGGGTGTGTTGCCTACCCTCCATGAATCGGAGGTCGTGACAGGCGCATCG
Organism: Guadua angustifolia; assembly: GCA_036346375.1. Classification (NCBI taxonomy): domain Eukaryota; kingdom Viridiplantae; phylum Streptophyta; class Magnoliopsida; order Poales; family Poaceae; genus Guadua; species Guadua angustifolia. The sequence continues at coordinate 14,771,444 of CM070517.1, forward strand.
CCATCCTCACCAGAATCAGAGGCTGCGACGGCTGCACTATTGTTCTCGCCTGAACCAGGGGCGGTGATGGACGGTCGTGATAGTCTTTCTTCAAAGACCCTGACCGGAACAGAGATTCTTGAGGACGCAAGCTGCGAGAGCCTATCCGCCAGATGGTTGTCGTGTCGAGGGATATGGATATATCCCAGCCTTTCGAAGTGGCGCTCCATCTTCCTGACCTCTGCCAAGTAGGCGGCCATGGTAGGATCAGAGCATTGAAATTCATTTTGCGCTTGATTAATGACCAGGAGGGAGTCGCCTTTGACTTGGAGGTGCTGGACGCCTAATGCTGAGGTGATGCGTAGCCCTGCCAGCAGGCCCTCGTATTCAGCGATTTTGTTGGTGGCCTTGAAGTCGAGGGCGACCACGTACTGGAGGGTGTCACCGCTCAGGGAGACCAAGACAACCCCAGCCCCCACGCCTTGGAGCCTGAAGGAACCGTCGAAAAACAAGGTCTAGGGGGAAGGCGCGGGTGCTTCTTCAGCTTCAGAAGTGGCGGGAGTCCACTCGGTAACGAACTCTGCCAACTTCTGACTCTTGATGACGGTACGGGTTACAAACTTGAGACAGAATTCCCCTAGCTCCACCGACCACTTGGCGATACGGCCTTCGGCTTCTCGGTTGTGAAGGATCTCTCTGTAACGACCCCCATTTTTGCACTGAATGCCAAAAATGGAAATCTCATGTGCACACAGTACTAGTCCCTGGATCAGTAGCTAGTACGCACATTTCAACAATTGGAATCACAACCATACATTATATAAATTAAGCGGAAACTAATAAACACATAAATCTTATAACTTAGAGTATAGAGCAGAAAAACAAGCAAAGCCTTGTAGTGTACCCATCCAATCCCGCAGGCAACTGACCAGGCATAAATCCCTAGAAAAGATCGCTTCAAAGAAGATCCCGCAACTTGCGATGAAACAAACCTTCGAAGCTTCGCTAGCTTAACACCTAAAAACAACGAATAAGCAAGGGTGAGTACTTTCATACTCCGCAAGACTTAAGGTGGTATTTGCAAATGCATAAATGCAGGCCAATTCAAAGGAGGCTACTACAGTTAATTTGCATAAAGCAAATTTGCATTTGTAAATCAAGTTATTTGCAAACGGAATTTATAAGAGCAAGATTAATTGATAACAAATAAGTAAAGCATAAATAACACTCACAGTCCTCCATGACGTGAGCGACAAATCATCAAATCCTGAAATCCATCAATGTCAGCCCTTCGACATCAAGCAACAGTTGCAAAACAAACGAAACCAACCCTTTTGAAAATAATAAAACATCTAACATTGGAATGACTTCACCAAGTGCCCATGACCGCGGGCGCGGCTAATCGATTAGATTTATACTCTGTAGAGGTGTACAGCTTTACCCACAAGAAATGATCAACCTTTTTGCTCGACGCACTTCCTTAGGTGGCCAGCAAGGAGATCATACAGAGCCGTTACATTATATAAACATGACTTCGATCCAGCCCGGGACGTTAACCCCCGCCGTAGAACCAGAAACACACACCCAAGCCGTGGATCCACTTTCACACACCCAACACAACGTTTCTAAACACGGCAGGGCGTACACCGTTGCACCGGCCAAGCAATTACCCACACGAACTGTGTGGAAGCCCCTCACAAGCAATTCAAACTGGAATGCCTCTGCAAACTCCCACCTACCAATGAGCAAAGCCATGTCTAAATAACTTAATAGGCTAAGGCTACCCCATAAATAGCCCTTGTGGTTGTACGGAAATCTTGGATCAATAGTGTCCCATTGCTCGGTCCTTAATCCGACACGGGCGATACTCCACCCTACACTACGTGAAATTCCTTTCGCACATCCGGCTATTGCCAATAATCACCCGCATCAAAGCATAGTTTTATTTTGGGTTTTTAATCAAAATTACCAGCAACAAACGGTGCCATTTCCAAGGTTTTCAGGAAACAAATATTGATTTGATCATGTACACTGCTGATGCTAAAGCATGGCTAAGCATGAAAAATATGAACGCATATACCCATGATGACATTAAGTAATGCCTAACCTTAGTTTATGGTTATCAAGGTTCACATGTCCATAATTATCAAAGAAGGTTACTGAAACAACAGGTATAACTACCAAATCCACAAAATAGCAATTTACATAAAGTAAACGCATGCATAAAGTGGTTTAGTAAAATAAAGAAAATTAAATACTGGGATCAATATGATCAAAGGGGTGCTTGCATTGCTTATTCACTGTTTACGACGAAGACGAGGATTGCGGCTGACGATAGCGACGACGACGGAATCAACAACGTCGGGTTCTACACGTCGATCAATGGAAATAAAGCAAATAATGAACTTTAATAAGGGCAAAAAGAAAGTAGATAGAAAGAACAAATAAAACTCTTTACAAGGAATAGGGATTGCTTTTTTATGAATTTATAAATTTTATTTTACGAATTCAAGATGCAAAGGTTGGTTGGATTAATAAAATTAATTATTAGTTGTAAGGTTCATTGATTTTACTATTCATAATACATTTCTGGCAACCTTATTACTTATGGGTTTTGCTCTATTAGGATTCAGAGTCAAAACAAGATGAAACAAGAATATTTTCTTAGATTACTGCAGATTATATCCTAAAGATCATTTCTAGACTATTCTTTACTAATTTCAGATTTAGATGAGCTGCTTTACGAGTTAATGAAAAGGCTTAAATGATCACATTAGATTATGAATGATTAGTTCTTTATCTTTAATTGATTTCGTTCAGGATTAGTTTTACGCAAGTTAAATCTATTGATTTAGGCTATTAGTATTATTTCCATAATATTTGATAAGGTTCTGGCGATACAAATAACTTAACTACAGGCTTCCTCATTATTACCGGAGCGCTTACTCAATTTATAAAGTTTGGTAATCATAATGCTTTAGGTTATTCTGTTAACAGGATTTATATTTAAGACATGACGAAATAAGATTATTTCTTCATATTATGGTAGTCTATACTTTGGAGAGCACTACCAGGCTAATTTCATAAGTTTTACGATTTAGACACGATATTATATTCATCACTGAAAGAACTTATGTGGCATTATAAAGTTGACGTTATACGAAATCGGCAAGAATATGAAGTGCGAGGTTAACGCTTAAGGGTTTTGAGCTAATAAGAATAATATACAAACCTTGATGGAATAAGATTCTTTTTATAGAATATGGTAGTATGAACTTTGTGGAGTATTTCTGAACTTGTTTTATAAGTTTTAGCATTTAGATAGGTTATTTTATCTACAGTTGAAGAAGTCTAAATGATCATAGTGGTAACCTTAAATCGGCCAAGATTCAAATTTAATTTCCAACTACACTACACATGATTTTTGATTCATTTTTCAGGTATTTGCAGGAAGCAATCCTAGAAGTGTTTTAAAGTTGGTTTGGCATTATTTTAGCTTTAATTCCGATGGATTATATATATTTATTTGCTGTTGTTGTTTGCACTTTCTTGCATCAAAGAATGCAAGATAAGTTTCACTTTAAATATTTTTACATAAATGGTTCTCTATTAATTCCAGGAACCTATGCAAAGTATTATGACCATTTTATGAGCTATTATGCACTTACTCTTATAAATGGTCATATTAAGGCTTATTAATATTTGCAAAGTAAGCAATTTAAACACAAATCAAGGGTTACAGGTTTTGGCATATCTGAGCTTCTCATAATTCCAGAAGCACATTCAAATTTGTTTTATGATTTTAGGAGTTATATTTTTCATGTGTGCCATAATGTTCATAATAGTGTTTGTTCTATTCTTGACTTTAATAATTGTTCTAGGATTCAAGAATTGAATATTTTTGTATATTTGAATTCATCTTGGTCTATTTATCACCTAAAAATTTATTTTATCATGTTATAATTTACTATGCATAGATTTGCCTTACATACCATATTATGGTTTTAATCAAAGTTCAATTCAAATAAATATTCTGTAGTTCAGAAATTAAATATTTTTGTACATTTAGATTCTTCTTGATTTTAGATGAATATAGGAATTTGTCCCACTGAATTTTGATTTAAATTGCAAAAGATATTCAATACTGAATTTCATTTGGTATGGAAATGAAATTGGAAATTCAAAATACGCTTTCATATGAAGGAGGCGCCTTTTACCAATGAACTGGAGATGCTCCTGAGGGACTGACATGGGGGCCCTACACGACAGTGACCCGAAAGCAGAGCACCGGCTTGGGCGGAAGGGCAACGGTGCTCGGCGAAGTTCCGGTGATGGTGAGGCATGGCGAGCTGAAGCTTGGCAAGGCGCACTCGAGGGTGGAAGCCATTCGATCGGAGAAGGCCTCAGGTGAGCTGCCGACAAGGAGGGGCGGCAGCGTTAATGGCGACTCGTCGGAGACGAAAATGAAAGCAGCTCGGCTCGAATGGGTGACAGTTTGAGCATCCACGGGCCACCAGGAGTCCATTTCTGTGGCTAGTTCTGCCGGAGGAACTTCGGTGTGGGCTGCCACTGAGCGACCGGAGATGAGGAAGGAGGTGCGCCGTGGCGCCAACTTTTGCACGAGTGTGTCCAAATATTTTTGGGGGCTTTTAATGTTCAGAGCTTGGTAAAGCTAAGGCTTGAATGGATTTGGAAATGGGTGAGTGTATCATGAGAATTGAAATCGGATTTTGAGCTCCAAAGCTTTTGGTCATGGCGGAAGTAAGCAAGACTTGGGCGTGTTGGCTTGAGGAGAAAGGGAAAGGGATGAGGGAGAAGTTGAGCACTGCCTCTGGTGATCACTGAGGTGCAATGAATGGCTGAGGGACTAAGCAGATGGCCCGGTTTGGTTGAGATTGGTCTCGGTTGTGAGCTTCACCGAATGCGACAAGGAAAAGGGCGAGCGGTATGGCGTGAGATGGCTGATGACGAACGTGGCGATGATCGTGGTTGTGATGAGATGAGGCTAACGCTGAGGACGCCACCATTCGAAGGGCGATGCATCGAACGGAGCTCGGTGAAGTGCGTTGGATTCGGGAGAGTTCACTCGGTTGCAAGAACTGGGGGAAGAAGGAGCTGACAAGTGGGGCCTGGGTCCACCGGTCAGTGAATGGAGATGGCCAAAGAAATGATCCGGCTCGGATGCTTCTAGCACCAGATTTTTATTGGGCTATCAGATCATGGTAGAATTTATCAAACTTTTTGACCAAGGTCTATGGACAGGTTTTGATGTCTGGTAAAAGTTTGAGGTTAGAATGAGTTACCGAAAAATTATTAATATTCCTTCAACAGTGACTGCTCTAATTTCTTGTTTCGGATTTTGATTTCTTTTTGTGACCAATTGAAGTCTATTATTTTTGCATTTTTTTTCAAACTAGTTTGAGCTAATAATGCTTCTGTACAATTTTCAAGCCAAAATATGGTTCCATTATTTTATAAAAATTCTGACATTGCAATTTCTAGATTTTTAGGGTTTCTATTTTTAAATTTGGAAAAGTCTTAAATTACATTATTAATTTATAATATTTTTACCAGAGGTATAAAAGGAATTGAGGTTTTCATGATAATTTTTTCAGATTCATTTGTGAATCCAAAACATTTTATAAATTCTGACAATGCATTGTTTTGATTTAAAAGTTGTCTTTTCAATTTATCTCTTCATTTCTTTATGCCTAAAATTTCAATTGCTGGCTAAAATGGTTAAATTGAATGATCAGGGTTCTCATGGCAATTTTCTAAATTTTTACTTTTTACATTTTTGCCTTTTCCTCTTTTTCATTATGTATTTCCCTTTTGTTTGATTTTTCTTGCAACACAAAAATCCAAGAAAATACAAATAAAGCAAACAATATTCAGAAATCCCAAAAATATTCACAATCAAATTTAAATATCATACTTTTACTGTTCTAGAATTTTTGGGCTATTACACTCTCGCAGGGGATAGGCAGTGACCACCGTGACTTCTCGCCCTTGAAAATAGTGTCAAACTTCCTCGGACGCCACCAGACAAAGATACAACATCTTCACGTGCTTGCGGTATCTCGCCTCGCCGTAGCAACTTGTCGACGTAGTAGATCGGATTCGGGCGCCTTCCCTCTCCACCATCAGTACCACGCTCACTCCTGCCGAGGTGGCAGCGATATACAGGAGCAATGGTTCGTCGGGCTGAGGGGCGACCAGTACAGGCGGTGAGGAGAGGTACTGCTTCAAGTCTTTGAATGCTCATTGAGCCTCCCCGGTCCACTCGAAGTGGTTCGTCTCCTTCAGCAGCTTGAAAAGGGGCAGGCTTCTTTCTCCCAATCGGGCAATGAATCGCCCAAGGGAGGCCAGGCGACCGGCCAGGCACTGCACCTGCTTGAGTCAAACGGGCAGCTTTATGTGTTCAATGGCCGCTATCTTGTCAGGATTGGCCTCGATTCCCCGCCTGGACATGAGGAACCCCAACAGCTTTCCGGAGGGCACGCCGAATACGCACTTCTTAGGGTTGAGCTTCAAGCAATTCTTCCAGAGGTTAGCAAAGGTTTCCTCCAGGTCTTCAATCAGTTCTTCACTATTTTTTACTTTTATGACCAGGTCGTCGATGTACACCTCAAGATTGCGCCCTATCTGTGGGCGGAAAGTAATATGTATGGCGCGTTGGTAAGTAGAACCAGCATTTTTTAACCCAAAAGCCATTCCGATATAACAATAAATGCCCATGGGTGTTACAAAAGCGGTTTTCTCTTCATCCTCCGCCGCCATGCTAATCTGGTGGTACCCAAAGTACGCATCCAGGAAGCACAGCAGCTCACATCCTGCCGTCGAGTCGACGATGAGATCGACGCGGGGCAAGGGGTAAGGATCCTTCGGGCAGGCTTTGTTGAGGTCGGTGAAATCGACGCACATCCGCCACTTCCCGTTGGACTTCTTGACAAGCATAGAGTTGGCAAGCCACTCAGGGTGAGAGACTTCCCGAACGATCCCTGCGCGCAGCAGCTTCTCTATCTCCTCCCGAATGGCGTCTTGGTGCTTGGCGCCGACCTTCAAGCGGACGGGCGCACTCGGGAGCGTAACGATCGGTGCTCGATCACCTCCCTAGGGACCCCAGTCATATCGGACAGTTGCCAGGCGAACACGTCAGAATTGGACCGGAGGAAGGTGACGAGCGCGTCTTCCTATTTGGCGCCGGGGCTGGCACCGACGAAGACGGGCTTCCCGGGCTTGCCCTCACTCAGGGAGACGGCCGAGCCGGGCGAGGCGTGGGTCTGCACCTGAGGGGTTCCCGGAAAGACGGCATCAGCCGACTTCACGCAGGTGGCACCGGCTAGGTCCAGTGCGTGCTTGTGGCAGCACAAAGCCTCTGGCCTATCCACCCGGATGATTATGGGGCCACCAAACCCGGGCAACTTCACCAATAGGTAACCATAGTGGGTTGCTGTCATGAACTTGGCCAACGCTGGTCGGTCGAGTATGGCATTGTACGGGAGGTCAAAATCGGCGACTTCGAAGTCGACCAGCTCCGTACGGTAGTTACTTTCCTCCCCGAAGGTGACAGGAGGCGACTGCCCAGGGGGACTATGCCACCCTGACTACGCCATAGAAGGTCAAGGCGGTAGCAGCTCTTTGGTTCGACACCGAGCGCCTTAATGCTTCAAAGAATAGGAGGTTGATGGAGCTACCTCCGTCCATCAGCACTCGCCCGAGCTTCACATTCCGGATCGTGGGAGAAACCACGACTGGACTGGAGGTGCTCTCAGGGTGGTCAGCCCGACTGAAGGTGATCGGCTCCTCCGACCACTTCAGCATCTGACACGCCCCTCCTCAACCGCTTATAGGACGCGTTGGAGGGGTAGGTGGATGAGCCACCATGAATGTATGCCACGACATGATCCGCCTGTTGGAAGGCCAGAGGGGGTCTTCGCCTTGGTCATTGTCGTGAGGGTTGTGCTCTTTGAGCCACTGCTCGACCATCTTACTCACAACCCAGCAATCATCTAGGCCATGAGACTTGGTCTGGTGGATCGGGTAGAAGGGCTTGCCTTCCTTCTCCTCACGGCGGTCGTCCCTCCGATCGCGGCGGTCGCCACGCCGGCCTCGGCGGTCATCCCGCTGGACACGGCGGTTATCCCGCCGGTCACGGTGGTCACGCTTCCACGGTCGGGTGTCTTCACGCTCGAGCTCGGTGGCCAGGACCCGCCTGGTCTCAGCCACCTCGTGCTTCCGCGCCTTCTTGGTTGCATGGCCGGGGCCCCTCGAGGTCCTGGCTTTGTCCCCGCCGCATCCTCGCGTGGCGCCAGACACCGGCCCCCGAGCCTCCGCCGCCCGCGCGCACTTGTGCGCCAGGGAGAAGAGCTCGGAGGTGGTGGCAATGTCGCAGGTCGCCATCTTTTCCGCATCTTGTGGTCGCGAACGCCTCTTCGAAAGGCGATGACGACCGACTGCTCCGAAATCCGGGGGATCGTGTTGCGGCAGTGGCAGAATCGCCGAATAAAGTCACGCAACGACTCCCCCTTCTCCTACTTGAGGGCATGGAGATCATCCTCCACGCCCAGCTGTGCGAAGGAGCCTTGGAAGTTGGAGACGAAGAGGTCAAGCAACTCCCCCACGAAGCGCACCGACGCGGGAGGTTCAACACCAGACCGGCGGACCCGTCAAGGCCAAGGGAAGTAGTTGGCCATGGCCTTCGCATTCGGCCACCGCACGCACCACCGTGGTATAGATCTGCAGGAACTCCTCGGGGTTGGTGGTGCCGTCGTACTTCTTGATGGAGGCCGGGCGAAACCTTTCAGGCCACGCCATGCGGTGCAACCGTCAGGAAAACGCCTGGCATCCGACGCCGTAGGGGGAATCCTACCGTCCACCCAAACCCCAGCCCGGAGACCGTGCCGGGAGTGCGGACTGCGACTCCCCAAAGAGTCGGAGGAGCGGGCTTCCTCCTCGCTCTGAAGGTGAGAGTCGCGAGAGGAACTCTCACCCTCAAGGGCTATCCGTCCGCCGCGAGCGCGATGACGCTGCAAGTGATCACACAAATCATCGCCGCGCTGCCGGCGTCGGCTCTCCAGATGGGCCCTCAGGTCCTCACGGCTCCTCGCGGAGCTGGGACCTTCTTCTTGCACGCCCTTTCCTTTACTCTGGCCCTCCTGGCCAAAGCGATTCCCACTAGGGCGGCTGGAAGCGTGGGTGCGATCGACGTGCACCCTTGGCTGAGGGGTACTGACGATCCCAGACCGGTCGGACATCCCTACGCAGAGCTGGGCCACGTCCATGAGGCCAGCAATATCCCACAGCCACGGCGTGGCCGGGGTGTCTCCTGCAAGTTCCACCGGAGAGTGGTCCAGGAGGAGACGGACCGCATGCAGGTTCTGGGCCGGAGTGGCGGCCTCCATGGCCAGCCGATGCCGAACCGGAAGTTTGGCCGCCACTGGGGGGCACCACCGCCCTCCTGCGGGAGCGGCACGAGGCGAACCCTCGTTTAGTGAGAGTGCCGAGACGTGTTTTGGGTGCTACTAGCCTCCACCACCTCTAGTCGCTGCGAGTGTGAACCCACCATCACCGGAAGCGAGGTCCTTGCGGATGGAAGGCCGGAATCCGCTGGAGAGATGGCTGGGTGAGCCAACCACTAGCCCCCTACCTGGCGCACCCCTGTCGGCGTATTCTGCCTGACAGTATCACGTCAACGAACAGGGTTGACTACTCCCAGGACGGGAGGAATGGTTCGGTAGAGGGCGTCTTCGTGGCTGGAAACCCTAATGGCTCTCTACGATGGATCCCCGGAATCAACAGATCAATAGACACGGTGATGTACCCAGGTTCAGGCCCCCGGTGCCGGTAAAAGCCCTACGTCCTGTTAGATCTTTGTTGAAGAAATGTGGAAGCTATTACAATGGTTCTGCTAGTCTTGTGCTTCTGGGTGTCTGTCGCTCTTTTCCGCTCCCCCTCCTCCATGCACTGAGGTGCCCTTATATAGATGGGCCAGTCGGGGCAGGTGAGAAGATGACGATAGACTGATCTACGACTCATTAATTACACCCATCATTCGAGCCTTATCTTACAGACCCATGACTCATTTATTATGCCCGTCGTTGTAGCCTTGTCCTTCAAGCCCCATTTAATGCCGCAGCATGGCTTCGCCTGGTCCGCCCGGGATATGACACTCCTGCGACGGGTTTGGTGAGAGGCGTCAGAGGGATGGGTTGTCGTCGTGTCGATAGCAGAATTCTTCACAACTAATGGCCCTAACGCAGCATGTCAGGAGAAGGAGACTTCGAGGCGAAGCCTTCTCCTTATTCCTTTGGTTGCCTTCGTGGCCTGACAAGGGGCGCCCAAACACCCGCCCACTTGCCGTGGTGCCTCCGACGCCGCGCCGGTGGGCGTGATCGCCCACCGCCTGTCGAGGCACCACGCAGTCGCTCACCCGCGACGGCGTGATCGCCCACCGCCGCTAGGGGCCAGCAGACTCCTCGCCCGTGAGCGGGCATGATCGCCCACCTGCCCGCCAGGTCGCCTTGCTAGGCCAGGCCACCCTGCTAGACCAGGCCGCTTCTTGGGCTCACTATTCCGCGACAGAGAGGGTACCCCGGTGCAAAGTACACCGACAGTGGCGAACAAGTGCGGCACAATTTGTAGCCAATGTATGTGTCTTGGCCTAGCTCTAGCACGTGTGTGCCGTGTGTCATGACAATTTGTACTGATGCGGTCCAGCTTGCCATCGTGTCATGACAAGCCTCGCCAAAGGATGTCCAAGCTAGTATGATGAGACCCTACAAGCTCCCTGTACCGTACCACCGTAATCTAACAATGGTATTTCCACAGCACGACCTAACTCTCAAGACTATTCGTTTCAATAGCCCATCAAAAAAGTGGGCCTTCAAAATTTCGAATGTAGCTATTTCATAGCAAATATTATATTTCTTGTAGGGTAAAGTTCAGTTTTCCAATGTCTGAACTCATTGATTTCTACAAAATTTAATACTCTCGCGTCCCCATTGTTGAGATATGATAGGACTCTGGGTCCTAGTTATTCAAATATGTTTGGACTCTATTTCATTATAGGTGAATCTATCTCTTATGTGTTTTTACTATAAATATGGTACCCTATTGTAAAATAGAATCGATCTAATAAAGAGAGAGTGAGTTTTGCCTCCTTATATTGTGTTTGCTCCCCGTTAATGTTCTTGCTATTCAATTAGTGCATTGTGTTTGATCTACGATGGTCGTTATCATTTTACAACACGTTATCAACACGAAGCTCCACTGATACCGATCAATATTGTCTGCCTGCATCAAGCGACGCTGCATCGAATTCGAACGGCATCAAGCGTTATACCTACTATCAGCCATACATAAGTTTGAAGCACGCAAGTAAATCACACCTAAACAATTTTAAATTCTATAGATTATTTTCCCTTAATTGCCAGACTACTCGTTTAATCTAAACAAAAATTAGGGTTTTCAGATTGTTGTTGAGCTGCCAATGCCCCATGTTGACCTTCACCGAGTTGTGCACATGCATCAAGTGTTACGCGCCTATTGCTGCCTTGCACCGCCACCTTTTGCTGTGCGGATGCGAGGCCTGGTCTTGCAGGCCGGTGTGGGCCGCATTGCTAATGGGCCACGTCAGCCCCCCCTTGAAGTTATAGTTAATTGTGGGCTGACCATGGAAATTTTTATTTTAGAGAAATTAAAGTTTCTTGAAATATCAAAAAATAGTTAATAAATTTTAAAAATTTATTTTAAATCCTAGAAACTGAATTTTTTGGTATATGGGCTTCCATAAACTTGTTGAACCTTAGACTTCACATAGATTAGAAGCTTCATATCTTTGGGTTTATTTTTTTGGCATAATTCCATATTTATTCATGCTGAATTTATTTTTCCACTATTCGGTAATTATGAAAATTGTTTGAAAATTAGCAAAAATTATGAAAAATGCTAGAAAATTTTATACGATATCTACTGAATATATATTGACCAAACTTTACTGATTAAAGAGTGAGCAAACAATATATTGATTTTACTATTAGTAACATTCAATCTTTCTTGCATATAGGATATGTCGAACATCACAAAGAAGGAATTTATTGAACTTGCCCTGGCTGGCAACAGTTACCTAACTTGGGTAATGGATGCAAGGATCAACTTAGTAGCTAATCTCTTGGAGCTGCCATCACTCAACCTGAAGCTGATGCCCCTACTTTCTTCAAAGTTGCCAAGTGTGCAGCCCTACACTTCTTGAGACACCATCTCCATCCGGACTTAAAGGCCGAATATTTAATAGAGGATCCACTAGCATGATGGAATTTCCTTAAGGAACAATATAAGTAGCAAAGATCCACCTTGCTGCCAGAAGCACAACATGAGTGTACCCTCCTACGCTTTCAGGATTTTAAAACCGTTACAGCATATAACTCTGTCATGCACAAGCTTGTTGCTAAACTAACATTCTGTAACCAAAAATTTATTGATGCCAAAATGATAGAAAAGACATTATGCACCTTCCACCTCAATACGAGAATATCGTAGTAACAGTGTCGTCATGCCAAGTACCAGAAGTACTCTAACGTTATTTGTATTTTGCTAGAAACAGTAAAACATGATGAACTCCTGATAAAGAACAATCACATCCTCTCTAATGGGGTACATACAATGCGGAAGCACATGCAAATGCTCAATAGGCTAGTAGTAGCCATAGCTATGGAAAGGGCCAACGATTTAAATGGGGAAATGTAGGAATGGTAGAATACAAAAGGGAAGAGGCAAACCCTTGTGGAAAAGTAGATAAAAAGGACCAAAGAGCTTCCAAAAGCAAGACTCAGCCAATAAGGCTGCAAACCCTACACAACCTTGCTTAGGTGTGGATGCACTAGGCATTGGTCACACAACTACCGTGCCACGAAGCATTTGGTAGACCTTTACATGCAATGCACTGGAAAGTCGATCAGACCTAAGAGAACAAAGTTGAGGCACACTTTACCATTCAACCTGTTGGTGACATGGACACTGTGAAATGTTAATGATATGGTTTTTGATCCTACTGAGCTTGAGAGTCCGAGAAGGACACCCACGACTCATATGGAAACCTGAATTAGTCTCTAAAATATTCCTTCACTTTGTTAGTTGATGTCACATTTTCCTAATGAATCTCCTTGAGAATCTCCACTATCAGTTTAGTCTCAGTTTCGGAATGAACATTGGTTTGCGCTCTTATTGAGCGATTATCATTTAAACAAATTATTATTTCTTAGTATATTTGATTTATTGTGCTATGTTTGTTCTATATTTTACAATATGTTCCTGCTGCAACAATTGCTTTATTGTTAAATCATACTTCTAATATAGAACAAGTATAATCCAATGGTTGAGAAGGAAATATGTCTTATAGACAGTTGCACCACTAATTCAATTCTTAGGAAAATTAAATATTTTCAGACTTCAACTAAGAAAATTAGAAATATCATGACCATTTCCGAAAGTAATGCCCTTAATGTTGGCACTAGAAGAGCCATTATAGTTTTCCCTATAAGTACTTGTATAATAATAGAGGATTGAAAGACCATGTGGAGGTCTATCCTTGTGTGTGATGAGTTAGTAACATTATTTAAGCAAGTGGTGCCTTGATTTGAGTTGAAAAGTGCATTTGAAGCAAAGTTGAAAAAATATCCTGCTTGGCGGTCATCTTGGTCGAGGCGATATGACTGGTGACGGTGCAATCGGCTGGCGGCGTAGCACAGCCATGGGCGGTCATTCGACCTCGGTGGTGTGTTTTTCCAGAGAGGTGCATTTGCGATTTTTAGAAGCGATCATACTGGCGAGGATGGTATGATCGGCCGGTATGCTTCTGACACAGGGGTGGTAGCACCGGCCCTTATGAGCGAGGATGAATTTTTAATTTATGATTTTTAATGAATTTGATTTAATATCATTTTGGACATTGCTATGTGATCTGTTATCTTGTTTTTGATGGTTGTAAGACGACGGTGCTAGATCATGGTGAGGCGGATGATAATCGGGACTAGGCAAGGTGTGTTGGAGGTCCAGATGGTCGAGGATCACTGGAAGATGATTGAAGATAGAGTCGTGGAAAGTTTAGAGGACAAGAAAAAGAAAAGATGCTAGCTAGACGCTGCGTGGATCAAAAAGGGCCAATGGATCTCGGTCTAGTTGATAGGATAGCGGGTCTAGTTAGTGTGCTTTGAGAACCATACAATAAAACCCAGTTTGTTTGGTGGGTTTTGGGTTAGCTCTTGCATGGCTGTGTGAGTGGGTCAATCCTAGCCCTTGATGGAGTGCTCTAGGGTTGAGGGACTCATCCAAGGGTGTTAGGTGGCTCAAGAGTAGTATAAATAGAGGGGTAGGGGTAGCCTTCCCCATCTTGAAGGTTTTAGAGGTTTTGTGTTCCTTTGAGCTTTGCCCACTTGTGTGTGAGGCTTTGTAAACCTCCCTTCCAAAAATGCAAATCATTTTTCCTTATGCTTAATTTTCTTTACGCATTTACATTATGTCTTAAATTCCACACTTACATTCTTACAATTTACATTTATGCAATTTGGATTTGCCTCCCCTCCTTCTACATGCTTTTGCTTCTTGTGCCATGGATATTTATTGATGGATGAATCCTCTTTTAGATCATATCCCAATCATCTAGGTAAATTCTTTGTTCTTTCTTATGAAAGACCATGTGGAGATCTATCCTTGTGTGTGATGAGTAATTGACGAGTTTTGAGCTTGGTTTGATTTGAAATTGAGTTTGATTTGAATTGAATTTTTGATTTGAAGCAATTTGAGTATTGGTTGCTTTTCCTAGTGCTACCAGCTTGGGGGCGGCAGCACTGAAACTTTGAAAGAAATTATGATTGATTAATGATTTTGGGATAATTATTGAATATCTTTGTGGGCATTGCTATGTGAAAGGTTTTTCCTTGTCTTTGATGGTTGCAGGGCTACGGTGCTAGGTCATGGTGAGGCAGAGGATGACTGGGACTAGACGAGGAGCGTCGGAGGTCCAAACGATCGGAAGATCGCTGGAAGATGATTGGAGACGGAGGCCGAGCAAGCCAAAAAGAAGGAGGAGATGCTAGCTAGATGCCGCGTGGATCAAGGAAGGCCGTCAGATTGCGGTCTAGTTGATAGGTTAGCGGGTCTAGGTAGTATGCTTTGAAAACCGTGCAAGAAAACCTGGTATGTGTGTGGGTTTTGGGTTAGTCCTTGCATGGCTGTGTGAGTGGGCAAATCCTAACCCTTAGATGAGTTCTCTAGGGTTGAGGGCTGCATTCAAGGGTGTAGGTTGCCCAAGAGTAGTATAAATAGGGGTGAAGGGGTAGCCTCCCCCCTTGAAGGTTGTAGAGGTTTTTGTGCTACTTTGAGCTTTGCCCACCTTGTTGTGAGGCTTTGTAAACCTCTTCCTTCTAGAAATGCAAATCTTTTTCATTCATGCATGAATTTATATTACACACTTACTTTATGTCTTAAATTCAGCATTTAAATTCCTGCAATTTACTTTCTTGCAATTTGGATTTGCCTCCCCTCCTTCTAAATGCTGATCTTGGATATTTTGGGTGTGTTCATATAGTTTTACATCACTTTTGCACTCTAGGATAGAGTGGAGATCATCTTTTCTATCAAGTTGCAACTCTGTCCAGAACTTGTTCTTCACACATGTCGGCGTATTCCACCTGACAGGACCCCGTCAACGAACATGGTTGACTACTCCCAGGATGGAAGGTATGGTTCGGTAGAGGGCGTCTTCGTGGCTGGAAACCCTAATGGCTCTCTACGATGGATCCCGGAGATCAGCAGATCAATGGACACGGCGATGTATCCAGGTTCAGGCCCCCAGCGCGCGTAATAGCTCTACGTCCTGCTAGATCTTTGTTGAGGAAATGTGTAGGCGATTACAGTGGTTCTCCTAGTCTTGTGCTTCGACCTCTATGTCTCCTATGTAACGCTTTTGTCTTTCTTCCGGCCCCCTTCCTCCATGCACCAAGGCGCCCTTATATAGACGGGCTGGTCCGAGCAGGTGAGAGAATGACGCTATACTGATCTACGACTCATTAATTACACCCATTTTTCGAGCCTTATCTCATTGACTCATGACTCATTTATTATGCTCGTCGCTGTAGCCTTGTCCTTCAAGCCCCATTTAATACCGTTGAGTGGCTTCGCCCGGTCCGCCCGAGATATGACACTCTTGCGACGGGTTTGGTGAGAGGTGTTAGAGGGATGGGCCGTCGTCGTGTCGATAGCAGAATTCTCCACAATTAATGGCCCTGACTCAGCATGTCAAGGGAAGGAGACTTCGAGGCGAAGCCTTCTCCTTATTCCTTTGGTTGCCTCCGTGGCCTGACAAGGGGGGCCCAAACGCCCGCCCGCTTGCTAGACCGCCTCTTGAACCGACGCTTGGCGGCGAGGCCTGTCGCCCACCGCACGCCAAGGCACTACGCGAGCCGCTCGCCCGTGGCAGGCGTGATCACCACCGCCGCCAGGGGCCATGTGGACTTCTCACCCGACGGGCAGGGCATGATCGCCCACCTGCCCGCCAGGGCACCACGGGGGCCGCTCGCCCGACGAGCAGGGCGTAATCGCCCACCTGCCCGCCAGGGTGCCACATGGGCCGCTCGCCCTACGAGCAGGGAGTAATCGCCCACCTGCTCGCTAGAGGGCCACATGGGCTTCTTGCCCGGCGGGCAGGGCTTGATTGCCCACCTGCCCGCCAGGCTGCTATACTGGGCCAGGCCGCTTCTTGGGCTTACTTTTCCGCGGCGGAGAGGGTACCCTGGTGTAAAGTACACCGACAACACAGTAGTTAGTATTTGATTTTTAGAAAAATTTAGAAAAATTCTTTTTGAGTGATTCTTATTGGAAAATGTGTGGGACTCTCATATGCATCTGTGAAAAAATTTTGGTGTCCACTTGTTGCACCGTTTGGGCGCCATGAGGTGAAAACTAAGCCACAAACTTTATGCTCGAAGTTTCTGACTATCTATATTCTTTGATATTTGCTGATTTCTCTGTAAGGATTTTTGAGGTGAAATTTGGTGGAGTTCTTGACAACTCATTTTCTCATATGGACAAAAATTCTCAAAATTTCTTGAGTACCAGAAACCCACCAACCACCTGTTCTAATTGAGGATAGTCTCTGGAAATTCTGCTTTTGCTTTTCTGAAAGCAACTTTTGTGATTTGAATTGATCTCCTTTCTAAAAGCAAGAGTTGAATTGAATTATTTTTATTTTAGACACTAGAAAACCAGGATTGTGACTCAAAAATCCCCACATATTCTATGGAACTCATCCATGCAAGCTAGGGGTACACATAGTTATCTAGTTGTTTAGGTTTTTTACGATTTCCTTTGCGTGATCCTTTGGAGGTGCTAGTTGGAGTATTTTGGGGAAAATTTTATTTGCGACCATTCACCCCCCCCCTCTGTTTGCCATCTCGATCCTTCATCTTGCAAGAAACTGATCTTTTGTTCTTGAGTGAATCATTCTTCTAAATCGTGTTGCTGAAATTTTGAACATGTGTTCTTGCTTGCCTTGATGTGTAGGAGGTTATTCAAAATCATCTTGATCATCAAAACCCCACTAGCAAGATTAAGATCAAGTTCTTGAGTTTTTGTTCAAACTTAGTGTGATCTTTCTTCCAATTGAAGAAGGTCAAAATTTTGATGTTAATCCTTGCGATGAAAGGTCGGAATGAGTTCTTGACATCATTAGAAAGACATCTACCAAGTTTAATAAGTTTTTGACCACCCAATCAAAAGATGGATCATCTTTGCTTTTGGAGTTCGTGCTGATTTTTCTGTTGTTCTTGAGCCTGATCATACCACACCCTCTCTGGTCATACCGGATTCTGGTCATACCAGTCTCACAAGGAAAAATCCTCTTTCTGATTTGCTTCTTTTGAGTGTATTGTTTGAGGGCTTGTTTTGGATTATTTTGAATGGAGGAAAATTTTAATTGGGATCATTCACCCTCCTTGATCGCCATCTTGATCCTTCAATTGGTATCAGAGCTGGTTTTACTTTTCCATAGATCTTGACCAATCTCAAGAGCCATGACGAAGGACAAATATTCCACCAAGCCTCACATCTTTTCTGGAGTTGATTTTCCTTTTTGGAAGTCTCGAATGGAGTTGTACATCACTACTCTGGGCATCCTGATTTGGCAGATGGTGAAGCTCTCGTATGAGGTTCCTGCCGATGAGAACGTCGCGACCGATAATATGGCTGACGTTGAGGTGAATACTAAGGTGTAACATCCCAAAATTTGGCCTAATCTTTATTTCTAGTGTTATTTGAATTTTTGTGAATTTTTGGGAATTACTTGAATTTATTCGAGTTTAATTTAACTTTATATTCCTCTTGAATAATTAAATAGCAGAAAAGTAATTATCAAAAATAAATAAAAATATTTTATTTAAGCTCTAAATGCCTTGAAATATTTTCTAGAATTTTTCTAGAATTTTTCAGGTATTTTTAGTACCCTAAACCAAGGCATCCCAGCACCAGTGTTATAGCTCATTTAATCGGGTCCTTAAATCCCTTTTGTTGTCCGCTTCGCTCGCTTCGATCGTGCCCGTAGCTCTCTCGGATGCTCGCGGGAGTGGGTAGTCTTGCCGCCTTAGTTTTCCTTGCTTTCCACCGCCGAAAGTGTCACTCTCACTTGCACCCAAGACCCTTGCCGAGTTCGTAGTGACAAGCTGCATCGCGTGGACCACTTCTTCACACCGGAGAAGCCGGAAACGCCGTTAGCTGCTTCGTCTTCTCCGAGTCCGGTGACCAAGTCGCGCCGCACCTTCCGTCAACAATCGCGAGCATCCCCAACCGTCGATCTCCATCCAACGCCGAGGTAAAGCCACGTCTTTTCCCTTTTGAATTAAGTCAAACGATTTCGGTAGATCTCGGTAGTTAGATCGTAATCGTGCGGTTCTAGCAAGGCCACGTAACCATAGAAGATACGTTTAAAAATGGCCGTTAGATCTTGTCTCAACGGTGCATATTGCATCGCGTAGATCAGTAGCGGTAGATTTTGATCGTTAGATCTTGGATGTTCGGCTCGGATTAAGTCACGTAGACTCGGTGAGCAGGGCATCGCTCGGGTAACTGCCGTCGTTGGATCTTCATCCAGCCGCGCGAGTGAGCCCACGTAGCTGCGTTTAGATGTGTTGAAAATGGCCATAGATCCTTAATCCTACCACCACCATAGCGCCACGTAGTCATTTATGTAGTGCTTAAAAATGGCCGTTAGATCTTCAACCCACGGTCGAGATTTTGCCACGTGCTGCGGTAGTCCTAGCAACCGTCGGATCTCAACAGTCGATTTCGGCGAACGATCGGGATAGTGCCAAGTGTCGCTAGCTGATTCGATTCGGTACTATTCCGTCGGGCCCACTTGTCAGTCGTGAGGAAGCCGTGTGGGCTGACGTCAGCATGAAGTCACCCGTGGGGCCCACGGGTCAGAGTCACAGTTCGGTGGACCCGGTCCACCATGAACCCGAACTAATCGTGAGTCCGATCCATAGACCCGAGGCGACGTGGCTCACTCTGGTGCTGCCATGTGTCAAGCCAAAGGATTTAACAGGGATTTCCAGTAGGAAAATAAATAGATTAATTCGGGTTTTTCTTTTGTTTGAATTTACAAAATTGTAATCGCTATAACATTTGCGTCTTAACTCTGATTTGGGTGAATCCAGTTCCTAAAAATTTGTAAAAATGTGAACTATTTATTGATGAATTTTATTTTATTTTTTAGAGTTGATCTTGCTGTCTGTTTATGTATTTATTGTATGATTGTTTGATGCGATTAGACTCCGAGTTGCCGGGAATTGTCGGAGAAGATTTCAAAGAACCGTCGCAAGTTCTTGATCAGGATCAACTACTTTTTGAAGGCAAGTCATGCTTTGACCATATTGTTCCTAGATTTTTAAAATGTATTTCAATTTAAACTATGCATGCTATGTTAACTAGAAAAATGACGTTGATTAATTTTGGGTAGAATAGGTAATACACCTACCTTGATTATGCCACCTGGTTATATTACTTGTATGCCTTGAAATCTTTGTCACCCTAAGATATTAAATTGAGTTGGTTGCTATTATGATGCCAACACGGGAGGCTAGACCGTGAGTAGATGCTTAGTTGCTTGTGTGCGTTGAACGACCTTTAAAAGTGCAAAAGAATATTGACTAAGCACATATGGAATATATTTTGAAATAATGCGATTATGTCATGAGATGGATTTGGAGGGTAGCAACCTGTGTGGTTCTACTTACACAATGAAGTGGGCATTGGTATGTGTTGCATAAATGCAAACCGGGATGGGAAATGATTTGGACCGGGGCAAGTGGCAAGATGGCTTCGTGCCAGGTGGGCCTGTGTGGCAACGAGATGACTTGAGTAATGTGAAGGTGCGTGCCGGGATCTGCGAGAAGAATGTCTTGCCCTAGACAGTTAAGGACTTCACCTTGCGAGCCTTTGAACCGAGTTACTCGTACAACCACTTGTCTGGAATGGGATAGACCTAGTTTAGTAGGGTTCTAATATCTTTCCTTTGACACCTCGGGGCGGCAGTTACGCACGAGTGTAACTTTGTGGGGGCGTGCACGTGCTCTGACTTGGTACCCATCCAACGATGATTCGCTTGTTCTAAACTTTGGCTCTGAGTGAGGGAAGTGTTAGAATGGCAATACTGGAGAGGTTCATAGGTTAGGTGTTAGTCTCTGAAAGACTTTGTTGCAATCAATCACCTGTGTGGTGAGCGATCGTATCTGTGGGTAAAGTGTCTGACCTCTGCGAGTGTGTGTTAAATCTATTGAATAGCAGCGTCATGATATTGGACAATGCTCGGGGATTACAGTCAAGGGTTAGATTTTTTGTAAATAAATTATGGAATGGGTGGCTGTGTGCCAAAGACTGGTAAATCAAACGTAGGGCTGTGTGCCAAACTCTTGGAAAAGAACTGAGAAATTAATTATTATAGTAATGATTTTACCACTTTTAATCTAATTAAGATTATCTGTTAAAAGAAATACTACTTCATGCAAAATAACCATTTAAAGCCTTCCCTTTGGAATAAGCCATGCATGTAGTAATAGATCTGCATTGTGCATGACTTGTTGAGTATGTTGTATACTCACCCTTGCTTCAACAAAAACCTCAGAAGAAGAAGCAACACCAGCTTGGGAGGAGGAGTTTAACGAAGGTCCGGAGAATTAGGGTTAAGCCTCGTCAGTTGCCTGTGGTAGAACGAGGGGTTCATTGACGTACTTTTGCTTCCGCTATTGAACTTGTGCTACTTTTGTTATTTATCGTCCTGCGTGACGAATTATTGTAAGGTGACCATAAGGTCGTGTAACTCGTTATAATTATGTTTGAGGTATCTAATTATTATTTCCACTATGTATGTTTGTGGTATCTCAACCTGTTTATCCTGTGTGTACTAGCATGATCCTGGACTAGTACAGAATACACAAAGGGTCGGATTTGCGGTTCGGGTCCCGATAGAGTTGGTGTCGAGCCATCTTGTTGTGGGACTTAACCCTAGTTAGGTGGCCGTTCTAGAAAGGATAAAAATTAATTTCTAAAGATTAAAAATTGGTAAGAATAATCAATGAGATCTTGACTTATCCCTTCTTCCTTACTTCATACCTATGCTGCATTTTGCTATTACTTTTGTGTTTTTTTAAAATTTTACGTACTGACAGGTTGATTTGGTAGATGAGGATGGTTCACTCCTTCAGCGAGCATCACGGAGGATACGCTGTGGAGCTTTGGAGGATGCTCCATGTGCTTGGAAGTTTTGACCGCCCTCTTTACCGGTCCCGCACCTGGGTGGTCAACGGCATCAACCGCGGCTGGGTGATGACCTTTACTTTGTATGCGCGGGAAAATGCTCGTGCCAGTCGTCCGCTCCACCTCGTGGTGAAGCGAGCCAGCTACGAGGCGGGCATTCTGGAGTGTGCCCGGCTAGCACTTCGGAAGATCAGCCATGACCACGACTATAAGCTGTGGGACACCGCTTTCCGTGTGCACCCCCACGCAGGTGGACCCATCCATGCGCACTTGGAGCTGGAGGATGATGCTGCTGTCGTCCACCTGGGACGGTTCGTTGTGGCTCAGGAGGAGGCCATGGACATGGCTACGCTAGAGATAATGTCAGTGTACCGCACCCTGGAGGAGACCAAGGTAGCCCTGCGGGAGACCAGGATGCATGCTGTTCAGAGGATTGGAGAGCTTGAGGAGGCCCTTTACGACCAAGGGGAGCCTATGATGGAGATGGAGCTCGAGGGCCGAGCGAGCACATGCGGAGGATCATCGGCCTGGAGCCCCGGCACGGTGGGAGGGCATTGGGATCAGTTTGCCCCAATGCCAGCTCACCCGCCAGTGTACGTGCCAGGCGAGCCACAGCCAGGATGGATTGAGGACTGAGTTCTTTGGGTCTCATAGTTGTCGGATTTTGCGTTGAGACTCACTTGTTAGAGTCACGTGTTTTAAATTCGAACTTAGATATGCGCTATTGTTGTAATGAACTATTTTGTGGGATGTTTGTGTTTGTTGGTATGGTTGCATGGCCCCTATGCCCTTGTAAGCAACCATGCTTATCTTTTATCTATGAATTATTGTTTAAGGGTTTTAGTTACACCTGTTTCCCCGTATAAGTTCTTCTACTTGTCTACTCTCTTTTCCCTCTCATCTCTAAACCGTCGAAGCAATCAGCAGATGGTGAACACTCGCAACACTGGAGCCGGAGGAAGTGGTTCACGTCAGGGAGGCAGTCAGGGCAATGCATCACTTCCTCAGGCAACACCACAAGTTGACATGCAGAATCTGGGAGCTTTTCTCGCAGCACAAACGCAGTTAATGCAAACCATGATGTCAACCGTACAGCAAATCAACAACCAAGCAGCCGCCAACAATCAAGCTGTTAACAATGGACCACGTCCCTACTCAAGATTGTCCGAGTTCATGAGGATGCGTCCGCCAACTTTCTCAAGCAACGCTAGCCCATTAGAGGCAGATGACTAGTTGAGGACCATCAAGAGGAAACTACATATAACACAGTGTGATGGAAATGAGAGGGTGCTTTACGCCTCTCACAGCTAGAAGGAATAGCAGCTGAGTGGTGGGAAAACTACTGCGCATCACAGGAAAACCCACAGGAAATCACTTGGGAAGAATTCACCATAGCTTTTAAATCGATATCATGTCTTGGAGGGTATCATGGAGTTGAAAAAGGAAGAATTTGAAACCTTTGAAGCAAGGAGGCGGTCGGTGGTGATTATTTAAATAAGTTCACTCAACTTGCACGCTACGCTCCGAAGGACGTAGCAATAGACAAACTAAACAGGTCCGTTTCATGAAGGGACTTAACACTGGGTTGCAGGTGGGATTGATTACCCACACATTTCCTGATTTTCAAGAACTAGTTAACAAGGCACTCATACTGGAAGACAAGCGCAAGGAGCTAGATGATAATCGCAAGCGTCGCATGGCACAACAGGGAGGACGCCAGAGTCAGCAGAAACCAAGGATGATACCTCAGCAGTTCTCCAGATTCCAGCAAGGGAACAATGTCAGGACACCGCCACCAATGCCAAGACCAACAGAACAAACCCCCCAGACCCCAGTCAGAAATGTTAACCAGAATGGAGGAAACCAGCAGATGTCAGGAAGACACTGCTACAATTGCAGTGAGACAGGACACTTCGCTAATGTTTGCCCCAAAAAGGGAGGTGTGACCCCAGTACATTTCAATCTGGGAAACACGCCCGCTAGAACCCCTGTTCAAGGAGGAAGCAGAGGACCTGCTCAAGCTGGATCCGCACCCCAATCAGTTGCACGAGGCAGAGTCAACCACATCACGACAAATGAAGTTCAAAATGCCACAGACGTAGTTCTGGGTAAGTTTCTAGTCAACTCAATCCCAGCTATAGTTTTATTTGATTCGGGAGCTTCACATTCCTTTGTTTCTCGAGTTTTTGCTGTGCAAAATGAATTAGGTATTGTCAACCTTAAGAATACGCTTCTAGTCCAATCCTCTGGATCCGAACTTCGATCTAAGATCGGTTGCTCTGGGGTTAAGCTATTAATAAAAGGTGTCGATTTCCTAGCGAACCTTATTATATTACATACCCAAACCCTAGATGTTATACTGGGAATGGATTGGTTGTCTAAGCACAAGGTCAGATTAGGCGTGGGCGGAGAGTCGTGTCTATTGAAAGCCCTGAGGGCAGGAAAGTTGAATTTCAAGCAACGACAGTTCGAGAAGGGCAGTTGTTGGTAAACAGTCTAGAAACCATCAGTTTGAAGGATGTACCAGTGGTCAGTGAGTACCCGGTCATTTTTCCTGAGGAGTTACCGGGAATGCCACCAGACACGGACATAGAGTTCGTAATTGACTTAGTGCTTGGAACAGTACCAATAGCAAAGAGACCATATCGGATGTCCACTGTGGAGTTAGTAGAAATGAAGAAGTAGATCGAGGAGCTATTGGAAAAAGGATTCATCAGGCTGAGCTCATCACCATGGGGAGCACCGGTTCTGTTTGTTAAGAAGAAAGACGGGAGTTTTCGGATGTGTGTAGATTATCGTGCACTTAATGAAGTGACGATAAAGAATAAATACCCGTTGCCCAGAATAGATGATTTATTTGATCAATTAAGAGGTGCAGGAGTTTTCTCTAAGATTGATCTTAGATCAGGATACCACCAGTTGAAGATTAAGACAGAGGACATACCAAAGACTGCATTTTCTTCAAGATGTGGACACTACGAGTTCACTGTTATGTCTTTTGGATTGACGAATGCACCAGCATACTTTATGAACTTGATGAATAAGGTTTTTATGGAATATTTGGACAAATTTGTAGTGGTGTTCATAGATGATATTTTGGTTTAGTCAAAGTCGAATGAAGAACACGCCAAACATTTGAGATTGGTATTGGAAAAGTTAAGAGAGCAACAGTTGTTTGCTAAGTTCAGTAAGTGTGATTTCTGGAAGAGTAAGGTAGAATTCCTAAGGCATGTAATATTTGCCAAAGAATCATGATGACCCAAGCAAGTTAGAGGTAGTATTGCATTGGGAGCCACCAAAGACGGTGACCCAGATTCGTAGTTTTCTTGGGATGGCTGGTTACTATCGTCGATTTATAGAAGGATTCTCGACAATTGCTAGACCTCTCACATAGCTGTTGAAGAAAGAAAAGACGTTTGTTTGGACACGGTATGTGAGAAGAGTTTTCGGAGCTAAAAAACGTTTGGCGTCGGCGCCGATGTTAGTTTTGCGGATGTGCACGAGCTTTGATATATATTGTGATGCATCACGGCAAGGACTTGGATGCGTGTTAATGCAAAATGGAAAGGTAGTGGCTTACGCATCAAGACAGTTGAGGCCGCATAAGGGGAATTACCCAACGCATGACTTAGAATTAGCAGCCGTAGTGCATGCCTTAAAGATATGGCGTCACTATCTTATTGGGAATAGATGTGAGGTGTATGCAGATCATAAGAGTCTTAAATATATTTTCACCCAA
Source organism: Guadua angustifolia (assembly GCA_036346375.1). Classification (NCBI taxonomy): domain Eukaryota; kingdom Viridiplantae; phylum Streptophyta; class Magnoliopsida; order Poales; family Poaceae; genus Guadua; species Guadua angustifolia. Next base: position 14,796,966 of record CM070517.1, read on the forward strand.
TCTGACCTAAACATGAGGCAAAGAAGGTGGTTAGAATTGATCAAAGATTACAACATGGGTATTCATTATCATCCCGGCAAAGCCAATGTAGTGGCTGACGCCTTGAGTCGGAAGAGTCATAGCTTAAACATGTTGGTAGAGGAGAGTCGGGCAGAATTGTGCAAGGACTTTCAGAGGTTGAAATTGAAGTTGTTCCGGAAGGATTCGTAGTTGCTTTAGAAGTAAAGCCTACCTTGGAGGATCAGATTAGGGAAGGTCAGAAGAATGATGAGAAGATCGAGTGAATCAAATCCAAGATGGAGGAAGGTCAAGCAAAGGAGTTTAAGCTGGACAATCAAGGTACTCTGTGGATGAGAGAGCGCATCTGTGTACCTAATAAAAAGGAGCTGAAACAGTTAATATTGGAGGAAGCTTACGACTCCAAGTATTCGATTCACCCAGGTAGTGCAAAAATGTACCAAGACTTGAAAGAAAGGTTCTGGTGGCCGAATATGAAGAGAGAGGTAGCTGAGCACGTAGCACTATATGATGTATGTCAGCGAGTCAAAGCTATGCATCAGAGACCAGCAGAACTGCTGCAACCATTAAAAATACCAGAGTGGAAATAGGAGGAAATTGGGATGGATTTTATCACTGGTTTGCCAAGAACACAAGGAGGTTATGACTCCATATGGGTCATAGTAGATCATTTGACGAAGGTCGCACATTTCATACCAGTAAAGACAACTTACCCAGGAGATAAGTTAGCAGAATTATATATGGCAAGGATAGTTTTCTTACACGGAGTGCCGAAGAAGATAGTATCGGACAGAGGTACCCAATTTACCTCAAGGTTTTGGGATAAGTCGCATCGACAATGGGCACCCGTTTGAACTTTAATCTGACTTATCATCCGCAAACAGATGGGCAAACCGAAAGAGTCAATCAGATATTAGAAGATATGTTAAGAGCTTGTGCATTGGCATATACAATGTCTTGGAATAAATGTTTGCCATATGCAGAGTTTAGTTATAACAACAGCTACCAGGCTAGTCTTCAGATGTCACCTTTCGAAGCGTTGTTTGGTCGACCTTGTAGAACGCCATTGAATTGGAATGAGACCGGTGAGCGTCGTGTCTTCGGACCGGACATACTCCAAGAAGCCGAAGAGCAAATAGCATTGATCAGAGAAAGGTTGAGAGTCGCACAGTCTAGGCAAAAGAGCTATGCGGACAATCGCCGCAGGGATTTAAGCTTTGAGCGTGAAGATTATGTGTATCTCAGGGTTATGCCCCTTAAGGGAATCCAGAGGTTTCACAAAAAGGGGAAACTTGCACCAAGATATGTAGGACCGTTTAAGATCATAAGTCACAGGGGTGAAGTCGCATATCAACTGGAGTTACTGCAAACCTTAGCAGGAGTACATAACGTCTTCATGTATTGCAACTCAAGAAGTGTCTCCGAGTGCCTGACAAGCAAGCACCCCTGGAAGCAATTGAACTGCAGGAAGACTTGACCTATAAGAACACCCGGTAAAGATTCTGGACACAATGGATCGGAAAACAAGGAACATGACAACCCGCTTTTGCAGAATTCAGTGGAGCAATCACACAGAAAGTGAGGCCACCTGGGAACGAGAGGAAGATTTGAAAAAGGAATTCCCGAACCTATTCCTTAGTTAAACTTCAAATCTCGGGGTCGAGATTCTGTTAAGGGGGGTAGGTTTGTAACATCCCAAAATTAGGCCTAATTTTTATTTCTAGAGTTATTTGAATTTTTGTGAATTTTTGGGAATTACTTGAATTTATTTGAGTTTAATTTAACTTTATATTCCTCTTGAATAATTAAATAGGAAAAAAGCAATTATCAAAAATAAATAAAAATATTTTATTTAAGCTCTAAATGCCTTGAAATATTTTCTAGAATTTTTCTAGAATTTTTTAGGTATTTTTAGTACCCTAAATAATTAGATTGAATTTCTGATATTATTTTAAAAGTTAAAAACCAGAAAATGCCTTGCTACAGTGTTGGGCCGAACCCAACACTGTGCGCGCCGTCGGCTGAAACCCTAGCACCGCTTGCTCCAGGCCGTGCGATCTTCATCGGACGGATGTGGTTGGGCCGCGTCGCCTGCGCGCAAGAGCCGTCGGATCATCATAACTCGAGCCGACTAGATTGCGCCACGTATCGCTGGCATTCGAACCGTCGCTCGCCCTGGGCCGTTAGATTGCGATCGGATGGTTGCGCCAAAAGCCGCTTCGCCTGAGTGCTGGCGCCGTTGGATCGCAGTCGATCGGACAGTGTGGATGAAGCCACGTCGCCCGAAAGCTGAACAGTCACGCCGTCGTCGCCATTAAAGGGGTGGTTGGCTGCCGGGGATTCGGGGACGATTTGCGCGCTGACCAAGGCATCCCAGCACCGGTGTTATAGCTCATTTAATCGGTCGCCGTCCCGCTTTTGTTGTCCGTTCGCTCGCTTCCAGTCGTGCCCCGTAGCTCTCTCAGTTGCTCACCGGAGTGGGTAGTGCTGCCGCCTCGGTTTTCCTTGCTTTCCACCGCCGAGTGTCACTCTCCGCCGCACCCAAGACCCTTGCCGAGTTCGTAGTGACAAGCTACATCGCGTGGACCACTTCTTCACACCGGAGAAGCCGGAAACGCCGTTAGCTGCTTCGTCTTCTCCGAGTCCGGTGACCAAGCACCGCCGCACCTTCGTCAACAATCGCGAGCATCCCCAACCGTCAGATCTCCATCCAACGCCCGAGGTAAAGCCACGTCTTTTTCCCTTTTTGAATTAGGCTGAAACGATTTCGGTAGATCTCGGCCGTTAGATCGTAATCGTGCGGTTCTAGCGAGGCCACGTAACCATAGAAGATACGTTTCAAAATGGCCGTTAGATCTTGTCTCAACGGTGCAGATTGTATCGCGTAGATCAGTAGCGGTAGATTTTGACCGTTAGATCTTGGATGTTCGGCTCGGATTAAGTCACGTAGACTCGGTGAGCAGGGCATCGCTCGGGTAACTGCCGTCGTTGGATCTTCATCCAGCCGCGCGAGTGAGCCCACGTAGCTGCGTTTAGATGTGTTGAAAATGGCCATAGATCCTTAATCCTACCGCCACCATAGCGCCACGTAGTCATTTATGTAGTGCTTAAAAATGGCCGTTAGATCTTCAACCCACGGTCGAGATTTTGCCACGTGCTGCGGTAGTCCTAGCAACCGTCGGATCTCAATAGTCGATTTCGACGAACGATCGGGATAGTGCCAAGTGTCGCTAGCTGATTCGATTTGGTACTGTTCCGTCGGGCCCACTTGTCAGTCGTGAGGAAGCCGTGTGGGCTGACGTCAGCATGACGTCACCTGTGGGGCCCACAGGTCAGAGTCACTGTTCGGTGGACCCGGTCCACCATGAACCCGAACTAATCGTGAGTCCGGTCCATAGACCCGAGGCGACGTGGCTCACTCTGGTGCTGCCACGTGTCAAGCCGAAGGATTTAACAGGGATTTCCAGTAGGAAAATAAATAGATTAATTCGGGTTTTTCTTTTATTTCAATTTACAAAATTATAATCGCTATAACGTTTGCGTCTTAACTCTGATTTGGGTGAATCTAGTTCCTAAAAATTTGTAAAAATGTGAACTATTTATTGATGAATTTTATTTTATTTTTTAGAGTTGATCTTGCTATCTTTTTATGTATTTATTGTATGATTGTTTGATGCGATTAGACTCCGAGTTGCCGGGAATTGTCGGAGAAGATTTCAAAGAACCGTCGCAAGTTCCTGATCAGGATCAACTACTTTTTGAAGGCAAGTCATGCTTTGACCATATTGTTCCTAGATTTTTAAAATGTATTTCAATTTAAACTATGCATGCTATGTTAACTAGAAAAATGACGTTGATTAATTTTGGGTAGAATAGGTAATACACCTACCTTGATTATGCCACCTGGTTATATTACTTGTATGCCTTGAAATCTTTGTCACCCTAAGATATTAAATTGAGTTGGTTGCTATTATGATGCCAACACGGGAGGCTAGACCGTGAGTAGATGCTTAGTTGCTTGTGTGCGTTGAACGACCTTTAAAAGTGCAAAAGAATATTGACTAAGCACATATGGAATATATTTTGAAATAATGCGATTATGTCATGAGATGGATTTGGAGGGTAGCAACCTGTGTGGTTCTACTTACACAATGAAGTGGGCATTGGTATGTGTTGCATAAATGCAAACCGTGATGGGAAATGATTTGGACTGGGGCAAGTGGCAAGATGGCTTCGTGCCAGGTGGGCCTGTGTGGCAACGAGATGACTTGAGTAATGTGAAGGTGCGTGCTGGGATCTGCGAGAAGAATGTCTTGCCCTGGACAGTTAAGGACTTCACCTTGCGAGCCTTTGAACCGAGTTACTCGTACAACCACTTGTCTGGAATGGGATAGACCTAGTTTAGTAGGGTTCTAATATCTTTCCTTTGACACCTCGGGGCGGCAGTTATGCACGAGTGTAACTTTGTGGGGAGCGTGCACGTACTCTGCTTGGTACCCATCCAACAATGTTAAGCTTGTTCTAAACTTTGGCTCACGAGTGAGGAAAGTGTTAGAAAGGCAATCTTGGGGAGGTTCATAGGTTAGGTGTTAGTCTCTGAAAGACTTTGTTGCAATCAATCACCTGTGTGGTGAGTGACTGTATCATCTGTGGGTAAAGTGTCTGACCTCTGCAGAGTGTGTGTTAAATCTATTCGATTAGTCGCGTCATGATATTGGACAATGCTCGGGGATTACAGTCAAGGGTTAGATTTTTTTAAAATAAATTGTGGAATGGGTGGCTGTGTGCCAAAGACTGGTAAATCAAACGTAGGGCTGTGTGCCAAACTCTTGGAAAAGAACTGAGAAATTAATTATTATAGTAATGATTTTACCGCTTTTAATCTAATTAAGATTATCTGTTAAAAGAAATGCTGCTTCATGCAAAATAACCATTTAAAGCCTTCCCTTTGGAATAAGCCATGCATGTAGTAATAGATCTGCATTGTGCATGACTTGTTGAGTATGTTGTATACTCACCCTTGCTTCAACAAAAACCTCAGAAGAAGAAGCAACACCAGCTTGGGAGGTGGAGTTTAACAAAGGTCCGGAGAATTAGGGTTAAGCCTCGTCAGTTGCCTGTGGCAGAACGAGGGGTTCATTGACGTACTTTTGCTTCCGCTATTGAACTTGTGCTACTTTTGTTATTTATCGTCCTGCGTGACGAATTATTGTAAGGTGACCATAAGGTCGTGTAACTCGTTATAATTATGTTTGAGGTATCTAATTATTATTTCCGCTGTGTATGTTTGTGGTATCTCAACCTGTTTATCATGTGTGTACTAGCGTGATCCTGGACTAGTACAGAATACACAGAGGGTCCGGATTTGCAGATTCGGGTCCCGACATAAGGCATGGAATATCCTCATACTGTGTCTTAGCTATAGTGAGTACGACAGGATCTCTCACCTTTGATCTGCTCACCAGATTTGGGTGACCCTCGATGCTTACCATGAGGGTACTGTCCAAATCAAGACGTTAAGATTGGATCAGTACAAGCGTGAATACAACAAATTTGAACAACACGCTGGTGAGAGTTTTGATGAGTGTTTTGGTTGCTTTACAAAGATTTTGAGCGACCTCCGAGCAGTTGGTTGCATATGCCCTAACTCGGATAATGCTCGACATTTCTTGACCGCACTCAATCTTCGAGTTTGGGAGATAAAGGTGACCATCATCAAGGACACACTGACTTATCGACTCTGATTCTTGACAGGCTTTATTCTTGACTCAAGACTAATGAGATCGATGTTGTCTCTCGTAAGACAAAATCTCAGTCGATGGCCTTGGTCACTGATCCCACTGGATCAATTTCTGATTCTTCTACTTATTTTTCCCTCTCCATCATTTGCATATGCCCTAACTCGGATAATGCTTGACATTTCTTGACCGCACTCGATCTTCGAGTTTGGGAGATAAAGGTGACCATCATCAAGGACACTACTGACTTATCGACTCTGATTCTTGACAGGCTTTATTCCTGACTCAAGACAAATGAGATCGATGTTGTCTCTCGCAAGACAAAATCTCAGTCGATGGCCTTGGTCACTGATCCCGCTGGATCAATTTCTAATTCTTCTACTTATTTTTCCCTCTCCATCATTTGCGAGCTAAGCGATGACCAACTGGAAAAATTTAAAGAAAATGAGTTTGCTCTTTTGGCTTGCAAATTCTCTCATTATTGTCCATCTCCCTTGGCCTAGATGCTTACTCATGGGCCAAGTGCCAAAGTCATCACTCCACTACTATTTAAACCTCGCCCAAGCCTGCCAGGAGTTATCTCGCACTGCCCTTGCTCTCCTCTACCCCAAAGCTCTGAGGGCAAGCCAAGCTTAATTGCCTATCCCAGTGAGCCATTTCTTAATACCATCCAGTTAAAGTGCTTCTATCATCCCCTGATCACGATCATCCCCTTAATTGTAGCTAGAAGTGCCTGGAGCATAGACACCACTGTCATCTTCTTCCCTATCCATGGCCACTGAAGCAAAGCCTTCTTAGTAAGTCCCCATGGCCGTCAACCAACCAAAATGGGATCCCCTATACCACTGATACTTCCCCCACTTGACCGGGCACCATCACACCTCTAGCGACTTCTCCACTCATCACCATTAGCTCCACCAATGTGCTCCATCACTATCCGCCTCCGGTAAACTCCAACCACCATCAACCAATCCCCTAGGTTCCCCTTGACCACCTCTAACCACCCCAACCGTCCACTCCACGCCATTCATCACCATTCACAGCCGGTGGGCTCGCTCAAGCTATGCCCTATTTTATCTTTTGTACCGAAGCAATTTATAAAGCATAGGCTAAAACTAGTGAAATCAAGGGCATTACTTGAATGTCATCAATAGGTGGGCCCCTCTTGTCAGGTTCCCTCATGAGCATGCACCAAGTCACTGACAAGGTGGCCCCACCTATCAGTTTTTCTTCTAAACCTGAAAAATAAGATCTGTCTCTATGACATGTAGGCCCAAATGAAAATAAAAGCTTTTTCTGTAAATATGAATCAGCATTTAAATTAGGAGTCACTCACATGTTAATTTTTTTAAATAATAAAACACTAACAGTGAGCCCCACATGTCAACCTCTGTAAAATAAATCAAAAATCCCCAAACATGAGAAATATGCTTTCAGTTCAATTGAAAATATGCTCTCTCTATATGAAGACATTTTCTTGGGAAAAATACTTTCTAATGTAAGTTTCTAAATTTTTCTAAAATTATAAACTTTTTTACTAAATTTATATCATTTTACAAATTTATATATGCATCTGTCTATGTTTAATAAAGATGCTATATTGTGGTTAATGGTAGATATTCCTATTTGATGCATGGAACTTCCTTGATAAATATGCAAACATCAACCTTGAAAACTATAAGATAAGAGTTAGGAAATATCTAATGCCAACTTGGGTATATTCGACTATATATACAATTGCTTAACTATGCCTTATTGTTAGGTGAACAAATGGTCCGTTATACTATTTGTTCATGGAATGGGAATATTGACATGTACATCTCAGTTATTTTGTTAAAAAAAAATCAAAACTGAAAACTACGGTTTGACTTGAGTTATTTATATATTTTGATGTACATGGACTTGCATGTAGTGATGGAGGAGTTCTGGCCCAGGTTGGATTAAGGACTAAACATAGTATTGTATAATCTAAGACGTACCATGCAATCATAAGTGCTATTATGGAGTAGCCTTACCTTATTAAGTCACTTTGGTCTAGCTTTGCATATTGGAAGGCTGAAGTAGTACGGGCTTTTTATGATAGATTGCTCATAGGGATAACCAAGGTGTTGGGAATAACGCTTGCCGATACAACGGTGCATGCTTTGCTCTAGGGGAAAAGAACGCGAGGAGGTGTATAACAATAATTAGTACTGAGTGTATGGGTCTGAATTTCCCTTGCCATAGTAAGGTTCAAACATCACCAGATTGGTGCAAAGTTAGGTCTAGGTGATTTAACGGTTCTACCATGATCTCTTTACCAAACATCAAAGAAAGTTTAAAAATAATGGAAAAAAGAGTTGATCATATCTTGTGGATAAAGATGTATGCCTAAGTGTAAAATTTTTTGAAAAGCCTTCTCGCGGGAGACTTGGTGCACTAACACTAGTTAGATTTTATGTTTTTACACGAAGGGTTGAATTGGAAAAATTGGGGGAAAGTGTCGTTTTAGATTTTATGCCAGGATGGCAAGGAATGGTGTATTAAACACAATCATGGAGGATTATGAGTTGCTTTTATATATGTTATATATTTATATTTACATCCTTATCAACTACTTTTTACAAGTTTTATTTGCAATCTATTATTTGTTATTATTAAATAAATTTTGCTTAATGTAAAAGAACCTAGATTAACCATCGCCTTTGAGATAGCCAAACATTTACTTACATTTTTGATACACTACAAGTCTTACTGAGTACAAATGTAATCATTCTTGCTTGTTGATATTCGGAGGTTGAGGAACCCATGATCCCCAACGACCTTACCACATGTTAAGGGGACAATAGTGATGATCTTTTCTAGGACTTAATCCTTGTCAATTGCTAGAGTAGTTTGGGTTAAAGTTATACTGTTGGACTTTCGTATCTTCCGTTGCACACTATTTAGCCCTTTAGGCCTTATTATACAAACTATGTCCTGTTAATATACTTGTGAACTTGTGTATGGATGTAATGACAGCGTTGTAAATATACATACTAGCTACTGCTTATGGGATTAGTACAGTATGTACAAGAGACCCTTTGGTATTCCACACTAAAAGGAAGGGTCTCGACAAACGGGATGGAGCCGAAAGAGGGAATCGGCCATGGGGTGGATCCAGTAGAGGGAGACAACGACTGGGTGGAGCCGGTGGATGGAGACAACAACAGGGTGGCATGGAAAGGATGGCGACAAGAGGCTTGGAGACGACAGTGACAATGACCCTAGATTTTGTCAAGAAGGCGCTAAGCATGGGTGAGTATCTGAAATGATAGGGTGGGATGTTCAATTATAGAGTGTGGGAGATATGAAAGGATATAGTGAGTATAGCATACAGTTTCATGTATTAACCATATGTGATGAGTCATATCACAAATAACTATTGTAAACAAACTGACTGTCACACATCACAGATGGCTACATATAAAAAAACCTTCTGTGTAACATCGCAGATAGTTTTTCAGGTTGTTAGTTTGTAATATTATTTTCACCACTCAAATTAACAAAGACAAAGTTTCAGTAACCTAGCTGAATTTGATATTGTGCCATAGTTTTCGTATGAGTGGTAATTATAAATAAAACTTTATACATGAGACACTTAGACAACAATGAAATGGATCTTTTTCATGTTCTCAAATTTGTCCAACTCCAATTATTTTACAAGTTTTGACTTTATTAGAATCACCTTCTCAACCACTCTATTCCACTTGTCGTATACCTACAAAGGCAAAAAGAGTACAATAAGATACCCTAATGGTACCAAAGAGATGTGAATGGTGTATTACCTTTGAAGTAGATCCCTTCCTAGTGATCAATGCGGGCATATCCAATTTTGTTATATCTTTCTCGGCAACTCTTTTAAAAGAGGAGATGCCATCTATGTATTCCTTCGCCATGTGGTTCTTGGTATACATCCTGCGTCGATCCAACTACAATTTAATTGATAGTTGTAAACAAAATAATTTTATTTCATATAACCAATTACCTAAATAGTTAGTGTAAATTAAATAAGTATGCTGTATATTTATTTCCTCTTTTTTGTGCTCCTCTCTCTAACGAAAGATATGCCTACTATACTCCATATTTAAAACCTATTAATGGATGTTCATCTGGTCCCTATTCTCTCTCCTCAACTATATCTAAGGTAAAACGAGGTATGCATGAAACAAATTAGAATCAAATACTATCCTCTTGGATCTTCAAAACATAAACCCTTAGTAACTCGTTTTGAATTCCATTGGTCCTTTTTTACCAAATTGGAGTGTCAAGTGCTAAGCTCGAGTGAACCAATGATCTCAAGTGAACCAGTGAGTTGAAGTTGAGAGAACAGTGACCAGATCTAGATCTAAAGTCATAATATTATAGACGGTTACTAACAAACAACATTCTATGAAATATCGTAGATAGTTCTAGAAACTATGCTAGGTTTGAAAGGTTAACACATTAGGGACAACTAAGGAATAAAATCTTCTGTAATGCAAAATAGACTATCGATCAAACATAACCTTCTGTGATGAGTTCACTAAACACAAATGGCTACAAGATGGATTATAAAAAGTCCACCTTCTATAATTAATTTGTACATCACATACGGCTTGTTAACTTCAACCATCTATATTATTTCTCAGATGATTATTCTCTATGAATGGTTTGTGAAAATTATATAGGTATAGGTAGTACGTGTTTAACATAGATAGCTTCTTAGTGGTAACCGACTGTGATAATTTCAGCATAATTTTTTCTAGCCTTCACGGACGTCTTTTTGAGGTGAAGTTAAGAGTTGTCCGAGATAAAGTGTTAATGATACCTCTTTGTGCGGTAGCTTTCCATGCCATGGATACCCACTAGTGGGTCCACATGCAAACACATATGTGCACTAATTAAGAGCTGATGCTCTGATACAAACTAGACAGTGGCGGAGCCAGCACATATGAATAGCCTGGGCGCAATTACATACTACTAAAATTCATTGAAACAATATATAATGGACACAACCATTTTTCTAAAGACACACAATAGTTTGATGCTCTAAAGTGAGTTTGATGCAAATTTCATCGTGGAACTAATAGGGATACTACAGCTTTGTTGCTCTAAAGTGGGAACTAATAGGGATGCTACCGCCGCAATGTGGGCCATAGCCCGGGCATGGGCCCGGCCTGGCCGGGCCTTGGCTCCGCCACTGAAACTAGAACACGTACCCTACCTAAAATCTGCCCATTGTCCAACCCATCTATAGAGTGGATCCTTGCATGCATAACACTTCATTTACACTTTCATCAATGCTTCATATAAAAGGGTTAACACTGTGGTGCTATGCTTGGACCTAATAAGACATTATATGCTACTATAATTCATTTTAGACAAGTAATGTTGGACTAATCTCACCATCACAACTCCACATGGACCATGTGGGCCGCACTACGAATAGGTCGGGATATAACATACACACCATTCCTTCACATGGAAGGAGATGTTTGCTTTCAAAAATATATGTGATGCCTTAAAACTTTAAATTTTAACTAACGATTGGCACTATCTCATTTCCCTTCCAACAAAATGTTTCTAACAACTGCTACGTGTTCTCCTTATCCTTGATGGTCCAACCTTTCATCTACTAATACACTAGTAACTTATGAAACTAGCTAGAACCCCGCGCGCACGTTGCTGCGGGTGACTCCTCAAAGAGATTCATCATTTTAACATAGCATGGGAGGAAAAATTAAGAAAAAAACACTTCCTCAAAGAGATTCTTCATTTTAACATAGAGAGAAAATAAAAAAAAACAAAGAAAACAATGTAGCGTATTTCGCTGTAGAATTTATCATGATTGGCTCACATGTGGTGGAGGTGCGGCGTTTGGCTGTACCTCTCCAACAATATAGAGTTTATATAGGTAAGGGGGAGAATTGATCTGTACCATCGCAAAGATCATTGTAGTTAGAAACTAACATCGATATATCACTATAATGTGGTTCTAGGACCCACTTGTCAGTTTCACATGCGTTGATATTTTCTGGTTCATACATCTTTTTTATCCTCTAAAATTAGGGACGAATTGCTCCATGCCTTGTGAAAAATAGCCACTCAAGATCTACCCGCCCAAGGAAAAAAGAGAGGTAATTATGTATCTCTAACAAAACATGAACAAATGATCACCCACCTGCGGATGGCACACGTGAAATCCTCGCCGTACACAGTGAATCATGCCAGCCAACCTATGATTTTAACGTTGTATTTGTTGAGAAATCGTGTGGTCCATAAAGAGCTCACGATGGTTCATTTGCTAAAATCCTAGAAGGACGCACTACTACAGCGAGACTTATATCAGACGCACGATCACAGACGGTTTTGAAAAACGTCTGTGATATGGAATATCACAGACGGTTTATGTACTCAAACCGTCAGTGTAGATATCACAGACGGTTTTATATTACAGCCGCTGCGTGATGCAAGAAATATCACAGAGCGGTTTCTAAATATGGCCGTCAGTGATAGCTCTGATACTCATTACGAGCGGTTTCTAAGTAAAACCGTGCGTGATGCAAAAATATCATAGACGGTTTCTAAATATGACCGTCTGTGATATATCTGATACTCATTACAGATGGTTTCTAAGTAAAACCGTCGTGATATTTTACATCACAGGGCGGTTGTAATATAAAACCGCTGCGTGATGAGGTGAACACCACAAAGGTTCTAGCTAAAAGCTATGCGTGATGTTCACCACATCCTGACGGTTTTAATTTGAAACCGTCACAAATAATAAAAATAGAAAATTTTAAATATTGATAATTACCTCTCTTGCCTTCTAATTTGAAAGAATTGAAATTAAATAATATTATATTTGAAATAATTGGAACTAATATTCCATTTGCAATAATTAAAAAAGCGGTTAAAACAAATTCAAAACTTGGAGGCCGTTTTGAGGCCCTAAACGATCTTTTTTGGAATTCCGTCACAAGACGCCTCAAGCACAAACCAGCGAGGATCCGACCATCTGATTTTGGCACACTTATGAAATTCAAACGAGCCAAAGAACGCCCCGATCGAGATTACGAGTCAAAAGTTATGAACATTTTAACAAAAGTACTCGGATTTGTTATTTGCAAACTAGAATCGGTGCCCAAAAGAATATAATCGGAGAGCTCATCGTGTGATGATTCCGGAAAGCTCAAGAACACCAAAATCGAAGGTACGAGTCAAAAGTTATGGTGTTTTTACCAGTTTCGTGAATAGTAATAGCACATATATTGCAAGCATCATTAATAGTCAAAAGTATGGAAAATAAATTTGAAAGCTTTAAATTTTGCTAATTACCTACATAGTTTGCTAATTTGAAATAATTGGAAATCAGTGTTTGGGTATTTCACGGGGTTAAAAGGATGAGGGAGGCATAATATGTCAGATGTTATCATACCACCACTAAAATACTGCATCTTATAAGAACTCTGAAGTTAAGCGTGCTTAGACGAGAGTAGTAATAGGATGGGTGACCTCCTGGGAAGACCATACGAGTAGTAATTAGGCGAGAGTAGTATTAGTAGTATTAAGATGGGTGAAATCTCCCCTAATTTAGTATTTTTAAATTATCAAGAAGAATGAATGAATCACGGTTCTAACTTAGAACCGTCGATAGATCACGACTTATCCGCCTGTGATGAGCCCCCATACGAGTAGTAATTAGGCGGTTCTAGTCTATTAAGATGGGTGAAATCTCGCTAATTTAGATAAATTACGGTAGGGCTCATCAGTCTAGAACCGTCTGGATAAGGTCGCGCACGGTTCTAGGCTAGGCTATGAACCGTCTCACGTGATGTTAATTTTTCTTGATGTTAATTTTACCGAAGCCGAGAACCGCCTGTGATGAACTATTGTCATCACTGATACTTTGATACAGACGGTTCACAAAACCGTCTGTGATGTGTTTTGTGAACCGTCTGTAATATGGTGTTTTGTAGTAGTGACGGTATAAAAGGAGGAGGGATCCCCTTCATTGTAAAGTGATAAGAGAAAGAAATAAAGAGAATATCGTGCCTCCATATTGTGTCTCCATGTTCTTCGTTTTAGATCTGTTTGGGGAACACTGGACTACACCGTGTAGCAAGGTTTCTCAACACGTTATCAGCACGAAGCTCTAACGAACAGCGAAACAGATAAAAAGGTAGGAAATAGTAACTGATCTACGTTTCTTTTGAATCTTTGAATCTTCGTTTTGAATCACCTTAAATGCATTTACAAGTAAGCACTACCGTTGCTAACTTGAAGTCACCAACATGAAGCCGATCGGAGTGTTACACTGGCTGTCAAAGATTTGAAATCGCTGACACTGCACCGATCAGCCAGATGATGAAACCCATCATAAATTTTATGTAGATTGGTTTTTATTTTATTTTTCTACGCATGAAGTATGCCGCACGAAGCGGCGCCACTGCGGCATGAATCGCTGACCATCACCGCGCTAGGAAGGCCGCTACATATGAAACTGGCTATGCCACGCGCATGAAGCCGCACCGTGCCCCACATGCATGTAGGCATATAGAACAGATTTGCATGCATGCATGTCACAATACTGGCATATTGATTAGCAGATTGATTTGTATGCATGGATATAGATCACATAATACAATGCCATATGATTAATGCACCAGTTAATCATGTTTTTTACGGGACCATGCGAAGAATCAATCAGACCACATTAATTTGCATTAATTTGCATCCAGTTTAGGTAAGGGATTAATTAATAAGATACGGCCAGAAGGACTCAAGATTTCTCAATTCACAAGACAGCACATCAAACCATTGAGCTACATTATTGTTAACTAGAGAAACGGCCGGAGGGCGTGGTAGAGTAGTACATTATCTTTTACTGCTTTTATGAATATTTATGAATCTTGTATTTATTGCTTTCTTTAGTTTACTAAAAAATCATGATAATTTAAGTATGTTTTTCGTATGAATCTAGCAACCACTCTCTACTAGATTGCACGCAGTAATCTAATGAAGGAATCTTGTGAATATGCAGATGTCTGGCATTGTGAACCGTGAGTTTGAGGAACTAGCCCCGCATGGCCAGATGTAAGTTCAACCTTCATTAGTTATGGTTTTGGTGTTAATGACAAATCTAATATTGAGATTATCCATTAATGTGATTTTGTTATTAATGACAAATCTTATATCGAGACTAACTTGTTTATTTAGAATATCTTTGATTAGTCTCATCGCATTGAAAAATGGAAAACCCAAGGTATGTTTGCATATTCATTCTAGTATTAGTTGCATACTTTGGAGTCAAGTTAAAGTATGAATGTCCCCATTATATTAACCACAAACGTGCATTATGTTTCCCAATCCACACATTACATGGATGCACATATTTAGAGGGAGTTTGTAGTTTAACTTGAAAGTCTCTTTGTATTGATCGATTCGTTATTGACACATATAAGGATCAAGACAAAGAAACTAAATTCTTGAGTATATATTTGAATTGCCTAGTTATAAGTATACTCGTGGAAATATAGGATATGCTCCAATGCAATCAAATTGAATATGTGCATATTATATCCAAGTCAATCATACTTATGCACATATACATGTGGGGTGTATTCTAGAGTCGATGACTTAGTGTAATGATCACTTCCATATAGATTTCACATAATGGATCATTACCTCTCATCAACATGAGTATATGAAAACTTGTGTAGTTAATATATACTCATATCAATTTAAATGATAATTTAAATTGAGTTCATTTGTCTTATTAATCATTAAAGAACATTTCATCATGTGTTGATGGGGTTCCGTGATTAATTGAGGACAAATGAATAGCTCTTAAGTATAATAAAGCATGGGTTGCATTATTGTACTTAAGACTCATATAAATCATTCAAATTGATTTAGGTTGTGCTCAATTGATCTAAAGGCATCCATTATGTGTTAATGGAGTGCAAGAGATAATTGAGACAACCATGCATCTTGGACTAACTATTTGTATGAGTTGTGATTGAGTTAGGTCCAAAGATGAATGAGATGATGAGAATGGGACAAAGATGGCATCATGAGGTGATGGGCGTCAAGAGAAGATCCCGAAGACAAAGAGAAGAATCAAGAGATGATCCCGGGGGGATATCAAAGTGATGATTATAAAGACCCCAAAGGGGATTGCTTGCGCGCGGCGGCAAAGGTATAATTAGATAGGCTAAGGACTTTGTAGTCTTTGAGTCTAAGGTTTGTATCGCCGTGCTATTAAGAGGGGTTGTCTCCTAGCTTGAGCTTCATCATGTGTTGATGATCTCAATCCGCGTTCACTAAAGCTCGAACCATTTGGATTTGGTTTTTGCATAAGGGTTAACCATTTGGCATGTGTTGCGAATGGGTTAAGCTTATGCTTGGTTGTGTTTGGTTTATGCTATGATTTGCATATGTTGCAAAGAGGAAGAGCATGTGCATTTGATTTTCGCATAATGCTTTGATTTGCATGTGTTGCAAATAGGATAAGCTAGTGCGTTGGCTTTTGCGTGAAGTTCACTTTTGCATGTGTTGCAAATGTTGAGGCTTCATGTTTTGTTTTCATTCACAAAACAAATCTTTCTATAACTTGTGTTTGCTTGGAGCTAAGTTTTGCATGTGTTGCAAAAGGAGAGAGCTCAAGCATGATTTGGTGTTTATGTGTTTGTATGGAGCTAGAGGCTTGCATGTGTTGCGAGTAGAGAGCTCATATGGTTGAAATGGTTTTGGTGTGAAATTGAAGTTTGGTTTTGGTGTTACATGGAACTAGAGAATTGCATGTGTTGCAAATTAAAGAGTTCATGCACCTTGATTTAGCGTTGCTTGGAGCTAGACTTTTGCATGTGTTGCAAAGAGTAGTGCTCAAGCATGAAATGTGTTTATTGTATTATTTGCAAGTTCGTTGTGCGAATAAACTGAGCGCTATGAGTCCGGAATTCCGAGAGCATGTGAGTAGGGCTTGCAACGGGTGTTGGCAAGTTGTCTGGGTCTCGTGTTGACCTTCACATGGCTAGTGGAATTAATCTCATAGACTCGAGTTTGATTTGCTTAATACGTCTTACAAATAGATCTTGAGTTGGTTGTGAAATGCGTTTTCGCAATTTGGTTTGAATTCTTTGAGCATGAGCTAAGTTGGTGCAAATGTGTTTTGCATGTGTGTATGATCATGTATTGATCATCTTTGTGGCTCAAAGAATAAGTTTGGTTTTTGGAGAAATTGATTTGGAGTTCGAAATCTGGTTTTTCTCCTGAGGCCGGCACTACCGCTATGCCTGGGCGGTACTACTGGGCATTAGCCGCCGGTAGCTATTTTACAGAATGTTGGTTTTGCTGGTGAGCTGCGGCCGGTACTACCGCTCGGTGGGAGCGGTACTACCGCAAAGTCGGTACTACCGCGCCTCAGAGGGCGGTAGTACATAAATATATTCGATTGGCCGACCGTTGGAGTGGGGCGGTACTCACAGCCCTATCGGTCTTGTAGTACCGGCCCTGGCGACTTTTTCCTGTTTTGCCCCCAAACGGCTAGTTTTCTTTGGTGGAGTATAAATAGACCCCTTGGGGGGCTTGGGCAGGTTGTTGTTGCTATGTGGGAGAGTTGTGCATGTGTTGCTCTTCTCCATTTATCTCTTGAGCTTAAGGTGAGCACTAATTGCATGTGTTGCAATTAGGGAGTGGTTTGAGAGCCTCTTGTGCATGTGTTGCACTTGAGGGAGGCTTAGTGCATGTGTTGCACTTGGTGATCACCGGGAGCGCATTTGTTGTGCACGGTGAAGTTCAAGCGAAGGAGCGGCTTGTTACTCTTGGAGGTTGCCGACTCCTAGACGGCGTAGGCATCTTGCGCGGGAGCTCTCGAGGTGTGAGAAGCCCTGGCAAGTTTGTGAAGGTTCGGGTTGAGCCTACGCGCAAGCGTGAAAAACCACGACTAGTGGAAAGAGGCGGTGCTCGGCGGAACCGGTCCAAGTGTGGGCTTGCCTCAACGTGGACTAGGGGAGACCGGCAAGTCTCCGAACACCACGGAAAAATATCGGTTGTCTCTTTTACTTTCAAGTATTTATATTTATTGTATATTGTTCAATTGCTTGATTGTAATTAGAATTGCTTAGTATTAATTGATTGTCCAACTTAGCAATTCTAGTGTAGAGACTTAATTTAGTTAGTGCACTAGTGAGCCTAGTTGATTTAGGCTTTAATTGTCAAAACCTATTTATCGCGTCGCTATTGGCTAAGTGTCCTCGAAGGACGAGCAACATACTGCCAAACAAAACGATTAAGCTTTGCATTTCCTCAAATACCACCTCTCAACCACTTTGAAGAATGAATATATGGCTGAGGGAAGTGCGCTCGGGCTATGGACTACACTCCAGAAGCGATTCGAAAAGCTCAAGTACACCATCTGGCCTAAAGCACAACAAGATTGGGTTTGCCTAAGGTTTGTGGACTACAGATCAGTGGTCGGGTACAATTCTATGTGGCAAGAATATCACTGAAGAAGAGATGATCGACAAAACTCTTTCCACTTTTCACCCTAGTGCTATCCAGAGTGCTCGCAACTATCGTTAGGAAGCATACAAGGAGTACTGCGAACTGATTGATGTTATGCAAGTTGCGGAATCACAAGATGATGTTCTTCGCAAGAACTTTGTCTTACAGCCATCTGAAAGAGGTGTTGACGCAGAAGTTAATGCCAATAGCTACAAGGTGAGGAAGCCCACTCAGAGGAAGAGGGGCAAGAAGGGTGGAAAAGAGCAGAATTTGGCTAAGGGAAAGTCAAATGCCCAAGAGAAGTAGAATGGCAAGGAGAAGCCACCTGCTAAGCCTGTATGGACAACAGAATTATACGTGCTTCAGGTGTGGTACTTGGGGATACTGATCGAAGATATGTCGGGAACCCAAGGATGTCATCAATGCATACAAGCCAAGAAGAAGGCAAAAAAGGTAATGCACCAACAGAGGCACATTTCGCCAAGGTAGGCAATGATAATGCCATGGACGAGGAAACCCCACTAGAATCATCCTCCCAGCCTTCCCTAGACATAGATGCAGCAGCAAAGTTCATGGCAAATGAAGAAAAGACCTCTTTTGATGATATAGAGGCAGAAGTAAATGCATTCTTCATAGATTCTGTTTAATGCATGAATTGCACTATCAGTATTTCTCTTAGATTGTGGTCATTAGTGAACTTTGAATAATGGATTGTAAGCTCTAGAAGAGCATAAACTTATTTCTCATGATTGGCTATGCAGTTTATCCTTTGTTCCAATATTCTATCTTTACAAGTAATATTTGAATTATTTTGCCACTGCCTGATTGGAATTGTATTTCTATAGAAAACTGTGTAATGCCTAAATAGAGGAGATATGCATTGTTGATAGTGGCACAACAAATACCATCTTAAGAGAGTCTAAATACTTCCAGTCGATCACGAAGAATGCTAGCATTATTACTACAATCACAGGTAGTGATTCATGTATGTTAGGCTCCGGAAGAGCCACAATTATATTACCAATGGGTACTACCTGGTAATCGAAGAAGCCCTCTTATACCTTGAATCAACACAAACTCTCTTGAGTTTTAAAGACATCCGTGCCAATGGGTTTCACGTAGAAACAAATGAAGAAAATAGCAAAGAATTTTTGTGTATTGTGAAGCACGCAGAATGTGAGAAAATGGTATTAAAAAAATGTCCCTCATATGAATCTGGGTTGTACTACATGAGAATTAATGCACCAGTAGTGTATACTTCTCTGAAGACTATTTTTAGAAGCTTTGAGTTATTTTGTCTATGGCATTGTAGATTAGACCATCTTGGTCTTAGAATGATGAGAAATATAGTGAAAACTCATAAGGTCATAGTATTAATGTTAAAAATTTTCCAAATCATAAAGATTTTGTGTGTCCTACATGCGCCATTGGGAAATTAATAATGAGACCTTTTGTTATGAAAGTGTAAAATGAAATCCCTACATTCTTGGAACATATCCAGGGGATATTTGTGACCCAATTCAGCCCTTATTAGGACTGTTTCGGTACTTCATGGTGCTCATTGATGCTTCCTCAAAATGGTCGCATGTATGTTTGCTATCAACTAGAAACCATGCTTTTGCAAAACTGATCTCATATATCATTAGAATTAAAAACACCTTTCCTGATCACCGTGTGAAGTCCATTAGAATGGACAATGCCAACGAATTTACTTCCAAGGCATTTGATGATTATTGCACAGCAACCGAAATTGTAGTTGAGCACTTTGTACCGCATGTTCATATACAAAATGGGATTAGCCGAAGAACTGATAAAAAGAATTAAATTTATAGCTCAGCCGCTTTTGTTGAGTTGTAACTTGCCCAACACTTGTTGGGGATACTCAGTCCGGCATGCAGCAGTACTCATCAATTTTAGACCGTTGGCCTACAACATCCATTCACCTATGCAATTGGTGCAGGGGGTTGTCCAAAAAATTTCCTATCTTAGAAAATTTGGATGTATGGTATATGTACCTATATCACTTCCATAGCGGACTGCAATGGGCCCTCTTCGCAAGCCTGGGATATACGTTGGTTATGAGAGTGCATCCATAATCAGGTATTTAGAACCCATGACTGGAGACTTGCATATAGCCCGATTTGCTGATTGCATTTATGATGGAATAATTTCCTGTCATTAGGGGGAGGAAATTAACCTTTGGATGAAAAATGCCAAGAAATCATATGGCATTCCACTTGGATCCCATCTCATGACCCTCGTACTAATAAAGAAAATCAAGAAGTCCAAAAATAATTGATTTACAGAACCTAGCAAATGAACTGCCTGATCATTTTTGTGATTTGAAGAGTATGGTTAAGTTGCATGTACCTACTTGAAATGCACCAGAGAGGGTTGAAATACCAAAGAATGCAGAAGGTATCCCTCATCCTATTCAGAGGCCTTAAACAAAAAGAACAGGAACTCTGGCTTCTCAAACCCGAAGTACCCGGAGACGTCTGGGGAAAAAAGGGCAAGAAGACTCACTATAGCCAATCACGAAAATGCCCCAAAACAAGTTGAGCCAGATGAGAGCTAGCACTAGAAAGAAGCCTATGAAAAAGACAATTCCAGATCTGAATCTTCCATTGCAGGAAGCCGCGAAAATAATGTGTGCGTACACCTAGGTGATGAAAAACTGAAGGAACTTACTCTCGTAATAAGAAATAGCAGAGAAGAGTAAGAAGAAGTGTATGAGGAAGCACCCTATGACGAAATGGCCATAAACTTTGTAACAACGGGAGAATCTCTTAAAAGATCAACAGCCAATGTTAATGCACATTTTGCAAAGAAGATTGCTACAATCATTGATCATGATCCCGAACCTGCATCTTTGGCAGAATGCAAGAAAATGCTAGACTGGGATGAATGGAAGAAGGCAATCACTGCAGAACTAACCTCTCTGAACAAAAGAAAGGTGTTTGGGCCTGTGTGCCACACGCCACCCCATATAAACCCTGTAGGTCACAAATAGGTCTTCGTTCAGAAGAGGAATGAAAATAATGAAATTGTAAGGTATAAGGCAAGACTTGTTGCACAATGTTTCACTCAACGTCCAAGAGTTGATTATGAAGAAGTATATTCCCCGATCATAGGAAGAATCACCTTTAGATATCTAATCTCAATGGTAGTCAACTTGAAGTTGAAATTGAAACTGATGGATGTTGTCGCAGCATATCTGTACCGAAACTTGGATTCGGGTATATACATAAAAGTACCAGAAGGTATCCTTGTCCCGAAACAAGACTGAGAAAACAGAAACCTATATAGTGTGAAATTAGAGAAATCACTGTATGGGCTAAAACAGTTAGGAAGAACATGGTATAATTGTATGAATGAATTTCTCTGCAAGAAAGTCTACACAAACAGCAAAGATTGTCCATGTGTTTTTATACAACAATCTCCGAATGGATTTTGTATAATCTCAGCCTATATTGATGACTTGAATATCATCACGACAAATGAAGAAATAGAAGAAGCTTGCTCATACTTGAAATCTGAGTTTGAAATGAAGGACTTGGGTAAAACCAAGTCTTGTTTAGGCTTGTAGCTTGAGCATGTCCAAGGAGGAATCTTGGTACACCAATCATCCTACACACAGAAAGTGTTAGAGAGATTTGATTTGAAAAGGCATATCCTGCAAAGATCCCAATGGTCAGAAGGTCATTGCAAGCAGACGTAGGCCCATACAGGCCAAAAGAAGAGGGAGAGGAAGTCCTAGGAAGCGGAATTCCCATATTTGTGTGCAATTGGAGCACTCATGTACCTCACGAATAGCACTAGGCTGGACATTGCATTCACTGTGAACTTGCTAGTCCGGTATAGTGTAGAACCCACCAAGAGGCATTGGAAAGGGATCAAGGACATCTTTCATTATCTCTAAGAAAGCAAAGATCTTAGATTGTTTTATAGAAGAAATCATGAATTGAATTTGGTTGGCTATGCCGATGCTGGGTACTTATCGGACTCGCATACTAGCAAGTCCCAAACTAGGTATATTTTACTTTGTGGTGGAACAACAATTTTTTGAAAGTCATCTAAACAGACTCTTATCTCGACGTCGACAAACCACTCAGAAATTATTAACCTATATGAAGCCTCCCATGAATGTGCATGGTTTCGAAGAATGGTTCACCATATCTAGAAGTTATGTAGCTTGAACATTGAACAAACCCCCACTATCATTTATGAAGACAATGCAGCTTGTGTTGCTAAAATGCAAATGGGAATTGTGAAAAACAACCTCACGAAGCATATCAACCCCAAGTTCTTCTATACTCATGAAATGCATAAGATGAATGAGATCAAAATACTACATACTAAGTCGTGTGAGAACCTTGCCGATTTATTCGCTAAGTCACTCCCATCATCTACTTTCGAAAGGTGCGTTAGAGGCATTGGGATGATGAGACTTAGAGAAGTGTAGATTTTAGGGGGAGAATCTTCACATACTCCTAAATAAATCTTGAACATGAAGTTTGAGTACCTATTGATCTCAAAGATTAACACTGAAATTTAGGTGAATTGTACTCTTTTTTCCCTTACTAAGTTTTTGCAGAAATTTCTTATGTAAGGTTTTTGATGAGGCAATTCGTGCAATGCAGCAAGCGTAAGCTATGCACTCTTTCTCTAAGTATTTTTCCCATTGGGTTGTTTTTTTAGTTTTGATGAGGCATATGCATCTCGCAGCAAAAGGCCCAAGGAGGAGTGTTGAGAAAAACGTGTGACCTATGAAGAACCCACGATGGTCCCTTTGCAAAAACCCTAGAAGGAGACTATAAAAGGAGGAGGGGTCCCCCTTATTGTAAAGTGACAATAGAAAGAAATAAAGAGAATTACCGTGCCTCTATATTGTATCTCTCTATTCTTTGTTTTAGATCTGTTTGGGGAACCTTGAGCTACACCCTGTATTAAGGTTTCTCAACAGTATTTATCCATATATAACAACTCTACTCTTGATAGCCAGCTTATCATCTATTAATAATACACTAATTACTTACAAAATAAATGCTTTGTGAAAAATAGACACTCAAAGTCTCAAACTCTACCCCGCAAAGGTAAAAAGATAACTCCATTTTCAGCGACTCACTGTAATAACCCACTTGCAAATGTATACTATATATTAAAGTGGTGAGGATTGGAGGCCAAACACCGGTGCCACATCATTGGTCTCACGGAGAGACCCTCCAAAAAATTAAAAATTACGTGTAAGTCCTTTTGACGATTTTTTAATAAAATAGACCCAAAAAGCAAAATTACGTTTAGATCCCTACGTGGTTTACATTTAGGTCCTCCTGGTGGTTTTTAGTGGAACGGACCCTCAAAAAAATAGATTACTTTAGGTCCCTCTATAGTTTACATTTGGTTCCTGTCAGCGGTTTTTATAGAAGCGGACTCAAAAACAAAAATACGTCTCGACAAAAAAAAACACAAATTCGTCGAAGGTTTATAGCAGCCCACGGATTCGCCGGTGAGGCCTAGCGGCCTTTTGTTAAAAAATGAGAAAACTGAAAATACATAAAAGAAAGGCAACCGCGATTTTCTTAAAAAAACACACAGATTCGTCGGAGATTTATAGCAGCCCATGGATTCGCCGACGGATCCTAATTGCGGTATAGCACACATGAATCACCCCATTGCATGTAGTGAAGCATGCCAGCTAGCTAGTCTTAAGGTTTTAAAAACATTATGGACTCGTTTGGATTGAAGCCTTTATGAGCCATACCAAACTTTGGGCGTGCCAACTCAATTTGGCTATCACTTGGTTGAGGTCCAAACTTTGGCTCGCCATCTCGAAATTTTGCTCGCCAACCCTTTTCAACGCCACGGCGGGCATGGCGCGGCGTGCGATTTTTCGCCATTCCTCGGCGAAACATCACAAGGCTGAAACTCCGGCGCTAACCCTAATCCCTCCTGCTTGAGCTCCCGAAACAATTGCTAATCCTGGCGCTCTCCCCATTTTCTCCTGACTGTCTTCCACCGAGCACCGCCGCCACTGCGTCGCCTCCTCCCCACCAAGCTCGCCCCGCCACCAAGCTTCTCCCGCCACCACAGTGCGCCCCGCCACCAAGCTCGTCCCTCGACACTGCTTCTCCCCGCCACAAGTGCGCCGCCACCAAGCTCGTCCCACGCACCTTCTCCTCGCCATGGATCTGGTCGTCCCCGCAGTGGATCTGGTCATCCCCGTGGTGGATCTGCTCGTCCCCGCCGTCGATCTGCATCTCCCCGCCGTCGATCTACTCGTCCCCGCCGTGGATCTGCTCCTCCCTGCCGTCGAAGGGTATGTGGGATTCAACCCTATTTGAATTAAAGGAAATGAGCTGCTGCATAATGAATGAGCTCATTCATTTGTAATTACAACAATGTTTTTCATATTGATATGCAATAAAAAAGGGGTAAAGCACCAAGATAGACAAATCTGTGGGAGAAAGCGGCAAAATCTGGACTAGAGAAGAAAGAAACGACTTGGTATGAACAACAATATTTCATATAAGATGATGAACTGACACAGAAGTTGCTTAATAAAATCATCTGTGGCGATTGACAATGCATATTAAAGCTTCGGCATGTTGTGCATTTCTTTTTGTTTTTATTGAATCAGCACATGTCAAATTTACTTGCCTCATATGTCAATTAATATATGATAAATTTTCTTGTTATGTTAATTTATTGAAACAAGACATCGATTTACTTGGCTAATATTTGTCGGATGGATTGCAATGAGGAACAACAATTGTTTTATTATTATCTTAGTTTCTATGTATGGAAGCAAAAGGCCATAGGTGTTCTTCTTCTTATGGTAGCTCTATGGTTGAGATTAAGAGATGGTAGGAGACATAAAGAGAGAGGTTGAAGTATGGTCCTCTCACAGACGAGGGACATTTGGAGGAGTCATGAATTGGTTAGGTTAACTCAAACCTCGATCGATTATGTGTTAGTCAACTCAGTATGACTAGAGTGGTATTTTGCAAGCTTTGTGATCGACTTAGGCAAAAGGACTTTTAGTTGACACATTTCATGTGTCGGTTGAAGAGCAAGTTGCATTCTTTCTATACATGGTAGGGCATCGTCATACAAATCTTTGTTGTTGCATTTAAGTTTTGGCGTCGGGGAGGCAGTTAGCAGATACTTCAATGCCGTGCTAAATGCAATGGGTGTCCTTGCCAAAGAACTCATCTATTTGAAGTCCACGATACACATGATAAGATCACTAATAGCCGAAGATTTCATCCATACTTTGAGGTAATTTGCCATTGACCTATATAGATTAATGTTGTTGGATCAAAACACATGGTACATCTTACCTTATATTTCTTGTTAACGAAGAAATTTGCATAGGGGCATTAGATGGTACTCATGTGAAAGCATCGGTCCCAAAGAAACTTGGATGATAAGTTTAGAGGACGAAAAATGTATCAACACAAAATGTATTAGCAGTTATCGATTTCGATCTTCGGTTCACTTATGTCCTAGCAGGGTGGGAGGGATCTGCCCATGACTCTCTTGTCTTAAAGGATGCTTTGTCTCGCCCTACAGGATTAAAAATACCAGAAGGTATTTTCATAGTTTGACGTTAACATATTTTGCTTTTACAAAGTACCTGTTAGATAATGGCTTACCATCTTTGTAGGAAAATTCTACCTTGCCGATGCTGGTTATGCAGCACGACCTGGTATTTTGCCACCATATCGTGGTGTTCGGTACCATCTAAAGGAATTTCAGGGTTCCCATTTACCTGAGAATGCCCAAGAGCTCTTCAACCATCGTCATTCCTCACTTAGGACCACTGTTGAGCGTGGTTTTGGATCACTAAAGGGAAGGTTCAAGATACTTAGTGAGAGGCCATACATACCCCTAAAATCTCAAGTGAAGGTGGTCATAGCGTGTTGTGCCTGCATAAGCGGATTATAGAAAATGGACCGATGAGCTTATAGTTGATGAGGCCACTTGGTATTCCCATCTCCCTAGGAGCAACAATCGTGTTAGTGATGGAGATAGTGATATCGTGAGTGGGCGATAAGCGTGATGGCATAGCACAACAAATGTGGCATGATTATCAACTTGGTGGATGAATTTTATTGTAGCATTGATGAGTGGGCAGCCAAGCGTGATGGCATAGCACAACAAATGTGGCATGATTATCAACTTGGTGGATGAATTTTATTGTAGCATTGATGAGTGGGCTGCCAAGCGTGATGGCATAGCACAACCAATGTGGCATGATTATCAATTTGTTGTAATATGACAATTTTATTGTAGCATTGGAATTTGTATTCTCTATGCACCAATGTGGATGAATTTTATTGTAGCATTGGAATTTGTTGTAATATGACAATTAAATATTGATTTTAATTTCAGCACTACTCTTACTTCATTTGGTTCTACCATGAGCAACTCAAAAAAAAGCTCTCGTTGTCAAGAGCGAGGAGATTCATCTTCTCGAGAGAGTATTTGTCTTGGACGGATGACAATACCAAGTTCATGCTTGATGGTACATCGATCTTGAAAGGATAAGCCATCAACCTTCAAGTTTAAGAAACAAACCACTTGCAATGTGCTAATGCTCTTAATGGTAAATTTTCCATGGGTGTAACTCAAAGTCGGGTAGACCGACACTCTGTGTCTCACAAGGAGAGGTATGGTTGGATTAAATGCGTGCCATGAATAATAGTGGGAATGGCTTTGATACCAATTTATGCAAATTTACAATTTCAGATTCTGAGAAAGCTCATCTTCCAAAGAAGTTGCAATCTATTCATTTTTAGGTTCATATCAAATTCTAGATGGCTCCTTTCTTTGATCATTCCTCACTTAGGACCACTTTGTTGTTCTTTTAACTTGATATTGATTTCGAAAGCAACCGTGAACTATCTCACTAGGCCTATCAAATTCTATGAATTGCTAGAAGAGCTTTTCTCGAGATCAATCTCGAGCGAGATGGCTCCTTTCTCACGATCATGTCACTATTAAAGATGTAAGTAGTGGTGAGGAGGACATCGAGTGCCCAAAGAACTTTCGGTATGGAGGACAATGATGGCAATGAGTCCGACACAATCCCCATGAGCAGTCCTATCGATGTGGATGATCCTCTTCCACATCAAGCAAGAAACGAAGCGCAACATCACCTCCTAAGAAGAATAGTAAGGACAGATCATGCGTTCGAGTAAAATATCAAATGATGACATTGCGACAAGCATCAAGAATCTTGCAGACTCTCTTGCAGCGGTAGCTCCTCCCTCTTATGCTACTTTACCCGCACGTGAGGATCCTCATGCAGGGTTGTGGAGAAGAATAGATGCTCTCACCATTATTGCTAAGGACAAGATTGCGATTGCTACTCACCTTTCCAAGCGACCAAGAAGCTTTTCGTAGCTATCTCAATTATCACGAGCAACGCAACACTTGATGCTTGGGTTATTGAGTTCATTACTAACAATTATGATGGTGGTCTTTGAAGGCGATGCTTCATGAACTTTTGCATTTGTAACCCATCTTTTGCTTGCCATGTTTTGGGTAAAAACTAAGTGTTGGGTTATTGATGAGCGATATGTTGTCATGGTTGTAAGTACAATCTATGTGTGGTATGCTTTAATTATCCGGACTTTGTGGTGCGTGTAATGGTTTTCTTGATTTGGATGTATGAGTATGGTTTAATTATTTCGATTTACGCTATGTGTTATGTGGCATGTATTGTATTTTGGTATACAATTGCTTGAGGGCGCAAATGACGCTGTGGGAAGAACTCAAAAAGGCTCTCATTTGTGAGTAATGTAAACTTGCCGATTGCCGATGTATACCTTTACTATCAAACCAAGAATTGAGCTCTCTGTTTTCTTTTTCTTCTTTGTAGATGGCTAGCATATCTCGTAGTAGGAAGAGATCATCGGTTCTTCGAACCTAGTTCAATCTGAGTTGGAAGTATCGGGTTCCTACCTCTCTCTCTCTCTCTCTCTCTTCTTCTTTGTTCTTATTCCACTTGTATGATTAACTTTGTTTCCTTAGCATACAAATATTAATGAATACTTGGAAGTTTTCTATTAGCTGTTGCATAGTGCTTTGCATACAAGAAGGATTTTATCTGGGTGGATGACAAAGATGGTAATGATATTGAATTAGCATTCAGCAAGAAAAGAATTTCGGGTGTTTATCTGGGTGGATGACAAAGATGGTAATGATATTGAATTAGATGGCAAGAAAAGAATGTCATTTTTCAGGAACCCCAAAGTGCACCCCCGCTGTTAAGGATTATGGAATGGTGATCCAAAGTTGAGAAAATATTGTGTTGATCGGCAACTTGTAGGTCAATAGATTTTATTGTTTAAGTTGCTTCGTAAACATGATTATTTGACACTTATCTTTCAGAAGGCAATTTGAAGTGAAATTTGAGGTCGACAAAGGCGATGGTCTTACAAATTCTCACCATTCGAAGAATCCGATGAAATAGAAGCTACATCTTCAAATGGCTCGCAAGCAATCATCCCTAGCTAGTAATGTTTATGTAATTGTGTACTCGCTTGTGTACTGGGTGTTTATATTCATCTATTTCTAACCCATTCTTCTCATGCATCTTTGGGTGTTTATATTCATTTCGGGAATCAAAGATGCTGCTAGTGCTAGGTACATCTTTACCAAATTATCACCTATCACTCGTGTGATTTTTCCAAAGGATAGCGACATTCTTCTTAACTACTTGAATGAAGGCAGACAATCGATTGAACCCACTGTAATATTTGCTCTTAGAAACCAGGTACACTTTTGGTGCATGTGTATGAAATGATCAATCACTCACACAACAGAAAACCTGTCTTTGAAGTCACTCAAACTATGTTAGTTTGCATTGTTTTGGACTTTTGGTGCATGTGTATCAAATGATCAATGTAAGTGCTGAGAGAAAATTGTTCACATTGGCCAAGTATCATAGGTCTGATAATGTATTTTTAAGTCTGCAATCTGGCAACTTGCAACATATGATTCAACTTAGGGAGTGTGTGATCAAGTAGTTGCAACTTGCAACCTCATGAGTTTATTTATCTTGTCAATTTTTTTATTTGTTCAGACTTGGCAAGTGGAATACATGCAAACCAGTTTTTAGACGAGGAAGCTGAAAAGATTCTTGGTTTCAGTGGTTCAACAGTACACAATCAGGTGATCTTTGCTGTTCCATTTTCATATTCTATACTCTATATTAAGAACTGAGTTACCATTGGTGCCCATGAAGATGGAAGTAGTTAAGTTTTTGCTCTGGCAAGTGTGGAAACGTATGAGTGGATTGGATCTTCACTTTTTATTTTTTTAGGGCTGTAGTCATGATAGTGTTACTTACATAAACTGCAGGAATCAAAGACGTCGAAGTGGACTTGAAGAACCAGGTTGTTAGAGTTCTTGGGTCTCTCCCAGTGAAGACAATGTTAGATGCTCTCCATCAAACAGGCTGAAATGCGCGGCTGATTGGAAGGATATCTCCAGCTTTTGTTTATTGAAAGAATTTGAAGTAGGATGCATCCAATTATGGAACCGTGATATTTTCTGCACTTAAATTAGCTGCCAGACCATGTTTCGAGACAAAAATTTATGAACTGTTCTGATGGAAATCAGTGCTATGTTTGGTTTGTGGATGTCTTCAATCATCATAGTTGGTGACTCTTTTTTTCTACATTCCAATCATCTCTTAAAGAATTGAAGCTGTTAGAGTTTGCTGCTTGCTATCGTGAATTTTATGGGGTAGCGCTAAGCTCATGTATTATTAGCTGTATCATAATATTCGGATTGTTAATTGTCTGTTGCGTATTTGTGATCAATAGCTGCTTGCCTTGTTTACTGTAAGGAGTAGCTATTCTCTGTTAAGGAAGTTGGTCTTTGTATTGTTTGGCATCGCCTGCTGTGCTAGTGCTTGTTTAGCCTCCCATAATGAAATTTAAGTCATGCTCATTTCAATATTTGGCATCAAACCAAACATTGCCAATATGCCATGCCAACAATTGGTTACTTTCTAGGGCTGTGAACCAAACACCATTTTTATTGCCATGCCAATTATTGGATACAAACCAAACAACCTCATTTTGCCAAATATTTGGTCATGCCATGAGTTGGCCATGACCAAACATTTGGCATGGCTTTTTATGGCTACGAACCAAACAGCCTCTATATCTACCCATACCAGGGCTCTACTGGCGCAGGGCCGTTACAAACTAATCGTGTTCGAACGCCGCACGATATCTGTTGCAAATTCCAATTTAGATAGGGTTAGATGGCGCATGTGAGTCCCCGTTGTATACAGTGTAACATGCCAGCCCAGCCTACAGTCTAAAAAACATTGTATCTTTCTATACCACGACGCTCCGCACAGAGCCATTACGACTAATCGCTTTTCAAATGTCCCATGGTTATCCAATAAAAATTCCAATTTAGACAGAGTCAAATGGCACATACGAATTCCTAGTTGTATACAGTGAAACATGCCAGCCAGCATACGGCTTTGTAACATGACAAAATATCAGGTGCAATTAAATATTTGGAAAAATCACGGTGTAATCCTACTAAAAAAAGTTTTAAAAAATTCTGAAAAAATCATGGATGTACATCTCAGCTTACCCCATCTATATATAAAATCATGGAATTGTTCCTGTTCATGATTAACTTTGTCTTTTTTGTAACTTCTAGCACAGGACGAATTTGATCATGAAATTTTATATGTAGATTGGGTAAGCTGATATGTATATCCATGATGTTTTTCATAATTTTTTGAAATTTTTTTAGTAGAGTTATACTGTGGTTTCACCAAACATTTAATTATACAGGATATTTACCCTCGTAACATTGCACCTATCCATACCACGGCTCTTCCAGCGCCAAGCGTTACCATTGTTCTCAAACGGCGCAACGTTACCTATTGCACATTTCAAGTTAATCAGAGGCCTACGTGCATAAGGACAATGATACAAATTTCAGCGAAATCCGATGATATTTCACCAAAATCTCAGATTTCGGGCCCCACGAGATCTAAATTATCGGTATCAAAAAATTTTAAAGTACTACAGTAATTTATTTTTTTAGTGAAATTTTGCAAAACTGGTCGAAATTTTGTGAAAATGAACTGGATTTTAAACTTTTATAGCCCTATTTGATCGGATTTGGTCTAATAACCCTTAAGAAAGTCATATTCTATGAAAATTTGTTGAAAAACCGAATTTTTGAGACACTTCAAAATTTTGGCAGAAATATTATCGGATTTTTATAAAATTTTACAAGCTTGATGATGATCTAAAAAATTTATGGTACTATATTTAGTAGCGTAGGATCATACACAAAAATTTTCAAAATAATTTAACTTCATTTGTTATCTTAAAAAAATAAAAAATAGAATGAATATAATGGGGACAGTAATCTTGTCAGAATTTTATAAATTTGCTCGAGTGTGATCAACTGATCATGATCCAAAATTTTTATGAGAGTTAAGAATTTTCTTAGTATCATTCTCTAAAATTTTTAACTTTTTTTTTGTTTGCTCAATCAAATCTATGTAAGCATTGAACTTTATTTGTTATATTTCAAAAATAAAAAAGAGAACGAACATAAATGGTACTGTGCTTTGTATTTACAAATTCACTGAAGTGTGATCATGATTCAAAATTATTATGAGATCTTAAGAATTTTCTTAGCGCCCTTTTGTAAAATTTTTAAAAATTCTAAACTTTTTTTTGTTGCTAAAGCAAATCTATGTATTTATCATAAGACTTTATCAAAACGTAATACTGTCATAATTTTTTAATATTTTTGAAGCTTGATCATCATGTAAAAATTTTATTGATACACTAATGATATATCAGGACTATTCGTAAAATTTTTGAAAATTTTCTAACATGATTTCAACTATTTTTCATTTTGTTTAAATTTACTGGTAAGGCTTTTAAGAGGACAGTAGCACTGTCCGAATTTTTAAACATTCATGAAGTTTGATAATGAAATTTTATGAGAATATTACGGATCTTTTAAGACCATTTACAAAAAAATTTAAAATTTTCAAATCTCGTTTGTTCCAATTTTCATTCGGTTCGAACTTGCTGGTCATCGTTTTATTAGGATAGTAGTAATGTTTAAATTTTTAAAAATTCCTCAGATTTGATAATTATCTAAAATTTTTATGAGAACATCGTTGATTTGTCAGGACCATCCAAAAAAAATTTCAAAATTGTTTGAACTATTTTTCACTCAATTGAAATTAGTGAAATTTCGGACGAAATTCTAGATTTTTGGTCAACATTTCGGAAATCTTAGTAAAAGAAATTAGATTTGAATTTTGTTTTTAAATTTCTTCAAAATAATGAGATTTTACTGAAATTTCAAATTTCGGTCAACAGGGATATTTCATCCCAAACATGATTTGAATCGGACCCCAACGTTCTGGAGAGTTTCGGAGGCACGAAGGCGAGAGATCCTACCAAAAAATCCATCACCCACAGGCCACAGTTCAACCTTTGGGACCCACCTGTCAATCTTAAGCCGTTGCCCCGATTTCGCCTCGTCTCCTCTCCTCGCTCAAAGAGAGGGGAAATAAAGCGAGAAGAAGTTGGAAAAAAGGGTGGTTTTTTCTCCCTCTCCCTCGTCGCCTCTTCGGTTCTCAACTTCCTCCCCTCCCGCATTTGTGTTCTACGCGTGCTTGGGCATGGCGTGGGGGCTCTAGAAGCTTCTGGAAGCCACCCGCCGCCGGCGCTCAGGTTCGCGCCCCCTGCGCCTTGTTCTCCCTTCTTTTACTCGTTTTTTCCTGTTCTTTTGGTGATTCTTTGGTGGCTTGTTTGTTCCATCTTAATCTAATCTTTTTGGTGCATTCCATTTCTTTTCTTAGTGTTTTGTGTGTACGGTAGGGAGTTGCAGTTTTTTAATTTTTCCGTACGCAAGGATGAGCTTTTAAAGGATTCTTGTGGGGGTTTGAGTCTTTTCTTTTCTTGTTTGAGTATTTTTTTTTCGGGGTTTCATACGGTAATAATGGAGATGGTGATGTGTGTTCGTGTACGAGGAGCCGGCTTGTGATGTCACTTTCTAGGATTCTGGTTGGTGTGTTCTAGCTTGGTGTTGCTTTCAGGGGTTTGGAGTGCCGATATTCCAAGATTTTGATCTTTCCAAGATCATTTTTTTTATATTTTTTTACAGCCCTAGCTGTCCAAGAAACCATAAATGTTAGAACTTCTGTTGTTTTTTTTCCCGGAGCGGTTCTGAATTTTTTACTGTTCAGTTAGAAGGCCAAATGTAAATCAGTAAAAGATTACTTGTATTTTGGATACCATTGTTTTTATAGTTTTTCCCCCAGGATTTGAGATTCGTCGTAGCTCCCAAACGACCACCACAAAACACGTAATAGAAAAGATTTGAGCTTAGACGTAGATTTACCAATACTAGTTTATTATTGGGAGTTGACGATTTTATATACTTCTCAGCATAATTTGTTATTCCTATCAATGGACTACTGATGAATGATCATTGTCTTTGTTTAATACCAAGTCTAGAGTATTCCGCTAGGAAAACATGAGGTCCTGACGAGGAGAGAGTAAAAAACAGATGCCATGTTTGCTGGACATCTTTCTTTGCAAAGTAGATGGATGCAATTGATTAAACATACTTTTTTTAAGTAATGTTGGTAGCTTTACTTGTACACATGCACAAATCTGGAGAGAAGCAGACTGGGAGAGAAGTTTTGGATACTCCTAAGAAACCAGGCCATACCATTTGGCACATTGAATGGATCATGCTTTCTTTATGCCTTCGTTATACCCTTTCCATCTACTACTTTGTCAACATTGGCTTTCCATTGAATGGATCATTGCTTGGTATTATAAACAGCCAGATCAGGTAAGTTTTCTTTTTCCCCGTCAGTTTTCCAAAAGTCTGAATATACCTAGATGGAAACTTGGGATGCTGTTTGTAATAAGAGCAATTTGTTAGGTACAGCTGGATGAATAGCGCTTGCCATTAGCATGTCCTGGTCTATGTTGTGCAAAGATATCAACTTCCCTTACCTTCTCTAGGGAGCAGTTGCAATTATGTCAGCTAAAGTAAAGTTTTTTTTTAGCGTGTGAGGGAACAGAAATAGGAGTTTCAGTGAATCAAGCTCTATATCACCCTGTAAGCATCTATTCCACGGTTTACTTTGTTCTCAAAATGTCAAGTGGGGGCCTGCATTATAGCCGCAAGCGGCACTCGGCCCAATCAGATGCGGTTGCCCAACAGGGCTAGGCTAGAGATAAGAATAGATAAGATTGCTTTCCTGTTTTTAGATTCTATATGTTAGGAAATAAGAGATTGAGTTAGATATGATTGTTAGGGGTTCAGTCCTATTTAAAGGGTAGGACAGATTGCTATCAAATTAAGCAAAGATTACCAACTACTCTCCTCCAAATCTCTCTCTTCTTCCTTGTCCCTTGCGCCCCTACCTCCATGCGCACTGCTTGCTCCCTACCACCATTAGCCTAAGCCATGGCTCCAAAGAGGTAGCCCTGGCTGAAGCCTCCCACATCCCACACATATTGGTTATGGTCTCTCAATCGTGACAATTTGGTATCAGATTCACCCATCATGACATCTAGCACTGACAAGTTGGATCCCATGACCGATCTCCTGGGTGTAATCATGAAGAGACTGGACAAGCTTGTTGTTCTGGAGGCCAAGATCAACGATATCGACAACCAGCAGAGGGTGCACAACTTGGCCATCATTTGATTGGAGATAGGAAAAGGCCAGTTGGTGAGCTACGGAAAGATCCTTGGTGACGGCCTCTTGCCAAGATCTGATCCAGTGCTGGGAGAGGGGCGTGCACCCTGCTATCATAGCTCGATTTTCCGGTTTATGATGGGAAGGAGGACTTGCTAACGTGGCTTAATCGCCACGATCAGTTCTTTCATGGTCAAAAAACTCTCGAGGAGGAAAAGGTGTGGCTAGCAGCGCTTCACATGATCGGGCCAGCACAGCTTTGGTATACTCGCCTGGAGCAGGAGTTAGGAATGCCATCTTGGCGGTGTTTCTTAGAGATGGTCAACCTTCGTTTTGGCCCTCCTATGCACCATAACCCACTTGGTGAGTTGTTGTCGCTCAAGCGCATGGGCTCTGTCCTGGAATATCAAGAGCAGTTCCTCGCGCTCCCCTGTCGCGCCGGCATGCTCTCGGAAGACCAACATATCCAACTATTCAGGATTACAAGGCACATTGTGCTTTGACTTCGAGCTATACAAGCGCTGTCTACTCTGGACGTCGCCATGAGCCTAGTACGCGCTTATGAGCTTTGAGTGCAAATGTAGGAGCCACCAAACCAGGAATCGAACATATGGGGGCCAACCGGGGCTGGACCAGCTCGAGCATCAATAGGCCCCAGCGCAGTTATCATGGTGACAACTGCACCCACACCTAACTAGGCAGACAGGTGATCTCCACACCCAACATCAATCCGGGCAAGGCAGGGCCACGACGCCTGCCACGGCGGTCTCTGACACTTGAAGAGATGCTTGCCCGACGGGAAGTTGGACTTTGCTACAACTGCGAAGAAAAGTTCATGCCAAACCATCGGTGTAAGCGCCTGTTTTTGTTATGGTCGCCATGGCTTGAAGACGAGGAAGGCGTAGAGGCTGATGAGAGCCCCGAAATTTCCTTCTATGCGATCGCCAGTGTACGCCATGCGAGAGTGAAACCATGCAGCTTCAAGTGTCGGTGGGTGGCACAAACCTTGTGGCACTCCTTGACACGGGATCGACGCACAATTTCATATCTGAAGGGGTAGCAGCAAGAGCAGCCATTCCCCTCCATAACCGCAAGGGATTGCGGGTCATGGTGGCCAGCAGCTACTATCTCGCATGGAGTGGATTCTGCTAGGATCTGTGTGTCAACATTGACAGCGACACATTCATGCTAGACTGCTATGCCATTCCCTTGGAGGGGTTTGACCTCGTTCTCAGCATCAACTGGCTATGAACACTTGGGCCCATCTTGTGGGGCTTTGCACGGCTAAAGATGACCTTCTCTCATCATGGACAACAGGTGATTTGGCATGGTTTGGTGGCGCCACACTAGGAGATACACATGCTGGCCTATATCAGCTAGGACGTGATGTATGGCCTCCTAGAGGGGTTCGATAGCCTGTTCATGGAGCCGCACGGTCTATCGCCCCAACGCGTTCGTGATCATCACATCCACCTATTGCTGGCAACAGCACCAATAGCGGTGCGTCCGTACTGTTACGCTCAGCTCTAGAAAGATGAACTCGAACGCCAGTGTGATGACATGCTCACTCAAGGCATCATCCGTAGGAGCTCCTCAGCTTTTCCGCAGCGGTCTTGTTAGTAAAAAATAGGATGGCTAGTGACGTTTCTTCGTCGAATACCGCACCCTCAACGAGAAGATAATGAAAGACAAATTTCCAAATCCCGTGGTCGAGGAGTTGCTCAATGAGCTGTAGGGAGCCTAGTTTTGTTACTAAACTAGACAAGCGGCGGGATATCACCAAGTACGCATGAACCCACCCGACATAGAGAAGATAGCATTTTGCACCCATCACGGCCTTTTTGAGTTCGTTGTGATGCCGTTCGGCCTTACCAACGCACCAGCCACCTTCCAAGCTTTAATGAATGAAGTGCTGCAACCATTCCTTCACCGGTTCGTTCTTGTATTTGTTGATGACATCTTAATCTACAGTTCATCCTATGCACATCATCTCTGGCATGTGCGCGCTGTCTTGAAGCTGCTCCAACAGCATCATTTGTTCATCAAGCGGTCCAAGTGCTCCTTCGGGGTTCCGTCCGTGACATATCTTGGCCATGTCTTCTTGGGCGATGGCGTAACCATGGACACACAGAAGGTGCAAGCTATGCTGGATTGGCCCATTCCCATGTCGGTTTGGGCCCTATGTGGTTTTTTGAGGTTGGTTGGCTACTATTGCCGTTTCATTCAGGGATACGGCATGCTGGCAGCGCTGCTGACCTGTCTTCTCAAAAGGGGGGCCTTCGCCTAGTGTGACAAGACCAACTGGGCCTTTCAGGCGCTCCAACAAGCTCTCACATCTGCACCAACACTCCAACTGCCCTATTTTGCTAAAGACTTTGGTCGAATGTGATGCTTCTGGCTTTGGATTTGGGGCCATCCTACACCAATGCGTAGGTCCTCTGGCTTTCTTTAGCAGGCTGATTGCACCATGTCATGTCAAGCTTGCGGCCTATGAACATGAACTCATCGGGTTGGTGCAGGTAGTCCGACATTGGTGGCCTTACTTGTGGGGGTGCTCTTTTTTGGTCCGTACTGATCATTTCAGCCTGAAATTTTTATTGGATAAACGCCTTTCTACCATTTCGCAGCATGCTTGGGTGAGCAAAATTCTCGGCTTTGACTTCGCATGGAGTTTAAACCTGGGCGCCAGAACATGGTGGTTGACGCCTTATTCGGACACGACGCTGACATGGGCCATGTCTTGGCTCTCTTCACATCAACATTCGCCATCTTTGATGAGCTTCGACAGGAGAACACCACTGATTCCGGGCTTGTGGCATTGCGTGAGTAGTTGGCTGCCGGCCGACTCGAGGGCTGTGGACGGTGCTGGATGGCCTGTTGCTCTTCAACGGTCACGTGTTTGTACCATCGACATCGGCATCTTTGCCGGCAATCCTAGTAGCGGTGCACACAGCGGGCCACAAAGGAGTGCAGAAGACACTGCACCGTATCCACGCTGACTTTCACACACCACGCATGCGTGTATTAGTCCAATACTTTATCAACGCGTGCACAACTTGCTAGCGCAACAAAGCCGAATAGCTTCACCTGGTCAGACTGCTTCAGCCCTTGGAGGTCCCATCCCAAATTTGGGCTGATGTCTCCATGTATTTCGTGGAAGGTCAACCCAAGGTCCATGGCAAATCAGTCATTCTCTGTAGTGGATCAATTTTCCAAATTTGCCCACTTTATTCTTCTGGTGCATCCCTACACGTCCAGGTCGATCGCACGAGCGTTCTTCGACGAGATCATGTGTCTCCATTGTATCCCCAACCCTATTGTCAGTGACCGCAATCCCATTTTTACCGGCAAGTTTTGGTCCAAATTGTTCTAGTTGGCAGGCATCCAACTACAGATGAGGTTGGCATTTCATTCTCAATCTGATGGCCAAACGGAGGTGGTCAATAAGGTGATTGCTATGTACCTCTGCTACCCTCACAGGTGATCATCCTCGTCAATGGCTTCAGTGGCTTCCGTGGGCAGTGTATTGTTATAATATCTCCTTCCATTTATCTCTCCAAGGTACCCCATTCAATGTGGTCTATGGGCGCGCGCCACCATCGCTATGATCATATGAAGATCGAGAAGCTCAAGTGGCTGTGGTTGAGCGCCTACTCATTGACTGGGACTTTTTTTGGCAGACATCTGTACTCACCTCCAAGCTGAACAACTCTACAAGAAGTACTACAACGGCAAACACCAAGAGCTGCACTTCTGGGTCAGCGACTGGGTGTGGCTGCACCTCTTGCATTGGGCTGCGATGTTGATTGGCCACCGTCCTCAGAACAAGCTGAATCCACGTTTCTATGGGCCATATCAAGTTCTCGCTCGTATTGGTACCATGGCCTATCGTCTTCAGCTACCACCTGGTGTACGAGTACATGATGTCTTCCACATCAGTTTACTTAAACCTTTCAACGGTGATTGTCCATCCTCGGCTGCCATTACCAGAACTTCAACACGGCGTGTTTGTCCAACGCTGCAAGCAGTACTATGTGCACACTGCAAGCATGATGTTTAGGAGGTGCTCGTTCAGTGGGCTGACCTTTCTGCAGTTGAAGCTTCATGGGAGCCGCCTACGACGTTCCGTGCTCACTATCCGTCATTCCAGCTTGAGGATGAGCTGTTTGAGAAAACGGGGAGAGATGTCAAGTGGGGCTTGCATTATAGCCGCAAGTGGCACTCGGCCCCATCAGATGTGGTAGCCCAACAGGGCTAGGCTAGAGAATAGAATAGATAAGATTACTTTCCTGTTTTTAGATTCTATATGTTAGGAAATAAGAGATTGAACTAGATATGATTGTTAGGGGTTCAGCCCTATTTAAAGGGAAGGACAGATTGCTATCAAATTAAGCAAAGATTACCAATTACTCTCTTCTCCGGATTTCTCTCTCTCCTTCCCTGTCCCTTGCACCCCTACTCCGTGCGCACTGCTTGCTGCCTGCCACCATTAGCCTAAGCCACGGCTCCAAAGAAGCAGCCCTGGCCAAAGCCTCCCACATCCCATACATATTGGTTACGGTCTCTCAGTCGTGACACAGAATATTTCTTTTAAATTTGAATGCTTTGCTGTAAGTATCTATTGCTCCATTTCTGGTAGAGTTTGTAAGTTCCGTAAGGTTGTTTAACTACAACCAAAATACTGTTTATGATCATGTGGGGATGAGGAATCAAATGATATTGAAGCACTGATCTCTGTTCTCTATTGGTGAAGTATTATACTATTATTGAGCCATACTTTTGTCAAACAAGCTGACTTCCGATTTACTGTGTTAGTGTGTTTCATTACCCAATTCTATAATGTTCCTTAGAATGGCTAAGTTTCACCATGCTTAAACTTCTTTTGCAAATACCTGTTCAATCGGTTGTCTTGCAGGCACTATTATGTGAGCTGGCAAGATGCAGATGCAGCGACCACGCTCCGAGGACTACTCCTTGAAGGAGACACGGCCCCACCTTGGGGGTGTTATGGCTGCGGGTGACAAGCTCACAAGCACATATGACCTTGTGGAGCAGATGCAGTATCTCTATGTGCGTGTTGTCAAGGCCAAGGATCTCCCTGCCAAAGATGTGACGGGGAGCTGTCATCCATATGTTGAGATAAAGCTTGGCAATTACAAGGGCACTACCCGCCACTTTGAAAAGAATACTAACCCTGAGTGGAACCAAGTCTTTGCCTTCTCCAAGGAACACATCCAATCCTCTTATGTTGAGGTCATTGTCAAAGATAAGGACTTTGTTAAGGATGATTTCATTGGTCGAGTTGTGTTTGACCTCAATGAAGTTCCGAAGAGGGTCCCACCTGACAGTCCTTTGGCACCACAGTGGTACCATCTTGAGGATTGTAAGGGGCACAAGGTGAAAGGAGAGCTCATGTTGGCTGTCTGGCTGGGTAC
The DNA here is from genome assembly GCA_036346375.1 of Guadua angustifolia. Taxonomy (NCBI): domain Eukaryota; kingdom Viridiplantae; phylum Streptophyta; class Magnoliopsida; order Poales; family Poaceae; genus Guadua; species Guadua angustifolia. The sequence goes on from CM070517.1 coordinate 14,837,404, forward strand.
ACAAGCAGACGAAGCTTTCCCAGAAGCATGGCATTCTGATGCTGTAACAGTCCCTAGTGATGGTTTAGCAAGCATAAGGTCTAAGGTGTATTTAACTCCTAAGCTTTGGTATCTCAGGGTAAATGTTATCGAAGCACAAGACCTGGTACCAAGTGACAAGAGCCGGTATCCAGAAGTTTATGTAAAAGCTACACTTGGGAAACAGTTTCTGAGGACAAGGATTTCTCCAAACAAGACTGTTAATCCCATGTGGAATGAGGATTTGATGTTTGTGGCAGCTGAACCATTTGAGGAGCACTTTATTCTCAGCATTGAGGATCGGATTGCACACAACAAGGATGAGGTCTTGGGCAAAGCAATTATTCCACTACAAAGTGTAGACAGGAGGCTCGACCACAGGCCAGTGCACAGCAGGTGGTATAATCTTGAGAAGCATGTAGTTGGGGATGGGGAGCAAAAGAAAAAAGACGTAAAATTCTCTAGTCGTATTCATGTTAGGATTTGTTTGGAAGGTGGGTATCATGTTCTGGATGAGTCAACACATCACAGTAGTGATCTGAGGGCCACTGCAAAACAGTTGTGGAAGCCTAGCATTGGGGTTCTTGAGCTAGGAATCTTAAATGCTCAGGGTTTGCTGCCAATGAAGACAAAGGATGGTCGTGGGACCACAGATGCTTATTGTGTTGCAAAGTATGGGCACAAATGGGTTAGAACAAGGACTATTATTGACAGTTTGAACCCCAAATGGAATGAGCAATACACTTGGGATGTTTATGATCCATGTACTGTCGTAACAATTGGTGTGTTTGATAACTGTCACTTGCAAGAAGAGAAGGCCAATGGTAACAAGGTTGGTAGAATTGGTAAGGTGCGGATCCGTCTATCCACTCTTGAAACTGATAGGGTCTACACCCACTCCTACCCTCTTATTGTTTTGCTTCCTACGGGTGTGAAGAAAATGGGTGAAGTGCAGCTTGCGGTACGGTTCACATGCTCCTCGCTTGCGAACATGATGCAGTTGTACTCTCAGCCATTGCTGCCAAAGATGCATTATCTTTACCCTCTGTCTGTAATGCAACTTGACAATCTGAGGCACCAGGCTACCCAGATAGTCTCAGTGAGATTAAGCCGTGCTGAGCCACCCCTGAGGAAAGAAGTTGTTGAGTACATGTTGGATGTGGACTCACACATGTGGAGCATGAGGAAGAGTAAGGCGAACTTCTTCAGAATTATGAATATATTGGACCCCATGGTTGCGGTTGGGAAATGGTTTGATCAGATTTGTCAATGGAAGAACCCACTAACTACTGTGTTGATTCATGTCCTCTTCATCATATTGGTCCTGTATCCGGAGCTAATCCTTCCAACAGTTTTCCTGTATCTGTTCTTGATTGGGATCTGGTACTACCGTTGGAGGCGAAGGCAGCCACCTCACATGGACACTCGTCTTTCGCATGCAGAGACTTCCCACCCTGATGAGCTTGATGAGGAGTTTGATTCTTTCCCTACATCTCGCGCACCTGATGTTGTTAGGATGAGGTATGATCGACTGAGGTGCATTGCTGGCAGGGTGCAAACAGTTGTTGGTGACCTGGCAACACAAGGTGAGAGGTTGCAGTCCCTTTTGAGCTGGCGGGATCCAAGAGCTACTGCCAGTTTTGTGACTTTTTGCTTGATCGCTGCTGTTGTTCTGTATCTGACGCCATTCCGTGTGGTTGCATTCCTTGCTGGGTTGTACTTGCTGAGGCATCCTAGGTTCCGCCACAGGCTTCCATCTGCTCCCCTCAACTTCTTCAGGAGGTTGCCAGCGAGAAACGACAGCTTGCTGTGAGATCATGTCGTGGCAAGAGACAGCAGCATTCTTGTCCTGAATTGGTGCTGGCAATTGATGGATGGAACTGGCTATTTTGGCTGAGCTGATAGTACTATGTGCTGTTTCAAACTTAAAATGCGTGAATAATTTTGTTGCAAGCTTCTTTCTTGTATGTTAATTTAATTTTAGACTTTTATTTTGTTCTGGAGTTGGTGCTAAGTTGACCTATTATCTTTGGCATGATCTGCTACTGTCTCTGTTTGCTTGGACATGGAGCTTATAGTTAGCATTTGCAAGCCAGTATGCGATGCTTCTGAATAGATTTTCCCTTCTATCATCATTGCATTCAATCATCTGTGTTTGTGTCATCTTGCCATCTGCATCTGTACGTTTATTCCTTGCCCAGCAAAATCGCATCGAGGTTTGTGGTCCAAAATGTTCACTTTACTATTGACTTGAATCTCCTAGTACCGATTCCTACAAGATGTTGTCACCCTTTCATATTTGGTGCAGGGTGTGTATCCTTCCTTGCAACGAGTGAGTGATTGTTGGAATTCAGAGACGGAACTCACACACGCGATCACACTGCTCTGTAGCTCGTCTGGCAACCAAAACAGGGCAGAACAGAACAGAGCAGAACTTAAAAAAACGAAGAACACCAGTGAGAAGGTTTTTGGTGTCGCACTAAATCGTGACGTTTTTTGTTATGCCTCTATATATATTATCAATGCAAAAGGACTATGGATTAGTTACAAACTTGTGATACAAATGACGTGCTTGATATGGCTGAATCGCGCCTGAACGTCCGCTTCAGCCCGACCACTGCACATGCGACAACAGAAAACTCCTACAAGCCCGGCGAACACACTCACGCGGGCTCATGCAAAAACGTGCTAAAACGGGCTTGAGCAAATCAGGCAGGATAGAAAACGGAATGCAAACAAGCCTAACTTATATGCCTGCAACGTGATTATGCTGACAAATCACCCCCCTAATCATGTTGCATCTGAGCGATGTTCACCATCTCGATTTTCTCCCTCAGCTCCAGGAACTTACGCGTCCCGGTGGTTTCGTCAGGATATCAACCAACTGCTCTTCAGTCCTGACATGTTCAACAAAGATACTGCCATTCTCCACACTCTTAGAAAATGGAAACGTGTATCAATGTTCTTGCTTCTTTCATGCATCACTGGATTCTTACTCAAAGATATTGTCGATTTGTTGTCAATTTTGAGCACAGGTTTCAGCGGTGTCCTTTCAAGCATCACCCAAGCCAAATCCCCTAGCAAGCTGCAGTTGTGCCAGCGATGAACTCGGCTTCGCAGGAGGGCAATGCTACTACTTTTTGCTTAATGGACTGCCAACTGATCAGGCTACTGCCAAGTTTAAACAGGATACCTGATGTGCTCTTGCGATCATCTGGATCACCGGCCATGTCACTGTCGTTGTATCCAAGCAAAGTAGGCTCGTCTCCTCTCCTCCTGTACTCACATCCAAGATTCAAGGTCCCAGCAATATATCTGAGAATGTGCTTCACTGCTGTGAGGTGTTCAGTTGTTGGAGCCTCCATAAACCGACTGACATAGCTAACTGAAAAAGCAAGGTTAGGTCTGGTATTTACTAAATACCGCAAACTCCCCACAACACTTCGATAGTAGGTTGCATCCACTAGAGCATAATTACTGGTTTTGCTAAGTTTCAATCTAGCGTCCATAGGCACCACACATAGATTACACTCGAGCATCCCACATCTATCAAGAATCTTCTTAGCATAGGCTATTTGGCAAAGGGTAATACCTTCAACTGACTGCTTCACTACCATGCCAAGGTAGTAGCTTAGCAAACCAAGGTTTGTCATGCTAACAATTTCTTCATCTCAGTTTTGAACCTTGCAATCTCCATGGCACAACTTCCAGTGTTGACGAGGTCATCCACATACACACCCACGAGCAGGTTTGAATCTTTGAGACTCCTTCTATAAATAGCATGCTCTGTCTGAATCTTGATACAACAGGGTACTATCAAGTTTGGCGTTCTAAGCCCGAGGTGCCTGACGGAGTCCATAGAGTGCCTTCCTCAGCTTCAAAACTTTGTGGGGCTGCTCATCATCTTCGAAGCTAGGTGGCTGCACCACATAGACTTCCTCCTCCAAATCTCTATTGAGAAATGCAGATTTTACATCCATATGATGAATTTCCCATCCCTCATGAGCTACAAGAGCAATCAACAAGCACACTATCTCCATTCAAGCTACCAGGGCAAATACCTCTTAAAATCAATGCCCTGCTGTTGTACAAGGCCCTTCGCAACGAGCCTTGCTTTGTATTTGAAAATCTTTCTAGCATAGTTCCTCTTGATCTTGAAGACCCATTTTAAACCTATGGGCCGATGGCCACCAGGGCCATCAACTAGGGACCAAGTACCATTTTCCTCATTTGATTTGATTTCATCAAGCATTGCACGCCTCCACTTTTCATCCTTCACAGCCTCATGGTGGCTCGTAGGCTCCTTAGCTCCCAGAAGACACAAACCACTGTATTGGAAATTTGTAATCAGACTGGATGCATCAAGGCAGTCTTGAATGGAATGATAGCGATGCAGTGCTTCATCACTCGGTTGTGAAGCATCATCTAGCGGTGTGACAAACTGGACGGGAGGCACGTGTGATGACTCTGGTGTCGTCGGCGTCGCTAGCGACTGGATGTCATGATCATATGTTGGACTCGATGCCGCATACTCTTGGTTCATGTCAATTGCTCCATCACTTGCACCTTCAGAAGCTGGTCCCGTCGGCACAATGCTTGAGCACTTGATAGTGAACACATCACCGGGATCAACTCCATCCTCAACGCCATTTTGCTCTACACTACTCTAGTCCCAACTAGCCTCCTCTTCAAACACCACGTTGCGAGACACATGCACCCACCTCCCAATGGGGTCATACAGTTAATATGCCTTCATAGCCTTGCTCGTAGCTGATGAAGACACATGCACCTGCCTTCCAATGGGGTCATCCAGCTTCTTGATGTTTGGACGTTCCACTTTCACATGTGCAACACACCTAAATGTACGAAAATACTTGACGCTCGGCTTTGTCCCATGCCAAGCCTCATATGGCATCTTTCCTTCCACACTCCGTGTTGGTGACCGGTTTTGAATGTACACTGCCATGGTCACTTGCTTCACCCCGAAATAGTTGGGCATGCCCTTGGATTTGAGCAAGCTTCTCGCCATGCCGACTATCGTCTGGCTACGCCACTCGACAACTCCATTTTGCTGCAGCAAGTAGGGCGCCGCGAGGTGCCTTTCTACTCCTTATGCAGCACAATACTCACCGAACTCAACCGAGGTAAACTCCCCTCCACAATCAGTGTGTAGCACCTTCAGCTTCCTGTTGGTTTGTACCTCAACGTTGGCCTGAAACTCCTTGATGGCCTTGGGCGCCTCATCTTTTGTTGCTAGCAGCTTCAGCCACACATACCGACTTAGATCATCAACAAGCAGAAGAAAAAACCTCCTTCCTGCTGGAGTCTTTGGTGCTATGGGCCCACATAAATCCTTGTGCACAAGGTGAGCAAACCCTAAGCACGAAATTTTGCTTCCCTCGGGAAATGAGCACACCGTTGTTTTCCTATCAAACACCCATCACAATTTGGTTTGGATGGTTCAGTTGTGGCAAACCATTCACCATGCCTTCATGCGCCATTTTCTTCAAAGAGTTGAAGTTCAGGTGCCCAAAATGAGCACACCAACACCAACTCCTTCATCACCTCTTGCAACTAGGCAAATAGGTTGGGCAATATACAAGTCCAGAATGTAAAGACGGTTGTTAGACCGCTTTACGTTGGCTAGCAAGTTGCCGGCTTGCATCTCTTATCATCATATTGCCACCATCAATACTTATCTGATGCCCATCCTCATCAAGTTGGCCCACGCTTATGATATTGGCACATCACTGGGGAAGGTAGTTGACATTGGTGAGGATGCGGTGTTCACCATTCAAGCAGGTAAACATGACAGTTCTGCGCCCACTATATCAACTACCGATCCATCTCCAAATTTCACTACACCTCTTACTCCTGGGTCTAGATCGATGAAGCTCTCCGGCAACCCGACATGTGATTGGTGGCACCTGTATCGAGGTACCAGGAATCATCCACTTGGCCTCATTCTTGCTCGAGATGGACCTAGGCATGAATCTCATTGAGGACAATCTCCTTGTCCTCCTCCTTCACAACTTCTGTCATGGCTGACATGCACTTGCTCCTTCTTGGGCTTCTTGCACTCCTTTGCAAAGTGCCTGTAGATGCTGCAGTTGAAGCACTTCGCCTTGGACTTGTCGCGGCCACCGAGCGAAGGCTTGCCGTCCTTGCTCGGAGACGCCGGCTTGCCTCTGCTGTGTTTCGGTTTGCCTGAACTGCCGCCGGCCTCCTTGCTGCCCGCGGCGCCGTCCTGGCCGCTTCGCTTCATGCGCACCCCCCATTCCTCCTCGGTGAGTAGCAGCTGCCCACCCTGTCCACCACCATCTAGTAGGTTGTAGCACTCCTCGACAGAGCGAAGGTGGCCAACAAGGTCCTTGATGGTGAGCGCGGACAGATCAACCATCGTCTCAATGGCGATGGCAACTTGGGTGTACTTCGGCGTCACTCCTCGCAGCAACTTCTTGACGACGTTCTCCTCCTCCACTGGATCACTAAGCACCGCCAGATTGTTGGCGAGGCTTGTGATGCGCATGGAGAAATCATCAATCGTCTCACCTTCCTTCATGCTAATTAATTTGAAGTCCTTGCGTAGCGTCTGTGCCTTGGCCTCCCGGACGCGCTCAGCACAAAGACGCACCATCTTGATCACCAACCATGCCTCCCTTGCCGTGTTTTTGACCGCCAGTGTCACCAGCATCTCCACCGGCACCGCCTGTAGTATGATCGCCAATGCCATGCGATCAACCCTGTACTCCGCCTTGCCTGGATCGACCGCCTCCCAAACACCTTGCGCTTGCATGTTCACACACATGAGCAGAGCCCACTCATTGTAGTTCGTGCACATGAGCATCGGGTACATCACCTGCACCCCCGTCTCCTTCACCTCTCGAACCTGCTGCACCACCTAGGGCCTGCTCTCAGTGACGTCGCCTTGCCGAATGACTCCTCCTAAGCTCACTTCTCCAGAACGACTCCCCAGTGGTGATGATGACCTTGCTACTCAACGTAGCATCGTGGCTAGGATCGATGAAAGAAATCGCTCTGATACCAAATGTTGGAATTTAGAGACGGAACTCACACACATGCGATCACAGAGGGCTACACACACACACTGCTTTGTAGCTTGTCCGGCAACCAAAACAGGGCAGAACAACAAAACAGAGCAGAACATAAAAAACAAAGAACACCAGTGCAGAGGTTTTTGGTGTCGCACTAAATCGTGACATTTTCTGTTATGCCTCTATATATATTAACAATGCAAAAAGACTAAGGATTAGTTACAAATGACGTGCTTGATCCAGCTGAATTGCGCCTGAACGTCGGCTTCTTCAGCCTGGCCACTGCATATGCGACAATAGAAAACTCCTACGAGCCCGGCGAACACACTCACGTGGGCTCATGCAAAGACGTGCTAAAACGGCCTTGAGCAAATTTTGCAGGATAGAAAACGGACTGCAAACAAGCCTAACTAATATCCATGCAAGCGTGATTATGCTGACAGTGATCAGATTGCTTTTAGTATGGGAGGCATTTTCCTTCTACTTCAGAAATTTCCTTGTGACAACATGAGGATATAAGTATTGCAATTTGTATGCAAGACTGGTTCGGGTCTGATTTTATGTTGACAAACTTGATTTCGTGTTTTGAGTTTAGTGCACATGCTTATATTATAATAAAGTAACATCAATATCAGAATTATGTGTAGAAGCAACAAAGATAATATGTGTTAATTGTATGCTGCACAAGGTGTGCAACTACTGCAAGTAGAAGCTCTCGTGACATTGACACCTAGGGGGTAATTTAAGAAGAATGTGAACTACTATTTGACTTTTGAGTATTATTTTCTTTATTAAATGTCTTGGAGAGGAAGTTGCAGTTTTACTCTTGCACTATAGTATTCGAGGAGTCGATGTCTTAAGATAAATGTTTTATTCTTGGGCACCCCTTTTGCTGTCATAATGTCAAAGGGGAATAGAAATTGAGAACTAAAGGACCCGTTTTGCTGTCATAATGTCAAAGGGGAATAGAAATTGAGAACTAAAGGACCCCAAGGAGCAAAATTTACTTTTATTGAGGCGACAAATGACCTATAGAAACCTTAGGACCCTAGAAATTGAATTGGAAGTGCAAATCTAATTCTTGTGGAATTCTAAAATACTTGAATTCAAAAACATTTTTATGAATAGTGACTTTTTTCATTTTACATTCTATATCCTTCTAGGGAACGTATCCTGTGCACACAAATATTTGGTGAAAATATGGTGCACACTAACTAAAAAGTTTCAAAAATTCTGAAAAAATCATGGATGTACATATCAGCTTACCCCATCTATATATAAAATTTCATAATCAAATTCGTCCTATGATAGAAGTTACAAAAAATAAACTTGATCATGAGCAGGAACTATTCTTTGCTCATGATCAAGTTTGTCTTTATTACTCTTAGCACAGGACGAATTTGATCATGAAATTTTATATGTAGATAGGTGTTAATATGCACATCCATGATTTTCAGAATTTTTGAAACTTTTCTTAGTTGTGTGCAGGTGTACACGGAGGGCCTGTGCATCGGATAATCTCTATATAGCTAGCTTTATTTTTCTGTTGCATCTATTTATAGGCTGAAATTTCCCTATTTTTGAATAATTTTTATAGATGATTTAGAAGGTTTTTTTTTCAAGTGTCTGCATCAAAAGGATGTTTACACTTGATTTTCACGAGAAATTTGATTATTTGCCCTGAAGTTGATGTGCCTTTGATAAAATGTCCAAAGTTGATGTGCCTTTGATTATTTGCCCTGCTATGTGTCTATGATCTGTAGGTCCAGGACCCACCTGTTATAGACACACATAGGGCAAATAATCAAAGGCACATCAACTTTGGGTATTTTATCAATTGCATATCAACTTCAGCAATAATCAAATCGCATCATATAAAGTTGTAGCAATCCCTTCATTTTAATTGTTACGGTGTTGAAAGGTCATTTTAGTTCAATCAAAATGTTCGATTAAATTACTCCTGGCAGAACTGAAAAGTGATGAAATTTTGTACCCAGCGGTTTTCGTCGACGTGTTGTGACAAGGGTGTGGAAAATCGAAGGAGGCTCCATTCTGATTTCTCGGTGAACGGTCAAAAATGGCCGGTTTTCATTTTTTTTTCTTTCTAATATCTCGCAATCTTGATTTTTTGTTTTGTCATATTAGACTTTTGGGATATAAAACAGATGCAATAAGCTTACTGGTATATAAGATTAATTTAAAAGTGGGTGATTAGATGGATAATCTGGGTACAAACCAAAAGGTATATTTTTTACAAGAGCATATTTCTTACAAGAGCCCATGTATCAATTGAACCTAATTAACTGGGGGTGACGGGGTCATTTGACACTTCTGTTGTGGGGACCATATCCCTTTCTAATTGGCATCCACGGAACGGTACTCTGAATTCTACGTGTGTAATGTGTCAGTCTGTGATCAGTTGCTAGCACATAATACAACATTATCATATAACATCCATACTCTGGAGAGAATCAAAGTATATATAATACTACACCGCAGTAAATATGTCATACATGATCAGTTTTGAAACACAAGAAAGAGCCCTTGGCCAAATAGTTTACATAACAAAGGATTGTAGCGAAACAAGAGCAATGAGATGACAAAAATACAGTTAGCATGCCTAGCCCATCCACAGATAATTGATTGGGTGGAACCTAGAAATCAACATCTTCAACTGAAGCCCTTGCTGTACTGCTACAGAATAGTACTATCGCTTCATTTGGATCGGTTCTTTAGTTTTTTTTAGAAAAATCGATTGTGATAGATGACTTAGAAGAGGGTGTTAATAATAATTACAATCGGCTCTCAGGTTAGAAGTGATTGTGATGTAGCACTGAGCACACCACAATCGGTTCTAACATTAGAGCCGATTGAGATGTGCCACGAGAACTCATACATCACTATCAATTCTTATATAAAAAATGATAGTGATGTGCATGTAAGAATTGATAGTGATGTGTATGTTCTCCACTGAGAACATACATATCAGGACATACACATCACTATTTCTTCTTATATAAGAATTGATAGTGATGTATGCTGATAGTGATGTATGCATCCACATCATTATCACTTCTTATGTAAGAATCGATAGTGATATGCATCCATATCACTATCACTCTTATGTAAGAACCGATAGAAGTGATAGTGATGCGCATCCACATCACTATCACTATCACTGAGGACATACACATCATTATCGATTTTTATATAAGAAGTGATAGTGATGTGCATGCATGCACATCACTATCACTTTTTATGTAAGAACCGATAGTGATGTGCATCCACCTTACTATCACTTATGTAAGAACCGATAGTGATGCATAGTGATATATGCATGTGCATGGCATATTCGGTTCTAATATTAGAACCGATTGTGATGTGCCCAGTGCTACATCATAATCGCTTCAAATATGAGAACCTATTGTGATGTGCCTCACTAGGTTATTTATACCCTCAGGTTAAACTCTTCTCTGTTGTTGTTTCAGAGGTTAAGAAAATCACAGTCACCCAAAAAATAGCACATATTCTGGTTGGAAAGAAAACTTGGGTGAGAAATTTTGAAATTCTTAAGGTTAGGTGTTAAGAGGGTAAATTTGAAGCCCTAGTTTGAGCAGATTTCTCCACTTTTTTCCCTCATTTGTGGTTTTCTTCAAAATGTGAGCATTCATTCAAACCTCTTAATTTTGCACTAAGGTAATTTTGATAAGTCGCAAAGAAAGTTTAGGTTGCACTGGAATTGTGTGTATCCTATCAGATTTCACACCCTTTATTTGACATGCACACATCCATTTAATTATCTTTGTAGTGCTCTCGTGTTAATTTAAAATTATTGTTGTTGTCATATGATGAATGTTAGAGTTTAGGCTGCGTAACCTACATCTCCTGTTCGAGAGTACTTGTTTATAAATATGCTAAAATGACATATTTATAAGCAAGCACTCTCAAATTGTCTACATTTTTTTATAGTTTGAGGAAATATGGTTCGAGCAAATTTGTGAGCTATTTACAGCTCTAGAGAAGGTTTTGGCAACATCTTTCTGGTGTTCTCCGGAAACACACCCCTCTTGACTAGTTGTTGAGACGTGTATCTGGAGAATAGCGAGAGATGCTGCTAAAATTTTCTCTAGAGTTGTACAATAGCTTAAGAACTTACCCGAACCATATTTTCTTGAATGGGGTTAGGATCTAACCTAATTAGAGATTAAAAGTCATCATTGGTACCCTTATTTTGTTTCATTGAAGTCATACGATTTGCAAGCTACTGCATTAAATAAGAAATTCAATATCATTGTTGATGTTTTAAATGTATGTCTCCTAACTAAGGAATTAGAAGCTCTCAGATAGGAAAAAGAAGGTATCAAGAGTAAAATTATATATCTTGGAACCCGATCTCTATTTTGCAAAGGTAATAAAATGATATCTTAACATTCAAAATAGCTAGCTAGGTGTTGGTCCAGTTTTTTCTTAATTTATTGTGCATATAAAGTTTAATTGCATATAGACCGTGAAGAACGGATGTATCAGAAAATCCATGTGAGTGCTGAATTTTAGAGGGATGTCAAGGAGTTTAAAAAATTGCAAAAGAAGGCATGGTGAAGAAGGCTGTAAACTTCACATATTGTCCTTGCATTGATTGCACCAATCTCAGAAGATTTAAAACTCAGCTTAAATTGAAGACCACCTGATTCGACATGGCTTCATGAGGAATTACACGTGTTAAATCCATCATGGCGAGACATGTAGTACTCTCCTGGTATGCAACGAAGGCATAGTGGAACCCAATGACGAGTTGCAACGTGATATGTTTAAGGAGGACAATTTATAGAAAATATTACAGATTGTGGAGGGAAATTACATGGAAGGAGAGTTTAAAAGGTTTAAAAACTTAATGGAAGACGATGCGAAACCGCTCTTCTAATGTTGCACTGAATGATTGCATATTGTACCGTAACGCGCATAAGGAACTACACGTTTGTCTAATTTGTAGTATACATCAGTACAAACAAAAGGAGAAGCATAATGATAAGAAGCGTAAGAGCCAGGGTAACGATAGTGAAGAGGTCATTAAAGGTGCACCGCCCAAGATATTGTGATACTTGCCCATCATTCCCTGTTTGGAGCGGTCATTTGTAAATCTTAGAGAGGCAAAATTGTTGCGTTGGTATTATGAATCTCGGAAGGAAGATAGCAAGCTGAGATACCCTGCTGATTTGGTTCAATGAAGAAACTTCGATTGGAAACATTGGAAGTTTGGTGTCAAGATGAGGAGCATAATATTTGGATTGAGTACCGATGGAATGAATTTGTTTGGTAATATGAGCAGTCGTTACAGCACCTAGCCAGTTTTGTTGTGTATTTACAATCTCCCCCCTTAGTTGTGCATGAAGCGGAAGTATATCATGATATCATTGCTAATCTCAGGACCTAAATAGCTGGGAAATGATATTGATGTGTACCTTGCACCACTGATCAAAGATTTGGTAAAATTATGGAATGAGTGGGTTGTGGTGTGGAATACATACAAAAGAGAACACTTCACCCTACAGGCTATAGTATTTTATACCATAAATGATTTTTTGGTCCTTGGTAATTTGGTGGGCTATAGTACAAAGGAAGCCAAAGCATGTCCTATTTGTGAAGAGATTGAGAGCTTGTGGCTATTGAATTTCAAGAAAACTGTGTACATGGGTCACCGTAGGTTTCTACCTCGAGGTCATCGATACCATAAGATGAATGACAAATTTGATGGGAAGGGAGAAGTTCATTCGACCCCACAGCCTATAAGTGGAAGACAAGTATATTCACGCATGGTAGATATTGATGTTCAGTATAGAAAGAGTTGTAAATCTGTTCATCCCAAGATCATTTGGAAGAAGAGGTCGATATTTTGGGACTTATCATACTAGGAGTTAGATGTCTGGCATTGTATTGATGTCATGCACGTTGAGAAGAATGTCTGCGATAATTTGGTTAGCATCATGCTGAACATACCTAGGAATACCAATGATGTGCGAATGCTCAACGTGATATGGCCTACATGGAAATCAGGCCCAAGCTTATAGTGATAGAGGAGGATGGAAAATGTCTGTACATCCCCTGCATACTACACCCTGTCAAAGAAGGAGAAAGAAGACTTCTGCAATTGTCTCCAAGGTATTAAAGTTCCATTGGGCTACTTATCAAATATTAAGAAGCTTATGTCCATGGATGATTTGAAGTTGCTTGGTATGAAATCTCATGACTATCATGTCTTAATGACCCACATACTCCCTGTTGTAATCAGAAATATTTTGCTAGAGGATGTTAGGTTGGCAATCACATAGCTATGTTATTTCTTCAAAACAATTTCTTGCAAGGTTATTGACCCCGATATGCTAGATAACTTACAAAGTGAGGTGGTGCAGACTCTATGTTAGATTTGATAGCATCTAGGCCCCCTCAATTTTTATCATGTTTTATTAAACAATTTTGGTGTTGATGATCGAGTTAATAATTCCTCACACTATGAAGAGTATATGTTGAAATTATGGATGAAGCTAGCTGGACAAACAAGATTAAGGTATTTGATTACTAGTTTATGACTTGGGAGTTGATTCAAGTCAAATAGCTAGGATTATTTTTCACTTTGGCTATACTATAAAGAGGGACTTTGCACAAGTTGGTAATTTGGTTCATTAGGTTAAGACAAAACTAGACTACTTAGAGTTAAATCATTTAGTCTTTCTGCTCCTTAAACCAAAATCCCTATATACAACAAGTCCAAACTTTGTGACGGACCAAAGTTTAGTTGATAATTTCTTAATCTGTCACAAACTAGTCAAAGTCCTTATCTCAAACCAAAGTCAGTCCAGTTCAACATCAAAATTCACTTTAGTAAAATTATGATCAAATTCTATTCATTTCAACGGACCAAACCTCATATTCTCATATACATAAGTCTGTAGTGAAAATTTCTTGAAGAAATTCAGCTATCTAGTTTTGCCCATCTATGACGGACCAAACTTTTTGGTCCGGCATACATGTGCTTTCAGCTGATCTAAAACTTCTCCGATGCCCATCTATGACGGACCAAATTTTTTGGTCCGCCATACACATACCTTTGTCAAACCAAAATTTCTAAGATGTCTATCTATGACGGACCAAACTTTTTAGTCCGGCATAAATTCAAAAATAACTATCTTTTCTGATAGGCAAAACTTTGATATTCATTTCTTGAATTCATGATCAAAATCATACGCCATTTCAGAAGATTTTTCATCTATGATGGATCAAATGTTACTAATTCAAAGTTTAGTCCATGGCAAATTCAAATCTCTTGATTAAACTCATTTTGTGTCAAAAATGGTTCATAGCTATTGATCTCAATCATAACCCATCAATGACGGACCAAATTTTTTTGGTCCGCCATACATGTAAGCTTCATATTCCTCTGACGGACCAAACTTGCTGAATTCCCCCTACATGACGGACTAAATGTTTTGGTCCGCCATAAATAGGTAAATTTGGTCCGTGATACACATGATCAGTATCGCTAAATCTAAAAGTTTAGTCCGCTGTAAACGTGTTTTTGCTCAAATTTGACACTCTGACACGTGCAACGGTCATTGTGGTAGGTACAACGGCTATATTTATCAGAATTCGCTATATAAGCATTGCCTGAGCCATCTACCATAGAATTTTATGAACTCCTTGACATTTTAGCATTCAAAAGAGCTCTCATTCACAACAAGGAGTCTGTGCTTCACTCTGAAACTCAAAAACCTCATTTCGTCTAAGTGTTTAGCTCCAAGCGTGAGTCTAGCAGTGTGTTTGAGCGAGTGAACCAAGAGACAGAACTTGTGCAAGTTTATTACTCTTGGATCTCGGTGATCCTAGACAACTTGGTGGAGGTGAAAAATGCGACCTGTCCAAAAGAAGCTTGTGGAAGGCCACTTTTGGTTGTGAAGGGTTTGTAGCTCACCTCACTAGAGTGATGAAAGAGCTACCCGAGTGATAACCATAGCTACTGTGACTAGCTGTGGTGAAGCTATATTTCGTGAGAAGTGCTTCAACAAGGAGTAGGAGAAAGGCTCCGAACCACGGGATAAATTCTTGTCTCATTCTGTTCTTTGCGTTATATTGTGTTGCTTTCGCTGTTATTTCTATTTGCTTTTACCTCTCTTACATTTTGATTTTAAGTCATTCACTCACATAGAATAGTTCACTGTAATCATAGAATTAAAAATTTGAAGAGTCGCCTATTCACCCCCCCTCTAGGCCAACTTGTTCCTACAAGTGGTATCAGAGCTTGGTTTACCTTAATTAGCTTAACTAGCTTTGGTAAATGGCCGAGGAAAATGGTTCAGCAACTGTTAGTATTGGTAGAGTACCAATTTTTGATGGTACTAATTATGCTTATTGGAAGATTAGAATGAAATGTTATTTAGAAGCTATAAGGTATGATGTGTGGAGGGTTACAAAGAAGCCTTTGCCCCCTCGTATCATACCCGAAGGGCAAACTGTGTATGGTGAACCCACTCCTGGTGAGATTCAAAATATGCAGTATGATGCCCAAGCTAGAAATGCTATATTCTTCTATCTTAGTTTAGAAGTTTTTGATAGAGTAAGTAACCTTATCTCTGCATATGATATATGGACAACGTTGCAAGAAATACATGAAGGAACTACTGATGTTAAAGAAGAAAAGTATTATGTTGTTTGAGAAAAATTTGATCAATTCAAAATGCTTCCTCAAGAAAATGCTAATGATATGTTCTCTAGACTTAATCCTATTGTAAATGAACTTAAAGGCCTAGGTACTAAAATATCTGATGTTGAGGTTTGCAGGAAGATGATCAGGGTACTTCCTAGAGCCTATCACAGTTTGATCACCTACTTATCCAACAGTGGTGATCTTAAGAGGCTCACTCCCACTAAGCTACTTGGAAAAATTTCAGCACATAAGCTTACATTGGCTGAAGAAGATGCTCCCAAGAAAAGTCTATTGCCCTCAATGTAAAGGAAATTGTGCAAGACTCATCAGATGAGAGTGATGATGAGTCGAGTGATGCTGAGGATGAATATGTGAAGAAATTAGCTCTACTGATGAGAAGAGCTAACAAAATTATGAGAAAAGTAAACTTCAAAGACAAAGGAAGGTCAAACTCTTACTCAAAGAAAAATCCTTTTGCTAATGTTATTTGCTTTGAGTGTATTGAAAACGACACATAGCTGCTCGGTGCCCTAACAAAAGCAAGAAGAAGAACAAATACAAAAGTAAAGATGATGAAGATGAGGAGAAGACTCATGACAAATCCAAGAAGAAGCACTTCAAGAAAAGCTACTCCAAGAAATTCTCAAAGAAAGGAAAAGGTGAAGCTCATATTGGAGAAAGGGTCACTGATGATGAGAGCTCAAGTAAAGAATCATCCTCTGATGATGATGACTCAAGGTCTAAAGGGCTAGCTGGGCTTGCCTTGGATTAATCAACTCCACCAGCACCTTCATTTCCTCTATATCTAATGGCAAAAGCTGATGAGGAAAAGGTTAGTGACTCACCTTATGATGAGTTAGTAGAGATAGTTGAAGAGTTAAATAATGCCTTGCATGCTAAAACAACTTCAACAAGAGGTCTTAAAAAGACTATTGCTAGCATGACTAATGACCTTGAGTTGCTAAAAGACAAGCATGATAAGCTTACTCTTGAACATGAAAAGTCTGTGCAGATTTATAATGAACTAGTCTCAAGTCATACTTTGCTCACGAAGAATCATGAAGACTTGCAGAATAAATATCATGAGCTAGAAACTGAAATGCTAGTCAACAAGCCTAACCATGTCTCTTTATGCGATGCATCAATTTCTTGTATCTTGCTTAAAGATGAGATTTTGCTCTCTAGTTCTTCCAGTACATGTGATGAAAATTGCAAACATGCTTCCTGTGCTAAGAAAATTAAAACTGAAAATGAAGAACTAAAGGCTAAAGTAGCCAGATTTGATAAAGGGCTAGAAAAATGCTTTCTGGGCAGTGCAACTCTTGACAAAATTCTAGTTGAACATAGACCCAACTTGAGCAAAAAGGGTTTAGGGTATAAACCTAACAGTTTGCTCATGCAAAATGGATCAAGCAAATTCAAACAGAGTTATGTCAAAAGAAGCACTCAATGCTACTACTATCATAAATCAAATCATGAATCTAGAAACTGTTATTTTGCAAATACCTCTCATGCTAAGGCAAATAGGGGTTGTATGTTAGATGCACATTACATGCTGTTTAAAGACTTTAGGGGCAAAATGAATGTTAAATATGTTGGTCCCTTAAACCTTGATAAGAAACTTAAAGTAGTTTGGGTACCTAAAGCTATGCTGCTAAATCTTTTTAGACCCAAGGTTATTGAGACTAAAATCAAAGGACCCAAAAGCATTTGGGTATCTAAAGTCAAGAAATGAACTTACAGGTGAATTACAAGAGTGGAGGCCGTCATTGGGTAATAGACAGTGGATGTACCCAACACATGACCAGAACCTCAAGAATATTCACCACAATCGAAGGAGAAAGTGATCCAAGTCACAAGATCACCTTTGGTGATAATAGCAAGAGAAAGATAAAAGGGCTTGGTAAGATTGTTATATCAAATGACCACTCAATTGATAATGTCCTCCTTGTTGATTCTCTAAATTTCAACCTTCTATCTGTTGTTCAACTATGTGATCTTGGATTCCATTGTAACTTCTCATATGATAGGGTAACAGTGGTTGATAAAAATGAAAAACTTATTTTCAAAGGGTTCAGATTTCAAAATCTCTACTTAGTAGATTTGAAATATAACTCCTCATATATCTCGACCTGTCTGTTAGCTAAAGCTTCTCTTGGATGGCTTTGGCACAGGCGTCTTGGGCATGTAGGTATGTCTAATCTCAAAAAGCTTTTAAAAAATGAGCTAGTGGTTGGTTTGAAGGATGTAAAATTTGAAAAGAATAGGCTTTGTAGTGCTTGTGAAGCAGGCAAACAAGTTGCCAATTCTCATCCATCCAAAAGTATCATGTCCACCACTAGGCCATTGGAGCTGTTGCATATGGATGTCTTTGGCCCCACTTCATATGCCAGCATTGGTGGTAACTCATATTGCTTAGTCATAGTTGATGATCACTCTAGATTTACTTGGGTATTCTTTTTGCCAAATAAAAATGATGTTGGAAAAATTTTCAAATCTTTTGCAAAAATGGCCCAAAATGAATTTGATTGTCCCATCAGGAAAATCAGAAGTGACAATGGATCTGAGTTTGTTAATACAAACATCATTGAATATTGTGATGAATTAGGAATTAAACATGAACTCTCAGCCACTTATACTCCTCAACAAAATGGTGTAGTTGAGAGAAAAAATAGAACATTAATTGAAATAGCTAGGTCAATGTTAGATGAATATGATACTTCTGATGCTTTCTAGGCTGAAGCTATTAATATTGCTTGCCATGCTGTTAATCGACTATATCTTCATAGATTGCTTAAGAAAACTCCTTATGAATTGTTGGTTGGTAGAAAACCAAATATATCATACTTTCGTGTTTTCGGTTGCAAAGTATACATCTATAAAAAGAGAACTCATTTGGGTAAATTTCAGATTAGATGTGATACTGGCATCATGTTAGGTTATTCTTCTAAATCCAAAGCTTATAGAGTGTTTAATAATTCAACTGGCTTAGTAGAAGAAACTTATGATGTCAAATTTGATGAATCTAATGGCTCACAAGGTGAGCATGAGAATTTAGATGATGTAGGTGATGATGGGCTTGTGCAAGCAATGAGAAAAATGAAAATTGGTGATATAAAGCCCAAGGAAGACAAAGATGAACCACCTACATAGTCAATGGTTCCACATGCTGGAACTCAAGAAGAAGAGGAAGAAAAGGATCAAGATCGACCAGTCATCATCAAAAGTCATCATATTGTTGCTAAGGATCACCCCTCTAACCTAATCATCAGTGAAATCAGTAAGGGTGTCCAAACTCGTTCTAGACAAGCTTCTTTTTGCGAACATTACTACTTTGTTTCTTGTGTTGAATCTAAAACAGTAGAAGAAGCTCTAGAAGATGCTGATTGGATAATAGCTATGGAGGAAGAGCTCAACAATTTTGAAAGAAACAAAGTCTGGAGTTTGGTAGAACGCCCAAAGGATCACAACGTTATTGGTACAAAATAGGTGTTCCGAAACAAACAAGATGAGCATGAAGTGGTAATAAGGAACAAAGCTAGACTAGTAGCTCAAGGCTTCACTTAAGTGGAAGGACTGGATTATGGAGAGACATATGCTCCATTGGCACGTCTTGAAGCTATTCGGTTCCTTCTTGCCTTTGCTACTCATTTTACTATCACTCTTTTTCAAATGGATGTGAAAAGTGTATTTCTTAATGGATTCATTGATAAAACTGTTTATGTTGAGCAACCACCTAGTTTTGAAGTTTCAAACTTGCTTAACCATGTTTACAAGCTATCTAAAGCTCTCTATGGCCTAAAACAAGCTCCTAGAGCTTGGTATGAACGCCTTAGAGACTTTCTGATAAATAAGAACTTCAAAATTGGGAAGGTTGATCCAACACTGTTTCTAAAAGACATCAATGGAACATTAATGATTTGTCAAATCTATGTAGATGATATAATTTTTGGATGTACTAATGATTCTCTTTGCAAGGAATTTGGTGACATGATGGCCAGGGAATTTGAGATGTCCATGATAGGAGAACTGACATTCTTCCTTGGTTTTCAAGTTAAGTAATTAAAGGAAGGAATCTTCGTTTCACAAGAAAAGTACACCAAGGATCTCCTCAAGCGCTTCAAAATGAAAGAATGCAAGCCAATTCAGACTCCCATGGCAACAAATACACATCTTGATCAAGATGTGGGAGGTAAGTCTGTTGACCAAAAACTCTTTAGATCTATGATTGGCTCTTTACTATACTTGACAACATCTAGGCCTGACATCATGTTTAGTGTATGTATATGTGCTAGATTTCAAGCTACACCTAAAAAGTTCACTTAAGTGCTGTAAAAAGAATATTTAGATATCTTAGGTTTACTTCTATTATTGGTTTGTGGTATCCTAAAGGTGCTCCATTTGAGCTTCTTGGCTATTCAAATTCTGATTATGCCGGTTGCAAAATTGATCGTAAGAGCACCTCTGGGGGTTGTCATTTGCTCGGAAGATCGTTAGTTTCTTGGTGTTCTAAAAAGTAAAATTCAGTAGCACTTTCCACGCCGGTCAGTATATGTGGCTGCAGCGATTCTTTGTGCTCAAATTCTATTCATCAAACAAACATTTCTAGATTTTGGGATAAAATTTGATAATGTGCCTTTGTTGTGTGATAATGAAAGTGCAGTAAAAATAGCAAACAATCCGATTCAACATTCTAGAACTAAGCATATTGAAATCAGACATCACTTTATTCGTGATCATGTTGCTAAAGGAGATATTGTGCTTAGTTATGTAAGAACTGAGGACCAATTGGTTGATATTTTTACTAAACCACTTGATGAGGCAAGATTCTCAAAATTGAGAAATGAACTGAATATAATTGATTATTCAAATGTTGTTTGATGATATCACATTAAGGGGGAGCAAGATTGCTTACTATGCATCTCTTGATACCCACTGTGTGAGTAAATAAATCCAAAGTGCTGAATCAAGATCAAAACTGGTGTTTTTGTAAAATTTCCTTTAACTTAAAAATTGAGAAAATGCTGCTGAAAAGTCTTATCTTTCTATGCTGTCCTCTTATCTCATCTAAAACATAGTAACTAAGTCAAAACTATGTCTTTTCAAAACCTAGTGGCAAAACTCAACTAAACACATCTATTCAACACATGAGTCCTTCATCTGAGCTTAAGTTGCAAATACTAATGCTCATGTGAAAACTGAACTCAAACATTTCCTAAAATTGCAATTCTACCAAATTTGTGTTTCTACTGTTGTGATTGATTTCTTATCTTAGTTATGTCCAATAATTTTAATCTTTGGAAACATACTCTTATGACGGACTAAAAGTCAGTGGAAATGAACTAATAGAAGCCTATTTGTGACGGACCAATCTATCACAGAAAGTCCATGCATGACGGACCAAAATATTTAGTCCGTCATACATAGAAGGTTTTGGTCTCGAGTTCCTTCAGAACAAAACCCCTTTGTCACGGACCAAAAATAATTAGTCCATGGTTGAATAAAAACCTCAAATCGTTTGGTCCAGCACTAAAGGTAGAATCTATGTTCCATATATCAAAAGAGTCTGTCAGATGAGGAAATGTTTCTAAGCTCATTTCTTATCTAAGTTCAAATGGATTTGATATGTTTTTATAAAACTTTTCTTCTCACCTTATTTTCAAAAATGTATTCAAAATCTTGCCCATGCTTTAGGACTTATCTATTGCTAAACCTGTCCTTGACTTCGGGACCCTATGTGATAGCCCATACGGTTTTTACAGAAAACAAAGAGGGTCCCACCACCATCACCACCACCTTTTACTGGGCACCTGTTTTCCTCAACTACCTTGTTTTAATGGCGTCAATTTCCAAGATTCCCTAATATTACTTTTTGCCCTAATTCATTGCAGCAACTTCTTCATTCCACAAATTTCCCCTTTGCTACTCTTGCCTCTTGCGCAATTTCTCTTGACTAGAAACCCTAGCTTATTCTTCACCAAAGCATTCCCAAGTTGGGTATTGGCAACGGTGTTCCTCTGGTCTTCTTGCGCAAGGATCTTCTAAAACTCAGTAAGTTTCACCCTAAATCTTTCTCGTCTTCTTGTCAAAACCCTAGACCTAGTTCTTAGATTCTAGTTTTTGTTTTTGCTTAGGTCTGGTCAGTGTGCTTGCAAAAAGGGTTCGGCATTGAGTTAATCTGAACAAGAATTGAACTGATAAGACGAGTGTCAAGATGAGGTCAAAGAACCCAGACAAAAGAGGTTTAATTGGAAAGATTGTTGACAAAGTAAAAGGCAAGAAGCAGAAAACGTCAAATTCATCCCCTGGAATATCTCTGCCTAGACAACCTCAAGGTCCTGTTTTGATTCAAGATGTACACAATGCAGAAAGAAAGAATAGAAAGTTAGTCACTTCTCATCTAGGAAAGGGAAAGAACAGAGTTGAAGTGGAATCCAACTCTTCCTCTGAAGATAGTGAATATGAACCTGATAGTGAATCTTCATCAGAAAACACTGAATTAATAACTGAAGTTGACATACTGAGCAGTGAAGATTTATCTGTCCTTAGTGGCAGAAAGTTAAGGGCTATAAGATTAGTAAGTGAGAAGGTTTGGTTTCTTGCAATAAAACCTGCATTGGGTGAAAATTTTGTGTCCTTACTACACAAAATTATTTACAATGTTTATCTGAATAGATTAGATGGAAAAAGAAAGGTAGTCTCAGCCTTGACAAATCACCAATATGTGGACTGGGCACAAGTGAATTCTATTATAGGATCAAATAGGCTATTCGACTGCATAAATTCCACCCCTGGTTTGGCATATTTAATGTCAAACAAGACCATACCCTGGAGTGTCTCAAGAACCCTAGAGTTCTATGCATCTTTGTTAGTGAACAAACAGAGAAATCATATCATGTTCACTATCAATGGAAAGATAAGAAAAATAAAAGCTGCACAGTTTGAATCAGCTATTGGAGCCTCAAGTCCTTTAGTAAACAGAACAAGAATATTTGAGATGATGTACCTCTGTCAGAGATGGAGATTTATTGGTGACATGCCTGATATAAAAGTGTCTGCTCATATTTATAAGGATGTCACTAGTGCAGATTTTAATCCAAATAGAGCTTCTTGTCTATCTGAAGAAGCAAAGGTTCTGCTGCTTGTATTGAGGCACACCATATTCCCAAAGTCAGGATATAAAGAAGGTGTGACCCCAACCCTAGCTTGGCTACTGCACCTGATATTGTCAAGGCAACCCATTGATCTAGTGGACTATATCTTTGGGGAAATGGAAGAGGCAATATATAGAAAATTGGGTAGTCCTTTGCCTTTTGCCCAACAAGTGACTCAAGTTCTGTTGGCTCAAGGAATCATTTCTCAGAATGATATGAATAGGGAATTTAAGTGCTTTCCAAAGAAATATAACATGCACAAGTCAACTAGACAGAATTTGAGGGTTACTAGTTTCCTCCAAGGACTGCAAACAAATCAACCTGTAGAAGAAGAAAAACCAGTTCATCATGATCAAGAAGAAGAAGTGAATGAACCAAATAAGGAATTGGTTCTTGAATATTGATCTACAGATGAAGAAGAGTCAGATGATGAACCTGAAGATAGATTTGATAACAACAGTTCAAATGGACACTCTCAGACTCCTGGCAGTAGTAGTGACCACTATCATTCATATGGCAGTTATCATTCCTATAACAGTCATCATTCATCTGGCAGCTTTGTAGCACCAATGAGCTCAAGCCACAGACAAATGCCTTCAGACCACAGTTATCATAGTAGTCATCAAAGGCACCACAGTGCAAGCAAAAACAAGTCTGGGAATGATAGAGAGCCTAATGCTCATAGTATAAGCAAAGCTAAATCTAGAAATGGAAAAGAGCCTAGTGCTCAAAGTGTTAGCAAGGTTAAATCTGGAAAAGAGCCTAGTGCTCAAAGTGGACACAAGAGTAAAACTTCAAGTCATGGTCGGGCCTGCTGTTCAAATTCCAGTCCACTCTCCAGAACCAACTGAAATAGTTGGACGCAGCTCATGGTATGACCAAGGACAAGCCTTTGTAGATGATGCTGCAACTGAAGTTATGTCAAGCTCAGTTGCTTAATCTCTAAATGAAGGGCAACAAATTCATCACCTTCAAGAATTAGTAGCAGCAGAACGGTTTGCTCAAGATCAGGGTTTTGGGCCTGGTGCCCATGATCATGAGGCAGGTGGATCTGGTATGCCTCAAGCCTTTGAAACTTACTATCCACCTCAGGCAATACATCCAGAGCATGATCAAAGAAATACTTTCCCTAGATGGAAAAATCTTTTTGACTATCAGCATCATTTTGCTCATTCCCATTTGCATCATGAGCAAGTGCAGCAAGATCCATATCAAGTTCTAGAAAATACTTTTGGCTTTCAACCTTCATGGTTTACATCTTTTGAGAAATAGTATTACGCTGATCAAAGGGGCTTCCAAGCTGCATATATTAATGATCAAAGGTTGGCAGCTCAAAGGCATGAAGAACAGATGAGGACTCTTCAACAGCATAATGAACAAGTTCAAGAACAGCTGAGAAAACAGTATGAAGAGCAAGCCAATTTCAGACATGAAGCCTTCTCCAGATTTGATCATCTTAGACAAAATCAATGGGACTTGAGAAACTGGGTTACTCAACTTGGCACCAATCAGGATTTGATCAAAGATAGATTGTATGATATGAATCAGAAACTTGAAAAAAATCACAAATATCTGATCAATCAGATTGAAGCTGGAAATACATCTCAGAAGAGTAACCTATTATGGATCAGAAAAGACTTCAAGATTTCAGAGATTTTGCTGAAGATGCTTTTGTAGACTATAGCCATCTTGGACAGCATCAACTTGAGAGGTTGGATTAGGTTCATGAAGAAATGGACTGCATAAATGAGTCCCTGTGAAAGACCATGTGGAGCTCTATCCTTGTGTGTGATGAGTAATTGACGAGATTTGAGCTTGATTTGATTTGAGATTGAGTTTGATTTGAATTGGATTTTCGATGTGAAGCAATTTGAGTGTTGGTTGCTTTTCCTAGTGCTACCTGCATGGGGCGGTAGCATCGGACCGTTGAGAGAAATTATGATTGATTAATGATTTTGGGATAATCATTGAATATCTTTGTGGGCATTGCAATGTGAAAGGTTTTTCCTTATCTTTGATGGTTGCAGGGTGACAGTGCTAGGTCATGGTGAGGCGGAGGATGACCGGGACTAGGCGAGGAGCATCGGAGGTCCAGACGGTCGGGAGATTGCCGGAAGATGATCGGAGACGGAGTCTGGGCAAGCCATGAAGACAAGGAAAGGAGATGACACTAGCTAGATGCCGCGTGGATCAATGAGGGCCGTCGGATTGCGGTCTAGTTGATAGGTTAGCGGGTCTAGGTAGTATGCTTTGAAAACCATGCAAAGAAAACCCAGTATGTGTGTGGATTTTAGGTTAGCCCTTGCATGGCTGTGTGTGTGAGTTAATCCTAGCTCTTAGATGAGTGCTCTAGGGTTGAGGGACTCATCCAAGGGTGGTAGGTGACCCAAGAGTAGTATAAATAGGGGTGGAGGGGTAGCCTCCTCCCCTTGAAGGTTTGAGTTGCTCCTTTGAGCTTTGCCCACATGAAGTGAGGCTTTGTAAACCTTTCCACCAGAAATACAAAAAATTTCTTTACATTATTGTGAATTTAAATTCCGCATTTACATTATGTCTTTACTTTACACAATTTAAATTCAGCATTTACTTTACGCATTTACTTTCCATAATTTACATTCATGCAATTTGGATTTGCCTCCTCCTTCTAAATGCTGATCTTTGATGTTTTGAGTGTGTTCATATGGTTTTACATCTCTTTTGCACTCTTGGATTGAGTAGACATCATCTTTTCTTTCAAGTTCCAACTCTGTCCAGAACTTGTTCTTCACACAGTAGTTAGTATTTGATTTTTAGAAAAATCTAGAAATTTTTTTTTGAGTTATTCTTATTGGAGAAGGTGTGCGACTTCCATATACATCTGTAAAAAAATTTTGGAGTCCACTAGTTGCACCGTTTGGGCGCCATGAGGTGAAAACCGAGCCCCAAACTTTCTGCTTGGTGTTTCTATCTATCTATGTTCTTTGATTTTTGGTGATTTTTATGTAAGGAGTATTGAGGTGAAATTCTGTGGTATTCTTAACAACTCATCTGCTCATAGGAAAAAAAATTATCAAAATTTCTTGAGCTGCAAAAACCCACCAACCACCTGTTCAAATTGAGGACAGTTTCTGGAAATTCTGCTTTTGCTTTTCTGAAAGTGACTTTTGTGATTTGAATTGATCTCCTTTCTAAAAGCAAGAGTTGGATTGATTTCTCTTTATTTTGGACACTAGATGTAACACCCCAATTTTTGCTTTTATTGCATTTAAATGGTATTTTGAATTTTTGGGAATTTCTGGAATTTATTTGGATTTATTTGGATTTATTTGAAATTATTTGAATTTATTTTGAATTAAGCCATTTAACAAATTAATTAAATAATGGAAAAGTTAAAATAAATTTTTGCTGAAAATATTTTATTTGAGTCACAAATGTCTTAAAATATTTTTGAGAATTTTTCGAAATTTTTCGATATTTTTAATGCCCCAAATAAATTATTTGAATTTAGGGAATTATTTTAAATCGAAAAAGGATTAAAATCGATGAACGTGTTGGGCGAACAACATGCGGCCCGTTCAGGAAAACCCTAACGCGCCAACCGTTCGATCTCCATCAAGCGGCTCTCGTTCGCCACGTCGACGATCCGAGTGCCCCGGACTCATGCATGCGCCGCCAGTGTGGGCCTCGGTCTCCGCGCTTTTCACGAAGCCGAGGGCACTATTTAAGCGCCGCCGCCCGTCTTGTGAACCTCACCTCACGCCGCACCGGTAGTACCTCGCCGCGCGCCGGAGAGCCACCGCCTCGCCGCCGACCTCGCCAAAGTCCGGCCATCCGCGCACTTCCTCGCGTCGGTTAAATCATTGCCGGTGACCTTCCGCCGTCGCCGTTGGTCCCTTAGAGTCCCTCTCGTCAAGCGCGTCGGGGCGCTATCTCTTCACGTCGGAGGAGCAGGGCGCGCGTCGCCACGTCGTCGTCTCCGCCTCCGGTCGGCCAGCGCCGCCGCGACCGCCGAACCTCGCGAGCTTCCACGGCCGTCCGATCTCAATCGGCGACCGGATTCCGCCACGTCGCCCTTGCGATAAATCTCATCTTCAAACCTCATCCGTTAGATCTAGATCCTCGGCTCGAATCGCCGCACCATGCCTTTATTCATTCGTGTCAGCGGCGCGTGGGACCCACTCGTCGGCCGCCTTCGTCGCGTGGTCGTGATCGCCGGACCCACATGTCGGCCGCGTGCACTATTCACCGAGACGGCGACGGCCACGGGCCCACTCGTCGACGCGCGCTTTGTGCGTGTGGCGTCACCGTGACGTCATCTTGGCGTCACAGTGGGACCCACTTGTCGAGAAAATAGCCGATCGGGCTGGCGTCGGCAAGTCCACGTGTCACTCTCTGGTGGCGACCGTGTCACGAGATGACGCAATAATTGATTTTCGAAAAAGAAAATATTTATTTAATTCGGTATATTGATTTTAAATATATTTTGAAACTTCAAATGCTTATAACTTTTGCGTTTTAACTCCGATTTGAGTGATTCCAATTTCTATAAATTTGTAAAATTGTGATCTTTCTGTTTATGAATTTTAATTGAATTTTTGAGCACTGTTTGCCTACTGTTTATTTATTTTATTGTTTGTGTTTACGTTCTGCGTAGAGCGTTGAAGTGCGAAGGTTTCGAGGAGAGGTTCGACCGAGAGCAAGCTCGGGCCGAATCGATACTTTTTGAAGGCAAGTTGTGTTTGATCATGTTGAACCTATTAGAAAAATTATTTTGATTTAATTTATTGCATGCTAATTTAGTAAAAATTTGATTGAATGCATTTTGGGATTAGCTAAATGCCTAGTTCTTTGTATGCCACCTTGTAAGTAAATAATTGTAGGCCATGAATCATTTGTCACCCTAGGTTGTGGATTAATAGTTGGACATTATTTAATTGCCAACATGGGTTGAGTAGGCCAAAGTAGTATGCTTAGCCCTTGCGTGGACAATTCATGATTTTGGAAGTACCAAAGTAAAATATTGACTTAATGAGATATGGAACTTGTTTTGTGAATGAGACATGTGTTATTGAGTTGATGATGTACGTGGTGCAATGGTAAAGAACAGGGGTGGGAAAATGATTTAGGCGAGGCATCTGGCAAGATTGTTTACAGTGGGCCAAGAGTGGCAATGGGCGGTCGAATTTGGTTTTATTGGTTTTGATATGGAGATCACACTTGGTTAGTCTTGCCTCGGTCAACTAAGGACTTAACCTTGCGAGCATTTGAGTGAGTCTCTCATACAACCACAAGCTCCGTAATGGGGCGGGCTTAGTGAGTAAAGCCGGGAAATCTATTCTTGATCTTGTCGTGGTGGTGTGAGGCAGGAGAAGCGGAATGAGAACTCACATGGCGCAAGAGGGGCCACAGGTGTGGTAACCAGTCCCTCGGTGTTGAAACCTTAGCGAGCGATCTTGAGTTTAGATGGAACTTTGGAAAGGCCGTTCACGGTTATTTGCCTTGGTGGTATTTGGTGTATCTTGTGGGTAAAGTGTATAACCTCTGCGAGTGTACAACCTATTGAATAGCCGTGCTCACGGTATTGAGCATCGCTCGGTGATTCTGATCAAGGGTTAGATTTTCATAAAAAAATGACTTGTTGATGGAAAATGCTTGGGTTGGTGATGATGAACATGACTTAGGATGGAAAAGTGATTCTGATTGAAATGTTTGTGAAAGCTACTATTCCTACTCTTGTTTCTTGCTTTGTAATCTATTCTTGTTTATCTTGAATCTTTGTCGCTCATGAACCATAGCCTATCCTTTGTACTAAGCCATGCATGTAGAATATTAGATTTGCATTACATGCATGACTTCTTTGAGTGCTCAAAGTACTCACCCACAACAACACAACCGGTTGAAGAAGAAGCAACCCTGCTCGGGAGGAGGAGTATCGGGAGGCCAAGCGAACTAGGGAAGCGAGCCCGATCGATTACTGTGGCAAATTGGTTGGCGCCACGAGTTTATTTTATTTCATTGCATTTGAATATTTTAATAAGTCTTAGCCTGCAAGTCGTATCTTTAAACTTGACCATAAGGTCAATCAACTAGTTGAGTATTTAATTAAAGTACTTATTATTTAGTTGGATATATGCGTGATATGTACCGATGTTGCAAGCTGTGTGCACTAAGCGTGATCTGGACTAGTCTTTGAAACACGAGGTCGGATTGCAAATTCGGGTCCGACAGAGGTAATATCGAGCCATCTTGGTATGGGACTGGCCCTTAGTTAGAATGGTCGTAGTGAGGATAAAATTATTTTCTAAAGAGTTAAAATGTGCCAAGATGATAATGCAATCTCGACTTACCCTTCTCTCTTCTCACACCTTGCTGAATTTATCACGTCTTTGCGTTGTTTTAAAATATGTGAGTTTCACGTGAGTGTCCTTTGGCGAGATGAGGATGATCCACTCTTTTGGTGGCGCCTTTGGAGAATGCCGCGAGCTTTGGCGTATGATCTGCATTCTTGGGAGGATATAATGAGCCGATCTCTGGGGACTCTTGTAGATCGGGCGGGGCGGATATTGCAGGGATGTCACTATCGCGGTTTACGCTCGGGATAGGGGCGGCGAAGTCGTCCCATCCGCATCCTTGCCGGAGGTCATCATTTGTGGCTGGGATCCGAGGAGACATCGCGTCTGGCGATGAGCGGTGCTCGTACTTACCCCTGGAGTTGGATGGCACGGTGTTCCGTCACCACCTGCGCGAGGACACTCGCTGGCAAAGAGCCCATCGAGGAGGAGGATGCCACGATCACCTACGGCGGATATGTCATCGCTCAAGAGGATGTTATCGGCGAGGCGGTTCGAGGCTGCGAGAGGTCTCGTGATGAATTCACCTGACTTAGGGCTCATCTGTTGCGGACTTGTGAGTACTTGCCCCTCTATCGAGAGGATTGGGAAGCTGAAACAATATTTGTATGCGGACGAGCGGAGCGATCTTTGGAGCTACGACCAGATCCGGAGGAGCCCCGGCGGAGGCGCGGCAGAGCGAGCCGAGCAGTGGAAGTGAAGCGAGCTGTGGAGGTCAAGCCGAGCGAGAGGAGGTTGGCCGGGCGGGAGAGTCCAGCCAGTGCGGATCGTTAGGGATAGGTTTGTACCGCACCAGCACACCGCGGTGTATCCACGAGAAGTTCGGTGGGGTTGGCTCGAGTGGCGTTAGAATTAGCGATTGAGACTCTGCGTTGAGTCGCGTCTTGGAATAAGAGTCACCCTTAGGCGTTTGACTCTGAGTGTTAGCTCGATTTGCTTCTTTCATGCTTGTGAGTGATTGGTATGTGTTGCAAGGCCCTTAGGCATTGTGAGCAACCATACCCAAATATTAATAAAGTAATAAAGTTGGATTTTGTGTTACACCTTCGTCCCGCATAAGTACTCTATTACTTGTCTATTCTTATTTCCTCTCGTCTCTAAACTATGGCAAATCGGCGGATGGTGAACACTCGTGGAAATCAAGGAGGAAATGGGAATGGTTCACGCTCATTTGGAAACAACGAGGTGAAGGACAAGGACCTCAACAAGCACCGCCCGATTGATATCTGAGAACCTTGGATCTTTTATTGCTGCCTGAGACCAGTTGATGCATGCCATGATCACGGCGAGTGCAGCAGTCCTTTGCTTAGCCGCCGCCGCTCAAGTCAACGAGCCAACCCGGTCACGAGGCCACACTCGAAATTGTCGAAATTCATGAGGACTAGGCATAGCGTTCTCTGAAGCGCCAATCCATTGGAGGCGGATGATTGGTGAGGGCGATAGAGAAAGTTGCACATTACTCGGTGTGAAGGAAATGAGAGGTACTCTATGCCTCTCATCGACTTGAAGAGCTATGCATTGAATGGTGGGAGAACTCTTCTTGTTGCTCATGAGCACCGCGGGTTTGTCGGTGGGAGGAGTTCACGGTCGCTTTCGGCGATATCATGTGCCGAAGGCATAATGGAGCTGAAAAAGGAAGAGTTTAGGAGCAGCAAAGCGGGGCAATCAACGATGTCGAATATCTGAACAAGTTCACGCAGCTAACCTTCGCTTTTGAGGGCGTAACAGCGGACAAAACGAGCGGTCCGTTTCATGAAAGGATGAATTGAGGATTGCGGTGGGACTCATAACCCACACCTTTCCGGATTTTCAAGAGCTAGTGAACAAAGCGCGATATTGGAGGACAAGCGCAAGGCGGAGGACAACCGGAGCCTTGAGATGGCACTGCGAGGAACACGTCGAGGCGCGGCGTTTGAGGTTCGCCAAACCAGTTCTTGATTTCAACCAAGGAATGTGATGTCAACGCCGCCACGATACCAGACACTGGCGGACAAAATTTTGAACACCGGCACAAGTTGGGAACCTGACCCACGAGAAGCGGTGATCGGTAGTCAAGCGTTGTTTCATTTACAGCGAGCAGGGCACTTTGCCAATTATTGTCCCAAGAAGGAGGAGGAGTGACACCGGTTCGCTTCAATCTCGGGACTACTCCAACAAAGACACCAGCGCCGACCAAGCCGTGGAGCTCATAATCTGGAGCTGCCACCGGTATGTGGTAAGAGCGAGTCAATCATGTCACCGCCGTCACGGTCTGAGAATACATCGGACGTCGTCTTGGGTAAGTTACTTGTCAACTCGATACACTGCAGATTTTATTTGATTACGGAGCTTCACATTCGTTTATATCCGGATTTTTTTGTGAACAATGGGTTGAAAATGGTGAACCTTAGGCATGTATTGCTAGTACAATCCCGGGATCGAACTCCGTCGATGTAGGATGTTACGGGGGTAAAGTTGCTTATAGATGGAGCAGAGTTCCTAGCAAACTTAGTGGTGTTAGATACCCGGACCCTAGATGTTATTTTGGGAATGGTGGTTATCTAAACACAAGGTTGTATTAGGCGTGGACGAAGAGTCATATCGATCGAGAGTCCTTGTGGGAGAAAATAGAGTTTGAACCCTTGCTTCGGGAGGGGCGATTGATGGTCAACGGCGTGAAGGCCGTCGGCATAGAAGATGTACCGGTTGTCGAGAGAATACGGATGTATTTCGGAGGATTTACAGGATGCCACGAGACGAGGACATAGAGTTTGTAATTGAGTTAATCAGGGAACGGCCCGATAGCTAAGAGACCTTATCGGATGTCAGCAGATGAGCTAGTGGAAATGAAGAAGCGATTGAGGAGTTGATGGATAAAGGATTTATCGGACCAAGTTCGTCACCATGGGGAGCACGGTTACATTTGTCAAGAAGAAGGGCGGGAGTTATCGGATGTGTGTGGATTATCGGCGTTAAATGAAGTCACTATAAAGAATAAGTATCCGCTACCGGGATCGATGACCTATTTGATCGATTGAGAGGAGCCGAGTTTTCTCCAAAATTGATCTCGATCGAGGATATCACCGGTGAAGATTAGATCGGAGGATGTGCGAAGACCGCATTTTCGTCAAGATATGGACACTCTGAGTTCTGATTATGTCTTTTGGTTTGACAAATGCACTGCGTATTTCATGAACATGATGAACAAGGTTTTCATGGAATATCTGGACAAGTTCGTTGTTGTGTTCATAGATGACATTCTAGTTTACTCCAAGGCGAGAAAAGAGCATGCGAACATTTGAAGCTAGTCTGGAGAAGTTAAGAAAACGACAACTTTTGCTAAGTTTAGTAAGTGTGATTTTTGGAAGAACAAGGTGGAATTCCTTGGACATGTAATAACCGCCGAAGGAGTCGCGATTGATCCAAGTAAGGTAGAAGCGATGTTGCATTGGGAGCCACCCAAAGCGGTGACCCAAATCCGTAGTTTCCTTGGAATGGCGGTTATTACCGCCGATTTATTGAAGGATTCTCAGCGATTGCGAGGCCTCTTCGCAATTGTTGAAAAAGGAGAAAGAAGTTTGCATGGGCCGGAATCGGCGTAGTTTTGAGTTGAAGAAACGCGACAACGACACCGATGTTAGTTCTCGGATTTAAGCGAGCTTTGATATATATTGTGATGCATCGCGCCAAGGACTCGGTTGCGTATTAATGCAAAAATGTAAGGTCGTTGCATATGCATCTAGGCGATTGAGGCCGCATGAGGAGAACTATCCGCGCGCATGATTTGGAATTAGCGGTAGTGGTACCGCCTTGAAGTTATGGCGACACTATTTAATTGGGAGCAGATGTGAGGTGTACACCGACCATAAGAGTCTTAAATATATATTTACACGTCGGACTGAACATGAGGCGAGAGGAGATGGTTGGAGTTAATTAAGGATTACAATCTGAAATTCATTATCACCGGAAAAGCCAATGTAGTGGCGGATGCTTTAAGTCGAAAGAGCCACCACGTGAACATGTTGATGGGAGAAAACCGGTGAGTTATGCAAGGAATTTGAAGTTGAAGATGGAAGTTGTGCCTAAAGGATTCTTAGCGCTCTAGAGGTGAAGCCTACCTGGAAGATCAGATTAAGTGAAGAAGACGGAAGGGCGATGTCAAGATTGAGAGAATTAAGTCCAAAATGGAGGAAGGCAAAGCGAAGGATTTCAAAATTTGGATGAGCGAGGTACATTGTGGATCAAGAATCGCATTTGTGTACCGCTTACGGAAGGAGGAGTGAAGCGGTGATTTTGGAGGAGGCCCATGATTCCAAGTACTCAATTCATCAGGAAGCGCTAAGATGTACCAAGACACGAAGGAAAGATTTTGGTGGCCAAGCATGAAGCGTGAAGTTGCGAGCATGTTGCGTTGTCGACATATGTCAAAGAATCAAAGCAATGCATCGAGGCCCGCGGGGTTACTCTGACCACTTAAGATACAGAGTGGAAATGGGAAGAAATCGGAATGGATTTCATTACGGTTTACCAAGGACCCGAGCGGTATGATTCTATATGGGTTATAGTGGACCGTTTGACAAAGGTTGCTCACTTCATACCGATAAAGACTACATACTCGGGGACCGCTTAGCAGTTATATATGTCAAAATTGTATGTCTACGGAGTTCGAAGAAATTGTATCGGACGAGGTACCGGTTTACCTCAAGATTTTGGGATAAAATTGCATGAGGCTTTAGGGACTCGTTTGAACTTGATCTTGCATATCACCCGCGAGACAGATGGGCAAGCGGAAAGAGTTAATCGAATCTTGGAGGACATGTTGAGGGCATGTGCATTGGCTTACACAACATCGTGGGACAAGTGCTTGCCGTCTGCCGAGTTCAGCTACAACAACGATTACCGAGCAAGTTTGCGAGATGTCGCCATTGAAGCACTATATGGCGAGACCACAGTCGAACGCCGTTGAATTGGAATGAGGCAGGAGAACGCGTCATATGTTTGGGCGGATATTCTTGAGAAGAGGAAGCGAGATAGCCATGATCGAGGAAAGGTTGAAAATTGCACAATCAAGGCGAGAAGATTCTGGCGATAATCGCCGCGAGGATCTGAGCTTTGAGCTGAAGATTTTGTGTATCTCGAGTTACCCCACTCAAAGGAGTTAAGAGGTTCCACACCAAAGGAAGTTAGCACCAAGATATGTTGGTCCATTCAAGATCCTAAGTCGTAGAGGTGAAGTGGCGTGTCAATTTGGAGTTCTGCATGATCCTTAGCAGTGTGCATGATGTGTTCCATGTGTCACAACTAAAGAAGTGCCTCAGAGTGCGGAAAAGAAGCGGATCTTGTTAGAGCGGTCGAGTGCAGGAGGATTTGACTTATAGAGTGCGGTGAAGATCTTGGACACAATGGATCGGAGGCGAAATAAATCAACCAACCTGCGAG
Source organism: Guadua angustifolia (assembly GCA_036346375.1). Lineage (NCBI taxonomy): Eukaryota > Viridiplantae > Streptophyta > Magnoliopsida > Poales > Poaceae > Guadua > Guadua angustifolia. Next base: position 14,872,073 of record CM070517.1, read on the forward strand.
TTGATTGGAGTAACCATTAGAGAGTGAAGCAACACAGGGCGTGAAGAAGACTGAAGAAGAATTCCCAACCTATTCCTTAGTCGATTACAGAATCTCGAAATTGAGATTCCGTTAAGGGAGGTTTGTAACACCCCAATTTTTGCTTTTATTGCATTTAAATGGTATTTTGAATTTTTGGGAATTTCTGGAATTTATTTGGATTTATTTGGATTTATTTGAAATTATTTGAATTTATTTTGAATTAAGCCATTTAACAAATTAATTAAATAATGGAAAAGTTAAAATAAATTTTTGCTGAAAATATTTTATTTGAGTCACAAATGTCTTAAAATATTTTTGAGAATTTTTCGAAATTTTACGATATTTTTAATGCCCCAAATAAATTATTTGAATTTAGGAATTATTTTAAATCGAAAAAGGATTAAAATCGATGAACAGTGTTGGGCGAACAACATGCGGCCCGTTCAGAAAACCCTAACGCCCCGGCCGTTCGATCTCCATCAAGCGGCTCTCGTTGCGCCCGTCGACGATCCGTCGTCATGCCGGACTCATGCCGCCGCCCGTGTGGGCCTCGGTCTCCGCGCTTTTCACGGAAGCCGAGGGCACTATTTAAGGCGCCGCCGCCCGTACTGTGAACCTCACCTCACGCCGCACCCAGCCGTACCTCGCACGCCGCCGGAGACGCCACCGCCTCGCCGCACGACCTCGCCGAAGTCCGGCCATCCGCGCACTTCCTCGCGTCGGTTAAATCATTGCCGGTGACCTTCCGCCGTCGCCGTTGGTCCCTTAGAGTCCCTCTCGTCAAGCGCGTCGGGGCGCTATCTCTTCACGTCGGAGAACGCAGGGAGCCGTCGCCGCGTCGTCGTCTCGCCTCCGGTCGGCCAGCCGCCGCCGCGACACCGCCGAACCTCGCGAGCTTCCACGGCCGTCCGATCTCAATCGGCGACCGGATTCCGCCACGTCGCCCTTGCGATAAATCTCATCTTCAAACCTCATCCGTTAGATCTAGATCCTCTGGCTCGAATCGCCCGCACCATGCCTTTGTTCACGTGTCAGCGGCGCGTGGGACCCACTCGTCGGCCGCCTTTGTCGCGTGGTCGTGATCGCCGGACCCACATGTCGGCCGCATGCACTATTCACGAGGCGCCGACAGCCGCGCCCACTCGTCGGCCGCCGCCTTTGTGCGTGTGGCGTCACCGTGACGTCATCTTGGCGTCGCAGTGGGACCCACTTGTCGGAAGAAATAGCCGATCGGGGCTGGCGTCGGCAAGTCCACGTGTCACTCTCTGGTGGCGACCGTGTCACGAGATGACGCAATAATTGATTTTCGAAAAAGAAAATATTTATTTAATTCGGTATATTGATTTTAAATATATTTTGAAACTTCAAATGCTTATAACTTTTGCGTTTTAACTCCGATTTGAGTGATTCCAATTTCTATAAATTTGTAAAATTGTGATCTTTCTGTTTATGAATTTTAATTGAATTTTTGAGCACTGTTTGCCTACTGTTTATTTATTTTATTGTTTGTGTTTCGTTCGGCGTGAGCGTTGAAGTGCGAAGGTTTCGAGGAGAGGTTCGACCGAGAGCAAGCTCGGGGCGGAATCGATACTTTTTGAAGGCAAGTTGTGTTTGATCATGTTGAACCTATTAGAAAATTATTTTGATTTAATTTATTGCATGCTAATTTAGTAAAAATTTGATTGAATGCATTTTGGGATTAGCTAAATGCCTAGTTCTTTGTATGCCACCTTGTAAGTAAATAATTGTAGGCCATGAATCATTTGTCACCCTAGGTTGTGGATTAATAGTTGGACATTATTTAATTGCCAACATGGGTTGAGTAGACCAAGTAGTATGCTTAGCCACGCCACGTGGACAATTCATGATTTTGGAAGTACCAAAGTAAAATATTGACTTAATGAGATATGGAACTTGTTTTGTGAATGAGACATGTGTTATTGAGTTGATGATGTACGTGGTGCAATGGTAAAGAACAAGGTGGGAAAATGATTTAGGCGAGGCATCTGGCAAGATTGTTTACAGTGGGCCAAGAGTGGCAAGGGCGGTCGAATTTGGTTTTATTGGTTTTGATATGGAATCACACTTGGTTAGTCTTGCCTCGGTCAACTAAGGACTTAACCTTGCGAGCATTTGAACTGAGTCTCTCATACAACCACAAGCTCCGTAATGGGGCGGGCTTAGGTGAAGTAAACCGGGAAATCTATTCTTGATCTTGTCGTGGTGGTGTGAGGCCGGAGAAGCGGAATGAGAACTCACATGGCGCAAGAGGGGCCACAGGTGTGGTAACCAGTCCCTCGGTGTTGAAACCTTAGCGAGCGTCTTGAGTTTAGATGGAACTTTGGAAAGGCTTCGTTCACGGTTATTTGCCTTGGTGGTATTTGGTTGTATCTTGTGGGTAAAGTGTATAACCTCTGCGAGTGTACAACCTATTGAATAGCCGTGCTCACGGTATTGAGCATCGCTTCGGTGATTCTGATCAAGGGTTAGATTTTCATAAAAAAATGACTTGTTGATGGAAAATGCTTGGGTTGGTGATGATGAACATGACTTAGGATGGAAAAGTGATTCTGATTGAAATGTTTGTGAAAGCTACTATTCCTACTCTTGTTTTTTGCTTTGTAATCTATTCTTGTTTATCTTGAATCTTTGTCAGCTCATGAACCATAGCCTATCCTTTGTACTAAGCCATGCATGTAGAATATTAGATTTGCATTACATGCATGACTTCTTTGAGTGCTCAAAGTACTCACCCACAACAACACAACCAGTTGAAGAAGAAGCAACCCTGCTCGGGAGGAGGAGTATCGGGAGGAGCCGAAGCGAACTAGGGAAGCGAGCCCGATCGATTACTGTGGCAAATTGGTTGGCGCCACGAGTTTATTTTATTTCATTGCATTTGAATATTTTAATAAGTCTTAGCCTGCAATCGTATCTTTTTATAACTTGACCATAAGGTCAATCAACTAGTTTGAGTATTTAATTAAAGTACTTATTATTTAGTTGGATATATGCGTGATATGTACCGATGTTGCAAGCTGTGTGCACTAAGCGTGATCTGGACTAGTCTTTGAAACACGAGAGGTCGGATTGCAAATTCGGGTCCCGACACTAGACAACCAGGATTGTGACTCAAAAATCCCCACATATTTTATGGTACTTATCCATGCAAGCTAGGGGTACACATAGTTGTCTAGTTTTTCGGGTTTTTCACGATTTCCTTTGAGCGATCTTGTCGAGGTTTTAGTTAGAGTATTTTGAGGGAAAATTTATTTGTGACCATTCACCCCCCCTCTATTCTCCATCTCGATCCTTCACCCTGGACAAGATGCAAAATGATTTTCATAAACTGGTCCTTCAACCTGGAGATCCCAACTATCCGAGCTGGCATGATCAAGCCATGGCCCAAGTGCCAACTCAACAAGCTCAAAAAGACTCTAATGATGATGTTAAAATTGTTTCTCCTCCAAAGAAAAGTTCAGTACTTGGTCAGCTCAAGAGAACCTTTTCCAAGCGCAAATAGCACCCTTTTTTGGCAATTGATGCCAAAGGGGGAGAATTTCATAGGTTCATTTCATAGGTTCTAGTTTGACTGTAGGATGAACTCTTGTATTAAAAAGAATACTAATTCTGTCGGATGTGTAAAATTTGATGTTGCTTTGGTTCTTAACTAGCTATGTGTGCTCTGACTTTCTTGTGCTATGATATTCTAAGATTGTTCTCTGAAGTTTGTAGCTGTGCTTTCAAAAATCCATTCTTATAATATTACATATGCTCAGATTACATATGCTTACTAGTCTTAACAGTGCTTTGATATTAAATCTGATTCCTATTATTCATGTTTGGAATAGTGCAAGTCTAACAGATGCTCCAACTCTTAGTGATCTGACATTTGCAATTTATAAGAACTCTGAACATTACAAGTTAAGGGTCTAATATAGTCCAAAATACCATATCTATTGAATGTTCAGATCTTGCACTCATTAAGGGGGAGCATATTTATCTACAAATTTATATCTATACTCTGTCAAGCTAACTCTGTTTTGCAGAAAATTTGAGAAATTATTAACTAGAAACGTATGTTGTCATCAATCACCAAAAAGGGGGAAATTGATAGCATCTAGGCCCCCTCAATTTTTATCATGTTTTATTAAACAATTTTGGTGTTGATGATCGAGTAAATAATTCCTCACACTATGAAGAGCATATGTTGAAATTATGGATGAAGCTAGCTGGACAAACAAGATTAAGGCATTTGATTACTAGTTTATGACTTGGGAGTTGATTAAAGTCAAATAGCTAGGATTATTTTTCGCTTTGGCTTACTATAAAGAGGGACTTTGCACAAGTTGGTAATTTGGTTCATTAGGTTAAGACAAAACTAGACTGCTTGGAGTTAAATCATTTAGTCTTTCCGCTCCTTGAACCAAAATCCCTACATACAACAAGTCCAAACTTTGAGACGGACCAAAGTTTAGTTGATAATTTCTTAATCTGTCACAAACTAGTCAAAGTCCTTATCTCAAACCAAAGTCAGTCCAGTTCAATATCAAAATTCACTTTAGTAAAATTCTGATCAAATTCTATTTATTTTAACGGACCAAACCTCATATTCTCATATACCTAAGTCCGTAGTGAAAATTTCTTAAAGAAATTCAGCTATCTAGTTTTGCCCATCTATGACGGACCAAACTTTTTGGTCCGGCATACATGTGCTTTCAGCTGACCTAAAACTTCTCCGATGCCCATCTATGACGGACCACACATACCTTTGTCAAACCAAAATTTCTAAGATGTCTATCTATGACGGACCAAACTTTTTGGTCCGGCATAAATTCAAAAATAACTATCTTTTCTGATAGGCAAAACTTTGATATTCATTTCTTGAATTCATGATCAAAATCATACTCCATTTTAGAAGATTTCTCAGCTATGATGAATCAAATGTTGCTAATTCAAAGTTTAGTCCATGGCAAATTCAAATCTCTTGACTAAATGTTTTGGTCCGCCATAAATAGGTAAATTTGGTCCGTGATACACATGATCAGTATCACTAAGTCTAAAAGTTTAGTCCGCTGTAAACGTGTTTTTGCTCAAATTTGACACTCTGACTCGTGCAACGATCACTGTGGTAGGTACAATGGCTATATTCATCAGAATTGGCTATATAAGCATTACTTGAGCCATCTACCATAGAATTTTATGAACTCCTTGACATTTTAGCATTCAAAAGAGCTTTCATTCACAACAAGGAGTCTGTGCTTCACTCTGAAACTCAAAAACCTCATTTCGTCTAAGTGTTTAGCTCCAAGCGTGAGTCTAGCAGTGTGTTTGAGCGAGTGAACCAAGAGACAGAACTTGTGCAAGTTTATTACTCTTGGATCTCGGTGATCCTCGACAGCTTGGAAGAGGTGAAAAGTGCGACCTATCCAAAAGAAGCTTGTGGAAGGCCACTTTTGGTTGTGAAGGGTTTGTAGCTCACCTCACTAGAGTGGTGAAAGAGCTACCTGAGTGATAACCATAGCTACTGCGACTAGCTGTGGTGAAGCTATATGTAACACCCAGCGCCAAAACGCACCGCGAATGGTACCCAAAAACCCAATTAAAAGAATGACACCTCTACGAAAAGACTGAAAATGAATTCAATCTGCAAACTCTTAAACCGGCTTAAAACTAAGCCACCGAAATTTACAAAATTTCGGTATGACCTCTCTAGAACGGAGAACATCCACTCAGCAGACAAAAGAATGATAGCAGTCATAATATATCAATCACTCAAAATAGGAAGAAACATTCTAGCAGGTCCTTAGTTAATCAATCAAATCCCCAATAGAAATTAATAAATTTCATCACGATGAACACTAAATTACAATTACATTAATTACATCTAAATGTGACGAATTGGTTAAATGAATTTGCTGGAGACCGTAGTCGTGCACGTGTTACTACTCCCAACCCGACGAATCAGCTTCAAGGTACCTAAAACAGGAGGCAAACAAGCGTGAGTCCAAGACTCAGCAAAGTGCAACAATAAAGAAATGCAACCGAATCAAGCGAAATACCAACACTTTGAAACATAACATATTCAAATACTTGACTGAACTGGGTAAATACATGAACCGAAAAAAATGATTCCAAATACCACAACCATCTCAAGAATTATTTAAACTTTACTCATACCTCGATAGCCACCTTTGGATGAGTCCACGACTCAATCCTCAACCTATAATTGCCATTAGCTCCACGATTAACCATTAACAGGCTCGATTCGTTGCCTTCAATGCTCAGGTGCACAAAACATTCAAAAGAAGAACCTCATATCCATACATTACAATCAACTCATTCAAACATGATTCATCATTGTCAATGCAATGCATATGCAAATATGCCATACAAAAGCAGAATCTCATATCCATACATCACAATCAACTCATTTAAACATGACTCATCATTGTCAATACAATGCATATGCAAATATGTCATGTAGAAACAGAATCTCATATCCATACATCACAATCCACTCATTTAAACAGGGTTCATCATTGTTAATGCAATGCATATTTCACAATTCTCATGCATATGATGCATCATGCATGTCTCATCTCCTCTTTTAGCACATACCGGTATTGCCAAGTGCACACCCGTCGGTGTGCACCCTCTCATTCCCCTTCCCTCCCGTGGTGGAGGGTGCCTACTCTTACTGACTCGCTCCCATACAACCACGTGTATGGGACTACGAGGTAGGACTTTCGTATTCACTACAGGTGAGCACAGAGGCCCGCATCAGAATGGGTCGCCTCTTCCGTCATGAATGCACAAATGCAATTGACATAAACCAATTTGCAAACTACATTCATTTCTCACATTTGCATAGCCATAACCAGATACATAAACATCAGCCACTCCTCACATCCATAAATTACCATTCCCATCCTCAGCACTCATAATCGTATTCGCAACACTGAATAATCACATTCTCAACATTCATATTCATACTCACATCACCATTACTCGAGTAATTACTAATTCCATCTATCTGGATCATAAATCAATCCATTTTCGCAATCCAATTCCATACTTTCAGTATTCCCACTAGCCTATCAAACTAGTGAACGTAAATATGAAAGTAAGCTTTAGCAAGACGTCATCACGGCATCTAGATAGAATTCATTAAACATCGCACATAACATTCAATCCAGGCGATAGCCCAGTTGGCTCGCTTGCTCTCGAGGCGGCCTACCGCCTGCTCGACGTCGTTCGACGGTGCGCGTGAGGCGTTGGTGCGTGGCGCGTGTGTGTGTGTGGAGTGCGTGTGTGGGTGTGGTGTGCGTGCGCGCGTAGCCCGCCTGTTTCTTCTTCTATACCGAAATGCCAGAGCTCCTGGCCAAAATTCAAAAAAAAACATTCAATCCAGGAATGCAGCATAATTTCATGATAGTAAGGCATATAAAGTTCATCAACCAAATCATAACACATTCACACAACGATGCACTTGTATCAGATTTCTTACCCTTTTTCATCAAAAGACAATTACCTTACTAGACGTGCTTATAAACACGAATGCAACCATAGGATAAGCATTTATATATAACACAAGCAATGAACTAATACCCTATAAAAGATATACGGGTTGCACTTGCATATAAACTCGTTTTAAATAAAAGCATAACCAATTAACCATTCTCATTCATCATATCGCATGCAAAATCGAACATGACAATATTAAAGCAACATGTGGATAACTGTATTATTGTAAAACCTAGTGGCCACCTAAGCCACAACCGATACAATGCACTTGCCTTAAACCTCTTGAAACTGGGTGGCGAGAAGTTGATGCCACACCTGGGGTCCCACCACCTGCAAGTAGAGGCAATCCACTCAAAAACATGCCAACCAAACAACCGCAAAACTTAGCGCGAGATCGACTCTACAACCTACTCCGAAATCCCGGAAAACGGAAAATCTGACCAAAGGGGATAGCCGCCTTCCAATGAGCCAAACTTTTGATTCACTTAACCAAATGGAGTGAACTCAGCTCCTAATTAACCATAAGAGGATGACCTCCAGTTATCTCAAAGCCAAACATGCAGGAGATACCTTGAGGGCCTCCAAATCGAACACTAAATTTCGACCAGAAAATGGAGCATGCTGCAGATTTCCAATTTCAGCACCTAGACTTCTAAATAGCATAACTTTTGATTGGCTTATTGGATTTCTGAGTTCTTGTGCTCATAACGACTGTGAGAAGACAAAATACACATATATCACAACCATTCACTCAGCCAATGCATCCGCAGTTCCCAGATCGAAGATGAATACAGACTGTACCAATCGCGATAAGAACTGGACAGCACTCGCTAAAATAGCCATAACATTCAAACAGCTGAACGGAATTTAGTGATTTTAGTCTCTATTGAAAGGTAATTCGATTATCTACAACTTTCGTAATAGCCAAACCCCTAGGAAACGCTTGCAGAATTTTTAAATGGCAGTTCTAACCGAGGACAGAAATCTGTCCGAACAGAAACTTCCCAATCACTCTAGTTTCTCTATTCCCCAACCTCCAACATCTCAAAATCATGAATCCTAGTTAGGCAATAGCATAAACACCTTGCATGCAAGAACTTAACTACCCAAATTTGTAGGGTTTACCTCAAATCTTTCACTCATGCATTAAAGGGAGGTGGGGAAGGGCTGATGCTGGCTGCTGGAGTTGCCGCCACCCAGCAGGGGAAAAAAAGAGGAGAGGCGCCGGTTGAAGCTGCTGCTGCCGAATGCCCCTCTGCTGCTGCTGCTGATCTGGATAAGAGGAGCAAGGAGGAGCAGGCACCCAGGGAGAAATCACCAGGAGAGAGCACGACGCCAGGGGAGGAATCACCAGAGAGGAATCGCTAGGGAGGAATTGCCAGGGAGAGAGCAAGACGTGGCCAGTAAAACGAAAAAAGGGAAAAAAATCGGCAATGCTGCCTCCAAGCAATACCAGCCACACAAATAAGGAAGGAGAGAGAGAGATTAGGTGAGGGAGGGGAAATTCCCAAAAACCCCTCCTAAATCTAAAAAATTCAACTTTTAACCATTAGCGCGAACCAACAAAAATTAAATTACGGCTCAGAGAAAACAACCATTCCGATAAGTATTCATGGAAAAACGCAAAACCTTTAGTAAACTGCGAGGCGATAAAACTATTCTCCAGAATAAATCCTTGAACCAAGAAAATGAAGACGATTCCGGCCAAAAACCCAGGAGAACAATTTTGCGGTATTACACTATACTTCGAGAGAAGTGCTTCAACGTGGAGTAGGAGAAGGGCTCCAAACCACGGGATATATTCTTGTCTCATTCTGTTCTTTGCGTTATATTGTGTTGCTTTTGCTATTATTTCTATTTGCTTTTACCTCTCTTATATTTTGATTTTAAGTCATTCACTCACATAGAATAGTTCACTATAATCAAAGAATTAAAAATTTGAAGAGTCGCCTATTCACCCCCCCTCTAGGCCAACTCGTTCCTACAAGATCGAGATGCATTTCCCCCTCGTTTTTTGATGGCATGGTCTACCTTGTTGTTCCCCTTATTAGAGAGATTAAGATATGTGGACCCATATTCCTTCGTTATATGTATCCGTTTGAGAGGTACATGGGTATATTAAAGTCCTATATGAGGAATCAGTCGAAACCTGAGGGTAGTATTGTTGAAGGTTATGAACTGAAGAGGTTATTGAGTTTTGCGTGGACTACCTAGGTAAAAGACAACCAATTGCTGTTCCTATATATCATTATTAGGGTAGACTGCTGGCAAAGGAACCAATGGGTCCAAACTAATGAGTCCACAGTTTGATATGCATTGCAAAGTGAAGGATCGAGATGGCGATCAGAGGGGGGTGGATGATCCCAAAATAAATTTTTCTCCATTCAAAACAATCCAACCAACATCCTCACATCAAAAAGACAAAACGGATAAAGCAAAAGTCTCAAAATCCACTGTAGAGGCTGGCAATACCACAACCAGGCCCAGTAGTGCTGGATGAATAGTAGGCTGGCACTACCACAACCAGGCCCAGTAGTGCTGGATGAATAGTAGTCCTGCACTACCGGGGTACTGTAATGGTACTGCCGGTGACACTATAGCTACAGTGAAATCAGGTCTATGAATAGTAAAAAATTAGCTCGACCCAAAAGGAAATTTGATGAATCTTTTGATAAGTTGATACAAACCTTGTGAAACTTTGTGAAAACCTTCCTATAGAAGTCAAGAGCCTATTCCAACCTTCGATTGTAAGAATTGACATCAAAGTTCTGATCTTTTTCCAATTTGAGGAATAGTGTACAAGAACGGGTTCAAAATAAAAAAACTTGGCTCTCAGCTAGCTCGTGGGTTTTTGATGATCAAGATAATCCTAGATGGCTTCCCATATGTCATAGCAAACTTGAACACAAGACAAGAACACCCAAAAACCCAATCTTCTAAGATTTGATTCTCTCAAGAACAAAAATCGGTTTCTTGAAAGAAAAAGCACAAGACTTGTCTAGATGATTGGGATATAGTCTGAAGAAGACTCATCTATCAATCATTCATCCTTGTCATAAGATCGACAAGCATTTAGAAGGAGGGGAGGCAATCCAAATGTGCGAAAGTAAATTGCAAAATTTAAAGACATAATGTAAATGTGAAAAGTAAATTCATAATTGAGAGAAAATTAGATTAAATTCTAGAAGGGAGGTTTACAAAGCCTCACAAACAAGTGGGCGAAACTCAAAGGAGCACAAAAACCTCAAAACCTTTAAGAGAGGGAAGGTTACCCCTACCCCTCTATTTATACTACTCTTGAGTCACCTTTCACCGTTGGATGAGTTCCTTCTACCCTAAGGATCAACATCAAGGGTTAGGATTGACTCACTGACTCATACATGGGCTATCTCGAAACCCAATAACATAACGGGTTTTGCACACTTTTCAAAGCATTCTAACTAGACCCACTACTTATGGGTGGGCATTCATTTTTTTGGTTTTAAAATAATTTGGTTTTTGGAAACTAACAACCAAATTTCTCAAACCAAAATAAAAAACCAAACTGAATTAACCGAAATATTTTAGTTTGGTTAACCAAAATATAAATAAACACTAGGTAAATTAGATTTAGTCCTCCTCATATCGCAACATAGAGTATGAATAAACCCACACAATATTCATAGATCATTATAATATATAAGCATAATAGAATATATTAATATATAAATATGAATAAATGTATTAGAACATGAGAATTTTTTAGTGGCTTGAGGAAGAATATTATAAAAGTTGTATTGAACTTGGGCGATTCGGTTATTTTGGTTTTTGGAAGCGAAAAACCGAACCGAACACCGAAAACTGAACTGAAAACCAAAAAAATCAAAATAATCAGTTAATTTGGTTTGGTTCAATTCAGTAATTCGGTTTTGGTTTAAAAATGCCCACCCCTACCACTACTTTGCCATCTAGGCCGTGATCTAACGGCCCTCCTTGATCTGAGCAGCTCGAAGCTAGTATTCTATCTATTTCTTGTCTTCTAGGTTTGCAGCGACTCCGTCTTTGATCATCTTCTGGCGATCTTTGACTGTTTGTGTGAGACCCCAGATTTACCATCCGGAACCTCCTGTGCATTTCTGTACTAGTCCCAGATCAGTAGCTAGTACACACAGTCGAAATAGTGGTAAATCAATGACCATATCAGGATTAAATATTGAAGTAATAAATAACATCAAATAAGAACAATAACCTTATGGTCGAAATTTACCAAAACCGCCTTAACAGGCTAAACAACTTGAATAACTGCAGCGGAAGAAGAAAACTCCAAGTGATGACCCAACCATATGCCCACAGGCAATCGAGTGGGGAGCGCGTCCTAGTCCAGGTGATCTCCTTCGACAGCTTCAACCTTCTGAGAGATGATTTGAGTGTAGCATGTGAGTACAAACGTACTCATAAGTCCAGGAAAATGCAACATGAAGGGCTTTCCAAGGAAAGGCTTAATAGGGTTCTTTTGCATAAAGCCAAGTTTCATCAAACCATACTTAATAATAATTTTCACAATGCACATTTTAACAAATATTTTTAACAATTGAATTATTTAATATTCTAGCGAAGGTTCTAGCCACCAATCACTAGTATACAGGCTCTATCCGCCACATTTCAAAAAGATTAAGGTAAACCAACTCATGACTCTATCTGTCATGATCAAAACAGTTTCAACTACCTGACTGGCTCTAGCCGCCAGAGGCACATCCGAGAGTCCTAACCACTCCTGAATCCCAAAGTTCATTTTTTTTAAAACAAAACCAAAAGACTACCAATATGCAAAGCATTCTTTGCCTGCCCTTGACCGTAGGCACGGCTATTCGAATAGTTTTAACTCTCTGCAGAGATTGTACACTTTACCCACAAGACATGATATTCTCTTGATGCCAAGCTATTAACACACTTCCTTAGGTGTGCCGGCAGAGATATCATGACAAGGCCTTTACAATGTATACGCCTAACTTGACTCACCGTTGAGGTTTCACCGCTATTAGGGTTCTATCTGCCCAGTATAAAAGCCCCCTCTTGCGCCGTGTGGGAAAATACGACTTGCCTCTATCTGGCATCCACATTCCACCATCTGGTGAGTCTAAGTTAGGCTTCTACAAATTATTCACCAGTCGAGCCCATTTGACATGTGGTTGTCTTGTTGTGCTAAGAATGGACAATCATAAGAGTCGGTCCTTAATTTGACTAGGCGGCTTCCACAAACCAAGACCGATGCTCTGTCACACCCGCCCGACAAACCATTCCGCCCTAATCTAAACCATTTTCCTTTTTATTTTTATTTTACAAACAAACGGCAATACCTTTTGCCTATATTTTCCAACACAAGTTTGCAAGGGTTTATAAAGAATCCCCACCCATAGGTGTGTACTGACCGTTTGCAAGCATAAGCATTTCTACCGAACTACTCTATTCCACCAATAGTTATTTATTAAACTTCAATTCTCAGGGTTGATAAAAATTATTATAATCAATTATGTAATCTCCTAAAATCATGAAGTCACCAAGATCTCACATTATTATCATAGCACTTGTATAATCCAACCCAATATGATATTCCAACAAGTGAAATCTATATCAAGAGTAATCATGACTCCAAAATCATATTAAGCTACAATTATCACTGAATATGAAATATCTTCCTAGAACTATAAATTACATTATTGATTTATCCATCATTCTTGTATTGATCAATCTTATCATCCACTTAATGCACGATAAATACTTCACAATATCATTCACTAAATCCATCAAGTATGATTCACAACATCATCTATATTAATTCACCGAGAATACTTCACATAATCATCTACTAAACCACCAAGAATGCTTGTTAAATTCACTGAGTATGATTCACAACATCATCTACATTAATTCACCAAGAATACTTCACATAATCATCTACTAAACCACCAAGAATACTTATGATGTCATCTATATTAATTCACTGAATATGCTTCTCAACATTACCTATTTAATCCATAAGTATGATTCTCACTATTATCCATTAAGTGCACCAAGAATGCTTCATAACATTATTTACTAAACCACCCAAATATTACTCTCAAAATCATCTACTTTAATCCATTGACAATGGTAATTCCTATGATCATAACCAATTAATCTTAACCAATCACGCATATTCCATATCAATCAACCAATTCAATTAATCTTAATCAATCACGCATATTCCATATTAATCAACCAAACCAATTAATCTTAACCAATCACGCATATTCCATATTAATCAACCAATTCACATATGATTATCACCATCCATATTTCAACCGATATTTATTTTCTTAATCAGCTCCTCCATAATAACTTCCCACAAATATTAACAATCCATCTTCACAATATTTCAATCATCAACATTCTTAGATCACTATAATAATTATTAATCCCTATCAACACTAATATCCATGTCATCTCCAATAAAAACTGGGTTCTAGCTCCAATTTCCATTCTAATCGAAGATTATTTAATCAAGAATAATTACTATAGTGGATTACTTGTTCTAAGGCGACAAAGGTTTATGGAAACAATATCAAGGAGGTATAAACAACAGGTATAGCTAAAAGTCTAACGTTAACATCATTCTTTTATGTAAATAGCAATGCATGTTTAAAGAACATTGTAAAACATTTGCAAACATGGGATCAAAATGCGTCAAGGAGACTTGCCTTCGTCGACGAGGTGCGATGCGCTGCACTGAAGCTCTTCTCCTTCGTCGGCAACTACGGCAACTTTGTCGACTACGCGCAAAACGATGCACAAAAAGAATAAAATAAATTTAATAGCAACTAAAAATTATAATAAAAATACTGGCAGATAGAGGATGAATTTATATGAATTTAGCAATTGGAATCACTCGATTCGGAGTTACGACGGAGGAGAAACAATTGTTTGAACTCTCAAAATCCTGAAAATCGAAAACCGAGGAATATTTTTTGGAATCTTTTCTTTTCTCTGTTTCCTGACTTTTCTTGAGTCCCTTACAAGCTGGCCCCACTGTCATTGACTATTAGCCTTCTTCTCCAAGTGGTTGAGCACAAATGAAACGCCAGGAACAGAGAGGAAGTGCCAGGAAAAGAAATGGCGTTGGTCGGTTGAGGGGAGGAGCGGCTCACCGGCGCATGGATGGCGAAGGGCGGCGGCGTAGGGTGCACAGCGACCGGATGTGGCGACGCCAGGGCGGCGGCACAAGGTCATGCAGCAAGGGCAGCGACGCCAGTGCAGAAAAAATGCGGGCGCACGGCTGGGGCTCGGCCAGGTGGCAACCGGGACCGATGGGGGTGCGGCGCGGGGGTGGCATGGCGGCGCGAAGCCAGGGCATAAGGCGGCCAGCAGCGAGGAGGTCGGGACAAGGCAAGGCGGCGATGATTCCGGCGACGCCATGAACGGCCGAAGGCACGATGGCCAAAACTCCCGAAAACGCGAGATTTCTCAAAACTAAGATGAGCACGGGGTAGCTAGCATCAAGGGGAGTCTACGGGTGCAAGGAATCGAATTAGTTCGTACCCAAATGGGAGAAATCGACAACGAATGGAGCGACGGCCGACGATGAACAAACTCGAAATCCGGGATCAAACTGCAACAAAAATTAAATCCGATTGAATGATTGTGTTCCTGGAAGCAAATGGCACAAAGTGACGCGGTTGGTTTGCCGGAAAACTCACCGGAGTAAGAGATGGCTCGCCGGTGTCTTTGGAGGACGTTGGGCGTACTGTTTTCTCGCGTTTTGGGATGGCAAACGACATAGAACCAAAGGGGCAAGGTGAGAATAGGGTAGAGGACGTCGATACGCACGTTTGAGAAGTGGAAGCTCGTCGTTTCGTTGAGAAACGGCCGAGTTATTGAAGTTTTAGTGCAAAACGGTTTCTACTCAATTAATCCAATTCTGGTGGGTTAATGCATGATTGGTCATGGAAAATGGGTTCTCCTCGTCTTCCTCTTTGCAACGGATCCAGCCATGCATGATTTGGTGGAGAAAATGAGAAGTTACGGTGATTTGAATTTGAAGGGCCATGAATCGGAAGAAGAATCGTGCTCTCTGGAACTTTGAACGACAGATGTTGAAGATGAACAGTAACATGCCACGTGTCGACTTCTCGTTGGTTGGAAGAAATGAAGAGATAAAAGCGCGAAGAATAAAATAGTAAAAATGATCTAAAAATCCTGAAAAAATTCCTTAAAATACTAGAGATTATTTGGAACCTAATAAAATTAGTTTCACTGAATTTTGATGAATTTGGAATTTAGATTATTCCGAAACGAATATACTGATTTTGACAAAAGACCGCGAGAGATAAAATACCAGAGAGATTCTAAAAATCTTGGAACAATTCCCAAAATCATTTTAGAATATTTGGAACCTAATTCAATGGATTTTGAGATTTTTGGAGCATTTTGAAACTCGGGTGAAATTTCGAATAAGGACCGAAATTGAGAATTTTGACTTTGTGAACGATAAAGGATTGAAGTTTAATTTCGGAAGGATATGGATGCCAGGTTAATTAGAACACCGAGGAAATACCAAATTTTGAAATTAATTACTTTAAATTAGTTTTTAGCAGAAACCCGAAATTGGGGATGTTACAGTTTGGACCTCCAGCAAACCTTGCCTAGTTCTGATCATCCTTCGCCTCACCATGACCTAGCATCGTCGTCCTGCAACCATAAAAAATAAGGCAACACATCACATAGCAATGTCCAAATTGATATGCAATAAATCTCAAGAAATTTCAAAATTCAAACTCAATATTCGTTCAATAGGCTGGCACTACCACCTCCTAGGGACAGTAGTGCCACTCAGCCAACACTACTGCTCCAGCATGGCTGGTAGTGCCGCTTCCCTAAAGTCCCAGCGAAGACCTCTCTTTGGAAAATAACTACCGCTCCCCTTGACCGGTACTGCCGCCCCTGGCCGGAAGTACCACCCCACTGAGGTCGGTATTGCTACTCCTGGCAAGCATAACTCAAATTGCTTATTTTGAAAATCCAACTCAAATCAAACTCAAACTTAACTATCTCATGCTTGAATACAGTTAATAACTCATCACCAATAAGGTTAGACCTCAACATTGTCTTTCATAAAGCGCATTTGATAGTCTTGTAGCACAGCGCAGAAGTTCATCCATATATCGAGCAACATAAGTTGATTTTACAGGAAGAGAATCCACATATGGATGAACTTTCCATCACGTGAGAACACAACGATCGATTTCTCACATGGTTCAAAGAAAAGGTATGGGTCTCCATTAGTGAGAGTGTGAAGGATCGAGATGGCGAACAGAGGAGAGGTGAATGGTTGCAAACAAAATTTTTCCTACAAAATACTCCAAATAAGATCTCCAAAAGATTGCGTAAAAGGAATAGTGAAAGACCCGAACAACTTGACAACTATGTGTACCCCTAGCTTGCATAGATGAGAACCATGGAATATGTGAGGATTTTTGAGTCACAATCTTGGTTTTCAAGTATCAAAAAACAAACAAATCAATTCAACTCTTGCTTTTATGAAGGAGGTTGAGCCAAATCACAAAAGTCACTTTTAGAAAAGCAAAAGCAGAATTTCCAGAAACTGTCCTCATTTGGAGCAGGTAGTTAGTGGAATTCTGTACTCTAAAACTTTTGAGAATTTTTATTCCTATGAAAAAATTCGTCCTAAAATAGTCCACCAAATATCACGTCAAAAATCCATGTATAAAAATCATAAAAAATCAAATATCACAGTCTATCAGGAAGTTCGAGCAGAAAGTTTAGGGCTCAGTTTTCACCTCATGACGCCCAAACGGTGTGATCAGTGGACTCCCAAATTTTTTCACAAATGGATATGAGAGTCCCGCACCTTCTCCAATAATAATTACTCAAAAATAAGTTTTTTATATTTTTATAAAAAAAATGACTGCTATGCGAAGAACAAGTTTTGGACAAAGATGCAACTTGATAGAAAACTTGATCTCTAGTCTATCCTAGGGTGCAAGAAAGATGTAAAACCATATGAACACACCCAAGAGATCCAATATCAGCAACATTTAGAAGGAGGGGAGCCAAATTCAAATTGCAGGAAAGTAAATTGCGAGAAAGTAAATTGCAGAATTTAAATGCCGAATTTATGACATAAAGTAAGTGCGTAATGTAAATTCAAGAATGAATGAAAAATATTTGCATTTCTAGAAGGAGGAGTGTCGTCGTGTTTATGCCAGACAGTATTGGTTCGAGTGTATAACCGAGTTTCGGTAGAGGGGGGTCTTCGCAGCTGTATCACTCTTGACTCTCTTTTCGTGATGAGCAGGACATGAAACTCAAGAACACACAGGGATTTACCCAGCTTTGGGCCTCCAATGCGGGTAACAGCCCTACGTCCTGCTTAAGCTCTTGTTGCTCTAGTATTCCGCTTGTTCTCAGTTCGCTTGATCTTTCGATCGTTCGAGCCCTGGATCTCTTGTTTGTTGTGAGCTAATCCACTGAACGACTGACCTCCTCCCCCATGCGCACTAGCTCCCTTATATACTCTCGAGACTGGCTAAGGCAAGTGGAGGGAGTGGTCTTACATTAATTACATTGATTGTGTCGAGTCCTATCGTTGCTGTCCTTCGGAGCCTCTTTGTCTACGCCATTGCTTGACACCACCTGTCTTCGAATGGCCCGAGGGGAGGGGTTCGGACGTTGCATGACAAACGCCTGATACACGTGTCTACTAGGCTTGCCCTGGGCGGTGCAGATGGAACGAGAGTTGGTGGAGCTGGCTCAGTCGGAGGGACAGGTCATCATACCGTCAGGGAGCCACACCTATTTAATGGCTCCCAGGCGCATTGTAACGGCTCCATGCGCATTTAATGGCTCCCATGCCCATTTAATGGCTCTCATGCGTATTTAATGGCTATGATACGTCGCGATCCTGGCAGAAGCTTCAGGTGGAAGCCTCCCAGCCCTATCTGCGTGGATGACTGACAATGAGCCCGCCTGCTCATCGGACGACCACGTGGCCTAGTCGCTCGACTGCTCTTCGAGTGGCCACATGCCCTGGTCGTCAGGGGTCGGGACCTGGTCGCCTGACTGCTCGCCGGGCATCCACGCGTCCTGGTCGCCCACGAAGCCTCTTTTCAGCAGGTTGAGTCCTTTATATAGGACCTTCTTCTTTCCATGTCTTGCGCATATGGTCCCACCTGACAGTGGTCGAGAGAGTACCCCGATGTAGAATACACCGACAGTAGCCCCCAGATCCACCCTGAAGCGCGCCTTAGGATATTTCAGAGATATTATTTTGACCTTAGCGCGGTCCTGGACGGGTCCCACGCTTGCACACACAACCATACAGATTCTCTCTGCAATCGTCGCAACTCTTCGGGTCTTGTCGCGGCGTGCCATTATGATCCTTTTTGTGGACCGTCGGCTCGTGGGGACGTGACTCCTCGAGACCTGACACCGTGCGAGGCTTATAAATAGGCATGTCCGCTTCTTCACGATCCGCACTCTTGTCGCTTTCGTTGTCTAGGCTTCTTGCTTCCTTCATCTTTTGCTTCCACATTGCAAGCTTCTTTGCCACCACAGCACCAAGACAGCACTCCAGCTACATGGCTCAGCCGCTTCCCCCTTCGGTGATCGATGAATCGCGGTTGGGGACCGTCCTTGGCCTGGCCCCCGAAGGGGCCCTCTGCCTCAGCGCGGGCACCGTCTCGGCGAAATGCAACCCCAAGGAGGTGATTACCTTCGCCTGGGCATTGGCGACAGGCCTGATGCCGCCTTATTCTGAGTTCTTCCTCACTGTTCTTCACTTCTACGAGGTCTACCATCTTCACCTCACCCCCAACTCCATCATCATCCTTTCCACCTTCACATACCTCTGCGAAATGTTCGTGGGGGTGATGCCGAATCTTCCTCTCTTATGATACTTCTACACTCTCCGTGGCTCCACCGATGGTGGGGTTGTGAGGAGTTGCCATTTCCGCCTTCGTGATGGCTCAGCCTCCCGCTACATCTCCCTCCAGATGAAGATCACCTGGAAAATATGGCAGAATGAGTGGCTGTACATCATCGATGACAACGGTCTTAACGTCCTAGGGCTGCCGTCCGCGCTGGCGGCTGCCATCGACAACTGGGGTTCCGTCGTCCACCAGTTGCGGGCATGGTGGCCCGCATCGACCAGTTGCGGGCCTCCAAGCTGACCTAGGCACTGGTCGTCAGAGACTTCATGGCCCGGCGGATCAGCCCCCTGCGGTGACACGTCAGGTCGGCCTGGCAGTACACCGTGACGATGACCTGACCCGCACATACCTAGGCCATAAGTCTTCACCCGTTTTCTTGCTTGCTTTACCTTCGTGGCCGCCAACAACTGGTTGACGTCTTTTGTTTTTGCGGTAGCGGAATTTGAGCATCACCGGTTGAGGCTCGGATGATCGGTTGCTACCACGATTCTTGAAAGCGGCAGGGCTTCCGGACCGAAGCCCAGCCACTTTGTCGGCTACCGCCGGCGGAGCGTCACGCGATCATCGCATGCTTCCCCTTGATGGACTCCACCAGGAGGGCCGCGATACCACCTCACACCCCCCTGACGATAAGGGGGAGTCCGGCTCCTATTGATGATTGGAGCGCGGGGAAACGGCCGGCCACCTCTGACGCTTCGGGTCCGAACCCGAAGAGACCCTGCGCCGTGGGCATCTCTTCTTCTTCCAACCCCTCCGCGCCTCTGAGCACGGCGGGGGCTAGGTCTTCTCCTGGAGCTGCCGCGCCTTCTGCCGGGAAGGATGCAGCGCCGCCGCCCCCTCTGCCTCTAGCATTGGCACGGTGCAGGCCACCGCAAGCCGGTCTTGGGCAAGCGCCATGGGGCAAGGAGTGGGCTCTCACTTCGCGCTTCTTCCGTCCGCTTTGGGGGCGCTTCTGGCACGTAAGCTTTTTTTTCTTTGACATGTTCTTCTGCTTGCTAGTGCTGACCCTTCTTCTTGGTGTTTTTAGGGAGGACCCTCAAGGCGGTACTAGTGGTCGGACGACCACGCCGTTTGCTACCACCGGGGTCGCTGCCCCGCCGCCGCTACCTGCCCAGTCATTGGGCCAGGAGGTAGCTGCCTACACCGGGGTTACTGCCTCTCGCTCGGCCGCTTCGTCTGCTCCCTCAGTGCTCACCACCCGGCTTGCCGACCTGGTCACCGAACTTGCCACGGCGACTTCCCTCCAAGACAAGTAGACGACGTCGCTGCGGAAGGAGTTGGCATTGGCGAAGGCGGAGAAGACGTCCTCGGTGGCCCGAGCCAAAGCCGCTGAGGCGCGGGTGAATGGTGCCAAGGAGAAGTGCAGCGCGTTGAGGCAGAGATGGGCCACAAGCTGTGCAACCTCATCACCATGCTCCGCTCGGCCTTTAAGCGCATGGTCAACAGCTTGCGGCCACTGGGGGTGACGGTGAGCGGTCCGCTAGAAGAATCAGTAGTACATTACGCCCACAGCATCACCCTTGTCGCTAAAGCCCTTGCCAGCCTGCCACCTTGGCAGAGCGCTCCGCCCGGGAGGGACGGGAAGTCGTGATCTTCACAGTAGGCTTCGTCCTGATGTGCTGCACCCGCCGCGATGACTCCTTCGACCCCATGGCGACTGTTGCTAGGTTGGAATGCGACCCTGCCCGGGCACCAGCGCGGGTGTGTGAGGCGGCGGAGTACGTAGCCGGGCTGATGGAGATGGTGCCTCCACCCGTCAACGCCAATGCCGAGGTGGAGGAAGAAGCCGGGGATGATGCCGGTGACATCGAGATCGCCGACGAGTAGCTCGAGCGATCGCTTTTGCCATCTTCTTTTCCCTTTCTTCTTCTGTGTAAACATGCACATAGGCCTTTTAGCTATTATAAATGAAAATGCCTTGCTTTTACCTATTGTCGGCTTTTACCTGTTGTCTGCCCTTGCGTGCGCTTGCTCGTGACATGTTCGATTCAGCACCAGGCTACCAGCCCCCGAGCATATTGCATGGGCCCTCTGGCCGACCGGATGGATCGACGATTAAGAGTTTTTTTTTTCTGCAACCACACATAGCCACTTGTAACATCCCAAATTTTTGGCTTTTTATTTAGCTAATAGTGTTTTATTGCCATTTGTGCTTTTCGTGAATTTTCTGGATTTATTGGATTTTTCTGGAGTTTGTCTGAATTATTTTAAATTAAAGTATATTATCTTTTGCCAAAAACTAATTATATATATAGCTGAGTTTAAAATAAGGTTTTGCCAAAAATATTTTATTTGAGTCCAGAATGTCTGAAGGTATTTTGAGAATAAACAATGTGACTGAGGAGATGGCAATTTACAGAATTCCATGCAAAACCATGCTATTTCATGTCTAAGGCATGAAAGGATCAAGCCAAAGGACCGTGTTTCATTCACCACTAATTCAAAGATATGAGCGAGCATATGGATTCAACATCATACCACTTAGAGAAGACTCATGAATGAGGTTGAAGTCAACCCTCCAAATTATGAGAGAGAAGGTAGGCTGTCCTAGGAAAGCATGGAAGAAGAAGCCACGTGAGTCAGATGAACCCCACAGTTTATTCTTCACATGTCGTCGGCATGCCTTTCTCCTATTAACCCTACAAATAATTACTCCCACCACAACACCTATATTTTGCATAACTTTATGACTGAGGTTAAAAACATATCACTCAATTCCATATTTTCACCGTAATTCAATGCCAACATAGTCTAATTCCATCTCTAATGTTTTTGCATGTGCCACCAAAGAGTAACAACATGCAAGGCCTTATCCTCGAGCATTGCCATAATCGCTGCTGCTACCATGAGGAAGGATGGTGCACAAACTCCATTCACCACAAAGAACAGAGGGAAGGGCAACAATGAGGAAGAACAAAAAAGCTTAAATGTAATCAGCAGCAAAGACCCAAAAAGACCAAGAAGTAGGATCAGACAAAAATGGAATATTTTTTTTGCAAAAAGTTTTTGTGCAGCAATATACAGACGAGCTATCATACACAAGCATTGTTATTTCAAGATATATTCCATTTGCCTCAAGCTAAATTTCTCTTCCTATAGATCCAATAACTACATTCTTATTTCAAGATATGAGCATTTGCCTCAAGATTTCGGGTTCTTGCTTTGAGTGATATGATTTGCTAATTTTAATAGTCATCCGAGACTTGTTTGTTTTCCAGCTGCGCTTAACTAGCTATTTAGGTCGTTCATTTTAATCTGACATTTGAAAGAAACAACTAAAACCCTCCAATGTTTACTTTTAGAAATGATCTCAAACACATAGAATTGCATGTATTCGTAAATGCTAAGTATATTCAAGAGGAAATTAGGAAGAGCACATCCATGTAAAAGCTAATTAGCAACAGAGCCAACACTATGAGTGTCACTAAAATTTTAAACATGTGCTACCATTATGTGTTCCAACCACAACGCCTTATCACCTCCGACATTTAGTATCCTTTGGTCATTGCAGAGTGGAAACCATGAGATGTGTCTCAAACTAGTAATCGAAATCATAAATAACATGTAAACTAGCTTAGCTCAGATAGCTTATGCAACGAGCTCAATGGATGCTCGACAACTAGACATACCTTAGGAAACATCACACAAGCTTCTAATCGTATATTGGCCATACTTTTCCCAGAATCCGCGATCCTATCCGCCATCAATCGAAATCTGAAAGAAATTGTGTTAAATTAAAATAAATTCACGGCAAGACAAGACTGATCTATCTTAAAACACGAGAAGATGAAAAAATACAATCACTAGTCATCCGCCACAAATAGTTGATCAAGAGTTCAGATGATCAAGTCTTACTCGAACTCTTCATCAAGAATATATCGTGTCCAAAAATAAAAAGATATCTATACAAGGAAAAAATGATTTCTTCACCATATAATTAGTAACATGCTATCACCATAAAATGAATGAGACTACTGAATGATCATTGTTACAGGGCATACATTCATGTTTAAAGTAGTGCAATGCCGCCTCGACTACATAACTCGACAATAAACAAAGTAAGATGTGGCTTACAATAATTAACTTAAAGATTCACACCGCTTTTCTATTTCTATTTCTTAAGGGACTTGGATTTTCTCCGACTTGCCAACCGAAAAGGGGATTAACTAACTAAAGAAAGATGGAACCCGATTCTTCTTTAAAAGAAACAATTTTTGCCTTTATTTGTGAATTAATAAAATAAATAAGGGTACCTTTCTCGCTTAGCACCGATGGTCTCACTCCCTACACACCCTCAGTAAAAGAATAGGTGATATGGTTATAATCAACAACAAAGAATCAACATATTAGAATGATCCAAATTTGCCATGCCAATGCTCTTGATTCAAAGTTAAATGTTGCGTAATCAACATATTAGAAAAGGAAATTCCAATTGGTCTTGTGGATTATAGCCCCATGCTTTATAGTCCCAAATGCTCATAGTCCAAATTTCATGCATTATATGCTAATATAACTTAGCATAAACTAGTAATATAGTAGTAAAGATCTAATGATTACAAAGAACTACACTTTTTTATGCCACGCTTGAAACAACGTAAATTGATGCTAAGAAGAAACAAATATATACTGTGTTTTGAATGAGTTAACTTCTTGGGAGCTTTCACCGCCATTGTCAACATCACATAGTTAGCATTTAAAGGTTACCATTACAACTAAAAAGAAACCGTAAGTTAAATCTACTTTATTGTTTGGCCATGCAATGGACATATAAAGAGCATCACCATGGTCTCCATACCATCATATGGACGAGGAAGCAAGGCATCTCTTTTCAACACGACATTCACAACAACTTCATAAAATTGAACTCCAAGAGGTTGACCTCCCACTAGGGCACTTGGTTCGTTGATACAATTGTTGCTTTAGCCACAGTGGATATCATTTCTTACGACAAAGATATAGTATAACATCCCTACCAACCTAAAGCATAAATATTACATTTCAGATGGTGACAACTACGTAAAAATATTCAAATGAGTAATTAAGAGCTGGGATTAGAAGTCAAAGAAAATAACCAAGCTTTCTTCACTGGTTGAGGCTTCATGGCTTCTTCTTGTGGTTGCATTGTTCATTGAAGGCATACTTGGTGTAACAACTTTTTTACGGATAATGGAATTATTCTCATCATCCAATAGTGTATTATCTATATCCCTATTGTTGTTACCCACACCATGCTCCTCCCGATATGAATTGTTAAATTCTCCTAGTTTTTGTTCAATCCTTGGGCTCTACAACCAAAGCAACAAAATGTTGGATTCTCTTTTGTTTAGGACGACAAGAGATTGATATGGACACAAACGACTTGATAACAACAAGAGAAAGATCAAGGTAGGAAAGCACATTACGTAAGTATGTCTTGAGTTAGAAGCATGGTGCTAACTTCCTTCCACATTCTCGCATGCCTTGTGGTAGTAGCATACGCTCCATCAAGTTAAAACGTTGTTGCATTTGGTCCATACGCTGGGTTAGAGAATTGTTGTTGCTTAGTTTGACTATGAGCTTCTATTTCTAGCTGAACTCTTGTTGGTATTCTTTTGCATGCTCCCGTGTGCCCACATCTTGAGGAGTTGGTCCTTCCTAGAACACTAACACGACCTCTTGGCTCCTTTCTCCACATACATGTGAAAACAAATCACCCTCCCGGATAGTTTTTTCCTCAATTCCCAGTAGTTTTCAAAATTCTTTTAGCTTTTCCTACAAATGTAAATATTATGTAAGCAAGTAATATTCGACGGCAAGTGTGTTTTGCAAAAAACATACAATTGTTGATTCAGCCAGGAATAGGTTCTCCATTTTTTCGTGAATGCGCCACAATCCAAACTTCATCTCTCTAGCAAAGATGCCCAAGTTTCTCACCCTAAAATGAGATATGTAATTAACTTTAAAAGACTCAGATATGTAATTAACTTTAAAAGATTATCCTACAACTCGATATATGGATAGTAAAAAACATTATCCTACAAATCGATATGTAATTAACTTTAAAAGACTCATTAAACTATTTTTACCAATTCATGGCCAACACGAGCATGGCTTTTGCTACCACTTGTATGTAAGGTACGCAATTTTTCTCGATTCGCTTTTCCTCTTATTGAACGGGCCTATACCATAATTGCATAAATATGAATATAATTTTTAGCAACTACAACCAAAGCAAGTAACATGACATATCTTACCTCAGCTCGAGATCTCCAATGATTAACAAGCCACTCCCAATCATTCACATTAACTCTTTCACACGCCTTGCCATAAGTTCTTCGTCATTAGAGTCGATCATAATATGTCTTTTTAAATCAGCCTTAAAGTCCTTCCATTGCTTTGTCATTGCTATAAAACATAATACATACCATTGTGTTGATCTCATAATATGACTGCTTAAATGAAAAACATTGTTTCAAAGAGGATATACAAAATAAAACAAGAAAGATAACTAACAATCCACCCACCGTATAGCAATCCACACTTCTAGCTTCTTTTTAGATCAACTTCTCTCCAATCATCTGGATGCAACCGATATTTTCTTTTCACCATTGTTCCAATAACATTTGCAATTTTTTAGAATAATGCCCACAGTCAATCAGATTCGTATGACAATTTTGATTTTGGTTGCCCTCTCTTGAATATATGTTGAGCTTTTTAGTGATACCCTTCCATCCTTTTTGTTTTGTTGTTCATCATGTTGAAGTGCAACAATTTCTATCATCATCCATAAAATGCTAGCATGTGTCAATTATACAATCACGATCCTAATGGGACAACGATTTATATCGTTTCTAGCCCGGCTACTATGGCAGTTTGAGGAGGTATTTATTAATGATTGCTCTCGATTTTTGTATATTTGAAGGGTTATAAACCTTCAACTACAATCACAAATCGGCAAAAACAATCAATCAAGAATAAGGCCTCAAATCCTTACCACCTTATCATGCACAATAAGAATTGACAACAGATTCACCGCTATTCAAGCCTTAAATAATAGATCAAGTTCGTAATGTAATGAGTTTGATCAAGATATAACATAATACACCAACCGAACCAAGAAGATTAATCAGAACTAGTTCTAAGCATGTAACAATTAAATCACCGACGATAATCAATTGCGATGACCGCAATATTAGTTCAATTCGATTAGCAAAGCAAAGTAGTTATCGAATAGATCGTGAGCAATAGTTACATCGAACAATATTATCGCAATAGATCAGTGGAGCAATAGATCAGAGCAATATTAGTTCAATTCGATTAGCAAAGCTAAAGTAGTTAATGCAATAGATCGTGAGCAATAGTTACTATCGAACAAATTATGCAATAGATCAGGAGCAATAGATCGTGGAGCAATACATCGTGGAGCAATATTAGTTCAATTCGATTAGTCGAGCCAAAATGTTACTATCGAACAATAGTACTAGACAAGAAGAACATATATGATCCTAACAACGACTTTAGGCTTTCAGAGAGTGAATCAAATCAATAATTCTAAGCATGCAAGTCTACCAATTTAAGGCCTTATTTACAGGATAAATCGCTTATATCATGGACACCCTAGAATCATCATAGAGCAATACCTCACCCTCCACCAAAGAAGATTCAAACGCAAAGATTCGAGAGAAACTTACAACAGAACAAAGACTCAAGTCGCTCGTATGACTGCTAGGCACGATATATCTAACATGTTTCCATACCTTCATCATAACTCATTGATCTTGAGGTGGTCGGTAATCAGATCTCTACCAACATGTTCATGTTCCTCTATGTTTTTCCTTGACCCCGACCGCAAGTTATGATTTCCATGTGGCATCGGTTGTCTAGAAAAGTTAACATGCTTGTCAATTTGATGATATATGTTGTAGACAAGAATGAAATATGGCTAAAAGTGACAGTACACATGACCTTAGCAATTTTCTTAGGCCGGTGTTGAACATCGACATTGCTACCACCCATGGAGGTTAAGAGATTGCGCTTCTCATTGTTTTCTCGTAATTACACCATTCCGATATTTCATAGTCAAGAAGTGTAATTTGCTTACCCTTCCTCCTTTCTTTCCATTGGAACCGCTTTTATCTCTTCCTCGACGCTTTCCATTATTTTTCCCGCAACATGAGATAAAAAATTAGCAAATATTGATTAAAATATTCCATCGCAACACAACAATATAGATATACATGACTTACTTTTTAGGTTTATTTGCATCAACAATTATTCCATCTATATCTGTCCTAACACAAGTAGTACCACCAATATTCATAGGTAAATTAGTATGCACATCGTGCAAAATTATAGGCATTTGAGGGTCATGCTCTAAATCTCCATTTTCAGCTCACACTCATGTCATAAAAGTCACGTGGTTTTGATTGAACAACAGCAAACCATTCAATATCAATAGGGTCTTGAACGTAGTACACTTGAAAAGCTTGTGATGCCAAAATGAAAGGCTCAGAGAGCTTGTCACCGATTGAATAAATGCTTGAAATTCACAAGAGTAACCCCAAATTGATCTTTTTTACCCACTTGTCTTGTGTGCGTTGTCAACCCAATCACACTTGAAGAGCACTATCTTCCCTTTGTTGTTATAATTCAACTCAATAATTTCTTTTATAATACCATAATATGTCTTGTTTCCTATTATGCAAGAATCATTATTGCCCTTTCAAAACATGTGGTCTCAGTGCAATTAAAGATACACCACTACTTTGAATAGGTCTTCCTCATCATAGGATCTGTATGGAAATTAAACCCATTTATGGTGTAACTATTATATTTAACTACAACCATGAATGGCTTTGGCTAAAATTTTGTCTCTTCAGTTCATCCGCTCATCTCAAATACCTGCGATTATGACATATTTCTTGAGCTTAACTTATTAACTATAATAAATTACACATTAGTAGGGCATTTGCATACTTACATGCAATCTAAACCACTCATGAAAGGTTTCGTGATGCATAACGATTGATTTCTTGCTTGTTTCAAGTCCAATTGAGGAAAGATAGTTAATGTGCTTAATGTAAGTGTTCAATTTGTCATTTTAACAAAAACAAAAAATTCACAATGCTAAAATAAATTCAAATAGCTTACTTCAAATAAGGATCTATATTGTCATAGTTGAATAGGACATATCTATGAGCTTGCAACCAAGTTTTGTGATCTAAATCCACACCGTGATTTCCCCACCAATCCTCATCAAGGTTATGTAAAGAAAGGAGTAGTACTACCAACTTCCACAAAGCAAAGCCTTCATCATTTCTAACTTGTCGAGTAAATCGAGTCATCCCATTTAAATAGCGAGAATGTAATGTAAGACTCTCATCGAATAAATAGCTCTCGCAATTGACCCTTCCGATGGCTTCTAGTGCGTATATACCCCTTACACCTCATCAAAAACCTAAATCCAGATTGCAAATAAGTTAATTTGTAATAGGGCATGACTACGATTCATAGATTAGTTGTTCCGCATAATTACCTCTCCACAGATATATGTTACGAAAATGTACAGACCAAGAATGCGTTTGAGCAGTAGATGAACCATCAAGTGTATCATAATATCAAAAAATGATGGTAGGAATATTGTCTCAAGAAGGCATAAGGTCTCACTATCTCAAATTTCTAGTTTTTGCATATCACTTACACGGATAACATGTGAGTACATTTGCTTAAAAAAATTGCTCACACGGATCAATGCTGCAGTAACATTTTCTGGTAATATCCTTCGGATAGCAAGTGGAAGCAAGTGTTGAAGAAGAACATGGTTGTCATGACTCTTAAGCCCAATTATCTTTTTCTCATTGACAATAACATTACGGCGTATATCAGATGCATAACCATCGGGAAATTTAACTCCCTTTAAAACTTCACAAAACATTTTCTTCTGTTTAGAACTCATTGAGTATTGTGCTGGAGGTAAGTAAAATCTATCTTCTACTTCAATCGGATGAAGATCACTTCTTATGCCAAGAGCTTGAAGGTCCAACCGAGAATTCAAGTTGTCCTTAGATTTCCTATCCATACCCAACAAAGTATTAATTATGTTATCACAAACATTTTTCTCAATGTGCATCACGTCGAGATTATGACGTTAAAAGCAAGTCCTTCCAATATGGAAGTTTGAACCAAATAGACCTCCTTTTCCGATTTTAATTGATCCCCATCGCTTTCGCTTTTTGTTACCTTCTTTCTAGATGGATCCTTCCCAAAAATTGTTTGCATGCCTTCGCTTGTTTCTAGAATTTCCGTCGCCCTGAAGTGGACTAGGTGTCAAGCGAGACTCCTAGAACACCATCAAATGAATCAAAGATCAAACCTAAATGGGTGGTTTGCATGTAGAAACCCACGATGCCCCATGTAGCAACTCTTGCCACCATTTTTCAATGAAGAGAACATGTAAACGAAAGTGACACTCAAGGCATGCTCCTTCACCGAGGTAGAACATCCACCACATATCCAAGACCCGATAATCCGAAGGGTGCATAATATGGCAAAGATGCAATTGGAAGTACTCACCTTGGAAGCATCCCATGTTCTAACACCATGGACAAACATATCTACCATATCATCAACTAGTGGCTCCGCAAAGACATCCATATCACTACCAGGAGCATATCGACCAGAATTATCAAAGAAATAATGAAGTTTGCTGTTTCACAGATCCAAGGAGGAAAGTTGTATGGAATTAGAATAAAAGGCCAAATACTATAAGAAATATTCATGGATCCGAACGGGTTAAAACCATCTCAGAGCTAATGCAAGTCTAAGATTGCGACTATCATCAGCAAAATCTAGATACTTGTGGTCAAAATCCTTCCAAAGAGGAGAATCATGGATGCCTAAGCAAACCATCTTTTGTGCGCCTTCATCATGCCATCTTTTTTAGTCATTGCTCTTGAGCACATAAACAACCTCAGAATCTTCTCTTTATTGGAAAATAGCGAAGAACCTTATTAGGAACCTTGTGTGTGCTGCTTCCCATCTAAACTCTTCTTTTTTCCGATTTCCATCGAGAAGTTTTACACTTTGGACAACTATTAGCATTAGCATTGTCCTTCCAATAAAGAATGCAATCATTTATACATGCATGAATACCGACATATCCAAGTCCTAGGCATTTTATCGCTTTCTTAGCTTCATTGTAATTCCTAGGTAGTGCCTGACTCTTCAGGAAAGCTTCATTAAGAAGATCTAGTAGTAGGTCAAAACTCTTATCTGACCATCCCCAAGCAATTTGATGTGAAGTAACTTAACTATGTCGGCTTTTACAAGATATCAAGGAGCCATTTTTTCAATATGAATTTATAGATCTCGATAAGAAGAGTACATGTATAACAAATACATATAATGGTGTTTTCTTTTCTTTTTCCACTCATCCTAACGAAGAACAACTACACAAAGCAGATTTTGATATGATCCGGCGATAACTTGTAATATAAGTCGAGCCGAGATACGATCTTATGAGAAAAATAGTTGCCTCGTTGAATATCAAACTTCAACAAACATGTAAACTTCAATGTTTTATCGCCAAGAAAAGGCAATGGGTCAAGGTGATGCACCATAGCAACACATTATCATTTCTTTTATCAAAGAACCGCTTTCCGATGTAAATAAAACCAACAAGTTGCAAAACAACCGGTTTTTGTGACACATATTACCAATTAAATCTAAATGATAGCACGTAAATGCTAGGTAATTGCCACCCCTTGATTCTTTCATGCCATTGAGAAATCCCCAAAGATGCGAATAGCGCTTGCTCGTGACATGTTTACTCCAAGGAATTGCAAATTGCAAATAGCCCGAAGATTTGTGTCACGCCGATCGTCGTCGTTCAAACCTAGCGATCTGTTCTCCGGAGGGATCAGCGACAGCCGTTGGATTGCGATCCAACGGACTTCATCAAGCCATGAAATCAAGTAACCCTAGTGCCTAGGATCCGTTGGATCAGCATCGTGCGGGTGATAGAAGCCGCACCGATTCAGAAACCTAATCCATCCGGGCCGTCGATTGGAGCAAGCGGATAAGATCGTGCCGCGTCTGGAGACCTGCGTAACCGTCCGATTTTGATCGTGTGGCTGTTGGTCATCGTGTCCGACCAGGGCTCGGATCCGTGCCGCCGCCGCCGTGCGCTACAAGGACTCCGGCTTCCATGCCAAGCGCTGGGTATTTAAGGCCCCGGGCGACCCTCTCGAGGATCCTCAGAGTCCGCCGCCTCTTTTCCCTGCAGCGCCCGAGTAGCTTCGGAGTTCACGCGCAGGCTCGTCGGAGTTTCCGAGGAGTTTCCGCCGTGTTTCGCCATCACCGAGACCTTCTTCCGCCGTGTGGGTTCCAGATCCGAACTCATCGTCGCCGGAGAACGTTGGAACGCCGTCGGGGTGGTCTTCGTCCCCAGCCCCGGTAGCCCTGCACCGCCGCATCGCCATCGCCAGAGTCGAAGAATCTCAGCCGTCGGATCGTCATCGCACCGCCGGGATCACGCCGCGTCACTTCGGGGCACAGTGAACGCCTCGGGTACTCGTCGCCGTCCGATCAAGGGTAAGCAGCCAGGATCATGCCACGTCGCCTCGGTAAAACCGTAAGTGCCTCGGTTAGCTTTGCCATTAGATTAAATCATGTGGTCAGGAGTGCGCCGCGTCAATTAGGGCTACAGTGAAGTGCATCGGTAGCTGTTGGCCATTGGATTGGATCGGAGGGTTCTGGTTGTGCCAAGTAGCGGATTTTATCAGTGACCGTTAGATCAGAAACGTGTGGAACATATCGCGTCTTGGATTTAACCGAGCCAGGGCTGATGTCACGCTGACACATAGCTGACGCAATAAATCAATTTTTCTTTATAAAAATAATTTGGATAAATAATGATTTTCCAATTTTGTGAATTTTCAATAATTTGAATTTTCCGAGGGCACGTTCTCCCTCATACGAACTCCGATTGAGGTGATTCAAATTTCTAAAAATTTATAAAATTGAGATCTATCTATTGGTGAATTTTATTTGATTTTTAGAGTTTGTTTGTTCTCTGTTTTAGTATTTATTTTGCATTCTCTTTCGTTTCGCGTAGACGATAAATTGTGCGATGCAACCGGGGAAGGTTCATCAACTCAAGACCAAGGTCCAGAGCATGAATAAGGGTTTTCCTAAGGCAAGTTGTGCTTTGATCATGTTACACCCATGTTTGCAAAATAGCTAATTTGTTTTACCTTATTGCATATTATTTCATACGTATAAATGATTTCAACCTAGTTTGGGATTTAGATATCATACCCTTCGAATTACACCCTACCTTGTCGTTTGTATGCCATGATCTATTGTCCCCCTAGATTGGTTTACTATAGTTAATCAATAATAAAAATCAACATGGGATGGTTAGATCGGATTAGATTGCTTAGCCATGCCACGTCATCACATGTACTTGAATCATTCATAAATAATCTTGACTAATGGAATATGGAACAATGTTATGAATATGTGTGTCTTGTGTGGTCACATGATGAGATTGAGTTGTTGTGGCGAAGGATGTCACGCAACGATATTGAATTGTTGATGGCACGTGGTGCTTGATAATCAACTGGGGTGGTTTTGATTTAGATCGGAGCAAGTGGTAAGGGCAAGTGTGCCTGGGTGGGCCCGATGGGCTGTAACATCCCGAAAAATTCAAAAATAAGGAAAATGAAAATTTTGAATTCAAAAATGGAATCAAATACAAATTTCAATTTAAATCAAGATTTTAAATTGAAAATAATGTCTTTTTCTCATTTTCATGCATTTTAATTTTAAGAAAATTATGAATAACAATATTAAAATTTTAATCATTAAATTTTACCCTGAAATCCTGACAATTGTATATATCTATGGTAAAAATATAATAAATAAAACTTACATTTAAAGCTTTTATAAATTCAAAAACAGAAAATCAATAAAGTTAGAAATAGCAATGTCAGAATTTTTATAATTTAATTATCAAAGATAAAATTATGAAAATTTTATAGAAGCATTATTAACTCAAATAAATTTGAAAAACAAAATTTCAAAAATAAAGGAAATTATTTAGACACTTTAATAAATCAAAAACAGAATTGGAATTTCTGTGCAGTGTATATTGTCAAAATTTTAATAAAATAATTATAAAGAGTTTTCATATCTGCACCTAGCCAACCTTTTCAAAAATTATGACAAATTATTGAGTCGGTTTGGTGACCCTAATCAGTAGATCAAGTTGATCCAATATACTGTGAACCGCCCTTTTCATCCTGACCGCAGGATGCGCCACTTGTCATCCATCCACGCAATCACCTGTTTCCCTTTCTTCTTCCCTCTGTGTCTCAGCCGACTTCACAGTGAGCCAGCACAGTCCAACTCTTTCTTCTTTCTCTAGTCTTCTACTCACTTCTCTCGTGCAAGCTCAGCCGTCCGATCCATCACCCGAACCAGCTGTCCCTTGCCGACTTCATTCCCTGCCAGACAGCCTTACACGTCGTCCGATCTCTCCTGTGCCTTCTCCTCTCTTCTTCTCCCTCACGAAACCACTCGGGCGACTCACTGCCTTGCCAATCCTTGCCACGGCATTCATTTTCCACTGGAAGTCTCTGCCACGAACCCCTCGGCCAGCACCTGAGCTTTGCACCGTAGCAATTCCGCAAGTTCCAGTCGCCACTCCAGACTACCAAAAACCGTGTGCCAACGCTGAATCAACTGCCAAAGCTCAATATAAATACCCCTTCGGTCCTCCAGAACTTGACACAACACTCCATTGCCTTAGCAACGCAAAGAACTCCCATCATCTCCCCCAATTCCGGCAAGACCCGAAAAGGAGGAAATCCACCCGCGAACCACCACACATCAAATTAACTAGAATCATCAAAACCGAAGCTCCCTGGTGATTCACAGAGCCCATCCCAAGCGCCAATTACTGCTCATCTTCCCCGTCAAGCCGCGCAACCGAGCTCTTTCTTCCGCCATGGACGTGCACGGTGAAAGCTTGGTCTCACATGCGTTCTTTTTGATCAAAGTGCTAAAACACGTTAATTATTACCCACTGATACTCATTCGGCCATCAATTTTTCGGAATTGCCTGTAGAACTGAAGCTCCGCTGCCTGGCCATGGCGTCCGCCGCTGGCTCTCGGTGGCGCGCCGATTTCTAATATCGCCGACGACCAAAGAGACTATCCCCGTTTGCGGAATCATGAGCTCGAGCCAACCCTGCTACCCATTCCACCTCTCCGGCGTTGCTTCGTCGCCGGCGAGCTTCGAAGCCAGGCCCTGCTCTCCGTCGCTGACCTGTGGGACCAGGACGTCAGTCGCTGTGTGTTCCTCAGCTCACTGCCGAGCGGGCCCTCCATGTCAGTCCCGAGCCGTTGCTTTGTCTCTGCCAGGCGGGCCCCTGCCGTCAGTCGCACAGCGTGTCCCTTCTCACTGCCATCGCGGGCCCCTATTGTCAGCCGATCTCCCTCGCCATGTCACTGACCGAACGGGCCCAACCGTCAGTGCCTAATCCCGATCCAGCCCGAAATGGAAGGCGCATTCCCTGTGAGAATACGTAATTTCCTTTTATGGCAATATCCTATTTTCCAACATTTTAACACTATAGCATATTCACTTGTTTATAACTTTTGAACCATTAGTCTAAATGAAGTCAAATAAATTCCTAAATTCATATAAATTCATG
The DNA here is from genome assembly GCA_036346375.1 of Guadua angustifolia. Taxonomy (NCBI): domain Eukaryota; kingdom Viridiplantae; phylum Streptophyta; class Magnoliopsida; order Poales; family Poaceae; genus Guadua; species Guadua angustifolia. The sequence continues at coordinate 14,907,282 of CM070517.1, forward strand.
TAGATTCAGAATATGCAAAAATATTTTGAAGTTCAACTCTGTTTGAATTTAAATTTAAATTTAATGGGAAGGATTCAAAACACGCTATACAAAGAATTTCTGCAAATAAACTCTAAATTAAATAAAATAAATTTTTCTAGAATCCTTATGATATTAGGAACCTGAATATGCAAAAATAATTAGGGTTCACCATAGGAAATATTTATGTTAATATATATAGCAAAGAAGTAACCCAAAAATCTATTTAAACAATTTTAGTTTTATGAATCTGAAATTATAAATAATGAAATGCATGAATATGATATTCTGGAATTATAGAATACAGAAATAAAATTTATTAAACAAGTTTCATTAATACTTGAATCAAAGGCTAAGAAATGTATGTATATGTAAAGAATGAATTACCATAAGCACATAATACATAATATGAAACGTAATAAAACATTAAAACTATACTTATTTTATGAAATTGTGTTATTTGAATTTTTCTATCTGTTTTCCTTTGCCTTATTGGGATTTGTTATTTGCCATGTTATTATTGGACGACGTGTAGAACCCGACGTTATTAATCCCGTCATCGACTGCGGCTTCAATTTCGTTGAAGACATCAATAAGCAAGGCAAGCACCCTCCTTTGACCATGTTGATCCCAGTTTTATAAATGTTTTCATTAAATGTTTTGATTGCATGCGTATATTCATTAAACTATGCTATATTGTGGGTAATGGTAGTTATACCTGTTGATTCCTGAAACCTCCTTGATATGAATGAATTTGTGAACCTTGATACCTTAGAATCATGGTTAGACAATATATGATGTCAATCTGGGTATACACGATGTTTAATAATCTTGCTTAGCCATGCTTTAGACTTAGTATACATCGAATTGAGATATTGATCAAATGATATTTGGATATGCTGAGGCATGATGATGATTCTTAGACATGTTGAGATATGATGGTGATTTTTGGTTATTTTAATTAAAAATGAAAATCAAATTATAATATTGATGCAGGCAATTATTGGCAATAGCCAGGTGTGCAGAAGTGTTTGCACGTAGATTAGGGGGAGATTATTGCCTGTGTCGGATTAAGGACCGAACTAATTGTACGCTATATCCAAGTAATTCCGTACAACCACAAGTGCTGTTATGGGGCAGTCTTAACCAATTAAATTACTTAAAACTAGCTTTGCACATTGGTAGGCTGGAGTATTACGAGCTTCTTCAGTGACTGGTTGCTCGTAGGTGTACGCCATGCTATGGGCTAACTCACGTACAGCGAATGTACAAATACCTTACTATTTCACGTACAGTGATTGTACAAATATCTTTCACTACCATAGCATATCGTCACCATGCTGGTGCAAAATTAGGGTTAAGTAATTGAACGGTTAATGTTATGATCGCTCATTCGCATACTCTTGTATGGCGATCCACGGCTGACGTGGTGAGTTGATTATATCTTGTGGGTAAAGTTGTACAACCTCTGTAGAGTGTAAATCTTTTCAAAAGCCGTTCCCGCGGTCATGGGACACTTGGTGCTCCTGCATTAGTTAGTATTTTATTTTACAAAATGTGGACTTTGATATGTGCTGTCTAGCACCATGATTTGGATTGGATATCCTTGTTGAAAAGGAATTATTTCGGATTGACTTGTGATGTCAATGATTGATTCATGGAGATGAATTATTTCGGATTGATATGTGATATCAATGATTGTTTCATGAAGATGATCGAAAGAACTGAGGTTCGTGAAATTTATTGTTTCATATTTATATATTAAACTGCTTTTACTTAAATTCCGTTTATATTCTACAATTCAGTAAATTCTTTGCAAACTAACTTTCTGCAAATTAACCATGAAAGCCTTTCCTTTGAATGGCCTGCATATATAATAGGATTCGCTAAAGTCTTACTGAGTACGAAAGTACTCACTCTTGCTTACATGTTGTTTTTAGGGTGAAGAATCAGAATAGCTCGATGAAATTACTCAACGCAGGATTCGGGAATGTTAACGAGATCTTCTAGGGATTATACCTTGTCAGTTGCCTGAGGGATTGTATGGGCATACTACAAGACTTTGATTCTTTCCGCTGCATTACTTTGAATTGTAAGATCTTATTATGTAAATTACCTTTATCATTTGCAATAAAGAGTATGGATGTGATATCAATTGTATAAATATGCGTACTAGCTATTGATCCAGGGACTAGTACTGTGTGCACATGAGATTTCTATTTTCGCATTCTATGTGAAAATAGGGGTCACTACATGGGCAGAGGGTATGTGCAAGTCTTGCTTTGATCAACCCTAAGGACACCTTGCGAGACCTTGACCTGAGTCAATCATGCAACCATATGTCTGTTATGGGGCAGCCTAGCTGATTAATTTGCAATGTCTTAATCTTGGTACTACTAGTGGTGGCGAGGTTCATCCTTTTTAATGAACCCAGATGGCGCAAGAGGGGGGCCCTGTTGTGGTAACCATTCCCTTCAGTGTTGAAACCTTAGCGGGTGGTACTGAGTTAAGACAGAGCATTGTAAAGGCTTTGTCATGATCTCTTCGCCGACACACCAAAGGAAGTGTGTTAATCGCGTGGCAACAAAAGATGATCATGTCGTGTGGGTAAAGTGCATAACCTCTGCAGAGTGTACAATCTATTCGAATAGCCGTGCTCGCGGTATTGAGCATAGCTCGGGGATTACAGTCCAGGGATTAGACTTTTGCAAAATAAAACTTGGGATGGATGGCAGGTTGCCATGGGGGGTTGAATCTTGACTTAGGATGAAAACTTGGTTTACTTGAGAAATGCTGAATCTATCTATTATTGTTATTTGTTTTTACTGTCTTTTCAATCTATTTATTGTATTTGTTCATAAATGCTGCTTTACTACAAAATAGCCATTGTTAGCCATTCCTTTGGAATAAGCCTTGCATATTGTATATGTTAGAATTGCATTCTGTGCACAACTTGTTGAGTGCTTTATGGTATATGTTAGAATTGCATTCTGTGCACAACTTGTTGAGTGTTTTATGTACTCACCCTTACCTGCAACATCATCAGTGCCGAAGAAGGTGTACCATGAAGGGACGAATGTTTAGGGTGCAAGCCTTGTCAGTTGCCTGTGGTATACTGAGGGGTTTATCTGCGTCTTCATTCCGCTGCAGTTTAATTTGTTGTTCAGCCTTGTAAGGCATCATTATGTAAGTCGACCATAAGGTCATTCTACTAGTATATTTAGTATATAATGTCTTTTATTTTATTTCCGCTGTGTATGATTGTGATATTCACTAATGTTGAGCCTGTGTGCACTAGCGTGATCCTGGACTAGTGCGGTATACACAGAGGGTCTGGATTTGCATATTCGAGTCCCGACAAAGGTGGTATCAAAGCCATACTGACTGTAGGTCTTGACCGTAGATAGTTGGTCGTCCCTATAGATCCTTCAAAATTATTTTCTAAATTAAAAGACTTAACCTAGAAGAATAATGTGTTCTTGACTTATCTCATTCTTCTATTTCTGTCCTTACCCAAAATTCTTTCCTTTCCTTTGCTGAAATTTCTTTCTCTTAGCTCTGCTGAATTGAGTTAAAATCTTACCTGAGTTATCTTAAGTAGAGAACGATATACCACACTTTAGGAGATGGCATCGAGTGCCTGCTGCTACCATAAAGATCACGAAGGAAAGAATCATCAAGCTCATGGAAGAGCGGATCAATGTAGTGTATCAAGAGCTAGAAGACTCAGTGCTTCAAGTAGCCAGTTGAGACTCATGTGTGGGAGTCGCGTTTCCTAAGATAGGAGTGTCGCCCATGTAGACGGTAGTTTTTGTGTGTTTAGGTTGAATTGGTTCTTCTTGATTGCTGAGTGTGCAGTATGTGTTGCAAAGCTTTTAGGCTTATATAGGCAATCATACCAAGTTATTAATATAGTTGCCTAAGTTGATTGGGTTAAACCTATCTCCCCTGTGTTAGGATTCTTGCTCCTTACCTATGCTATTTTTCCCTTTCCTAACCCCTTTGAGGTAATCAAGCAGATGATTCAGAATAGTGATAGCAATGGAGCCAGTGGAAGTGGAAATCAACTCAGTGGAAACTTTAAGGTTGGATCAGTTCTACAACCGTCAACACCAATGGATGTGCAAAGTTTCAAAGAGTTTTTGACCGCTCAGACTTAGTTGATGCAAGCAATGACGAAACAAATGCGAAATATGACCAATCAAGCTAATGTCAGCAAAGCGTCTTGAATGGTTACCAATGATCCCTGTGCTGACTCAAGGTTATCAGAATTCATAAGGACTCGTCCGCCAATGTTTTCAGGAAATCTTTCACCTTCGGAAGCAGAAGATTGGCTCGAGACCATTGAAAGGAAGCTACTCATAGCTCAGTGTAGAAGTGATGAGAAGGTCTTGTATGCTTCATACCAGTTACGAGGAGTTGCCGTTGAATGGTGGAAATGCTATTGTGCAAACCATGAAGCCCCACAGAATATTACTTGGAATGAATTTGTTGCTGCTTTTCATGATCTCTGTGCTCCACCAAGGAATGGTATGATCACAGTGAATTTAGAGGAGGACGCTACCCTCGCACCTTGTTTGAAGTCTAGACATTGTTCTATGAAGTCTCACAACCAAACAATTTAGAAGATCGTATGCGTGCATTCGCTAGGAGAAATAGGACATACCAGCGCGAGCATGCGATCAATTGCTCCAGTGGTGAAGGAAGCCATTCTCCTGGAAAATGTCCTATGAGCGACATCACATGTTACCTTTGTGAAGGACGAGACCATTGCCCACCTCAGTGTCCCCTGGATCCGATAGTTACCGCCGTGATCCAGCATCAACGGAAGCATATACGGACCCTAGTTGCTCGAGAATTATCAATAAAAGCGGGAAAGTTAGTTGCACCGAAGACGTCGCTTGGAGAATTAATAACGCACCCTCCTGAACCTGTCGACCTTAATCAGGAAACCAGAAAGTGGCCATCACCCACGGTAGGTCTCTTGTATGGTGAAGAAGATTGTTTTGCCGAGGGATATGCTGCGAATCAACAAGTAAAGAATCACAAGAAGAGCAACATTGAGTGCTACAACTATCACAGGAAAGGCCATTACGCTAACCGATGTCCACAGAGAAGTCAAACATATTATACAGCCACGAACATATCGGAAGTCACCTCAGTCCAGTATATAACGCCAAGAGTGAACGGTGAAGTTGCAACAGAAATTTGCCGAGAGAACCAATTGAAGAGAAGGCGTCTAGGTAAAGATACTCTTCCAATCATCGAATGCTCAAGAAAGAAAGTTCACCCTAGACTCTGCTATATTTGCCACAAACCTGAGCATTTTGCCAATAAATGCCCTCAACGGAAAGCAATCGCGTTGGCTCAAGTCAATCCCAACTCAGTCCCTGTCGAAGCCCCAGCGCCAATGCTAAATCAAGGAAGTCAGGAGCAATGAGTTTACTTAGTGCAATGTCGTAACCCTATTTGTAAAGTAAAGAAATTAGTGAGGAATTTCATGTAAAAGCTTCCTTGTCGAAAGAAATAAAGCAGAAATGGTTGATACATTAGTATACGGAGCATTGGAATGAAAGGCAATAAGGTAAAATGATGAGATAGATGTTTATCTAAGAGTATTGTTGCGTTAATGGTTCACCTGAAAATGATACATGTGCAATGGTGGCTAGTTTAGTGGTACCCAGTGTGAGCTTGTTAACCAGAGGATTTGTCATTGTCATTGTCATTGTCATTGTCAGTGAGTGCTCAGTTGTGCTAGATTTACCCAGGATATTGAGAGTTCAGTGCTTATTGAGTAAGTAGAGTTCCAAGCAAAACATATTGTGATTGGATACTTAGACCTTTGACGTTATTCCTAGAATTAGTTGGATACTCAAACATAAGGCTATTTTGGTGAAGAGTATATCGATTTAAAACCCTGATTGTGGAAAAAAGGGGGTTTCAAGTGATGACAATTCGTGTTAGCCAGCTGATGGATAATAGTGTGGAATTTGCCAATTAGAAGATGCGCTAGTTGTCAAAGAATACCTTGATATATTTTCCAAAAATTTGCCTGGTGTGCCGTCATATCGAAAGATCAAGTTCATGAGCAAATTAGTACCCGGTACAGCACCAATAGCGAAAAGACCATGTCAAATGTCTACTAAGGAATTAGGGGAAATGGAAAAGCATATCGAAGAGTTAGTAGGAAGAGTTTTGAGAAGACTTAGTATGTCACCATGGGAGCTCTTGTTTAGCAGCAAGGAAAAATGGAAGATCGGGAGAGTGCACTGAATCGTGCTCCAAATGAAGAAAAGATCGAAAACAAGTATCTAATACTGTCGTGCCCTGAATTTACGGATTCGGACACTCTGTGTATATTATACTAGTCCAGGATCACGCTAGTACACACAAGCTAAACAGGTTGAAGTACCACAATCATACACAGCGGAATTTAATAATAAAGTACTTCAATCATGAATAATAACGAGTTACACGGCCTTATGGCCTCCTCACAATAATTCGCCACGCAGGGCGATAAATATCAAAGTAGCATAAGTTTATCAGCGGAAGCAAAAGTAAAACAATGAACCCTTCCTAACCACAGGCAACTGAGTGCGGCTCAACCCCTAATCCTCCTGGCCTTCGATGAACTCCTCCTCCCAAGCTGGCACGGCTTCTTCTTCTGAGGTTTTGTCGATGCAAGGGTGAGTATACAACATACTCAACAAGTCATGCACAATGCAGGTCTATTACTACATGCATGGCTTATCCCAAAGGAAAGGCTTAATTGGTTATTTTGCTTAAAGCAGCATTTTTTTAATTAGGTAATCCTATTAGATTAAAAGCAGTAAAACCAATATTATTAATAATTAATTTCTCAATTCTTTTCCAAGAGTTTGGCACACAGCCCTAGTTTCATTCATCAGCTTTTGGCACACAGCCACCCAGTCCACATCTTTTATTTTTAAAATCTAACCCTTGACTGTAATCACCGAGCATTGTCCAGTACCGCGGACACGGCTATTCGAATAGGTTTACACACACACTCTGCAGAGGTCAGACACTTTACCCACATGATCGATCGCTCACCACACAGTGATTGATTGCAACAAAGTCTTTCAGAGACTAACACTTAACCAGTGAACCTCTCCAGTACTGCCTTTCTAACACTTCCCTCACACAGAGCCAAAGCTTAGAACAGACACATACCGTTAGATGGGTACCAAGCCGCAGCACAGGTACGCTCCCCCATACTATTACATTTTCGTGTAACTGTCACCCCGAGGTATCAAAGGAAAGATATTAGAGACCTACTAAACTAGGTCCGTCCCATTCCGGACAAGTGGTTGTACGAGAAACTCAGTTCAAAGTCTCGCAAGGTAAAGTCCTTAGCTGTCCCGGGAAAGACATCCATTTTATACATTTCGGCACACAGCCTTAACCATCACAATACAACCCATTGCCACACAGGCCCACCTGGCATGAAGCCTTCTTGCCACTTGCCCCGGTCCAAATCATTTCCCACCGAGAGTTTGCATTTATGCAACACATGCCAATGCCCACGTCATTGATGAGTAGGACCACACAGGCCGCTACCCCCAATTCCATTCCATGACATCATCGCATTATTCCAAAATGCGTTCCATAATTATTTAGTCAATGTTCTTTTGCAAATTCTAAGTCATTCACGCACCTAAGCATTCTCATCCGCTAATCACGGTCTAGCCTCCCGTGTTGGCATTTATATAGCAACCAACATAATTGACCATCTTAAGGTGACAAGGTTTCAGGGTATACAATTAGTATTAACAAGGTGGCATAACAAGGTAGGTATTTTAGCTACCGTTCCCACATAAGCAACATCATTTTTACTTAACATAGCATGCAATAATTGAATCAAAATATATTTTCGAAATCTAGGCACGAAATGATCAAAGCATGACTTGCCTTCAAATAGTAGTTGGTTCTGGTCCGAGATCTGCGACGGGTCTTCAAATTCTCCCTCGGCGACTTCCGGCAACTCGGAGTCTACTCGCATTCAAGCAATATACACAATCATTACACAATATAGACAGCAAGATTAACACTAAAAATAAAATAAAAATCACCATTAATTATTTCACATTTTTACAAATTTTTGGGCACTGGAATCACCCAAATCCGAGTTAAAATGCAAAAGTTATAGCATTTTCAAATTTGCTGAAATTCAATAAATGAATAACCGGATTAAGTGATTTATTTTTCTACTGAAAAATCTGATTAAATCCTCGGCTGGACACGTGTCAACACCAGAGACTGCCACGTCGGTCTCGGTCACTGACAAGTGGGCCCCAGGTGACGTCATGCTGACGTCAGCACAGCCGGGGTCATCACACTGACATGTGGGCCCCACGGAACAGTGCTTGGACCAACCAGAAACTGACACGCGGCGAGAAAGCATCAAGCCACGCACACGCGATTTCCGGACCGTTGGATTCGAATCTAACGGCGGAGGTTAACCGAGCGATACACTGCTACCAAGCCTACGTGGCCTCACCTCGAGCGTTGGATGAGGATCTGACGGCTGCTGAAGCTCGCGAGGCGTCGAGGAAGCGGCGGTGGTGCTCGTCGCCGGACTTGGAGAAGAAGAAGAAGGCGCGGGCGTTTCCGAGCTCTCCGGTTGAATGAAGTGGCCCAGCGGATGCGGCGTGACGCAAGGAACTCGGAGAAGGTTCTAGCTGCGACGGAGAGCGGCGGACGGCGGCGAAACGCGAGGAAAATCGAGGCAGAGGAGAGTGGCTACTACGGCGAGCTCTAGCAAGGTCTACGGAGGATGGTTGAGCGCGAGAGATGGGGCAAAGTGAGCGGAATGGAGTGCTGAGCACGGAGGTATACTTCACCCGCTCGGACATGCCTCGAGGCACGCGCAATATCTCTGACATGATCTTCTAGCGATAGCGGTGGACGGCGGTGCCTGATCGCTACACATCCGATGTGTTGATCACGTCGGTGCTTCGATCTCCATCCGACGGCGCGGAGCGATGCGGCTAGGGTTTCCTCCGTGCGAGCACATTGTTGGGCTCAGCCCGACACTGTAGCTAAAGGATTTTCTGGCTTTTCTCAATAAAAACAATTGCAGAAATTGAAAGTATTTATTTAAGGCACTAAAAATACTCAAAAAATTCTAGAAAAATTCCAGAAAATATTTCAGAGCATTTTGAGCCTAAATAAAATATTTTCATTTATTTTTGATAAATACTTTTTCTGATATTAATTAATCAAGAGAAGGATATTTCAAGTTAACTTTATTTAAATCCAATAAATCCCCAAAAATTAGGATAAATTCAATTAAATGCAAATAAAGGTTGATTAATTCACAAAAATTTTAAATAACTCAAAAATTAAAATCGGGGCAAATTTTGGGACGTTACAAACCTTCCCCCCTTAACAGAATCTCGTCCCCGAGATTCGAAGCCTAACTAGAGAATAGGTTTGGGAATTCCTTTTTCAGATCTTCCTCTCGTTCCCAGGTGGCCTCGCTTTCTGTGTGGTTGCTCCACTGAACTCTGCAGAAACGGGTTGTCTTGCTTCTTGTTTTCCGATCCATTGTGTCCAGAATTTTTATCGGTTGTTCCTTGTAAGTCAAGTCTTCCTATAGTTCAACTTCTTCCAGTGATGTTTGTTCTTCAGGCACTCGGAGACACTTCTTGAGTTGCGATACATGAAAAACATTGTGTACTCCTGCTAATGACTGCGGTAACTCCAGTTGATATGCAACTTCGCCCTTACGGCTTATGATCTTGATTGGTCCTACATATCTTGGCGCAAGTTTACCCTTTTTGTGAAACCTCTGGACTCCCTTAAGAGGTGTAACTCTGAGATACACATAATCTTTCGGTTCAAAGCTCAAATCCCTACGGCGATTGTCCGCGTAACTCTTCTGCCTTGACTACGCGATTTTCAACCTTTCTCTGATCAGTGCTATCTGCTCTTCGGCTTCTTGGAGTATGTCTGGTCCGAAGACACAACGCTCCCCAGTCTCATTCCAATTTAACGGCGTCCTACAAGGTCGACCATACAACGCTTCGAAAGGTGACATCTGAAGACTAGCCTGATAGCTGTTGTTGTAACTAACTCCGCATATGGCAAACATTTATCCCAAGTCGAGGTATATGCCAACGCACAGGCTCTTAACATATCTTCTAGTATTTGGTTGACTCTTTCAGTCTGCCCATCTATCTGCGGGTGATATGCTGTACTAAAGTTCAAGCGGGTGCCCATTGCTGTATGCAATTTATCCCAAAATCTTGAGGTAAATTGGGTACCTCTGTCCGATACTATCTTCTTTGGCACTCCATGTAAGCAAACGATCCTTGCCATATATAACTCTGCTAACTTATCTCCTGAATAGGTTGTCTTTACCGGTATGAAATGCGTGACCTTAGTTAAGCGATCCACTATGACCCATATGGAGTCATAACCTCCTTGCGTCCTTGGCAATCCGGTAATGAAATCCATTCCGATTTCCTCCCATTTCCACTGCGGTATTTTTAACGGCTGCAGCAGTCCTGCTGGTCTCTGATGCATAGCTTTGACTCGCTGGCATACATCACATAGTGCTACGTGTTTAGCAACCTCTCTCTTCATATTCGGCCACCAGAACCTTTCTTTTAAATCTTGATACATTTTTGCACTTCCTGGGTGAATCGAATACTTGGAGTCGTGAGCTTCCTCCAGTATTAACTGCTTCAGCTCCTTTTTGTTAAGTACACAAATACGCTCCTTCATCCATAACGTGCCTTGTTCGTCCAGCTTAAAGTCTTTCGCTTGCCCTTCCTCCATCTTGGCTTTGATTTGCTTGATCTTCTCATCATCCTTCTGACCTTCTCTAATATGGTCTTCCAAGATAGGCTTTACTTCTAAGGCAGCTACGAATCCTTCCGGAACAACTTTCAATTTCAATCTCTGAAGATCCTTGCACAGTTCTCCCTGGCTTTCTCCCACTATCGAATTTAGACCATGACTTTTCCGACTCAGGGCATCAGCCACTACATTGGCCTTGCCGGGATGATAATGGATACCCATGTTGTAATCCTTGATCAGTTCCAACCATCTCCTTTGTCTCATGTTCAGATCAGATTGGGTGAAAATGTATTTAAGGCTCTTATGGTCCGTATACACCTCACATCTATTGCCGATAAGATAGTGACGCCATATCTTCAGGGCATGCACTACAGCTGCTAATTCTAGATCGTGCGTTGGGTAATTCCCTTCATGTGGCCTTAATTGCCTTGATGCATAGGCTACTACCTTTCCATTCTGCATTAACACGCATCCGAGTCCTTGGCGTGACGCATCGGATTTTATCAGTGACCGTTAGATCAGAAACGTGTGGACCAGATCGCATCTTGGATTTAACCGAGCCAGGGCTGATGTCACACTGACGCATAGTTGACGCAATAAATCGATTTTTCTCTATAAAAATAATTTGGATAAATAATGATTTTCCAATTTTGTGAATTTTCAGGAATTTGAATTTTTCGAGGGCTCGTTCTCCCTCATACGAACTCCGATTGAGGTGATTCAAATTTATAAAAATTTGTAAAATTGAGATCTATCTGTTGGTGAATTTTATTTGATTTTTAGAGTTTGTTTGCTCTCTGTTTTTGTATTTATTTTGCATTCTCTTTCGTTTCGCGTAGACGATAAATTGTGCGATGCAACCGGGGAAGATTCATCAACTCAAGACCAAGGTCAAGAGCATGAATAAGGGTTTTTCCTAAGGCAAGTTGTGCTTTGATCATGTTGCACCCATGTTTGCAAAATAGCTAATTTGTTTTACCTTATTACATATTATTTCATGCGTATAAATGATTTCAACCTAGTTTGGGATTTAGATATCATACCCTTTGAATTACACCCTACCTTGTCGTTTGTATGCCATGATCTATTGTCCCCCTAGATTGGTTTACTATAGTTGATCAATAATAAAAATCAACATGGGATGGTTAGATCGGATTAGATTGCTTAACCATGCCACGTCATCACATGTACTTGAATCATTGATAAATAATCTTAACTAATGAAATATGGAACAATGTTATGAATATGTGTGTCATGTGTGGTCACACGATGAGATTGAGTTGTTGTGGCGAAGGATGTCACGCAACGATATTGAATTGTTGATGGCACGTGGTGCTTGGCAATCCACTGGGGTGGTTTTGATTTAGATCGGAGCAAGTGGTAAGGGCAAGTATGCCTGGGTGGGCCCGATGGGCAGAGAGTATGTGCAAGTCTTGCTTTGATCAACCCTAAGGACACCATGCGAGCCTTTGACCTGAGTCAATCATGCAACCACATGTCTGTTATGGGGCAGCCTAGCTGATTAATTTGCAATGTCTTAATCTTGGTACTACTAGTGGTGGCGAGGTTCATCCTTTTTAATGAACCCAGATGGCGCAAGAGGGGGGCCCTGTTGTGGTAACCATTTCCTTCAGTGTTGAAACCTTAGCGGGTGGTACTGAGTTAAGACAGAGCATTGTAAAGGCTTTGTCATGATCTCTTCGCCGACACACCAAAGGAAGTGTATTAATCGCGTGGCAACAAAAGATGATCATGTCGTGTGGGTAAAGTGCATAACCTCTGGAGAGTGTACAATCTATTCGAATAGCCGTGCTTTCATGGTGTTGAGCATAGCTTAGGATTCTGATCGAGGATTAGACTTTTGCAAAATAAAACTTGGGATGGATGGCGAGGTTGCCATGGGGGTTGAATCTTGACTTAGGATGAAAACTTGGTTTACTTGAGAAATGCTGAATCTATCTATTATTGTTATTTGTTTTCTTGTCTTTTCAATCTATTTATTGTATTTGTTCATAAATCTTTGCTTTTTGCCAAAATAGCCATTGTTAGCCATTCCTTTGGAATAAGCCTTGCATATAGTTATGTTAGAATTGAATTCTGTGCACAATTTATTGAGTGCTTTATGTACTCACCCTTACCTACAACATCATCAGTGCCGAAGAAGGTGTACTATGAAGGGACGAATGTTTAGGGTGCGAGCCTTGTCGATTGCACGTGGTATCTTGAGGGTTTATCTCGTCTTCATTCATTGCGTAGCTTTAATTTGTTATTCAGCCTTGTAAGGCATCATTATGTAAGTCGACCATAAGGTCTTTTATTTTATTTCCGCTGTGTATGATTGCAATAAACAGGCAAACAGGCACACAAAGCCTAAGTCCTTGCCATTGAGTGGGCGGGGAGCACACACTAGGTTGTCATTTTCCTATCACCATCCAGAACTTAATCCCTTGTAATTTACCGACTAGACCAGAGAACTGCGAGGCTAAGGAGTAGGTTGCTCAGTGGTGGGGCAAATGGTGGGCGGAACATTGCCGCAAAGCACCATGGTGGGCAGAGCATAGCCGCAGCACACCGTGGCGCACACACCTGCTAAACGCCTGTCCGGGCTTGGCACAGAAGCTGGGAGTCCACGGTATTGCCAAAGGACCCTTGCAATCCTTTTGGACCAAACTAGAGAACTGCGGGGCTAGGGAGCAGATCGCTTAGAGGCAGGGCAAATGGTGGGCGGAACATTGCCGCGAAGCACTATGGTGGGCGGAGCATAGCCGCAGCGCACCGTGCTGCACACACCTGCTAAACACCCGTGCAGGGCTGGCGCAGAAACCGGGGGTCCAAAGGAGTTGCCAAGGGGTTATCAGGCTACTGGTTCTCGTGACAAACAAGTGTGGCACAAATCCTATAGGCATAAGCAAGCTGAATGAATCAAAGTGATAATCGACTGCCTACTGAGCATGTGGGCTGGGCGTGGTTCGGAGAGACCATAGCACCGTCAGAAGCTCTTCCGCCCATCATGCTCCACGCTTGTGGAGCCTGTCGAATGCCTTGGTGTTGAGGCCCCTCAGGACAGCGCGCTGGCGCGCTCAGCCTATCCGTTGCTTCACGGATGGGCCACGGAGGCAAAGCACACCTTGGTACCCATCTCTTCACAGAATTTCAGGAACATTGCGTTGGTGAATTGGGTGCCATTGTCGGTGATGATGCGGTTAGCAACTCCAAAACGACGAAGATCCTGTGCATGAACCTGACAGCAGCGGAGGCCGTAATGGCGCACATTGCTTCGAATTCAACCCATTTGGTGAATTTATTGATGGCAACGAACAGGTGGGTGAAGCCCCTTGTGACCCGCGGGAACGGACCCAGGATATCCAGCCCCCAGGCCGCGAACGGCCATGAGACCGGGATGGTTTGCAGAGCTTGGGTCGGAAGGTGGGTCTGCTTGGTGTGGAATTGGCATGCCTCACAATTACTTTCCAGCTCTCAAGCATCCTGGAGGGCAGTAGGCCAATAGCATGTTTGGTGGTAAGTTTTACCGACCAGGGTTTGACTGGACATATGGCTCTCGCACATGCCTCCATGGATATTAGAGAGCAGCTTGCTTCCGCTTCCCGAGTGATGCACTTCAGGAGAATTTTGTTTCTACTCTGGCGATATAGGTCCCCACCTATCAGAGTATAGCACTTGGCCTTGCGTGCAATTCTCTCAGTTGAAGCATCATCATCAGGGATCACTTGATCACATAGGAAGGCCAGGATGGGATCCATCTACTTACCCCCCCGACCAAGTGTGGCTTTATTGTGATGATCGCCTGGGTACTCCGCCTGGCCAGGCATTTCCACCAGTACCGCCTTAGCGGTGTTACCGTTCCGCCTCTTGGAACCGGGGGATGTAGCAGTCACGTCATCGACCACTACTACAGAACGGCACAACAGAATCGGTTCTTTTTTAGCATTAGAATCGGTTCTAGTGGCGATACGATGTCCTTAGATAGTGATGAGGTGGAGCTATCAGAATCGGTTTTGACCCGATCGTGATAAAATGTCATCGATGACTTCATCGAATCGGTTCTTTAAGGAAGTGATTACGATGACCCCTCATCGAATCGGTTCTTTAAGAAAAGTGATTCGATGAAACGGTCATCGTAATCACTTTTCTTAAAGAACCGATTCGATGAGGGTCATCGTAATCACTTCCTTAAAGAACCGATTCGATGAGGGTCATCGTAATCACTTCCTTAAAGAACCGATTCGATGACCCATTGGGGTGTGCCATTTTGCAAATTCTCCAAAAAGCCTGATTAAAACAGTATGCACAATATATATCATCACATTCTCAATACAGAACACATGATGCATATATCACATTCACATAACAGAAACGCTTTAATTACAACACATATATATCATAGTCGTTCACAATATACAACTCAAACATGCTTGACAATCAGTACATGGACTTCCTCGATACATATCAAATTGACATATATTATTAATATTGTTTACATATGGACTAGTAGGATGCTTGGGATCTCTAAACCTGCCATCCTCTCGATATAACTTCTAACCAAGACCATCGCATAAGTGGTCTCGTAAATTGTTGAGTGCTTTGTCGTCTAAAATCTTCGGGGATATTGATCTTCCGAAAATGAAATGATCAGATTAATTTTAGTTTCAAAATTTCTATGTAAAAGGCTAAGTATATTATTATGCACGCACATATACCTTAGGGAAAAGTTGTGAGTTGCCGACCACGATGAGCATGTATTGCATGACATAAAAGTCATAATGGTCACCGCTGCCTCGTTGATGGCACTGTGAAGAGAGAAAAGAAATTCAGCCCACGAAGATTAGATGTCAAAAAATTAATCATATATATGCTAGGCACTTGTACCTTAAATCGCTTATCTTGCAGTGTCTTGCCCTTTTTGTCGTCGTATGGCCCTCCTTCATCGACATAGTCCGAGAAACCCTGCATACATTGGAGAGCACCATTGAGTCAAAAAAATAAACGTAGTTAAATTCCTCGAGATGTGTTAGGTTACAATAATGTGCTTACTTACGCAAAGGAGGCTTGATCGCGTATGCCATCGGTCTCTTCTCGTAGAGTTAAATGTGTAGATCGTGTTTTCACTTTCGGAGCGAGGACGAGTAGAACCCAATGGTTGCTTATTAAATAAAATGTAGTGCAAGGAAATAAGTTCACATACGGTTTTAAGTGCGTACAAGTAATTGAATCGAAAAGTACTACTTACTCCTCGTGGTACGGTAATACAATGAAGTCCTTTTTCGACTCAGCATGCAATACCCCCTTGATGTAGCTAGCAACGAACACCGGTTGAAGCCTAGCCAAGGTTGCAGACACAAGCTCGGGGTCGACAAACCCAACTTCGTGTAGATGCGTCACGGCTCGTTGTCTCATTATCCTGCAACTCGTGTTGAATGTGAGAAAACATAATGCAAAATCCTATAAAAGTCATGAGCGCAAGCTATATGGTGTGATACTCACAGCGTCCATGATCGTAAAGTAGAAATATCGGCGGCTTTCATTTGGTACACACGAATAGATCCTCAAACCGACGGGAATGTTCCATCCTCGTCACGGTGAAAATGTACCATTTTATACTTCACGTTGAAGTCGACTCGACGCTCTTCGCCTTCACCTTATCAATGTACCATCCATGGAGTATGCGAGTCCACCCGCCTAGATGATTCAAAATGCGATGCAATCGGGGCTTTCTATGCTCGTAGGCCTTATAATCATCTGAGGTGCCCGTGGCTGTCCGACTTTTTCTTTCTCGGGTCAAGGAGTCTCCGAGGTCGGGCGATGGGCTTTTCAGTACCTTAAGGGCGCTGTGGCCTCTGTCTGCCTTTGCCCTCTTGGCGGAAGGAGTCTCGGAGGCCTCGCTTTGTGGCTGTCTTGACTTTTTCTTTTCTGGGTCAAGGAGTCTCCGAGGTCGGGCAAGGGGCTTTTCAGTACCTTAAGGGCGCCAGGGCTCTGTCGACTTTGCCCTCTTGGCGGAAGGAGTCTCGAGGCCTCTGTGGTTCTCTGGTGTCGTGTTTGTCCTTTTACACGTCAGTTTGCACTCTGTGTCATCACTGCGGTTGGAGGCAGTGGGAGGCGGAGCAGGGCGGAGGCGGCAAGGCAGAGCAGGAGCAGGCGGGAGGAGGCGGAGGCGGCGGATCGAGGCGCAGGAGGCGGGAGCAAGCGGAGGAGCAGAGGCGGGATCAGCGCAGGAGCAGGAGGCGAGGTGCAAGAGGAACCTCTGAAGCACACATATATTTAACTTACTGCAGTAGTACTGAATGGTAGAGAAGACGTGGAGGGACTTTTTACCTTGACCAGTACGACACCCGTCGTGGGCCACTTGATGAACGACATGCGTGCTTGCCCGAGAGTGGTGATATCTTCGTTGGGGGGGAAATCGAGCACATGTGATAAGAAGTCTTCGTGGACGTAGTCCACCTGCACCCTCATGTAGCCCTTCCCCACAGGCTGACCATGCACAGTGTCCGTCTCATTGCATGGAAATGCAACCCCACGTGCAGCCTCGACGGGAAATCCATCCTCCGTTATGATGGTGAGCTAGCACTTCGCAGGCACCTGCAAGAAGTGTACAACTTGAGGAAAAACATTGCGGGAGTTACACTCGTAGCTTTAACTTAGGAAAAATTAATTATTACCTTCAGCTGGGGACCGGTCTTATCATTTTTGGAACCGCAGCTGCTAGGTCGGGCACGAACTTCTATGAGAGTCGAGGGCATCCGCTCGACTGGGAAATCATCGCCATCATCTCGCCCTCAGCGATCCTCACGTGCCATCATCTCCCTCTTATCTCCTCCTCACGTGCCATCATCTCCCCTCATCTCCTCCTTAATCTCCTCCTCACCGCTCCCTTAGTGTGTCCTTGAGGCGCCCTCACGTGCTGCCATGACCTTGATACGGCACTCAGCGGCGTCATCTTGAAAGTAGGACTTCTTCGTGTGTCCCGCCCCTCGGCAAGCACCGCCCTTATGGTCGGACTTCCGATCGCAGAGGCAGCAGTGATGTCCTGCGACCCTTGGCTCGTGAAGGTCCCTGTTTTTCGTTGGCTTACCTCTTCCCCGTAATAAGCGAGTATGAATTAGATTTGAAATACAACAAGTTGGGTCAATTGGATTGTACTAAGTTAGATGTCTTACGATGGTAGAGACGACTTGAGCGAGAGCGTGGTTTGCAACTACAAGTTTGCCGTCAAGGGTTTTCTTTGTCCTCGCTAATACCCAGATTGCGTGCTCGCTCCTCGATATGTGGGAGTAAGGCATCACCGTCCTGAGTGAGTGCACTCCTCGGCTAGTCGCGCCCACTGCCTTCTTCCCCTCATAGCCGCCTGTACCGAGGTGGTGTGGGTGCGTGTTATGCCTCTAGACAGCAGTGTTCCTCTCTCTCAGCTGCTCTGCCTCGGGCATACCCTTGATCCTCGTGAACTCCGCCCAAACATCAGGGGTCACAAATGGATACCTCTCGAATGGTGTACGGCCTTTCAAAGACGCACTCGGCTGTGCATAAGGGTCTTGAAGTGCCTCAAGGCCACACCCATCCTCTTCAAGGCGTCTGCCTCGCTTTGGGTTCATCTTCCTCCTCTATAATCCATTTACTCTTAACCTCGCCCCACAACCGATTTTTACGCTTCGCCACGACTTCCTTTCTCCAATCCTTAATTGTTATGGGCACTCTCTCCTCACCAATTGGCCAAGAAATGACCGGTATCGCCCATGTACTTAGGAGGGCCCGTGCACTTCCCGTGGCATTGAAGCGGAGAACTGCGGCGTTCTCCTGTAGCCCCTTTGTTTGGTCCTCGGGTCTTCCTCACCTTACTCGCCCTTGAGTAATTGGAACCATGCTCGGCCCTCGTGAACCTTCTACTGCTCTGCGACGAGCCGATGCTCTCTAGTTGCGACATTTTGAGTTTTCTTATCTGATAAGGTCATATGTGTGACATGAGAGAAAGCAATTTGAAGCTACTATATGCACTTGACAATAAATCTTGTAAAGGATCAACAGATAATTCATAGTATGCAATTGTTCCGAACAAAAGTCTATCTATTGACCAACTAAATAAGTTCGAATGATAACTCCTAATCTCTAAATTCGAACGGATACATGTGGGTTACGCAACTTAAACTCTAACCTATGCTCAGATAAAAAAACAAAAGTAGTTGCAACACAAGAAGGTCAAGTTAGTAAGCGACATAACATGCAATATCTGTTGACCAACTAAATACGTACCAACGATAACCCCTAATCTCTAAATAGGTTTGGTCCTAATCCCATTCGAGGATATGTGGTTCGAGCAAGTTCCTAAGCCGTTGTACAACTTCAGAGAAAATTTCGGCAGCATCTCCCCGCTATTCTCCAGATACACGTCTCGACAACAGGTCAAGAGGGGTGTGTATCCGGAGAACACCAGGAAACGCTACGAAATCAACTCGGTTGTACAACATAGCTCAGAACTTGCTCGAACCACATATCCTCAACTATCAAAAACGTGGACAATTGAGATCGCTTGCTTATGAATATGCTGAAATGGCATATTCATAATCAAGTACTCTCGAACGGAGACGATATTACGATTTTGAACTCTAACGTAGATCATATTACAATAATAATAATAACATGCGAGTAAAAAATACAAGTACAAGAAAAAGCACTATACCTGGATTGTTGGAAAAATTGCGAATATAAGAGCAAGACTTTGTACATTATTCCTTTAAAACATATGAATAAGAATACATAATCCTCTAGCAACCAGTATGACACAAATATGACAATATTTAACCATTTTGTGTCATCCATTCTAAGAATTATGTCTATCACCTCAAATTAGAGGGAATAAATTTAATGTGCTCTCAGAATTGGGTTAGAATGAAGATAAGAATCTTCACCACAATCATAAATGGGCTAGACTAATCAATTTAGTGATTTAAGCCTTGAACCCTTACCACCTTAGCATGCACAAGAATTGATTAAATATGGTTCACTGTTACAATTCAATATATATAGCTAGAAACATGTCAGTTTTATCCACAACAGTGTTCCGATCAAATCAAGAACACAACAACCGAGCCAACAAAACTATCTCCAGATCAAGTTAACAATGACAACCAATTGAACCAAGTGATGAATTGCAGTCGTGGCAAACTACCAAGAGTTAATATATCAAACCGATTCAGATTAGTTCAACAAAGTATACTAATCAACCAAATGACAATTGTTTCTGTCAGATTAATCTATCACATGAAGCAAGTTCAGTTCAAATCATTTGTTAACTAGATCATGAAAATTGTTTTGATCAATGATCAGTAATATTTATCTGAATCTTCCAGATATAATCAGACAATAATTAACTATCCTACCAATCAGACCAGGCATTTTACAAACAGAGGTTTACTACCGATAGAATCAAAGCTACTGCAGAGAATACAAAACAGTGAATATAATCAACAATTTCAACCATGCAAGACTAGTAGTTCAAGGCCTAAATCACATCATTAACTGTCATATTCATTAATAACCTAGTATCATCACAGAGCAATACAGGCAACCGAATAGTAAATCAGAAATTAGAATCTCTGAAATACTCACAGAAGAGCAAAGACTCAAAGCTACTCAAATCAAAGCAACACTCAAACCTCAAGCGGCGTCAGGCGATGGGGCGGCGTCGGGGCATCGGGCGATGGGGCCGGGCGGGGAGGCGAGGCAGGGGCACCGGGCGATGGGACGAGGCGGCAAGGCGAGGCACCGGCGACGGGTGGGGAGGCGAGGCGAGGCACCGGCGACGGACGGGCGGCGAGGCGAGGCACCGGCGATGGGGGGAGGCGAGGCAAGGGCACCGGGCGACGAGGGCGGCGAGGCGAGGCACCGGCAATGGGGCGGGAGGCGGGCGGGAGGTGAGGCAGGGCACCGGCGGCACGGACGGGCGGCGAGGCGAGGCACCGGGCGTCGGGCGGCGGCTAGGGTTAAGCGTGGAAGCGAGTGCAGCGCAAATGGCTATGGTCGTGAGATGGGCCGGGGTTTTAAGAAAACTGATAGATTGCACACTCATTAGTATCACTCTTTTAAGAAAACCGACACTGATGTTAGTCATCAGTATCACTCTTTTAAGAAAAGCGATACTGATGCTTCATCATTAGTATCACTTTTTAAGAAAACCGACATCTTGATGAGTTATTATTAGTATCACTCTTTTAAGAAAACCGACATCGATGCTTTATCATTAATATCACTCTTTTAAGAAAAGCGATACTGATGCTTCATCATTAGTATCACTTTTTAAGAAAATCGATAATGATTCTTTATCATTAGTATCACTCTTTTAAGGAAAACCGACAATTGATGTAGTTTATTGCACTATTCCTTTTCAGACATCTGCAAGTTCTGAATTTTTAGCATTTCGACAAAGAGAGAAAATGCCATAACTTTGTCATACATTGTTGAAATTATTAGAAATTTTGCAGAAACATATTTCAGGATACTGCAAAACTTTTCATAAAATAATTTTTGGAAAAAGCGACCTCATTCAAGAAATATGCCAAAATTCATTTCAGAGACATGATTTGTGCGTAAAAGCGAGAAAAGTCAAAACTTTTTCAAATTAATCTGAATTGTACGAAAATTTCCAGAAATGAACTTTCGACTATTTACAAGCTTTCCCAACAATAATTTCACAAATGGAATTTTCTTTCACAAATTATGGCACAAAGTGCAGCATAAAGAGAAATTGCATGCATTTCCATCGAAGCCTCAAATAGCAATTCATCACCTTGGATTTTTTACTTGAAAGCGTTGCAAACTATTTTACATACATTATAATAGTCCATTTATTTACAATCTGCCCTTCATGATGATCTACTCGCATGTAATTGGCTCCATGTGTGTCGTCATCCCCGCTAAGACAAGCCCCATCGCAAATGAAGGTATCTCATCGAATTGGTTATACTCTTCTTCATCTACAACATCTTCAACTCCTACGATCCGTCTCTTGCCATGAAGAACGGCGTGCAACCTCGGATTGGCCGGATCACGCACGTAAAAGACATGAGTTGCTTGCTTCGCAAGGACAAACGGATCATCTTTGTAGGCGAGTCTACTGAGATCCACAATAGTAAAGCCTCTCTTGTCGACCTTCACTCCATGTGGAAGTCGTACCCACTTACATCGGAACAATGGAACTTGGTATATTCCGTGTCGAGCTCCCAAATTTCTTCGATCATCCCATAGTAGGAGTTCATTGTGGTTGGGGAGACTATTTTGAGTGATGATCATCGAGAAAGCATTTATACTCACACCACTGCTTTTGGACAATACTCTTGGCATCTTGACTCTCGATGTAAAAGGTGTAACCATTAATATCGCACCCGCCATGTCTCAGACATTAAATCTTGGTCCGTCACCAACCATTTTACATTCTCACTAAAGGAGACCTCCACTTTTCTTTGAACCATGTGAGGAATCGATCATTGTGTTCTTGTGCGATGGAAAGCTCATCCATTTGTGGATTCTCTTCCGTAATATCAACTTATGCCGCCGATGTATGGATCGAACCTGCGCTTATTCGCAAGATCGTGAAATCGCCTTGCAATACATATCAAACCTCTGACTCATTAGTTTGGACCCAACGGTTCCTTTACCAAACAAATCCGCCCTCATGACGAGATCTGAGAACACCGATTGCTTGTCTTTTACCCGTAGTCCACGCAAAACTCAATAACCTCTTGATCCCATAACCTTCAACAATACTACCCTCAAGCTTCAATCGATTCCTCACGTGACGACTTTAATATACCCATGTACCTCTCGAGCGGATACATGTAACGTAGGAAAGCGGGTCCACATATCTTAATCTCTCGACAAGGTGAACAACAAGGTGGACCATTACGTCAAAAAACGGCGGTGGAAATGCATCTCAAGGTGACACAGAGTCCGCACCACCTCACTCTGTAAGTTGTCTAGTACATCGGGGTCAATAACTGCGCAGAGATCGCATTGAAGAAATAACACAACTTTGTGATTGCCAACTGACATCCTCTGGGAGAATATTTCGGATTACAACCCCAGGAGCATTTGGGTCATCAAGACATGGCGGTCATGGGACTTCATGCCCAACAACTTCAAATCATCCATAGACACAAGCTTCTTAATGTTCATGGAGTAGCCGATGGAACTTTAATACTTTGGAGACATTTGCGAGATCTTCTTTCTCCTTCTTGGGCGAGGTGTAGCATGCAGCAGGGATGTACGGACCTTTTCCATCCTCCTCTATCACTGCAAGTCTGGGCCTGATTCCCATGTAGGCCATGTCGCGACGAGCATTGACACCATCATTGGTCTTCCCAGGTATGTTCAGCAGGATGCCAACCAAGTTGTCGCAGACATTCTTCTCAACATGCATGACATCAATACAATGCCGGACATCTAACTCCTTCCAGTACGGTAAGTCCCAGAATATTGACCTCTTCTTCCAAATGGTCCTACGACGAACAGATTTATGGCTCTTTCCGTACTGAACATCGATATCCTCTACACGTGAATATACTTGGCTTCCACTCATAGGTCATGGTGCGAGCGGACTTCCCTCTTCCCATCAAATTTGTCATCCATCTTACGGTATCGATGACTTGAGGTAGAAACCTCGGTGACCCATATACCAGCTTTTCTTGGAATTCGCACCATAGACTCTCGCCTCCTCTTCACAAATAGGACACGCTTTGGCTCCTTTAAATCAGAATTCGCCAAATTACCAAGGGCCGGAAATCATTTATGGTGCAAAATACCATAGCAAGTAGGGTGAAATGCTCTCTTTTATACGCATCCCACACGACCCCCTCATTCCACAATTTTACCAAATCCTCGATCAATGGTGCAAGGTACACATCAATATCATTTCCTACTGTTTGGGTCCCGAGATTAGTAATGACATCATGATATACTTCCGCTTCATGCACTGACCAAGGAGGGAGGTTGTAGATACCTATGAATCGGCGAGTGTTGTGACGATCGCTCATGTTACCAAACGGATTCATTCCGTCGGTACTCAACCCAAATCTTATGTTCCTCATTTCGGCACCAAACTCGTTATGCTTCCAATCGATGTTTCTCCATTGAGCCGAATCAGCAGGGTGTCTCAGCTTGCCATCTTCCTTTCGAGACTCATAATGCCAACGTAACAATTTTGCCTCTCTCGGATTTGCAAACAACCGCTCCAGACGGGAATGATGGGCAAGTACCACAATACCTTGGCGGTGCACCTTTAGTGACCTCTTCACCGTCGTTGCCCGGCTCTTACGCTTCTTGTCGTTCGCTTCTCCTTTTGTTTGTACCGGGGCACACGCAAAGCGGACAAGCGTCAGCCTCTGATGTGCATTACGGTACAAGATGCAATCATTCGGACATGCATGTATCCTTTCTAGTTCCATTCCTATGGGACATAGTAGCTTCTTCGCTTCATAAATGCTTGTTGGCAACTCGTTTCCCTCCGGAAGTAGATCCGATAGAAGAACTAGTAGTGTATTGAAACTTGTATCTGTCCAACGGTGTTTTGCCTTCAGTTCGAACAATGCAAGGACCGAACCCAACCTAGTGTATTCCGCTTTGCAACCTGTGAACAACGGTTTGGCATCGTCTTCTATCAAGCTTTTAAACTTTTCAAACTCTCTTTCCATGTAATTACCCTCCACATCCCGCAACATTTGCTCCAAATTATCCTCCTCAAACATATCAGGCTGCAACTCGTCATTCGGTTCCACCGTATCTTCGTTGCATATCGGAGGGGTACTACCTACCTCCCCGTGATGGATCCAACATGTGTAATTCCTCACGAAGCCACGTCGAATCAGGTGGTCCTCAATTTGAGATGAGTTGTTAAATCTCCTCAGATTGGTGCAATCAATGCAAGGACAATATATGAAGTTTACACCCTCCTCACTATGTCGCTCTCTCGCAATTTTTTGAACTCCTTAACACCCCTCTGAAATTCAGCACTCACACGGCTTTTCTGATACATCCATTCCTCACGGTCCATCTGCAATTAAATTTCGCACAATAAATTAAGGAAAAACTAGAGCGACAACTAGCTATAGCTATTTTAAATATTGAGACATCATTTCAATTAATATTACCTTTGCAAAATAGTGGATGTGTTCCAAGATATATAAATGTACTCCCGATCGATACCTAGCTTCTTCCCCGGTTTAAAGCTTCCAATTCCCTACATAAGAGACATAAATTTTAACATCAACAACAATATCAAATAATCTAAATATATAGCTAGTGCAGTAGCTTGCAAATCTTTCTACTACAACGAAACAAATCAAGGGTACCAACGATGACTCCTAATCTCTAAATAGGTTAGGTCCTAATCCCATTCGAGGATATATGGTTCGGGCAAGTTCCTAAGCCGTTGTACAACTCCAGAGAAAATTTCGGCAGCATCTCCTCGCTGTTCTCCAGATACACGTCTCGACAACAGGTCAAGAGGGGTGTGTATCCAGAGAACACCAGAGAGACGCTACCAAAATCTACTCTGAAGTTGTACAACACAGCTCAGGAACTTGCTCGAACCATATATCCTCAAACTGTCCAAAAAACGTGGACAATTCGAGATCGCCGCTTATAAATATGCCCTTCGTTTAGCATATTTATAAATAAGCACCCTCGAGCGGGAGACGAGGTTACGCCGCCTAAACTCTAATAACAGCTTACCACATGATAGCAATAATAATTCCATATAAGCAGAGATCGCACTACAAAAATTAAATAGATATGTGCTTATCAAATAAAGAGTGTGAAATCTGAAAGCACGTACACAATTCCAAAGGCAACCTAAACTTTATTGACGACATATCGAAATTACGATTGGCAAAATTGAAGGGTTTAAAGAATTGCTGATCACATTTTGAAGAAAACCGCAATAGAGGGCAAAAGAGGGAATCTCCTCAAGATAGGGTTTCAATTTTGCCCTCTTAATACCCACCCATGAGGACTTCAAATTTTCTCACCCAACTATTGCTTCCAACCACACAATATGAGCTATTTTCTCGGGTGGTGGTGGAGAAATCTCCTCTGGAGCAAAAACAGAGAAGAGTTCAAATAGTGGTATATATAACCTAGCGAGGCACATCGAATCGGTTCTTTTCAAAGCGATCTTGATGTGCACGCCATCACTTTAGTCATAAGCACGAGCACATCGAATCGGTTCTTTTCAACAAGTGATAGTGATGTGCACGGTCATCACTATCGCTTCTATAAAAAGAACCGATAGTGATAACCATGTGCATATCAGAATCGGTTCTCTACTAAAAGTGATAGTGATGTGTAGGTCATCACTATCGGTTCTTTTCATAGAAGTGATAGTGATGATCACGCACACATCACTATCACTTCTATGAAAAGAACCGATAGTGATGACCGTGTACATCACTATCACTTTTAGTAGAGAACCGATTCGATGTGTCGATGCTACATCACAATCACTTATAATCTCGTAACCGATAGTGATTATTACTAACACCCTCCGGTTACTTATCACAATCGTTTTTTTTGAAAAACTTAAGCCCGGCTACGAATACGGTGATAGTGATGTGTCGTTCTGTAGTAGTGGACCCCGCCGGAGTTGGGGGTCAAGACGGGTGTGTTGACTCCCCGCATGGAACCGAGGGATATGGCAGCCACATCGTCGGCCCCGCTGGAGTTGGGGGCCGATACAAATGCGTCACCTCCCCTCATGGAATCGAGGGATGTGGCAGCCGCACCGTCGGCCTCGCCAGAGTTGGGGACCGAGACAGATGTGTTGCCTCCCTGTCTGGAATTGAAGGACGAAACAGCCGCACCATTGGCCCCGCCGGAGTTGGGGGCCAGAACAAAAGCCTTCATTGAGGTGAGCTACGAAAGCTCATCTGCCAAGTGGTTGTCGCGTCGAGGGATATGGATGTACCCCAGCCCGTCGAAGTGATGCTCCATCCTCCTGACTTCTGCCAAGTAGGCGGCCATCGTGGGATCAGAGCACTGGAACTCCTTTCGTGCTTGGTTGACGACAAGTAGAGAGTCGCCCTTGATGTGCAGACGCTGTATCTTTGGCTGCGGCCAGAGCCCCACCAAAGAACCCTTCATATTCGGCGATGTTGTTGGTCACCTTGAAGTCCAAGACGATCAGGCACCGGAGAATGTCCCCGGTCGGGGAGACCAGGACAAACCTAGCCCCGCGCCCTCGACCCAGAAAGAGCCATCGAAGAACAAGGTCCACAGGGGGAGCACAGGTGCTTCTCCAACTTCAAGGGTGGACGGAGTCCACTCGGCGACAAACTCGGCCAACCTTTGACTCTTGATGGCAATGCGTGAGTGAAATTGAGGCAAAATTCGCCTAGTTCCACTGACCACTTGGCGATCGACCTTCGGCTTCTCGGTTGTGGAGTATCTCTCAAAGTGGGTAGGCTATGACCACCGTGATCTCCCGTCCCTGGAAGTAATGTCGGAGGTTCCGGGATGCCACCAGAATAGCATAGAGCATCTTTTGGGTCTGCGGATACTTGGTCTTCACCTCAGACAGCACCTTGCTGATTTAGTAGACTGGTCTCCGGCCGCCTTCCCTCTACAGCACCAACACCGCACTCACTACCGACGGGGTAGCCACGATATATAGAAGCAGCGGCTCACCAGGAGTAGGAGCGACCAGTACCGGGGGTGAGGAGAGGTACTTCTTCAAGTCTTCAAACGCTTGTTGGGCCTTATGCGTCCATTCGAAGTGGTTGGTGCTCTTCATTAGCTTAAACAAGGGGAGACTTTTTTCTCCCAAGCGGGCGATAAATCGCCCGAGGGACATCAAGCAACCAGCTAGACACTAGACATGCTTGAGTCTGGTTGGTCTCTTCGTGTGTTCGATGGCTGTAATCTTGTCGAGATTGGCCTGAATGCCTCGACTGGATACGAGGAATCCCAATAGCTTCCCTGAGGGTACGCCGAAGACGCACTTCTCGGGATTGAGCTTCAGGTGATTCTTCCTGAGGTTGGCAAAGGTTTCCTTCAAATCCTCAATCAGTTCTTCGCTCTTCTCAGCCTTCACCACCAGGTCGTCGATGTAGACCTCGAGGTTCCGCCCGACCTGCGGTCGAAAAGCGGCGTGCATGGCACGCTGATAAGTAGAACCAGCATTTTTTAATCCAAATGGCATTCGAATGTAGCAATAAACACCCATAGGAGTTACAAACGCGGTCTTATCTTCATCCTCTTTCGCCATGTTGATCTGGTGGTACCTAGAGTACGTATCCAGAAAGCACAACAGCTCGCACCCCACCGTAGAATCCACAATGAGGTCGATGCGTGGCAAGGGGTATGGATCTTTTGGGAAGGCATTGTTGAGGTCGGTGAAGTCGACACACATTCGCCACTTCTGTTGGACTTTTTGACGAGCACGGGGTTGGCAAGCCATTCTGGGTGAATGACCTCCTTGATGATACCCGCGTGCAGCAGCTTGTCCACTTCCTCATGGATGGCATCCTATCACATAGGGGCTTGGCGCTGGACCTTTTGTCGGACCGAGCGCACCTCCGGGAGCATCGCCAATTTGTGCTCGATCACCTCCCTGGGGACCCCGGTCACATCGGACGGTTGCCAAGCAAACACGTCTGCATTAGACCAGAGGAAGGTGACGAGCGCGTCTTCCTATTTGGCGCCAAGGTTGGTGCCCAGCTTCACGGTCTTCGTGGGCTCGTCCTCGCTCAGGGAAACCACCTTAACCTTGCCGGGCGGACCGGGCGAGGTACAGGTCTTCACCAAAGGGACTCCCGGAGAGGCGGCGTTAGTTCGCCTCGCACAGGTGGCACCTGCCAGGTCCAAGGCTTGCTTGTTACAACGCAGGGCCTCTGGCTTGTCCACCTGGATGCTTATGGGACCTCCAGGTCCTAGCATCTTCACCACCATATAGGCATAGTGGGTGGCCGCCATGAACCTGACCAACGCAGGTCGGCCAAGCAAGGCGTTGTAGGAGAGGCCGAAGTCAGCGACATCGAAGTCCACCAACTCCGTGCGGTAGTTGTCCACGTTTCCGAAAGTAACGGGAAGGTGGACTTGGCCCAGAGGCATTGACCCAGCCCCCAAGGTGACTCCATAGAAGGGGAGCACCGGCCGCAGCTGTTCTCGGAGCCGCCTGAAGCCCACACCACCGTGGTGTAGATCTGCAGGAACTCCTCCGGGTAGGTGGTGCCGTCATACTTCTCAATGGTTGCCGGGCGAAACCTTTCTGGCCACGCGACGCGGCGTAGCCGGTTGGAAAACGCATGGCACCCCACGCCGTATGGGGAACTGCGCAACCCCCCTGAGCCCCGGCCCGGAGGCTACGCCGGGGAGCGCGGGACTTGTCTCCCACAAGACTCGGAGGAGAAGGTCTCCTCTTCTGCAGGAAAGTCGAGGTCACGGGAGAAGTCGTCTTCTTTGGGAACCACCTGCTTACCGCGGTCTTGCTTCTGTGCTTGGCGATGTTGTAACTCGCCACGCCCCCGCCGTCGCTTCTCCAAGTGAGCCCTAAGATCTTCATGGACGCTCCCCTCGCACATGGGGGACGCGCGGGATGGTACTGGAGCCGTCGCACGACCCCCTGCAAGAGCGGGACTTGCGCCTTGAACGCCCTTTCCCTTGTTTTGCCAACCATGACTTGGGCGTTCCTCGCTCGGGTGGCTCGAAGCTTGCGTGTGCTCTGCGCGCGACTTCGACCACGGGGTACCAGAGGTACCCGGCCGTTCTAATGCCTCTATGTAGAGCTGTGCCGCATCCACGAGGAGGGCAATGTCCCGCAGCCATGGCGTGGCTGGGGTGTCGCCCCCAGCTCCATCAGCGGGTGCCCTAGAAGGAGGCGAGCCGCATGCAGGTTCTAGGCTGGCGTGGCCTCGTCCATCGCTAACCGCCGTCGGACCGGCTGTGCTCCTGCCACGGTGGGGGCGCCACCGTCTTCTGCGGAAGGCATCGGACGGTCCCCCACCTGATGGGAGCGTGGAGCTGCCATCTTCGCTGCCGGCGCTTGATGATCTTCTGAAGAAAACAAAGGATGAAATAGCTACTATCACCCTACCTAGCGCACCCTGTCGGCATGTTTATGCCAGACAATATTGGTTTCAGTATATAACCGAGTAAGGGTAGAGGGGGGTCTTCGCAGCTATATCACTCTTGACTCTCTTTTCATGATGAGTAGGACAGGAAACTAAAGAACACATAGGGATTTACCCAGGTTCGAGCCCCCAATGCGGGTAATAGCCCTACATCCTGCTCAAGCTCTTGTTGCTCTAGTATTCTGCTTGTTCTCAGTTCGCTCGATCTTTCGATCGTTCGAGCCTTGGATCTCTTCTCTGTTGTGAGCTAATCCACTAACTAACCGGCCTCGTCCCCCATGCGTGCTATCTCCCTTATATACTCTCGGGACTGGCTAGGGCAACTGGAGGGAGTGGTCTTACATTAATTACATTGATTGTGTCGAGTCCTATCGCTACTTTCCTTCGAAGCCTGTTTGTCTACGCCGTTGCTTGATACCGCCTGTCTTCGGATAGCCCGAGGGGAGGGGTTCGGATGCTGCGTGATGAACGCCTGGTACACGCGTCTCCCCGGCTTGCCCCGGGCGGTGCAGATGGAACGGGAGTTGGTGGAGCTGGCTCAGTTGGAGGGACAGGTCATGATACCGTCAGGGAGTTACGCCTATTTAATGGCTCCCAGGCGCATTGTATCGGCTCCATGCGCATTTAATGGCTCCCATGCCCATTTAGTGGCTCCCATGCGCATTTAATAGCTATGATACATCGCGATGGAAGCCTCCCAGCCCTGTTTGCATGGATGACAGATAATGGGCCCGCCTGCTCATCAGATGACCACGTGGCCTGGTCGCTCGACTGCTCTCCGAGTGGCCATGTGCCCTGGTCGTTAGGGGTCGGGACCTGGTCACTCGACTGCTCGCCGGGCAGCCACGCGTCCTGGTTGTCCACGAAGCCTCTTTTCAGCAGGTTGAGTCCTTTATACAGGACCTTCTTCTTTCCATGTCTTGCGCACATGGTCCCACCTGACAGCAGAGGAGAGAGTACCCCGGTGTAGAATACACCGACAAGGAGGCTTACAAAGTCTCATAACAAAGTGGACAAAACTCAAAGGAGCACAAAAACCTCTACAACCTTCAAGGGGAGGAGGCTACCCCTCCTCCCCTATTTGTACTACTCTTGGGTCACCTACCACCCTTGGATGAGTCCCTCAACCCTAGAGCACTCATCCAAGTGCTAGGATTAACCCACTCACATAGCTTTGCAAGTGCTAACCCAAAACCCACACACATAATAGGTTTTCTTGCACGGTTTTCAAAGCATACTACCTAGACCCGCTAACCTATCAATATGACCAAGTTGACAAATAGAAGTACTTATGATCTATGTAAGACAGCAAAGATTAACAA
The DNA here is from genome assembly GCA_036346375.1 of Guadua angustifolia. Lineage (NCBI taxonomy): Eukaryota > Viridiplantae > Streptophyta > Magnoliopsida > Poales > Poaceae > Guadua > Guadua angustifolia. The sequence goes on from CM070517.1 coordinate 14,938,573, forward strand.
AGATCATAAGAATCAAAATACACAAAGCTCTACAATTTTTCACATTTGATGATGCCTTTTAAACAATTTCTCTCCCTTTTGGCAATATAGGCATCAAGAAGGCATTTTCTTTTCTCCCCTTTTTTGTTTTTATGCAAGTAATGTAGTCTAAGGGAGCTTTGAAGATTATCCAAGTGACCAACAAGACAAGTTATGACACCAAGCTAAGTTATGACAAAAATAGACTAAGCTAAGGCATATCCAAGTGTAAATAAGCATTTTGCTAGCAAGATTTAACTGAAACCATGTTATTTTTAGCAAGATTGAATATGAGCAACACTTGTCATTAATTTCAAAACTAGAAGCAAAGCCATTCAAAGGATCAAATGGAAAATCTAGAGTTCAACCTACTCAACACTTTGGGGAATCTAGAAGTTCATATAAGGTCCTTCGACCTTATTTTTTTCATTGTATGTAAATTATTCTTTGAATATTTGAAAGACATAGCAGGGTGCAAATGTTTGACATTATTTTCATTCTTTAGCCATATATGTTTTTTTTATATTTGCATTTTTACAGCAATTGACTCAAGCCATGTTCGATCATCTCAAGAAGAATTCTTACGAGAATGATCTTGGTCATACACAACACATTCTAAGTTCATCTCAAGTGCAATGAGAAGCCGTCTTGTGAATGTGAGGTGTTGAGTCTAATGCGCACAAAAAGAGTCAATTTTGCTTTACTTTCATTTTAGCATTTTGATTGTTAAGCTAGTGAGGGACTCAAGTATAGATCAAACAAGATTCACCCAAGTTGCTATAAGGACTCTAGAGAATTCCAGAATTTCACAAATCATGGCAAATACACCTAGAGAAAAAACTTAGCAAGTAAACGCAACATGTTTTATCAAGTTTTTCTTTTAAAGCTCATTTTTCAATTTTTGCAAGCTTAGCAAGATAAATGAACTTGGACATATCTAAGTTAGTAATTTTCTTCATAATATAGCATGGTGTATAAAATGAAACAAGGATCATTTGCATAATAGACAAAGCTCATAAAATGAAAATCAAATCTATATGCAATGCATGAGATATATTCTTAAACTCCCCCTCAACATGTGATTCAATTTTAAGCTCAAATCTAATTCAAGTTGAGTTATTAGTAAGATTAAGTTCAACAATGATATCAATTGAAGGATCCAAAATAACTGAACCAAAAACCAGAAACACAGAATGAAGAGAACAAAATAAGAAACTGCAAACTGGGTAGCTATAGCCAAAGTGAAGATAGTAGAGAACACTATGGCTTAGACTCGCTCTCATCTTCCTTAATGACTGACATAGGAAAGCTGCCTCTAGATCCCAAATTAAGGAGTGCACATAGACCCTGTCTAACCAAGGGTCCAACACCTGCTAGACTTATAAGACTGTGAGGGAACTCAACCTAGAGAGAAGAGAGTACAACTAATTAAGCATAATAGCAACCTAAAGCACAAGATGAGAGGTCCATGCAAAAGTATGCCAGAAGTCTAAGTAATGTGAACTCATAACTCTAAGGAATAAAACCCATAAGCACCCAAAGCAATACAAAAGAAAGGAAAAACTGAAATAAAATATAATACATAATATATAGATCAGCTCCCCCTCACAGAAGGCCGTAAGGGCACATGACTCCAAACTCACTCCTCAAGACAACAAACCTGGAGCTATCCAGAGGCTTGGTAAAGATATCAGCCAATTAGTGGTCACTCTCTACAAACTGGACCACTATGTCTCCCTTCTCCACATGGTCTCTAAGGAAGTGATATCTAACATCAATGTACTTGGTCCGAGAATGTCAGACTTTGGGTTCTTTGCAATACCCTAAACATTCCTCCCTTCATGATACTCCTTCTTCAGCACTGATGATTTTTGTAGGCAAGGGTGAGTACACCAACACGTACTCAACAAGTTGTGCACAGAATGCAATTCTATCATAGCTATATGCAAGGCTTATTCCAAAGGAAGGCTTATGGTTCATAAGCAGTAAGCAGCATTTTCAAACATAAACAATATATATAGATTGAAAAAGACAGTAAAACAAATAATAACAAGTAAATAGATTCCATTGTTTTCTCAAATCATACCCAAGTTCTCCATCCTAAATCAAGTTCCACTATCCACATGGCATCCTGCCATCCCATAACAGTTGTTCATTTTAATTAACTACCCCTGATCAGAATTCGAGAGCATTGCTCAATCTGGTGAAACACGGCTATCCGAATAGATTGTACACTCTGCAGAGGTTATGCACTTTACCCACATGATACAACCATGCACCACACGGTGAACAATAAATGAACGAAGCCTTTACAATGCATCCTCTTAACCCGATGCTACCGCTAAGGTTTCAACAGGTGGGGTGTTACCACATCCAGGGCCCCCCTCTTGCGCCATGTGAGCCACCCCCAAGCGAGGACTGGTTACCACTACTCGGGTCTCACACCACCATGATAGCACTAAAGCTAAGCATTTGCAAATTAGTCAGCTAAGCTGTCCCATTCCAGACATGTGGTTGCAAGTTAGACTCAGGTCAAAGGCTCGCAAGGTTAAGTCCTTAGGATTGATTAAAGCAAGACATACACATACCCTTTCTCGCCCATCGGGCCCACCCTGGCACCCTTGCCCCTTCCACTTGCTTCAATCTAAAGTGATTATCTCCCGGTTGGTTACCAAGCATCAATTCAACATCATCGTTCCATATTCCATTAGTCAAGATTATTAACCACTAATTCATGAACATGTGATGACGTAGCATGGCTAAGCAAATCTATTCCGGTCTAACCATCCATGTTGATTTCATTATTAACCAACTATAGTAACCAACTTAAGGTGACAATGAAGCATGGCATACAAACAACAAGGTAGGGTATAGTTCAAAGAGTATGATAGCTAATCCCAAACTTAAGTTGAAAACATTTATACTCATGAAATAATAAGTGATAAGTTAAATCAAAATAGCATGCAATCTAGTTTATAGGTGCAACATGATCAAGCACAACTTGCCTTCGTTAAGCTCCTGCTCCTGGTCTGGAAATAATTCCTGAGCTGAGAAATCCCTTTCTGAAGCTTCGCACAATTCAACGTCTACGCGAATCGAGAGAGAAAGCAAATAAAAACCAAAACCAAATAGCAAATGAACTCGAAACTTCAAATAAAATCCACCATTGGAAAGATCTCAATCTTACAAGTTTTTCGGGATTTGAATCACCCAAATCGGAGTTCATATGCAAAAGTTATAACATTCGGAAGTTTAGTTAATTCTAAAATTTAGAATTTCTTATTTTCCCGAATTATTTCTGTAAAGGAAAATACGGATTTTCTCGCCCGGCTTATGCGGACAAGCGTGGTGAAATCTAGGTGATGAACTTAATCTAGCAGTTACGGGTAAATCTACCACGTGTTCTAATATCACTTTGTCGATCTAAATCCAACGGTTGATATTTAATCGAAAATGCTTACCGATTCCGGTGGCGTGGGCGAATTACGGGCACTTGATTACGATCCGACGGTGGACGAAGCTCCGATCGATAATGATCGGACCACGAGCGAAACTTCGCGAACTTCGAAGAAGACAGCGATCCCGGCGATCTCCTTCCTTGGCGATGCTCGGCGAGAACTACATCGCACGGAATGCTTCTTGGCGGCCTTCGGTGCTGCGCTCGGAAATCTCTGGCGGCGCTGCTATCGCCGTGATTTTTCCCGATGGCGCGACTTCGCTCGGCGCTCCCGATTTTCTTGCCGCTTAATTCTTCCAACGACGCTGCCTTCTTTGTCTCGCGAGAACTTGACGACGGCGCTCCAAACTTTTCCGTCGCTTTGATTGCTCGAAATTCTTCTTCGCGCTTGTTCCTCTGGCGTCGCTGCTCACGGCTTAAATAGCCAGCCGTAGTTCTCCGCATGGAAAGGCTTGCGCTGTGTGGAATTCAAATCGATCACGTCGTTGCACTCTGTCCGATGGAAGCGGCCGATTACATACCAAATTCGGCCGCGCAGTCCTTCTCTCGCCGGATGGAGTCGCTCCTTGCCAAACTCACCACGCCATCCTTCTTTTCCAGCGGATGGATTGGCGCCAACAACTTCGCCACGTGCTCGGGTCTCTGGTTCCTTCGGTTATTTGTGGCGCCAATGCCCACTGTTGACTCGGTCACGCCAAAGAACCACCACGGAGGATTTCCTTCACCGCCGCTCTGAATTTTGGGATGGGCCACGCATTGTTTCCTTCGCGATGGAAGCGGCCGGCGTCCTTGCCCAATTTCAGCGCCCGGTAAGAAAAGATTAGAAGCGGCCACGTCGGCGCTTAAACCGGATGGTCTTCCGAGTTCCTACGAATTCGGCGCCAAGTCTAGTGTCCAACTCGAGCACGTGTTGGAGAAACGGAAGAATGCAGTCTCATGCGGAACAGCTTATTCAACCTACCCGACGTTAATTTAATTTCCTAATCCGATTTAATCGAGAGAAAGAAAAATAAATCTGCGGAAATACTTGAGACCTTCTATACTCAATATAAAATATTTTTGGGCGTCTTTATTTTAATTTACCCTTTTAGTTATTTCTTAACAAAAACCATATATATTAATTCAAAGATAATTCAAATAAATCTCAGAAATTGCAAAAATCATAAATTGCAGATACACAATATTTAATTTTTAAAATCTCGGAAATTGGGGTGTTACAAACCTCCCCCCTTAACAGAATCTCGACCTCGAGATTCAGGGCTGACTAGAGAATATGTTCGGGAATTCTTTCTTCCGATCTTATTTACGCTCCCAGGTTGCATCATTTTCTGAATGATTACTCATTGAACTCTACAAAAGCGAGTGGACTTATTTCTGGTCCTGTGCTCCATTACATTCAAAATCTTAATCGGCTGCTCTTTATAAGTCAGATCCTCCTGCAACTCAATAGCTTCTAATGGTATTTGCTCTGCTGGTATTCCGAAACGTTTCTTAAGCTGAGACACATAGAACACATCATGGACTCCTGCTAATGACTGTGGCATCTCCAACTGATATGCAACCTCTCCTTGACGGCTTAAGATCCTAAATGGTCCTACATATCTAGGTGCAAATTTTCCTTTAACGCTGAACCTTCTCACACCTTTCAAGGGAGTTACTTTGAGATATACGAAATCATTAGGTTCGAAACTCAATTCACGACGACGATTATCAGCATAACTTTTCCGCCTTGATTTCGCTGCTTTCAGCCTTTCAAATTCCTTGCATAATTTTGGTTAACTGCTTTTTATTAACATATCCGCACTATGGCCTTATAACTCTAACGTTAACTACCACGTTGACTTTATGAGAATGCCTATGGATTCTGACATAGGAATCTTTAATCATTTCTAGCCATTTTCTTCTCTCCATATTAAAATTTGACTGAGTAAATATGTTTAGACTCTTAAGGTTCATATCTATTTTCGATGGAATAGTGACACCATTTTTCTTCACGCTACAACGGCTAACTCCAAGTCGTACGTAAGGTAATTTCAACTGCCTCATCGTTTATGCAACAATGTCGGTTCACTTCTCAGATTATGTCTAGAAGCATCATCCTTATATATTGAAATTACTCCGCACAGCTAGTATTACTAACACATGCGTTAATGGTAACCGCTCTTTCAACTTCCGAAAACTATTTTCACAATCTAGCGTCCATGTAACTTTTATCTTCAACGATCGCATAAGAGATCTAACTGTTGTCGAAAATCTTTTTATGATATTATCCTGCCCTTCCTAGAACTTCAACTCTAGATAATGGATTTTGGTTGCTTCCAATGTAACACAACTTCTACCTTGCTTGGTTCAACAATAGCTCCTTTAGTAGTCTTTACATGGCTAACGAAATTCCACCTTTTTCTTCCATAAATCATATTTGTTGAGTTTAATGTACGAATGCGGCTCTCGCAAAAACTCATTTCTAGGTTCTACGTGTTTTCCTCTTGTCTTATAGTATACTATAGTGTCATCAACCATGAATTTATAAATTAATCCATAAACATCTTACTTATCATGTTCATTAGATATGCGGGCATTAGTTAATTCAGGAGATTTAGCCAAAACTTATATTGTTCATGTAGAGAATGAAATTTTAGAAACATCCTTCCCACTCTCCTAAGTTTATGATAGCCTAAGCGAAACTTTGTCCTAAAGAAATTCCAATTCTATTCTCAACTGTCCAATCATGTAGTCGATCCTGATATTGGATATTTGTTACTGATATTTTATTTATTTAGAGCATGATTTAGTGCACTCTCCTTGATCTTCCATTTGCATTTTAATGAAGCAAGAATTTCCATGGTGATATACTAAGTTTTCAAAACTTTTCCTATTAACTCTTCGATACGCTTCTCTATTTCCCACTAATTCCTTAGTATACATTTTGGCATGGTTTTTTTATTGGCTCTCTCGGTAAATTCTTCTCGTAATTTCACCGCTCAATCTTGGCGTTATGTATCGAACTAAGGTAACTTTCGGTATATCCATGGCTATAGGAATTATTTGTTTTTTCTGTGGACATCGGTTATCATGATGGCTTCTCTTTTTTTTTCCGGTGACAGTGGTAGCACTCAATGTCGCACTCCTTGTGATTTATTACTTCCTGATTCGCAACGCATCCCCTAACACAACGATCTTCTAAATTGTTTGGTTGACAGCACTCCCTAGAACAATGTCTAGATTTCGAACAAGCTACAGGGGTAGCGTTCCTCTCCATAGTCTCGAGTCAATCCTCGGCTTCTAAAGGCGAAATATTTACTTAAAACGTTGGTGGATGAGTCTTTATAAATTCTAATAACCTTGAGTTAGTACCGGGGTCACTAATAACAGTTCGAGACGCTTTTACTTACATTAGCTTGATTAATCATATTCTGTATTTGCTTCATCATTGCCTGCATTAACGGAGTCTGATCGGCCAAAAACTCTTTGAAGCTCTACGTATCTATCGGTGGTGACGGTTGAAAAAAACTAATCCATCCTTGGAGTTTCTATTGAGTTGGTTTTCACTTTCACTGACTTTATTGCTATCACTAATTTGAACCATCTGCTTGATTACCTCAAGGGGGTTAGGCGAGAGAGTAAATAGCATAGGTAAGAAGTAAGAATCCTAATTTAGGGGAGATAGGTTTAACCCAATAACTTTAATCAATCAATAATAATAACTTGGTATGGTTGCTTATATAAGCCTAAAAGCTTTGCAACACATACTGCACACTCAGCAATCAAGAAGAACCAATTCAACCTAAACACACAAAACTACCGTCTAAATGGGTGACACTCCTATCTTAGGAAACGCGACTCTCACACATGAGTCTCAACTGGCTACTTAAAGTACTGAGTCTTCTAGCTCTTGATACACTTCATTGATCCGTTCTTCCATGAGCTTGATGGTTCCTTCCGCTATGATCATGATGGTAGCAACAGGCACTTGATGTCATCTCCTAAGTGTGGTATATCGTTTTCTACTTAGATAACTCAGGTAAGAATTTAACTCGATTTGGCAGAGGTAAGAGAAAGAGTTTCAGCAAGGGACAAGCGAGAATTTTCGGTAAGGATAGAAATAGAAGAATGAGATAAGTCAAGAACACATTATTATTCTCAGTTAAGTCTTTTAATTTTTAGAAAATAATTTTGAAGGACCTATAGAGACGACCAACTATCTAGGGCCAAGACCTACAGTCAGTATGGCTCTGATACCACTTTTGTCGGGACCCGAATATGCAAATCCGGACCCTTTGTGTATACTGCACTTGTCCAGGATCACGCTAGTGCACACAGGCTCAACATTAGTGAATATCATAATCATAAACAACGTAAATAAGATAAAGACATAATATACTAAATATTAGCAGTTGTATGACCTTATGGTCAACTTACTTAGCAATGCCTCAAAAGGCTGAATAACAAATTGAGCGTCAGCGGAATGAAGGCGTAGATAACCCTCGGTATACCACGAACAACCGACAAGGCTCGCACCTAAACATTCATCCCTTCATGATACTCCTTCTTGAAAGACTGATGATTTTTTGTAGGCAAGGGTGAGTACACCAACACGTACTCAATAAGTTGTGCATGAGAATGCAATTCTATCATAGCTATATGCAAGGCTTATTCCAAAGGAAGGCTTATGGTTCATAAGCGATGGCGACATTTTCAAACATAAACAATATATATAGATTGAAAAAACAATAAAACAAATAATAACAAGTAAATAGATTCCATTGTTTTCTCAAATCATACCCAAGTTCTCCATCCTAAATCAAGTTCCACTATCCACATGGCATCCCCGCCATCCCATATGATTGTTCATTTTAATTAACTACCCCTTGGTGTAATTCGAGCATTGCTCAATACCGTGAAACACGGCTATCCGAATAGATTGTACACTCTGCGGAGGTTATGCACTTTACCCACATGATACAACCATGCACCACACAGGTGAGCGATAAATAGCAAGCCTTTACAATGCATCCTCTTAACCCGATGCTACCGCTAAGGTTTCAACATTGGTGGGGTGGTTACCACATCCAGGCCCCCTCTTGCGCCATGTGAGCCACCCCCAAGCGAGGATCAGTTACCACTACTCGGGTCTCACACCACCATGATAGCACTAAAGCTAAGCATTTGCAAATTAATCACTAAGCTGTCCCATTCGAGACATGTGGTTGCAAGTTAGACTCGGGTTAAAGGCTGCAAGGTTAAGTCCTTAGGATTGATTAAAGCAAGACATACACATACCCTTTCTGCGCCCATCGGACCCACCACACACCCTTGCCCCTTCCACTTGCTTCAATCTAAAGTGATTATCTCGGTTGGTTACCAAGCATCAATTCAACATCATCGTTCCATATTCCATTAGTCAAGATTATTAACCACTAATTCATGAACATGTGATGGCGTAGCATGGCTAAGCAAATCTATTCGGTCTAACCATCCATGTTGATTTCATTATTAACCAACTATAGTAACCAACTTAAGGTGACAATGAAGCATGGCATACAAACAACAAGGTAGGGTATAGTTCAAAGAGTATGATAGCTAATCCCAAACTTAAGTTGAAAACATTTATACTCATGAAATAATAAGTGATAAGTTAAATCAAAATAGCATGCAATCTAGTTTATAGGTGCAACATGATCAAGCACAACTTGCCTTCGTTAAGCTCCACACTCACAGTGCGAAATAATTCTGGTGAGAAATCCTTTCCGAAGCTTCGCACAATTCAACGTCTCACGCGAATCGAGAGAAAGCAAATAAAACCAAAACCAAATAGCAAATGAACTCAAAACTTCAAATAAAATCCACCATTGGAAAGATCTCAATCTTACAAGTTTTTCGATTTGAATCACCCAAATCGGAGTTCATATGCAAAAGTTATAACATTCGAAGTTTAGTTAATTCTAAAATTTAGAATTTCTTATTTTCGAATTATTTACGTAAAGGAAAATACGGATTTTCTCGCCCGGCTTGTGCGGACAAGCGTGGTGAAATCTAGACTGATGAACTTAATCTAACGGTTACGGGTAAATCTACCACGTGTTCTAATATCACTGTCCGATCTAAATCCAACGGTTGATATTTAATCGAAAATGCTTACCGATTCCGAAGTGACGTGGACGAATTGCGGGCACTTGATTACGATCCGACGGCTGACGAAGCTCCGATCGATAATAATTTGGACCACAGCGAAACTTCGCCCGAACTTCGAAGAAGCGACGATCGAAAGAGCGATCTCCTTCCTTGGCGATGCTCGTGAGAACTACATCGCACGGAATGCTTCTTGGCGGCGCTTCGGCTGCGCTCGGAAATCTCTGGCGGCGCTGCTATCGCCGTGATTTTTCCCGATGGCGCGACTTCGCTCGGCGCTCCCGATTTTCTTGCCGCTTAATTCTTCCAACGGCGCTCAGGCGCCGCTGTCTCGCGAGAACTTGGACGGCGGCGCTCCAAACTTTTTCCGTCGCTTTGATTGCACGGAAATTCTTCTTCGTCGCTTGTTCCTCTGGCGTCGCTGCTCACGGCTTAAATAGCCGTAGTAGTTCTCCGCATGGAAAGGCTTTGCCACTGGCTGGAATTCAAATCGATCACGTCGTTGCACTCTGTCCGATGGAAGCGGCCCGATTACATACCAAATTCGCCACGCAGAGTCCTTCTCTCGCCGGATGGAGTCGCTCCTTGCCAAGCTTCGGCCCGCGCAAATTCCTTCTTTTCAGCGGATGGATTCGGCGCCAACAACTCGCCACGTGCCTGGTCTCTGGTTCCTTCGGTTATTTGTGGCGCCAATGCCCAGCCGTTGACTCGGTCACGCCAGCAGCCAGCTACGGAGGATTTCCTTCGCTGCCGCTACCGAATTTTGGGATGGGCCACGCATTGTTTCCTTCCGCCCGATGGAAACGGCATCGCGTCCTTGCCCAATTTCAGCGCCAACGCAAAAGATTGGAAGCGACACGCGTCTGACACCCTAAACCGGATGGTCTTCCGAGTTCCTACCGAATTCGGCGCCAAGTCTAGTGTCCAACTCGAGCACGTGTTGGAGAAACGAAAGAATTCTGGTCTGCGGCGGAACGCTTATTCAACCTACCCGAACGTTAATTTAATTTCCTAATCCGATTTAATCCCAGAGAAAGAAAAATAAATCTGCAGAAATACTTCGAGACCTTCTATACTCAATATAAAATATTTTTGGGCAGTCTTTATTTTAATTTACCCTTTTAGTTATTTCTTAACAAAAACCATATATATTAATTCAAAGATAATTCAAATAAATCTCAGGAAATTCGCAAAAATCATAAATTGCAGATACACAATATTTAATTTTTAAAATCTCGAAAATTGGGGTGTTACAGCAATGCAGATAGCAAAAGTGTTATCATAGAAAAGTGGAACACTCTCTATCCCTAACCCAAAGTCCTGCAAGGTCGATCTCATCCAAAGCACCTGGCTACAGCAACTGGCTGCAGCTACATACTCGGCCTCAGTGGTAGACTGTGAAACACTGGACTGCTTCCTAGATAACCAAGAAACAAGAGAAGTGCTAATGAATTGGCAAGTGCCAGAAGTGCTCTTCCTATCTATCCTACAGCTTGCAAAGTCTGCATAAGAAAAGGCTCTAAGGGATAGACAAGAAGAAGAAGAGTACCAAATACCATAATCAATGGTAGCTCGAAGGTACCTGAAGATGCGCTTCACCGCCTGGCGATGAGAGGCATGAGGAGAAGCCTAAAAACGAGCGCACATACACACGACAAAGTGTATGTACGGCCACGAGGTAGTAAGATACAAGAGGGAGCCAATCATGCTTTAGAACTCCTTTTGATCAGCAGGCTCACCATCCTCATCAGGCTCGAGGATAGCAGTGGTGGCCATAGGAGTCATCACAGGAATTCCATCAGACATATCAAACCGCCTCAGGAGGTCCCAAGTATACTTACCTTGGTACAGGAAAGTACCCTCTCGAGTATGCTTGATTTGGAAGCCAAGAAAGTAGCTCAACTTGCCTATCATACCCATCTCAAACTCTGTGCTCATCACCTCAGAAAACTGAGACACAAGAGAATGAGAAGAGCCACCAAAGATAATATCATCCACATAAATTTGAACGAGAAAGAAATGAGAATCCTAGTGTCTGATGAACAAAGTTTTGTCTAATATACCCATTTTGAAACCATGACTGAGAAGATAGGACTTAAGCCTCTCATACCATGCTCTAGGGGCCTGCTTAAGTCCATACAAGGTTTTGGAAGGCTTGTAGATATGGTTTGGGTATTTGGAGTTCTCAAATCTTAGAGATTGCTTGACATAAACCTCTTTCTTAATAAATCTATTGAGAAATGCACTCTTGACATCCATTTGATAGAGCTTGAATCCCAGGGATGCAGAAAATGCAAGCAGGATCCTAATCGCCTCTAGTGTAGCTGCAGGGGCAAAGGTCTCCTCAAAGTCAAGACCCTCAACCTGAGTGAAGCCCTGTGCAACTAGCCCAGCCTTGTTGCGAATGACAACCACATCCTCACTCTGCTTGTTTTTGAACACACACTTGGTCTCAATGACATTATGACTAGATTGGGGCTCTACAAGTTGCCAGACTGTGTTCCTCTCAAAATTTTCTAGTTCTTCATGCATAGCATTAATCCATAATTCATCGGATAATGCATCAGATGATTTTGAGTGTGTCACACACTCAAACAGATCACCAATGATCTGATCAGGTGGATGAGAATGCTAAATGTGGCACGGAGGACCAGATGTAGAAGTAGCCTCTACCTTTGAGCAGAAGAGGTAGGAATAGAGCCACTTGCTGAAGGTGAGTCCGAAGGTAAGAGCTAGTCTCCTTGAGGTGCAGAAATGGAAACAGGAGGCACCTCAGGTGTAGAGAGGACTGGATCAGGTGGAACACCATCATCTCCATCATCCTCATCCTCTACAAAAATGGTCTCGGAGGGATAAGAAGAGCCTGAAATATCGGGTCTAGCTTCATCAAAGGTCACGTCACAGGTCTCTATGATCCGATTCACATCACAACTCCAGACTCTATAGTTACGAGAAGAAGTCGAGTAACCTAGAAAAATACCATCAGAAGAATGAGACTCAAACTTATCTAGGTTACTAGACTTCAAGATAAAACACATGCAACCAAATACGCGAAAATGAGAAACACTAGGCTTTCGTCCATACCTCAACTCGTAAGAAGTGCAATGCAAATGTGCTCTCAAGAAGACACGATTAGAAACATGATAAGAAGTAGCTATAGCCTCGCCCAAAACTTCTTGGGAGTACTATACTCATCTAGCATCATCCTAGACATCTCAACCAGAGTCCTGTTCTTCCTTTCCACTACGCCATTTTGCTGAGGGGTATAGGGAGAAGAGAACTGATGCTCTAAACCAGACTCCACATAGAAATTTTCAAAGTAGGAATTCTTGAACTCCGTGACATTATCACTGTGCGTATAGCTCATAATGCACCTGGGATCTCAATAGACAACCTACTAACAAATCCCCTGAAGTGAGAAAAAGTCTCATCCTTCGAGGCCATGAAAAATACCCAAGAATACCTCAAAAAATCATCAACAATAACAAGGACATACCACTTCCCTCCTGCTGACTGCACTCTAGCTGGACCAACAGTGTCCATATGTAAAAGCTGTCCTGGTGCATCAGTCATCACTACGGTGACTAGAGGATGAGAAGCAGTAACCATCTTGCCATGTCGGCAGGAAGAGCAAACAAAGTCTTTAACCATCTTTAGTTTGGGCAAACCACGAATAAGATCGTGGCTACTAACTCTAGTCAAATGACCAAAGCCAATATTACCAAGTCCCCTATGCCAGAAGGAGAGATCACGGGACTCAGAAGCAATCAAACACCGAAGAGAGTCTCTAGAAGAAACAGAAAAATTTGCATGAAGGACTCTTCCTAATCTAGAAATCCCACAAACTCTCCTGATGAATCAAGAATTACTATACCATGACATATTATTAGCGTCTAGCGTGCGTCGGAAAAAGACCCCATATAGCGACAGACGGTCAAAATCGGTAAAAAGTATTACCGACGGATTAGAATGTCGGCTAAAGTCCCGTCGGCAAAAAGCTTTCCGACGGATCATTTATTACCGACGACGATTAATGTCGGCAATGAGGAATTTTGCCGATGACATAATTTTACCGAACTTAACTTCGCTTTGTCGTCCGATTTACTTTTTTCTTAACGCACTTATGTTTCCCGACTTACAATGTGTCGGTAATGTCGAGTATTGCCGACACACGCTTCGTTGGTATAATCGGATCGCTTCAAAAAATAATAGCACAATTCATCCAACTGAGACATAACATGATATGATTCAAGCACCAATTAAACATGATAGGATAATTCAAGCATTCAAAGTAACAACTTACTCTACTAATAATCAAATTTGTCCAAAAGATAGCATATCATCCAACTGAGACAATAACAATTACATATACACCAAAATTATATTACAATAACACCAATATAGCTTATCCCCAAAAGATAATAGTTTGTACAAGCATATATATAACACCAAAAGAGAAGTATGGAGTCTTCACGCATGAACTGGAGGTGTACGAATCGTTGAGCTCGCCCTTCCTTTTTACTGCGGAAAAAGAACATTTATTGGCATCAAAAGATATATAGATCAATCTTGCAATAATAAAATTATTGATATTTCAGAAATCAAGATCGATCTTAATTGGTTTGCAAAGTGATGTGGTTGTCCTAAATCCGTTTTAGTTTTGCATCTTGTTCTCTATATTTTTGCACTGTACAATTGAAAATTCCATTTTAGTCCTTTGCTAGGTGAACTTAGTCTTGATTTTGATTGATGCAAGATTTCCAACCTTACGAGAATTTGGGTTTACCGCACCATCGCGAGGAATGTAAATAAACCAAACCATCATGCATGAGGTATTACCATGTAGATCTGTCAAAATTGTTTTATACATCTGAGCTTAACTTGATTAACACTATGAAGTGGCATTCACTTCTGAACCAGTTACCGCAAACACCTTGGGGCCCGACAGAACTAAGCAAGCACCGTAGACGAAATAGATAAAGATTTGTTCATTACACTTGGACAACCTGTGAGATGGGTTAGAAACAGAGCCCAATTAATTTTAGTAATTCACTGCTTCGAAAGTCGAAACAGAACTAGATTCATTTCAGCAGTTCAACAGTTGTTATGATTATGTAAGTTTTTGTTCCATTATTCCCAAACTAAAGCCTACACAAAGTAGTGGAGAATAGTAGGATCTTTTCAACCACAACATGAGATAAGTATTGCAATGGTCCCCTCTAAATTCTCCCAGATGAATATAAAACCAAGGATCCAATAAAAGGGACCAAATCAGCCAAAATTAGTCCACGTAATTTCGTGGCAAAATCTGAGCTAGATGATTTGTGCCTACAAAAGTTGTTGAAAAGAATAATCTGGAGAACCCAAAATCACCCATTTCAACATTACAAATTTATCATCACTTGCTGCAAAAGAAGTTGAAATGCTAACAAATTGATAATGGGTAAGATCAAATAGCACTAACTTTGTGAAAAATATCCTGGAAAGTCGGATCGTGTAAAGGTGTAAGATCAACACCAAAAAGTTATCTTTCTTTGCTAAAGCAGAGCTCAGTATGTACATACAACCCAGCTATTAGAATGCACCATGTGAGAGAGACACAGGGACTGGACTGAAATGATGACGAGGCGATAATATACTCGTTCAATAAAATGAATATAAGCGAAAAGTGTCCACAAGGCATGTTATCTCCAACGACATCATCAAACAATACGGATCTTTCTACAACTAAATAGAAGGATGTACTAAGAAAGCAAACAAGCTGGGAACATTGATAACATATCAATCAAGAAGCAGACAAAACAAGGAGCTGAACCTAGCTGAGTTGGTGGGAGGTTTGGGTGTAACCTTGTTTGCCATTTCAACATAAAGGTATTCATCAGAAAACGGAGCCATATGAATCCTAGTAAATATTCGAGATGTCAATCAACAGTGAGTAATTTTGAAACACCAAAGACTGATTAAATGAACCAACAATGTGAGCTCATGTATTAAACATGTAGAGCTGAGCCTAACTGCTTGTAAAACATTAAACTCCCCACTTCGATGTTCTACAAGAACTGTACATGCTTTCCCAAACATATTCCAATTTCATTCCAAAGACTGTAAAATAATCCAGTGTGATTTAAATAATTCTTGATGAGAAACATACCTTCCTATTGTTGGAAACATTTTACCACCTGGAGCAAGGAATCTGTCTCTAGCTATAATATAGGACTCCAGCATCCTCTCATTCACCAAAAGGGTTCCTAAAAACATTATAGTACTAAATAGATTATTACAGATTATCTTATACAGAAAAAAAACAACTGAATTATGATACATTATACCTCAAAAATGAATCCATTGTCAAGTTCGAACTTGGAACACAAGAAACATTGAACAAAAAATAAATACAATTATACAAATAAACTAAAGATAGTTATATTACAAATAATGGACTAGACCAAAATTTAAACTGATTCTTTCGAACATTTCATGGAAAGGCACATCAACTTCTCAATCAATGTGTCCACTTGTGGCCAATAGCAATTTCAGAATAATAACACTATGCTAACTTGACAATGGTGTAATCCTGCAATTACAGCTATGACCATTATCTTTGAAATAGCGTGTCATTTGTGGTGCTCACCGGATATAGCGGCCACTATATGTCAAAATATATATTACTTTGGGCTTGGCTTTAGTTCAAAAAGGCTATAATTGGGCTTTTGACTCCCACAAGCTCATTAATTCATTATCGATTACTAGTATATGTGTGCATATAACGCACCTTTCACAGAATCAATAAACAATACCCTCCAACATGTTTTAACTTCCAACCAAAGTAGACGAAACTGATCAACATCATGCTGCTAAAATCTTGTATTCGAAAATACTAAACAACAATTTGAAATTCCAAACCAGTACATTTTATAGTAGTTTTAAAGTACAATGAACGCAACTATGTGCCATTTAGAGCTACCAAGGTGCAAAGAACCAGACAAAACACGGTAATTTTCAATGCATCCAAGGGCTAATATGTAAGTTACTGAGTACTGAGAATACAAATAAGGTAAGATGGCAGAAATAAATTTGAATCTGGGCATTAATACATGCTTGATCAGATGGTCAGAGGTTAATTGGGCACACAAGATGGGGTGGCAGTAGAAAAGATAGCTACACATAATTCTTATGGTCTAAGTGGATCATTTCAAACATCACCTGCTGTATTTTGGGTATTAAACTCTTTGATAGACTAAATGGACAGTTCATGATGCAAGCGATTTTGCCTATCCTATTACCAACTGACAGTTATTAACCCAAAGGATCCATTTAAAAGAATAACTATTTAACAATGGAGAGATTGCCTACAAATACACTCATTATTCATAACAGGATAAACAGATGACATTGCAACCTAGTAATACTTTTTTTATCAGTCATTACCTAACTGCAAAAGAAAGATATTGACTTTGTGGCATCACGGCCGGCATAAATTATGAGATGAGTAAGTCACTGCTATTTCTCAGTTGCCACTTTCTTGATCACAAATAATTCCCGATAGACCAAAAAAATATGAGCAGAGGAAAACAAGCCGGTGCACTACAAAAACACCATAAAACCAAGATCTACCAAAGATGTGCGAGTCTTAATGCATCTTGTAAAAAATAGCATGCATTGAAATTAATCGTGCACTTAATTTAATTTCATTATATTACAGTTATCCTCCAACGTAACATGAAAAGAGATAGAAAGCGATAGAATTGCAAGTTCTAGGAATGGAATGCCTAAGAACATAAACTTTCATTAGATTATGCACAATTACAATGCATGGGAATGGCATGCGGTATTTTATCGAGATGATAAGAGTTGGGACAACCTTTATTTAAAGACAATTGTTGTCACTTTTATATAATGCATATATGGAGAGATAATTGATGCATTGTATGAGACTCTAAAACTAATATTGAGAAAATGACTTCGGTAATAATGCAACAAAACATCTTTGCTAAAATTATCTCAAACAAGAAATGAAAGGACAAACCGACTTTTCCACTAATCACTCGGTGTTTCCATCGTTGAAAAGCTAGAGAGAAGGCTTTGCTCTCAGCTTCAGTCCTAAGAACAATCTTAATTGCTCTTGAAAATAACTTCTCCCTCAAAGAATTGAGAGTTAACACGAAGTCATTTAATATGTACTACAATGAAAGTTCCAATGTACAAGGCCGAAGAATGGTCTACAAAGTCCCACATTACCTTCACCTCTAGCCCACAATAAAGAAATCTATGCAATAAGTTGTTACAAGGATGGCAACAAAAGTATTACACAGCTGAAAATTCATCTTCACACTATGTCAACACACAGCAACAACTTTTCAGGGTTCTATTAGGCTCTATTTCAGGATATGCAGCACAATTATAAACTACTTTATGCTTTGCATGTCAAAAGCATAGGATAAATCTTTTGTAAACAGAAATGACGTGTCGAGAGTTGCTTTTGCATACAAATTTGAAAGTACATTTAGAACAGCCTGCACATGTATCATACTAAAAAAAAGGACCTTCCAGCTTAATTGTTTCAACTAGTATTGATCTAAGTCAGGATTATAATACATTGTGCCCAAAAAATGTGTTCCAAAAACTAAATGCAATACAAATATACTATATTCATGTCATGCTACACAACTAATATTTCCATCAAGTTCATCACAAGAAAAATTTACACCAAAACTTCATTTGAGCAGGTAACCCTAGCCTGAAATAATCAATCTAAGACAACAAATTTGGGGAGCTAAGTACAATATAATTCAAACCGTAATACATCAGGGGATTAAACTTTTTATACTTCTACTTATCGTTATATCGTAAGGCTCATTGCATGCATGCAAAATTCAATAACAGTACGATGGCGAAGAATGTACAATCCGACCAAGCAGAAGCACAAAATTAACTAACAACCCAACGAAAATCAAGAGTACCTCCTTGGTGCCGCTATTTTTAGGAAAAATTATATTAACAAGCTGAAGTTGGTAAAATAAAAGCGAAAACAAATCCGGTCATCATACAACTTTTGATAAAATAAATAGGTAAAGTTTATTACTTACTAGGGAACCATTTAAATGTTTTTACTCGTGAAATGCCACAGAGGCTACTTTTATATTAAATGGACCTAAAGGACTACTTTACATTCTAGCAAAACCCAACAATGGTCAATGGAGCAATCATACTTCGTAATGATACAAACAGAAAGTTACTCCTCAAGCAATGCAATAGAATAAAAAAACAAATCAAAATTAGGCCTCAGAAATAACTCAAACACGACATAGATATAAAGCAACTCTCTTAGCACCACCAAAATCTTAATAAAAGCATCCTGGAACCACTTCCTATCTTGCATAAACACCAAACATACATGAAAGAAAATGCAGATAACTTTTAAAACCCTAGCTTTCCCACATTGGTGGCACCTCCCTACTCGTAACCCAAGCTTGTGCGGCGCTAGTGCTGCGCTTTGCATTGTACCAACCCAAAATGCGAAGCGGGCAAAGATCAAGCACATAGATGCCTAGGTCGTCTCGAACAAAGGAGCAAGATGAGCAGGAGGCGGGGTGGAGGCTGCGATTACTGAAGGTGTTGTTGGTCCTCATCTCGGATCTAGTAGGGGATGGGGTGGTTTTGGCGCATCTTCTTCGCCAACTTCTTGATCTAGAAGGTCTTGTGGGACGAGGCTGCGGACGAGGGCAAGAAACAAGCAATTGCATCGTGAAATGTCGAAGCCCTATCTACAAAGGACGAACTCCATCAAATTCAAGGAAGAGAGCTAGGTGGATACCATTGTTGCGCGGAGATGAAGAAGCGGCGTCGGCGGTGAAACCCTAGGTCGTGAAGCATCGGCGGGAGGCGGAGGCGCGCCGGGAGCCCGGCGCCGGGGCGTGGAGAGGATGGGGAGATGGATCTTGCGGAGGAGAGGCCGGGAGGAGGCGGCGCGGAGAGGCCGGGACGAGGAGGCGGCGGGAGAGGCCGGGACGAGGAGGCGGCGCGAGAGGGCCGGAGGAGGAGGCGGCAAGGAGAGAGGAATTCCTTCGAAGGGGAGGAGGCGCGTGCGCAGCCGATTGATCGATTGATTAGGACGGGGAGGAGGAGGTATGTGCGGAGAAAGAGATCGATACAGGCTGGGATGAGGGGATTAGGGTATAAGTTTTGGCGCAATTTTTTTCACCCTGCGCGCGCGCCCCACGACATATTTTTCCCGACTAACTCTAAGACAGGAAAACTTATGCACTTTTGCCGACTGACTGTAGGACAGGAAAAATTAATTTTACCAATGCATGGTCCGTCGCTAATAATAAGTGTTATTGCCGACTGACCAGCTGACACTGTATAGATAATTCTCGACTGTTCATCAGTTGCAAACTTTTGCCGACTTCTTTTCTGTTGGCATTTACTCACTATTGCCGTCAGACGTCCGACGCTAATAGTGTGCTGTGGTATAGTGTCTACAAACATTACTCCTAAAGCTTACCTCGAAAGAATCATCGATAAGCTGAGAAACAGAAAGCAAATTATATTGCATCGTACTCACTAAGGCAACGTCCTTAAGAGTAAAATTTTCATTAATGCAGACGATACCTTTAGCAATGACTCTGCATGAAGAAGCGTCTCCAAAAGTGATCAACTCATCACCGGAGCTCGGACTAGGGAAGAGAACCAACGGGAGTCTCCGGTCATATGGCGAGAACAATTGGAATCAACAATCCAAACATCTTCCTTCCCCATCTAGCCAACCTGATCAAGTCAAAAGAGAGAGAGAGGACTTAGTACTGGGATAAAGTGAAGACTTGGGAACGCAATACTGAATCACGCGATGCCTCAAATTACCAGCTACAGAAGAAGTATACTGGACTCTAATGTTTCTCTGACGCTCAACTCTCACAAAATTAGAAGAAGCAACTCTAATAGAAGATCTGAGAGCTATCACTGGTTTGGCCTACTGTGGTGCAAAGGCCGTACCATCCCAACAAGGTAGCCTAAATCAACTAACTGAAAACACCTCATGCCACTGATATCTACCTCGATAGAAAAAACAAGGAATATCAAGAGGACGGTGGAAAGACTGAACACGAGCAACTCCAGGACTAAAACTTGACTGAATAGCATGAAAACTGAGTTCTGGATACTGCCCAAAAATAGGCGACTCTCTAACTTGTCAAAAAGCAGTGTGTCTCTTAGGAGCACTTAAGAGTCTGGGGATGACCTTGAATACCCCTAGGAGCAGCAACACGCTCACGCCTTGTGATATTAGCGGGCCTAAAACAGAAATCTACTAGGTGACCATCCTACTTACAGAAGGTGCATAAATACTTCACCTTGCTAGAGGCAGAAGTGATAGGAGAAGCACCCGTCTGCTCAGAAGTCCCATGGATAACCCCAGTAGACCTAAACATTGTGGTACTCATCTTGAGATCTACCACAATCTCTCCACTCTTGGAGCCACACACAATGGTAGGAGGATGAGTCTTACCGTGCTCTAAGTAGTCAAATCCTAAACCCTGATTAAATCTGCTAATTTTTGATTGGTCTAGAATGAGGTTTAGCTTTTTATTGCCTCCTACAAACTTCTCGAGAGTGCTCATGAGATACTCACACTCCCGGAAGAGAGAGGCGCATGAAGAACAAGGGTGAGAGGAAGAAGAAGAACCAGAATGAGAAGAACAAACACCAACACGTGCATTTTTCTCTATTAGCATGACTGCCTCAATCTTGAGGGCCTAACAAGAAACACAAGGGGCTTCTCTAATCCCGTGGGCTTGGTATTCTAACTTCTTCCTAAGTTCGACTTGGATTTTATCCAAGCCCCCCTCAATCACAGAACAATGCAAGCAACTCTTATGTGATTTATCTAGGTAGTCCTTATGAAGTTTTGCACACTTGACATTTAAAGCTTCATTGTCAAGTTTTAGTTGCTTACAACCCTCACATGAGCTGACAGGGTCCTTAGAAGCATGCATTTCAAGTTCATTGTTTCTAGAAGAAGGCTTCATAAGGTGAGCACTTATGGCATCAATTTCAGCAAGTAACTTAGGGCAATTTGAGCAAGAAGGAGTAGAGTGAGTATGAAGAAAACTAGCATCCAAAGAAGAAACATCAACAGAACAAGTGCTAGCATTCTTCGACCTAAGACTTTCAAGTTCAGTTTGCACACTATAATGCAAAGTCCTTAGGTTCTCTAGCTCCATAAGCAAAGCATCATACAACACACAATCATTAGTGACTCAAGAGGGAGAAGATCTAAGAGAATCTAACTCCTGAGTCAAGGTACCTACTTCCTTTTCAAGCTCCATACACTTAGCTCTATCTTTAGCATGAAATTTTTCTAGCTTACAGAAAGCTTCATTGAGTTGGTCATAGGTGGGTACCTCGTCCGAGTCACTATAGATCTTGGAGTCATTGATGTCGTTGGCGTCTACCATGAAGCACATGCTGGAGAAGTCGTCGTCACCTTTCTTCTCTTGCAGATCATCCTCACCTTCGTCACTCCATGTATCTGTGTCGGAGAGGCTTATGTTGTCGAGGGCGGTGAGGACGCGGTGGAAGAGCTTCTTGTTCTTCGAGAAGTTGTGGTACTTCTTCTCATGTGCCGGCTCGTGAACTGGAGGCTTCTTGTTGCGGTTCTTGTCGGTGTAGTCTTTTTGCCGGAACCACTAATGTTATTCTTGCCCTTCTTCAGCTTGGGACAGTTCGCTCAAATGTGGTTGAGGCCACCACATTCGAAGCAGGTGATCATGCCACCTCTCTTCCCCTCTCTCACCCTCTTGTATGCTTGAGAGAATTTGCAAGCTAAAAGAGTAAGCTCATTTTCTAAAAATTTTTCTAGTTGGTCATCACTTAGCTCATAAAGGGTAGAGAGAGAAAATCTAGTAGAAGAATCGAAAGAAGATCTAATGGGATCAGTGATCAAGGCTATCGACTGTGATTTCGCCTTGTGAGAGATTACATCGATCTCATGAGTCTTAAGTCAGGAATAGAGTCCGTCAAGAGTCAAGGTCGACAAGTCGGTAGTGCCCTTGATGGTGGTCACTTTTATCTCTGAAACACAAAGATCGAGTGCGGTCAGAAAATGTCGAGCACTGTCTGAGTCAGGGTATGTGCAACCGACAGCTTTGAGATCGCTCAAAATCTTTGTGAAACGACCAAAACACTCATCAAGGCTCTCACCAGCATGTTGTTCAAATTTGTTATATTCACGCTTGTGTTGATCCTGTCTCATGGTCTTGATTTGGGTAGTTCCCTCATGGTAAGCATAAAGGGTCACCCAAATCTCGTGAGCAGATCACAGGTGAGCAATCCTATCATACTCACTGCGATTGAGTCCCTGTATGAGAATGTTTCATGCCTTAGCATTTGCCTCAACGTTAGCCATATTATCGGCCGTGACGTTCTCATTGGTAGGAACCTCATACGGGAGCTTCACCTTTTGCCATATCAGGAAGCCCTGGGCAGTGATGTATGACTCCATCCGAGACATCCAAAAAGGAAAATCAACTCCAAAAAGATGAGAGGCTTGGTAAAATATTTGTCCGTCGCCATGGCTCTCGAGACCGTTCAAGATCTATGGAAGAGCAAAACCAGTTCTGATACCAATTGAAGGATCGAGATGGTGAACAGAGAGGGGTGAATGGTCGCAAATAAAATTTTTTCCACAAAATACTCCAACTAAGACCTCAAAAAGATCACATAAAAGGAATCGTGAAAGACCTAGACAACTTGACAACTATGTGTACCCCTAACTTGCATGGATGAAAACCATGGAATATGTCAGGATTTTTGAATCACAATCCTAGTTGTCAAGTATCCAAAAATAAAAGGAATCAATTCAACTCTTGCTTTTAGAAAGGAGATTGAGCCAAATTACAAAAGTCACTTTCAGAAAAGCAAAAGTAGAATTTCCAGAAACTGTCCTCATTTAGAGCAGGTGGTTGGTAGACTTCTGGTGCTCTAAAAATTTTGTGAATTTTCTTCCTATGAGAAAATGCATTTTGAAGCAGTCCACCAAAGATCACCTCAAAAAACCATATAAAAAATCAGAAAAAATCAAATATCACAGATTGTCAGGAACTTTGAGTAGAAAGTTTGGGGCTTGGTTTTCACCTCATGGCGCCCAAACAGTGCGACCAGAGGACTCCCAAATTGTTTCACAGATGGATATGAGAGTCCTGCACCTTCTCCAATAAGAATCACTCAAAGATGATTTTTCTAGATTTTGCTAAAAATCAAAAACTGACTGTTGTGCGAAGAACAAGTTCTCGGCAGAGATGCAACTTGATAGAAAACTTGATCTCTAGTCTATCCTAGGGTGTAAGAAAGATGTAAAACCATATGAACACACCCAAGACATCCAAGATCAGTAACATTTAGAAGGAGGGGAGGCAAATCCAAATTGCAAGAAAGTAAATTGCGAGAAAGTAAATTGCAGGAATTTAAATACTGAATTTAAATGCTGAATTTAAGACATAAAGTAAGTGCGCAATGTAAATTCAAGCATGAATGAAAAAGATTTACATTTATAGAAGGAGGAGATTTACAAAGCCTCACAACAAAGTGGGCAAAGCTTAAAGGAGCACAAAAACCTCATACAACCTTCAAGGGGAGGAGGCTACCCCTCCACCCCCTATTTATACTACTCTTGGGCCACCTGCCACCCTTGGATGAGTCCCTCAACCCCATAGCACTAATCCAAGGGCTAGGATTAACCCACTCACACAGCCATGTAATGGCTAACCCAAAATCCACAAACATAATGGGTTTTCTTGCACTATTTTCAAAGCATACTAAGTAGACCCACTAACCTATCAACTAGACCGCGATCCGACGGTCTTCCTTGATCCACGCGACATCTAGCAAGCATCTCCTCTTTTCCTTGTCTTCCTGGCTTACCCGGACTCTATCTCCGATCATCTTCTGGAGATCTCCTGTCGGCGTATTCCACCGGACAGGACTCCGTCAACGAACAGGGTTGACTACTCCTAGGATGGAAGGTATGGTTCGGTAGAGGGCGTCTTCGTGGCCAGAAACCCTAATGACTCTCTCATGATGAACCCCAGGGATCAGCAGATCGATGGACACGGTGATGTACCCATGTTCAGGCCCCCAGCGCGGGTAATAGCCCTACGTCCTGCTAGACCTTTGTTGAGGAAATATGGAGGCGATTACAATAGTACTTCTAGTCTTTTTATTCTCTCTCCAAACCTCCGACCTATCGACCGACCTCCCTCCTCCATGCACTGGGGCGCCCTTATATAGATGGGCTGGCCCGGGCAGATAAGACGGTGACGCTATACTGATCTACGACTCATTAATTACACCCATCATTCGAGCCTTATCACACTAACCCATGACTCATTTATTACGTCCGTCACTGTTCCTTCAAGCCCTATTTAATGCCGCCGTGAGGCTTCGCCCGGTCCACCCGGGATATGACACTCCTACGCCGGGTTTGGTGAGAGGCTTCAAAGGGATGGGTCGTCGTTGTGTTGATAGCAGCATTCTTCACAATTAATGGCACTGACGCAGCATGTCAGGCGAAGGAGACATCGAGGTGAAGCCTTCTCCTTATTCCTTTCACTGCCTTTGTGGCCTGACTAGCGGGGGCCCGATCACCCGCCCACTCGCTAGGCCGCCACGTGGGCTTACTGCCCGGCGAGCAGGGCATGATTGCCCACCTGCTCGCCAGCCGCACACGGGCTTCTCACCCGGCGGGCAGGGCATGATCGCCCACCTAACCGCCAGGCCGCCACGTGGGCTTACCGCCCGGCAAACAGGGCATGATCGCCTACCTGCTTGCTAGGTCGCCACGCGGGCTTCTCGCCTAGCGGGCAGGGTATGATCGCTCACCTGCCCGCCAGGCCTCCACATGGGCTTACCGCCCGGCGAACAAGGCATGATCGCCCACCTGCCCGCCAGGCCACCATGCTGGGCTAGGCCACTTCTTGGGCCCACTATTCTGCGGTGGAGAGCGTACCCCGGTGCAAAGTACACCGACAGTAGCCCCTGGGTCCATCCCGGAACGCGCGCCAATCCTTTTTAGTCCTCATTTAATGTCGGTGAGTTCTTGGATGGGCCCACCACTTCTGAGCACACAACTGCCTCGGTCCTCCCCACTTCCGCTGATTTTTCTTGGGACCCGAAACGTCGTGTCCTTTTGCCTATTCGCGAACCGTCTGCGTGAGGGGCATATATATATACGCGCCCCCAACCATCAGTTCATGCCTTCTGATTCTTGCACACTTTGCTCTTTGCCCTTTCATCTTCCGTGCTCAAAGAACTTTGCTTCTGCTTCAATGGCGCAACCTCTTCTGCTTCCTTCCACCGTTGGCCAGGGCAGGGTGGATTTTCTCGCCAAGATGTCACCCGAGGGCTCCCTCCACCTTCGCCAGGGAACCCTCGTGCCAAGCTGCGATCCAGGGGAGATCATCGTCTTCGCCTGAGGTCTTATGGCTGGCCTGGTGCCGCCATTCTCTGAATTCTTACTCACCATCCTTCACTTCTACGAGATCCATCATCTCCATCTCTCCCCCAACTCCATCGTCATCCTCTCCACCTTCGCCTACCTCTGCGAGATGTTCGTAGGGGTGATGCCCAACCTTCCTCTCTTCCGCTACTTCTTCACTGCCGCAGCCTCTCAGACAAGGAATTGTGAGGAGCTGCCACTGCTCTCCATGACGGTCGGCCTCGCTACATTCCCTTCCAGCCAAAATCCAACTGGAAGACGTGGTGGAGCGACTGGCTCTATGTCGGTGACGACAGCGGGGTCAACCTCCTCGGGATGCCCTACGCACGAGCAAAAATTCGCGAAAGCTGGAGCTCGCCCGTCGAGGCAGGCGGAGCTCTGGCAATGGCGCCCAGTATCAACCGATTGGACGCCGGCTGATTAGGCGCCGTGGTCCGGACTTTGTGGCTCGGAGGATCAGCCCCCTTCGTCGTCGTCGTGCCTACGCATAGCGATATCTGAGGGGCATTTACATGGCGCACGCATGCACAGGCGATAAGTCCCATTGCCCTTCTTTTGAATGCATATTCCTCTTCGCGATCACCGTTAACTAATATTCCTATCTTATTTCTACGCTAGGCGAGGGAAACCTGGATGGCCCTGCCATCTCAACATGGCTATCTGGGCTGCTCCCGCTAGTGCCGAGCGGACTGGACTTTCCGGCCGTGGCCCGATCGCTCTGTGATCTAGAGTCTGCAGAGCGCCTTCGGATCATCCAATTGTTCTCGGCAATGGACTCCACTGGTCTCGCTGTGGTGCCGGCCCGCGGCCCCTTGGTGATTAGGGACCAGCCCCGGGCCGACCATCGAAGTGTAGGCAAATGGCCAATCGCTCCGGATGCCCCGGGCGTGGACCCCAAGCGGGCCCGTGCTGGGGGCCAAGCTCTTGCTGCCACTGACTCTGTCGCTTCGCCAAGCGCACCCGGAGCGGTGGCATCTTCATCTGGGGCGGCGACGCCCGTCGCCCCTCCTCTGGCGCCGGCTGGACCGACGCCGACTCCTACAGCGCCTTCCTCATCGGCACCGACTCCACCGGCGCCAACTCCTGTAGCGCCGACTCCAACCGCTGCACTTGCCCGCTCGGGCGGGCTCACAATTCTAGCTACCTCCTTCAGCTTCAAGTCGCCCTAGAGGGCAACCCGTCAAGGTGCCCTAGCCACGCAGACATCCGCAGCGCCAACAGACGCAGTGGGGACTTTTGCTCAAGGGCAGCATGGCGGCTCCAAAGCAGCTGGACTGGACGTTGCTGGCATTAGCACTTCTGCTCCCCCTTCCCGATCGTCCTCACTGCCCGCGCCACCGACTGAGTGCGCTGCTTGCCGAGCTTGGTGAAGCGCTCACAGCCGCGAACACCCTCCTCGCAGCAGCCACCCAGCGCGAAGCTCATGTGGCGCAACAGGTGGCGGCGTTGCGCGGGGAGCTGGAGAGGAAGGAGGCACTGTTGGCCCAAGAGAGGGCCACCGGGGCAACCCTGCTAGCCCGGGCACAGGAGGCTGAGGCAGCACAGAGGCAGACAACAGAGGAGCAGCGCCGCGCGCTGCACAACCTTGCGGTCATGCTCCGGCCATCTTACCGGCACATGGCGAGAGCCTTGGGGACGCTGGGCGTAGATCTGCGGGAGCCGCTCGAGCCCACGGCGATGCAGTACGCCCACTGCATCACTCGGGCTGCCGTGGCGCTCTCCAGCCTGCCGACTGCCATGGCCGCCTACTCCGTCCAGGAAGGGCGGCAGGTTGCCATGGCCACCGCGACCTTCGTACTGGCGTGCTACGCCAGCCGCGATGCCGCCTTCAACCCAATGACTGTTGCGGACGGCATTGAGGGAGACGAGGCCCAGGCGTAGGCGCGCGTGCATGAGGTTGCGGAGCACGTCGTCGGCATGATGGCGGTGGAGGGCCCGGACCTCGACGCGGTGGCAGTGGAGCCGAAGGCTGAGGATGATGATGGGCACATCCAGGTCGCCAACGATGACTGATGGCCTAGGCCGCTTCTTTTTGTTTTCTTCATTTCTTCTTTGTTCCTGCTTTCCCATATGCCAGAACAATATCAACAATTGTAATGAAATTAGCTCCTTTGGGTTTTACCTGCATGTTTAGTTGTTCGCTCTCTGATTGCGTTTGCTCAACTCAACCATTGGGCGATCAGCTCCCAGCCTTGCCATGATGTGAACCTAAACACTCAGGTTAGGTCGATACTTAGACATTTTTTTTAGTGATTGCAATAACGCGAATGAAGATTGCGCAAAACATGCAGGATATAGGTAAGTGAAGGCTTAAGTCTTTGCGCAAAGTTGTCACTAGCTCCCGCCCTTTTGGAACTTATATCCTTTTGATCTCTTGAAACCTGACCGTAGCATTGCGCGACAAGGCAGCAGATTCCCAGGAGCGGTATCGGGCTTACGGTGCTCACGGTGACAGCCAGCGGTGCTTCGCGGAGCCAACCCAAGGTGTACGAGCCGCGTTTGAGTCACCGTGCCACACTCACACTCCCGGTCACCCGTCCTTGCGACACAAACTCTAGGCATTTCCTTTTATCAACGAGGAGCCATCAGGGAAGCGGGACCAATGACAACCATGCACAACTCAACCCAACAGGGTGCAGATGCGAAAGACAAGTCGATACTTCCAAGGCGAGCAACTTATCTTTGTCATAGGCCACCGGGTGACCAGCCCCCAGAAGCCAACATCCGGCGAGCAGGGCGTGGCCGCCCACCTGCTCGCCCGGTGGGCAAGGTGTGATCGCCCACCTGCCTGCCAGGACCACACGCGGACTTACTGCCCGGCGGGCAGGGCATGACTACCCACCAGCTTGCCAGGCCGCCACGGGGCCATCTTGGATGTTCGAATTAGGTCAGTGCTCCAGCACTTCATCTGCGATTGCTCGTAGCTACTAAAACACAAGTAGGGTTACGCAAAGCATGCAGGAAATGTATTGAAGAACGTGAGTCCTTCCGTGGGTATGTCATGGCCCCTTTCTTTGGAACTTAGGCTCTTGTGATTCGGAACCAGCCCGCGTCATTGCGTGGCAAGGCAGCAGGTTTCTAGGAGTGGTATCGGGCATGCAGTGCTCTTGGTGATAGCCAGCGGTGCTTCGCGGAGCCAACCCGAGGTGTGCGAGCCACGTTTGAGTCACCGTGCCGCACTCACGCTCCTAGTCGCCCGTCCTCACACGACGCGAATGCCGGGTGTTACCGCAGATCAACAAGGAGCGGTCAAACCGCCGGAACTCATGACACCCCCGCGCAATATCACCCACCAAGGCCCAAGCAAGGAGAATAAAGCAGAAGCCTTTAAGGCAAACAACTTTGCTAACCGCCAGCAGTTGCCGATCAGCCGGGGGAAAAACTCGCCCACACAGCCGATCAAGGCAAACCACTGGGTACTTACAGCTTTAGGGGTAAAACTTTCGCAACAACTCCACGTTGAAGGAGTTGGCCAGCTCTTGATCATTCTCAGTGGCCAACCGGACCGCCCCGGGTCGAGATACTGAAGTTGCTTTCCTCCCCGAAGGTGACGGGGAGGTGCACCTGGCCTAGGGGGACCATGCCAGCCCCCAAGGCTACGCCGTAGAAGGGCAAGGCCGGGCGCATCTCTTAGTTCGACACTTGGAGCGCCCAGAATGCCTCGAAGGACAGGAGGTTGAGGGAACTCCCTCCGTCCATCAGCACTCGCCCAAGCTTCATGTTCCGGATCGTGCGTGAGACCACAACCGGAAGGTGACCTATGCCGGCAGTGCTCTCAGGGTGGTCAGCCCGACTGAAGGTGATCGGCTCCTCCGACCACTTCAGCATCTGACACGCCCCTGAACTCGACGTCGTGGTGCAGACTTCCCTCCTCAACCGTTTGTAGGACACATTGGAGGGGTAGGTGGACGAGCCACCATGAATGTACGCCACGGCGCGATCCGCCTTCTGGAAGGCCAGCGAAGCGGGGTCTTCGTCTTGGTCATCGTCGTGAGGGTGGCGCTCCTTGAGCCATTGCTCGACCATCCCACCGGTCACGGCGGTCACGCCTTCGCGGCCGGGCGTCTTCACGCTCGTGCTCAACGGTCAGGACCCGCCTGGTCTCAACCGCCTCGTGCTTCTGCGCCTTCTTGTTCGCAGGACCGGGGCCCCTCGAGGTCCCGGCTTCGTCCCCACCACGTCCTTGCACGGTGCCAGACACCGGCCCCTGAGCTTCCGCTGCCCGCGCGCACTTGTGCGCCAGGGAGAAGAGCTCGGAGGTGGTGGCGATGTCGCGGGTCGCCATCTTTTCACGCATCTTGCAGTCGTGAACGCCTCTTCGAAAGGCGATGACGACCGACTGCTCTGAAATTTTGGGGATCGTGTTGCGGCAGTGGCAGAATCGCTGAATGAAGTCGCGCAACGACTCCCCTTTTCCTACTCGAGGGCATGGAGATCATCCTCACGCCTGCATTGTCTGAAAAGCCTTGGAAGATGGCGGCGAAGAGGTCGCTAACTCCCCACGGCGCCCGATCCCCGTGGGAGGTTCAATAGCCAGGACCAGGCATACCCCATCAAGGCCGTTGGGAAGTAGTTGGCCATGGCCCTCTTAGACCCGCCAGCGGCACGCAACACTGTGGTGTAGATCTGCAAGAACTCATCTGGGTTGGTGGTGTCGTCGTACTTCTCGATGGAGGCCAGGCGAAACCTCTCTGGCCACGCTACACGGCACAGCTGTCGGGAAAACTCCTGGCATCCAATGTCGTAGGGGGAATCCTGCCGTCCACCTGAACCCCGGCCCGGAGACCGTGCCGGGGAGTGTGGATCGTGACTCCCTAGAGAGTCGGAGGAGCGGACTTCCTCCTCGCTCTGAAGGTGAGAGTCATGAGAGGAACTCTCACCCCCAGGGGCCATCCGTCCGTTACGAGCGCGACGACACTGCAGGTGATCACGCAAATCACCGTCGTGCCGCTGGCCATGCTTCTCCAGATGGACCCTCAGGTCCTCATGGCTCCTCGCGGAGCTGGGACCTTCTTCTTGCACGCCCTTTCCCTTACTCTGGCCCTCCTGGCCAGAGCGCTTCCCACTTGGGCGGCTAGAAGCTTGGGTGCGATCGACGTGCACCCTTGGTTGAGGGGTACCAACGGTCCCCGACCGGTCGGGCATCCCTACGCGGAGCTGGGCCGTGTCCATGAGGCCAGCAATATCCCGCAGCCACGGCGTGGTCGGGGTGTCTCCTGCAAGTTCCACCGGAGGGTGATCCAGGAGTAGACGGACCACATGCAGGTTCTGGGTTAGAGTGGCTGCCTCCATGGCCAGTCGATGCCGAACCGAAAGTTCGACCGCCGCCAAGGGGGCGCCACCGCCCACCTGTGGGGGCGGTGTCAGGCGATCCCTTGTCTGACGAGAGTGCTGGAACGTGCTCTGAGCGCTACTAGCCTCCGGAAACCCTAACGACTCTCTCATGATGAACCCCGGGGATCAACAGATCGATGGACACGGTGATGTACCCAGGTTCAGGCCCCCAGCGTGGGTAATAGCCCTACGTCCTGCTAGACCTTTGTTGAGGAAATATGCAGGCGATTACAATAGTTCTTCTAGTCTTTTTCTTCTCTCTCCAAACCTCCGACCTATCGACCAACCTCCCTCCTCCATGCACCGGGGCGCCCTTATACAGATGGGCTGGCCTGGGCAGATGAGAAGGTGATGCTATACTGATCTACGATTCATTAATTACACCCATCATTCGAGCCTTATCTTACTGACCCATGACTCATTTATTACACCCGTCGTTGTAGTCTTGTCCTTCAAACCCTATTTAATGCCTCCGTGAGGCTTTGCCCGGTCCGCTGGGATATGACACTCCTGCGACGGGTTTGGTGAGAGGCATCAAAGGGATGGGCCGTCGTCGTGTCGATAGCAGCATTCTTTGCAATTAATGGCCCTGACGCAGCATGTCAGGGGAAGGAGACTTCGAGGCGAAGCCTTCTCCTTATTCCTTTGGCTGCCTTCGTGGCTTAATGAGCATGGGCCCGATCACCCGCCCACTCGCCAGGCCGCCACATGGGCTTACCGCCCGGCGAGCAGGGCTTGATCGCCCACCTGCTCACCAGGCCGCCACGCGGGCTTCTCACCCGGCGGGCAGGGCATGATCGCCCACCTGCCCGCCAGGCCGCCACGTGGGCTTACCGCCCGACGAGCAGGGCATGATCGCCCACCTGCTCGCCAGGCCACCATGTGGGCTTCTCGCCCGTGGGCAGGGCATAATCGCCCACCTGCTCGCCAGGCCGCCACGTGGGCTTACCGCCTGGCGAGCAGGGCATGATCGCCCACCTGCCCTCCAGGCCGCCACGCTGGGCTAGGCCGCTTCTTGGGCCCACTATTCTGCGGCGGAGAGGGTACTTCGGTGCAAAGTACATCGACATCTCCTAACTATCTGGACCTTTGACGCTCCTCGCCTAGTCTCGGTCTTCCTCCACCTCATCATGATCTAGCACCGTCGCCCTGCAACCATCAAAGACAAAGGAAAAACCTTTCACATAGCAATGCCCACAAAGATATTCAATGATTATCCCAAAATTATTAATCAATCATAATTTTGCTCAAAGATCCGATGCCACTGCCCCCAGGCTGGTAGCATTGGGAAAAGCATCCAACACTCAAATTGCTTCAAATCGAAAATCCAATTCAAAGCAATTGTCGTCACCGGCGTACATCCAGTCGCTTCGCCATACCTTTCAGTTGGACTTCGGTTGGAGAGGAATGTAGCGGGGGGCCAACCAGTCACGGAGACAAAAATGGCAGCTCTCCGTGATCCCGCTGTCGGAGGAGCCGTGAAGGATGTAGAAGTAGCGGAAGAGAGGAAGATTCAGCATTACCCCTACGAACATTTCGCAGAGGTACGCGAAGGTCGAGAGGATGAGAACAAAATTGGGAGTAAGATGAAGATGGTGGATTTCATAGAAATGGAAGATGGAGAAGAGGAATTTGGAAAAGGGCGGCACGAGGCCCGCCAATAATCCCCAGGCGAAGACGATGATCTCCCCGAGTTGGCATCACGGCACGAGGGTTCCATGGCGAAGGTGGTGGGAACCCTCGGCCGTGATTTTGGAGAGCGTCACCACCCTCTCCCTGTCGTGACAGAACAAGATGGAAATGATTGCGCCATTGGAGCAAGAGCAAGGTCTCTACACGGGGGAGTTGAAAGGGAAAAAAGCAAAGTGCGCAGGAATCAGAAAGAGCGTGAACCGCTGGTCATGGGTGCGCGTATATATAGGCCCCTCACACAGACGGTTCGCAAAAAGGGCAAAAGTACACGACGTTTCGGGTCCCGAGAAAAATCGACGGAAGTGGGGAGGACCGAGACGGTTGCGTGCTCAGAAGTGGTGGGTCCATCCAGGAACGCACCGACATTAATTGAGGTTTAAAAGAAACTGGCGCGTGTTCCAGGATGGACCCGGGGGCTACTGTCGGCATACTTTATGCCAGGGTATCCTCTCCGCCGCAAACATGTAAGACCACGTGGCGGCATGGCGAGCAGGAGGGCGATCAGGCCGCTCGCCGGGTGGCCAGCCCACGTGGTGGCCTGGCAAGCAGGCAGGCGATCAGGCCCCTCTCGTCGGGCGAGCAAGCGGGAGACCAGGCCCTCTCGCCGGCGGCCGGCCCAAGTGACATCCTAGCGAGCAGGCGGGCGATCAGGCCCCTCTCGTCGGGCGGCCAGCTCATGTGGCGCCCTGGCGAGCAGGCAGGTGATCAGGCCACTCTCGCCGGGCAGCCGGCCCATGTGGCGGCCTGGAGAGCAGGCGGGCGATCAGGCCCGTCTCGCCGGGCGGCCGACCCACATGGCGGCCTGGCAAGCAAGCAGGCGATCAGGCCCTCTCGTGGGAGGCCGGCCCGTGGCGACTGGTGGCGGGTGGGCGTCGAGCCCCACTCGCTGGGCGCCCGGCCCCCGTGGCAGCTTGGCGAGCAGGTGGGCGATCAGGCCCCACTCGCCATGCGGTCAGCCCCCGTGGCGGCCTGGCGTACAGGCGGGCGATCAGGCCCAACTACCCAGGCCGCGCGGGCGACCAAAAGAATGAGAAGGAGGCTTCGCCTTGAAGTCTCCTTCCCCGGACACGCTGTGTCAGAGCCATTGATTGCGAAGAGTTCTGCTATCGACACGACGACAACCCATCCCTCTAACACCTCACACCTAACCTGTGGCAAGAAAGTCACATCCCGGGCAGACCGGGCAAAGCCATACAGCGACATTAAATGAGGCTTGGGAGACAGGACTACAGTGATGGGTGTAATAAATGAATCGTAGATCAGTATGATGTTATCTTCTCACGCTGAGCCAGCTCAGTCTATATAAGGGAGCTCTAGTGCATGGAAGAGGAGGATGACCCAAGAGGAAAAACCAAGACTTAGAGAGAAAAAAGTGGAGAACGAACTGAAAAATTATTGTAACCAGCTCAATATACATCAAGAAAGATCTAGCAGGACGTAGGGCTATTACCCACATTGGGAGCCTAAACCTGGGTACATTGGTGTGTTCTTTGATCAGTTGACTCCCAGATCCCTCGCGCGAGAGCCATTAGGGTGTCCGACCGCGAAGACGCCCTCTACCGAACCTCATTCTCCGTCCAGGGAGAAAACCCTATCCGCCGACAGGGTCCTGTCCGGCGAAATACGCCGACAACATGGTTTGGGTATTTGGGGTTCTCAAATCCTGAAGGTTGCTTGACATAAACCTCTTCGTCAAAAAAGCCATTAAGGAATGCATTCTTGACATCCATTTGATAGAGTTTGAAGCCCTGGGATGCAGAAAATGCAAGCAGGATCCTAATCGCCTCTAGTCTAGCTACAGGGGCAAAGGTCTCCTCAAAGTCAAGACCCTCAACCTGAGTGAAGCCCTGTGCAATTAGCCTAGCCTTGTTGCGAATGACAACCCCATCCTCACTCTGCTTGTTTTTGAACACCCACTTGGTCCCAATGACATTATGACCAGATGGGGGCTCTACAAGCTGCCAGACTTTGTTTCTCTCAAAGTTTTCCAGTTCCTCATGCATAGCATTAATCCATGATTCATCGGATAATGCATGAGTAACATCCTTTAGCTCAAAAGAGGCAACAAAGGCAGAGTGAAGATAGAAAGAAGATAAGCCTAATTTTGAGCGCGTAACACGCTCAAATAGATCACCAATGATCTGCTCAGGTGGATGAGAATGCTGAATGTGATGAGGACCACCAGAAGCATAAGTGACCTCTACCTCTTAAGCAAAAGAGGAAGGAACTGTCGGTGTATTCTACACCGGGGTACTCTCTCCACCGCTGTCAGGTGGGACCGCGAGTGCAATATGCATGGAGAAGAAGGTCTTGTGCAAAGGACTCAACCTGCTGAAGAAAGGCTTGGTGGATGACCAGGTCCCAGTTCCAGTCGACCAGGACACATGGCTACCCAGCAGGCAGTTGGACGACCAGGTCCCAGCCCTGGGTGACTAGATCACAACCACGGAAGACCAAGACACGTGGCTGCCCAACGAGCTGTCGGGTGACCAAGCCACGTGGCTGCCCGACGAGCAGGAGAGCCCATTCTCAATCGACCACGTAGACAGAGCTGGGAGGCTTCCGCCCAAAGAATTCGCTAGGATCACAACGTATCATAGCCATTAAATGCGCATGGATGCCATTCAATGCGCAGGGAGCCGTTACAGTGCGCCTGAAGGCCATTAAATAGCCATTGCTCCCTGACGCCATGATGACCTGTCCCTCCGACTGAGCCAGCTTCACCAACTCCCATTCC
This sequence comes from Guadua angustifolia, assembly GCA_036346375.1. Classification (NCBI taxonomy): domain Eukaryota; kingdom Viridiplantae; phylum Streptophyta; class Magnoliopsida; order Poales; family Poaceae; genus Guadua; species Guadua angustifolia. The sequence goes on from CM070517.1 coordinate 14,974,429, forward strand.
ATCTACACCGCCCAGGGCAAGACGAGGTGATGCGTGTACCAGGCGTTTGTCACGCAGTGTCCGAACCCCTCCTCTCGAGCGGTTCGAAGACAGGCGGCGTCAAGCAACGGCGTAGACAAAGAGACTCCGAGGGACAGTAGCGACAGGACTAGACACAATCAATGTAATTAATGTAAAACCACTCGCTCTGCCTGCCCTAGTTAGTCCCGGTAGTATATAGGGGAGCTAGCGTGCATGAGGCGGAGGGAGGTCGGTCAATCGATCAGTTCACAACGGAGAGCAAGCAGAATACTAGAGCAACATGAGCTTGAGCAGGACATAGGACTATTACCCACATTGGGGGCCTGAACCTGGGTAAATCCTTTTGTGTTCCCTGTGTGTTCTTGAGTCTCCTGTCCTGCTCATCACGCAGAGAGAGTAGAGAAGAGAGCCTGCGAAGACCCCCCCTATCAAAAGTCGGTTATACACTCTAACCAATACTGTCTGGCACAAACATGCCGACAGGGCACGCCAGGTAGGGGTGGTAGTAGCTATTTCACCCTTTGCTTTCTTTGGCGGATCATCAAGCACCGGCTGCGAAGATGGAGGCTTCACGCTCCCATCAGGCGGGGGACCATCTGACGCTTTCCGTAGAAGGCGGCGATGCCCCCACTGCGGCAGGAGCACAGTCGGTCTGATGATGACTAGTGATGGAGGAGGCCACGCCGACCCAAAACATGCATGCGGCCCGCCTCCTCCTGGAGCACCCGCCGGTGGAGCTGGGGGGCGACACCCCGGCAGCGCCATGGCTGCGGGACATCGCCCGCCTCATGGACACAGCCCAGCTCCACGCGGAGGCATCAGAATGGCTGGATACCTCTGGTATCCCACGGTTGAAGTCATGCGCAGAGCGCTCATATGCTTCGAGCCACCCAAGCGAGCAACGCCCATGTCATAGCGGGAGAAGCAAGGGAAAGGGCATTCAAGACGCAGGCCCCGCTCTTGCCGGGGGTCGTACGACGGCTCTAGTACCATCTCGCACGTCCCCCGGGCATGAGGGGAGTGCTTGTGAGGATTTTAGGGCTCATTTGGAGGAGCGACGCCGAGAGCGCGGTGGTGACTTCCGTGGCAAGTTGCACCATCGGCAAGTGTAGGAGTAGGACCGTAGCAAGCGGAAGGCTCCTGAGGAGGACGACTCCTCTCGTGACCCCGACTTCCCTGCAGAGGAGGAGACCTTCTCTTCCGAATCTTGCGAGAGCCAAGTCCCGCGCTCCCTAGCGCGGCCCATGGGCCGAGGTTCTAGGGGGCTGCATGGTTCTCCCTACGGTGTGGGGAGCCAGGCATTCTCCAACTAGGCTGCGCCATGTCGCGTGGTCGGAAAGGTTTCACTCGGTAACCATCGAGAAGTAGACGGCATCACCAACTCGGAGTTCTTGCAGATCTACACCACGGTGGTGCGGGCTACTAGCGGCTCTGAGAAGGTTATGGCGAGCTAATTAATTTCCTAATCTTAATTACTTAATTTTATAATATATGTTAGCTAAAATTAAATTTATTCTCTAATTGAGCTACAAAATAAATTTATCAACTCAAAATGAAAGGCAACTTCATGATCACGAACCTACTATATTAACTAATATTTAATGTTTATTAATATCCAGTAATCTTATGTAAATAAATTTAATATATGCTTGATAAAAATAGCCAACAATAGCCAGTAATGGAGCAAGATGTATATGCATGCACTAACGGTAAAAAATTAATGCTAATTAAAAAACAAATCTTAATTATTTAATTTCTATACATGCTCATACCTAGCCAAAATTAAATTTATCCTCCAAAAGAACTAGATAATAAATTCATCATCTCAAAATGCAAGGCAACTTCATGATCACCAATCCACCATATTAGCTAAAATTTAATTTTTATTAATATCCAATAATCTTAATTAAATAAATTTGATATATGCTTGATGAAAATTAACTAACAATAGCCCCTAATGGAGCAAGATGTATATGCACACACTAATGGCAAAAAATTAATGGTAATTAAAAACAAATCTTAATTATTTAATTTTTATATATGCTCATACCTAGCCAAAATTAAATTTATCCTCTGAAAGAGCTTGATCCTAAATTCATCATCTCAAAATGCAAAGCAATTTCAAGATCACCCATCTACCATATTAACTAAAATTTAATTTTTGTTAATATCCAATAATTTTAATTAAATAAATTTGATATATGCTTGATCATAATTAAAGATGGTAATGGGGCCCTGATCCCCATTTCACCATGGGGAATTCCCCTATTAGGGGATAGGGATGGGGAAATCTACTCCCCGTGGGGGGCTTGTCGGGGGAAATTATTGCCCCGTCGGAGATGGCGGGGGACGTTCCGTTGTTTCCCATCCCCGTCCCCGTCCCCAATTAGCTTTGATAGGTGGGCCCTTGTACAGTAAACCCTAGAGGCCCAGATCCAAATCCCTCAACCGACAAGACCTCTCCTCCCATCCTCCTAGTCCCGACTCATGTCCTTCGGTAGTCCCGTCACTCCCGTGTTCTCCTCCGTTCCTCTGGTCCTCCAGTAGCGCCCAGACGCCGGCCACCCACCATCGAGCAGATTCCACGCCCGCCGCCCAGACGCCGCCGAGTAGATCCTACACCTCCAGGCTGAGTAGATCCTCCATCGCTGAGCAGATCATCCACGTCGGCACTGCCAAGCAGACCCTCCACCACCGAGTAGATCCTCCACCATCGAGCAAATTTAATAGTTTGGTAAGCTAAAGTTGGTCAACCTGTGTAACTTTTCCTTTTCCTGATGGATCTACGCTTGGATTGAGGTTGTGAATTCAGATCCCCTAATTTCTAACTTCAAATCCCACTTGTGCTTTTTCCCCTTCGTGGCTGCAATTGGAATTCTTTCCGTATTCCTTAGTGTGAATCAGTTTAGCTAGGAATGATCGAGAAAGTTTTCATTTCAATTATACAATCACATCGAGAGATTTATTACCACGCAGTGTGATCTTTTCATGGTGCTTTGAGCAAATGAATGTTGCTTCTAATATTTACAGGTGTTGTTAAGTTTTTAATTTCACATGGTTATCTATTTTGTGCACTACTTAATGGATATTTTTTACCCATGCATTCCCTCAACAACGCACATGGAATCCATCTTGTTTACTGTAAATTTAATATTGCTGATCTGTTGAAATCGACAAGGTTACCAAATGGGTTTCAAAAGATTCAGGAAATAGATGTTGTAAAGAGAAGTTGTTTTCATAGCTGATATTGGAAGACAAGTAGTTCTTCTATTGCAACTTATGCTTGCTACTCTAGATGTATTTAATGTGGATTGAGAAGATAAGGGATTGTTTCGATTCCATCATGATCATTTGAATTTCTTTGAATGGAAGTTCAGAGCATGTCTACCCTAGCTAGTGGCAGCAAGTGTCAACGAAGCTCACTTTCATCATTGCCTGAGTCAGTTAACGACTCGGAGGCAATGGGAGGAGAAGAGGAGATTGAAATAACAAGTGATGAAGACGAAGATGGAACTGTTGGCAGTAAGAGAAAATTGACATCTATTGTGTGGAAGGAGTTCAAGAGAATTAAAGTCATGGGGAAAATCAAGGCCATATGCAATTATTGTTTCAAGAAGCTTGGAGGAGAAACTCAAGATGGTATGGCATTCAAGGATTAATGGGCATTGCCATGCTTCTTGATCCTCGATTTAAGATTGAAATGTTGTTGGTTTGCTTTGAAATGCTACTTGGTATTAGTGGTGAAGAGTGTGAGTCTCAAGTACAGAAAGTCACTTCATCATTGTGTGAATTGATGACTGAGTACCAAGTTACTAATGATGATGATAATACTGAATCATCGGTCTTAGTACCTTCGATGGAAGCTCAAGCAATTATGTCCATATTTAATACACGTGTTGCCAAGAAAAGGCCACATCTCAAAGGCTAAAATCTGAACTAGATAGTTACTTAGAGGATGACTATGTTCCAACTACACAAGAAAATTTTAATGTATTGGATTGATCGAAGGTGGCTGGGACACGCTATCCTACACTAAGAATGGTAGCACGGGACATCTTTGCTATTCCAATAAGCGCAGTTGCTTCAGAGTTTGCCTTTAGCACAAGTGGGAGAATTCTTAGTGAGCATCGTAGTCATCTCACTTCTGAGATGTTGGATGCATTGATGTGCTCACAGGATTGGCTTCAAAACAAATACAAAGGTATGGTATGAAATATTTAATATTTGTAATTAGCTTACAATAAAATGATATTGATGCTTACAATTTGATCTCACAGATGATGAACAGTGTGATATTATTAGCTTCTGGACTTGTCTTCAAGACATTCAAGAAGAGATCCAGGTTAAGTGTTTAGAAAATGAAGTTTACATATATTAGTCTTTACATATCAATTATTTTACTAAATGTTTGCTTTCATCTTACATAGGGGATGGCATTGTGTCTAGATGGTTCTACACTCCTCAGCTACACAACTATTTATGAACTTGTGTGGTTTATTTATGAACTTTATAACATAGAGTTCGACCTACTCTTGCTGTGGATATTCTTGCTATGGATTTGTGGCTTAAGACCAAAAACTATTTGTCATTTGTGAACAATTAATGTGTTGTACTATCATGAACTATTATGCATTTTCAAATGTTTAGACCTCTAGTTTGAATTGATGTTGCTTGGTTGAATTTTATATGCTTCTGGGAAAGAGTTGATTATGAGTATATATGCAGTCTAGCCATTTGGCAAATGTAACAGAAAGTAGGAAATGCAGTGGTCATGTCCTTGTCCCTGTTGATTTTATTGAGCCATTTTGTTTTTCTTTTGTTTGCATGTGTTGAAGAGAGATTACCGTAACAACCATTCGAGATGTATGGATTTCCTTCAAAATCGGGTAGGCATGCGCATCTGTAGCCAACATAACCTTCCATGGAGCTAGTGACATTCACGCAGGAACTATTGTTGCTTACACATGCATATCAGGAGGTGTTCAGTTGCACATGTTGTCATGTTAGATTGGTAATAACCCAATGAATAGAGGTTGATTCTGAAGTATCTACACACAGGTCCGGTTCTTTCAAAGATTTGTAGATGACTTTTATAAACATATTGATTTCACTTTCTGCCATAGACTGTTTGTATTTGATGCCCACCAGTCCTTACTCACAAAATTAATTAAGAGAGTATGCAACTGTGCATTTGCATTTGAATTTCAGTTGGATCTAGTTCTAGAATGCCAATGGAAGGCACATGCATTTTTGGGGATTAGCCCCCGTCGGGGATGAGGGAAATTAAGCCACGCGTGTGGGGACGGGGGACGTCTCAACTATTGGGGATCGGGGATGTGAGGGTGCTCCCCGTGGGGATTTTCCCCGTTGCCACCCGTAATCATAATTCATCATCTAAACAAGGTAGACAACTTAATATAATGGAGCAAGGTAATAAATTTATCATCTACAAAATGATAGGTAAATAAAAACAAACTAAATCTAAACCTTGCATCTAAACCTTAATTAAACTAGGTCTAAACATTAAATTGCAACTACATCACAACAAATGAAGAGAGGAGAACAAATTACACACCTTGGAATAACTACAGGAAGTAGAAGAACAAGAATCTTTGCCAAACGAAATCTAAAATCAGAAAGTTAGGTTTGTTCTCGGGGAGGAAGATGACCATGGCGAGGCTACAGTGGTATTTATAGGGAATATTATTTGTGGTGGTTTTAAATTAAAACCACCACAAATAACACTATCAGTGGTGGTTTTAAATTAAAACCACTACAGATAATACTATCAGTGTCCGTTTTAACCAAAAATCGTCACAAATACTAATATTATCAGTGGTGGCTTTTGGCTAAAATCGCCACAAATTATCAGTGGCAGTTCCAACAAAAAACCTCCACAAATAATGGATTATTTGTGGCGGTTCTAAAAAAACTGCCACAAATAGTCCCAAGATTATTTATGGCAGTTCCAAAGAAAAACCACCACAAATAATCTGTTATTTGTGATGGTTCCAAACAAGAACCGCCACAAATAGTCTTCTAACCATTTTGAACTTTAAAACCACCACTGATAATTGAATTTGTGATAGTTCCAAAAAAACCTCCACAAACAAGGTGTCACATATGTGTTGTTTTGTAGTAGTGAAAACTGTTGTAGCAGAAATAAGATAACTTGGGCCATTCGACATGCCACAGAAAATCATCTAGGGAAACGCCTTCCTAGTCTACGTAGTCTTCATAGTATTCCTCCTCATGATACTCATTATTTTCTGATCCTTCCTCAGCAGCTAATCAACAAAGGCATAAAGTAGTGAGTACAAAACGTACTCAGCTAGCTGTAGGAAAATGATGCAATATTCATGCAAGGCTTGACAATGGATAGTCATATGGTTCATTGAAGAAAGTAATAACTTGAATTGAAATACAATAAATAGATTGAAAGCATATTGATAAAAAATATAATACATAACTGATAAATCAATGGTAGACAACATGAACAGAATGGCGAGGCATCACCCTACACCATCCGAAATAATTATCAAACCACTAAATTTAACAGTATAAATTTAGACAACAAAACAACAGTGAACTCCCCATTCACATTCCATCCATTCCACATTCCCACATTTCATGAAACACTCTATACCTCCTGTGAAATTCCCAGCTACATCCATGACCGCGGACATGGCTATTCGAATAGTTTTACACTCTGTAGAAGTTGTACAGTTTTACACACAAGACATGATATTCTCTTTGCGCCTGGCCATTAGCACACTTTCTTTGGTGTGCCGACAGAGAAATCATGACAAAGCCTTTACAATGTATGTCTAAACTCGGTACTACCCTCTAAGGTTTCGCCTCTCGGGGCCCCCTCTTGAGCCATGTGAATCTACTCGTCCATCCCGGAGCCACACCAAAAATTGGCAGTACTCAAGGCTAGATATTGCAAATTAATCAGCTAGGTCTGTCCCATACCAAACTTGTGGTTGCACAGTTAGGCCCAGTTTAATGGTGCACAAGACTAAGTCCTTAAGTGGTCTCGGGCAAGATAGCCACATCCCAATATGCTAGAAAGCACCCTCTTTACTAAATGATCACTTGCCCGAGGGAAAACATTTTGTTCAACTAAGACCAATGGCAAACCCCGCCATGGTACAACAAATTTTACAATAGTGGCTATTGCCACTATTCAATATCTCATTAAGTCAAGATTAACATTAATTCACATGTGATATGGACCCCATCGTACAAATAAACAGGTCTAAGCATAGCTACAATAACCCATTGTTGGTAATATGTTCATGTCCAACTAGTAAGGTCCCAACTAAGGTTATCAATGGATACATGGCACACCAATAATCAAAGTGGCATAATGTCAATTAGGTGAATAACTATTTCTATGAAATAAGTATTGATACACAAATAGCATGAAATTGTATTTAAAAAAAGTAATTTTGCAAACATAGGTTCAATGTGATGAAAGGTTATGACTTGTCTTGCTAATTTAGTGCTGAGTCTTGGTCTTCGAAGTCTCAGTTCATTTCCTCGGAATTAGCGTCTACTAGAAAAGAAAGCAATGAAGCCAAATAAATACCAAACAAAGACTCAAACAAGCTCAAAAATGAAAATAAATGGCTCTAGAAGATAGAGCTTGATTTTAGAAAATTTTAAAAATTTCAATCGCCTTAATTGGAGTTCGTATGAAAGAGAACAAGCCTTCGAAAGATTAAATTCAGAGAAAAAAGAAAAATAAATATTTTCTGGAATTATTTTTCTAAAGGAAATTCTTTTATTATGCAATGCTGACGTCACAATTGAAAGAGAACAATTGACATCCACGGCACTACGATCGGTCCACAGAGGACCGGGTTCATAGAAACGAGAGGAAGGTGACATCGCCACCGGCGTCCACGGTGACGAGGTGACACGCGGCGATAGGTGGCCGCAATGAGTGAAGAGGCGACGAGGTCTTGGCGTGGATGAGCCACATGCTGCGCATCCAACAGCAGCATTGGATCGGACAGCAAGGATGCAAGGGCTACGGCGACAGAGACGTGGAGCGATCGGGAGCACACGCTATGGATCTGACAGCTAAGGATCGCAGCGAGGAACAATAGCAAGGCGGTGACGCTATCTCACCGGACGCAAGGAAGACAATGTAGCAAACCAAGGAACAGTGACGGATCGGGCATGGCTCAGTGTGGATCTAGAAGAGGGCATCGCGGGCAACACAAGGAAGCAAGCGGCATCCGTAGAGATGCACTAGTGGTGGGCTCTCGGTGAGCTTGCGATAGAAGACAACGGTGGCTGGAGCGAGAGTGTAATATTCCAGTGTAGCAATTTACACTTTTGTAGTATTCCAGTTAAGTTCCGAATTCTCTTGGGCTGTGCTTGGGTTGCGTGGGCCGTTTTTGGCCTGTGTTGGCCCAAGTGGTGAGAGGAGCCCTAACCCTAGCTCCTTTCTCAATTTTTCCACAGCCAAATCCCTCCCAGCCGCCACTCTCCCTGGCTCCCTTCCCCACCCCGAGTGCTGTCCCTGGCTCCTCCCCAGTTCAGCCGACGCCTCCTCCATCCCCTGTCAAGTGCACTCCAGCTCGAGCTCCTCTCCCAGTGCACTGGCTTCTCCTTGCTCCGGCGGTTTCCCCCCCAGCCCGGCGCCCTCCTCCAGCCGAAGCAGCAGCCAGCAGAGGCAACAGCAGCCTCAGCACCGGCGGTTTCCCCCTTAGCCCGGTGCCTCCCCGCCCCTTCCCTGGTCGGCACGCCTCCTCCCTGGCGTCGTTCCTCCCCTGGCGCCCCCACTGTAATGCCGCAAATCTCTTTTGCTAGGGTTTTCGGTCGGTAATGATTCCACCTTCGTGATTCAAGGATTTGTATTTGGGAAAAAAATATTTATTGTCGCGTTTTCGAAGCTTTCAGTAAAGGTTTTGGATGTTGCGCTTTTTTCGGTTGAAGTATCTTTTGAGCCGTATTGTTTGGCGGTAAGTTGTAGCTTCTTGACAGTTGTCGTTTCGCGCCAAGAAGTGAAATTTTATTTGGTTCGCGTTATTGGTTAATAGATGGACTTGGGTTTGGAGGGGTTTTTAGGAATTTCCCCTCCCTCACATCTCTCTCTCTCTCTTCTATTGTGTGGCTAAGAATCTTGGAGCCAGGATATTTTCCCCAACCAGTCGAGCTTGGCGCCTTGCCCCAGCCGAGTCCCCTGCTGATGCTCTTCCCTGCGCCTCCTGCCCTGGCCGAGAGCTCCCAGTCCGGCGCCTCCTTCCCGCCTCTTCTCCAGCCCTGCTGGCTCGTCGCCTCCTCTGGTTTCCCCCTTGGCTCGGCGCCCCGTCCCCCTGCCGGAGCAGCCGTAGCAGCTGCGGGAGCAGCCGAAGGGAGCAGCAGCAGTAGAAGCAACCGACAGCGCGGTTGCAGCCGTGGGCCCTTGGTTTGCTCCAGCGCCTCTGGTGGCGAAACCACCCTTCGGCAAGCAATGCCTCGGGTTCCTTCCCATGGTGCCATCGATCTCTCCTTCGGCCGGCATCGTCCCCCATCTCCCTTCTTCCTCCATGGATGTGCTTTGAGGTAGTCTAGCCTGGGTATTTCTCCTTGCATGCAAGGTGTTTGTGTTAATGCCTAGTTAGGCTTTCATGAGAATGAATTGGTTTAGCCTGCGATTTTAATTCCCATTAAATTGAGCTTGAGGTACTGGCATATTTAAAGTAGAGTATATGTTTTGTGTTTTTCTTTGATGTGGTTAGCATTGATGTATAGTAGATTTTCTTATAGATGAGCCATGAGGGGATTATAAAATGTGGAAATGCTTGTCGTGAGCATTATATAATTGTCTAGTTTGTTCTTTATTATTGGATTACAGCCTGGTATTCACGGTTGTGCATACTATACTGGTACATGGTAGTTGTCACTTTAGGGCCATTACCTGATATGCCAGTCACTTATAAATCTAATGATGATCATAGTAACCAGTATCAGAGACCCTTCCTCATTGACACAAGTCCTAGCTTAGTTATTGAACATTCACAATTCAAATATAGATAATGCTTTACATTTGATAGCTTGAACCAAGGAACTTAGCCCTGTGAAGTTTACTTGTTTATATGTCCTGAGAGAAGTATGTGTGTATTCCTAGTGGAGTTCAATGGCAAAACTCCGGAAGAGTGGGTGGAGAAGCCGATCGCTAGGTTCTTTGGTTTCCTAGAAATTTGAGGAAGGTTGCCATTCAATGGTTAATCTTGAAGTGTCTAAAGTCCCATATCGAGTAGTGTGTTATTATACTCTTATGTAACCTTGCTTCTTTAATTTCCGATAAGTTTGTGATTGTGACAATCGTACCTTGCCCTATCTTGGATTTCTGTTCTCTAGGGTTGGTGGTTGCTAGCGCTGCAATGGGCCGTCAGTTCCTCGCCGAGGTTAAAGGCAAGTGGATCTCCTAGAGCGTTAGTAGGGTGTTAAATGCTCTGCTTGCGATAAGAGTATGAAAATTCTAATGATTTGATTATGTTTAATAGTATATCTAGAAGTTGTTCTTATCATGGTAATGAGGATGTATGCATGTTAGCAATGGGAAGGTAAGTTATTCACTTTCTAGTATTACAGCATATATGTATTGTACAAATGAGTATGGTTATATTGATGCTAAGGATAAAGTGATTAACTGATAAGGTGTGTGTTATATTCATGTTTGTGTTGTGCTTATAAACATGTCACTTGCATTTGCGCATTCATTACAGAAGAGGCGACCCATGTTGATGTGGGCCTCTGTACTCACACGTAGTGAGTACAAAAGTCCTACCTCATAGTCCCATCCACGGATGGGAGCGAGTCAGTAAGAGTAGGCCCCGCCACGGGATGGTTGGGATTGAGGGTGCACAAGCGGGTGTGCACTCACTATCTCCAGTATAGGCTAAAGGTTGCATTTTGAGCATGAGCGCATAAAGGCATCGCATTTCATTGTGTGTTGCAATTGTTAAATGTTAATTGATGAGAATGGAAATGATAGGTTGAGGGTTGAGTCGTGGACTCATCCTGGAATGATTATTGCGGCACGAGTAAGGTTTAATTACGTTTCCGAGTTGTATGTGGTAAATGGGGCTAGTTACTGCTTCTTTTACTGGACGATTTCAATTAAATATTGATCATGTCAAATGCTGAAGTAATTGTGCTCTTATGTTTGATTTTATATGATTTTTTAAACTGCTTCTTTTATTTACGGATGTCAATTAAAGAAACTATTACCTTATGTCTTGAATTAGTTGTATTCTAGTCGAATTCATTACTTTTCATACTTAAATGCACTTTGCTGGGTCTTGGACTCACGCTTGTTGTTCTCTTGTTTTAGGTACTGTGAAGCTGGCTCGTCGGGTTGGGAGTAGTAACACGTGCACGACTTCGGTCTCCAGTAATTAAATTAACAAATTCGTTAAGTCTGGATGTAATTAATGTGGTTGAAATGTATGGTTAAATCGTAGTGAAATTTATTATTTTCTGGCTGTGATTGATTAACTAAGGACACCTGCTAGAATGATATCATAGCGCAAATGTTTTTACATGCATTGAGTGGATGTCCTACTTTCTAGAGAGGTCATGCCGAAATTTTGTAAATTCGGTGACTTAGTTTTAATCTGGTTTAGAGAGTCTCGAGGTCGGTTTCAATCTTTTAGTAGAGGTAAAGTGTTTAGTGACTTGCTCGTTGAGCTATTAGTTCAATTGGACTTCGTTGTCAAGTTTTATTTATTGAGTCTTGTTGGGACACTCTGGACCAGTATAGTTCCGGAGTGTTGTAAGCGTCATTTAGGGTTTTTGGTAGCATTCGCGGTGCGTTCGGCGCCGGGGTGTTACAGTTTGTATCAGAGCGGGCTTCAGGTCTGTGGTGCTTGAATGAAGTGAGTAATTCTAGAATGAATTAAAATTTCGCTGTATAAAAGTAGAATCATGGTTTAGGTTGAACCTTTAAAATGTGGCCCTAGGGCAATAACTTTAAAACTTGAGGTAGAATGGTTAACTAAATTAAAACTTGACACACTCTGATGCACAGTAGGAAAGGGATGGGTTATCGTTGCGTTGTGCTACAATGCTTATTTTGTGATTGATGCTATGTTGATGCATGATGCTATATTATATGTTGGTCTTGCTGAGGCTTGATAGCATATATTATTGCTAAGCTTATGAAGTTATTGGTTTGACTAGTGGGATCTTTTGGGATTCTTTTGTGCCGAAGGATTTGGTTTACTCGTTTGGGCCGTGTTAAGGCCTCGTTGGTCGGTGGGCAGTTCGAGCTGGCACCGGAGGACTTATAACCTCGTGTGAGGAGAGCCATTGTTCCTTTGTCGTAAATTAGAGAGTTGATGGAATTCGTTTTGGGTTTTATCTTCTTTGGTCTTCTTGGATTTAAGTCAAAGAAAAGAGAATCCAGTTGTTCCTCTTTTGGTTGCTTTGCGGAGAAGGTTATGGATTCCTTTTTGTGTTGGACGTTTTCCCAGTTTAAAAGGAGTTGTTGTACTTCTGTTGTAGATGGGAGAATGGATGGAGTAAGTTTTTCCGGGCTTTGACTTGTTTGGTCTTTTTGGGTTTAAGTCAAAGAAGAGGGGTGTGGTGTTGCGCCCCATTGGTTGATGGTGGGGAAAGACATGGATTTCTTCGTGTTGTCGTTCTCCGAGTTGATGTTTTGGATTTGGGGCTTTAAAGAAAAAAAATGTTATTCGACCGATTCGCTTTTCCTTTCCGTGAAATTAATTGTGTAACTCCTTTCCTTCGTGGAATCTAGGAGTTTGAGGTTTGGTTTGGAGAGTTGTTGAATGTCAAGGCTTGAGTCCTGTCATTTTCTAAGTCTTTTGAGAGTCGAGCTTCTTTGGAAGTTTGGTTGGTTTTTCTGGAAAGGAAAATGCGACAGTCAGAGTAAGTTGTAGGTTGATTGAAGATCTTCCCATATGAGATTGGTAAAACGATTGGGTTGTTAGGGTGGTTAACCCTGTGGTGATAGATAACCGGAAATTTTATGTTGGTCATGGTGATCCACGATTAAAAGTAGCGATGTTGATGAAGGAATAACAAGTTTGGTTGCGGAACCTGTTTTACTAGCGTGATGGGATGAAATTGTTTCGAGGTGTTCTCAGTGGTCGGATTGTGTGGAGTAATAATAAGTTTTATAAGGTGTGGCTAGTATAACCTAAGTCGAGGTTGTAATCAAAGTGTGGAGAATTATTGGATTGAATATTTTGGAGCTTGGTTTGGTCTTTAGCGACGGGTGGCCTTAGAGCCATTTTGGCGATTTATGTCGTGGGGAGATATTGTCTAAATTAGTGGGGACTTGATTAGTTGCTCTAATGTGTTCCTTGTGTTATTGTCAAATAGGAAATAGGAGGGCAGGCTAATCTTGCTAAAGGTTGTTTTGAAAAGCGATCACCTAGAAATAGGTTAAGAAGTGGTGTTGATGGACATGTTGATTATGGATAAAATCTCAACCTGTTCCCCTTGATAAGCATCTTGGGGGGAAGAATTGGTTCAACGTAAGTAATAACTTTTTAAGCGTGGATGTAATCAATGGATGAAAGATTATGAGGAAGAAAGAGTTCTTAATTATGATTTGGTGTGATGATAATTTTGTGCTACTCCAGTTCATTGAATTACGCCACTCCATGGTCGTGGCAAGTTATTGGCTCAAGGTATGATTGCGGAATCTACACTCAACGTGTATGAATGGATTGTGCCCTTTTAGCACCTGGACTTTGTTGTCTTTGAACTTGTTATCTAAAAGAAATGAATAAATGTAGCGGAAAGCGTTGGAAGCTCTTGAGTGAGAGATAATGGTATCAATAGCTCGATTGGAGTTAGATTTAAATAAAATATCAATGATCTTTGTGAGTGTTCCAAAAGGTGAAGTCTCTTGTGGGTATTAAAAGAGATTCTTATTGGTGAAATGATTTTTGGTCTGGGAAATGAAAATTTTCCCTCCCTGTTGGGAGAAACGTGTTGGTTTTGGGTGATATCTTTCTTTTGGTGAAAGTGGGTTGCCTCTTTTCCAAAAGTTGAGTTTTGTTGTGTTGTTCTTAATCGAGTGTTTTCTCGATGTGAAGTTTTCCATCATGGAGTTTAAGGTGATGGGAAATGCTTTATGTTGTTAGTGAGAATTTAGTTCTCCCCAGTTGTTCTGTGGCCATTTTTGAAGAAGAATTGTGTGAAGTTCCTCTTCTCAGTTGAGTTTTTCCCCTTGTGCATTCTATTGCATTGATTTCAAGTTGAGGAGAGTGGTTAGTTTTTGTAAGAGAATCGAGATTCCCTTTGCTTTCTAGTGTGATTCCTGGTTTGAGTATAAGTGAGATTATGCTCTTTGTTTTGGTTCTTTGGGCAAGATCATCCTAGAAGGAGAACCATGTATGGATGGGGTTTGATGAGAGCTTAATTGGGGTTAAGTGTTGATGGTATATGGATTTAATGTGGAGAGTAATGAGAAGTGTTCCTCGTCGTTGTTCTGACCTTTGTGGGAGGATCATTTTGATCGCGTTGTCCCTGGGTTGTGTGGGACTTTGTTGTTGGTGGGCTGGGTGGAATCAGCCACTAAATGCTTTATTTTCTTAAGTTTGTCGAGACCCTCGAATTCATGGGTTAGACTCAATGTGGGTCAGTCGGAAATGGATGGTTCAGTTGTGAACTTTTTCCTTGCGCGGTTGTCTTATTGTATGAGACAAGTTGAAAGAAGGTCAAGTACGATGTGTGCTATGGGGAAATATGATTGGTGCCCTGTTAGGCTAATCCTTTCGATAGTAGAGAATGATTCTTGAGCTTGTTGTTTCCAAGGGCAACTGTTGAAAAGATAAAAGTTGTGATTTGATTTCCTAGAGGATTCCAGTGTTAAGTGGTTAGAACTAGTGGTATATTTGGATTTGGTTAGAAGTTTGTTGGATTGAAAAGCCTTGTGTGGCTCCGTGGTTGAAACTAAGTGATCGACCCGTGGTATAGCTACGATAGGGTGGGTTAGCTCGTTCGATGGTATGGTTTGATAATGGTTATATGGTTGTAAAGGTTAATTATTGAGGAGAAATGTGAATCAGAGTTTCCTTTGTTCTTAGGGGATGTGGGGATTAGAACCCCAACTGTTCAATCGAATAGAATTCAGTGATGTGCTTAATAGAGTGTTGTGTCTTGTGTTAATCGTATTATCATGAGTAGTTGGTCAGTGGTATGATTTGGAAAATTTGGCTATCTGCTTGGGTCTAATAGCGTCTATGTGTGGGAGATGTGAATTCTCAAGTGGACAGGAGGTGACTCGAGTTTTGGAGTCTCGTGCGTGGGAAGTTCGCAACTTTGTTCTTTTTCGATGCTTTCGTTTTATCAGTCGGTTCCCGTTGTTCTTGTTGGAGTTCTTGTGGTGGTCAGAATTCGAGGTCGAATTCTGTTAAAGGGGGGAGAGTGTAATGCCGCAAATATCTTTTGCTAGGGTTTTCAACCGGTAATGATTCCACCTTCGTGATTCAGGGATTTGTATTTGGGAAAAAATATTTATTGTCGCGTTTTCGAAGCTTTCAGTAAAGGTTTTGGATGTTGCACTTTTTTCGGTTGAAGTATCTTTTGAGCCGTATTGTTTGGCGGTAAGTTGTAGCTTCTTGACAGTTGTCGTTTCGCGCCAAGAAGTGAAATTTTATTTGGTTCACGTTATTGGTTAAAAGATGGACTTGGGTTTGGAGGGGTTTTTAGGAATTTCCCCTCCCTCACATCTCTCCCTCACATCTCTCTCTCTCTCTCTTCTATTGTGTGGCTAAGAATCTTGGAGCCAGGATATTTTCCCCAACCAGCCGAGCTCCTGGCGCCTTGCCCCAGCCGAGTCCCCTGCTGATGCTCTTCCCTGCGCCTCCTGCCCTGGCCGAGAGCTCCCAGGCCGGCGCCTCCTTCCCGCCTCCTCTGGTTTCCCCCTTGGCTCGGCGCCCGTCCCCTAGGGGCAGTAGAAGGGAGCAGCGATAGAAGCGAAGCAATGAGGGGGCAGTGGCCAGGCCGAACCCTTGGTTTGCTCCAGCGCCTCTGGCCGGCGGCGAGCCACCTTCGGCCGGCAGCGCTGCCTCGGGTTCCCTTCCCCCGCCGGAGCCGTCGATCTCTCCTCCGGCCAGCATCACCCCCCATATCTCCCTTCTTCCTCCATGGATGTGCTTTGAGGTAGTCTAGCCTAGGTATTTCTCCTTGCATGCAAGGTGTTTGTGTTAATGCCTAGTTAGGCTTTCATGAGAATGAATTGGTTTAGCCTGCGATTTTGATTCCCATTAAATTGAGCTTGAGGTACTGGCATATTTAAAGTAGAATATATGTTCTGTGTTTTTCTTTGATGTGGTTAGCATTGATGTATAGCAGATTTTCTTGTAGATGAGCCATTAGGGGATTCTAAAATGTGGAAATGCTTGTCGTGAGCATTATATAATTGTCTGGTTTGTGCTTTATTATTGGATTAGTGCCTGGTATTCATGGTTGTGCATACTATACTGGTACATGGTAGTTGTCACTTTAGGGCCGTTACCTAATATGCCTGTCACTTATAAATCTAATGATGATCATAGTAACCAGTATCAGAGACCCTTCCTCATTGACACAAGTCCTAGCTTAGTTATTGAACATTCACAATTCAAATATAGATAATGCTTTACATTTGATAGCTTGAACCACGGAACTTAGCCCTGTGAAGTTTACTTGTTTATATGTCCTGAGAGAAGTATGTGCGTATTCCTAGTGGAGTTCAGTGGCAAAACTCCAGGAAGAGTGGGTGGAGAACGCCGATCGCTAGGTTCTTTGGTTTCCTAGAAATTTGAGGAAGGTTGCCATTCAATGGTTAATCTTGAAGTGTCTAAAGTCCCATATCGAGTAGTGTGTTATTATACTCTTATGTAACCTTGCTTCTTTAATTTTCGATAAGTTTGTGATTATGACAATCGTACCTTGCCCTATCTTGGATTTCTGTTCTCTAGGGTTGGTGGTTGCTAGCGCTGCAATGGGCCGTCAGTTCCTCGCCGAGGTTAAAGGCAAGTGCATCTCCTAGAGCGTTAGTAGGGTGTTAAATGCTCTGCTTGCGATAAGAGTATGAAAATTCTATCGATTTGATTATGTTTAATAGCATATCTAGAAGTTGTTCTTATCATGGTAATGAGGATGTATGCATGTTAGCAATGGGAAGGTAAGTTATTCACTTTCTAGTATTACAGCGCCTTATGTATTGTACAAATGAGTATGGTTATATTGATGCTAAGGATAAAGTGATTAGCGATAAGGTGTGTGTTATATTCATGTTTGTGTTGTGCTTATAAACATGTCACTTGCATTTACGCATTCATTACAGAAGAGGCGACCCATGTTGATGTGGGCCTCTATACTCACATGTAGTGAGTACAAAAGTCCTACCTCGTAGTCCCATTCACGGATGGGACGAGTCAGTAAGAGTAGGCCCCGCCATGGGATGGTTGGGATTGAGGGTGCACACGACGGTGTGCACTCAATATCTGCAGGTATAGGCTAAAGGTTGCATTTTGAGCATGAGCGCATAAAGGCATCGCATTTCATTGTGTGTTGCAATTGTTAAATGTTAATTGATGAGAATGGAAATGATAGGTTGAGGTTGAGTCATGGACTCATCACGGAATGATTATTAGAGACGCAGTAAGGTTTAATTACGTTTAGGGTTGGATGTGGTAAATGGGGCTGAATTCTTGCTTCTTTTCTTGGGCGATTTCAATTAAATATTGATCAAGTCAAATGTTGAAGTAATTGTGCTCTTATGTTTGGTTTTATATGATTTTTAAAGCTGCTTCTTTTATTTACGGATGTCAATTAAAGAAACTATTACCTTATGTCTTGAATTAGTTGTATTCTAGTCGAATTCATTACTTTTCATACTTAAATGCACTTTGCTGGGTCTTGTACTCACGCTTGTTGTTCTCTTATTTTAGGTACTGTGAAGCTGGCTCGTCGGGTTGGGAGTAGTAACACGTGCACGACTTCGGTCTCCAGTAATTAAATTAACAAATTCGTTAAGTCTGGATGTAATTAATGTGGTTGAAATGTATGGGTCATCGTAGTGAAATTTATTATTTTCTGCTGGCTGTGATTGATTAACTAAGGACCTGCTAGAATGATATCTGTCGACGATTCGGGATAGGGGGCGCTCTACTGTAGAGGACGTAGGCAGTGCAGTAGCCGCGCCACCCGCCGGGTACCACGCGACGTGGGAACAGCGGGCGAACACCAAGGCGGCGCGGACCATGGCAGCGCAAATCCCGGGCGGGTGATTCCTCGAGCCGCGTGACATTTAATGCCACGTCGCTTTGACGCGAGCCCCCGAGCTTGGCTTGCTCGGGGACGAGGTAGCCCATGAGCCGGACTACGGGTCGGCCGTCTGTGGCGCCAGTAGAAACAAGGCCATGGTCGATTGGCGTCGGGCTTCAAAGGTTGCCTTGGGTACAGTGTATCCAATCCCCGACAGCTAGCCCCCGAGGCTAAAAGGGGGAAAAGGCCTTGCTAAGGCCCCGCCTTGAGCCTCTAGATTTTTGAAGAGGGATTGGAGTCGGGCAACTACGAGCTCCCGCGGTGCCTGAGTCGCCCTAGCTCGGGGACAGAGAACTTTGTGGCGAAAGGCTGCTGCGGCGCCCGTGCAATCATGCTCGAGGGCGGTGATCTCACGGCGAAAGACTGCCATGGCATCCGAGCTACTAAGCTCGGGGAAAGGGATCTCATAGCGAGACATGGCACATTGCGCATCCGAGCAACCGAGCTCGGGAAGAGCGCGCCCTAAGCGGGACGGCGTGCTTAGGTCGGCTTCGGGCCAAATATCGCTTGTGAGGTGCGCGGAAAAAAAGCTGCGGCGGTTCCTTCCCTTGAAGCGTCACGGTCTTGATTCTCGCGGCTTTTTGGGAACCGTGCCTGGCGGGCCGCTTCGCGGGACGTGTCGCCACGCGTCGGCAATCGGCCGTCGTCACCAGCCGTTCGGCTCCTCCGCCCTAGACATAGCCGGCGGGAACACTTCATTGTCTTCCATTATTCTCACGCTTGCATTTAACACTCCGCCAAAGAAAAAGAACTTCGGCGGTTCCCAAACTTCCTCTCTCTCTCTGCGCGGTTCATCTTCTCGGGTCCTTCCATGGCGCGGTTTGGGCGAAACAAGATCACGGTGGAGAGGCTCGGGTTTGGAGGAACTTCGGGTACTGGACGCCCACACAGAGAATCCCGGGCGGCGAGGGGCCCGGCGCCCGCCGATGCGAGATAGTCTCGTGCGACCTCTACACCGTCAACGGGCTCCGGATGCCGGAGAGCGAGTTCTTGGGGGATGTGCTTGAGCAATGCCGGTGCGAACTCACTCATCTGAACCCCAACTCCATCCTCGTCTTGAACGTTTTCGCCCACCTTTGCGAAGGCTTTGTGGGCACCCTCCCCACGCCAAGTCTCTTCTTCCATTTCTACAATCTTTTCCGCACCGGCGGGACTTCCCCCACCGGCGCTTTATATTTTCGCCTGCGGCCCGTCCGCCCGTTCGAGTTTCCCATCTTCACCCTCAAGGACTCCGTCGCGGGCTGGGCCGACCATCAGTTCTACTGCGGAAGCATGGGACAGCTTCATTGTGCTTCTTGGCGGCGGCGCCCAGCGCCGAGCCGCCGCCGCGGATCGACCCGAGGAGGCGAGATCTTGATGGCGATCCACGAGCTCACGAACATGGGGCTCACCGGCGCGACATCGTCGCGACTTCCTCGAATAGAATATCCCTGCTGCGGAGGAAAACGCCCTTCTTGAAATCACCGGGTGGGGCGACTTCACCCGAATCCGACTTCGGTATGCTCTCACGGCTTGTGATAGTTTTGCTTCATACGCGTTGCTCGAGCTTGTGATGACATTTTCTGCGTGCGGCGACAGCCCTAGGCTCTGTTGGGTGGAGAAGAGGGTCGGCGAAATGTTAAGGACCCCAAGGGCAAGGAGCTCGAGAAAAGCGCCAAGTCCCGCCAACGTGCTCGGCGGGGCAGCATGGTAAGTGTCTCTGGTTATTCATGCGCGGGGAAGACGTCCAGGCTTTGCTGAGTATTTGCGCGCGGGAACAGCACCCGCGCCTTTCCTTACGGCATTCCGCTCCTCCATGGCAGGAGAGGACTGCCCTAGAGCTGGGCGTGGCCGAGCTTAAATCCAAGGCGGGCAACGGCAAAGTGCCTGTCCCTGCGGCTCAGACCAAGAAAGGGAGGAGCAAGAGGCGGCAGCCCGCCATGCAGCATCCGATCGTCGAAGAGGCAGCAACATGTAGGAGATCCCAGTGGCACATGGAGTACGCCGATCGGATGGAGGAGGTAAGCCGCCTGAGGCTTTGGCTGAAGAATTATAGCCTGGAAGTTCAAATCGAACAAATCGCGGCGGAGGGGCGATTGATCGAAGGCATGGTGCGGATCGGCGGGAAGCCTTTGGAGAGGGAGCGGGCGAGGCGAAGGACCAACTCATGTGAGCTACTAAAGCTTGGGAGTTTGGGATCGTCGGTAGGCGAAGCCTCTCTAACGATACCCGAGCATCGGGGAGAAGCGGCTGGAGGGTCGACATGGAGACAATCGACCCTAAGTGGCGAAGATCACCGATCCACGAAAAAACGGCCGAGCTGGTAGTTCTAGCGGCGGCGAACCGCCCGTGAGCGATGATGAAACCCGACCAAAGGTGGGCATCGATCCCTGCCCTTGCTTTGTTTTTCTTTGCTCTTTGTTTGGCGCTCGGGCTAACCCCACTCACCGGCGTGGGCGGTTAATAGCCGTAGGGCCTTCGGACTACGCCAAATGGCTCACGAGCTGCTTGGTTGTGCCTTAGCGGCGTGCTATCTCTGCCGCCGACATCGTGATGGCGAAGCGTGGGAGCGGCGGCGAGCACGGAAGGAGGAGAAAGGCCGACCCGCGGCCCAGGCGAGGCTGCTCAGAAGGCATGAGGCTCCCGGCGAAATGCCTGCCGGGACAAGGCGGCACCATACTGAGCGAACCACACAGGGGGATAAGCGAAGCCTGAGCGATCAACATGCTCGGGAGGATGGCGAGTGGACCCGGCGGGGCGCTGCTCAAGAGTGGGCCTGGTGCCTCGGATGGACAACATGCCCAAGAGGAGGATTCGCCCGACCTCGGACAATCCACCCTTCTTCAAGGATTCGGACTTGTCGCACACCTCTGGGATCCGCGACATTCAAGCGAGGAGATTTATGAGAGGTTAGGAGAATCTGCACAAGGCGTTGCCGAGGTGAGAATTGCCCTGCTACGCATAATTTTCCTTCTCTGGTTTTGTGGGATCCGCTTAGAGTTTTCTGCATGACTTCTTAAAAGTCTTTGGCCAATTTTGAGAAGTGTTGATCGTCCCGACACCTGGCCGCTTGTATGAAAGCGATGCGGGACCACTAAATTTGGAGGAGAAGGTGGGCGACCTCAAGCTCGCGGACACCGTGTCGTGAAAAGATGCCAAGCGAGCAGAAATCGTCGAGTCAAGGGAAGATCCTCGGGCTCGAGCAAAACTTGGCGAGAAAGGTCCGTCTCCGCCAGAGCCAAGGAGGCCGCCGCTTCCGAGAAAAGTGCTCGCCGAGCAAGAGGGCGATGGAAAAAACAGCCTGGCGGAGGAGAGTCTTTCCCTTAGCCGGAACAAGGTCCTTGGGCTCGAGCAAGAGCTTCAACAGGAGAAGCAGCATGCGCGGACCCTCGAGACCAAGGCGGCTGAGCTCGAAGTGTCGCGCCAGGTCGAGAAGGAGCTAGATCGAGCGAAGCGAGGGCTGGCAGTTGGAGAAGGATCGGCCGTTAGCGGGACACAGCTCTCGGGCTCGAGCAAAAACTTGAACGGGAGAAGCAGCGTGCTCGAGCCCTTGAAGCCAAGATAGCCGACCTGGAGCGGGCAGCACGCACGGCCGCCGCCCTCGCCGAGCAAGATAAAGAAGAAGTCGAGCAACTCCGTGGAGAGGCCCACGAAGGTTGTGACGCCCGGCGAAAGGTGATCGATCTTGAGGCCAAGGTCGCCGAGTATAGGCAAAAGCTCTCCTGACACTTAGAGGCGGCGCTGGTGTGTAGGGTTATATACTTTTTTGCCTTTGCTGGGGCGTAACTTCTTCTTTACTCGAATGTTGCGTCTGTGATGACACTTCTTTTTTCTTTTTGGTCTTTCTCTTGCTTTCCTTGCAAAAGATAGCTGTGAGATAGACCTGGTGTAAGTTAGATTGATGCATGAGCGATGTAGGCCCAAGGTTAGTTGAAATGAAATGACTCGCGCATGTACATAGTGCTTAAGAGCGAGACGTGCTTTTGCAGCAAGCTATGACTTAGCGACAAAAAATATTTTCACGCGATGACCGCTCCTATCCGAGCCCATTGCGAATGAAACTTCGTGCACAGGGTTACGAGCACGAGTTTGTTTCGCAGAGAGACGAGATAAAGCGCGCGCTATACCTCCGACCAAACACCGCCTATCCGGTGACAAGCGTGGGTTAGGTCGGTGGAAAAAACAAGCGTGTCTCAAAACTTCCTAACACTTTGCACGACGACCCTAATTCGCGAGCATGGTGGCGTGTGGGGAAGCGCGCAGTTCTTGGGACATGGTGTGCGGCGACCATCGGCGCTGGCGGGCTAAGTTTAAATACCGACCAAAAGGGCGCTGTTTTGCAACTTGTATCGCGCGCGATGGCTCTGCGGACCAAGGTCGACTTATCGAGACCGGCGCCTTTGGCGGTAATTTTTAGCGGCGGGGCATTGGTCGTGGTACCTTGTGCCATTCACGTCGGCGGTCGAACTCTGCGAAGTGAGAAGTGTTTAAGCGAACGAGAGTTGCATTTATTGAAGAGGTCGTGAATTTACAACATAAGCGTGGAAATGGGGCATGAACTTTTAAATATAGAACTTGCGCACCGTGGTCAATGTTCCATGAATCGGCGAGCTCATGGCGTCCTCCGTTACAAGCGGACCCCCCGGCGTGACAAAAACGACCGTGAATGGTCCTTCCCACTTGGGGGAGAGTTTGTTGGCCTTCGACATGTCCTGAATCCGACACAGGACAAGGTCGCCAACCTGTAGGGCTCGAGGCCGAATGGACTTAGCCGCATGCTTGCGGAGGGTTTGCTGGTAGATGGCTGACCGTAGCTGTGCCTTTAGGTGAGTTTCTTCGGTAAGGTCAAGGTCGAGGCGGCTCTCGCGACCTTGGTGAATGTCGTCGGCAGTGCACTCTTGAGGATCCGAGCACGATTTGGCGGGAGGATGGCCTCGGCACCATAGAGAAGCCGGAAGGGCGTTCGCAGTGGCTCGACTTCATGATGGTGCACCAGACCAAAGGACGGAAGGGAGCTCGTCCACCCATGACCCACCTTGCCGGAAAGGTCTCGAAGACTCTTTTCTTGATCCTTGGAGCAACCGGCGTTCACTCTTTAATTTGCTCCATTGCTCTGCGGATGGGCTACAAAGCGAAGCGATTTTTGTGCGATGTCTTATGATGGGCGAAATAGTTCGGCCGGTGAGCGGGTGCCGTTATGCGTGATGAGGCGATTGGGTACCCAAAGCGCGTCACCACATTGCCGTGGAAAAATCTTTTGGTGCTTGAGCGAAATGGTTGAAAGCGGCTCGGCCTCGATCCACTTAGAAAGTGTCGATTGCGGCGAGCAAGAATTTGCAACCCTTTCGACCACGGGGGAAAGGTCCGAGGATGTTAGCCCCCCAGGTCGAGAATGGCCATGAGAGTGGGATGGTTTGCAGCGCGTAGGCCGGCTGGTGGGACTTACGGGCGTGAAACTGGCACGCCCGACAAGTTGCCACGATTGCCCGAGTGTCGTCTAGCGCTGTTGGCCAATAGTACCCCAGACAGAATGCCTTGCTCACGAGCGTCCGGAAGGACGAGTGGGCCCCGCATATTCCTTCATGGATATCTCGGAGAAGGAACTCGCCCTGTTCTCGAGATATGCACTTGGAGAGGACTCCAAGCGCCCCTTTGCGGTACAAGGCGCCGTCTACGAGCTTGTAGACAGATGACCGCCTTTGCGGTAGAACAGCTCGGTACTTCCTCGAACAATGTCCTATGGGCGAAATACTAGATGAATGGCGCCATCAATCCGCACCTTGCTCGAGGAAGGAGACGTTGCCGCACGCCTCTGATGCCTCCTCGACAGAGGGAATGGAGGGCTTTCGCAGATGCTCGGCTAGCTCCCGGGCTGGGCGGGCATCTAGGGTGGTGCCTCTCTCTGAGAGGAATGGAGGGCTTGTGCGGATGCTCGACTAAGCGCCCGGAGGGGCATCTGGGTGGTGCCTCCTCTCTGAGAGGGAATGGAGGGCTTGTGCGGATGCTCGACTAAGCGCCCGGGCGCAGACATCTGCGAGAACCGACCTTGGAAAGTTGGTCGGCCAGAATTATCCTTCTGGGGATGTAGAGTGCCGAAATTTCTGAAGTACAGCTCCATCTTCCTCACTTCAACCAAGTAAAGCGCCATTGAGCGATCGAACACCGATACTCCTTGTTGACTTGGTTGATGACCCGGTGTGAATCGCCTTTCACGGTCGGCCATTGGACTTGGCGCCTTGGGCGCTCGGTCCGCCAAGAAACCTTCATACTCCGCCGCATTGTTTGTTGCGGGGAAGTGTAATTGAATAGCGTCTTGGGCTGATCCTTGAGGACACGGCACCATGCCGACCCGGCGTTCAAAGCTCGGGAACCGTCGAAGTACATGGTCCAGCGACCGGTCTCAGATTCGTGGTCCTTGGTGGTGGGCTGGGCTGGGTTTGTCCATTCCACCACGAAGTTTGCTAGAATTTGAGACTTGATCGCGGTGCGGGCAGAGAAGTGGACCTCGAACTCTGCGAGTTCCATGGCCCACTTCGCTATCCGGCCGCTGGCGTCCAGATTTCTTAGGATCTCCCTAAGCGGAAAGCTGGTCGGGACAACGACCTTGTGAGCTTGGAAGTAGTGGCGTAGCTTCCTCGAGGCTACGAGCAGCGAGTACAAGAGTTTCTGGACCTCGGGTAACGCGCTCCTTGATCATGCAACACTTGGGCGTAGTATCTGACGCCGCGTCCTTCTCGCTCTATCACTTGACCGCGCTTCGCCTGGGCGTCGCTGCGAGGTATAGCAAGAGCAGCTCCCCCGACCTTGGCGTGGCTAGGATCGGAGGCTGGGCAGTCTTGCTTGACTCCTCGAAGGAAGCGGTTAACCGTCTGTCGGCGAAACCATCATGCTTATGGGCGCCTTAAAGAAGGACAAGCCGCGCTCACGGCCGAAATGAAGCGGCTTAAAGCGGCCATCGTCCGGTCGGGTTTGAACCTCCTTTACCGAGCTTGGGGCGCATTCTTTTGATAACCGATCTTCTCGGGTTGGCGCCGATGCCTGCGCCGATGATATACCCGAGTACTTTACTGGATTTTACACCAAAAATGCACTTTTCGGGGTTAAGTTTTATTCGATGTCTACGGAGATTACAAAAGGTCTCCTCAAGGTCGGATATATGGCCTGAGGGGATTTTACTCTTAACTACGATATCATCTACATATACTTCGAGTTCCGCCTATCTGCTCTGGAATGTCTTTTGCATCAATATTTGGAAGGTCACCCAGCGTTCCATGAACCGAAAGACATGGTCATGTAGCGAGCGTCGAAGGCGTGATGAAGAAGTCTTCTCCTCGTCCCAGGAACAAGCTAATCTGGTGATAGCCCGAATATCGTCCAAAAGCTCATTACAGGATTCGCCGTCGCGTCAACGGTGGTCAATGCGGCGGGGAAGTTGTCGCCGGGCATATGGCGTTTAAACCAAGTGGTCGACACACATCGCCATTGCCCCCTTCTTCTGACGATGACCGGATTAGCGGCCACTCCGTGTGCCCAACTTCTCTGACGAAGCCGGCCTTGAGGAGCTTTTCGAGTTCTTCCCGGATGATTGCCTGTTTCTCCGGGGAAAATCGCCTGAGCTTCTGACGCACAGGTCTTTTGCCAGGCTGAACAGCTAGCCTGTGCTCGATCACCTCCCTTGGGACCCCGGGCATATCGGACGGCTCCCAGGCGAACACGTCCGAGCTCCTCCGGAGGAAGGTGATGAGCTCGAGTTCCTATTTGGGGTCTAAAGAAGACCCCAAATGGAGGACCTTGGTCGGGTCGGCCTCGTTGAGAGGGACCGCCTTGGTTTCTCCTCCGGGCTGGAGGGTAACCTTAGGCCGGGAAGGTGCCGGCGCTTGGTCGGGGCCACGCTGAGGCAGCTGCCCGACCATGTCGAGGGACTTCTCGTCGCAGCCAGGGCATACTGTGGTCGCCCTTCCGCAGTGGCAGCGCCTTTGGGTCCGGGGACCTTTAGGCAGTGATAGGCGTGATGCGTGGCGGCCATGAACTTGGAGAGGGCCGGCCTGCCCAGGATGGCGTTGTAGGCCGACCTGAAGTCCACGACTTCGAAGTTGACTAGCTCGGTCCGGAAGTTCGCGGTGTCCCCGAACGTTACGGGCAAGACGATCTGGCCCAAAGGCTTGATCGAGGTGCCGGGGACAATCCCGAAGAACGGGACAGCGATGCTCTTGATCTTGGAACGAGGGACCTGCATCTCCTCCAAGACCGAAACGGATATGAGGTCCAAGGAGCTCCCGCCATCGATCAGGACCCGGCCGACTTTTGCGTTGTTGATGGTCGGGCTCACGACCAACGGGAGCTTCTGGGGTTTGGTCATTCCAAGGGGACAATCATCCTTGGAGAACATGACGGGCAACTCGGACCACTTGAGCTGCTGTACGGGGGGCCTGCCTTGGGCGATGTGGCCGACCTCCCGCGTGGCCTCCTTTAAATCCCTTCGGGATTTGTAGGCCGAGGAGCCCTCGAATATGACGGCGATGTGATTATGGGGCTCCTGGTAATCCATGTCGTCGTCGGCGTCGGCGTCGGCGGGGCCTTTGCCTTTGCTGCTCTCCCCCTTGCTCGGGAGAGCCGGCATGGGGCCCTCGCCCTTATAGAATTTCTCCAGGCGATATGCCCAGTCCTCTGATTCGCGGAGGTCGTGGCCGCCACGATGGAGCGGCAGCGGCAATCGCCCGTGGCGCCTTCTTCGTCACGACAATGGCCGTCGCGACCTTGGTCATCTGGCCTTGGTCGGCGTTCTTGTTGTCGCCGCATGCGCCGGCGCGGACGACCACGCCCATATTGCCGCCGAAGTCAAGCGAACCGGGCGATCGTTGTTGCTCGGCGGCGCGACCATGTCCGGCGCGCGTGACTTCTTCTTCTTAACCTTCTTCACCGCGGAGCCCGAGGGTCTCTTGCTCGAGGCACCCTCCAGGCCGGGCTGAGGCGGTAGCTTGCCCTCATCGAGTGCTTTCTTCCATTGCACGGCTTCGGCGTTCGGCGTAGCGATCGGCCCTCTGAAAGCGATTCGTTGGCGGCAGTCGGGTGAATCTCCAAGTCTTGTGTGAAGCGGACATCACGGACCCCGAACTTGAAGGCCCGGACCACCGCTTCGTCCGAGATGCTCGGGATGGAGTTCCTTACCTTTATGAACCTTTGGACGAAGTCGCGTAGCATTTCCTTGTCCGTTTGGATGAGCACGCCGAGGTCGCGCTCGTTGCGGCAAGTGTAGCAACTTTGGAAGTTTGCGGGAGGGCCTCCGAGCTGCCTCCTGGAGCGGATCGATCCTCCTTCTCGTTAAAGAGCCAAGTCTGGCGAGCCGTCGAGGACCATGGGGAGGTAGTTAGCCATGACCCCTTCGTCTCCGCCGGCCGCCTGGATGGAGGTGGAGTAGATCGAGATGAACTCGCCGGGTTTTGGGTCCGTTGAAACATTCGATGTGGCGGGCTTGAATTTGCTCGGCCACTTGGCGTCATGAGGGCGCCGAGAAAGCCCGACATCCAACGCCGCCATCATGGCGACCCTCGGGTGTAGCGATCGTGGCGACCGAGGCTCAAAGGTCCTTAGCGCGCAAGGTGGCGAAGAACACGCCCTCATGCGGTCTGCGGCGATGGCGGGTTCGATGTAGAACATCGGAGCGCTCACGGCGGGCGGGCATGCCGTGAGCCGTGAGGCTGCCCGAAGTACTCCGGACATCCTCACGGTCTTGGCGCTGATTTCGTGGTTCCCGGCGGGGGCCGGAGGCCACAGCCAAGGAATGGCGCTTAATGTCCCGGGAAACATCCCGGGGCCCTTGAACGCCAGGAGGTCCTGGGAGCCCGATGTCGGCGGCGAGCTTTCCCAAGCTTTCGGCCACGAGGGCCCCCACGGCCGCCAGGTCCGCCTGGTTAGCGAAGTTCTGGAGGCCCGCACGACCGTCGCCATGGCGCGAAGGCGCTCGGCGCTCTGAGGAGCAGCGGGAGGCGACCTTGGAGGGCGATGGCGCTCGTACTCCGGGCAACGGTAACTGGGGTCCTCGCGGGCCCGGTCTCTGACCCCGGCACCAGCTCCGCCGCCGGATTGGCGGTGGACGATCTCCGGGTCCTTGCCCGGGGATAGCTCCGGGTGCTCCTCACCATCGTTATGCGGCGAGGAGGAGGCGGCCGGAGCAGTTGTTCCTCGTGGTCGCCCTCCCTTCCCGCCAAGCGAGCAGCGGGGAGGACCAGATCTGCAGGGCGACACGAAGGGTGTCGTCGACGTGGTCCCCAGGCCGAGCTTCGAGACGGTCGGGCGGCCCGATCACATAGGCCGCCAGATTCTTCCTCATAGCGAGGTATCGGCCGTGGCGGAGGAAATGCTCTCGCTGCGATATCGGGAAAGACTCCCGGTTTCGGTGTGGCCTTCTGGATCGACCGCACCACCCATGCCATCGCCGGCGTAGTATTCATCGCCATCCTCCACGTCGTCGAAGACGCAGAGGTCTTGATTGTCCTGTGAGTTTGGCATCCTCAGGGATTCCTTGCAGAAGGACTTCAGTCTGATCCCCACGGATGGCGCCAGCTGTCGATGATTCGGGACGGCGCTCATCAGAGAGGGCGTAAGCGGTCAGATAGCCGCGCCACCGCCGGGTACCACGCGACGATGGGAACAATGGCGAACCAAAGGCGGCGCGGACCATGGCAAAGCAGATCCCGGGCGGGTGATTCCTCGAGCCGCGCGGCATTTAATGCCACGTCGCTTTGCCGCGAGCCCCCGAGCTCGGCTTGCTTCGGGGGCAGGGTAGCCTCATGAGCGAGCTACCCGAAGGCGATCTGTGGCGCCAAATGAGCAAGGCCATGGTCGATTGGCGCCGGGCTTCAAAGGTTGCCTTGGGTACAGTGTATCCAATCCCCGACAATATCATAACTGCAAATGTTTTTTTTTCTGTCTGCTGAGTGGATATCCTACTTTCTAGAGAGGTCATGCTGAAATTTTGTAAATTTCGGTGACTTAGTTTTAAACTGGTTTAGAGAGTCTCGAGGTCGGTTTCAATCTTTTAGTAGAGGTAAAGTGTTTAGTGACTTGCTCATTGAGCTATTAGTTCAATTGGACTTCATTGTCAAGTTTTATTTATTGAGTCTTGTTGGGACACTCTGGACCAGTATGGTTCCAGAGTGTTGTAAGCGTCATTTAGGGTTTTTGGTAGCATTCGCGGTGCGTTCGGCGCCGGGGTGTTACACCCACCCCGGCGTCGCCTCCACCCTGGCTGGGCTCTGGTGCCCTCCGGCCAAGCCCCAATCGGCGCTGCCCTGGAGCAATCCCCTGCTGCCGTGCACCGCCTTGGAGGCTCCCCTGCTGTTAGCGCCGCCCTCTGCTGCTCCCCCTTGCCCTAGTCTATCGTGAGTACCAAGTTTAAGTTAAGCAAATGATTGCTTGGTGCATGTCAGGTGTTCGATGAAATTCCTAGAAGGGTTATATTAGGGTATTACACTGTTTCTAAGTAATAATCTATGAGTACTTGTATGACACATTTGGTTGTGAATCTTTGGTTAATGAACACCATCCGGCGGTGTGCTGGATCCTAGTTGATTAAATATGATTGCATTGGTGTTTGTCTTTTCCCTATTGTGATAACTAAAGACTTGCTCATGTGTTGCATATGTGGATTTGTTACTGATGCCTACCAAGTATTTATGTATACCGGTATTAGATTCTTGAGGATTCTACGTGCTGTTGTTTATGGAATGAGATATATGTATATATATATATACACACACATATGTGTGTTATTGGTATATGAACCCTGTAATATCATTCTTACATTGTTAATGTTTGTGAATCTTATGCTGTGACTTGATTCTTATTACTTGTTGCATGGCTCAATTAAAATGAGTGAGTTAAGAATTATTTACTACCAATTGATGATGAACGGTTATTGTGTATTAGGTCAATTTGTTAATGCCATGGTTATGTATAGGATCCCTAAATAGATACAGGTGTTTGAGTTTCCCTTCCATAAATTATGTGCAGTTGGAATGTCTTATGTACTGGACTTCTGTAATGTGAGTTTTATAGTGGTAGCCCTTCTATGAAAGGTTGATACTTTAATCTCTTCCTCTCACAGTATGCTCAAGGGACTGTGTTGATCCTTTTATTAAGTATCGAATCATATTCCTAGGGCTTAATGTGTGCTATTTTCTTACTAGCTTCCATGTCTTTATTCAATTAATCTCATTGTTAGTACCTTTTGCCTGTGTCTGCAAGGCTATCACCTGATTGGGAGGGTGGTCTCTGCTCTTTGACCTTTGTAGATTGATCCCTCAAGTTGTAAAACAAGTAGTATAAAAATAAATAGGGAAAGTTGGAACACTTGCATATTGGGAGAGAATGTATGGCAATACTCCAATAGACATGTTAGCTTTGAGTTTAAGCTCCAACCGTATAGCAATTCTTCGAAGTTTCATGAATTAGTATATCCATTGAAACATGAAGAATGAATTTTGAGTTTTGTTTTGTTCTCTAGGGTCGGAGATTTCTAATACCGCAATCGGCACGTCATTTATCGCCGCGGTTCAAGGCAAGTACAGCGTGTTATTGAGCGTGGTTGTGTGTTCAAATGTGGTGCTTTTTCTTTTTTAAATTAATTATTGCTCTGTTAATTATATGACCTCTAATTGAAAATGGGATTTTAATAAGGTTGATTATAGTAAGTAGATTGTTCGAGTGAATGGGGTTGGCATGA
Source organism: Guadua angustifolia (assembly GCA_036346375.1). Taxonomy (NCBI): domain Eukaryota; kingdom Viridiplantae; phylum Streptophyta; class Magnoliopsida; order Poales; family Poaceae; genus Guadua; species Guadua angustifolia. The sequence continues at coordinate 15,005,444 of CM070517.1, forward strand.
GCCTGGTTTAAGTGGTTAAGTCATTTCTAGAAATAGTATAAGTGAGAAATTACTTTGTGGTATTAAATTTCAATCTTAAGATTCTACTCCATACCAAAGGTTCTCTTTGGAGGAGTCTTGGGTTGCACTTCAGGCCAAACCGACTCCTTTTGTCATGATTGAAAGTTCCGAGGCGGAACCGAGAGTTCCGGCTTGGTTTGAATGCATCTGGGAGTCCCGGATTTTGTTGTGGGTGGGATGTGTGATTTATGCAGGTAGGAAGGGTGTTCCAAACTTGTGATGAGGAGGGTGAATGAAGGTTAGCAAAAGGGGAAAGTGAGTATTTAATTGCAAGTGTATTGCGGAGAACGTGGCCCGGTGGCCGTGTGATTTAATTTCATGACAGAAACATTGTAATGTGTTCCTGTGTTTTTTTGTTGAACCTGATTAAACTAATATCGCTGGCAAATTATGAATGTGAGAATTGGTTATGTTTATGCATATGGATGTGGCTGTGTTAGTGTTGGCAATGAATGAAGGTTGCATTTCATTCATATAAATTGCATTGTGCATTCATAAAAGGAAGAGGTGACCCATTCTATGTGAGCCTCTGTGTTCACCCGTAGTGAACACGAAAGTCCTACCTCGTAGTCCTATTCATCGAGGTGAATGGGAGCGAGACAGTAAGAGTAGGCACCTTCCACGGGATGGAAGGGACATGAGGGTGAACACCGACGGGTGGGCACTCGGCAGTACCGGTACATGCATCAAAGAGGGCATTCAGGTTGCATTGCATTCTAATGATGATTTTGATTTAGATAGAAATGTGTTGAGTTGGGATCGAGACGTGGGCTTATCCAAGAGAAAAGATTAAAGAGCTATGTGTACGAATTTAGTGATGAAGTGAAACAGGTGAACACGCATGGTGCATTACACGATTGTAGAAGTGTGATGGATTATTTTAGATTCTGCATGTCCATGTATGGTTGCAAGGTATGATTTATGTTTTCCACTTAAATGCTATACTTATGTAAAGATGATGGGTATGCTCCTAAGTAGGAAATGCGATTAACTATGAATTTATTCCTTTATGTACTTTGCTGAGTCTTCGACTCATGCTTGTTGTTATTAATTGCAGGTGCCTTGAAGCCGATGCCTTGAAGCCGACATGCATGGGTGGGGGTAGTGACACGAACACGTTTTACATCGCCGTCGTTTCATTTCAGCTCACCGCTTCTAAATGTATTGAGTTCATATCTTGTAATTAATGTGTGGTTGTTGTGTGGGCTTGGTTGGTTACCTTAGGGTAATTTATATTGTTGTTTTATTAAATGCTATCTTACATGCTGCTTGAGTGGATGTCCTAGTTTTAGGGGAGGTCTTTGAAGTTTCTAATAATTTCGGTATGTTGCTAAACAATTTAGTTGTATGGCTAAATTGTTCTAGTGTCTTGTGCTAGCTGTTGGGTTCGTGAGGGTGTAACATTCAGGGCACGGGGTGCGGGGGTGTTACAGTTGGTATCAAATCGGGCTTTAGGTCCATGGCATGTGAATTTAGCAAATTACTCTAGAGTAAACTAAAATTTTGCTGCGTGAAATTAGAAACATGGCATATGTTTTTACTCCATTAAAACTTGGCCTTAGGGCAATAACCTTAAAATATAAATTAGAGTGGTTAACTAATTTAAAACTTGACACACTCTGATGCACAGTAGGATGGGTATGGGTACATTGCATTGCGCCTAAATGTTGAGTGCTAAATTTATTGTTGCATATTGCTTTGATTATGAAAGGACTGTTGGAATCAGTACGCTTATGTTCTTATTATTAAGCCGAAAGGTTTTGACCTTGTTCATTTGGCGGAGTTGTGGGTTTTGCTTGTGGGTGTGACTGGTTAGTGCCACCCCTTGCTGTTTGGGGAACCTCTCATTCTTGAGTCGTCGTTTTCGTGGAGTAGTTTAGAGGGTAAGGAGGGAAGGTTGGTTTCTTTTGCCTTCGATGTTTGGATCTAAAGAGAAAAGCTTAGCGATGAACCTTTTGGATTGGTTTTACTGTTGTGTTCGGTTTCGTTGGATTCTTTGGTTCTTGTTGGTTATCGTGGGTTGCCTTTTGGAGAAAACTATTGTAGTTGTTGTTCTCTCCATTTAAGGAACTTATTGAAGTTTTCTTGGTACAAAACTAAAATCTAGTGGATCTTCGGTGTTAAGGTTTTATTGAGAAGGATTTGGTTGATCATTTGGTTTTCCCATGCATCTCTTTTCCTTCCTGGAAGTTTTAAATCTTGAGATTTGTTTAAGGAGTTGTTTTCCGTTGGAGTTTGGGAATTCGAGAATCGAATTCTCTTGAGATTTATGATTGAGTTTTTCTTTTGGAAGGAACGATGGTTTTTGCTGTTATTCATGCTTAATAATCGTGGATTTCCTTAAGGGTTGAGTACGTGACACAGGGATGTTTAAGACGTTAAGTGTATGATGGGTTGTTAGAGATTTCAGTTGGTGTGGGTTACTGATTCTGTTAACGTGAGTTGTTGATTATATAAAGGCACCCAAATTTATTGCGTGGTATAGAATGACTAATTGGAATGGTAGGTGATTTTAAAGTGAAAAGTTGATTAGAGTTATTACAATGGTCGTGAGTCGTGGAATTGATTGGGAGTACGGGATTGCGTACCGTTAAGGCTAATATTGATATTGAATGAGGAGGTTAGGGATCTTCTGTTTGATGAATCGATTATAGTAAGGGATGGGGTTTTGGGTCAAGTAAAATTTGCGGAGCAACTAAATGATGTAATCAATGTGTAACCAAAGATTTAGAACATACGAAAAGAGTGCTTTGGTGCTTAGGTTGGTCCGTGGCGAATGCTGTGGTGAAGTATGTTTCATGGAGAGGATATTTAATTTGATGGAGCATTTATTGATTGCATGATTTTCCGGGAGTGCGTGACTTTTTGGGGTAAGACGGTCTGATTAGTGGGCAATAGAACTCCCCTAATTAAGTCACATTTTGGTTAAGTCGCGGAGTTAGCTTGATGATTGAAATGAGGATGAGAGAGTAGTTTTGGGAGGTAATCGGTTGATGGATTCTGAAATATTTTATTTCTTCGAACCATGCCAAACTTTTGCCTTGGCTAAGTTGTTCAACTCAAGTAATGAATGTGAAATTTACACTCAAGGAGTGAATGTTTGGATTGGGCTTACTATCGCACAAAAGGGATTAACCTTGGAATTAATATATGTGAAGAAGTTAGGTAGACATAATGGAATATGATGAAGGCTCTTGAGTTGAGAATATTTGTAACTCTATTTTGACTAGAACTGGATGAGATGGTTGGGTGTAGATGTCCAATTTGAGAATCGATTTTCTTTTCCAAGTTTTGGTTTTGGTTAAGCAGGGGAAGCTTTGCTTTGATGAAAGTGAGCTAATTTGCTTTTGGTTCTGTTGAGGGCTCCTGTCCATGATTTATGTGGGGTTTCTCTTTTAAATTGAGTTTCTCCCTGTTGGGAATTTTATTGCATTGTTTTGAGAATGTTAAAAGTGGTTTATGTGATGTTAAAGAATCGGGTTTTCCTTGGTGATTTGGCTTTGGAAGAGAAAGTGAATGATGATTGGATTCTATCAAGTTTCTCTCCGAAGTGAATTGGAGTGCTTTGGGTTCAGTTGTTGCATGTGATTCAATTGGTTCAATAGAATTGTATTTCTTCTGCATTCTAGTTAAGTTAAGAATATGGATGCTCATGGTATACTGTTAAATATTAGTGGTTTAAAGGTGTATTTTAATGGAGTTCTTTGATGTCTTGGTCCAAACTTTGCTGAGAGTATCGTTTTGTTAATCGTTGGATTTGAGGATGTGGTGTATCGTTTGTAGTCGTTGGAGTTTTTGTGTGGGTGTTGAGATGGCAAAGGAGTTTAACACCCCTGGGTTTTTGATTTGCATAGTTGGCATTCTTCGAATTCGGGGTCGAATTCCTTTAAGGGGGGAGAGTGTAACACTGGGGTTTCTTTTCTTTTCTCCGAGTCGGGGGATTCTTGGTCTGTGGGTCTGGTGGGCCTATTTGTGATTGGTGGGAGAGAAGCCCTAAATTTTCTTTTTCCCCAACCCAATCTCTCTCTTCACTCCCTCCCCATCTCCTTGGCTGGCTTCCCAACCCGATCCCCTAGCGCCTGCTGACTCCCCTAGGCCCTCCATGCGCCTCCTCTCCTCTAGGGCGGCTGCCCCTACGCCTCCTCCCATCTCAGCAGACGCCCTGGCTCTCTCCTGGTGCCGCTGATGCGCACTTGGTCGACCCGATCTTCTGATGAGAACGATACGTCGGTTTGATAGCGCACGAAGTAGATGGATCGGCTACTAACCACGAGATCAACAACCAAGCAATCATAGCGTCACCACACGAGGCAATCAACCGAATCAAAGACCGATCGATCCTTGTACCGCTGCAACCGAGAACAAGCAAGAACAAGGTGAGAGCAATTCCAATCAATAATCTCAAGGATACAAAGGTGAGGTTCATTTCTCGTCACGGGTGGTCTAGTCGACACACGCGAACACGAGGAGGGACGCACAAGGGGTCTACCAAAACACAACAAAACCTAAGCGTAAAAGAACGGTGGCGGCCACATATATAGCGGCAGCCAGGAGGAGTAGGGCAGCCAAAACAGTGGTGGCCACCAAAACCCTAAGATACATGGGCCATAGGCCCAAAAGTGAGGTGATGCAGCACCCTGAATTTCTGGCCCGTGACATTGTTCCGCATTTTTCTGTCGTTCTGGAGTGAATTTGGAATTGGGGCTAGATCCATTGGAAAGCATATCTCCTAAGCTTTCAAACGGGTGGTCGCACGCTGAAAACGGAGTCCGGGAGCCCAAGTTATGCCCGTTTGAAGTTGGCATGCTGCTGGATGGCCGAACCGGGCTTTTTGGCATCTTGGGCTTCCATATGGGCCTTCCTTGACGCGTGGGCTGTTCTCGGGGTGTGTGCTTGAGGCCCTTGTCTGTTGATGTGGGCTTGAATAGCTGAGCTTTTTGATTAAGGCCTCTCGGCGACGGTTGCCGCAGCGTCGATCATTTGTGACGAAGATGGAGCAGCGTCGGAGTCATTGGAGAAGCCGGAGAGGAAGGAGGGCAGCGGTCACGCTGGTCGTATCCATGTTGGTGATGTCCTCATCATCCTCCCTTCTTGAATTGGAGTCGTCCTCGACTCCTTCTCATGATCTGCAAAAGGTTAGTGGCAGCAGGAGGCAAGGAAACAGATGTGCGCAAAAAAATATCATGTGAGGAAACAATCTTATTTAAAAGAATTTCTTTCTTGAACATTGGTTTAGATTGTTGTACACCACTAACAAGTTTGTCATCCTCATGTTCTTTACCATTAGTTCTTTTTGCATTAATTTTGGCTAGCTCAAAGAGAGTCATTGGATTCAAAACCAATTTCTTTCCATTAAACTTGAAAGTATATTGATTGGTTCTACCATAGTGAATAGCATCAACATCATATAACCAAGGTCTACCTAATAAAAGTGAACATGATTCCATAGGTATGACATCACAACAAACATGATCATGGTATGAACCAATGGAGCAGAACTTGCACGCTTTGTGTTACAGAACCTTACCAATTGAGTTGAACCATTCCATTGAGTAAGGTTCTTTGAAGTGGAGTCGTGGTCAAGCCAAGTTTCTCGACCATGTGTAGACTTGCGAGGTTGCTACAGCTTTCCTCCATCAATGATGACATGTACAGCTGCGTTCTTGCACAACAAACTTAGTTTGGAATAAGTTGTTGCGTTGAGTTTCATTGGCATGTTCCACTGGTGCACTAAGTAGGCGATGAGACATGAGGCTCATGTAGTTGTCCGTCATTGCAGCACTCAGGTGCACACCATCTTGATCATTCTTGCCTACAGGGTTAGTCACAGGAATAGCAAGCACATTCTTATCATTACATATTGAAATACACTTACTATCCTTCTTCTTAGATTGTGTAGGCTTGACTTCTTTCTTCAGTAGTTCCTTCTCATTCTTGGTCGAAGGGATAGTCCCATGCTCGACCTTTTCATTTATGAATTCTCCATTTCGCCATTTCTCCATGAACTCACTGTGCTTTTTTCTTTCAATTTCTTCTCTTTTCTCAAACTCATGATTAAGTTTCCGCATATATTTCTTTGTTCCTGGCGGAATGCTTGGATCATCCTCGAAGTATAGATCATCGTTCTTTCATGGACCTGCCATTATTAATGGTAGACAAGAAAAATACACGCAAAAATGTATATTCCTATCTACTAATATGTGGACAGTGGAGGATCTCACACGCTCAAGCTCACACCAAGTTCTTACCAGTTCTTACCCTGCAGCTTTTCAAGGTTCAATTGAGGGATGATGGTAATCTGCACTCAGGGGTGACAAAGCGATTGCAAGATGCTTCTCCTGTGGTTAATAGTAGGTGGTGCTTGGATAGGTATAATATGTAGCAAAGGATATACTAGAACCACACTAGCCAAAACAAGTTGAAAGAACGTTCAATGACGGTACTTTGCTGGTCCTAGGCTAGACCGTACTAGAGACGCGAGCCTGGACACCAATGAAGTCACAGAAACAGCAACCAGAATGACCACAACACACAAGCAAATAGCTAGGGCTTCTTTTTCCACCTTTTAGTGCGGCTCTTTTATATGCACTTGCCTTTTTTTTAATTTTTCTTCCTTCTATATCAACAAGTGGCACATATGATGAATTACAACTCAAACTTTTTTCCTGCTGCAAACAGATCTACTATGCAGAAACTTCAAATGCTGTTTTCGGGTTTTTATTGGCTTCCAATGCAAAAACGTATAACTGGAAAGTTGTAGATCTTTTCGAGCTGATCAATTTGTATATATGGAACGTCTACTTTGGATAAGGGAAGCCAGAGATATTGACCCCGAAATACAGACTGCTCAGAAAATCCAGGACGAAAATAGATTCCAATCCGACGGGATTTTGGGCAAGAATACGGCGTTTTTGGAAAGTTTCACAATGGACAAAGTTGTAGATAATTTCTCAAGCTTTCAGAAAAGTATAAGAACAGCAAAATCCGAGTTCGTATGAGGGAGTTATGACCAAAATACCGAACTGGACAGAGGAGGATCCGAATTGGACGCGACGACGCAATGGAGTTCAACTCGGTGACAAGAACGTGACAAGAACTCGAAACTCTAAAGATCAAAACACTAAGACCAGCAACGACACGATGATGCAACGTAAATTCAACAAGAATTAAACTAGGTAGTAATAGTAAAGGCTAAAAAGGGGCTCGGATTAGATTGATCACACAGCGAACATATATTTTTTTTGGGCTATTTTTCTGGACTCTAGGACGAACAAGATGAACTAAACAAAGATAAGGGTGTTCTCACCAGGCAACCGTCGCTCTGATACCACTTGATGCGCACTAGGTCGGCCCGATCTTCTGATGAGAACGATACGTCGGTTTGATAGCGCATGAAGTAGATGGATCGGCTACTAACCACGAGATCAGCAACCAAGCAATCGCAACATCACCACACGAGGCAATCAACCGAATCAAAGACCCGATCGATCCTTGTACCTACTGCAACCGAGAACAAGCAAGAACAAGGTGAGAGCAATTCCAATCCAATAATCTCAAAGATACAAAGGTGAGGTTCTGTTTCTCATCACGGGTGGTCTAGTCGACATACGCGAACACGAGGAGGGACGCACAAGGGGTCTACCAAAACACAACAAAACCTAAGCGTAAAAGAACGGTGGCGGCCACATATATAGCGGTGGCCAGGAGGAGTAGAGGGCAGCCAAAACAGTGGTGGCCACCAAACCCTAAGATACATGGGCCATAGGCCCAAAAGTGAGGTGATGCAACACCCTGAATTTCTGGCCCGTGACATTGTTCTGCATTTTCCTGTCGTTCTGGAGTGAATTTGGAATTGGGGCTGGATCCATTGGAAAGCTTATCTCCTAAGCTTTCAAACGGGTGGTCGCACGCTGAAAACGGAGTCCGGGAGCTCAAGTTATGCCCGTTTGAAGTTGGCATGCTGCTGGATGGCCGAACCGGGCTTTTTGGCATCTTGGGCTTCCATGTGGGCCTTCCTTGACACGTGGGCTGTTCTCGGGGTGTGTGCTTGAGGCCCTTGTCTGTTGATGTGGGCTTGAATAGCTGAGCTTTTTGATTAAGGCCTCTTGGCGACGAAGTTGCCACAGCGTCGATCATTTGTGACGAAGATGGAGCAGCGTCGGTAGTCATTGGAGAAGCCGGAGAGGAAGGAGGGGCAGCGGTCACGCTGGTCGTATCCATGTTGGTGATGTCCTCATCAGCCGCCCCCTGGCCTCTCGGCCGGCTCCTCCCTAGCCTCGCTGCCGGCGCCTCGCCCCTGCGCCCTCCTCCTCATCGGCAAGCCTCGGCCGGCCAGCGGCGGCGGCAGCGGCGGCGGCGGCGGCGGCAGCGGCGGCTCGGCAAAGAAGCGGCTTATATGCAAGAACAAGAGGCAGCGGCAGCGCCACCCCTTTCTCTGGTGCCCCTTCCGACCAAGCCCCTACTGGGCGTCGCGCCCGATCCTCCCGGATCCCGAGCAGGCGTCGCCCTGCTGGCTCCTCCCGGCGCTGCCTGCGCCGCCTCTTGGCTCGGCGACGTCGCCTGGCCTCCCTCCACCACCGACGGCTCTTCCCTCTCTGGTCGGCACCCTCCAAAGAAGTAAACAAAGACAAGACCGCCTCCTTTGCCCCTTGCCTTCTTCTTGTGGTGAGCCTCAAGCACAAATGAAATTTGAGGTATTTGGTTCATGTGTGCAAGTCAAGTGTTTGTGGTAATGCCTACAAGAGCTATTAGTTCCTCATCTCAAGTTTGCACTGGCTATCTGGGATGATAGTTGCAAAGTGATGTTTGGAATCTGAGATTTATGCTTGCACTGAGATTGTGATGCTATAATTGTGATTTCTTAGTTGTTCTATGATATGAGATGCTTAGTTATCTGTGGTGTGTTCGAGTGACTAATTGTGGGATGGATGTGCTTAGTAAATGAGGATTGGGTTGAGTCTAGGCTGTCCTTGCTGGTCTTTGATTGAATAAGTAAACTTGATGGCAGTGGCTTCCTAATGATTCCTTTACTTGTACTGATGCATACCAAGTATTTTTGTATACCGGTAATAGATTCTTGAGGGTTTTATATGATGTTGTTTAGGGAATGAGATATATATATATATACACACATATGTGTGTTATTAGTATATGAACCCTGTAATATCATTCTTACATTGGTAATGTTTATGAATCTTATGCTGTGACTTGATTCTTATTACTTGTTGCATGGCTCAATTAAAATGAGTGAGTTAAGAATTATTTACTACCAATTCATGATGAATGGATATTGTGTATTAGCTCAATTTGTTAATGCCATGGTTATGTATAGGATCCCTAAATTGATACAGGTGTTTGAGTTTCCCTTCCATAAATAATGTGCAGTTAGGAATGTCTTATGTACTGGACTTCTGTAATGTGAGTTTTTACAGTGGTAGCCCTTCTACGAAAGGTTGATACTTTAATCTCTTACTCTCACAGTATGCTCAAGGGGCTGTGTTGATCCTTTTATTAAGTATCGAATCATATTCCCAGGGCTTAATGTGTGCTATTTGCTTACTAGCTTCCATGTTTTTATTCAATTAATCTCATTGTTAGTACCTTTTGCCTATGTCTGCAAGTCTATCACCTGATTGGGAGGGTGGTCTCTGCTCGTTGACCTTTGTAGATTGATCCCTCAAGTTGTAAAACAAGTAGTATAAAAATAAATAGGGAAAGTTGGAACACTTGCATATTGGGAGAGAATGTATGGCAATACTGCAATAGACATGTTAGCTTTGAGTTTAAGCTCCAACCGTATAGCAATTCTTCGAAGTTTCATGAATTAGTATATCCATTGAAACATGAAAAATGAATTTTGAGTTTTGTTTTGTTCTCTAGGGTCGGAGATTTCTAATACCGCAATCGGGACGTCATTTATCGCCGCGATTGAAGGCAAGTACAGCGTGTTATTGAGCGTGGTTGTGTGTTCATATGTGGTGCTTTTTCTTTTTTAAATTAATTGTTGCTCTATTAATTATATGACCTCTAATTGAAAATGGGCTTTTAATAAGGTTGATTATAGTAAGTAGATTGTTCGAGTGAATGGGGTTGGCATGAGCCTGGTTTAAGTGGTTAAGTCATTTCTAGAAATAGTATAAGTGATAAATTACTTTGTGGTATTAAATTTCAATCTTAAGATTCTACTCCATACCAAAGGTTCTCTTTGGAGGAGTCTTGTGTTGCACTTCAGGCCAAACCGACTCCTTCTGTCATGATTGAAAGTTCCGAGGCGGAACCGGGAGTTCCGGCTTGGTTTGAATGCATCTGGGAGTCTCGGGTTTTGTTGTGGGTGGGATGTGTGATTTATGCAGGTAGGAAGGGTGTTCCAAACTTGTGATGAGGAGGGTGCATGAAGGTTAGCAAAAAGGGAAAGTGAGTATTTAATTGCAAGTGTATTGCGGTGAACGTGGCCCGGTGGCCGTGTGATTTAATTTCATGACAGAAATGTTGTAATGTGTTGCTGTGTTTTTTTATTGAACGTGATTAAACTAATATCGCTGGCAAATTATGAATGTGTGAATTGGTTATGTTTATGCATATGGTTGTGGCTGTGTTAGTGTTGGCAATGAATGAAGGTTGCATTTCATTCATATAAATTGCATTGGGCATTCATAAAAGGAAGAGGCGACCCATTCTGATGCGGGCCTCACTGTTCACCCATAGTGAACACGAAAGTCCTACCTCGTAGTCCCATTCATCGAGGTGAATGGGAACGAGACAGTAAGAGTAGGCACCTTCCATGGGATGGAAGGGACGTGAGGGTGCACACCGACGGGTGGGCTCTCGGTAGTACCGGTACGTGCATCAAAGAGGGTATTCCGGTTGGATTGCATTCTAATGATGATTTTGAGTTAGATAGAAATGTGTTGAGTTGGGATCGAGACGTGGGCTTATCCAAGAGAAAAGATTAAAGAGGTATGTGTATGAATTTAGTGATGAAGTGAAACAGGTGAACACGCATGGTGCATTACACGATTGTAGAAGTGTGATGGATTATTTCAGATTCTGCATGTCCATGTATGGTTGCAAGGTATGATTTATGTTTTCCAATTAAATGCTATACTTATGTAAAGATGATGGGTATGCTCCTAAGTAGGAAATGCGATTAACTATGAATTTATTCCTTTATGTACTTTGCTGAGTCTTTGACTCACGCTTGTTGTTATTAATTGCAGGTGCCTTGAAGCCGACATGCGTGGGTGGGGGTAGTGACACGAACACGTTTTACATCGTCGTCGTTTCATTTCAGCTCACCGCTTCTAAATGTATTGAGTTCATATCTTGTAATTAATGTGTGGTTGTTGTGTGGGCTTGGTTGGTTACCTTAGGGTAATTTATATTGTAGTTTTATTAAATGCTATCTTACATCTCTTTGAGTGGATGTCCTAGTTTTAGGGGAGGTGCTGCCGAAATTTCTAATAATTTCGGTATGTTGCTAAACAATTTAGTTGTGTGGCTAAATTGTTCTAGTGTCTTGTGCTAGCTGTTGGGTTCGTGAGGGTGTAACATTCAGGGCACGGGGTGCCAGGGTGTTACAACTAGGTGAATAACTATTTCTATGAAATAAGCATTGATAGACAAATAGCATGAAATTGTATAAAAAAAAGTAATTTTGCAAACATAGGTTCAATGTGATGAAAGGTTATGACTTGTCTTGCTAATTTAGTGCTGAGTCTTGTTCTTCGAAGTCTCAGTTCATTTCCTCGGAATTAGCATCTACTAGAAAAGAAAGCAATGAAACCAAATAAATACCAAACAAAGACTCAAACAAGCTCAAAAATGAAAATAAATGGCTCTAGAAGATAGAGCTTGATTTTAGAAAATTTTAAAAATTTCAATCGCCTTAATTGGAGTTCATATGAAAGAGAACAAGCCTTCGAAAGATTAAATTCAAAGAAAAAAGAAAAAGAAATTTTTCTGGAATTATTTTTCTAAAGTAAATTCTTCTATTATGCAATGCTGACGTCACAATTGACGCGCAGGACCCCCAGTAAATGGACCGAGTCCACAGCACTATGATCGGTCCACAGAGGACTGGGTTCACAGAACAGGAGGAAGGCTGACATCGCCGCCGACGTCACAGCCGACGAGGTGACACGCGGCGATAGGGCTGACACAACAGCTGAGGTGAAGAGCTGACGAGGTATTGACGTGGATGAGCCACATGCTGCGCATCCAACAGCAGCATTGGATCGGACAGCAGGGATGCAAGGGCTGCGGTGACAGAGACGTGGAGCGATCGGGAGCACACGCTATGGATCTGACAGCTAAGGATCGCAGCGAGCAACAAAAGCGAGGCGATGATGCTATCTCACCGGACGCAAGGAAGACAATGTAGCAAACCAAGGAACAGCGACGGATCGGGCATGGCTCAGTGTGGATCTAGAAGAGGGCATCGCGGGCAACACAAGGAAGCAAGTGGCATCCGTAGAGATGCACTAGTGGTGGGCTCTCGGTGAGCTTGCGATAGAAGATGACGGTGGCTGGAGCGAGAGTGTAATATTCTAGTGTAGCAATTTACACTTTTGTAGTATTCCAGTTAAGTTCCGAATTCTCTTGGGCTGTGCTTGGGTTGCGTGGGCCATTTTTGGCCTGTGTTGGCCCAAGTGGTGAGAGGAGCCCTAACCCTAGCTCCTTTCTCAATTTTTCCCCAGCCAAATCCCTCCCAGCCGCCACTCTCCCTGGCTCCCTTCCCTACCCCGAGTGCTGTCCCTGGCTCCTCCCCAGTTCAGCAGACGCCTCCTCCATCCCCTGCCAAGTGCACTCCAGCTCGAGCTCCTCTCCCTGCGCCCTGGCTTCTCCTTGCTCTGGCGGTTCCCCCCCCCCAGCCCGGCGCCCTCCTCCAGCCGAAGCAGCATCCAGCAGAGGCAGCAGCAGCCTCAGCACCGGCGGTTTCCCCCTCAACCCAACGCCCTGCAGTCTCCTGGCCGACTTCCCTCAGCCCGGCGCCTCCCCGCCCCTTCCCTGGCCGGCGCGCCTCCTCCCTAGCGCCGTTCCTCCCCTGGCGCCCCCACCCCGGCGTCGCCTCCACCCTGGCTGGGCTCTGGTGCCCTCCAGCCAAGCCCCAATCGGCCCGCCCTGGAATCGTCCCCTGCTGCCGTGTGCCGCCCTGGAGGCTCCCCTACTGGTAGCGCCGCCCTCTGCCGCTCCCCCTTGCCCTCTTCTGTCGTGAGTACCCGCCACAAGTTTAAGTTAAACAATTGATTGATTGGTGCATGTTAGGTGTTCGATGAAATGCCTAGAAGGGTTATATTAGGGTATTACACTGTTTCTAAGTAATGATCTATGAGTACTTGTATGAAACATTTGGTTGTGAATCTTTGGTTAATGAACACCATCCGGCGGTGTGTTGGATCCTAGTTGATTAAATATGATTGCATTGGTGTTTGTCCTTTCCCTGTTGTGATCACTAAAGACTTGCTTATGTGTTGCATATGTGGATTTGTTATTGATGCCTACCAAGTATTTATGTATACCGGTATTAGATTCTTGAGGATTCTACGTGCTATTGTTTATGGAATGAGATATATATATATACATATATATATGCGTATATGTGTGTTATTTGTATATGAGCCCTGTAATGTCATCCTTACATTGGTAATGTTTGTGAATCTTATGCTGTGACTTGATTCTTGTTACTTTTTGCATGGCTCAATTAAAATGAGTGAGTTAAGAAATATTTACTACCATTGGATGATGAACCGATATTGTGTATTAGCTCAATTTGTTAATGCCATGGTTATGCATAAGATCCCAAATTGTTAATTGTGATGTTATTCTGAAATGTGATGGCAAAGTTCCTAGTGGCAGTTAGATTATGAGCTTAGCTTCATGAGCATGATTTGAATGAAATTTTATGTTACTGCTTTCTGATGGATACTACCATATGTCATTTCTATTATAGTTTAAAGATTGATTCTGTGCATTGAGGCTATGATAAGCACCTATTGGTTGGTCCATTAGGGGCATGTATTTGGGCTTTGTGCGATTAATTATATTGGTATCATATTGGGTTCTCGAGGATTTAATGTGCTGCTATTTTTGAAGTTTAGGACTAGGGATGGTATAGATGTGTGATTAAGAATGTTTTTCATGCATTGCCAATTGAATATGAATATGGGTTTATGACCTGATTTACAAAGGCATGAATGCTTCATATTCTATTTTGGATTTGGTCTAGCTGCCTAACTGGTTTATGTATGCTTCTAGCTCAATTGCTACAAATCCCTTATGTGATATCTGTGATCCAAAAGGTCTTCTTGTGCAAAGTGATTAGTGTATGCGTGTAGATACAGTTGTCAAAATAAATTGATGCTGCTTACTAATGGAGTTTTATATTATTGAGATACAGGGTAATGTTCTGTTAGTATCAAGTAATGTATTTATATGCTTACATGTTGCCTTACAAGTTCTAGTGATGAAATGGTTGTTGGAGGTGCTCGTGCATGCTTATGTTTGAATTTCGATGTGATTAATATGTGTGCGTGTATATATATATACAGTTGGTTAAATGAATAGCTATTGAGCGATGCTAATAGTGTTTTGTATTGTTGGGATAGGGAGTAATGTTTATCATTAGAGTTTTGTATGCTTTTATTTAACCATGCTACTTTAATTCCTGATGAGTTGGTGAATGTGACAATCATGCTCTTGGCCTTTCATGGGTTGTTTGGTTCTCTAGGGTTGGAGGTCCCTAATACCGCACTCGAGCCGTCAGTTTATCGCTAAGGCTTAAGGCAAGTACCTTTTCATGAGTATGGCATGATAGAGTGATGCTCGCTTCTTATTGCAAATTAACCGTATTATACGAAGGTTACATTTTATTATTATGTTTTACTCATGAATATGATTAGATTAACAAGACTTATAAGTTCAGGGACGTGAAGTTATGTTAATAATCATGTATTGGTGTATGTTATGAGAGTGCAACTTGTACTGTTATCCATGTCAATTGCATAAATGCATTCATAAAAGGAAGAGGCGACCCATGTCGATGCGGGCCTCTGTGTTCACACGTAGTGAACACGAAAGTCCTACCTCGTAGTCTCATACCCATGGGGGTATGGGAGCGAGTTAGTAAGAGTAGGCACTCTCCACGGGATGGAGGGGATTGAGAGGGTGCACATTGACGGGTGTGCACTCAACCATACCGGTATAGGCATTGAAAGGTGCACTTGAGCATTCCAGCATGTTTGCATTGTATAGCGTTGCACTTAATGGCTATTGTGGTGAATGGTAAGGTGTGGAGGTAACTCCCCCAAAATTGTTTAAATAAGTTGCATGCCAAATTCCTTGTATATGTTTTGTTGGATGCATTGCATGGTAAAGCTAATGGTGAATGGCAGCAGATGACCTTTAGGTTGAGGGTAAATTACAGGTTAAGAATGGATCGGGTCGTGGACTCGTTCAATGTTGTCTAATGAGGTATGTGAAATTTGTGAACAAGGTAGTTGATGAGGTAACTAATAGTGATTTCTTCTTTTTGTTATACGTGTTAATTTAGTATTCAAAATATGGACATGTTTATGATTCACACATGTTAATTGATATTGATATTGCTACTTTGTAGTACTTGCTGAGTCTTCGGCTCACGTTTCTTTTTTTGTAAATGTGTGTAGGTACCCTGAAGTCGGCATGCTGGGATGGGAGTAGTAGCACGTCATATCACCATAGTTTCATTTTAGCCTTGTGCTTTCAAACTTAATGAGCTCATGTTTTGTAATAATTAATTTATGGGAGTTATTTTGTGCTTGCTTGGGGTCATGGTGGTTGGTTGATACCATGACCTATGTTTGTGCTTGGTCGGTTCCTTTAGTTGCTTATGATATTGTTATGTTAAATGCTATCTTCATCTCTGAGTAGATGTCCTAGATTTAGGGAGGTCTTTGCGAAATTTCTAATAATTTCAGGTATGTTGCTAAACAATTTAGTTGTACGGCTAAATTGTTCTAGTGTCTCGTGCTATCTGTTGGGTTCGTGAGGGTGTAACATTCAGGGCATGGGGTGCCCGGGTGTTACAGAGAGGGAAGGGGCAATGGGTGCGACAGAAGATGGCAAATCTCAGAGAGGGCAGGGCAGTGCTTTTATAGCCCTTAGGAGGCATGTGGGGCGAGGACTCTAAGATGGCACGTAGGTTTAGGGCGGCGGTGGCACAACGCGAGGGGCTGGACCTACTGGGCTACGCATGCAGGGTGGGCGAAGCAAGGCTGAGGATGTGCGGAGGCAGGCTAAGGCGCTAGGTTGGTGAGGCAGTCGTACCGGGCTAAAACGGAGGAAAGCAAAGTGGGCTGGGGATGAGCAAAGGAGTGGATAGGGCCAACAAAAGATTCGGCCCATGGCAAAATGAGAAAATAAAACTTTTTCCAATTAAGAAAACTCCATAAATTCAAATAAATCCAAATAAATTCAAATAAATTTAAAAAAATCAAGAAAAATACAGAAAAATTACTTGAAGCATAATGAAAAATCTTTTGTGTGATGTATAGATTAATCAAATTAAATCCTTTTGTTAATAGAAAATTCAAATTAAGCTTTAATTAAATTTATGGAAAAATGCGAATGGTCCATTTTCAAATTCAAACATTCCAAAACTCCAATTTTGGGATGTTACACAAAAGAGTCTCATTTGCTTCCATTGATGTTGTTTCACAGCCATCAACATGGCCTCTCATCATCGGAACCATGGTATTGCCAATTCAACGAGATTTCTCTAGATGGAATCTATGTTTGTTTGCTATACCCTCCAGGATGAGCTCTCATCCTCACCGCAATTCCAAACGAAAGAATTTTTCTAATCGAGTTCAAGACTAGTTTCATTACCTTCTCGATGCAACCTCTAATGCAGCCTACTCCTACCCTTTAGATTCTTTTTTGGGGGTAGAACATTTAATGCTGGCATGCAAAGATTCCATCCGATGTAGTTCTTGTCATCATTATGGTCACAATCTCAAGATTTGTCTTAATAGAAAAGGAATCCTTTCCAAAACCTAGCGTCCGGTTATGCCACTGACAAGTGGGCCTGTTCTTAAGCCTCTCCATTCGCACCTTGTCTTCTGACCATCTCCAATATGTATCCTGAGCAACCCCTCATCTTTGCTCATTCAAACTGCGTTGATTCCAAAAACTGCCATCTAGACAAACTGCTCTTCGCCTCCCTTGGTGGACATGGAAATCATAGAGATTGAGCACATCATTCCTCAAGGATTGCAAGTCAACGATGGGGAAATTTCCGCAGGGACAGAGCGGACATGGTATTCATCTCAACCCTCTCAAAACTCATGAGGATTATGATATTGCAACTCTATACCCAATGCCACAAGTTGATCATCTTCATTAGGTTATAGTTGACATCAGAGGTTAATTGAACACATTCTCAGGGTACATATCATCTCTTGTAGCCAACATCCTCTTGGAGCCGGTCTGTTTCAGTTAGGTTCACCTTTGAGTAGGGATATTTGTCCTTGGAGGACCGTATTATCTGGATCAAGGTACACTTAGGTTCCTCAAACATGATGAAGGATCCCACTAGAGAAACTTGGCTTTCACAAACACAATGTGGATCATGCTCTTGGCCTTCCCTCTTGACTATTTCACACACACTATATCGCTCAAGCATGCTCCGTTTTTGGGAAGCTCCTCTACTGGCATGATCAAGACCAGATTAAAGGAAGGGTTCTTTGCAAAGTGCGCGTCCAGGACCTCAATTCTATTCCCAAATGCATAGTCATTAAGAAAGCCAATTCCCACGAAGGACAAGGGCAATCCTGGACAGTCTCAGTTGTCATCTTAATTCTGAATTCCTGAGCAGCTTTCCACAAGACGAGGTTCCTCCATTCAACTTCAATGGAGATGAAGAGCAGTTCACCTCAACATGTGGCATCAAGACCTGAATATGCAAATCCAAACCATCTATGTATTCTGCACTAGTCCAGGATCATGGTAGTGCACATGGGCTCAACATAGATGAATATTACAATCATACTCAACGATGACATAAATAATACTTTATTTTATTAAATATAACGGTGAAACGACCTTATGGTCCTACTTAGATGAGTATGCCACACAGGGCTAGGACTAAAAAATAAATGAAACAACAACAGAAATAATTTATTTGTATCAACCCTTCAATTTACCATAGGCAACTGACAATGTTCGCACCCTAACCGATCATCACCTCCTGAAACTCCTCGTAAATAGGTGTAACCTCCTCTCCAACTGGTGATTTGTTGTTGTAAGGGATGAGTACATAAAGCACTTAACAAGTTTTGCATAGAATGCAAGTCTAATATACTATATGTATGGCTTATTCCAAATGAATAGCTGAATTGGTTATTTTGCTACAAAGCAGCATTTATAAAAGAATAGCATAAATAGATTGAAATGTTAGTAAAACAAATAATAACAATAATAAATTTCTCAGCTGTTTCCCAAATAACCTGACTCATAACCTTAATCAAATTCCAAACTTCCATAGGCATACAACCTCTATTCCTAATTTTATTTTATTAAAATATAACCCTTGACTGTAATCAGCGAGCAATGATCAATACCACAAGTATGGCTATTCGAATAGGTTTGACACTCTGTAGAGGTTATACACTTTACCTACAAGATAAAATCATATAGTACAAAGGTGAGTGATCATAACAAAGTCTTTCCAATGCTCTGTCTAAACCATGTACTACCGTTGAAGTTTCAACACTGATGGGACTAGTTACCTATGGGCACTCGGAAATATGAGTCAATGCTCACATGTGTGTTGGACTTAGAGGTGACATCCATACTCCACTTAAGTGTATGCTCACTGTCACGCAAAAATCCCGTGCACAGAGTATTAACTAGATGGCCCCCACCAGAACAAATATGAGCTACCTAGTTGCACCATACACAGTTATGCATCCATGAGATTTTTGATTCCATTCCGAACAACCATACTAGGATTGAACCCAACTCACCCAAACATAGCACTCGCCGTCTGTCTCAGAACCTTGGTATTGCTCACAATCACCAAGTGGAGTGCGAGCAATAGCCAAAGAATGATGACCGCTCAAGTTCATGCATTAGAGGGTTGAAAACAATTCCAGGTACCCGGATATGTGTCTAGTGCTAGTTCTCAAGATCAACGCCTAGAACCCACATATGTCTCATTCGAGATGTATCACAACACATACACACAAATTTAAGCAGTTGGTATAGCATAAACATAAACTAGAGACTATTACAACTACTTAATATTACAAGTAGTGGCCAACCAGCCAAATATTACATGCCAAAAGTAAATTACAGTGGAATATAAAAATAAACCAATGTGTGGACAGCAGTATTCCCATCCGATAACCCATAGGCAACAGACTTGGAAAAGCCCAAGTTTATCCATCAACATAATCGTCAGACCCCAGAGTAAAGTACGTGTCGTCTTGGCATTCTTCTATACTATCATCTATATTATTTAGATTAAGCAACTGTGAGTACACGTATGTACTTGCAAGACTTTAGTGTACGGAAATATAGTAAATGCATGGCTATAACAAGGATAACAAGTTTCTACTAGTCACATTTTCAACATAAAGCAGATTTTGTTTAACAAGCAAATGTTTCATGAAATGGTAACGGAATTGTAAAGAGCATTTAATAAGAAGCTAAATAACTATAAGTAAAGTTCATATACATCATTTCATAGCCCTCCTTGGTTGTGAACAGTGAGTAAAAATAGCCACCCTTAGCTCATGTGTTTACCAACCCATTCAAAAACCGTTTCCAAAAGTTTTTCCAAAAGCAAGACTATACATGACAATATTCTCCCAAGTTTCTCATGACCGTGAGTACGTTAAATTAATTAGATTTTAATCTCTGTAGAGAATGTACACTTTACCCACATAACACATTCTAGCAATCATGTCAACTATGCCTTGCGATACTCATCGCACCCTATTTGCTGGACTGTGACAAAACCGTTTGACTAGCTAAAGCTTAGCCTTGCACCAGTGACAGTGATGTTAAACCCTTGCCACAGTCTGGAGACCTGGACCAACACGTGTTGTGCTAGACAATGTTGTATGCCATCGGGTCCTCTCACCATGGCAAGGCATGCATCATTGTATTGGAATGCTTTGGCCCCAACACCTCGGTGAAGGGAGCACCTACAAGCAACACCATTACGGGTGTGCCCTTACTACTTCGGCCTACCAAAATGCAAGGTTAAACTTCAACTAATATAGTGAGTTTAGGCTATCCCATACTAGCACATGTGGTTGCACCAATTTACTTAGGTGATAGCACCAAATTCGGTCCTTAATTGACCCAGACGAAAATCTCCCCCTAACTACGTATGAGGTCCTTTTCACACCCCAAGTTTAAGTAATAACTCACCCACGTCTAACCATAAGTTTTGAGTTAGATTTTTACCAAATTACACGGAAACCATACCTTGGTTCCGTACCATTAAACAAAGTTGCTCAAGCTAGTTTGAAATGTGTCCCACCTTTTAAAAGTCATCGGTCAGTGACTTCAAGGATGGACAGGTGATGGGGACCCGTTCCCATCAAACTATCCTGCACAAGCTTAGAATGCATTCACTACCTTTGAAGGTTGGGTAGGGGCCCTATCCTGCAGTTTAACCGCCGTGATGATATATCGACTCTAGGACCTTTTATTTATGCCTCTTGGACCGTGCCTTGGTTTTCCTATCTTCGACTCATTAGATACATTCAGCAATGAGGATTTAGAGGACTTCATTTTCATCAGATATAACCCAATCGACAAAAAGGGAATAAAATTGTCAAAATTCAAGTTATTCATCAGATATAACACAATCCACTACTCATTGACATACTAGATAAGAAAAAAATAACATGAAGTTCACGCAGTCATTTTAAGGGTTCAACTATTTGTTGTACTCAGCTATTTACACACATATATACATACACACACATGATTCCAATAGTATGCAATGGTGTCAAGAAAACTTGGGTGGTCTATCCAATAATTCTTAAAACATAAGATTTTAGCTTTTGGGACAGTAGTTTGGATTGAAACCACACATAGAACATAATCAAAAATATTTATAGTAAGTGATTTGATTATTGTGTCAGCATAGGTAACCATGCAACTCATTGTAATAAAAAACAATCAAGCTAGTTAAGGAGCAGAGTTTATTCCATATTACTCCATATGTAAGAGCATCTAATTTTAAGTGGGTGCTGAATTAAACCAAGTTGACTCATAATTTCATTGAATATGAAAATGTCATTAATGGTTCCTCTATGCCTATTGTGATTCTGTGTTGAGCCAATAAAGTTGAAGTCCTGAATAATGAACAAATTATGATCCCTCCAGTCACAAATACATGTCATTTTGGCAGAAAAGGACCTATGCTCAATAAATCAACATCAGGATAATCTCTCTCCCCAATACAAAACATCATGAGACACAAATTGACAATATCATCAATAAATCCTACGTGTTAAACCTTCAATCTAAACATACTACAAATAGGAGCAATCACTTTTTCTTGGGAATCAAAACAAGACACAAATTGACAATTTCATTGGTAAATCCTACACATTAAACCTTCAATCTAAACATACTACAAATATTTCTACCAAGAAACATGTGCCAATCTGGTCCCAACACGAGACAAAGTCATCTTGTTTCAAGAACTGCTAACCCTAGATGGTTAGATCCAGGCCATCAGAGAGGATATGGGAGTGGCAGAACCTGGCTAGGGCCAAGGATGAGGCACAGGGCAGGCGGGGAGGTGGCGAAGCTGAATGACACAGGGAGGAGGTGGCTCCAAACTACGTGGGGAGGAGGCACCTCCGAACAGCGTAGGGAGGAGGCAATGGCTTTAGAGGTAGAAAAGCCAACAGCGCAGGGAGGAGGAGGCGGGTTCAAAGGTGGCGAAGCCAACAGCATGAGGAGGAGGAAGGGAGGTGTAAGGACCCGAATTCACCAATTCGAATCCACTGTGTTTTGCCGCACTAGTCCCAGGATCAATCGCTAGTGCACACAGCTTAACATCGGTAAGCATCATATCATACACAACGATAAGAATAATAAGACTTTATTCATTGAATATAACTAGTGTATGATCTTATGATCACTTACAATATTCAGCCTCACAAGGCAATAGTAAGACCAATGAGACGAATGCAGCGGAAAGTAGTAGAAAACGTAGATGTTCCATCAGCACACCACAGGCATGTAACATCCCAAAATTTGAGTTTTGGTATGTTTTAAATTAAAAATGAACCATTCGTATTTTTCTCGAATTAATCAAAGCTTAAATTGAATTTTCTAATAATTAGAAGATTTAATTTGATTAATATATGCATCAAATCAAAAGTTTCCAGTTTTTGTTGGGTTCCTTGTGCTCCAAGAATTTTTTTGTATTTTTGGAGATTTTTCTGAATTTATTTGCTATTTATTTGAATTTATTTGCTTTTATTTGAATTTCTGGAATTTTTTTAATTCGGAAAACGTTTTAAATTTTAAAAACCCTCTCGGGCCGAAACCGCCCTAGCCCATTCTATTTCCGCGCCGGCCCGCTACTGTTCCTTCGGCCCAATCACCAAACCCTAATCGTCCCGACCGTTGGATTCCGATCCAACGGCCATTCCTCGCCCGCGTCACCGTGTGTGGTGCGCCGTCGGAGTCCTTGCGCCGCGCGCTGCTGTCCTCGGTTTCCAAGTTTTCCTCGCCTCCCGAGGCTATAAAAGCAGCCGCCGCCCCTTGCCCGAGGTTCGCCACTTTCTCCCGCACCCGCCGCCCTGTTCCTCGTCACCCGAGACGCTGTCGTCGCCATGAACGAGCTCGCCGAAGTGTGCCGCCACCCGAAGCTCTTCTCCGCCGTCTCCTAGGCGCTCCGGTCATCCTCCACCGCCGCCGAGGACACCCCCGAACTCGTCGCGTTGAGTTCTTCCGGATCCGCCACTTCTTCCGCCCGATCCGACCGTCCTTCGCCGCGTCCGCTGTCGTCTTCTCCGCCTCCGGTAAGTGCACACCGCCACCTCGCCGTCACGCCCCTTCGCAAACCTCAGCCGTCCGATCTGCGGTGGACGCTCCAGATCGCGCCGCGTCCTCCCAGCCGTGAGCATCAACCGTCGCCGTCCGATTCGGAGCCGACGTTCAAGATCTTGCAGCGTGGCGAACCCGCCCCATCTTTGCGTCGGCGCACGCCACCGCCACGTCATCGCCATGTCGGCTTTCTAGCCGCGCGTGGCATGCCACGTCGACGCGATGCCAGCATCACCGAAGGTCGCCTCGGTGCTCTCGATCTACCATGGACCGTACCATCGACATGCGGGCCCTACCGTCGAGAGGAATTCTTTTCCTTTTCTCGATTTTCCGAAAATGAGAAATTCCAGCCAATCAGAAGCCAACACGTGTCACCCTTTCCGAAATTTTCTGATTTTCTCTGAATTAAATCTTCCGAAGGCCCGTTCTCCTTCGTCCGAACTCCGATTGAGCCGATTCAAATTTCTAAATTTTTGTAAAATCGAGATCTCCATTCCAGAGCCATTTATTTTCAATTTTGAGCTTGTTTTATCCTCTGTTTTGTATTTATTTGGTTTCATTGCTTTATTTTCCGGTAGACGCGAATCCCGAAGGAGCGAACGGAGACTTCGAAGACCAAGAATCAGCACTTGAACAACAAGGCAAGTCGTAGACCTTTGATCATATTGAACCCATGTTTGCAAAAGTACTTTGTTTTATACAATTGCATGCTATTTGCGTAACAATGCTAGTTTATGGGAGTAGCTATTTACCTGTTTGAGTATGCCCCTTTGATTATTGGAATGCCATGTATCCTTTGTTAACCATAGGTTGGGACATTATTAGTTGGACATAATCATAGTACCAGCATTGGGTTATCGTAGCTATACTTAGCCATGCTTAGTTGTCCGATGGGATTCATATCACCTGTGAGCTAATGTTAATCTTGACTTAATGAGATATTGAATTGTGGATGTACATGTGATGATGTGGCATGGCTAAGAATTTCTATTCCGGTCTAACCATCCATGTTGATTTCAGTATTAACCAACTATAATGAACCAACCTAAAGTGACAAGTGTATTATGGCATACAAATAGCAAGGTAGGGTGTAATTCAAAAGGGTACATTAACTAATCCCAAAGTTAAGTTAAAATCATTTGTACTCATAAAATATCATGCAATAGAGTAAATCAAAATAGCAATTTTGCAAACATGGGTGCAACATGATCAAAGCACAATTTGCCTTGCTTAAGCTCCTGATCTTGGTCTGAATATAATTCTTGAAATGATAATTCCTCCTCCGAGACCTCGCTCAACTCAACGTCTACGCGAATCGAGAAGAAATAGCAAATAAACACCAAAACCAAAGAACAAATGAACTCAAAAGTTCAAATAAAAGCCACCATTAGAAAGATCTCAATTTTAAAAAATTTTAGGAATTTGAATCACCTCAATCGGAGTTCGTATGCAATAGTTATAGCCTTTTGAAGTTTGAAATTCCTGAAAAATCCCTAAAATCATAAAACCCAAATTAATCGAATTATTTTTATATAGGAAAATACAAATTTCTCCCGCCCGACGGTACAGACAACACGTGGTTAAGTCTGGACCCTTGGATATCATTCTAACGGCTCCGGTTAAATCTGCTACGTGGCTTAATATCTACCGTCCGATTCAAGTCCGACGATCAATCTTTACCCGTGTAGTTCACTATGCACTTAAATGTCGTGGTGCAACCGTAGCCATACGATCTCAATCCAACGGTGAAGAACGTACCCGAGTGATTCACTATTTGCTAAGGCGACGTGTTTTTAATCTGCACCGCTAATCTTCAATCCGACGACCAAGAAGCTTCGACTCCGATGATGGCGGCGCAGCTGAGCAATCCCGCCGGTCTTGGGGAAGATGACCAATCCGCCGGCGTTTGGCGTGTTCCGGTGATGAAGAATTAGCAAACCCGACACGGCTCGATGCGACGACCTCGAATCTACCCCCAAGTCGACGGAAGAGATACCGGATGGCGGCGTATTCGCGGCTAGAGCTTCTCGGCAACTCCGGTGAGCTCGCGCGGTCTTCACAGCACTTCTCCGGCGACGACACGGCAGGGAATTTGTGCGGCGAGGTGAGAAGATCCTCTGGAGACTCCATGGCCCTTAAATATCCCCCCCGAGCGACACGTATGGAAGTCGGAATCCGTGATGGCGACGGCGGCGGCGCGTTCGAATCAAACTCCAACTCCCGCTCAGACATGATGAACCCCAGCCCTTCGATCCTGATCTGACGGTCACGATAGATCGTAGGTTTCCTTAACCGGTAAGATTCAATGGTGACCGCACGATGACAATCTAACGGTGGTGAGGCGTTAGGGTTTACTTAATTGACGTGGCGTGATACTAGCCCTTGGATCCTGATCCAACGGTCGGTGTTAATCCTCCCGATTCAACAATGCACAGACTGCACGTAATTGGTAGGGCCCGATCATCGTTCACGCGATTTTTCTTGGGATTTCCGATTAAAATAATTTAGGAAATTGATTTGATTTGTTTAAGGTAATAAAATACTTCTTAAAATTCCAAGAAAAATCTCAAAAACTCTTTGAGACATTCTCGACTTAAATAAAATATTTTTGGCAAAACTTTATTTTAAACTTTTCTTTTAATAATTATTTCTTAACAAAAGGCTTTATATATTAATTCAAAATAATTCAAATAAATCTCAGAAAATCCAAATAAATCTAGAAAATTCACAGAAATCATAAATTGTAATAAAATAATATTTAATAATTAAAAAGTAAAAAATTGGGATGTTACAGGAGGAGGTGTAGGTAAGCCAACAACATGCGCGGAGGCCACCGAGGGAGGTTGCCGGGGTAGGGTTAGGGAGTTTCATGGGTAGAGAGGCTGGGGCTGTGGTTATATATAACGGGGCATTATCAGAGATGGTTCTATTAAGGAAACATCTCTAATGTAACACATCACAGACGGTTTTATACTAGAACTATCTCTGATATTATTTTATCAGAGATGGTTCTATTACAGAATCATCTCTGATGTTACACATCATAGACGGTTCTTTAGTATAACCATCTCTAATGTGACCAAGCCAAATGCAATTTCAAGTTGCTTTGATGTGAAAATCTCTCTTATTTTACAATTTGCTCTTAATATTTTCAATAGAATTTCAAGTTGATTTTATATCAAAATCATAAAGGTTAGTATGTTAGCAATTGATCACAATGAATATATAGGTATGCACTGTAGAATTTGCAAAGTTTATTACAATCATCCACTAGCTTATAATTTAGCATTTTTGTAAGGACCCGAATTCACCCATTCGAATCCACTGTGTTTTACCGCACTATTCCCAGGATCAACACTAGTGCACACAGTTTAACATCGGTAAGTATCATATCATACACAACGATAAGAATAATAAGACTTCATTTATTTAATATAACTAGTGTATGATCTTATGACCACTTACAATTATTCAGCCACGCAAGGCAAAAGTAAGACGAATGCAGCGGAAAATAGTAGAAGACGTAGTGACTCATCAGTACACCACAGGCGACTGACAAGGCTTGGCCTAGTGACTCGTGTCCACCCGAGAATCCTCCTTAAGCACGAGCGATGATTCCTCCACTGTTGTTGTTTGTTAAGCAAGGGTGAGTACAACAGCACGTACTCAACAAGTTGTGCACAGAATGCAATCGTATCATAGCTATATGCAGGCTTATTCCAAAGGAAAGGCTAAGGGTTTATTTGCAATAAAGCAGCATTTAAGAACACAAACATTACATAGATTGAAAAGACAGTAAAACAAATAATAACAAGTAAATAGATTCAGTGATTCTCAAATAAACCAAGTTTTTCATCCTAGATCAAGTTCCATTATCCACATGGCATCCTGCCATCCCATAACAGTTGTTCATTTTAATTAACTAACCCTTGACTGTAATTCCCGAGCTTTGCTCAATACCGTGAGCACGGCTATCCGAATAGTTTGTACACTCTGCAGAGGTTATGCACTTTACCCACATGATACAACCATGCACCACACATGCGAATGATTATAACAAAGCCTTTACAATGCATCCTCTTAACCCAGTGCTACCCGCTTGAGGTTTCAACACTGAAGGGTTACACCACCACAACAGGGCCCCCGTCTTGCGCCATGTGAGTTTTCTCCGTACACCCGGACTCACACCACCACGATAGCACTCAAGCTAAGCATTTGCAAATTAGTCAGCTAGGCTGCCTCATAACAGACATGTGGTTGCATGATTGACTCAGGTCAAAGACTCGCAAGGTTAAGTCCTTAGGATTTGATTAAAGCAAGACTTGCACATACCCTCAGCTCCACTGAGCCCACCCTGGCACACTTGCCCCTTCCACTTGCTTCAATCTAAAATGATTATCCCCCCGGTTGGTTACCAAGCACCACGTGCTATTCACAAATTAACATCGTTGTGTGACCTCCCCGCCACGACAACTCAATCGCTTTGTGTGACCACACATGACACACAAATTAACATCATTGTTCCATATTCCATTAGTCAAGATTAATAATCCACATTTCATGAACATGTGATAACGTGGCATGGCTAAGCAATTCTATTCCGTTCTAACCATCCTATGTTGATTTCATATTTAACCAACTAAAGTAAACCAACCTAAGGTGACAAGTGGATTATGGCATACAAATAACAAGGTAGGGTGTAATTCAAAGGGTACATTAGCTAATCCCAAATTTAGGTTGAAATCATTTATACACATAAAATATCATGCAATAAAGTAAATCAACATAGCAATTTTGCAAACATGGGTGCAACATGATCAAAGCACAACTTGCTTTGGTTAAGCTCTTGGTCTTGGTCTAGAAATTGTTCTTGAGTTGCTAATTCCTCCTCCGAAGCGTCGCACAATTCAACGTCTACGCGAATCGAGAAGAAATAGCAAATAAACACCAAAACCAAAGAACAAATAAACTCAAAAATTCAAATAAAAATCACCATTGGATAGATCACAATTTTACAAATTTTTAGGAATTTGAATCACCTCAATCGAGTTCGTATGCAAAAGTTATAGCATTTAGAAGTTTGAAAATAAATTAAATTGAATTTCTAGATTTAACAGAATTATTTTAATAAAGAAAAATCTGAATTAAAGCGTTGGCTGACGTTAGGCCTGAGCTGAATCGGTGTGGTCGACACGTGGCAAAATCTACACCATCTAAAACCGATCTAATGGCTCACAATGAATCAAACACGTGGCGAAACAGCAGCCATCCGATCTAGATCGGACGACTGACGATTACCGAGCGATTTACTGTGCACTTAAATGACGTGTCTCAAACGTAGCCATACGATCTGAATCAAACGACTAAAACTTACCCGCGCGGTTCGCTATTCACCGAGGCGACGTGGCTCACTCCTGGCGCCCCGATGAAGATCCGCGGTCGAGGTTCCTTACGAGCGACGATGAAGTGACGGCGGTGCAGGCTGCCGGAGTTGAGGACGAAGACCAAGGCGACGGCAGCTCAGCGTTCTCCGGCAACGAAGGGGTAGCGGGTCCGATGCGGCGCAAGACGGCGAGTTCGAATCCGGCTTCTAAACGGCGGAAGAGTCACCGGTGGCGGCGGATTTGCAACGGGAACTCCTCGGCAACCCTCGGCGAACTACGGCGATGGCTAGCGCAGGCTCTAGAGCTCCTCCGGCGACGATGCAGCAACGAAACGACGCGGTGGCTTGTGGTGAATCTCGAGAAGGGTCATGAGGTCCTTAAATACCCGGCACGGGCGTGAAAACATGGAAGGATTGGGCGGCGGCGATTTAGTTCGACTTCGAGATTACGCAGCGGCGAAGTCCAAATCGAGACGACATCGATCACCGCACGATCTCCATCGGACGGCCCGGATAGATCAAGGTTTCCTAACCGGTAAGATTTGATGAAGACCATAGGATGAAGATCAGACGGCTATGCCCCACGCACGCTTTAGGGTTTCCGAAATGGTACCGACTGATAAAGACCGTGCGATGAGGATCTAACTACCGCATGATGATTAGGGTTCATTAAATGACGTGACGTGATAATGGCCGTTGGATCACGATCCAACGGTTCACGCATTCTCCCGAATCACCGGCCGGTTGACAAGAATGGGCCGAGCCCATCTTTGTTCAAGAAAATTCGGATTTTCGATTTAAAATAAATAAGGAAATTCATTTGATTTATTTAGGTAGTAAAATACTCTAAAAATTCCAAGAAAAATCTCAAAAATACTTTGAGACATTCTGGACTAAAATAAAATACTTTTGACAAAATTTTATTTTAAACTTTTCTTTTTATAATTATTTCTTGACAAAAGGCAATATATTTTAATTCGAAATAATTCAAATAAATCTCAGAAAATCCAAATAAATCCAAAAAATTCACAAAATTCATAAATTGCAATAAAATAATATTAAATAAATAAAGAGTCAAAAATTGGGATGTTACAAACATCCCCCCCTTAACGGAATCTCGACCCCGAGATTTAGGGCTGGCTAGAGAATAGGTTTGGAAATTCAGCCTTCAGATCTTCTTCATTCTCTCAAGTTGCTTCATTTTCTGAATGATTACTCCATTGAACTCTGCAGAAGCGAGTGGATTTATTCCTGGTCCTGCGCTCCATTACGTCCAGAATCGTAATCGGCTGCTCTTTGTAGGTCAAGTCTTCTTGCAATTCGATAGCTTCTAACGGCGTTTGTTCTGCTGGCACTCTAAGACATTTCTTAAGCTGCGACACATGAAACACATCATGGACTCCTGCTAATGATTGTGGCAACTCCATCTGGTACGCAACCTCTCCTCGGCGGCTTAAAATTTTAAATGGCCCAACATATCTAGGTGCGAGTTTCCCTTTGACATGGAACCTTTTTACACCTTTAAGAGGAGTAAATCTAAGATACACGAAATCATTGGGTTCGAAACTCAAATCACGACGATGATTATCAGCATAGCTCTTCTGCCTTGACTGCGCTATTTTCAGTCTTTCCCTGATCATAGCAACTTGTTCTTCAGCCTCTCTGAGCAACTCAGGCCCAAATACTGAACGCTCCCCCGTTTCATTCCAATTTAACGGAGTACGGCAAGAGCGACCATACAAGGCTTCGAATGGTGACATTTGCAGACTAGCTTGATAACTATTGTTATAACTAAACTCAGCATATGGCAAACATTTATCCCAAGAGGTACTATAAGATATCGCACATGCTCTCAACATATCTTCCAGAATCTGATTTACCCTTTCTGTTTGGCCATCTGTTTGTGGATGATAAGCAGTACTAAAATTCAGACGAGTTCCCATTGCTTCATGCAGTTTATCCCAAAATCTTGAGGTAAATTGGGTACCTCGATCCGACACAATTTTCTTAGGCACACCATGCAAACATACAATTCTCGACATGTATAATTCTGCCAATCGATCCCCAGAATAGGTTGTCTTCACTGGAATGAAGTGAGCAACCTTAGTCAACCGATCAATAATGACCCATATGGAATCATAACCTCTTTGGGTCTTGGGCAACCCAGTGATAAAATCCATACCAATCTCCTCCCATTTCCATTCTGAAATCTTCAATGGCTGTAACAGTCCAGCGGGCTTTTGATGCATTGCTTTTACTCTCTGACACACATCACATAATGCAACATGCTCTGCCACTTCACGCTTCATACTTGGACACCAAAATCTCTTCTTAAGGTCTTGGTACATCTTGGCACTTCCAGGATGAATAGAATACTTGGAATCGTGTGCTTCCTCAAGAATCAATTGCTTAAGCTCCTTCTCATTTGTCACTCAAATCCGACCTTTAAACCACAGAGTTCCTTGTTCATCCATGGTGAAATCTTCGGCTAATCCTTCTTCTTTCTTAGACTTAATCCTACTGATCTTCTCATCTTTACTTTGCCTTTCCCTAACTTGATCCTCAAGGGTCGGTTTTACTTCTAAAGTGGCTACAAATCCTTGCGGCACAACTTCCAATCTCAACTTCTGAAATTCTTCACACAACTTTGGTTGTTCGCTGACTTCTACTGTATTTACATTGTGGCTTTTACGACTTAAAGCATTAGCTACCACATTAGCTTTTCCCGGATGATAATGAATTTTGATATTATAATCCTTAATCAATTCTAGCCGTCTTCTCTGCCTCATGTTAAGGTCTGACTGAGTAAATATGTACTTCAAGCTCTTATGGTCTGTATATATCTCACATCAATTACCAATGAGATAATGACGCCATATCTTTAAAGCATGCACTACGGCAGCTAACTCCAGATCATGCGTCGGATAATTCCCTTCGTGCAGCCTCAATTGCCTTGACGCGTAGGCTACAACTTTGCCATTCTGCATTAAGACGCAACCAAGTCCCTGCCTTGATGCATCATAATAAATGTCAAAGCCACACTGCACATCTGGCAATACTAACACGGGTGCGGATGTTAATCGCTTCTTTAACTCCTCAAAACTCCTTTCGCACTCTGGCGTCCATGCAAACTTCCTTTCTTTCTTCAACAATTGCGTAAGAGGTCTCGCAATCGTCGAAAATCCTTCTATGAACCGACGGTAATATCCCGCTATTCCTAGAAAACTACGGATCTGAGTAACTGTCTTCGGCTGCTCCCAATGCAATACAGCTTCCACTTTACTTGGATCCACAGCAACTCCTTCAACGGTCATTACATGGCCAAGGAATTCCACCTTCTCCTTCCAGAAATCACACTTACTGAATTTGGCATATAACTATTGTTCTCGCAACTTCTCTAATACCAATCTCAAATGCTCTGCATGCTCTTCTTCTGACTTAGAGTACACAAGGATATCATCTATAAACACAACCACAAATTTATCCAAGTACTCCATGAATACCTTATTCATCATGTTCATGACTCAAGCTAGGTCAATAGCTGGTACGCACAGATCATAGTAGTTGGGACCATAACTAGGCAGTAACTTAAAATTTAATTTCAGAGCACTGCCCGACATATCCCATTATTACAAAAATTGGACCCGTGGGTTATACAGTAACGGAAACATTAAACTGGCAACTAAACTTTAGGCAAAGTAACGACTGGAAAAACGCGATTCCGAACGTCTGGCTAGTCCTCCTCTTCACAGCCTTCACCGCAGATATCGAACGGAGGATTGCAGGCTTTTGGATAGCTATCCTCACTCTCCTGGTTTTGGTTAGCAAAGAGAGAGTCGTCTTCCTGTGTATTAGTGGCGGTGTCAACGTCGGGTATTTCTAGCACAACTTCCATGGCGTCCTGGACCTCATCCGTCGTGATGTGGTTGATCCTCCCACACGTTGTCGTCTGAGGCGATGCTCCTGACTGCACTGGTACTCGATTACCTCCTGTCACTAGGGGCTTTAGCTAGAGTAGTACCCAGATTGAAGTGAACTGGAGTAACATTCCCCTTCTTCGGACACTTGTTGGCGAAATGTCCTGGCTCATTGCAAGAGAAACATTTCTTGACAAATGATCGCCGACTTCTCGCCGGTGCACTACTTCTGGTGCTTTGTGTTTGAAAATTCGATTAGTGGGGCGAGAGGATGGAGTTGATGTCTTGTTGGTCCACGGGGCTGAATTCGCAAACTGTTGAGGTGTCATTCTCAACCTAAACCGATTAGGTCGTCTGTCGACTAGCCATCCTGGCTATGATCTTCACCCAATTCCTTGCGCTTGTCCTCAAGAATCAAAGCTTTATTAACTAACTCCGAAAATCAGGAAAATTGTGGGTGATCACCCCACAGTAATCCGTGGTTAAACCTTTCAAGAAACGGGACTGTCTAGCCTTATCTGTGGCCACATCCTCTGGTGCATATCGTGCCAATTGAGTAAACTTATTCAGGTATTCTGCCATTGACTGGTCTCCTTGTTTTAGAGCCCTAAATTCCTCCTTCTTGAGGTCCATCATTCCTTCAGGTACATGATATTGACGGAAGGCAACTGTAAACTCCTCCCAAGAAATCTCCTGTAGGGCTTCGTGTGCTGCACAATAGTTCTCCCACCATTCTGCGGTAGTTCCTTCCAGTTGGTGTGATGCATACAACACCTTTTCATTACCTTCACACTGCGTGATATGCAGCTTTCTCTCAATGGTTCTTAACCAATCATCGGCCTCCAAAGGATTAGCATTGCCCGAGAATGTTGGAGGATGGGTTCTCATGAAATCTGACAGCTTAGAATGAGAGCGCTGCCCATTGTGGCCTTGTTGCATGTTAGTGTTGCCTACAGCTTGATTGTTCATGTTCTGCATTTGTTGCATCATAGTTTGCATAAGTTGAGTTTGCGCGGCTATAAAAGCTCCCAAGTTCTGTATGTCTACTAGTGGTGCTGGCTGCAGTGGCGTTCCATCATTGAACTCATCATTCCGGCGAATGCCACTTCCTGACGCTCCATTGTTACCACGAGTGTTCACCATCTGCTTGATTTGTTTTTAGGATAGGGAAGATAGAATAGCATAGATAAGATGCAAGGATCTCTAATGCGGGGAAATAGGTTAAACCCAAAACTTTATATCTTTATTAATTAACTTGGTATGGTTGCTTACAAAAGCCTAAAAGCTTTGCAACGCATACTGCACACTCAGCAAACAATAAAATCCAAACTAAACACACAACCTTAACGTCTATTACATTTGGGTAAGACTATTCTATTGACGTGACTCAATACTTGAGTCTCTACTTAAACTAAGACTCTCACTCCTCGAGCCATCCTCCACGAGAACTTCCTGGTGGGTATACTGGCGGATGAGCGGGTGCTGGCGCGAACTGATCTCGGTGTCCTGCAACTGGTGTCGCTCCCGGCTCTTCGAACTCAGACTTCATCCCTCGGATGATGATGGTGTAGCGCAGCCTCCTTGTAATGCCTCCTCGAGCTCCATGATCCTCTCCTCGTAAGCTACTCGGGTCTCGTGTAGTTCCTTCTCCGCAACTCTAAGCGCTTCATAGACCATTCTTAACTCTGTGTCAGTGTCGCTGACATGGGCCTCTTGAGCAGCTGCAAATCGTGCTAAGTGCACTGTAGTAGCATCCTCCTTTCGCGTGACGTATGAACGCCAAGCATCTTGAACCATGGGGTGGAGTCGGAACACCGTGTCATCCAGCTCGTGGTAGTAGTCGTAGCAGATCCTCCGTAGAGCAAGTCGCGATGCCTCCTGGATACCGATCTCCCAAGTGGCCCTTCTCACCATGATGCTGATAGGTTGGCTTGCTCTCTCACCATCTCTGGCGTAGATTAGAAGCTTGCACACCATTCCTCTTGTGGCTCCGTTGACGATCCAACTTCGGCCTTGATACGTTGGTTTGGCGAAACCTCCCAAAACATGGAGCACCCTCTAGAGCTCTGTTGCGTAGCCACCCTTGCACTCTACGTATGACTGTGTCCTCCTCATCTATTTAAAAGAGAAATAGATAAGTTTTCCATCTTCAAATGGCTACTCCGAAAAGTTGAGGAAGATTTCAGCAAAGGTAAGGGGCGGAGAATAAGATGAGTTGAGAGTGTTGTATTAATCAAATTGTGGTTTTTCTTTTAGAAAATAGTTTTGGACTCCCTAAGATACCACTATACTCACTAGGGCCAAGACCTACAGTCAGTATGCTCTGATACCAGCTCTGTAAGGACCCGAATTCACCCATTCAAATTCATTGTGTTTTACCGCACTATTCCCAAGATCAACGCTAGTGCACACAGTTTAACATCGGTAAGCATCATATCATACACAACGATAAGAATAATAAGACTTTATTTATTTAATATAACTAGTGTATGATCTTATGACCACTTACAATTATTCAGCCACACAAGGCAAAAGTAAGACGAATGCAGCGAAAAATAGTAGAAGACGTAGTGACTCATCAGTACACCACAGGCGATCGACAAGGCTTGGCCTAGTGACTCGTGTCCACCGAGAATCCTCCTTACACACAAGCGATGATTCCTCCAATTGTTGTTGTTTGTTAAGCAAGGGTGAGTACAACAAAGACGTACTCAACAAGTTGTGCATGTAATGCAATCCTATCATAGCTATATGCGTGCTTATTCCAAAGGAAAGGCTAAGGGTTTATTTGCAATAAGCAGATTTAAGAACACATACATTACATAGATTGAAAAGACAGTAAAACAAATAATAACAAGTAAATAGATTCAGTGATTCTCAAATAAACCAAGTTTTCCATCCTAGATCAAGTTCCATTATCCACATGGCATCGTGCCATCCCATAACAGTTGTTCATTTTAATTAACTAACCCTTGACTGTAATTCCCGAGCTTTGCTCAATACCGTGAGCACGGCTATCCGAATAGTTTGTACACTCTGCAGAGGTTATGCACTTTACCCACATGATACAACCATGCACCACACAGGCGAATGATTATAACAAAGCCTTTACAATGCATCCTCTTAACCCAGTGCTACCCGCTGAGGTTTCAACACTGAAGGGTTACACCACCACAACAGGGCCCCTGCCTTGCGCCATGTGAGTTTTCTCCGTACACCCGACTCACACCACCACGATAGCACTCAAGCTAAGCATTTGCAAATTAGTCACTAGGTCGCCCATAACGAATATGTGGTTGCATGATTGACTCAGTCAAAGACTCGCAAGGTTAAGTCCTTAGGATTTGATTAAAGCAAGACTTGCACGCACTGTCACTCCATCGAGCCCACCTCGCACACTTGCCCTTCCACTTGCTTCAATCTAAAATGATTACCCCGGTTGTTACCAAGCACCACGTGCTATTCACAAATTAACATCGCTGTGTGACCTCCCGCCACGATTAACTCAATCGCTTTGTGTGACCACACATGACACACAAATTAACATCATTGTTCCATATTCCATTAGTCAAGATTAATAATCAACATTTCATGAACATGTGATAACGTGGCATGGCTAAGCAATTCTATTCCGTTCTAACCATCCTATGTTGATTTCATATTTAACCAACTAAAGTAAACCAACCTAAGGTGACAAGTG
Organism: Guadua angustifolia; assembly: GCA_036346375.1. Lineage (NCBI taxonomy): Eukaryota > Viridiplantae > Streptophyta > Magnoliopsida > Poales > Poaceae > Guadua > Guadua angustifolia. Next base: position 15,041,565 of record CM070517.1, read on the forward strand.
GATTATGGCATACAAATAACAAGGTAGGGTGTAATTCAAAGGGTACATTAGCTAATCCCAAATTTAGGTTGAAATCATTTATACACATAAAATATCATGCAATAAAGTAAATCAATATAGCAATTTTGCAAACATGGGTGCAACATGATCAAAGCACAACTTGCCTTGGTTAAGCTCCTGGTCTTGGTCTAGAAATTGTTCTTGAGTTGCTAATTCCTCCTCCGAAGCGTCGCACAATTCAACGTCTACGCGAATCGAGAAGAAATAGCAAATAAACACTAAAACCAAAGAACAAATAAACTCAAAAATTCAAATAAAAATAACCATTGGATAGATCTCAATTTTACAAATTTTTAGGAATTTGAATCACCTCAATCGGAGTTCGTATGCAAAAGTTATAGCATTTAGAAGTTTAAAAATAAATTAAATTGAATTTCTAGATTTAATAGAATTATTTTTATAAAGAAAAATCCGAATTAATGTGTTGGCTGACGTCAGCCCTGAGCTGAATCGGTGTGGTCGACACGTGGCAAAATCTACGCCATCTAAAATCGATCTAATGGCTCACAATGAATCAAACACGTGGCGAAACAGCAGCCATCCGATCTAGATCGGACGACCGACGCTTACCGAGCGATTTACTGTGCACTTAAATGACGTGGCTCAACCATAGCCCTACGATACGAATCTAACGACTAAAACATACCCGCGCGGTTCGCTATTCACCGAGGCAACGTGGCTCACTTCTGGCGCTCCGATGAAGATCCGACGGTCGAGGTTCCTTACGAGCGACGATGAAGTGACGGCGGTGTAGGCTGCCGGAGTTGAGGACGAAGACCAAGGCGACAGCGGCTCAGCGATTCTCCGGCGACAAAGGGGTAGCGGGTCCGATGCGGCGCAAGACGGTGAGTTCGAATCCGGCTTCTAAACGGTGGAAGAATCACCGGCGGCGGCGGATTTGCGATGGGAACTCCTCGGCAACCCTCGGCAAACTCCGGCGATGGCTAGCGCAGGCTCTATAGCTCCTCCGGCGACGATGCAGCAACGAAACGACGCGGTGGATTGTGGTGAATCTCAGGAAGGGTCCTGAGGTCCTTAAATACCCGGCACGGGCGCGAAAACATGGAAGGTTTGGGCGGCGGTGGCGAGTTCGACTCGGAAACGGCGGCGCTGAGTCCAGCTCGGAGACGACACTGATCAGCCGCACGATCTCCATCGAACGGCCCGGATAGATCAAGGTTTCCTAACCGGTAAGATTTGATGAAGACTATAGGATGAAGATCGGACGGCTATGCCCCACGCACGCTTTAGGGTTTCCGAAACGGTACCAACTGATAAAGACCGTGCGATGAGGATCTAACGGCCCGCAGCGATTAGGGTTCATTAAATGACGTGACGTGATAATGGCCGTTGGATCACGATCCAACGGTTCACGTTACTCCTCCCGAATCACCGGTCGGCTGCACAGTAATGGGCCGAGCCCAGTGTTGTTCCGAAGAAAATTCCGGGATTTTCGATTTAAAATAAATAAGGAAATTCATTTGATTTATTTAGGGTAGTAAAAATACTCTAAAAATTCCAAGAAAAATCTCAAAAATACTTTGAGACATTTTGGACTAAAATAAAATACTTTTGACAAAACTTTATATTAAAATTTTCTTTTTATAATTATTTCTTGACAAAAGGCAATATATTTTAATTCGAAATAATTCAAATAAATCTCAAAAAATCCAAATAAATCCAGAAAATTCACAAAATTCATAAATTGCAATAAAATAATATTAAATAAATAAAGAGTCAAAAATTGGGATGTTACAATTTTACACATAACAAATAAACATAACGACACCTCCTCACACTCCACTTGCTTATTCTTTTGTATGAAAATTAGCCCTTGATGATGATCGACGGGTGTGTAACTAGCTCTCTTAGGATGTTCTTCCTGGACCATGATGGCATTTTCCATAGAAGGCAACTCATCCAATTGATTGTACTCTTCCTCATCTACTACATTCTCAATCCAACAATTATTCTTTTTCCCTGAAGAACTACATGGCACTTCTCATTGGACGGGTCTATTACATAGAAGACGTGAACAACTCAGTTAGTGAGTATGAACAATTCATCTTGATATCCAACACATTCGCGGTCCATAGTAGTCACACAATACTTATCAACCCTCACCTGCTGGAGGTACACCCAACGGCACCGATATTAGGGGATCTTGAATAGTATGTAGTCAAGCTCCCAAATTTCTCTATGAACCCATAGTAGGAGCTCCTCGTCGACCCTGTGGTATTGAATGTATCAATGTGGACGTCGCTATTCTAGTTTGTGCTCTTGATATCCTAATCTCTAGTGTAAAATGTGTACCTATTAATGTCGTCCTTTCCATATGACAACTGTAAATGTTGGTCCTTTTTCCAACCATGTCAACATATTATGATCACTTGATGAGCTCCCAGTAATGGGTCGCTCCTTCAACCCTTTGTTGAACTGAAGGTTGTGCTGTCTCGTGATCAAAGTCTCTTGCCACACAGATTCTCTTGTCATAGCCAGTGCTTGTGCTCTTTGATATACGGTGACACTACAACCAAGTGTTGCAAAACATTGAAATGGGCTTGAGTGTAGGCAACCAGATCAGGTGTGATTGATTTCCTTCTAATGGTCCTTATGCCCTCAAGCCTCCCCTCATGACGAGATCGAGGCACATCTATCAATTCAACCTTTATCTCCCCTCACAGGTACATGCTACGTAGAAACATAAGCCCGCACACTTTTATCTCCCTCACAAGGTGAACAATGAGATGAAACATTATATCAAAAAATGACGGAGGGAAATACATCTCAAGATTACACGAAGTCATGACTACCTCACCCTATAGAGCATCTAGTGCTTCGAGATCGATGACCTTCGAAGCAATTGTGTTAAAGAAATAACACAACCTCAGGATTGTCTCCCAGACCTTGATCGGCAAATTACTTCCAACTGCAATAGGGAGTATCTATGTCATCAGCACATGGCAACCATGAGACTTCATGCTAGTTAATTTCAAATCTCGCATCAAAACAAGTCTCTTCATGTTGGAGGGATAACCAGACGGAACTTTCACACCATGCAAACATTGGCATAGTTCAATTCACTTGGTCTTGGACAGAGTGTTACAAGCAGGTTCACAGAACATTCAGCCTTTATTAGTCACTTTCATGGCTAACTCAGGTCTAATACCCATATCAACTGTCGGCGTATTTCGCCTGACAAGATTCCGCTAACAGAGTGTCTACCCCCTAAACGGAAATTATGGTTCGGTAGAGGTCATCTTCATGGTTGGAAACCCTAATGTCTCTCGACGGGGGTCTCCGGGCCTCAATGGACTGGTGGACACAATGATTTACCTAGGTTCAGGCCCCCGTTGCGGGTAACAGCCTTATGTCTTGCTAATTCTTTGTTGGGGAAACGTTTACAACGGTGTTCTTCAGTGTCTGCATCTCTATGCTGTTTTTGCTCTAGCCGACCGACCCCCTTCTTCATGCACCAGGATGCCCTTATATAGACGGGCCACCTTGGGCAAGAGAGAAGGTGGCGCCATACTTATCTACAACACATTAATTACACCCATCATTCCAGCTTCCACGTCGACCCACGACTCATTTATTAAGCACACCTCCGTGGCCTTGTCCTTCGAACCCTATTCAATATCAGTGAGAGGCCTCACCCGGTCTGCCCAGGACAGGACGCTTCTACGACGGGTTGGTGAGAGACGTCAGAGGGATAAGCTGTCGTCGTGTCAAAAGCTGAATCCTTCACTATTAATGGCCCTGACACTAGGTGCCAGGGGAGGGAGACTTCCAAGTGAAGCCATCCCCTCATTCCTTTGGTTTCCTTCGTGGCCTGACAAGAGGGACCCAAACACCCGCCCGTTCGTTAGGCCGCGCGAAGCCCTTTCGCCCAATGACGGTATGTCCTTGTTTGCCGCCAAGGGCCACGTGGGCTTCTCGCCGGTCATGTGGCGTGCTTTCGCCAGTTACCGTTAAGGTGCCACGCGAGTCTTCGCTTAGCAGCGAAGCGTGTCCTCGTTGCTTTCGCCGCCAGGCCGTGGGCTTCAAAACGAGCCAGGCCACTTCTTGGGCCCACTGCTTTTACGGCGGAGAGGGTACCCGAAAGCAAAATACACCGACAAGAGCCTCGGGGCGTCCTGGAGCTCACACCAGCTGCTTTTCAGACCTTAATTAATGCCAATGCGCTCCTGGATGGGCCCACCACTTCTGCGCATGCAACCGCTTCAGTCCTCCCCACGACCGCTGATTTTTCGAGACCAAACGCCGTGGCGTTCACAGGGCACTTGGACGCCAACCGCCCTCGCGGGGCCTATATATGCATACACCCCCATGCAACAGCTTCATGCCTTCCTTCCTTGATTTCGCTCTTTGCCCTTCGCCTTCTTTTGGCTTGAGAGACTTCACTTCCTTCGCGATGGCGCAATCTCGCTTCCTCCACATTGCCAACGCCAGATGGACTTCTACCACGGGTGGCACACAGGGTGCCCTTCACCCCACTTTGGGACCGCCAGCTAGAGTGCGAGCCAGGAGATCATTGTCTTCACTTGGGGGCTTATGGCAGGCCTCGTGCCGCCATTTTCTAAGTTCTTCCTCACCGTCCTTCACTTCTACTGAGATTCACCACCTTCATCTCTCCCCCAATTCCATCGTCTTCCTCTCCACCTTCGCTTACCTCTGCGAGATGTTCGTGGGGGTGATGCCTAACCTCCCCCTCTTTCGCTATTTCTTCACATGCCGTTCCACCCCCGACAGTGTGGGAGTCAGGGGTGCCACTTTTGGCCCGCGATGGGTGAAGCCTCCTTCCATTCCTTCTAGGCCCGCTCCAACCTGGAAGAAGGCGGCGGGCGATCGCTTTTATGTCGGCGACGGCAGTGAGGTCAACCTTCTCGAAGTACCCGGCAGCAGGCGGTAGCCATGAGGCGGAGCTCGCCCGAGGAGACGGCGGAGCTCTGGCAATGGTTGCCCACATGTAATCGGCGGCGGTCTTGGCTGATTAGGTGTTGGTAGTCCGAGACTTCGTGTCTCGGAGAATCGACCCTAACGTCGTCGCGCCCGCCCGCATGGCAATACATGGGGCGCACGACATGACGCCGACGCACGTACCCAGTGCAGTCTTTTGGCCTTCTTCTTGAATGCATACTTTTCCTCGTGGTCTTTGTTATTTAGTAGTTACTGCTTTCTTACGGTTCGAGGAAGGCAACTCAACAACGCCACCATCTCCCAATGGCTATCCGTGTTGATCCCGCCAGGCCGGCGGCTTGAGTTTCGTGGCCGGCACACTTTGTGTCTGGAGTCCTCGGGCGCCTCGGATCATACTAATCCTTCCCATGATGGACTCCACAGTCCTCGCCAGGGTGCCGCCCGTGGCCCTTAAGAATCGAGGACGGCCGGGCGTGATCGGCCGCAGTAAACGACTGTTGCTTTGGGCGCCCGCCGCGGACCCCAAAAGGGTTCTGCAGGGCTCGCTTTCTACCGCCGCTACACTCGTGACCCCGCCGCGATCGAGGTGGCAACATCTTCTCCCGGCGGCAAAGCGGCCGCTTCTTCCCGGAGCCAATTGGCACCGACGCCGCTTCTGCCGCGGCGCTGCGCCGCTTCCGGCGCCAATTCCAAAGGCGCCGAGCCCCATCGCCATCGGTATCCACCGAGTGGACTCACGCGGCACCCGTATCCTTCGCGGATCGCCCCCAAGGGCGGGCTCAGCTAAGCCCTTCGCCACAGACGTTGAGCGTCGCAGGCCGCTAAGCGCGGCGGCGCCTCTGCCGAGAGCGACTGGCAGCTCGAGGTCTTGGGCTCAATGTTGCTAGGTCTAGCGCCTCCATTGCTCCTTCTGATCACCTCCGCCGTCCACGCCACCGACCGAACGCGAACTCCGCCGCGCCAAAGCTTGGCGGAGCACTCGCCGCAGCCTGCGCTTTCCTCATGGAAGCCGCCCAGCGCGAAGCCCACTTGGTGCAGCAAGTGGAGACATTGTCTTGAGCTAGGGAGGGCAAAGACGCAATTGGCCCAGGAAAGGGCCACCGGGGCAACTTTGCTTGCCCGAGCGCAGGAGGCCGAGACGGCGCTAAGGGAGGCAGCGGAGACGCAACGGCGAACGCTGCACAACATCGCGACCATGCTCCAGTCATCATACCGCGCATGGCGCTGGTCTTAACGCCGCTTCGGTAGATCTTCGCGAGCCATTGGAGCCGCACGGCGATGCAAGACGCCTCGCACCACCGGTGGCCGATCGCTTATCCGCCTGCCGGCCGCCTGACCGCCCATTCCATCCAGGAAGGGCAGCAAGTTGCTAGAGCCACCGCGCGCCGTGCTTTCATCAAAGACAAGGAAAACCTTTCACATAGCAATTCCTACAAATATTCTCAATGATTATCACAAAATCATTAATCATTCATAATTACTCTCAATGGTCCGGTGCATATCGCCCCAGTAGCAGAGCACCAGCAACCAACACTCAAATTGCTTCAAATGAAAGTCCAATTCAAATCAAACTCAATTTCATATCAAACCAACCTCAGCTCTTGTCAATTACTCATCACACACAAGGATAGACCGCCACATGGTCTTTCAGCCGCCACGCAGTTACTTTCGCCAAATGAAAGGTATCGCCAGTTGCTCGCCAAGGGGCCACGTGGGCTTCTCACCCGGTGCACAGGGCGTGCTCGCCAGGCTACCCGTTAGGGTGCCACGCAGTTGCTCGCTTAGCGGTATGCGAATCGCCAGCTCGCCGCCAGGCCACGTGGGCTTCAAACAGCTGAGCCACTTCTTGGGCCCATCGCTTTTCTGGCGAGAGGGTACCCGTGCAAAGTACAAGCCGGTAGCCTCGGGCCGCCCCGAGCTCACACCAGCTGCTTTTCAGACCTTAATTAATGCCAATGCGCTCCTGGATGGGCCCACCACTTCTGCGCATGCAACCGCTTCAGTCCTCCCCACGACCGCTGATTTTTCTCGAGACCCGAAACGCCGTGACGTTCACCTGGACGCGAACCGTCCTCGCGGGGGGCCTATATATGCATACACCCCCATGCAACAGTTCATGCCTTCTGCTTCCTTCAGATTTCGCTCTTTGCCCTTTCGCCTTCTTTTGCTTGAGAGACTTCACTTCCACTGCGATGGCGCAATCTCTCGCTTCCTCCACCGCTGGCCAACGCCAGATGGACTTCGCCACTGGGGTGGCACCTGGGGGTGCCCTTCACCCCCGCCTGGGGACCGCCGCGCTAGAGTGCGAGCCAGGGGAGATCATTGTCTTCACTTGGGGGCTTATGGTAGGCCTCGTGCCGCCATTTTCTAAGTTCTTCCTCACCGTCCTTCACCTCTACGAGATTCACCACCTTCATCTCTCCCCCAATTCCATCGTCTTCCTCTCCACCTTCGCTTACCTCTGCGAGATGTTCGTGGGGGTGATGCCTAACCTCCCCCTCTTTCGCTATTTCTTCACATGCCGTTCCACCCCCGACAGTGTGGGAGTCGCCGGGAGCTGTCACTTTTGGCTTCGCGATGGGTGGCCTCCGCTACATTCCTTCTAGGCCCGCTCCAACCTGAAGAAGGCGGCGGGCGGCGGCTTTATGTCGGCGACGGCAGCTGGGTCAACCTTCTCGGCAGTCACGCCAGCGGGCAGTAGCCCATGAGAGCTGGAGCTCGCCTGTCGAGGCAGCGCTGAGCTCTGGCAATGGTTGCCCGCGATTAATCTGCTGCGGGTGCTGGCTGATTAAGATCTGGTAGTCCGAGACTTCGTGTCTCGGAGAATCGCCCCTAACGTCGTCGCGCCCACGCATGGCAATACACGGGGCGCACGACATAGACGCCGCACGCATACCAGGCGAAGAAGTCTTTTGGCCCTTCTTCTTGAATGCATACTTTTCCCTGTGGTCTTTGTTATTTAGTAGTTCTGTCTTCTTCTGGTTCCAGGGGAAGGCAACCTGAACAACGCCACCATCTCCCAATGGCTATCCGTGTTGATCCCGCCTTAGAAGCGGCTTGGAGTTTCGGCCGGCGCCGGCCACTTTGTGATCTGGAGTCCTCGGGCGCCTCAGATCATACAATCCTTCCGGCGATGGACTCCACAGTCCCGCCGTGGTGCCGCCCGTGGCCCTTAAGAATCGAGGACCACCGGCCGGATCATCGGCGCAGTAAACGACTGTTGCTGGGCGCCCCGGCGGACCCCAAAGGGTTGCTGCAGGGGCTCAGCTTCTACCGCCGCTACACTCGTGACCCCACCGGCCATGACTGAGGTGGCAACGTCTTCTCCCAGGGCGGCAAAGCCAGCCGCCCCTTCCTTGGAGCTGGCTGCACCAACGCCTGCTCCAGCTCCTGCGGCGCCGCTTCCACCGGCGCCAATTCCAAAGGCGCCAGGCCCCATCGCCACTGGTATCCGCCTGAGTGGACTCACAGTGGCACCCGTATCCTTCCGCTTCAGATCGCCCCCAAGGGCGGGCCGCTCAGCGCCCGCCAGCCTTGACGTCATGCAGGTGCCGCTTAGGCGCGGCGGCGCCTCGCCAGAGCGACTGGCGGCGCTCCGAGGCTGCTGGGCTCAATGTTGCTAGGTCTAGCGCCTCCATTGCTCCCGCTGCGATCACCTCCGCCGTCCACGCCACCGACCCGCGAACTCCGCACGCCAGGCTTGGCGGAGCACTCGCCGCAGCCTGCGCTTTCCTCATGGAAGCCGCCCAGCGCGAAGCCCACTTGGTGCAGCAAGTGGAGACATTGCGCGGGGAGCTAGGGAGGGCAAAGACGCAATTGGCCCAGGAAAGGGCCACCGGGGCAACTTTGCTTGCCCGAGCGCAGGAGGCCGAGACGGCGCTAAGGGAGGCAGCGGAGACGCAACGGCGAACGCTGCACAACATCGCGACCATGCTCCGGTCATCATACCGGCGCATGGCGCGGGTCTTGACGCCGCTCGGGGTAGATCTTCGCGAGCCATTGGAGCCCACGGCGATGCAGTACGCCCACTGCACCACCCAGGTGGCCGATGCGCTATCCGGCCTGCCAGCCGCCCTGACCGCCCATTCCATCCAGGAAGGGCAGCAAGTTGCTAGAGACACCGCCGCCGTGCTTTCGCTTCGCTCGCCCGACCACGACACCTTTCAACCCGATGGCGTTGCGAGCGGCATTGAAGAAGACGAAGCCAGTGCGGTAGCGTGCAAGAGGCCGTGGAGCACGTCGCCAACATGATGGCGGCGGAAGCTCCAGACCTTGGCGCGGCAGCGGGCGAGCCAGAGGCCGAGGGCGATGATGAGGGCATCGAAGTCGCCAACGACGACTGATGACCCGGGCCGCTTCTTTTGAATTTATCTCTTTTTGTTCCTGCTTACCATATGCTAGAACAATATTAACAATTGTAAATGAAGTTGGCACATTTTGATTTCACCTGGGCATGTCATCTGTTTGCACTTTAGGTATGCTTGCTTCAATTCAGTTCTCGGGCGATCAGCCCCCAGCCCCGCCATGACGTAAACCTGAATTCTTAGGTCAGGTCGATACTTAGGCATTATGTGAGTGATTGTAGCAATGCAAACAGGGATCATGCGGTGAATGAAGAGCACAGACAAGTAAAGTATTAAGCTGTTGTGCAAGGGTATCACTGTCTCCTGTCCTTTTGGAACTTATATTCCCGTGATCTCTTGGAATTTCACCGCAACATTACGCAACAAGGAAGTGAGCTTATAGGAGCGGTACTGGACTTGCGGTGTTCGCGGAGACAGCCAGCGGGACTACATGGAGTTAACCCGGGTGTACGGGCCGCGTTTGAGCCACCATGCCATACCCGCACTCCTAGTCACACGTCCTTGCAGTACAAACGTTGGGTATTTTTGTTTATCAACGAGGAGCCATTAGGTTATAAGAGCCAGTGATAGCCACACATACTTCAACCCATTAAGGCACAAGTGTAAGAAATAAGTTGGTACTGCCAAAGCAAGCAACTTATCTTCGCCATGGGCCATTGGACGACTAGCTCCCTGGCCGATCACGAAGGCCAACACTTGGCGGCGGTGTGCGATCGCCCACGCCAAAGCCCGGCAGAGCGTAATCGCCAAACCACCCGCCAAACCGTCACGTGGGCTTATCGCTGGGCGAGCAGGGCTTGATTGTTTGCCCGTTTGCCTGGAGGCTGTGCGGGCCGCTCGCCAGGCAGGCAGGGCGTGGTCGCCCGCCTACTCACCCAGACGTCACAGGGTTACCTCAACTTCCTGAGCTACAGGCGTATTCAATATTTCATCTGCAATCTCGCATAGCCACTGAAAGCACAAGTAAGCATTGCATAAAATATGTAGAAAACATATTAGGGGGCATAAGGCCCCACGCGAGTATGTCATGGTCCCCACGTAGAAACTTAGGCTCTTGCGATTCGAAATTAGCCCATGGCTCTGCGTGATATGGGGACAGGTTCACAGGAGGGATATTGGGCTTATTCGGTACTCGCGGAGACAACCGTCGGTGCTCCGTTGAGCTGGACCGAGGTGTACGAGCCGCGTTTGGGGCACCATGCCAGGTTCGCGCTCCTGGTCGCCTGTTCGAGCTCGACGCGAAGGCCGGGCATCACCACGGATCAACAAAGAGTGGCCAAGCCACCAGGGCTCATGACATTTTCTCGCAAGTTTTCCCGCCAGGGGACAAACAAAAGAAGTAAAGCAGAAACTCTTGAAATAAACAACTTTACGCCACAGCGCGGTCCGCCTACTGAAAAGCCAGTGCGGCAGGATCTTCATCTTAATCGTCATCGCGGGGGTGATCCTCCTTGAGCCGCCGCTTGACCATCTTGTTCACAACCCGGCAATCCTCCAGACCGTGAGAGTTGGTCTTGTGGATCGGGCAGTAAGGCTTGCCCTCCTTATCGTCACGGCGGTCGCTTCCCCGACCACAGTGGTCGCTCCCCCGACCACGGCAGTCGCCGCGCCGGCCCTGGTGGTCATCCCCCCGCTCACGACAGTCATCCCGCCGGTCACGGCGGTCGCGCTTCAGCGGTCGGGCGTCCTTAGACTCGCGCTCGGCGGCCAGGACCCGCCTGGTCTCGCTCGCCTCGCGCTTCCACGTCCTTCTGCTCGCGTGGTCAGGGCCCCTCGAAGTCCCGGCCTCGTCCCCACCGCGACCTCGCGTGGCGCTGGATGCTGGTCCCCGAGCCTCCGCCGCTCGCGCGCACTTGTGCACCAGGGAAAAGAGCTCGGAGGTGGTGGCGATGTCACGGGTCGCCATCTTTTCCCGCATCTTGTAGTCGCGCACGCCTCTTCGAAAGGCGATGACAACCGACTGCTCAGAAATCTGGGGAATCGTATTGCGGCGGTGGCAGAATTGCCGGATGAAGTCGCGCAGTGACTCCCCTCTTTCCTGCTCGAGGGCATGGAGATCGTCCTCCACGCCCGGTTGCGCGAATGAGCCTTGAAAGTTGGCAATGAAGAGGTCGCACAACCCCTCTCACAAGTGCACCGATCCTCGCGGGAGGTTCAACAGCCAGGATCGGGCAGACCCTGTCAAGGCCATTGGAAAGTAATTGGCCATGGCCTTGCCAGACCCGCCAGCAGCACGCACCACCGTGGTGTAGATCTGCAGGAAATCCTCTGGGTTGGTGGTGCCGTCATACTTCTCGATGGAGGCCGAACGAAATCTCTTGGGCCACACCACACGGCGCAACCGTCGAGAAAACGCCTGGCATCCAACACCATAGGGGGGATCCTGCCATCCACCCTGACCCCCGCCTGGAAACCGTACCGGGGAGGGCGGAGTGTGACTCCCCAAAGAGTCGGAGGAACGAACCTCTTCCTCAGCCTAAGGGTGAGAGTCACAAGAAGAACTCTCACCCCCAAGGACCATCCGTCCGTCGCGAACGCGGCTATGCTGCAGGTTATCACGCAGATCACCATTGCGCAACCGATGCCGGAGCTCCAGATGGGACCTCAGGTCCCCGCGGCTCCTCGCGGAGTTGGGACCTTCTTTTTGCACACCCTTCCCCTTACTCTGGCCCGCCTGGCCAGAGCGCTTCCTGCTAGGGTGACTGGAAGCTTGGGTGCACTCCACGGGCACCTTGGGGCGAGGGGAACCGACGGCCTCAGACTGGTCGAGCATCCCTACACGGAGCCGAGCCGCGTCCACAAGGCCCGCAATATCCTGCAGCCACGGAACGGCCGGGGTGTCTCCAACAAGTTCCACCGGAGGGTGGTCCAGGAGGAGACGGACTATATGCAGGTTCTGAGCTGGAGTGGCGGCCTCCACAGCCAGCCGACGCCGAACCGGAAGCCCGGCTGCTGCCACAAAAGCACCACCGCCCTCCTGTTGTGGCAACGAGAGGCGATCCCAAGTCCGGCGAGAGCGCTGGGACGTATTGTGGGAACCACTAGCCTCCGCCACATCTTATTGCTGCGAATGTGAACCTGCCATCACTAAATGCGAAGTCCCTTCAGACGGAGAACCGAAGCTCGCCGGAGAGATGGCTGGATGAGCCAACCACTAGACCCCTACCTGGCGCGCCCCTGTCGGCGTATTTTGCCTGACAAGATTCCGCTAACAGAGTGTCTACCCCCTAAACGGAAATTATGGTTCGGTAGAGGTCATCTTCATGGTTGGAAACCCTAATATCTCTCGGCGGGGGTCTTCGGGCCTCAATGGACTGGTGGACACAATGATTTACCCAGGTTCAGGCCCTCGGTGCAGGTAACAGCCTTACGTCCTGCTAATTCTTTGTTGGGGAAACGTTTAAAACGGTGTTCTTCAGTGTCTGCTTCTCTATGTTGTTTTTGCTCTAGCCGACCGACCCCCTTCTTCATGCACTAGGAAGCCCTTATATAGACGGGCCATACTTATCTACAACACATTAATTACACCCATCATTCCAGCTTCCACGTCGACCCACGACTCATTTATTAAGCACGCCTCCATGGCCTTGTCCTTCGAACCCTATTCAATGTCAGTGAGAGGCCTCACCCGGTCCGCCCGGGACAGGACGCTTCTATGATGGGTTGGTGAGAGACGTCAGAGGGGTAAGCTGTCGTCGTGTCGAAAGCTGAATCCTTCACAATTAATGGCCCTGACACAAGGTGCCAGAGGAGGGAGACTTCCAGGCGAAGCCATCCCCTCATTTCTTTGGTTGCCTTCGTGGCCTGACAAGAGGGACCCAAACACCGCCGTTCGTCGAGCCGCCACGCGAGTTACTCGCCCGGCGAAAGGTATGTCGCCAGTCGCTCGCCACATGGGCTCGTGGGCTTCTCGCCGACAGGCGGCGTGCTTCGCCAGATCGCCGCTGGGTGCCACGCAGCCGCCGCTTCGAGCAGAGCGTATCGCCAGTCGCACGCCAGACCACGTGGCTTCGCCCGTGGCGGCGTGCTCACCAGTTTGCCATTGGGTGCCACGCGAACGCTTCGCCGCGTGGCGAAGCGTATCGCTAGGCTACTCGCCAGGGGGCCACGTGGGCTTCTCGCCCGGCGGGCAGGGTGTGCTCGCCAGGCTGCCCGCTGGGGTGCCACGCAAGCCGCTCGCCCGACGAGCAGGGCGTAATCGCCAGGCTGCTCGCCAGGGGGCCACGTGGGCTTCAAAACGGGCCAGGCCACTTCTTGGGCCCACTGCTTTTACGGTGGAGAGGGTACCCCGGTGCAAAGTACACCGACATCAACCAAGTCAAGATATGCGTTGATACCATCCTTTGTTTTGCCCTTAATGTTTAGCAAGAGACCAATCAAACTATCACATACGTTCTTCTCTACGTGCATGATGCCAATGCAGTGGTGAACTTCTAGGTGCTCCCAGTAAGGTAAGTCCCAAAATATTGATCCTACTTCTATGTACTCCTTTCACGGGTCCACGATTTACGTCCCTTTCCATGCACAATATCTAAATCATTAATCATATCATAAACAACTCTCCTACTTAAAGGCCTTAGAGCTGAATCATTTTCGTTCCTTCCATCGAATTCTTTCTTCATTTTGCGGTATCGGTGATTCCTCTGAAGGAACCTACGGTAACACATGTACACAGTTTTGCACGAGTGATTCAGCCACACTCTCTCAAAATCATCTAAGCAATGAGTATAGGCTTTTGCTTCTTTTGTACTTTGGTCCAACAAGTTAGCAAGGTAGGATAATCATTTATGGTGTAGAACAACAAACAGTATAAATTGAAATTCTCTCATTTGTACACATCCCATACCTATACCCCACAAACTCACAGTGTTTTTAGATCTTCCACCAAGGGTGCTAGGTACATATCAATGGCATTCTCAGGTTGTCTTAGCCCTTGGATAAGTATGGATAGCAAAATATAGTTTTGTTTCTTAGACAACCAAGGAAAAAGGTTGTAGATACAGAGATTCGCAGGTAAGTGCTATGTCGGTTGCTAATGTTACCAAAAGGATTCATTCCAATTATACTCAATCCAAACCTTATATTCCTTGGTTTTGCATCAAATTCTACAAACCTCCTATCGATGTTTCTCCCCTAGGAAGAATCAGCTGGGTGTCTTAGCATTCCATCATTCTTATACTCCTCCGAGTGCCAATGCAATAGTTTTGCCTCCCTTGAGTTGGCAAATAAACACTTTAAACAGGGAATTAACCACACCACCTTAGTAGGATATCCTTTATTCACCTCGATGCCCTTGTCATCGTCATCTAGTTGATTCTTACCCTTGTACCGGGATGCATTGCATACCGGACATACATGCAAGTCTGCATTCTCTTTACAGTAGAGGATATAGTGGTTCGGACATGCATGTATTTTTTCTACTTCCATTCCCAAGGGACAAAAAACCTTCTTGGCTTTGTAGGTGGTTGTCGACAACTCATTTCCCTTTGAAAGCATGTTTGATAATAGATCTAAATATGTCATGAAACTCTTGTCGAACCAACCGTTGCTTGCCTTCATTTTTAGTAGTTCAAGCATAGACGATAACTTTGTGTATTTTAACTTGTAGCCTGAGAACAAAGGTTTCTCCGAGTTTTCCATCAAGCCCTGAAATTTACCATGCTATTAATTATCATGGTTTCCTTCTGCATCGCACAGCATCTGATGCAGATTATCATTGTGTAACATGTCCTCATCGGAAGCACAATCGATATCATTTGGCATATCGTTGACTTCATCGGTGATGTTAATACTGCCTGCTTCTTGTATAATTTGCTCTTCACGGTGACTAGTCCAACATGTATACCCACTTTTGAAACTCCATAGAATTGAGTGTGCTATGATCTGTGCTGAATTTCTAAACATCCTTAGATTCTCACAGTCAATGCATGGATAAAACATAAATTGCACCTCCTTATTCAACATATCCTCCTCTACAGCTCTTCTAAAAGTAGAGATGCCATTAATGTAGTTGGCACTTGCATGGTTTGCAGCATTCATCCAGCTTCGATCCATCTACGCATATGACAACATTAGTGTCAAATATTGGAGTACACTAGAAGTGCACATGTGTACATTCTTAAATTGGAGCACAAATTAACTACCTAAATGCTACCCTAAATCATAGTCATACTAGGCTTGTTTGGTTTGCTTCCAATGGTTACCAATGCTTGTCTTACCAAATTTTAGTAGCACTGACCAAATTTGGCAAGCATTTAGTTTGCTACCAAATTTTTGTAAGATTCTCTTCTCCCTTGGTTCTCTAGTTTATTTTTTTGCCAATCTTTGGCCAAAATAGTGGTAGCCATTTTGGTGACTAAATTTAATTTTGTAATACCAAATATTGATAAGGTTTAGTAAGACAAATTTATCATCAAGCTAAACAGACCCAACAAGTTAGCTAGATCTAAACCAAGCATCTTCAATTCTCCTTGTACCAAGCTAGCTACATCTTTATTATAATGCAACTATAACCAATTAATACCTTAGATCACAAAAAACAACAATATCTAAACCCCTTATCAATTCTATGTTTACCAAGCAAGATCTTGAATATAACACACAATTAGAACCAATTGCTAACCTTAGATCACTAAGAACAAATGAATCTATAATCACTCTTCCAAATCAATGATCTCCTTTCACCAGATCACCTCACAGCCGTAGCCACCTCGAAAGTTCTCTCAAAACCCTAAAAAACATTTAGTGGGTCAGGTTCTACATTACATATATATTCCCAGGTAACATCACAAATGGTTTTATCCAAAAACCGTCAATGATGAGGTTCACCTCATAGACGGTTTTTGGCTAAAACCATCTGTAATGTCACCCATGTCATCACTAACGGTTTTGACCAAAAACCATCAATGATATTAAGAATGTTCTGATTTTCAAGCCTCAAAGTTCAAACATTTCAAGCCTAGAAATATTTTATCTAAGTTCCAAATAATCCATGGAGCCTCTCCATAATGTTTTACAAATTTTTTTAATTCATTTGATGCTTCTAAAAAATAAATACTACATTTTACAATAAAACAATAAGCACTCAAAGATTTTTGAATAAAATAATATGACTTCTTATGCCCTAAAAATTTTATACAAACATCAAAACCTTGCTAGGTACTACCACAAATATTTTCATAAAATTTGAACCCCTTATACCATGCAAAAAAATTTGGAAAGGACCTCTATTCTGAAACCGAATTTCAAATCAATTTCCTTGTCTCACTGATAGCTTAGACCCATGTGTCAGGCCTCTCCTCTCACTGACATGCCTGTCCCACATGTCAGTAGCCATTCCCCCTCTAGCCACTTTCCCCTTGGTGTTTACCCCAAGTGAAAGCATTTTCGCCTATGCGCCTTTCCTCTTCCCTATCACTAATAGCCCAGCCCCATTCGCCAGGCTTCTTCCTCCATGAATGCCTACCATGGCTGTGCTCAAAGCTTCATGCCCATGCATGCCCTATCACTTCACTGTGTGCCTACTGTGCTCTATTGCTTCACTATGGGCTCCTTGCCCAATGCTGTCGCTTTGCCTCCTACGAGCAGCATGTGTGCGCACAAAATCTAGCCACATCACCCACAGCCAACATGAAGATGATGAAGAGCATCACTGCCTCAAGCCTATTTAAGCCCCTCCATCATGCCCCTTAGCCTCTCCATACAATGCCAAGCCTATTTTGCCCCTTTGCATCCCCTCTTCTTCCTCAAGCCGTCCAAAACACGATCTTCGTCCCTAGTGCCGATACACACTCCATCAAAGCCAAGTCCCTTCCCAAGTGAGCCCTGTCCTTGACACATGCATCCTCATAAGCCATTCCTTGATACATGCATCCCCATAAGCCATTTCCTTTCATCTTCAAGGTTCCTCACTTGATTTCACCCCCCATACAGTGTAGCCTCGAGAATCGAGCTTCTTCCTCATCCTAAACTATACCATTGCCAAGCCCTTTCTCCGTCTCTAGTAAGTTCTAGCTTTGATGATGGCCATTTATAGCTTCTCCGTGTCGTGGTGAAGCTGATGTTACCCTTCCATTTCGCTAGTTTTCTCTATGGTTAGCTGTCATTGTGAAGCTCATCGCTGTCATTGTTGTTCACTGATTAACTGCTTCTCCATGTCTACTCCAACGCTATGAAGCCTTCCTATGGGACAAAAGTGAGCTCCTGATGCTAACGCACCTATTGATTTAGCCTTGCCGATAGCCTAGTGGCCTACCATGGGAGCTCTATTTTGCACCGCTATTATTTTGAGCCGTTAGTGATGCTCTAGTGACCATTGGTCCCCATGCCATGGTTGCAGCTCTATCAAGGCACAACCAAGCTAACTTGTTGATTGATCTGATGCTCCCCGATTGCATTTGTTCTCTTAGTTCCCTTTTGACCAGAGAAGCCCTGTCACTTCTTGCAATCATATTGCCATCTCCAGCCATCTCCCTAGTCACCACAACCCAAGGCTTCGCCTTGAGCCCTCTAGCTATCCTGACCTCTCATGCCGCATAAGCTACCACCGTTCACCACCAACGAACTTAAGAGTGAGCTCAGCCATGGCATCGAGGCCATATCTCTATGACATGTGGGCCCTGGATGTGAAGAACGTCATTAAGATTAAATAAAATATAATTAACTAGGATTTAAGCTAATGAGTCTATGATACATGGGCCACTAGGATTAATAAGTGAAGTTTCAGAAACCCAAATAGGTATTTAAGATGATGAGTCACTTACGTATGAACCCCACATATTACTTATTTTTCAAAAACAATAAAAACCTCTCTGATGGACCTCACACATCAACCTCTATAAATAGAAAATAAAATCCCAAAAATAAGAAAGGCACTTTCAGTTCAATGGAGGAAACGCTCTACCGGTTGGGAGGTGTATTTTTGGGAAACTAGACATCAGCCCTTTTCTATTTTTGGAAATTTTCAATAGATTAAAAATCAAATGCTTATAACTTTTACAAAAGAACCTCAAACTGAGTGAAACTAGTTTCTAAATTTTTTTAAAATCATGAACTTTCTGTTTCTATAATAATATTTCAATTTGTCTTTATTTGTGTTCCTTTGGCTCTTATATTTGCTATGTGATGTACCATATTACATGTAGATATCGATGCCATAGAAATTCTCCTAGTCGACCTGGAGCAACCTTAAGAATTAAACAAGCAAGGAAAGCATCATATTGATCCTAGTATATTACTTAATTTATGTTATTTTACAAAGATATATATGCATGCGTGTATTTTCAGCAAAATTGCTGTAATCTGGTTATTGCTAGATATTCCTCTATGTTGCATGGAACCTTCTTGATAAATACACAAATGTCAACCTTGAAAACCATAAGAATAGGGTTAGGCAATATCTAATGCCAACTTAGGTATATTCAAATGTATGTACAATTGCTTAGCCATGCCTTAATATTTGGAGAACAAATGGTTGGTTATACTATTTGTTCATGGAATAGGAATTTTGACATATTTGTCTTAGTTATTTTATTATAAAACCAGAACTAAAAACTATGGTTTGATGTGGACAAGTTATTTATATTGTGAAGTGCATGGACTTGCACAGGGGGAGCTCTCACCTAGGTCGATTAAGGATTAAACGTAGTGTTGCATAATCCAAGACATCCGTGCAACCACAAGTGCTATCATGGGGTAGCCTTAGCTTATTAAGTCACTTGGGTCTAGCTTTACACATTGAAAGGTTTGGAGTAGTACTAGCATTTTGGGTAGGTTTGCCATAGGGGTGTCCACACGAAAAGTGTGGGGAAAAACACAAACCAATACAACTATGTATGACTTGCTATAGTGGAAAAGGACATGACAAGGTGTATAACCATCATTATTATTATGTGAATGGGTATAGAATTCCACCGCCATAGCAAAGGTCAAACATCATCGGGCTGGTGCAAAGTTAGGTTCGAGGGATGTAACAGATTATGTCACGATCTGTTGGGACTCGAATTAACAAATCCAAAACCTTCTGTGTATACTACACTAGTTCAGGATCATGCTAGTGTACACAATGGCAACATAGATGAAATACCATTCCATGCAACGAAATAACCTGGGCCTTATGGTTAAATTAATATTAAATAATAACAGCGGACCATATGGTCAAAGTTTACACAACTATGCCTTAAGGGCTTAAGAAATAAATAAATTATTGCAGTGGAAATAAAATAACTTGGACCATTCCATATGCCACAGGGAATCATTTGGGGAAAAACTCCTTTCTAGTTCACATAGTCTTCATAGTACTGCCCATAGAACTATATATCCTTTTGTCCTTCCTCAACAACTGATCAACAAAAGCGTATAGCCATGAGTAGAAAAGTATTCAACAAGCTATAAGGAAATGATACAAATATATTCATGCAAGGCTTGACAAAGGAATAGTCATATGGTTGTTTTGTAGAAAGAAAAAACTTGAATTTAAATACAATAAATAGATTCAAGCATATTTATGAAACGATAATAAATAATTGATAAATCATAGACAACATAAACAGATTGGTGATGCTTCATCCAACACCATCATCAAACCATTAAACACAATATAGTTAAATTTAGACAATAAAATCAATAGTGAACTCCACATTCACTCCACAACAATTCCACCTTTCAATATTTTATGAAAAACTCTATATCTCATATAAAATTCCTAGGCACGTCCATGACTGTGGACACGGTTATTCGAATAATTGTACACTCTGTAGAGGCTATACTTCTTTACCCACTAGATATTATTATCTTTGAATGTCTATCTGACACACTTCAATAGATGTGCGACTAAGAAAATCATAACAACCTTTACACTACTGCACACTAGCACTATCCTACCTAGTGAGTATATCCCCTCACTTGGATGTGATCTAGCCAGTCTACCCCTAGCATACATCTCATATCTTTAATAACAAGTGCACTATTGTGAGAAAGAATGGAGTACCTCTCCAATCAACATCATACACCTGATGTATCATCGAGCCAAAGTAACCCTCTACTCCACACCCATTGGAGTAATGTAACCCTCCAATTTAGCCAGGCTTGTCCCATACTAAACATGTGGTTGTATGTGTAAGCCCAGTTTAATAACACACAAGATTAAGTACTTAAGTAGTCTCGAGTGAGACATCCACATCCTAATTGTGCTAACCACACCCCCTTTACTACACGATCACTCACTCGAGGGAAACTATTTTGTTTAACCAAGACCAATGGCATACTCTGTCATGGCATAACAAATTTTACAATAGTAGCTACCTGCACAATTCCATATCTCATCAAGTTAATATTATCAATATTCAACATGTAATATGAACTCATCATACAACTAAGCATGCCTAAGCATAGCTATGATAACCCAATTGTTGCTATACAATTATGTCCAGCTAATAAGGCCCCAACCTAGGGTAACAATGGATACATGGCATTTCAATAATTAAGGTAGCATAATGACAACTAGGTATTCTAAGCAAATAATCCTTTGTACACAAATAGCATGTAGTTTGTATAAGACAAAGTACTTTTGCAAACATAGGTTCAATATAATCAAAAGTTACAATTTGCCTTGTTCAAATATAGTTGTTGAGTCTTGGCCTTCAAATTCTTTGTTCGCTCTCTAGAGATCAACTTCTAGCGAGAAAGAAAATAACAAATACAAATAAACAACAAATAGATACTCAAACAAACTCACAAGTAGAGATCGAAGGCTAGGAATAGTAATGGTGGTGGTAGCACTCCAAGAATCTCTGGTGAACTTCCACGAGGCCAATATAGCAATCCCAAATAGTGGTAAAGAGGGCTTCAGGGTTGATGTGTCACATGGCACATAACAGGAGCATCCCCTAGGGCTTTTATAGGCTCAGGAGGCATGGCACGGTTGGACTCTGATGGAGGCATGATGTATAGAGGTGGGACTCAGAGGACAGTGGCACTAGGGTTTCACGACACGAGATGGCTAGGCTGGGCCGAGCGAAGGGAGTTGGACCGGAGCACCTACGGGGTAGGTCGGACCGAGATGAGCTATAGGAGAGTGGGAATAGGAATGGCATGGCCAAGGATTCATCTTGAGAGAGATTTAGAAAAAGAAATTGTTTTCCTATTTAAGAAAAGTTGAAATTCAAATAAATAGCAAATAAATTCAAAAAACTTAAAAAAATATAGAAAAATTCCTTGTAGGATAAGAAAATCTTTTATTTGATGTATGATTTAGTCAAATTAAAACTCTTCATTAATAGAAAGTTCAAACTAATCTTTATTTAACTTGAGAAAATTCAAATGGTTACTTTTTACTTTTAAAACTTCCAAAAGATCAAAAATTGGGGTGCTATATGATATCTCGACCATACAATAAAGGAAGTGTAAAAATAGTGGCAAAAAGGGTTGATCATGTCTTGTGGGTAAAGTTGTGTAGCTCAGCAAAGTGTAAATCTTTTTAAAAAGCCATGCCTATGATCAAGGCTCTGGTGCTTTGACACTAGCTAGATTTTATCTTTTTTACAAAAAGGGTTGAATTGAAAAAAAAAATGGGAGAAAGTTTTGGTTCTAATTTTATACCAAAGAATGGTAGGGAATGGTTTGGTAAACACAATCATGGAGGATTGTGAGCTATAGATACATATGTTATTATTGTATTCTTATTATTTATTACATACTTGTTAACTACTCTTTACAACTCCGTTTGCAAAAGAACCTAGAATGACCATCTCCTTTGGTATAGCCATACATTTAATTGTTATTTTGATACACTACAAGTCTTGCTGAGTACAAATTTACTCATCTTTGCTTGTTCATATTCAAAGGTCACTACTATAGAAAGGATTATATTAGATGCCTCATCACAGACGGTTTTCAAAAACTGTTTGTGTTAAATCTAATTATAGATGGTTTCAGAAATGTGATCATCAACGTTATTGGTGTTATATCACAGAAGGTTGGTGGGTAAAACCGTTTGTGAATTTACCCACCAGCCGTTTGTGATACTATGATATCATAGATAGTTTCTAGATAAAACCGTCTATGATATCTCTACCATAATTACTCCTTTCGTCTTCTCTCCTGTTCTCCACCATAATTACTCCCCTTCATCTTCTCGCCCTACTCGCCCCTTCGTTTTCTCCCCCGTACTAGCTATAAGTAGTGCCTCTCCATGGCCAGTGCCCTTGCTGCCTTGGCTTGTCCCTAGTACTCACCTTACCCTACTAATTTTGCCCCTACTGTCGCATACCCCACCTACCCCCACCCACTGATCTCCCTCACTACGTGCCACCCCCCACAACAGTACTACCCCTACAAGCCTCCTATAGTGGGCTACCGCTAGCCTCCCAGGCAACGGCCACTACCGTGAGTCCACAAGAGAATCCCAAGAAAGCTCTCATTTTTACCGTGACACTTGCACGCTTTTGATCTAATTCAAATGATCGAATCGGATTGCTTTGCCTAGGTGGAGATGGTGGTGGTGGAACGCGACGGTGTGGCTATGACATTGGCATGATACACTGAGGAGTCTGACATACAGAGCCTAGCTCTCAGCTTGGCATCCTCCCTATGGTTTCGAAGGTGCTTTTTTCTTTTTCAGTGATGCACATTTTCAAATTTGTGACTAAATTCTAGGATGTGCTACATACCTGCAAAAGATTACAATCAAATCCATCCATAGTTGCAATAACCAAAGAAAGACTAATGCACATATATATTTATAGATTGTATGAAGTATTAATTATCTTTTGTTTTCATTATCTCAATATATTAGTTATTGTACATGATACAGGAGGAATTATAAAGAGAGAGTAGATTATTTATTCAACATGGTATGCTTGATATAATATTGTTAAAGCAAACAGTTCATACCATAAGTTTAAAAGAAGATGTCGTCCCCTCATTCTTCGTCGTTGAACGGATCTGATGTGCCGACCATAGGAAAATTGAGACACGATCCAAAATGATTAAATAAAAGGCCTCAAGTCTGACACTGCATACATGGCTGTGTAGGATGCTTTTGAAAGCAACAATACTCATGGGAGTTGATGAAGGTAATATAACATTGTAATTACTTTATGCATTTCATTGCTCAAGTGATCATGTAAGTACTACTTTAACTAGTTTATTGTATCCTTGTAACTTAACAGAAAATATTTAGACAAAAGTTGGCTATAAAAATGATATGAAAGATTGAAAAGTTATCCTATTTCTGAATGACTGCTCTTGTGCTAAGAAGTTCTGTAAGGAAAAGGCTGCTATTATAGTACAGAGCTACCTGAGGAGAGTTATATTAGAGGATTGTGCTACTGATTTTTCCAATGAGTATGTATCCATAAATTAACACTGTGTAGAGATATTTGGGCTGTGATGTAATCTACTTGTAAATATTGAAATAGTTAGAGCATCGTTAATATATCTGAGTTGATTTATGTCGTGATGTGATCAACTTGTAAATATTGAAGGAGTTAGAGCATGGTTAATAAATCTGAGTTGATTTGTGCTGTGATTTGATCTGCTTGTAAATATTGAAATAGTCAGAGCATGGTTAATATATCTACTTGTAATCTGATTGCTAACATATGATGAGTCATGAAAATCAAACATCAAACACCATCATAGATGGTTCTATTATAAAACCATCTCTGATGACAACTCATCATAGATGGATCTACAATAGAACCGTCTGTGATATTAAATTATCAGAGATGGTTCTATTATAGAACCATCTTTGATAATGCCCCAACTTAAACCTCCTAAGGTTTGACATACTCAAACTCATGCGTCGTCCTCCTCCCATCCTCCCTATGCTCCCTCCTCCTCCCCGTGCGTTGTCCTCTCCATGCACCCTTGTCCTCACCATGCGCTGTCATCCCCATGCACCCTCGTCCTCCCTGTACGCCAATCTCCCTGTGGGCTGTCATCCCCATGGTGCCTGCCTCCCTATGTGTCATCATCCCTATACACCTTGTCCTCCCCCTGAGCCGTCATCCCTGTGCCCCTCGTCCTCCCCGAGAGCTGACCTCCCCATGGGCCATCATCCCTGTGGTGCTCGTCCTCCCTGTGCGCTGTCCTCCACATTAGCATATCCTTCACCCAATATGTGACTTACATTTACCTGCTTGATTTATGTGCTTGATTGATCTATGCTTGATTGAACTTGATATGTGCCAAATGTATGCTCGATGATGTAATGTGGGTCAGTAGAAGTTGAATTAAACAATTACAGTAGTAATCTTGGCATTGAACTAGGTGATGACCTTCTATTAATGCTAGGAAGTATTTCATTGTTATTTCATTGGCTATGAGGTTAATGTTCATATGATTATCGTATGATTCTGATCAGTAGCCTATGTTTCTATTTGACATTGGTTTGTCACATTGATATTGTCATACTCTGTTTTGGTTGAACAAAACTTTGCACAACTAGTTTTTGTTAAATATTGAATATATGATCTTTACTGCTTTCTGGTGCATAATTTGGGAAGGTAAAGAGTTCAAGGCCTTGTTTTCTTAGATAATTGTCTAATTCAACTAATGATTATTTGATAATGGTCTAGAGGAAGTAGTAGTCCTACACCTTGTGGCGAGGAGGCTGAGAATATCATCACAAGTAGCTCGACACCTGAGAGCATATTTATTCGCTCTATCATTCAATTATTCATTAATTGTTAAGAAGATATGATACATTGCCAAGCCGACATTTCAATATCTAAATATGAATGTGTGTGTATAAATCTATGCGTGTAAATAGCTAAGTACATCAGATAGAAATAGGGCTTAAGGATACGAATGCTCCTGGACACATGCTGTTTTCCTTTTTGTATTTGTTGCTACACCCATGCATGTACACTACAAGAATACTTAGATAGTATTCATAATCTGATAGTGATCATTTAAATCGTGAAATTGACTTTACATACTCTATCATACAATTATTTATTAATCTGTTAAGTACACAAGATTTAATGTGAAGTTGACATAATAATGATGAATTGATTTTTCCTTTCGATTATGTTATTTTTGCAAGCTTTGAATTGTGCACATTATATTCCAAATACATCTACATGCTCAACTTCAGTCGTGATTCATCAAATATTTATTTATGTCCTAGTAACTACAAATTGTATACATATGTATACTAGATACTACAAACAAGATAGACCATATGGAAAAGTTGTTAGATGCTAAACAAAAACTTCAAGTGGAGATAGAACAATTGAAGGGAAAGGCTGAGTTAACAAAAAAGATTTGACATGAATCAAAAAACTGAAAGACATAGATGACAAATTGCAAGATATTGAATCTCTTAACAAGGTACTCATTATTAAGGACTGCAGAGTGCAGAGATGGAAGAAGCCAAAACTGAGCTTATAGAGGTAATATAAAAATTTCTAGTATTTAATTCAACATGATTACTGATAATATACTAACACAGCCTATTTTGACAACAAAATAATTGCTTTTGTAGTTATTAAGAGATATGACTTAAAAACTAGCAGTTATTGGTTTCAAATAAGTTGGAACTATGCTAGAGCTATGGAACTTTAGAGAGAACCGAAAAGTCTCTGTTGCGAAAACTATGGCATATATGATGGCACACATGGAAATGCCCTAAGGTCTTCTTGTCTTGATCTACAAAATAGTGTTGTTTCTCAATGTATACTTGTTGATATATGTGGTATCATATCTTGTCAATGTATTATTACCTGAAATTATACTTAATATTTACTCATTCGAATCCAATGACTGAATAGTGTCTTGCTTGTTGGAACCAAAAGTTTGTCTTCCTCTCTTGGTAGAACTTAAATGAATAGTTCATATTTTTCAAAATTTTCTTCTCTTCAGATATTTTTGCAACGACATTTACAAGGCACAACCAATTATAGATTTTGTAATTCAATATCTAAATATCCTAGATGCATTGAAGCACATCTTGTTTGGTCGGGATCATCTAAAAGTATGAACATTTGAAGCACTTTTATCTACTTTCTTATTCGAATGTAGATGGATTCCAAAGCAAAATCCATTTCTTTTCACAGTTCATCCTAAAAGTTATCATGCTTTGATTTATTGCTTCCACATTATCCTCATCCCCGAATGAGAATAAAATATGCAGCCTATTCATTCACTCTGGTCTTTTGCAGGAACAGAATCATTTTCATGGTTCTCTATTTGATGAAATCTCTTTGAGGGAGAAATTCAAAGCCCAAGGGAAGGAGTTCATCAAATAGAGAACCATCAAAATGATCCTGATCCTGCACAAGACTAGAATGAATGAAAATAGGTTGTCTATGGTATTCTCATTCGGGATGAGGATGAAGTATAGTGGAAGATAAATCAGAGCATAACAACTTTTAAGATGAACTGTAGATGGAATTGGATTTTGCCTTGAAATCTATCAACCTTAGAATAAGAAGGTAGATAAAAGTGCTACAAATATTCATACTTTAATATGATCCCAGCCAGACAAGACGTGCCTCAAAGCATCCGAATATTTAGATATTCAATTACAAAATCTATAACAGGTTGTGCCTTGTAAATGTCATTACAGAAATATCTAAGAAAAAGAAATTTCAAACAATAAGTATTACTCATGAAAGTTTTACCAAGAGTGATAGGAAAAAATGTTATCCCAGACGGTTCTATACAAAAAACCTCTGTGATAGATACATATCACAGAGAGTTCTTAATAAGAACTGTCGTTGATAGATACATATCACAGACGGTTCTAAATACAATTTGTCTGTGATAAGTGTTTCACAGATGGTTCAGAAACCATCTGTGATTAGCTGTATTATCACTGACAAATAGTTACAAATGGTTCAGAAAACTGTCTATGATGACGTTTTTGAACAGTCTATGATAGCCTTTTTTGTGCAGTGGGCTGAGGAACCCGTCATCCCCGATGACTTTACCACAGCTTATGGGGACTACAATGACGTATTTTTCTAGGATAAGTCAGTTACCTATGGAGTATTTTGGGTTAAAGGCATACTACTGTATTTTTTGTGTCTTCTGCTGCACTCTATTCGGCCCTTTTAGGCTTTATTGTACCATCTATGATCCATTAATATATTTAAGATATTGTGCATGGATGTGATGACAATGTTGTAAATGCGTGTACTAGCTAATAATCATGGAACTAGTACAATATGCACATGAGACCCTCTGGTATTCCACGCCAGAAGGACGAGCGTCTTGAAAAGTATGCACATTTATGATATTGTCATCACATCCATATACAATATCAAAAATATATTAATGGATCATAGTTTGTACAATAAGGCCTAAAGGGCCGAATAGAGTGCAATGGAAAAATACAGAAAGTCCAACAATACGCCTTCAACCCAAAATACTCCATCGACAACTGATAAGGATAAGTCTCTATAAAACTCAGCAATGCAAACCATGTGATCTGTAGTAAAATGGGAGTCATCAGGGATCGTGGGTTCCTCAACCTCTGAATAAATGCCAACAATATTTGTACTCTACAAGACTTGTAGTGAAAGTTTGGCTATGTCAAAGGTGATGATCATTCTAGGCTCTTTTGCATAAAATGAGATTTATTGAATAATAACAAATAGTAGATTACAAATAGAATTTGTAAAGAGCAATTGACAAGTATATATATAACATATGTAAAAGTAACTCAAAATCCTCCATGATTATGTTTACCAAACCATTCCCTGCCATATTTGGCATTAAATCAAAAACAAAACTTCTCCAATTCAATCTATATCCTTTTTGTAAAAACATAAAATCTAACTACTGTCAAAGCACTAGAGCTGCCTTGGACCATAGGCGTGGCTTTTCAAAAAAGATTTGACTTTGCACAAACATAAAACTTTACCCACAAGACATGACTGACTCTTTCTACCACTATTTTTACATTTTCTTTGGTGCATGACCAAGAAATCATAACAAGAGGTGTTACATGACCTAGATCTAACTTTACACCAGACCATGATGTTTGACCCATGCTAGCGCGGCATAAATAAAATTCATACTCATAATAACAACGACATTACACCTTTCATAACCCAACAACAATGACAATACACCCTATCATAACCATTCCCCACATAGCAAGGCATACACCATTGTATTGGTATGTGTTTTCCACATACCTCCCGTGTCGACACCCCCTACGAGCAAACCTACATGGACTGTCCGTACTGCTTTAGCCTTCCAATATACAAAGCTAGACCCAAGCTACTTAATAAGCTAAGGCTACCTCATAATAGCATTTTTGACTGCACAGATATCTTGGATTATGCAACACTACATTCAGTCCTTAATCGGCCAAAGTGAGAACTCCCACTACACTACTTGCAAGTCCATCTCTCGCATTTCACAGGTTATATAATAACTCACCAGCTTCAAAACTTTAGTTTTTTAGTTTTGATTTTTATATCAAAATAACTGAGACAAATATGTCAAAAATCTCATCCCATGAACATATACTATAACCGACCATTTGTTCTCCCAATACTAAGGCATTACAAAGCAATTGTTCATATAGTCAAATATACTCAAGTTGGCATTAGATATTGCCTAACCCTAATCGTATGGTTTTCAAGGTTGACATTTGCGTATTTATCAAAGAGGTTCCATGCAATAAATAGGAATATCTGCCAATAACCCCAATATGGTAACTTTATTGAAAATACACTCATACATATATAAACTTTTAAAAAAAATAAATTACAAAAATTACTATGATAAACATAATCAAAGGGGTACTTGCCTTGCTTGCTGAATTCTTGAATGGTGTGGGGGCAATGAAGGAGGTTTCCAAAGATTTGATATCTATAAGTGGTACATCATATAGCAAATATAAAGTCACATGAACTCAAATAGAGACCAAATTCAAATATTTTTACTAAAACATAATTTTCATGATTTTATAAAAATTTAGAAACTAGTTTCACTCAATTTGAAGTCAATTTGCAAAAGTTATGAGCATTTGAATTTTAATCGACTGAAAATACCTTAAAATAGAAAAAGGGATGACATCAGAGGCATATTTTTTGGAACTTTATGCTTTCCAACAGAGAAAGTGCATGCATTTCTGTTCTAACCAATAACATATTTCTCATTTTCAAGATTTTATTTTCTATTTACAGAGGCTGACAGGTGGGGTCAAATTTTATTATTTATTAAAATTGACTAACATGTGGGGTCCACATGTTAGTGACTCAGCATGTTAAATACCGGTTCAGGTTTTAAACCTGACTCTTTAATCTTAGCTGGCCCGCATGTTAGTGACTCATAAACTTAAAACCAAGTTAATTAGATTTTTAATGATGATCCTAACACTAGGGCTCACACATCAATGTTGTGTGTGTGTTTGTGTGTGGGCACAGGCACCTGATAGGTAAGGCCCAGCCATCAGTGACCTAGAACAAGGTGTGGCTTGAGCAAGGCTCACCAGTGGTGAATAGTGGAAAACTAGGCTGACTGGGTGGTTGGGTTAGCTAGAGGGGAGAAAGTGAGCTCAAAGGAACCCTTGGAAGTGGCTAGGGATCCCTGGAGTAGGCTGGCAAGTGAGCTCCATGGCAGCGGTAATGGCGAATGGCAAAGGAAGGAGCATAGGTTTGATCATGCTTAGGCAAGTGAGGAGAAAGCATCTAGGGGTGCTAGGGTTCCATTTTGGGGGTTCTCGGCGACAGAGGCTTACCAAAGTAGCTCGGTGATAGAGGCTAAAGAAGAAGAAAAGCAAGGCGGTGGCATTCTTGATGCTTTAAGCTGTGAAGAAGGTGAGCATTGCGCTTAGGGTATATGCAAGATGCTTAAGATTAAAAGAATTGGAAAAATGCTCACCAGGGTGGGCAATTGGGCTTGGCTTTCTCTTTAGAGCTCTCCTCGGCAATGGAGGTATACGGCGGTCTAGGGAGTCAGGCTCTAGGCAGGAGGTAGAGCAGGGGGTGTGGGAAGCCAGTTGTAGCCATGACACTCCTTAAATAGGCTCAGGGAAGGTGGCTCATTATGCTACTTATGAGCCCGGTGAACAATCAAATGAGGACAACACCAGCGAGCTTCCAGGAAATCCTAGTGGAATTGCCATCCATAGTGGTAACTGGGTAGAGCGTGGCAGGCGGCCCGAGGGCTCGCACCAGGGCATAACTCCAAGGAGAGAACATGGTGAGGGTGCAAGTCCCGAAGCTTGGAGTGGCATGGTTGGCGGGGAAGGGTGTGGCAAAGCTAGTGGAGACAACTAGGCAAAGGCGGCGATGTGGTGGTGAGTCCCCACATGGGCTGATTCAGAATTTTTAAAGCTATCAAATGTGCTTCAAATTTTATGAAAATTTTTGGAGATGATTCTATGACAATACCTATGATTATATAAAAATTTTTAAAGCATAAGAAATCTTATGATTTTCTCGAAAAATCTTTTGGTGGTTCAGTTTTTATGAAATATCTTGTATTTGATTTTTCATAAGCATCAACTAAATTCAAAAATTCATGAAAATTTTTCGAGGGGCTTCATGGATTATTTGGGAGTCAATTAATATATTTCCATACTTTGAATTGTTTGAATTTGATGTTCAAAAATCAGAGTCAATAACTAGGTTATTGAAAATCATTTTCTTAAAATACCAAAAATATAGAAAATATTAAATTCACAAATAACTCAGGAAACAACTTGGTAACTTTGTTATTTTAATTTAGGCAGAATTTGGGCTATTACCATACGTGCCAAAACTGATGAGGGCTTATGTTAAGAACCATGCATCTAGGTTGATCTTGATATACATTTTACATTGAAATATATTCAGTAGTCACACAATGTTGTAAAATGGATACACCATATATAGCTTCTGTATTTATATTTTGCAACCAAATTATTCGGCCCAAATTAAAGTTCTTACATAAATTACGGCCAACCTATCTTTTGAGCATACAACCCTCTCACCTTGTGGCATGAGTTGCAAATTTTGGCACTCCTAACAAGGGGTGGAAACACACGTAAGTTGCATAGGTCGGAATTTCCATCATTTTGGTCTTATTTAAGATGTAGTGGAAATTAAATTAGGTCCCAAAATCTTAGGAGATTTCAACTCGAGAAAATTTCAACCAGAATCGGATGAGAATCACCTTGTTTTGAAAAAATCGAAGTCATATAGTTTAGAGGGATAGAGATGGGGGGGGGGATGACAGACTGTCACCACTGCACAACCCCTTATCACAGACGATTCGAAACTGTCATTAAACCGTATGTATCAAAGTGTCAGTGATAACAATAGGTCATCACAAACGGTTTTGCAACCGCCGGTGAAAATACCCATCCTAGAGGAGGTCAAGGCTCTCTATTCTTATTTACCAGAGATGATCATCACTCATCATAGACAGTCTTAGCCAAAAACCGTCTGTGAAGTGTCTGAGCTCCTTCCCTGACGGTTTTTATAAAAGACAGTCAATAATGACATGTCTAATATATCCCCTTTTGTAGTGTGTCTACACGTCGTGATCTCATGCCTTGGATTGGACACACGTCACGTTGTGAGATCCGGTGCGGGGCGACAATAAATTAAGAAATATGCTTTATTTACCAAGATGCTCACATTCAGAGATATGGCAGGTTTACCTCTTCCCAAATTTCCAATTAATGGAGACTAGAAGGGCTTCCAATTAATGGAGACTAGTATTTGCCCAACCCCTTTATCTCTCTTTCTTAAAAGTCTTCTCTCAAGTTCTTGGTCAAAAGATGAGGGGAGAAGGGAGCAGATTTTAGGTGACATCCAAACGAAAAGCAACAGCCCTTTCTTTATAGCTTTGGTGCCAAGTATAAAAGAAGGGCGCAAACAGAAGTCGGTTATGCCATTAATGACTGATTTTGTATACTTTTGCTGGAGATATGCATAGTGTGAATAGACAGAGAGAGCCGAGGTGAAGGATGGTCACGGCCTTCATAAGGGCTTCATGGGGGACTCCAGAGAGAAAGATCACCACCACCATAACCAACTCTCCGAGCTCCCACTCGATTTCCAGAGTACCTCACCGCCGACGATGATCGCCTCTTCCTCCATGTAAGTTATAGAAGATATATGTTGCATGTATTAGCTATGCAGCCATCGAGTTCCTCTTTTCTTTTCGCCATTTGAGAGCTCTTGTGCGTCCGTAGAGAAGAATTAAAAACAGTATTGCTTGTTTATATGGAATAGGAATTTGGCAAATCCTTGCTGATCTTTTAGTTTCCTCTCAACCTTTTGTCGCTTGTCGTAGAAGGAATTGAAATATGGAGTATCCTGCTGATTTGCTCTGGTATGGGGAAGAGATTGTTTCTTCTGTCTTAGAGGTTTTGCCATCAGTAGCTTGCGTTCTATGGAATTTAGGTTTTTAACTGCTTTCTGAAATTCAACCATGGGCATATAGGAGAGGAATTAGAGAAAGACACAGTAATCCCTCGTAATGGAGCACCCTAGCTATCAAATAGTTTATTGGTTAGTTAGGGATCATGGAAATAGTTTAGGTGCTGAGATAAGGGAAGAGGACAGAAAATTACCAAATACTAGGATATAATTCTTTTCCTTGTATCTTTCAACAAGTAGCTGGATCAAAACTTTTTTAATGGATTTCACACACCGACTCTTCCATCTGTTCCATTAAAGAAAAGTTGCCCTCCTACTTGCTTTTTAATGTATATAACTACTGATTCTTGCTTATTTCATCCTCCAATTTCCTTTCTAGGAGCAAGGAATCGACAAGCTACGACATGGGGGAATTCGATCAAGCATCAATTTTTCTCTACCTAGATGGTCATGACCAATCGTCGATTCAAGAACAACGACGTACGTTACCTCAAAAACCTATTTCCCTTTTCCCTTCAAAATACATTGATGATGTGTGAGTAACTTTTTTTTCCTTTTTATACACCAAATAAAGGCATGACCCCTTTTCCAAGGATATGTGTGTTTGCCACAATATGCCCGGCCGGTTCTTGACTGTCTAATTCTTTTTCTGCTCCATGTGTTTTCAATTGATGATGTTTTCGTCCTTAGGATTTGGTATTTCTCCCTGTGTGAAGAGTGTGACATGTAACAGACTCTCTGACGATGACCCTCTTTGCAAGAGCTTGATATAAAAGAAGCTATAAATATTCCTTCTTTCCATTTCTCCCCCATTCCTTTCCGTTTGCACCTTCTCGTGTACTCTATTGAATCGTAGCCCCAGAAGCATCCATGAAATGTTTCTATACTAGTACTGCCTCTGCCTATCGCCTCTCTCACCGCGCAACCGTGTGTGTGTTTGTGTGTGACATATATATTTAATTATGAAGCTAGCACCCTTTCAAGTACGAATCAATGTGAATTTCATAAGCTAATTAATTTCTAGTATATATTTTCTCACTATATATACCTCTCTCTCTCTCTCTACATGCATGCAATTTCACATGATTGAAAGCTTACCCACAGTACTCGTTAATTCCATGGTTGCAGAAACACTGAACATCTTCCCTTCCCAGCCCATGCATGTCGCAGAGCCAATTCCCGCTGCAAAGGTACGTACGTAGCCGCAATATACAACTATATGCATGGACCATGCATGGAAACTCCATTATACAAATAAGCAACTGAACGCTTCGGTTTCTGTCTTTACATCAATGCAACATGATGATCGGTGCATGTGGTCTTCTAAGTTATGATGTACTTGATATTGTATATACCCTATCCATTTCAGAATACCTGGCATTATTGTTGATTTATACCAGACAAACTTCGTAGTCTTCGATCAATAAATGATATTGTTAGATTTGTCATAAGAAATATTTTCATAATATTATGTTTGCACGATATTTTATAAATATCTTGGTGTAAAAATAACCGTCAAACTTTAACCTTGGAGACCGATATATAAAACTCAACTGTACCAGGTTTGTGATACAAAGTAGTATATATATAGAGTGATGGCATGAAAACCGGTATATAAAACTCAACAGTACCAGGTTTGTGATACAAAGTAGTATATATAGAGTGATGGCGTATCATGCTTCCTAATGGCAACCCGCAGGTGTCTTCTCCCAAGAGACCTAACCAGCAAGGTGGCCAAAAGATCACTGCTGCTACTCCTGGACCCACAGTACCTTTGCCTAACTCTGCCAAGGAGAACAAGAGTAGCCTCATTAAGGTATGCATCTCTCTCCTCTCTCTATGTGCATTTTCATCTTGTAACCAGCAATTGAATATCGATCTCACTCTTCGTCTCTCTAGCTACAGTCTAGAAACATACATATCTCTCTTTCTCTCTCTCTTTTGAAGGAACCAAAAAAATGTGGCTTGCAGAAGGAAGGAACCAGCAGTGGGAAGGATGCAACATCTTGTCCAGATAGAGAAGGAATGAGAACACTAGACCCTAAGGTGAGTCAGTCATTATTAGTACGGTCTTGCAACAACTCAAAGTAATTAAGGAGGGTGAACATGATTACTGTCTACAGGCTACACATAGTGATAGTAGTTAACATATGTGCTACATGCATGACTCTTTGAATCTGACTTGTATGTGTGTATGTGCATGTTGCAGATACTGAGGAGGCTTGCACAGAATAGAGAGGCAGCCAGGAAAAGTAGGCTTAGGAAGAAGGTGAGTGAGTCAGCTGATATTTATGTTTGTATATAGGAAAAATATTTTTACTCCCGTCATCCCGTGTGTAGTTACGCCCACCTCTAAAATACTATCTAAACGAATTAAAATACTCCTTTATCACTTTAGGTATACTCATATAATAATTATAAGATATTCCAATATGAACTACATGAAAAAATTGCAAAGGAGCACATAGTTTTTAGCGTATATTTACAAATACCTTTATATATGGACATAAAAAAGAGTATATCCAAAACAAATATATATATACCACATCTGAAAAAATATAAATACTACCTATATAGTCTTATATGCTTTTATACTACACATACATACCCTCCGTATATATATATATATATATATATATATATATATATATATATATATATATATATATATATATATATATATATATATATATATGAAATCCTAGTGTGGCAGTGTCTAGTTGATTTAATGAATTTTGTGATGTTGCAGTTTTTGGCTCTTTCTTTGGGACTTATGTGCTCAAGGATATACTTTTTTTTCCTTTCTCCTGAATTTGACGAACCAACTAAAGAATAATATCACTTTCCAAAAGTAAAATCTCATTTATTTTCATATATGAAATACGAGTTATGCTTAAGTACCCGAAGAATTTTTACACATACCGTCCATTAATTGCTTATCTCTGAATGAGTAGATATAAGAACTCTTGACCGATTAACTGCCAGGAAAGCTTTATTTACTGCTAAGATCCTTGTATCTAGTCAACTCTTTTATAGGTGAGCTATTTATAAGGATATGTGCAAATCAGTAATGTCAGAAATTTAAATTAAATGTGCATTTACACCATATCCTTATAGTCTACTCTTTTACCATGCAATTGTCTTCATGCATGCATGCATTCTTCTCTTCATTCTCCAGGCTTACATCCAACAGTTGGAGTCGAGTAGGATTAGGCTAAGCCAGCTTGAACAACAGGTTCAAACAGCAAGAGTACAGGTAAAACGGCATTTTTACTTTGACTCTCCCAGCATTATCTTGGAGGGACTTACTGCGTTATTTTCTGCAAATATTTTTCATGTCCTGCATATGCAAGTCCGGACAAGTGACAGCTACTATAATGTTCAGGGTGTCTTGTTGGGTACTGGAGATCAGCATGCGCACCAGCTGGGCTTTCCTTCTGCCCCTTCAGCTGGTAATGAGACACTCCAATTCATCACTTTTTATTTTCACAACAATTACTCAATTGCGTTAGTTCTTTGGATATTTCTCTAATTTAACATTATTTTAGCAATGAATACCATTTTTAACTACTCCGTATGATGAGCAGCTGGGATATTTGACCTGGAGTATGGGAGGTGGGTTGAAGAACACAGCAAGCTGATGTTCCAGCTTAGGATTGCGTTGAATGAGCACATGCCAGACAACCAGCTGCAGGCGTTCGTCAATGGCGCAGTGGCGCAGCACAACGAGCTGCTGAGCCTCAAGGGCGCCATTGCCAGGGCTGACATCTTCCATCTTCTGTGCGGAGTGTGGGCGAGCCCCGCTGAGCGTTGCTTCCTTTGGTTGGGTGGATTTCGCCCTTCGGAGGTTATCAAGGTATGTATATGATCACAAAATTCATCTGCAAAACCAATGGTTACAGACATGTAGTATGCACCATAAACATATTTAGAAGCAGATTTAAGCCCTTTTTGCGAGGGCATGCGGTTTACAGCGCAGTTGCCAAAAGCTCAAGCCATTTCAAACAGCTGAACAGTGCAGCTAAATTGACTTTCCAAATATGCTTATTTTCTTTTCCAGCTTCTATGAGAAGCACGGTTTATGAGAGGCTTGATTGGAAAGGTAATATAAGCTTGATGTGCACCCATTCTTGATGCGTGTTCCGATTAGAAAAATGTTGTGAAAACGTTGGTACGTACAGCATCTTGGAGGAACACATATACTACTTTCATATAAGGATGCATTCATGCATATCAACAAATTGAAATAAGCAATTAATGAAACGAGACAACAGAAAGATACACCGAGGAAATTATACTTAAGTTGGAATGGACACTTAGAATTGTCGATACATGATTGTGGGTTTATTTGGTTGGTCCTCTATCGTATTATCTATGCATGAAAAAACATCTCCCTTTTGCATACAAAATTAATCAATAATCCCCTCAAAGATTCTTGCTTTCTTATTAGTCATTGTTTAATGAAACTTAACCTAATGCACAACCATAGTTTACTTATTCAAGAGCCCAACTACTCGATCCTGGCCATGTCATCTACGCAAACCTGCCGGTCAGTGCAATATAATACTGTCATTTGAGTTTTTTTTTATCTATAAGACCATATTGTTCATCTCCCTTGATCACCTAACTCAAGAAACATGCCAGTTCAAACCTACGTACTACGATATATCCAACCTTGGGTTGACCCTTTCTTCCTTCGTGTTTTCTAGTTGATCTAGTTAATTATCGATTTCATGACATTGCATGGTAATTCTAGATTGAGCAGTGCTTTATGCATCACCCCCAATACAATTTGCACGAAATTTAAAGCAAGCAAATTATAAGCCATGCATGCATATGTACTCAATACCAATTTGATTTTTACTATATGTTTTCTATGTATGACCTAATAACGGAAGACTTGACTCTTCCATATATGCATATATGTCAGGTTAAATGTCTAAGTAAAACTAATGCCAAGTGTTAGATTGAGCGACTTCCACCTCTTTTCCATCGGGAGTGAACTTTGAAAGCCCCTTGTCTTTTTTCGCTGTTGTAATCTCTATGTACCAACTCCCAAGCTTTGAAAAGCTTATATGCTCCAAAACAAAATTTCCCCAATTTACCTTATCAACAATTCTAGAGGTCCCTTAATTGATTGATTCCATAATAGAGAAGGATTTGAAAAGCTTGTACGCTCCAAAACAATATTTGCCCCAATTTACTTTATCAACAATTCCAGAGGTCCCATAATTGATTCCATAATAGAGGGGGATTTGAAAAGCTTTGCTAATGTGGTAGGGGGTCAGGGGGTCTAAGTACTTGATGGAATAGTTTAAAGTTGAGAAAGAAAAAAGCATGGCTTTTGGATGCATCCATTGTCAGACATAAAGAATTGATTGGGGAGTAGGTAATTGGACAGAAACAGGTATGGGAGAGGTTAGATGTGTGATAAAGATGGTTTCCCAAGTAATCCATGATCCGCAGGGGGTCTGGTCCTTCTGCCTTTCGTTTATTCTACCAAGAATTCATTGCGTTGTCCTTCTAGAAGGTATTTGTCCCATATTGAAATTAGGGATACACAAAAAGGAATTGCACATCTTTTAAGTAAGATAGAAGACGGGCCGGATTCAAATCCGTGACCTCAACCACTACGCTTTTGTGCTTTAACATCATGCTGCACAGTGCTTCCTTGTTTTTTTCTGGCGCATATTGAGCTAAATAAAAAACTCTTTTTATTTGTTTTCCTATGAATAAGGTCATTTTTCATAACAAGGGAATTCAAGATTAAAATAATACACGCATATCTATTCTAATAATTAATATAATGAGGAGTTCCTCAATATTCCATCTACGAAAATTTCACAAATATGAAGTTACGCAGTTTATTTTGTTGGTTATAGTACAAATCAGCCCTTCATCTGTCTAATGCTTTCTTTAAAAACTGTGCAGTTTTCACAAATATTCGACCACGTCCATGCATGAATGCTAGATGAAAACGTCATATATGGTTTTCCCACATAATGGATGATTCGAGGGATCCATTGGTCTTCCTTATTCCTCTCATATATTTATAATAAAAAAAAACACCAACCAACTGCCTTGACCTTCTAGAAGGTATACGTATATATATGCTAGAAGCTTTCATAATTTGATGTGAGAAGATCACCTGCAACAAGATTCTCAAAAAGAAAACATCACGTAAATTTGCATGTCTTTTCATGTGGACTTTTCGGCACATTAATGTTTTGAGCTTACTGAATACACATTTCTGCTGGAATGTGCAAATCATACTGATTAAATGTTTTCTGCACACACGTGTCCGGCCTTGACATATGTCGTACACAGACAATTTCTCGAAAACATCCTATCTAGCTAGTTTCTGAAAAAATGGCTATAAGAAATGTACAAATGTTAATTCTTGGAAATCCACTTATTATATGGACTCCCATTTTTCTTTTACAATATACAAGGTATTTCCACTTTCTTTTGATCTTCTCCTGAATATATGGCAGCGATAATGCATGTCCAATTCAAAATGTTGTCAAATGGGACTATAATTACACGTGTAGTATTACCAGATGTATTTATGATTCTTCGCCTACTATTCAGGAGACAGCAGAGAACTGAAAGTGTACAAATATCAGCAATAGAATTTCTTTTGTATTAGAAACTGCACAAATACCTGTTAGACATGCATGGTTCGATCCCGCCTTCTAGCTTAAACAAAAATCTGCATAGTAACTAAAATTGATTAAGTCAACAATAAAATCCGTTTCTCTACCTCAAATTCAATAAAAACTGTCAACAAAAAATTATCACCATTGGTTGATGTATTGAACTTATTAAACACAGTTTTGGTCGCTATTTTTTTACCATAACTTCCAATTCTACTCCTTGGGGTAGCCTATGCCGCATCTCACAACGTCGGGATTGCATAACAGAGTATGTAAGTGTAATATATAAGTATATAATACTATCTTGGTGGTATGTACATTTTTTCAAATGTGGTATATACATTTTTTAGATATACCACTTTTATGTGTGTATATGAAGGAATTTTTAAAATACACTAAAAACATTGGACTCCCTTGTAATTTTTTCATATGTCTCATTGGAGTATCTTATATATAGGGGGGAGGGGATTTGGTATGACATAGTACCATAGTATACCTATCATCCTTCATGGTGCAAGGGGATTGAAACTTTCACTCTCATCACATTTCCTCTCTCCTCACTACACGCATCCACATGCAAGTATACTTCCCTATATTAAAGGTGGAGTGGTTTCGGCTGAGGGAGCCCCTCCACCTCATCACTTCATGTAAAGCCCTATGTAAGTTTTGAAATTGCATTTAAATCTTTCTACTAGCTCTTTTACCAAAAGGACATAAAAAATTCCAAAATTTCATTTAAATCCCTTCAGATATTCAAAAAAATATGTTTAAGTTTCCCACCAGCTCTTTCGCAAAAGACCCCTTAAAAAATTTTAAAATACGTTTAGTTCCTCTGACTGCCTGTTTTAAAAAAAAACTTGAGGTTCCACAAGTTGAGTTAAACCTCTTCTCGAGCCCTTTTACAAAAAATTCACAGCTTTAGAAAATTTCATCCAGGCCTGAACCATGCGCTTTTGCAAAAAGAGTACTCGAGGTTCCGAAAAATTGTGCCCAGCACCAGGACGATGTTTGCCCGGCGCGACATATGATGCACGGCTCTAGCAAAGCCGATGGCTTCTGTGGCCAATGCTTCGATCCACGTGGCGTTACCGTCATGTAATGTGGCACCACGTGTCCCCATCTAGTAATATATATAGGACGCCAAAATGGTGCACCATCATGTCAAGGCCCTATGGTTTCATTTGGCGAATTCGTACCAAATTCGGGTATATTTTCTAAAAATTTCAATATTAGGGTATATACTCATCTATAACAACTCAAATAAAATACGTATTTTTGAAAAAAATTACTTGAATTCAAAGATTATGAACGAATTTAGATCACATGCTTTGTTGATTTATATATATAATTAGGACATACCTACAATCAAACTACCATAAAAAAGACAACTCTAGTTTGAATTTTAGTACTAACTTATTAGAACTACTAAGTAAACTATTTAAACTTGATATCCAAAAATATTTAAATATTTTCACAAGTGATACGGAGGGGAAAATACCAAGTTCAAATCATGGTGTCCTAGGTAATTATACTAAATAGAGGCGCTATTCTTTAGCTGTGTGTAGAATAATATATTCTACACACTAGGCAGTTTACAATTGACTGAGCCATGCAACAAGGCTAATAAACTAATAAATGTGTTCCTTGTTTGTACATAAATATTTTCCTTTATTTTAGCTATAACTTTTTATTGGCAGCTCCAATTCACAAATAGTTCTTAGTAGTAGGTTACTGACGATGAGAGGAATATAATGATATAAGTCTCACTAATAAACAGTAATTGTGTTGGCTGCAGGTAACAGATTTTACTAATCTATATATAGAAATTACTATATTTCTATATAGATTTTGCTATCATATTGATTGATGTTCATTTAGCAGTAAAATTTAATTTATGTGACTTTTATTAGTGAGACTTATATCATGCTATTTCTCTTATCGTCAGTAATCTAATGATGACATTCGTTCGTGAATCGGAGCTGCCAAAAAAAGTTATGGCTAAAATAAAGAAAAAATATATTCATATACAAACTAGGATTGTAGTTCTCGGAACTGTAGGAAACCAAATAGTAAATGTGTTTGCTTGTTTGTACATGGATCTTTCTTTTGTTTTTGTCATGACTTTTTATTGGCAGCTTCGATTCTCAAATAGTTTCTGCCAATAGGTTACTGACGACGATAGGATCAGAATGATATAATTCTCACTAATAAACATTAATTTTACTGGCTGGTAACAGATTTTACTACATCTATATATATATATATAGAAATTTCTATATTTCTATATATATTTTTACTATCATATGGATTGATGTTTATTTGGCAGTATAATTTGATTTATGCGATGTTTATTAGTGGTACTTATATCATGTTATTCCTCTCGTCGTTAGTAATCTAACGGTGAAATTCTTTCGTGAATCAGAGCTATCAATAAAAAGTTATAGCTAAAATAAAGAAAAAATAGATTCATATACAAATTAGGATTGCAATTCTCAGTATAGTGGGAAACCAACTAGTAAATGTGTTTCCTTATTTGTATATGAATCTTTTTTCTTTGTTTTAGCTATAATTTTTATCGGCAACTCCGATTCTCAAATGGTTTTCACCAGTAAGTTACTGATGATAAGAGTAACGATGGTATAAGTCTCGCTAATAAACAGTACATAATTTTAGTGGCTAGTAATAGATTTTACTATATCTATATATAGATATTACTATATTTCTATATAGATTTTACTATCATAGGATGTTCATTTGATAGTAAAATTTGATTTATGCAATGTTTATTAGCGAGACTTATATCATGTTGTTCCTCTCGCCATCAATAATTTAATGATGAAATTCGTTCGTGAATTGGAGATATGAATAAAAAGTTTTGGATAAAATTGAGAAAAAATAGATTCACGCACAACTAGGAAATATATTTACTAGTGATCAGTTTAGTCCACATATGTTTTGCATAGATTCATATGCGGGACGGTTTGCGCACAGCGGCTAGCTAGTTCTACGACACAGAGGTTATAGCTCGCGCGTAGAATAGGCAGCAATACGCGCAGGAGTAGAATAGCACTACCTTGTATGTGTATATATAGACACACGACTGTGTACTTATATTCATTTGACAGTGGGATGGATCGATTGAGCATTTGCTTGGAT
This sequence comes from Guadua angustifolia, assembly GCA_036346375.1. Classification (NCBI taxonomy): domain Eukaryota; kingdom Viridiplantae; phylum Streptophyta; class Magnoliopsida; order Poales; family Poaceae; genus Guadua; species Guadua angustifolia. The sequence goes on from CM070517.1 coordinate 15,084,054, forward strand.
GCTGCACTCATGCCTGCAGGTAATGCTGAAGCATGTGGAGCCGCTGTCGGAGGGTCAGCTCCTGGGCATCTACAACCTTCAGCAGTCGTTGCAGGAGACGGAGGACACGCTCAACCATGGCATGCAAACCCTCCAGCAGGCCCTGTCGGACACCGTCGCCGCCCCCGAGGTCCCCGGTAGCAGCTTCATGGAACACATGTCCCTCGCCATGAACAAGGTCGACTCCATGGAGGCCATCGTCAGGCAGGTAATTTATTTGTTTAACGCGTACTTTTCACAATGGACATATCACTACTACAGATCAGGCCTTCCATACCGGCCCATCAGTCTCGGTTGGATTTGAACCGGTACTGATGAGGGCTTCAGTACCGGTTCATTGGCTACAGGACTGCCGTGGGCTTTTAGTACCGGTTCGTGTTACGAACCGGTACTGATGCCTCGTTTGAGGAAAGTTCAAAAGGAATGTATATTCTATATATATCAGTACGCGATAGTGGGTGGGTTGGTTAGAAGGGTGAGGCTGGAGTCACGAGGTTCCAGGTTCGAGTCTTGGGTTCGCCATATTTTTTAGACCGTATGAGGGCTTTAGTCCCGGTTGAGCGAACCGGGACTAAAGGTCATAGACCTTTAGTCCCGGATGGGCTGTCCCGGTTTGACAACCGGGACTAAAACCCGTTGCTAACCGGGACTAAATGTTGTTTCCCTGGTAGTGTATATATAATACCACTTCTGTGTGATGAAGGTTTGAACTGACGGTTATCAATTATTAGTCATACTGGACATGCATATATATATATATATATATATATATATATATATATATATATATATATATATATATATATATACACTCTTATTTGGGGCTCCTCTAGAAACCCCCACATTAATCTAAAAAGTACCACATTAATCGAAGAAAATAATAATATCTAAAAATTCTCACAATAGTAGAAGAAAAGAAAACATCAAGACCATCTAATTTTCCATAGCAATATAATATACGGCCAGATTTAGTATCAATATACCAAACATAATGTCTTTCCAACGTATGATACTTGTTTGTGTGGAACAACTATGCATGCACTCGACCAAATCAGAATCCCGGACCAAAAAAAATATTACATCCTCCCAGTCGACCGGATGCAACCATGATTCATGCATGCAAATCCAATTAATTCATTAAAGACAATGGCTACTTGAGTTAGCAATGCAAGTGTATGAATATAATAAAATTTTAAAAAGAATACAAATCTAAAAATCCAAATATATAAGTTTGGAATTGAAAATTTCCAAAAAACAATACGATATATACATGAATATAGTAAATTCAGTATTAAAATTGGCAAAAATAAGCTGTGGTATATAAAGATACATAGTATTAAAATTTTAAGTAAACTATGTGTTATATATTCCAAAATAAACAAACTAAAATTATGCATTTTTGTATTTAGAAATTCAAATTTTGGATCTATTTTTTCTCAGAATTTATTAGAATTAAGTTGCAACATTCCAAGTTCAACATTAAAATTTTGCTATCCCAATTAAATTATGTATAGTTTCAAACCAAATATACACAAAAGTATTATTAAAAATCATCTAGACTGTGCAGGTGCATGGTTTGATTATCCTAAATCATAAATGGAAATGCTATGTAACACTTCACTAAAAACTATTGGGATTTTGGTCGAATTTCTTACCCTTGGATGGGTTTGAAGACTTTTGCACCACCACCTTCGTCTTCATCTTTTGCAATGCTTCAGCGAGCATTTTTTAGTTGGGGTTCACTAGGTTATGGTTCACCTACAGCAAACTTTAGACAGAGGAGGGGGCGGCAGAAGTGATGGTGGCACTGTTCATCACTAGCAAGGACAAGGGTGATGGTGGCGGAAGCAACTAAGGCGATGCGTTCTGAGTGGCGAATTAGGTTGGGATGGTGGGAGGTAGTATGCTGTGGTGGATCCAACGGCGGCGGTGCGCCACTGGAGATGGGGAATTGAGGAGGAGGGATGTCGATAGGTGGTTGCACAGTGATGAACAGGGTGAAGGGAGGTGCCAACAGTGGTGGTGACCATTGGCGATAGGGCATCATTGGCACCAGATTGACACCTGTGAGGCAACATATGTTGGCACGCGGTGGCTGTGCGCAGTGGGTAGCGAGGTGGGGGTGCAGTGCAGCATTGGCGAGGAACTAAGGGTTGAGATAGGCTTACGGGTGGGTGAGGATTTGAGGGCTGAGTGGAGAGCCATCCAATTTGAATTCAACAGTTCAAAAACTTTTGATTGAAATGTGCGCATTTTTTGCCCAGTGATATATAGTAACCCCCTTCGTAAATTTTAGCAAATTGTAACATCTATGGAGAGTTACAGGGGAAAGAAACTAGAACAACTTCACAGTTCCCAACTGGTTTAATCTAATGGCATAGTACTGGTGTTGACCGCGCATGTTTGCGTATCCGTGGATACGGTGCTTCAGTCCTTCCTTGTATATAGTCAAACTTGTGACACTTGCGCACAATGTCTAAATGGACCTGGTATATATATAGTAAGTATGGTTTAACCCTGTATATAGTTACGAATCATGTGTGGTAACAGAACTCCAAATGAAATATTATACGACCATTTACCCCAATTTACCTGAAGTGGGGTACAAGCCGGAGGAGTTATACAACCAAGAACGATTTTGATTTTGTCGATTCTGGTCATGATAAGATGTACCCAATCAGGTTGCCTATTTGGGACCCATTAAGAGACATAGGATCCAACAAGAACGGCCAGCATCATCCAAGAGTCATCATCTCATCATCATATGGTTGTTGAGACTTGAGACTAAGAGTTGAGAGTACGTTCAGAAGGCAGAATAGTCCATACCTAGACACAACAACGTAGCCTAGGCAACGCTGCTGTGTCAAGTCAAACACACTGTAATATGTGTACTCTCGAGAGAATAGACTAACTACGATGCATGAGTCACTCACGAAGCTCTAGCCAACACTAACATACGATGATAAGATGGAGAAGTTAGGACATCATGGTCATGACAAATTAATGTGCAGAGAAATGATCAGCAATTGAAATGATCGAGTCCTACATATTTTATTTGCCACATCATGATCACGTGCCATCGATCCTATAGTTGATTGCCTAACTTTGATATGCAAGAATGTTTCCAATTAATGGGCCCAGATTAATTGTTGTTAACGAAGTCTTTGCACTGGGTTTGCACCCAATAGGGAATTATAATACTAATTGAATTGTCCCTCGTACATTTTATTTTCATTTGATAAACAAAAGTGTTCTCCGCACGAGCAATTTACAAATCCACTTTGCAAAATTGTTATGAGCAGCCACTGAAAATGGGCCCGATTGAATTGCACCTTCTAAAGCTCCTCATTAGTAGCAGACATTCCTAAATTACAAAAAAAAAAAAATATGTGAATGGATTCGTTCGTACAAATAGCGCCTTTCTGGCTGGCTTTAATAAAATTGACAAATGCTTTTGACTATCATTGAAAAGTTAGTAACGTTCCGTACATTCACTATATATATTAAGAGATGGTGCAACTGCCCCTTCTCCCTTATTCGCCACATTGCTTCCTCTCGATATATATAAAAGTTAGTGTACCTTATTCAACAATGCCTGTGTAGCATGTATGCTAAGTTTTGGTTGCTGCGTGCAGTTGATATGATTAAATACAAATTGATGCATATATATCACAAAAGCATCAGGTTGTGAAGCTAACTACTTCTAAGTTCCTGACAAAGTTGACATTTTTTTTCGGTCAAATACTCATGATTGTGCAAATGTCTCTTGCTTCTACTACTGCAGGCAGATGGCCTGAGGCAGCAGACCCTGCACAAGCTGCACCACATGCTGACCACCAGACAGGCCGCCCGGTGCTTTGTGGCGATCGCCGACTACTTCCACCGCCTCCGTGCGCTCAGCACGCTGTGGGTTGCGAGGCCGAGGCAGGAGGAGGGGCCGACGATGTAGAATTAATTGTTTCAAAGAAAAAGAAGAGGAACAACAACAATGATTGCAAGATTTAACCTAAGCAAGAACTAGTTGGGGTGCTTTGAATTGGGGATCGAGCACACTGGAAAAGAGGTGTATGTCTGAGTGTGCTCTCTTCAGATGGTAACTTGCAACTTTGTAAGGTGTACATACAGTGCTAGGTGCTAGAGAAGAATAGAGCAGCCTACAGTGGAGACTTTTTTAAAAACAATTGGCCAGAGCACTGACATTCATTTAAAAAGAAGAAACAATACCCGAGTTATAAATACGCACACACACCCTACACACGCGTGCATCCTGATCACACCTCCCGCATGCTAACCAACCGTGCCAAGTGCGGCCCTCGTGCACGGTGGAACTTTAATTTCTTTTCATTTCTTTCTTTCCTTTTCCTTTTGTTCCCAACATATTTTCACCCACTGTTGGATTGAAGTTCACCTAGAGCATCATTGATTTGGATAGGCTTTCTAATGATTGTGTGGGTAGCAAAATCTTGACATAATGTAATTAAGTTGATTGATTATAGCTTGTTGAATGGCTAGCTAACTTTTCTAGGGGGAAAAGAAAAAATTTATGAACAAATTGTTATGTGAAAACAAATATTTGTAACAAACCTGGTTTTTGGTCGACTATGCCGCAAAGATTCACTAGGCTACACTCTAAACTCGCCCTGCTGAGTCGATGTGTTAGTCGTGCCACGGTGCTGGCTAAGACCAAAAACCTTATTGATTTTTCATTCATGTCCATTCACTACTACACGAATATACATCACAACCGGTTCTTCTTTGTTATCACAGTCGGTTCTGGTGGCGACACAAAGTCATTAGACAGAGATGAGGTGGCGCTATCACAGTCGGTTCTTACCCGATTGTGTTAAGGGATCATCTCTATCGGTTTTTTAAAAAAAGCGATAGAAATAAACACTCATCTCTATCGGTTCCCAAAAAGAAGCGATAAAGATAAGTGTCATCTCTATTGGTTCTTTGTAAATAGCGATAGAGATAATCAATCATCTATCGGTTCGTACAAAGAAACCGATAGAGATGTGCACTTCATCTCTATCGCTTCTTCCAAAAAACCGATAGAGATTATGGGGTCATCTCTATCACTTCTTACAAAGAGCCGATAGAGATGTGCACTTGATCTCTATCACTTTTTTTGTAGGAACCAATAGAGATGTTGTGGTCATCTCTATTACTTCTTACAAAGAAACGATAGAGATGTGGTGTCATCTCTATCACTTCTTAAAAAGAACCGATAGAGATAACCCCTCATCTCTATTGTTTTCTTTTGAGAATCGATAGAGATGAGGGGTGTGCTCTTTTCCAATTCACCCTCCAATCAGCACATATTTCATACAGTATGCATTCACATATTATATTCACACAGTATAAATCATTGCACACATTATGCACATATCATATTCACATAATACAAACACTTTATTACAATATATATCACATTTGTTCAAAAAATAGAACTGAAACATGCTTAACAGTCAGTACACATGCAATCGCATTGACATATGTAATATTGTTCACATATGGACTAATATGAGCTTTCACCACTGTAAGGCCCCCATTTTTTATAATAAATATCAATAATGGGTACCATATGCATACAGTATTAGTCTCATGATCAGTGGCTAGTACGCATATTCACAAATTGATATCACAACTACATACATACTTTTATTACAACAGTGAAAGTAGGTTACATTGTATTCTTACAATACCAAAAGTAAAATACTGCAGTGTAAACAGACATCTTGTAGTATACTTTTAACCCATTATCCCCACAGGCAACTGACAAAGTAAATCCTAGTAAAATTCATCGTTGATATCCTCGAATCATGTGTCAAGGTATGTATCGTCGGGATAATCCGACTGTTCACCTAAAAATATCAACAGTGGCAAGTACTTGCAAGACTTTTTCAAAACCTATAATATATGCAGGCCATTTCAAAAGAAAGGATTCTACGGTTAATTTGCATAAAGCTAATTTAAAAATGTAAATACTAAATAGCAGATTACAAATGGAATTTAAGTAAAAGTAATTTCATATGAAACGTAACATTATGTAAATACGAATAAATAAATTTCACGAACCTGGGTATCTTGACCATATCTACGAACCATTTCCCACCAACACATGGTAGGAATTAGATTTTATGAAAATAAAAACAGCTAACTAGTGCTAGCGCACCAAGATTCCCATAACCACGGGAACAGCTTTTCAAAAAGTTTTACACTCTGCAGAGGTGTACATCTTTACCCACAAGAAATGATTCTCTCCTTTTGCCTTACCATTAACACACTTCGTTTGGTGTGTCGGCAAGAAGATCATAGCATAACCGTTCAATTACTTAATTCTAACTTTGCACCAGCACGGGACGAAAACCCATACTATGGCAGAAGAAATCAGAGCATAAAAATAATGGAACTTCCCCATAGTACGGCGTACACCATTGTATCAGCAAACGTTTGATCCATGATCACCTCGATGTGGATGTCCCTTCAAGCAATCCATTAAAAAACAGCTTGTACTACTACAGCCTACCAATGTGCAAAGCCAATTTTAAGTAACTTAATGGGTTAAGGCTGTTCGATACCAGCGCTTGTGGGTGTACGGTATTTCTTGGGTTTAACGAACACTGAGTTCGGTCCTGACGAGGGCTGGGTACCCCTTGACCAGCCGGAGTGTGGTCGATGAGATTCCCATGCTCGGAAGGCCCCGATCATGACACAGGTGCGCCTTTCGGGCGCTTCGACCTGAAGCTGGCGCACCGAGCTTCGGCACCTCTCGACCTCGAGCTCGAGCGGGGTCTCGCCTGAAGCCCCTGGTCCGCCCTAGGATTTCGGATCAGGCATTTGACTGACGGTTGCCAGAGAGCGGGTCGTGGGGGTGACTCGAGTCTTGCCAAGAAGTTCGGGCGATTCTTTGCCACCCTCAAGGTGCATGGAGGCCCCCTTTCCGAGGTTTGCTCCCGGCCGTTGCGTACAAAGGAAGTATAAAGACCAAGGATGCATGAGCTCCAGGGAGACGAAGACAACACAACACACACAGCAGCTCGAGTTAGGAATCACCATTACTGTCTTAAGTTGTAAACACTGCTCTGTACACCCATATAACAAGAATCACCGCCGCGAGGCGACTGGAGTAGAGCTATTACCTTCACGGGGGCTCGAACCAGTATAAACTCTTGTCTCGTGCTCGTTGTCGCCTTGCTCCGACCATCGCCCCGATCGATTTTCTTCCTTCGTTCGAGTAAAACGCAGCTCGGGTCCCATAAACTCTCTGACCCCTACCTCTTTTTTGCGGTTGACGATCCCGATCGTCGACAGCTGGCGCCCACCGTGGGGCCCGATTGTTTTGCTCTTTCGCAGGAACGACACCAAGACTCCAGGAGCATGGCGCCCTTCATCGACGAATTTTCTTCGGGAACGGACTCCGACTCCGTGTCCCTGTTCACGCCCTCGCCGCCGCCGCTTTCGCAAAGATGTTACAGTGGCGGGCGGGCAACATTGAGGAGATGCGGATGACCTTGATCCGCAGACCGGAAGACGCCACCGGATGGTGCGAGTTGCCATCAACCAAGCCATAACAGCTCTCCGACGGAGGCCCAGAGAAGGCCAAGACATCTTCGGGCCACCCGTCTCCCTTCCGGAGCGCCTCGCTTATCGCCGGGTCATGGCCAACCCTGATAGGGCGAGGTCGGAGCTCTTTGGCCGAGCCCTGGCCGAGGAACTCGATCGGGCTGCGACCGAGGTGGCACCTCCGCAGCATCGAAGTCAACACTCGGGGACTCGCTCCCAGAGAAGTAATGACAACACGTCGCGCCATCAGTCGCGTCGGACACCTTCTGACAGAGTTAGCCTCGAGCAACAAAGCTCGGGGCGAGGCTCCGACAGCGACGCCGGCGTCCCCACGGCATCGCGCCACCAGACCAGTTCGAGCCGGGCCGCCCGAAGTCGATCGGCAGCGGCGTTCTGCGGACCTCTCCCGGACGTTTCCGCCAGCGCCGCAGGTATGTGACCGCTGTGTTACCAACCGGTGATTCCGTGCTCGGCACCATGGTCGTTTCCCGACGGAAGTCGGGCCGCCGAGCCTCGACTCGAAGTCCGGCAGAAGGGGATCTTATCGGCAATGACCATGACCGTCGCGTCGACCTCCGGTACGCATAGCGTTCACGGCCTTCGATGGCGATCTGACGGCTTCGTCTTCGATTCAAGCTAGCCTGATCGGCTACCGATCGAAGCGACGGACCAAGAACCCCGACGAGTTCTGTCCATCTATTCGACCGCTATCCCGCGGTGGAGGGACCAGCTCGTAATGGCAAACTACCTCCCGCCGTTTCCGACGGGCCGCGCTAGGACTGCTCTTTAATCGGCTTTGGCTCCTTCGTGTCGTGGCGCCAGATCGAGAGCGCCTTCTCTCCAACTTCGAGTTGTTACTGAAAGCCGGCGGCAGGAGAAAGACTGGATCGTGTCATCCAGGGGAAGAACGAGCCACTGCGCGACTTTGTGCGGCGATTCATCCGCACAAGGAACCTGATCCCGAGCATTTCGATGAGGCCGTCATCAAGGCCTTCAAGTTCGGGGTCCGTGGATCGACGTCTCACCGAAGACCTGGAGATCACCTCGAGGCTCAGCGTCAACAAACTTTTCCGCATGACGGAAGATGCAGGCGGACACGGACGATGCCGTCCACTGGAAACGCGACTACGACCAAGGTAAGCTTGGTCTGAACCAAACAGAGGCCGGCCCGTCCAACTCCAGGGGCGCCGACCAAGGCGCCACCACCAAGAAGCGAAAGCGCGATCGCAGAGGTGGCGGAGGGCTACCGCGAGTGATCGTCTCGGCGGATGGCAGTGCCATGAGGTCTCGAGGTCCGAGGCCAAGCTCGGGAGGACTCTAAGCCTCGCCAAGGTCGACCCGACCGCACCAGCGAAGAACCAATTTCCCAGAGGAGGGCTAACGCGCGGTCCCGACAATGATGCTCGGCAAACGAGGGTCGAGGGCTCATGGGTTTGACGAAACAAAGTTCTCTTTTCCACAGGCGTGCCGCCACGATCTACTGAACTGCGGGGCTTGGCGAGAATAAACTAGGCGCCTTCTACGATGGGCGGGGTGAGATGCCCATGCTCCCGAGGATGACGACCAGCCCGGCGGGTGAATGCTTGGCGGAGCGGACGACGACCTCGACCGAGTTCCAAGAAGGCGAAGCGCGGATCGACGCTATCTTCGGTGGCTCGTCGGCCTACGATCCAGCGCGCGAGGTCAAGGCCGCCGCTGCATTACCATCTACAGTCGCCATCGAAGCCCACCGAAAGCGACCGCAAGTGGGCGTGCCACCATCACCTTCTCCCGGAGGATGCTCTCCCTGTATGGCTCGAGACCTAAAGACCGCCTTGGTCGTGACCCGACCATCAGCAACACCACGATTGGTCGGCGTCATGGTCGATGGCGGCAGCTCTCTTAACTATCGCAGCGAGAGCGCTCGACCGGATCACGATTCCCGATCGAAAGTCAAGAGCATCACCATACCGTTCTTGAGATAGTCCTCGAGTTCGACCACCCCTTAGAGGCGGTTGTCTTGCCACCACCTTCAAAGGCTCGACAACTTCGACCGAGTTAATCACCTTCAAGTGGTCGAGGGTGACCTCCGCATAACGCCATCCTCGCAACCCGCCTTGGTCAAATTCATGGCTACCAACCATTATAGCCATCGATGCATGAAGTTACACAGCCCAACGGTGTCATCATCGTGCGGGCGACTCTACAAGCGGCGCATGGTCGGAGACCAAGGCCTTGGCCCTTGCAGCATGCCTTGTGTGATCGAGGAGGAGACGACGAAGAACGCCGCGGAAAGGCGGCGATCTGACCTAAGCGGGACACGAAGGCGTGCCGCTCGACGAGAGCGACCCGACCAGGTGTGTCCACGTCTCCGATGAGCTGAGTCCCAAATAGGAACTCGAGCTCGTCACCTTCCTTCGCGCCAACAAGGGTATATTCGCTTGGGAGCCCGCGGATATGCCCGGCGTCCCGAGGGAGGTGATTGAGCACAAACTGCAGGTGGGATCCGGCTCCCGACCTGTGCGCCAAAAGCTGCGTCGCTTCTCTCCGGAGAAAGTCGCAGTCATCAAGGAGAACCTCGACAAGCTCTTGAAGGCCGGCTTCATTCGTGAGATCAACTACTCCGAGTGGTACAGCCAACCCGGCCATCGTCGTAAAAAAGGGAGGAAAGTGGAGAATGTGCGCCGACCATACGGGTTGAACTCGGCTGTGCTGAAGACAATTTCGCTCAAAGATCGACGGATCGTGGACTCCACCGCGAATGCTAAGATACCGAGCTTCTTGGATGCTTACTCGGTACCACCAGATCAAGGCTGGCGATCGACGGCAAAGCAAGACCTCCTTCATCACGCCGTTTGGCACCTATTGCTATCTGACCATGTCATTTGGTGCTGCGCAATGCGGGGCCACTTTTCAACGCCGATGACCAAGACTTTCGAGCTCCGGATCGGGCGGAACCTTGAGGTCTACGTGACGACATCATCGTCAAAAGCCTTCGCCGAGGGCGACCACGTTCGCGACCTCGAGGAGACCTTCGCCAACCTGAACAGCACAAGATCAAGCTCAACCCCAAGAAGTGCGTGTTCGGGCGCAAATCGTCCCAGAAGGTGCTCTCGCTACATGATCGGGGCTCGGGGTTGACCAAACCCGAGAAGATCGAGGCGATCGAAAGATGGCACCCGGCCTTGATCAAGCGGTGCAAAGCCTCATCGCCGCATGCGCCCTCAGCAGATTCATCTCGAGGCTCGTGAAGCGCTGGCTCCCATTCTTCCAAACCTTGCGCAAGCAGGGGGCTTCAAGTGGACTCAGAGGCCCAGCGATCCTTCGACGACCAAGGCATACCCGTCGTCCCCACCCTCCCATAACGCCACAACCTGGTGAGAAGTTATCGCTATACCGCGCCACCCCCATGCCGTTAGTGCCGATCAGAAGCGGAATGGGGGCCTCAAGAAGACACCCATTTATTATGCCATGAGTCTTGCACGGTTCAGAAGAGCGCTACCCGCAGGTCTGGTTATATGCTCTCCTCATGGCTCAGCGCAAGCTCGGCACTATTTCGGGCACACTCGGGTCGCCCCGAGCAACTTCCGCCGGGACATCCCGAGGAACCGGGGGGGCGGGCGAATCGCCAAGTGGGCCATGGAACTGGCGGCGTTCGACGTCCGTGTCGTGGCGCGCCACGACCATAAAGTCGCAAGTGCTCACGACTTGGTGGTCGAGCAGACGCCGCAGCTCGCTCCCGAGCTTGTGTCGAAGACGAAAAAGCCCCGGGTCATGTTCTTCGACGGCCGAGATCCTTCAAGCGCTTCGGGGTGGGATCCTTATCCTCACCAAGCGGCGACAAGCCGAGGTACGAATTCGTTTTGGCTTCTCGGCGACCAACAATGTGGCGGAATACGGCTCTTTTGGCGGCTTATGCGAGCTTGCAAGGCCTTGGGAGTACGCCACCGGTCGAAGGGCGACTCCGGCTCGTTATCAATCGGGCCAACACGGACTACCAAAGCTCGGGAGACTCGATGACAAAGTACCTCGCTGAGGCGCCAAGATGGAGAAGTGGTTCCAGAACTTGAGCTCAAACACATCCCAGGAAGGACAACTCCAGCGGACTCCTCTCCAAGCTTGGCTCCTCCGGCGCACGAAGTCCCACCCGACGTCATCCCGAGACACTAAGCGGCCTCGTCAATCTCCGACCAAGAGGTCGCGCGCCATGGTCGGCTGTACACCCTCCGGCCGAGGCCATCCACAGTTTCCTTGCTCGGGGCGACCTACCACCCGACCCTGCCGGGAGGAGCCGGATCAAGCGCCGGGCGAGTCTGTACACACTTGTCGAGGGAGAGCTTTACAGACGCAATGTTTAAGATCCCGACGCGGTACATCTCTACGGAGGAGGTAAGTACCATCTTGATAACATTCACTCGAGCCTCACGGGCGCACTCTTCGTCAGAGACAATGGTTGGGAAGGCCTTCGCATGGGGTACTATTGGCCCTCGGCGCAGATGCTCGTGATATCATCCACTTTCTGAGCTCGCCAATTCCACGCCCGAAGTCGCATCAACCCGCCTACCGCTCGCACCATCCCTCGCGTGGCCCTTCTCGACACAGGGCTGGACATCCTCGGTCCTTTTCCTCAAGCGGCCGGAGGGAAGAAGTTTACATTACACTTGTCGACACCTTCACCAAGTGGATAGAGGCCGAGCGGTCTCGACCATAACCGCCGCGGCAGCTTCATTTTTCCGCTTGTTCGTGGTCACCAGGTACGGGGTTCCATGCAAGATTATCACTGACAACGGTACTCGCCATACCAATGAAGTTGTTCGGGAGTTTTGCGAGGAACTCGGCATTAAAATTTGCTTCGCTTCGGTGGCTCACCCCAGAGCAACGAAGCAGTGGAACGCGCCAACGGGCAAATCGTTCAGGGCGTCAAGAAACGAGTCGCAGATGAGCTCGACCGATATGGCAAGGCTGGGTGGACGAACTTCCCACCGCCCTATGGTCTATTCAGACCACAACAAGCCGAGCTACGGGGTCCACACCTTCCACCTTGTGTTCGCATCAAGCCGCCCCGCCTCCCGAGGTCACGCTGCCGCTCTGCCAGTCAGCTTGGTCGACCAAGTCGACTTCGAAGCTGAACGGTCTCGACCTCACCCTCGCAGAAGAAGTAAGATGCCGTGCCTCACTACGATCAACGACTACTCGCAAACTCTTCGCAGACATGCGTCTCTATCGGGTACGACCTAGGAAGCTCCTTGTTGGGGACTTAGCCCCGAGGCGGATTTAGAGCTCGGCCCAACCAACAAGTTATCCTCATGGGAGGGCCCTATAGAGTTGTTTCAACAGACGCACGGGCTTACTGCTAGCGATGCCCGACAGAGAGCTCTCTAGCTCGTGGAATATAGATCACCGGAAGTTTTATGTGTAAACCCTATGCCTCACATTTCAATAAAGCCGATCTTTCATTTTCTATGTTCCGCTCACGATGTTATCGCTATTTCTTTTTGAATCGGCCTCGTTTGTTTTTTCTCGAACACGACCTCGTCGCTTAACATTCGCTCTGGTCTAAGCGGCGCAGTTTGACGCTCACCGCCAAATGAACGAGCTAAACGTAGCCGAACCTCTTCACAATCTAGCTTTTCCTCCTGTGCTCGGCTCGAAGCCGAGAACCTCGCCGCTTTAGCTGCCGAAGCGATATGCATGGTCGCAAGGACCGTTCGAGCACTAACGATGACCGCTTCGTGCCCTTCTACCATTGCGAATTGTTCCTCCACTTTGCAGGTCGTGGCCTCTCGTCCATGTTTAAGTCTTGTGCCCGAGGCACGCGTCGCTCGACCTCGGACCCAACGGGGGCTGGGTAAGGCTACCCTATCGGCGCACGACCTAGAAAGCACGGGAACGACCAATAAGCAAAGCAAGGAAGACTTCAAGTATCCCCAAGCTACGGATTTACAACAGGGACGAGGTTTCTTTGTACACCAAAAACAAACCACTTTTGTTAGTACATTCCTCGCTCTTTGATGTTTCTTTACAGGTCGGCCATCTCGCGGGTAAGCTTTTCTGCTCGAGCTGGGCCACTCTTGCCTCTCGTGGTTGCGATCTCACCACAGAGTGGAGGGCTTGCTGGGAAGCATCCACGGCTCGGCGTCGTTCGTCTTCAAGCTGGGCCAGGGCATTCTTCGCTGCTTTACCGACGCGCTCGAGCTTTTCTTCGAGCCCGGGGACCTTAGTCCCGGGCCGAGGGGCAACCTCATGGAACCTTCTCCAGGCGCCTCGACTTTAGCGCTGCTCGACCTCGAGCGCCTTGGTGGCACGCTCGAGCTTCCCTCAAGCTCAAGGATTTTGGCCTCGAGCTCGGGACGCCTCGTCCTAGAATGTGCTGCCCGCCCGCAGCCCCTCTCTGTGTCCTTGACCTTGGCCCGCTCGGTTTCAAGTGTCTTGTTGACGCTCCCAAGTTCCTCTTCGAGCCGGAGTATTTTGGCCTTGAGCTCGGGAGTTGACGCCTCCTGAAGCCTTCTCGAGCCTTGATCTTGCCCCGCTCAGCCTCGAGCGCCGTGGCTGAACGTGCGCGCTCCTGCTCCACGGCCCTAACACAGAAGTCGCGTTCGGAGACCCTGGTCCGCTCGAGCTCTTCCGCGTGGACTATCTCCTGCGCCCTCATCGTCCGGCGAGATCATCGAGCTCTTGGGCCTTGCCGAGCTCCCCGCCGACCTCAATGGTCTGCAGACGAGCCGGGACGCTTCAACCTCCCGCGCCTCATCAAGGCCGAGGAGACCCCAAAGACGACAAAGATACTCGAGGCCTTGTAACCTCGAGAGGCACAATCGATCACCTTCACGACGAAAAGGATGGCCCAAAAGTGAGAGGGGACAAGGAAGTCAAACTGCGAGCTACGAAGTCAGCGGGAAGACCCTCACCTCGCCGAGTCGCCCCTCCAGGCGCAGGCGGGTGAAGTCCTCACGGCGTCGTGCATACGATCGCGAGGATCTCCTCCTCCTCGTCGACCACGCCGGTGCCGGATCGACCACGCCACCGATGGCGACTTGGGCGGGACTCGAGTCCTCGCCCGGGCGGCTTGGTTATCCGCCGCCTCCGGTGGGTTGAGGCCGCCCGACGGGAGGACATAGCGGCGAGCCAGCCCTCGTCTCCACTTGTCGGGTCCCGCCTGCCTCCCAGGTTAAGGGATGGCGGCGGATCCGCCTCGATTCCCGACCTCCGTGGCTGGGGTGCCGCGACCTCGGCCTTCGGCACGGCCACGGTGGGGGAGGTCTGTGGAGCTCTGCTGGCCGATCGCCCGGTGATCAGCGGGTCGGCGCCTCGGCGCCCGAGCGATCGTGGTCAGGGGTCTTGGAGGCCACTTCAATCGTGGCCTCAAGGCCCCGAGTATCCTCCTCACAGGCGTCTGGAAGCCGTCGCCGACAAAGATCGCGCCTGGGCCTCGCCTGTCAGTAGTCCGCCGACCGCGGGCTCGCTTTTCTTCGGACGAGTCGTCGAGCCCTTGGTAGAACTCACCACCAAGGGCTGGCCCAAGAAGTGCGTGTCCCACGACGATCGCGTGGTACCACTGGGCGTTCTCCTCCTCGACTCGGACTCGCCTACGACACAACCACCATCGTCAACGGGCAAGTTTCGAGCTCGGTGCTCGAGGTCTGCGATCAAAAGCATACACTAAGCCGAAAGATACGAAAGGGCGCGGCGCAAGGATGCGAGGGCTTACAGGTCACTCTCCTCCTCGTCGAAGGTCGTCGAAGGTCTTGCCGCCCGATGTTGAGGGGATGTCACGCTTGCGCGCGTCCTCGTGCTCGAGGTCTCGGTCCGAGCCGGCTCGATCACCGCCGTGGCGAGGGCTCGCTCGAGGCTCTGGGGTGTACCGAAGACTGGCGGCGGCAACTCTGCTTGCTACACGGGAAACTCGTCAAAAGCGGCAAGGCGCGGAAAACACAAGCTCGGGGCTCGACCGTAAGGGCCCTTACCATGGCACGGTCTCCCCACTCGACATGGCGCTTCTTCGCCTCCGTTCGGCTTGGTCCGACCGGTGGAGGTCGCTTCTTCCCTTCTTGTTCCCTTTGCCACGGCAATGGAGCATCCTCTGGCCGTGTCCAAGAACTCCCGATGGGCTGCGTGCGGGCGGGGCTCGAGAAGGCTCGTGGGTATAAGACTCGAGCGCTGGTCGGGTGACCTACTCGTCCTTTCGACGGAGTACATTCTTCGGGGCGGGTTGCCGATGACGATTCGTGCGCCAAATTTTCCGAACATCTCGACCATCCTGGCGGAGACCCAGGATTCTTTCGGCACTGCAGGACAAGCGGCTGTCAAGAGAGGATCGAAGGGTGTGCGCAAGCCAGACCTTGAGACAAAAAGACTTACTAGACGTGCCCTCGCGGGTAGCATCGTCGGACCCCTGGATCTCGAAGAAGGGGTGCTCCCTCCGCCTGAGAGGGGACACGCGGTTCCGCAGGAAATCGTTGGCGATCCTTTGCCGTAAGACAGCGTGGCGCGAGATATGGATGAGGCGATGGCCTCCTCGTCAACCTCGAGGTCGTCTCGACCGAGTCTCCTTCTTGCGGTTGGCGATGGGGGTCCCTTCGTACACCAGCGTCCCGGCCTCGCCCCTCTTCAGGTAGAACCAGCGCTCGTTCCACGGGCCGAGGGAATCCCGGGGCTGGAACTTAGGGAAGGCCCACTTGAGCCCGACCCGCTGCCGGAAGTAGAGGCAGCCGACCACGGGGTCCTTCCCGGAGCGGAAGAGACTGAAGTACCGAAAGAAGAGCGAGGGGGTCGGGAGAATCCCCAGGAACCCCTCGCATAGATGGGAAAAGATGGTGAGGAGAAGAACGGAGTTTGGCACCAGATTGATGAGCTCGATGTCGCAGCTGGAGAGGACCTTCGCGACGAACTCACTCTCCGGGGTCCGCAAGCCAAAGAGGACGTAGTGCTCGGTGCAGACGATCTCATCGTCCTTGGGGCGCGGCTCGGTCTCGTTGCAGCCGCCATACAAAGCGGGTCCAAAGAAATTTAGGGACTCGAGCTCTCTCATCCTCGAGTCCGACAGAGTGCTCCTTCCTAACTTGGTCATGGCGATCGTCTGGTTTTGTCTGAGGGGGAGAGGAGGACCTTGCTCGGGCGAGAGGACTTGGAAAACGAAGGGCTCAAGGGCGAGAGCTTTTCTTGCTGAAGATGTGGCGCTGATTATGAACCGCAACACGGTAAAATCCAATCCACGGTGCCTTAAAAGCGTGCCAACTATGACTTGACGGTCCAGTGATTAAGGCTTGGGCTACGGAGTCGAGACGCCGCCAGTGCCCACCAACCGCTCACATCCGTACCAACATCGAAATCCAAGGTCGCCAGTGTCGTGGCCAAGAGACTTGCCTTGTGGTCTCCGCCTCACCTCGACCAAGGAGTCAAGACCTATGAAGGTTTTTTCGTCTCAAGAATAAGGCTCGAGGTCGCCCCGAGGGTTCCTCCGGCCTAGAGCCTCGGGGCTAGCCGACGAGGGCTGGGTACCCCTTGACCAGCCGGAGTGTGGTCAGGCAGATTCCCATGCTCGGACGGCCCCGATCATGACTGGTATACCTTGATCAAGCTGACCTCGAAAGGGCGCAAGACCCGAAGCTCGGCACCTCTCGACCTCGAGCTCGAGCGGGTCTCGCTGAAGCCCCTAGTCCGCCCTAGGATTTCGGATCGAGCATTTGATCGACACTGCCCGAGCGGTCGTGGGGTGACTCAGAGGCGCCATAAGTTCGGGGCGATTCTTGCCACCCTCAAGGTGCACGGAGGCCCCCTTCCGAGGTTTGCTCCCGCCGGTGCGCATAAAGGAAGTATAAAGACCAAGGATGCATGAGCTCCAGGAGATTTAAGACAACACAACACACACAAGCAGACTCGAGTTAGGAATCACCATTATCGTCTTAAGTTGTAAACACCGCTCAGACACCCATATAACAAGAATCACCGCATGAGGCGACTGGAGTAGAGCTATTACCTTCACGGGGCTCGAACCAAGATAAACTCTTGTCTCGTGCTTCGTTGTCGCTTTGTTCACCATCGCCCGATCGATTTTTCTTCCTTCGCTCGAGTAAAACGCAGCTCGGATCCCATAAACTCTCGACCCTACCTCTTTTTTAGGTTGACGATCCCGATCGTCGACAGGTCCTTAATCTAACACGGGCAATAATCTCCCCCTATATTACGTGCAATTCCATGCACTTTTGGCTATTGCCAATAATTGCCCGCATAAAAAACATAGTTTTATTTTTATTTTTAATCAAAATACCAATCATAAAGAAATGTCACACCCATCATATTGTTGTATCCAACATTTTTAACCATATCAAAATTTTAAGTTCTTTTTAAGCATGGCTAAGCATGACGTCTAAGCGTGAGCGATCCCATGTTAACATTAGATACTATCTATCATATTCTAGGGTTATCAAGGTTCACAATCCATAATTATCAAGGAAGTTCTATGCAACTATAGGTATAGCTACCAGTAATCATAAAGTAGCAATGTATAATGAACATAGCGCATGTAATAAAAACATTTAAGAAAATATTTATAAAACTAGGATCAACATGATCAAAGGGGGTGCTTGCCTTGTTGGCTATCGTCGATGTCGTACTCATGATCTTCAGAGACTAACTGTGACTCATCGGGTTCTACACGTCATCCAGTAATAATAACATAGCAAATAACAAATCTTAATAAGGCAAAAAGGAGATAGACAGAAAAAATCAAATAAAACAATTTCATAAAACAGGTATGGTTGTTAGGGTTATGTTTAGTTTCATGTGTTTACTACAATTGATTATATATATATATATATATATATATAGGAAAATAATTGTGTACTACCAGGAGTACCTACTCCCGATTCAATCCACCGTAACAAATGCGCATGCTAATCGAGTACGTACATTTCCATCATTTGGTTTGATCCGCTAATGGGTATGTACTTCTTAGTTGCTTGATACTGTAACACCCCGGCGCCAATCGCACCGCGAGTGCTACCCAAAACTCTAAACACTCAACGACAACTCAACAGAATTGTCTAAAAACAACCGCTAACTCTAAAACCGACTGAAACTAAGTCAGCAAAAAGTTCAAAATTTCGGCATGACCTTCCTAGAAAGAAGGGCATCCACTCAGCAGACAGAAAACATTGCAGATAATATGATATCATTCTAGCAGGTCCTTAGTTATCCAATCACACATCCAATAGACAGTAATAAACTCCACGACGAACAACACATTACAACCTTATTAATTACATCCAGACTTTACAAGTTAATTTAAATGAGGTGGTAGTGATTGAAGGCGTGCACGTGCTACTACTCCCGTCCCGACGAGCCAACTTTAAGGTACCTAAAACAGGAAACAAACAAGCGTGAGTCCTAAACTCAGCAAGAGCATCAAATAGGAAAAATATCAATTCAATTGAATTACAATTTCTTCAATACCTAATGTAACGATACACTTAAATGACATCAACAAACCAATGAAGCAGTTTGTTTTCATATAAGCCCAAGACAAAGAACACAGCATTTCACAATATAACATAGCCATTCTTAGTTGAAATCGTTAAGTAAAATAATCGTAAACCAGTGACAAACCCCACAACTACCTCATAACTCAGATTAAATGAATCCCAAACCTCAGGAAACAGTTTATCTATCTTTCATACCTCAATCGACAACTTCGGATGAGTCCACGACTCAATCCCCAACCTGTACTTGCCATCAATTCATGAACTGCAATTATCATTCGCTATGCCATGCAATGCAATGCAATATGCTTTCATGATCATACACCTTTTCATCTTTTTATACCGGTATAATGAGTGTACGTCCGTCGGCGTACACCTCTCATTCCTTCCATCCCGTGGAGGCCAACTCTTAATGAGTCGCCCGATCCACCACGATGGATAGGACTACGAGGTAGGACTTCCAAATGGCGCTCCGGATTAGTCATAACTTTCTCACCGACCTCACCGGATTAGTTATGACTTTCTCACCGACCTGGCCTATGTCTCATGCAGGACATGTATGCAACCAATGCAATCGAAAACACACACAAAAGAAACAACTTTCATGCTCACTTTTCAATTGACGGCATTCACTTAAATATCCTCTGACTTTGATAGGAAATTCAAATCACACACAAACTACGTAATTATATCAAAGTTCATTTCTACAAGGGACTAGCCCCTCCACACACTTAGAAAATTGTTATGCCAGAAACCTACTTCATGATCATTATCATGTTATTGTGCTATACTACTATGCTATGTTCATAATACAAAAGTATTCTACCATATAGATAGAAGGGAGTTCCTATAATTCTTAAGCAGATGATTAAAATGATGTGTTATGAAAGTTAGTATATGGTACACTACATTAAATAGCAAAACTCCAGCAAGACAGGATTCAATTCAGGTCCAAAATCATCTTTTTTTTTCTTAGTTCCAAAGAACTGTAACAGTTATGTACTTGTTTTCAAGTACCCAAAAATTATGGATTAATCCTTTATGACGACACTACTGCAGCAAACATCTGCGCAAATATACAATAAGTATGGACCACCCTCCTATTCCAAGAGTCAGACTTTACCTGAACACATGGTAACAACTTCTACAACCATGCCTCATTGATATTTGACTCCGAAAAATATGTGTACCGACTTCAAAATAATACTCCTCCTGGTCTGGAGGGAGTGGTATAGTAACCATCTAAAGAAAAAGGTGCATTTAATGTGATGTCATGCAACATGGGGGTTATTCTATAGCGCGCTAAAGTTAACTGTGTGCAGAAAAGTGTCTGTTAACCTGACACAAGATGCTGTTACAGCACAAAGATATCCAACCTACTACCGTGAGCAAGCTCAGCACAACAAATGCTCACAATTCTAAATAACTAAAGAAACAATTATTATCAAACGGTGCAAGACATTACGTACGCTATAAGCAAACAATCAAATAAACCTCCTAGCCTCGACCTAGGGAATGCACTTGCCTTTTACCGACGGAGAATGGAGTGGCATACGGTTGAGGCCAATCCCGACAGAACCTTCCCATCCTTGATTCTATTTGCAACTCGCCCAACAATGCAGCCAAAGCAAGGTGAGGTGCCATTCTGATTATAAGAGAACTCAAACCACCAGCACCGAATCAATACTTGAACATCAAGATATAGGTAGATATAACATCAATGTATAGATAATGATTTACAAACGCACATAACTAACAACCACAAAATGGGAGCTAATCACTAATGGGGTAAGTCATCCAGAATATCAAACCCACCAGGAAAGCAATGCAACTATACAAATTACTACATATACACAAACATAAACGAAAGCGCATTGATTGCCTGTGAACACTAAAATGAACAATGTTATAGTTTTATACTCCAATTATTTTCTTGCTAGTTTCATAAATCCTATTTCCCAACTGTCTCAACTGAGCACATGCAAGTCATTTTATAAACAACCACATCTTCTGAAAATATGATCATGAAGCATCAGCTACACCCGAAAGCTTATTAATCTAGCATAGATCTTACCAAGTCATAGTTGCACAGAGCCACAGACACATAAATGCTAGAATAATAACATTCCACAAACACCAGCACGATTATCACCTCAAGTACTAAGCTACTCGTAATTTCACCAACTAATCAAGAATTTACTGAATATATATTGCAGCACCCCAGAAATGCCATCGAAATGCAAAGCAACTACACGTAGGCATTACAACAAGCACTGGCGGCGAGATTAGCGCCAGGGGAGGGTCGCCGGCAAAGGCGGCGCTAGGGCGACGCAAGTGCCAGAGGTGTGCTGGGACCGAGGCGGCCGGGCGCAAGAAGGTGGAGTCGCGGCTCAGTCGCGAAAGCAACATGGGCGCGGAGGGGAAGGCGCAGCGATCGGGCGGCGCGCGGCGCGAGGCGAGCGGAGAGCGCGAGGAGAGGGCGGCGCGGGGAGGAGAAGGCCGCGGCGGCCGGGCACGGAGAAGGCCCCACAAGGCCCGGGCGGAGAAGGCGCGGCGAGAGGAAAGACTGGCGGCGGCCGAGGGAGGCCCCTTCTTTCTTTTTTTCTAGGTTTCAACTCCCCTTTTCTTTATATACTCCAATAAGTGAATGAACCGGCTAGGGAAAAAAGAGAGAGTAAAAGCTACACAAAAGTCTTGAGACCACAAACCAACAGATTCCAAAGACTGACATTTTAACTCACGTAAAAAGAAAATCCTTTGAGAAAACTTAAATCGCCTGACAACACATCTTATCTCCCTCCGGAACAAATCCGAAAATTAAGAAGACGAAAACACCACCGGCCAACCCTAGCCAAAGCTAGCAGTATTACACTCTTCCCCCCTTTAAAAGAAATTCGCCCTCGAATTCGAAACTCGTCAATACTCACCCACAAGAGCAACAGAAACCGAATTGCAAAATCAATAAGCCCAAAAAGAATAAGTCGAGTACTTCTCACGCAAGAGAAACTCCACAACTCAAATCACGACTCTCGCCAAATAAAAGGAGCAAGCAACTGAACTCATTTCATCCATCAACAAATCAACACTCACTCTAACTCCTTAACTCGCATGGTACAAAATTCGAAGTCAGGCCTTTCTCAAAGACCAACATTAATCTCAATCGACCTTGCGCTCTCAAACCCAAAAGGTTTTCCTAAACCAGGAATCTTACAAGCATTTTCTCAACCGGAGAAATTCACATCTCTCACGCTTAAACTCCCATAGATCCAGGTGATCAACCAAATTTGCAATTCATACCATTTTCATAAACTATTTGACAACTCAAACAACTCTTCTTTAACGCTTCATACACAACCTCCGATCAACCAACGATTCTTCTAGGAAGATTATACGACTAATCTCCAAACTCGGCTCTAATACCCTCTTCAACCTCATTCACTCCAAACTTTAGTCCCCCGCCTCTACCTCACAGATCATTAAACTCGAGATGATACGATCATCGCGAGCCACATCACTTTATTAAGCATTAAAGGAATTATTACCAATTCACCAAAGCTATCCGATTGGACCGCTAGGTTCTAAACCTTAATCCCCTAAGAACCAAGAGAACATTGGTTCCTATCTCTCCTCATGGATTGTCCTTGATAACCAAAGAATCGACTAAGAACACATCACTATTTCCAATCACCCTAACAGCTATGGTTCCACACCGGACTCCTCTAGGAACCAAAATACAAATCTTTATATTTTGCAGACGATTGTCCTGGGAACAAAAGGGGCCAAGGTCATTCCTTACTATCGAAACGAATCGCCCATCAGGGCACAAATCCCATTTCTATCATAGTACCAAAATCATACTCTACCTTCTTTCGCACCTACCTCGCACATCGAGACAACCACTCGAAGAAACAATTCATAACTGAGACATTGATTCCAACCTAGGAAACTGAGGTTTCCAACACACTTAGACCAAGGCACTCGCCAACCGATTCCAAACATACCACCAACAAAACAATCACACACGACCAAGAGACAACGAAATCAATTGATCCTCCCACAAAAGTTTTGAACCAAAACATGCCACACCCTTCAATACTCTCCACTCTAAATCCAATTACAGTCAACACCTAATCCAGATTAGACCCTCCATTGAAACCAATTCACACTTGGTTCTCTTTCTACGGCGGTCTTGCCCAAAGAATCAAATCAACGAGCAAAATCTTTAAATTATACTCCACCAGAACTCATGACCCATCATTTTCTTCTCTCACACTAGAGAGCAAAGAAAATTCTCAATTCGATTAACCAAGCTATCCACTTTCCTCAACTGGAAACCAATGCAATAAAAAAATCCACATTGGGGAAAAACTCCACTTTAAAAAGAAACATCGCTTAAATCTTTTTGCAAACGCAGCCACCTTAAACAAAGAAAAACAACCCGCTTTTACCAAAGCAAAGCATCTCACACTTACCCCAAAAACAATATTTTGAAAACCAACCCTCGAATTCAACATCTAAACATACATAACCACCGAACTCCCAAAGCAAGGATAAAACGCAAAGTTTCCACAAAAGAAGAGGGTCGCCAAGACATTTTCCTCAACAACGAAAATCGAGAGATCAAATACCCCCTTTTTGCTTTAAAGTCACAAACCTCAATGTCAACCTTTTCAAACTTGGAGAATGACAACCACAAGAAGAAATCAGTGTCTTTCTCCGCAAAGCATCCCAAAGAGGCGCAAAACTAAAATCTTATTCTTAGTCTTAATCCAAGAAGACCAAAAGAAGACAAAACCCAAATAGCGTACTCCAATTTAGGACAGAAGAACAAGGACTCTCCTCACATGAGGTTATGAGTCCTCCGGTACTGGCTTTAAACTGCCACACCGACAACCACAGCCATTAACACGGCCAACACGACGAGGCCGAACCCTTCGACACAAAGAGTTCCAAAAGGCCTCGTTAATCAAACAACAACTTTCAATAGCGTAACCATATACTATCATAGTCTTATCACGGCCAACATATAACATAGCAACAAGAATTAACACAACATCAATCTCAAAGGAAGCAATGTAACTCAATGCAACGATATCCCATCCCAATCCTACTGTGCATCAACGTGTGTCAAGTTTTAACTTAATTAACCATTCTACCTCAAGTTCTAAAGCTATTTCCCTAGGGCCACATGCTAAAGGTTCAACCTAAACCATGTTTCTACTTTCACACAGCAAAATTTTAATTCATTCTAGAATTACTCACTACATTCAAACACCACGGACCTAAAGCCCGCTCTGAAACCAATCAGAAACACCCGCGCCAATCGCATCATGAAAAGCTACCCAAAACTCTAAACACTCAACGACAACTCAACAGAATTGTCTAAAAACAACCGCTAACTCTAAAACCGACTGAAACTAAATCAGCAAAAAGTTCAAAATTTCAGCATGACCTTCCTAGAAAGAAGGGCATCCACTCAGCAGACAGAAAACATTGTAGATAATATGACATCATTCTAGCAGGTCCTTAGTTATCAAATCACACATCCAATAGACAGTAATAAACTCCACGACGAACAACACATTACAACCTTATTAATTACATCCGGACTTTACAAGTTAATTTAAATGAGGTGGTAGTGATTGAAGCGCACGCAGCATTACTCTCCGTCCCGACGAGCCAACTTTAAGGTACCTAAAACAGGAAACAAACAAGCGTGAGTCCTAAACTCAGCAAGAGCATCAAATAGGAAAAATATCAATTCAATTGAATTACAATTTCTTCAATACCTAATGTAACGATACACTTAAATGACATCAACAAACCAATGAAGCAGTTTGTTTTCATATAAGCCCAAGACAAAGAACACAGTTACTTCATAATATAACATAGCCATTCTTAGTTGAAATCGTTAAGTAAAATAACTGTAAACCAGCGACAAACCCCACAACTACCTCATAACTCAGATTAAATGAATCCCAAACCTCAGGAAACAGTTTATCTATCTTTCATACCTTAATCGACAACTTCGGATGAGTCCACGACTCAATCCCCAACCTGTACTTGCCATCAATTCATGAACTGCAATTATCATTCGCTATGCCATGCAATGCAATGCAATAACATTTCATGATCATGCACCTTTTCATCTTTTTATACCGGTATAATGAGTGTACGTCCGTCGGCGTACACCCTCT
This sequence comes from Guadua angustifolia, assembly GCA_036346375.1. Lineage (NCBI taxonomy): Eukaryota > Viridiplantae > Streptophyta > Magnoliopsida > Poales > Poaceae > Guadua > Guadua angustifolia. Next base: position 15,109,312 of record CM070517.1, read on the forward strand.
CATTCCCTTCCATCCCGTGGAGGGGCCTACTCTTAATGACTCGCTCCGATCCACCACGATGGATAGGACTACGAGGTAGGACTTCCAAAAGGCGCTCCGGATTAGTTATAACTTTCTCACCGACCTCACCGGATTAGTTATGACTTTCTCACCGACCTAGCCTATGTCTCATGCAGGACATGTATGCAACCAATGCTATCGAAAACACACACAAAAGAAACAACTTTCATGCTCACTTTTCAATTGACGGCATTCACTTAAATATCCTCTGACTTTGATAGGAAATTCGAATCACACACAAACTACGTAATTATATCAAAGTTCATTTCTACAAGGGACTAGCCCTCCACACACTTAGAAAATTGTTATGCCGAAACCTACTTCATGATCATTATCATGTTATTGTGCTGTACTACTATGCTATGTTCATAATACAAGAGTATTCTACCATATAGATAGAAGGGAGTTCCTATAATTCTTAAGCAGATGATTAAAATGATGTGTTATGAAAGTTAGTATATGGTACACTACATTAAATAGCAAAACTCCAAAGAAGACAGATTCAATTCAGTCCAAAATCATCTTTTTTTTTCTTAGTTCCAAAGAATCAGAATAGATTATGTACTTGTTTTCAAGTACCCAAAAATTATGGATTAATCCTTTATGACGACACTCTCAAGCAGCAAACATCTGCAAGAAATATACAATAAGTATGGACCACCCTCCTATTCCAAGAGTCGACTTTACTCGAACACATGGTAACAACTTCTACAACCATGCCTCATTGATATTTGACTCAAAAAATATGTGTACCGACTTCAAAATAATACTCCTCCCGATCCGGAGGAGTGGTATAGTAACCATCTAAAGAAAAAGGTGCATTTAATGTGATGTCATGCAACATGGGGGTTATTCTATAGCGCTAAAGTTAATCGTAATGCGAAAAAGTGTCTCATAACTCGACACAAGATGTCATACTGAGACAAAGATATCCAACCTACTACCGTGAGCAAGCTCAGCACAACAAATGCTCACAATTCTAAATAACTAAAGAAACAATTATTATCAAACGGTGCAAGACATTACGTACGCTATAAGCAAACAATCAAATAAACCTCCCAGCCTCGACCTAGGGAATGCACTTGCCTTTTACCGACAGAGAATGGAGTGGCATACGGTTGAGGCCAATCCCGACAGAACCTTCCCATCCTTGATTCTATTTGCAACTCACCCAACAATGCAGCCAAAGCAAGGTGAGGTGCCATTCTGATTATAAGAGAACTCAAACCACCAGCACCGAATCAATACTTGAACATCAAGATATAGGTAGATATAACATCAATGTATAGATAATGATTTACAAACGCACATAACTAACAACCACAAAATGGGAGCTAATCACTAATGGGGTAAGTCATCCAGAATATCAAACCCACCAGGAAAGCAATGCAACTATACAAATTACTACATATACACAAACATAAACAGAAGCGCATTGATTGCCTGTGAACACTAAAATGAACAATGTTATAGTTTTATACTCCAATTATTTTCTTGCTAGTTTCATAAATCCTATTTCCCAACCTGTCTCAAGCGAGCACATGCAAGTCATTTTATAAACAACCACATCTTCGAAAATATGATCATGAAGCATCACCTACACTTAAAGCTTATTAATCTAGCATAGATCTTACCAAGTCATAGTTGCACGAGCCACGCATACATAAATGCTAGAATAATAACATTCCACAAACACCAGCACGATTATCACCTCAAGTACTAAGCTACTCGTAATTTCACCAACTAATCAAGAATTTACTGAATATATATTGCAGCACCCCAGAAATGCCATCGAAATGCAAAGCAACTACACGTAGGCATTACAACAAGCACCTGGCGAACAGGGGAGATTGGCGCCAGGGGAGGGTCGCTTAGGCAGCGCGCGGCCAGGGCGACGCAGCCTTGCCAGGAGGTGCTTGTAGGGGATCGGAGACGGCTGGCGCAAGAAGGTGGAGTCATGGGCTCGTGGCACGAGCAACCGGCCTGGAGGGGAAGGCAAAAGCGATCGGCGCAAGGGCGCGGAGATGAGGTGAGGCGGCCGGGCGGAGGAGAAGGCCACATGTGGGGGAGAAAGGCACTACATGGGCGTGTCTGGCGGGAGAAGGCGCGAGAGGAAAGACTGGCGGCCGGAGGAGGCCCCTGGGCTTTCTCTTCTTTTTTTTTCTCTCTAGGGTTTCAACTCCCCCCCTTTTCTTTATATACTCCAATAAGTGAATGAACCGGCTAGGGAAAAAAAAGAGAGTAAAAGCTACACAAAAGTCTTGAGACCACAAACCAACAGATTCCAAAGACTGACATTTCAACTCATGGCGAAAAGAAAATCCTTTGAAAAAACTTAAATCGCCTGACAACACATCTTATCTCCCTCCGGAACAAATCCGAAAATTAAGAAGACGAAAACACCACCGGCCAACCCTAGCCAAAGCTAGCAGATATTCAGATACTCTGCTTGAAAGCAAAGACATACTTTTTGTCGCTAATGGGTATATTCAATACCAAAGCATCTGTTGGGTGGTAAAAGCTTATCAACGGTAGGGAAGGGTGGGTGTATGTACTCTTGAGAGTACCAAACAGGCTTCCTATATATATTATATATATATGTATATGTTAACAATTGTTGGTTAAGTAATGATACAACTTGTCTTTGATGTATTTTATTTATTCAATAAATTCAGCATGCTAAAATTATATATCTTATATTCATAGTTTTAACTTTTTTAGGAAATTATGGCCATGGTATTTAATATTAGATTATTACAATCTATAAGTCAAACTTAAATATTTAGACTCCTAAGTGCTCAAGGATTCTAACAAAATTTCTTTTATTTAATTTGTAGTTTATTTGCAAAAATTCTATGCATGGCATATTTTGAATTCTTTCTTTAAATTTGAATTGAAAATTTAAACAGAGTTTAATCTCAAAATTTTTTTGCATATTCTGAATCTTCATGATTTTAGATGAATCTAAAAATTTATTTCATTTCATTTGGACTTATGGTTGAAAAGTTATATTCAATTGAGTACACTAGGGTTTGGAAAACACTAAAAATCAGAAAATTGCGAAAAACGGAAAGTGCGCTTTCGAAGAAAGAAAGTGTCTTCCATTTTTGGTTAGTGCGGGCCTGAGACACTGACAACCAGTCCCAGATGGCAGAGAGAGAGAGCCTGCACGTTAGGTTACCGACACGCGGGCCCGCGGGCTGAGTAACTCAGGCGACTGACGACTGGGCCTCGCTCGGCAGAGTAAAACGGCGCCCGACAGCTGGTCCCGTGATGCCAAAGACCTTTGCGACTCAAGAGACTAACAGTCATGACCCGCATGGCATTAAGCCGAAGCAGGGCAGAGGCGAACAAAGCTCGCCAACTGCGAAATATGGCCGGGGAGATGGGATGGGTACCACTACAAGGTCTAGGAGGTTCACGTGCACCTAGGGATAGTGTCCTTAGCTACTGGTGTCAAGGAAAATTGGTACACCACTAATCTTCAGCAGCAGTGACCATGGACGGTGGGTAGGGAAGCTAAACGAGAGGGTTCCGATGCTCATTTTCACTGGTATAATCATTAGCATGCCCTAGTGACTTCATTTTGCTACTTCTTCAAGGAAATAAATGGGTGGTCTAGGTTCTCACCGTGCAGGTGCAGTGGCGGAAGGAGGATGTAATACTGCAAAAAAAATTCCTTTCCTTTTTGTGTGGCTGAAAAGTCTTGGTGGGCAGCAGATTTTTCTTCCCAGCCTCACCTGGCGTGTTCCCAGTGACCCCCGCCTGGCCTCCTCCTTGCCCTTGGCTTCTCCTCGCTGCGCCTCCTCTCCAAAGAATCGACGGCGGCATCAAGGCGGGAAGAGCAGCAGCCCCTCATCCTCCTTGGCCGGTGCCTCCCCCTGCTGCCTGCTCATCCCCAAAGACCAATGACCTCTCCCAAGAGGGTGCGCCCTCCTTCCTTCCCCTGCCTGCGTCTCCCCTGCGCTCTCCCCTTCCTGGCTCGGTGCAGCAGGACCAGCAGTAGCCGGCAGCCCTCCTCTCCTAGCTCGGTGCCTTCTTCTTCCCCCTGCCGAAGCAAGCAACAAGCAAGCAGCCCAAAGAAGCAACAAGCAACTAGCAAGAACGGCGAGCCTCTGGCCGAGCCCCTGCCCCTCGTTCTCAAGGCCAGACCGAACACACCCCCCATGGCTGGCCTCCTTCCTCTCCTCCTTTGTGGTAAGTGGAGGTGAAGTTCTAGTGTGGATGAAATGTTGAAGCTAAGGTGTTTGAGGAAATGCCTAGAAGGGGTTAAGTTGTGCATGCCATTGTCACAACATCCTAACTACGCTATTTTGTCCCTGAATATAACCATGGTTCTTTAGTTTCTAATTAGACTATGAATACCATGTTCTTTCTATTTTTGGTTGATCATCTGGGACGTATGCATGGTTGTTAGGACAAACATTGCTTCTAATAAAAGTTTTAACTTTAATCTGCCAGATATTGCTATTCATATGCTAACTGTTTAGGTTGTATGTATAGTGGCTGAAATGTTGTTCATGAACCTACTTACTAAATTAGTGTATTTCCTCCAATCAAGTTAGATGTTTGGATTATCTATAGCATTGGTCAAAATTGTAGTTGGATACACTAATTCAGTATGTGTGGTTGCCATTACTCTTCTTGAATGCTGATACAGAGGTGGAGGTGTTAGTGCCTTTAGACAGTGAGTAGTATTCATGTGATTGAGAGTGGGCAAGTCTATGCTTAGGATAGAGGGTATGATAAACCTTGTATTATTCATTGTGAGAATTCATATATACGAAATTATATTCACAACTAAAAAGAAGGTAAGGCTATTACTGACAAGGTCATGAAATCTAAGGATGGAATACTACTGTTGTAACACCCCGACGCCAAACGCGCCGCGGATGCTACCAACCCTCTAAACTCCTAAGACCGGCTTAAAATTTAAGCCACCGAAATTTACAAAATTTCAGCATGACCTCTCTAGAAATAGGGACATCCACTCAGTAGACAAAAAACATAAGCAGATATGATATCATTCTAGCAGGTCCTTAGTTAACCAATCACACATCCCATGGAAAATTAATGAACTCCACCACATAATTATTACGAGCAGAACTCATTAAACATAATTGCAGATGACCCTTTACAAGAATCTTCGCGAGCTATTTAAGATCGGAACTATAAATCGACGTGATGGAAAGGTGATGTTGTAAAACGTGATTGTGCTACTACCCCCATCCATGCATGCCTGATTCAAGGTACCTGCACAATACAAACAACAAGTGTGAGTCGATGACTCAGCGAAGTACAACAAAGAATAAATTCATAATCAATCGCATTGTCCTACTCAAGAGCATAACACCCATCCTTACATAAGTACAGCAAGCAGATAAAACAGAAGCATCAAAATTAATTCTCTAAACCAACCCCGCGCTCGTCTTTGACGGAGTTCACAACTCCACGATAAAGAAGCGTAACATATAACCTGAAAACATAAATCATATCTTGCAACCAGACATGAAAATACAGAATAGGCATAATCCATCGCACAGACATGAGAATACAGAATATGCACATTCCATCACACAGACATAAAAATACAGAATATGCATAATCCATCACACAGACATGAGAATACAGAATCTGAATAGTCCATCACACCAACATGAAAATACAAAAAATGCATAATACATCACACGATATGAGAATACGAAATCAATAATCCATCACACAAACATAAAAATACAAAATATGCATAATACATCACATGCACATGAGAACACGAATCTGAATAATCAATCACACTTTTACAATCATGTAATGCATTATGCATGCTCACCTGTTTCACTCCATTACTAAACTCCGACACATATCTCTTTAATCTTTTTGGATGAGGCCACAACTCGATTCAACTCGATACCTTTTCATTTAACTCAAAATCATCGTTATAATGCAATGTAAATGCAAATATGCCATACAAAAGAAGAGTCTCATATATATACATCATAATCAACTCATAAAACATGATCCATCATTGACAATGCAATGCAGATTGCATAATTTCCATGCATATGATGCATCATGCATGCTCATCTCCTCTTTTAGCACATACCAGTATGGCCGAGTGCACACCCATCGGTGTGCACCCTCTCATTCCCCTTCCACCCTGTGGTGGAGGGTGCCTACTCTTACTGACTCGCTCCCATACAACCACGTATATGGGACTACAAGGTAGGACTTTCGTGCCCACTACATGTGAGCACAGAGGCCCACATCAGAATGGGTCGCCTCTTTCATCATGAATGCACAATGCAATTTACAAGAATGAAATGCACCCCTTCAATCATTGCCACTCACTAACGTAGCCATAACCACTCACATAAACCTAGCCAATTCTCACATTCATGAGTTGCCAGCGATACTAGATTAATCCGATTTAACAATAAGACATGGCAACCCATTACAGTGCTTCTGTCATACAATTTCAATCATAAGGCCACCGAGCCACGCTCCCCACAATACACTTGCAAATTAAGACTCACTTTCCATTTGCTAACTTTCATCCACCCTCCTCATATCCATACATGATCATTCGTACTAGCCTAATCAAACTCATGAATAAAACCAGGGCAACAAATCGCATAAATTAATAGCACAACTCTAGAAATGACTCAAATATACTAACTCTAGAAATGACTTAATCATTTAAACCTCGCATCTAAACACTCAACCCATTCTCAACAACGCCGATGTACTTGCCTTAAACCGCAGGAGTGGAGTGGCGAAGGAGAGACCACTCTTTCTTGCACCGTGCCAATTTAAATCCATAATATCAAGTTTTATCTTCCTACATCCTTCACCACCAAAGACTTTGCTCCCATGGTGACCATCATAAGAATTCCACTATTCCCAAGATGTAAGGCCAACACTTTCACACAATTCCTAAAATTGAATTAGCATATTGTGCGATGTACGTGTAACTACTCAATATTCCCACACGATAATCAAAGATTAGCCATGCCCTTACAGATCGTTTCCAGAGAGACACTTACGTAAATGTATTTTCATATATAATGAAATCCTACCAGATTGCATCCGTGCTTAAGAGCAAAGCTAGAACCAACAAAAGCCCCAAAAGCAAATTCCTTTTTTTTGAAATCAAGACCACCAAGAGAAATATTAGTTGAACCAAACACCGGTTGGTAAAAACAATGTAATAGGGAATTTTTTTATTTATTTTCCTAGCAGTATAGATCGCCCAAAGGGATGAGATTTATTCACCTTATGCAAGATACTTATGTGAACAAAGTTCAGTTTACTTGATACTAAAAGTATGCAAAACCAAAACATATCATTTAGCCAAAAAACAAACCAAATGGATACAGATATGATGCATAGACCTGCACTACACTAGTACTCAAAATAAGTGATTCAAAAACAGACTCTTCCGATGAATGGACAACATGTATAAGACTAAATGTGTCAGACTCATAGTTCAACAAATTATAACACAAATAGTCAACACATGCATCGATAATACAAATACAAATACAAATATGCATGAGATAAGAGTACTACCAAATCCAGGTTCCGATATGGTGTCACAGATCCATGTCATTAACATTGCACCAAGAACAAGCAAAAAGCTTGTTGAGCTAAACATGACAATTAAATACGTCTGGAGCATCTACCATGAGTAAAAACCACATATTAAGTTAATAACATGGTTCTATGTCTGAGTAAGATCCTATTTTCTATAGGGTGAGATCAAGTAGGAAGTACTACCAGAACACATATACTAATCACATTTCACAAGAAGTTGATCATTTTAATCTTACACACCTTGACCACAAATACCTCCCCGACGCATTATAAACAAAAATTATCACACCGTGCCAACCAACACAAGAAAGTTCTTGTTTAAGTAATGCTAGTGAGTTGATGGCAAACACGAATGGAGGGAGTTACCACAGAGAGATACAACATTAGTAGTAGACTGACCATGAACATCTATTTGCCTTCATACTTGTATAGTTTGAGATGAGGGAATTAAACCTTTGGAGCATTTCAACAAACACAAGGCATGCACAAAGAACCAAACCCTAAATTTACTTGTACCTGAGTACTCACCACAAGAAGAAGGCAAGAGGGGAGGAGCACTTCGGCCGGAGGGCAGCTCGTCGCCGGTCAGGAGCGCTGGAGTAGCCCAGGGCCCGCCGGTGGGGAGGACGACCAGGGGGGCCGACGCCGCTCGGGTGAAGGGAAGCCAGGGCAAGCGCTGCAGGGGGAGATGGATGTGTCGCGGTCACGGGGCTGTGGAAGGGCAAGAGAGGGCGGCGCGGAGCAGGAGGGCCGGCCACCAGAAATGGGAAGGGCGCTGGTTCTGCGTGGCTAGGGAGCCACCAAGAGATGGGGAGAGAGTGAAGAGAGAGAGAGGTCAGATGGGTGGGGGAAAGATTTTAAAATTAAAGGGAGAAAAAGACTTCACTCCACCTACTCAATGACCCCCCCACAAAACACAAGCAGGGCACCCAAACGCCCGGACTAGGAAGCCCTAAAACCAGGATAAACATGCGGGATATTACAGCTGTTGTTACTCTTGATGCCTTTCTGATTAGATGTTATGCTTTATTTGTTTCGGTTGCCAAAATGGAATGCATGTGATCCAGGAATACTTGCTATTGAATTTCACATGAGAAGTGTAAATGTTAGAGCTTGCAACCATGTCCCTAATTAATTGTCTATCCCTTAGTAGATCTTCCACTCATTTAGTGCTACTATTCATGCTTTAGATTAGACAGTATGCTAGAGTTGATTTTGACACAACCATTTAATTATGCATTATGTCCCAAATTGATAAATTTGTTGGAGTTTTCCATTTAACAATTATACGCGTATGAGTCTGATCTCAATAGAGAGTATTATGACTGTGTTATTGAGTCATGAAACAATTTATGCGGTTTGTTGTCTTTATGGATAATAAGCTATATTACTTGTATGCGTATTCCAAATTCAGACTTTCCTTATTCCTGGTAAACTCATGTGAGTGCTAAGTTTACAAATGTCCTAAAGGTTTAATCATGCATTAGTATGTTTAAATTGGTTAGCATGCCGCACTGCCTATCCTAAGGTTTATAATTAGATCGTGGAGTGTTATTTTGTTCATGATTTAGTTGGCATGCAACTTTACTGAATGATTCATAAGCATTTGTCTACTAGGCCCATACATGTCATATGCTAAGGTTACCAGTAATGCTTGCTTAGCGTGCTAACTATATGCCAAGATGTTAAGTGTAGCTGCCATTTATTATCATGCATTCCAAAAAAGAGAATAAAGATATAGCTAGTGCCTTGCACCTTTATCTTGTAGGATGTCGGGAGTGGCATAGCATCTTCCTCACGCCACTCCGCTCCTTCCGGTAAAAGGCAAGTACATTGAGAAGGATGCCCAATTGAATTGTTTATTGTCATTTATCTATTCATGGCTAATTTTCTATTGATTATGGCAAGTATGAGTTATATTGGTGATCGTCCCTTCGAGGACATGATTAGTTATTGGATTCGAGTGGTCACTAGTAAGCCCTCATCTCGGTGAGTTTACTGTACCTTTGTTAATCTTGCGATGATTAACTAGGATGGGGTACATGGATATTCGCGTTAATTTATAAGAGTTGTACTTAATCGTGCTCCGTCCCGGGGAATGGAATTGAGTATGTGTGCAAATCGATTAGATGCTTATGATTGTAGTATGCAATTAATTGTGTTAATTGCATGACAGAAACGCTGTAATGTGTTGTCAAGTTTTGTTGTTGAATTGGATGAGACTAGTACCACTGGCAACTTATGAATGTGAGGATTAGCTATGTGTATGTATGTGGTTATGGTATGTTAGTGTTGGCATTGAATAAAAAGTTGCATTTCATTCATGAAAATTACATTTGTGCATTCATAATGGAAGAGGCGACCCATTCTGATGTGGGCCTCTGTGTTCACACGTAGTGAATACGAAAGTCCTACCTCGTAGTCCCATTCATCGAGGTGAATGGGAGCGAGACAGTAAGAGTAGGCACCTTCCACGGGATGGAAGGGACGTGAGGGTGCACACCGACGGGTGGGCACTCGGCAGTACCGGTACGTGCATGGAAATGAGCATTCATGTGCATTGCATCTTTAATAATGAGTGTTGTGGTAAATGGTGTGTCATATGGATGATGATTATGGTAATTGGTGGTTGAGTCGTGGATTCAACCCAAAAAGGGGAGATTGAATTGAATTGATGAATTAGCGCATTTCTTTTCTTTGCTTTGCTAATTATGTTGTATGAATATCGTGAAGTGAAATTTGAGTTTTGAACTCGAATAAAGTCGATGAAAATGGTTTGAGTTGCAACAATGGGTGGTTGAGTCGGAAGACATAGTGAATTAGAGCCACGTGATGCCACTTTTACGTCGAATGGGTTTGTTATCGAGTTGATGACTTGATTGCGGTAATTTTTGATATGGTCAAGTTATTGCTTAAATTGGGTATAAATGCGTAATTTTCTGGTGGTTGTTCCAATTGTATTGCTTGCTCTTATAGTCAAGCTCTTGTTTTACTTCGATAAATTGGAATTGTTATTCTCGTGTACTTTGCTTTGAGTTTGAACTCACGCTTGTTATTTAATGTTTGTAGGTGTTTTGAAGCGGCATGCATGGATGGGGGTAGAAGCACAATCACGTTCACATCATCACCGTTCCATCCTAATGATTCATAATTCTGATCTTAATAGCTCGTGAAGAATTCTTGTAAAAGGTTGTCTGTGGTTTTGTTTAATGAGTTCCTGTCCTGTAATAGTCATGTGGTGGAGTTGATTAATTTTCTATTAGATGTGTGATTGGTTAACTAAGGACCTGCTAGAATAATATCTTATAACTGCAAATGTTTTCTGTCTGCTGAGTGGATGTCCTAGTTTTAGGGGAGGTGCTGCCAAAATTTTTAATAAGTTGAACAACCTCCTAGTTGTTCGCTTGTTTTGCTATTATTTAATCTTAGCGATTTGGAATTGTTGGTGCTAGAGAGGGTAACATTCGGGGCATGGGGTGCCGGTGTTACAGAGGAACTTGACGCGACGGCTCGCCAAGTGAAAGAGGTTCAAATTGAGGACGAAGGTGTGTTTTGGATGCTAAGAGGAGGCTATAAGCTAAGTGGTTCAGGTTATGGTTCACCATAGAAGCTAATTGAGGTCTCCCCCTTTTCAATGGTTTCACCAGATTTGGAGAATACAAAGGTCTTTCTTGAGCGGTTAAGGCAGTGGAGTGATGTGCTACGTTTTGGAAGGTCTGTAGGGGTATTTATCTCTAGCTAAGGTGATTTGATTTCAGTGATAGCATGCAAGTGGTTTTGGCGTTGTCCGGAGTGGCAGCTGGAACACTGGTGGAGCTCTCGGGTGCACTGGCTGAGGAGGATCTGTGGTAGGGTGATTCAGTGGCACAGCCTCGGGCGGGAAGTTGCGGCGCAGAGGCGACAAACTGGGAGGCAGTGGCTTGCTGTCTTCGTGCGCGAGAGAAAGAGAGCAGAGAGAAGCGAAGGAAGAAGACTATCAAAATGAACCGAGCTGGCTGATAGGTCGGGCAATTTTGGCGGTAAGAGAGGATGGCAAGGGTATAACTGTAGTGCCAGGTCCACATGTAAGCCAAACAATCAGGACAGCTCAAGAAAATTTCTGGACAGGATCGGGTTGATCCACAAGTTTCAGTTAGCAATCCTACTCAAAATTTTATAAGAATTTTTACAGAGGTTGGCAAGATAAGGATCAGCTTCCAGTAAAATTTTTTGGTAATAACTCATGGAAGAAATTTTATTAAAAATCTGAAAATGCAAATTTTAAATATCTATCTATTCTATTTTATATTTAATTGGAGGTCAAAATAAGGTTATTATTTTATAAAAAATTTGAGAGTATCTGAAATGGTATTTCCTTTCTTATGAAAATTTTTAAAATTTTATCTTTTATATTTAAATTCTAAAAATTCTGGCATTTCTATTTTCAGCTTTATTTATTTTCTGTTTTTGAATTTCTAAAAGCTTCACATTTAAGTTTTAATTTTTGATTTTTTACCAGAGGTAGATGAGGATCTTGGGTCAGCAAAAATCTTGAGGTTAGATCTTCACTGGAAATTTCCACATAAATCTGACCTGACTAGGATCATATTTCTTTTCTAGCAATTATCACATGATTTTCTTTTATTTTAATTGCTAATATTATCCCAAACACCATGGTTATGGTTCTGCACAAATCTAGCATTTAAATATGATTTTTTTTCTAATTTTGGTGATTTGATGTTTTTACCTTTTTACTTTTACCATTTTACTGTACCTCATTTTGAATTTCTTTAAGAAACAAAAATGCCAAAATAAATTGTGTCAATTCATGAAAAGCCAGAAAATACAAGAACAAATCATGCAAAATCTTTTAGATTTTCATTTCTCATTTTATTAAATTTTAGGATATTACAAATCTACCTCCTTACAAAAATCTCATCCTCAAGATTTGGCGAGGATTACAAGAAATCAGGAAACTCTTCTCAGAGATGATCTTCTCATTCCCACGTGGCTTCGTCTTCTGTATGGTTACTCCATTGGATCTTCAACATCTTGTGAGTTTTATTCCTTGTCTGCCATTCTGCTTCTTCTAGAACACGAATTGGATGCTCCTGATACGAGAGGTCCGGTTGAATATCGATGTTTTCTAGGTTGGTGAGCTAGGTGGGAACACAAAGACACTTCTTGAGTTGGGATACATGAAAGACGTTGTGACCTTCGGATAGCTGAGGTGGCAGTTCTAGTTTGTATGCCATCTCACCTATCTTTTCAAGGATTCAATATGGCCCAATTTATCGAGGAGCTAACTTCCCACATATTTAGAAGTGATGAACTCCATGAAGAGGTGAAACTTTCAAATAGACATGATCACAAACTTCAAAGCTGAGTTCATGTCAACGATTGTCAGCATAACTCTTTTGGCGAGATTGAGCTTCCTTTAGTCGGCTTCTGATCACATCTACTTGCTCTTGAGCTTCTTAGATGAGATCTGGGCCGAAGAATTTCCTTTCTCCAACTTCAGACCAGAAGAGAGGGGTTCTGCATTTTCTTCTGTAAAGTGCTTCAAAAGGTGACATTTGAAGATTGGATTGAAAGCTGTTATTATAGGAGGATTCAACAAATGCTAAACTTTTCTCCCAATTAGAGCCATATGATAACACACAAGCTCTCAACATGTCTTCTATGATTTGATTTGTTCTTTCAGTTTGACCATCTGTCTGGGGATGATAAGCTGTACTGAAGTTTAGCTTATTTCCTGGAAGACCATGCAAACGTTCCCAGAAATGAGAAGTAAATAGGGATCCTTGGTCCGAGACAATGGTTTTTGGAACACCATGAAGACGAACAATATTATTCAGATAAAGCTCTACAAGTTCGTCTCCTCAGCTAGTGACTTTAACAGGAATAAAATGTGCCACTTTTGTTAGCCGATCGATGATGACCCAAATAGAATCATGACCTTTTCTAGTCCTTGGTAGGCCAGTGATGAAATCCATGCTGATATCATCACATTTCCATTCAGGGACTTTCAAAGGTTGAAAGAGTCCAGCAGGTTGTTGATGCTCGGCTTTAACACGCTAACATACGTCATAGATTGCAACATACGCAGCAATATCCTTTTTCATGTCAGGCCACCAATATTCCCGTTGGAGATCTTGATATATTTTTATACTTCTAGGGTGGATTGAGAGGGGTGATTCATGAGCTTCTTTAAGAATTAGATCTTTAAGCTCAAGATCATTAGGAACACAAATTTGATTTTTATACATAAGTACTTCATCTGGACTTTCATGGAATTCCAATTCAATTCCTTGCTTCAACTCTTCTCAGATTTTGACTATAGCTTCATCTTTGAGTTGAGCAGTTTTAATTTGGGATTTTAAGGTTAGTTGCACCTCTAGTGCAGCCAAATAACCTTTTTCAACAATCCCCAAATTAAGCTTTTGGAATTCTTTTATAAGATATGTTTGATTGGTATGGTATGAAATAGAAAGACAATGAAGTTTACGGCTTAAAACATCTACTACGATATTAGCTTTTCCAAGATGGTATTAAATGTTAAGGTCATAATCTTTTATCAATCTAGCCATCTTCTTTGTCTCAGGTTTAGATCTAGCTAGGTGAAGAAGTATTTCAGACTTTTATGATCTGTGAAGATATTGCATCAATTACCGATAAGGTAATGATGCCAAATTTCAAGTGCATGCACTACGGCATCTAACTCTAGATCATGAGTGGGATAATTGAGCTCATGAGGTTGTAACTGATGAGAGGCATAAGTTACAACTCTTTCTTCTTGCATTAGAACACACCCAAGATCGTGTTGTGATGCATCACAATAAACATCGAAGCTCTTATTGACATCTGGTAACACCAGCACAAGGGTTGTGGTTAATCTTTTCTTTAATTCCTGAAAGCTTTCTTCGCATTCAGGTGTCCATTCGAACTTCTTCTCTTTCTTTAGGAGTTGGGTCATGGGTCGGGCTATTTTGAAGAAATTTTCGATAAAGCGGCGATAATATCCTGCTAAACCAAGAAAACTTCGAACTTTGGGGATAGATTGAGGGGATTGCCAATCTAGGATGGCTTGAATTTTGCTGGGGTTGACTGCAATACCACTTTTAGATAGAACATGCCCGAAAAAAGCAATTTCTTTTAACCAGAATACACATTTCTCAAATTTGGTGTAAAGTTTATGCTCTCGAAGTTTCTCGAGCACCATACACAAATGTTGTGCATGTTCTTCTTCAGTTTTGGAATATATAAGAATATCATCAATAAAAACCACTACAAACTTATCTAAGTACTCCATAAAAATCTTATTCATAAGACACACGAAACTGCTAGATCATTAGTAAGTCCGAAAGACATTACGGTATATTCATATAATACTCAATGTGTGGTGATAGAGGTTTTTGGGATATCTTCAGGCCTGATTTTCAATTGATAGTATCCATGTCTCAAATCAATCTTGGAAAAGATCTAAGCACCGGTCAATTGATCAAACAGGTCATCGATGTGGGGTAGAGGATATTTATTCTTGATTGTGACTTCATTTAAAGCACGATAATCTATGTGCATGCGTATACAACCGTCCTTTTTAGGAACAAAGAGGACTGGACTACCCCATGGAGAAGAGCTAGGTCGAATAAATCCTTTACTTAGCTGTTCATTGATCTGCTTCTTTAATTTGACTAACTCATTTGGGGGCATGCGATATGGACACTTAGAAATAGGAGCTATTCCAGTGGCAAGATTTATAACAAATTCCATGTCCCTATCTGGAGGTAGGCCTGGTAATTCATCTGGATATTCAGATACTACAGGAATTTGACTGAGATCTTTTACTGTGGCTGGACAAAGGAAAGATTGTGGTTCTGAGGAATTTTTCAATGGAGGAGAAGTGAACTAGGGTTCCTTCAGAGTTGACTAAAGAAATGGATCGATTGACACAATCTATGCATCCTTTATATTTAGACAACCAATCCATACCAAGAATTACATCTAATCCTGGGGTTTCTATAAGGATAAGGTCAGCAAGAAACCTTATTCCATTTATTTCGATGCTAACCCTAGGACATAATTTGATTGTATTCATGATTGATCCAGGGGAATAGATTGTCATTTTTGTGGAGAGGAGATTGGTTTCAATGTCATTTTGTTCAACAAACTTCTAAGAAATAAATGAATGTGATGCTCCGAAATCAAACTATACCAAAGTAGGTACTAATTGGACAAGGAACATACCCAGTACTACATCAGGCGCGTCGTTAGCCTCTTCAGTGGTCACATGATGTAGACAACCGCTGCTTGAGCTTCGGTTTGGAGTTGATGCTGACTTTGAAGCTTGAGAACCTCTAGATCCTTGGGGTTGACCTAGGGGGTCATTAAGGAGCTCCTTGCATCGGTTGACAACTTGAAGCTTGACTCCTTTTTGGACATGCATTGGCATAATGCCCACGCTCCTTGCAATGATAAAACGTGATGTTGATCTCTTGATTTGAAGCTCCAGCAGGCTGACCAGCCTCATTACCAGTCGAGAGGACTGGGAAAGGCTGTGGTTAGGAGACTTGTCCTTGTCTCCTCTGCTGCTGAGACGGTACGGAAGGTTGCGCATTGGTTGGCTGTCCAATATGTGGCCTAGAAGATCCAATATTGGCATTCTTCCTTGCTACCCATTTCCTTTTCCGACTTTCCATAACTGCTCATGTACTGTGTTCAACTATAATAGCTTTATCTACGAGCGTTTGGAAATCTGAATAATCATGAATGGCAAGGATATGCTTCATTTCATCATTTAAGTTTTCCCGGAAGCATTTAATCCTTCGCGCTTCAGAAGTAACATCTGACATTGCACATCAGGCGAGATAGTTGAAGTGATGAAGGTATTCCGTCACGGTCATGTTTCTTTGACATAGATCAAGGAATTCTTGCCTTTTAAGATTGATCAAGCTAGAAGGAATGTGAGTTCTTCGAAAAGCTTCTTTGAAGGCTCCCCATGATATCTCTTGGCCTTCAGGCTGAATTGCCTGATAGTTTTCCCACCAGACAGCTGTTGCATCTTGTAGTTGATATGAAGCATAAAGAACCTTTTCTATCTTCATTGTCTATTCAAGGAGACTTTGGAAGCTCACAAGAGGATTGCTACCCTGGAGAATGACATCGCTCTATGGGCTGCTACCAGCATCTCCATCCCAGAGTTTCTCTATGGGGAGGACACCATGTTAGCTAATGCTGAGAATCTCTCAGAGCTAGACCCCTCTTTTGAGGAGTACCAATAGGGGCCATGCATGTTCACTCTTGGCCCTCGCCGCTACTTCAGAGGATATCACCCTAGAGCAAGCGGGTCAACCTCCAAAGTGGTCGTCCCTAAGGAAGCACTTGTGTTGAGGCCAAGAGATACCATCCTCGAGGGAAAGCCTATACTAGTGGCTGAGCCAAATCCTCGCATTGCTGTCACTCTTGGAGAGGATGAGATTGTGCCACTTCTGGACTTGAACGAACCATGAAGGCCAGTGTCCTTAGGGCTATGTAAGATGAAGTAGGTTAGATCGCTAGGATCTTAGAACCTTTGTGTACTAGCTTAATATTTGGATACAATACTGTTGAACTTTATTGTTGTAAACTTTATTGCACCGCTTCCTAGGGCATATTTGTGAAAAACTTGACCTGTATGTTAAAGTTTTCATGATGAAGACCTTGAATATTTGAGAATCTTTATTTATGAAGTTTTAGTGAATGGAACATTGCCGTTCAAAACCAACTAAATTGCATTAATGTACATCTTCATCTTATGAATAGATGATATGTTATAGAATGCCTATGACAAGGTCTGTCAGTGAGCTCATGAGGAGCGAGGGTGCCAATGAAGAGGAGCTACTAGGACCACTGACCATGGCCCAAGTGCTCATCACCATGATTGAGCAAGGGTGGCAAACTAATACCCTTCTGCTTTAGCAACTTGTTTAGAACACCACCAACCTCAATGCGACTATTGCCAAAGGTGAGAATGGTGATGCACCTCATCAATCCAAGTTGGGCGAGTTCTTGAGAACTCAGCCTCCCACCTTCTTAGCATCATCGAATCCCCTCGACACCGACGATTGGCTTCTCTCCATAAATGGCAAGCTAGTCATCACACAATATGACAATTGAGAAAAGGTGTTATACGCATCTTATTAGGTGTAAGGAGTTGCAGTGGCTTGGTAGGAAAGTCACCAAGCTATGATACCTAAAGCCCAGGTCATCACCTAGAAAGCCTTTAAGGAAGCCTTCCGCTAGGCTCATATTCCAGCAAGCATCTTGGAGATAAAGAAGCAAGAGTTCCAGGAGCTAAAGCAAGGAGGCATGACGATGATGGAGTATCTCAATCGCTTCAACTACCTCTCCCATTATGTCGCCTCGGAAATATCAAATGATGCAAGGAAAATCGAGCGCTTCTGAGAGCGCTTGAATGAAGAGATTAAGTGGACCCTTGCAGCCCATGACATCCACGACTTCTAGTCTCATAGAAAAAGCTATCCGAGTGGAGTATAGCACCTGTGGTCATGGAGAGCCGCAAGTGGAACTGGATAGCGCAAAAATCAGCAAGCACTGGTCCATCAAGGCTGCGTATGTGGCAGCCTTCCAATATGCATGCACTTGCACCTCAACCTCTACAGTTTAAGGGCAAGCACTTCACCCTCAGCCACATTCGGTTTGGCCACCTTATCGGGTCATACAGCTATCTGGTTCTCAAAACTAGGTGACCAATATCACCTATTTTGCTTATGGTGAGTGTGGGCACTTTGCCAACATTTGCCCCAAGAAGAATCCAGCGCTTCCTCATCCTTAGCCCTTGGGAGTCCAGCAACAACCCCACAGACATCCCAAGGCACCTAGAGGATAGCATGCCCTGATGCCAGCCCTTGCTCCAGCTTAGGGCTTTGGACATGGTCATCTTCATAACATGACTACTGAGGAGGCACATGACATACCTGACGTGGTATTGGGTATGTTCCTTGTGCATTCAGTACCTACCTTGGTATTATTTGATTCTAGAGCATCTCATTCATTTATATCCAACAAATCAAGTGAGCAACAAAATGTTAAAACCGATCTTCTGCCTGCTAAAATGATGATTTATTCACCTAGAGCAACTATGATGACAACTAAGATATGTTTGATGATTGATATTGAAATTAATGGGGTAGTATTCCAAGCAAACCTTATTATGGTAGAAACCTCGGGCCTAGATGTAATTCTTGGGATGGATTGGCTATTCAAGCACAAGGGCCACATAGATTGTGCCAACCAATTCATATCTCTTGTCAGTTTAGATGGAATTCAAGTTCAATTTTCACCCATCCATGACACCTTAGTTCAGCAGAGCTCTCTCAACTCAATTACAGTCATAGGGCTTAGTCAAGTGCCTATGGTATGTGAATACCCTGATGTGTTTTCAGAAAACTGCAGGGAATGCCTCCGAACCATGATATGGAATTTGCCATCAATTTGTTGTTAGGGAAAGCACCTCTATCCAAGCGTCCCTATCGTATAACTCTAGATGAGTTGGTTGAATTGAAGAAAAAACTTAAGGATCAAATGGACAAAGGATTTATTCGTCCTAACTCCTCTCCATGGGGAAGCCCTGTGCTCTTTGTCAAGAAGAATGGTAGTCTCCGCATGTGTGTGGACTATCAATCTCTCAACAAAGTCACCATCAAAAAGAAGTATCCACTTCCACAGATTGATGGTTTGTTCAATTAAATGAAAGGTGCATGTGTCTTCTCAAAGATTGACATGAGACTTGGGTACTTCCAGCAAAGGATCAAGTCTAGAAACATTCCAAAGAGTGCCTTCACTACTCATTACTGTTTTTATGAATACATCGTAATGTCTTTTGGGCTTACTAATGCTCCGGCAAGTTTCTTGAACCTTATGAATAAGGTTTTCATGGAGTATTTAGATAAGTTCATAGTGGCCTTCATTGGTGATATTCTCATCTATTTCAATAATGAAGAGGAACATGCACAACATTTGCGCATGGTGCTCAAAAAGCTCCAAGGGCACTAACTCTACGCCGAATATGAGAAATATGAATTCTGGCTTAAAGAAGTTGCTTTCATTGGGCATGTCTTATCTGAGGGAGGAATTGTTGTGGACCCCAGCAAGGTTCACAATGTGTCAGCGTGGGATCAACCCCAAACTGTTCCTCACATTCAAAGTTTTCTTAGATTATCTAGATATTAGCGCTAGTTTATCAAGAACTTCTCCAAAGTAGCAAGACCAAGACTCAGCTACTAAAAAAGGAGAAGAAGTTTGAGTGGTCATCCGAATATAGAACAAGCCTTCAAGATCTAAAGAATAGGCTGACTACAACCCCAATGTTTATGTTGCCTGACATTCATAAAAGCTTCAATGTATATTGAAAGCATTATGACATGGTCATGTTGTGTGCTAATGCAAGAGGGCAAAGTCATTGCTTTTGCTTCCCACTAGCTACGACTTCATGAAGTGAATTATCCCATTCATGACTTAGAATTGGCAGCCATGGTTCATGCTCTAAAGATTTGGCATCATTACCGCATTGGAAATCGGTGTGATATATATACCGTTTACAAGAGTTTGAAGTACTTCTTCACTTAACTAGATCTGAACCTAAGGCTAAGAAGATGGCTTGAATTGATCAAAGACTATGATCTTGGCATTCATTATCACCTGGCAAAACTAATGTTGTGGTCGATGCTCTCAGCCAAAAGCTTCACTACATCCTTATGAATCAACTGATGCTACATGAAGAGTAGTAAAGGCTTAACCTAGATATGGTTAGGAATGGGTATGTTGTTGCCCTAGACCTATAATCAACTTAGAGCTCGGATAAAAACCTCTCAACATGAAGATGAAGCCATTGCTAAAATAAAGGATAAGTTGAAGATCGGTACTGAGTCAAAATTCACCAAAGATTCTAATGGGATGATCATGCCACTACACCATGATACCAAATTAGCGTCAGACATCAGTCGGCAATAATAAATAATTACCGACCAACTATCTGTCGCTAAAACTTGGTGACGGACTAACTGTCGACAATAATACTTTTAGGGTCAGATGGTGCATTGGAAATTTTTTTGATATGTAGGGACAAACTATCTGTCGGTAATGATAAATTTTTCTATCAAGATATCCGCTTAAGCAAAGTCTATCTCAAAGAAAACTCATGTACAGCGAAGGTGGCAAAAATAGGCGCGCGAATTATATTTTCTTATTTATTTATCTGATAATTCTTTTATATATATTATTTTTACTGTATATATTATTATTATTTTCTTTTCTTTCTTTTTTTTCACCACCGGGCCGGCCCGTTTAGCCCGACCGACCGATGGCCAACAGGCCCGACCCAACCATCCCCTTAACCTAACTCTACCGGTCTCTCTCTCTTCACTTGGCTCCCATTCCCCATTTCCACCGCCAGATCCTCCGCTCTCTCTCTCGACTCATCTCCTCTCCCGAGTGCCGCCGCTGCTCTCCTCCTTCTTCGCCACCGCTTCTCTGCCTTCCCCGACACGGCGCCCTGTCGCCTCCCCTGTCAAGGCCAAGGTTGCCACAGGCCTCCTGGCCTCCGGCTCCGAGCACCGCCGCCTGCGCCTCTCCACCGAGCCAGCCACCATCTTCTCAGCACCGCCAGATCCACCACCCTGGCGGTCTCCTCCGGTGTCGACCCCACCACCGAGCTAAGCGAATGCCTCCCCTTCTTCTTTCTCCATCTATTCATCCCTCACTCACTTCTTCCGAGGTCATCGTCGTCCGGCTGGCGTCTCGCCTAGTCGGCCTCAACCGCCGTAGCATCGCCGACACCGGGGCAAGGAACCAGCCTCCATTGACTTCCATGCTACCAACTACCATCGATTGCCCCCTCCTCCCCTAAAAGCTAAGTTACATAGCCTCCTTGTCTCTTTGATTATTTTTGTATGAACCGAATGCAAAGATCTTAGTTCTTGCATCTTGATTGAGTATAAGAATCAATGCTCTTGATGAATTTTTGTGCGTATATGGGAAGATGTATTTATGTGCATGCGGTACTAGTTTACGGAATGTGAATGATGTTGTCTACCCATGAGCTTGATGATCATCAGTAGATTGCGATTGGTATACTGAATTTTTGTGATTAGCTTTATATGATTCGGAAATTAATCTATCTGTTTTTATGTATGTATAGACTGCAGTGTTTCTTATGTGCTTCACAGTGATATTTATGTCTATTGATCAAGCTAAGTTACATAGCCTCCTTGTCTCTTCTGTGAAATGATCAAATAGGTTGTTCTTCTGTGAAATGATCAATAAAGATATATGTGTTTTAGATAATGAAGTGTATGTTGATGTTCTGCATTGTGTGTATTGGGTTTCTTCTGATTAAGTTTGCATCGGTGCTTGTCCTTTCTGTCTTGTGATCATGAGAGATATTTTTATGTGTGTAGTTTAGATTATCTTGTATGTCGTTAGCAGGGCAAATTTTTCAAGATAAAGCATGTGTTCTTGATTTGATTGGGAAGTATGATTATTGTGGCAAAACTTTAGTATGACTTGTTATTAGATTATGGGAAAGATGTTTTGACTAAATGTCTGTATGCGTTCTTGCGGCGTTTATGTGTCCAAGATTTTTATTCACATGCTAAATACTTATTTCCTCTTGTACAACCTAATGTGTCGCTAGATTGTGAAGTGTCACTTTTTGCATGTTCGACAGGCTTGCATTTTGGTGGAGGGTTCAGGATCATTTGCATTTATTAACCTGCTTATTGCTCAATCCTTTGATTTTTACTATAGATCTTAACTTGAGAATGTGAATGTTATGAATTTCGGTAGTATGTGGTTTCAGATTTATTTTACTTGTTGAAGCAATGTTGTTACCATTTGGTATATTATCCTTGATTTATTGCATGGTTCGCTTAAAGTTGAATGGCTTTGTATACATGGTGATTTCAATGTATAAAGACTAATATATGTGGCTGCTATTTATTTTGCATAATCATGATGATTGGATAAAGATAATTCAGTTAATTGGGGTTGGGTTTTCCATTTCAGTTGATACAAGATGTCACTCAACTTAATTCATAGTTTCAAATTTGTATTGTTCTGTTTCATTTTTCCTTATAACATGTATTTTGACCATATTCAGGTTGGTGGTATTGTGGATCAGCTTATAAAATTTGGGAAAGTGACAAGACCTATTCTGAGAATAAAATTTGCCCCTCATCAATTTGTAGAGCAGCTTGGATTAAGTGGAGTGCTTATCTTGGATGCTTCTCCAAATGGACCAGCTGGCCAAGCGGTATTGTCCATAGATATTATATATGTATTTCCTGGAAGTTTAAAACTTAACTTGAGGACACCAATTTTCTTATAATAGGCATGTCCTAATTAATTTTTAGTTTCAATTTACAATTGTATACTTACCTTGAGAAATTAAGAATACCTTGAGTTATTACTCCGGTACATTATAGCCTCTGTTGACCAATGTTCTCATGAGTGTTTTCAATCATTGTTTGAACTAAGAATAGCTTAATAAACAAAGCAGTAACAATTTATTTGACAAAAGGCCAAACTTCTGTGAGAAACTATTTAGGGCCTGTTTGGTAGAGCTCCTCGATTCTCGATTCTCTGTTATGATTCTCGAGATGATTCGTCAAAAGTGATTCTCTAATTCCATAGGATAAACTCTATGGAGAAACCCTCAGTGAATCCCTTTTTTTCAGCTTTCCTAGTTCATTTTGGAGAATCACTTCACGAATCAATTCTCGCATTTTTCACAGATAAAGAGCAGCTGTTCAATTCTAATAATACGATAATGCATTTTCTAAACATGTTCAAGGTGCACTCTGCAGCTAAAACTTATGCTTGTCATGTTGTTTGCCGTGGTCTGCAACCTACCAAATGGGAACCGATGTTAGGTTTCATATCCAAGAGACAATGACGCTCGGATGCCACACATGTGGACTATCGCTTAGTAGGTATTGGTATTAGGTTTCATATCCGAATTTCATATGCATTTTTACTAACTGCTTTTTTAGTCACAAGAATCGATGTTGTGCGCTCGTTCAGTGAAAGAGCACAATGTGATCTCGACTCTGACCGCCTGAAGGCTCACAACTGGATGTCCATTTTAATTTGTTTTTCTTTGTGATTTATCGCTTCGATTCGTTCTTGTTAAGTGATGCCTTGAGAAAATCAATTGAGCTGGTTCTCTTTTCCTTGATATTATGTTCTTAGTATTTTGGGATTTAGGGCGCGCCTTCCAACAATTTCATATGCATTTTTTCCTAGCAGCTTCCAAACATTTTTAATGTTTCAAAACTTTCGAATTCATTTGAATGGAGTGATTTGTTGAGCAAATGTAAGGAGCTTAGTTCTTCTTTCACTACTACTGTAATAGGTCATCCATGATTTCCCCATCATCGCCGGGTAGGTCCGATATTATCACCGCCGTTCTAAATTCAACCGCAATATATTATCACCGCCGGTTCTAGCTTCAATCGGCAAAGGATAAGAATAGTATAAATTTCAAGCAGAATGGAGGCAATATCATTGCGGTTTAATAGAGAACCGCAATGATAAGAAGATATCACCGCCGGTTTATATGTAAAACCGGTAGTGATTTATCATTGCCGGTTCGTTTACAAACCGGCAGTGATAAGATCATTTGCACTACCGGTTTTACTATAGAACCGGCAGTGATATTACTGTTCCCCATTATTAGTTCGATACAGAACATAAGAAACATTGTAATTTATCTCGCACAGAACATATGAAAACATAATTAGTTAAAAAAATAGAACATGTGAAAGCATAATTAGTTAAAAAAACAGAACATATGAAGGCATAATTAGTTAAAAAAACAGAACATATGAAAGAAAATTTGTAATTTGCGGGATATGTATTAATTAAAATACAGAACATTTACAAAACATAATTAGGTATATCATCTATTATTACATATTTAGTCCTAATTATAATAGGCCAATGGCGCGAAGCCCTATATCCAAAAGTCGTCGTCGTCCTCCTCCTCCTCCTCGTCGCCAGAGCTGCTGCTTGATGACTGATCGGAGTTGCGGTGGTGCTCGTCCTCCTTCTCCTCTCGAATCCGATTCGGTGGCGGAGTTGGTCTTACCCCAACGCCGCAGTTTCTCGCCATCGTCGCTGTCGTAAATCGCCGCCTCCTCCTCCTTCTCCTCCTTTGCCTCCTCTTCCTCCTCCTCCGCTTCCACCTCCTCCTTCACCTCCTCCTTCTTCTCCTCCTTCTCTAGCGACGGAGCGGGGCTTTGCCCAACATGTGCTCGCTTCTTGGGGGGTGCCATTTTTGCAACAATAGTGGATTGTGTGGGGGGTGCCATTCTTGCAACAATAGTGGCATTATATAGAGGCAGAATGGGAAGGGCAACAGTTGGCAGAGGAATGTGAAGCGCAACGGTTGGCGCGGTAGAGGAACGGGCAAGCGCGCGGCAGAGGAACGGGCAGGCGCGACGGTTGGGTTGGCGCGGCAGTTTGAAGGGTGGGACGTATCACTGCCGGTTTATATTACCAACCGACAAGGATAATCGATTATCATCGCCGTTAATACCTATAACCGTAGTGATATATTACTGCCGGTTTGATTTACAACGGCAGCGATATTTAAAGTTTATCGCCGGTTCGATATTCAACCGCAAGTGATATGTATTTTCGCGCAACCCAATTTTCCTCACAGTAGTATGACCTTATCATCGCTTGTTACATGCGAGCGGCAAGTGATAAGCTATTTTCCGCGTAATATGACCTTATCATCGCGGTTCTTCGCAGAGTCGGCAAAGTGATAAGCTATTTATATAGCAATCCACCGACGATGTTTTTCCTACGAAAGGTAAGAGAGGAGCTCTTTGCTCGGTTGTATTTTTCTTGGAGAGGTGCTGCCGAAATTTTGTGTTAGTATTTTGTTCATATTTTTCATCGAATCGACATGTTCTCCGAATCGAAAGCGTAACAAAGAGGAGCTGTATTATCTTGGCGAAGTTGCTACTGAAAAATTGTATTAAAATTTTTCGAGGTTACTGACTTGATCTATGTTATATTTGTCGTAAAATTTTACTTTACAGAGTGCTATATATGTTGATAATTGCTAATTGTACTGTGTGAACAGTTTATGTCGGTAGTGCTCAAATTAAGATCTAGCTAAATTATTGAATAAATTATAATTCATATTGTAGTGGATGTTTAAGTAATAAAAATTGCTAGATGGACAATTATGCATAATTGTAATTAATTTAATTAATGAAAATTTGTTATATGGATTTTTAATAGTAAAGATTGCTAGATGAATTATAAATAGTGAGAATTGCAAGTTGAATATTTAAATAATGGAAAATGGTAGATGGATTTTGCAATAATGAAAGTTGGAACATAAATAATTATTTAGAAATATATCCTTATATTCAATTATATGCTTGTTTGTTGTAGATTAATTTAATTTAATAGCTAGCGCTACATAACAAAATGAAATGAAGAAATCATCTAAATAATTAAAAAATGCTAGATGGATATTCAAATAGTGAAAAAGGTTTGATGTATTATATAGGCAAAATTGCTAGATGTATTTGTAAAACTAATCATTTACAATTATATTGTTATTTGCAAGAAATTCATATCCATTTTAGTGATGTAGTGGATGTTTAAGTAATAAAATTGCTAGATGGACAATTATGCATAATTGTAATTAATTTAATTAATGAAAATTTGTTATATGGATTTTAATAGTAAAATTGCTAGATGATCAATTATAAATAGTGAGAATTGCTAGTTGAATATTTAAATAATGGAAAATGGTAGATGGATTTTGCAATAATGAAAGTTGGAACATAAATAATTATTTAGAAATATATCCTTATATTCAATTATATGCTTGTTTGTTGTAGATTAATTTAATTTAATAGCTAGCACTACATAACAAATTACAATTATATTGTTATTTGCATTTATGTGCTTATAATGTGTTTATCGTTTTAATTAATTAGCAATGCATGACTACTGTAAAGAATAAATTATTTTGATATCATTTGTTCATATACTGAAATATAGTTTGATATAATTAACTGTAGATGGACCGAATGTGGATGTATGACACGGACCGTCGCGGTCCAGAGTTCTTTAGTGGTGTGACTTGTTTTCAATGCGGTCATGCGGCACAAGTCGAGAAACCCGTGGACTATATGTGTTGTCCATGCGTTGATTGCAAAATGAGAAGATGTTTTGTAACATAGAGTCAATACGCGCACACTTGCTTCAAGGGGTTTCAAGGCTAGCTATACCTGTTGGACTGAGCACGGTGAAGATGATATTGTACATGAAGGGCAACACATTGATGAAGATGATATTGTACATGAAGGGCAACACATTGATGAAGATAACGGAGACAACGATATGACGGCGGTGGAAGATGCGTTCGTTGATACCCACGAAGATGATCTAGATCAAATGTCGCGTGATGGGGAGGGACTTCATGAGTGAAAGGGAGTTTCAAAAGTTCCAACAGATGGTAGAGGACTCTACAACGCCATTGTACCCGGCTGCAAGGAGGAGCACTGAAAGTCGCATACCGTGCTTTCACTATCGCAGCTTGAAGGCAAGCAATGGTTGGTCCGATAAGAGCTTTATCGAAATGTTATGTCTCTTGGGGACTTGCTTCCAGAGGGTAACGTGTTGCCTTCAACTACGCATCGTGCCAAGCAGTTGTCCGCCTGCTGGGGCTAGAAGTACAAAGAATACACGCATGTCCAAACGATTGCATATTGTATCGCAATGAGTTTGCGCAACATGGATGCCTCGTATTGTTTGCAAATCAAAGCGTATAAGGGCAACGCATTTATGATATCGAGAACGAAGATGTCGGGTGAGGCGAAGAAGAAGAGGTGTCCCCGTAAGGTGGTGTGGTATTTCCTATAATCCCCCGCCTAAAGCGATTATTTGCGAACAAAAGGCATGCCCAATTGCTACGATGGCACGCCAAAGAGCGTAAGAACACTACAAGAAATAGAAAAATTCGTGGCCAAAACCCACGAATTTAGGTTTAAACCCACAATTTAAGTTAAATTGTGGGCAAACCGTCAATTTAGTTCACTTAATTTAACTCGACGAATTAATCAATTAAATTGTGGGTACCCACGAATTTAATTAAATTCGTAATGATAAAAACTCATTTATTTAATTAAATTGTAATGAATAAAACCCACGAATTTAATCACTATTTTCAAGAGTGTTTACAAATCGCTTGAGAGATCAACTCATGACGGCTTACAAGATGAACATATATAAGGCAATGACCTAGGTCAAGAATAACAACGATCCTCAGATGGAGTTAGCAAATAATCCTCAATAAATCACTATGTTGAAATTTCCTACAATAACATTGATTATCTCACAACTAGCACCTGATAAAACACGAAGGGTGTTTGCACAATTTGTTTATATCGCATTATAATCAAATGGAAGCTGTATCCTCAAAGTAGTTGGGTTCTGAAATAGCAAATCATTGCGATAGAATAGGCAACAACCAGAATTAACTAGCAGCTCCTGATATAACCATGCAAGCTAGCCGCTTGACCATGTATGGGTACTTCAAACCACACTAACTTATTAAATGGCATACTATTTATCCACTTTCAAAGATCATATAACCAATCATCGGCTCCTATCTAAGGATATATATATGTGTTTAACACATTTGACAATTATGCACCATCGTGAAAAATCTACTACCTCATTTGGCAAATCAAACTAAGTCACCAAATGTACAAAATTTCGACATGACCTCTCTAGTAAATAGGACATCCACTCAGCAGACAAAAAAACATTTCATAACATCACAGGAGATACTTTGCTCCATCACTTGCTAGAACAAGAAGATAATCGATAGCGCCTTCCTTGAATTGTAAAAGGTCTCTATGGGATAAATGTTAATGTTTACAGAGAACATCTGCTTAGAGTAGATGATCAAGATACCGGCAACAGAAAAGATTTGTTCATCGTCGTTGTTCCTCTTGGTTGAACCCATAATGTTATCACTAAAATAATAAGGCTTCCATCCAGCTAAAGCATACACAAATAAACTTAGTTCAGCATATAAGGGGGGAAACACGCAAAATCATCTGTGTTGATGGTTACCTCAACATCTTCCCATAGAAATTCTGCCACCTCTATTTGCAATTCTGAACCTTCAGAGACAAAACCACCTACAAACTGCATGTGTGGAATTTAGGTGACCAACTAACCACCAAAAATAACAATAACTACAGAAAGTATATGTGTAGAAAAGAGTTTCAGACTTTTCAACTGTGCTTTGCCAATTGCATCAAGACATATATCATGTAGAGTAACTAGTCTATTATTAAAGAGAAGAAAACTACCAATGTCATGTTTTATCTATTTGCTTTTACAAAGAGCAAGTACTCACTAATTAGCATGTCATAATTTGCTTGCATTTAAGTTCGCAAAACACCTCATGAGATAAGTACTCTCTCTCTCTCTCTCTCTCTCTCTCTGAAGAGAGACATTTAAAACAATACATCTCAAATGATGTATCAAAAATGTGATATCCAAACTCTAAGATTCCATGTTGATTTCAAAAATCCAAACTATTAGGCCCTTTACTCCCAGAGAGTATGTCACTAAGTTGCTCGTTGTATATTAACTACCATCAAAATAACATCACCTCGTGATGAGGAAATGGTCGAGGAGTTCAGATTTCGAGTCTCAGAAAGAGAATAAGCAAAGTGTATATTTGTGAAACGTAAATCGTGAAACTGCTCGTGTGTTAAAGTTACTACAACAAGCTTTAGAACGTAAGACTAATTCAACCACCTACGACATAAGAAATGTGAAGTGACAGATTAACATAACTTCACTTACACAATCAAGATAAAAAGAAAATTTGAACCTTCAGATCGTCAAGAGATTAGTTCCAGACGCTCGTGCAAATTATGAATATATACCAAATCATGAGAATCCATTAATTGGATTGTAACATATAAGTAGGTTAACCTCGTGCAATGATCTCTTCCGATTTCAGCTCCTTTTAGTCGATGAAGTGACTTTTTTCCTTTCATTGTATACAATGAACGTGTTGAGCTCACCTGCTAAGTATGAGATTACTAAAACTCGACACACAAATGGATAAATTAATTTGATCAATGCATTAATACATATGTAGCAAATATGTAACTACTTACATACTTTCTATTCCTTTATCGCACTCAGTTATTATACGTGTCCATAAAATTATCTCGCTATATTTTGCATCGCACACTCTAGCTCGCCGCCAAAGAGTAATCGTGATGAGAAAAAGTTAAGTTACGTAAATAAGCAATAGAATCATAAAAAAAGGACATGGGTATATCTTCCAGCTTTGTCCCACCAATCCCCACCTTACACTAGCAATGGAGCAACCAATAGTCAAATACTCAAGAAAGTGATAAAAAAATAAAGTCTATACCATCGAACTCATCAATCGAAGCATGTTCGAATAGTTCACTGGCTGCATTGCATATCTACAAAGGAAAGAATCAAAGCAAAATAATATAGAGTCCCTAATTATCTAAGAAGTTGAGGCATGAATTTTCGAGCTATGGAATCAAAACTTTTGTCAAAATGTGTCTTTGCATCTGCTCGGACTAATGTAACTTCTACATGCCATGACACGTAAAACATGGACATATACTTGATAACATAACATCTTTTGAGGCACTGTGCAAGAAGACCATTTCCCTAACTAACAGAACGGAGATAAATTTTGAGGCATGATTCAATAATTTTGAAGTTTAAGAAATAATTATAAGCTCCAATAAATAGTAAAGTGCATTACAAGAAAAGAGAAACTTACTGAAAAATCGATAGCGGCGCAAACCCAAAACAATACCATCTTCAGCGACCTTATGGTAGTGTTGACGAGACGATCGAAGTCGGGCCTTGGTGTCTTTCTCCATAAACTTTACTACAAGGACGTTGTCATCACCAACTATTTTCTGTAGATGAGTCCTCGTATTTTCCACATATGGCCCCTACTTCCAGTCAAATAAGGTCAAACATACAAGGATGGTCCTGTAACTTCCTCGAAAAAGAATTTGAACATTAAACGCAACATTTGTCGATTTTGGTCCCTTAACCCATTAATATCGTTGACATTAGTCCTTTTAAGTATTTCTACTAAAATCTTATGCATGATCTGCCAATTTATAATACAATGTGATCACATGAATATCAAAAGACATGTACCTACATTTTGTTAGGGCTTGTATAGCATACATGGGTGATATGCACCTTTATATGAAAGCTAGATAAGCAACAAGTCAAAAGCATTGAAAAATTGATCAAAATATAATCATGTATATGACATTGTGTTGTCATTTGTGATTATATAACCCTGCGTCTTAATGTTACACCCTCTAGCATGAACAACTACAAATCGCTAAGAATAAATATTCGCAAAGCAAGCGAACAACTAGGAGGTTGTCAAAATTATTAAAAATTTCGGCAGCACCTCCCCTAAAAGTAGGACATCCACTCAGCAGACAGAAAACATTTGCAGCTATAAGATATCATTCTAGCAGGTCCTTAGTTAACCAATCACACAACTAATAGAAAATAATCAACTCCACCACATAATTATTACAGGACAGGGACTCATTAAACATAACTGCAAACAACCTTCTATACAAATTCTTCACGAGCTATTAAGATCGGAATTATGAATCAATATGATGGAACGGTGATGATGTGAATGTGATGGTGCTACTACCCCCATCCATGCATGCCGGCTTCAAAACACCTACAAACATTAAATAACAAGCGTGAGTTCGAACTCAAAGAAAGTACACGAGAATAACAATTCCAATTTATCGAAGTAAAACAAGAGCTTGACTATAAGAGCAAGCAATACAATTGGAACAACCACCGTAAATTACGATTTATACCCATTTTAAGCAATAACTTGGCCATACCCAAAATTTACCGCAATCAAGTCATCAACTTGATAATAAAACCACTCAACGAAAAAGAGGCATCACGTGGCTCTAAGTCACTACGCTTGTACATCAATTACTATATAGCACACCAAGAGGAAAAGAAAGGCACAGTTCCTTTTTAACAAAATGGTTCATGAGTTCTTCCAACCTAATGTAGATATTTAGGAAACAATTATGTAAAGATTTATGGTGTTCAAATTGAAGCTACATTTCAGATCAAGTAGCATCATCAACAATGAAAGGATCATCAAGAGGTAAATTCAATGCCTAACATGAGAACATTTCAATACAAAAGATATCGCCATGATGTCATTGGCATCTTGTCTTTGCATAGCCTATGGACAATACTAAATTAAAGGATCGATTCCAGACTTGCCAAACTTCGAACCTAGTCAAACCAAACTCAACTAGATTCACGATATTTGCTCTCATCCGATTTCATTAATGCAAACTGAACTTTCATTCTTTATGCACAATAACACATGAGGATCAATAGTTTTCACTGTTCAAGACTACACATATCCATATTGCGAATTGCCAAAGATTGTGTGGGTTGTTATTCTTACTACATTCAGCCCTAGGACAATAAGATTGCACCGGGCCTTGAAAACTATTCTTCCATGCCCGAATAGAATAATAGATCCCACAAGTACATTAGTCCAAATATACAAAAACAAGAGATACAAATGAAGTGACATGAGTATATAAACTGCAACACAATACTCATAATCAGCGCAAGAATTCAGAACAGAGGCATGCACATCACTGTGAAATGCATTAGAAACAGGTTAGGCTATACATACATATATATCCATAACAACAACGGCCTAGGAGTTAATTTCCATGTCATGCTTAGAAATCACAAAAGTCCAGTACACCAATCTCAACCTACTGTTAATAATCAAGCTCATGGATAGATAGTTCAATAAGCATCTCATATCATAGAACAACTAAGAAATCACAATTATAGTATCATAATCTCAGTGCAAGCATAAATCACAGATAGCTAGTGCAAACTTCAGATGAGGAACTAATAGCTCTTGTAGACATTACCACAAACACTTGACATGCACACATGAACCAAATATCTCAAATGTCATTTGTGCTTGAGGCTCACCACAAGAAGAAGGCAAGGGGCAAAGGAGGCGGTGGCCGTCAAGCTGGCTGCCGCTTGAGGGTGCCGCCAGAGAGGGAAGAGCCGCCACGGCCAGCCTCTTGCTGCGCCGAGCCAAGGAGGGAATAAAAACACGACGATTTAATTAAATTGTGGGTCTCGCATGTGGCTCATTTATTTAATTAAATTCGTGGGTTTTTAAACCGATTTAATTTAAATCAATAAATTCGTGGGTTTTTTTTGACCCATTTAATTTAAAAAATCCACTTAATTTTTCACTGCTTCTTGTAGTGGAAGGATGGAATACTCAGACACCCTGCTGATTCTGTGCAATGGAGGAACATCGACAGAAAATATAAGAAGCACTTTGCATATGATGTGAGGAATATAAGGTTCGGGTTGAGTACAGATGGGATGAATCCTTTTGGCAACATGAGTAGTCGTCACAGCACTTGGCCGGTGACTTTATGCATCTACAACCTTCCTCCTTGGCTTTGCATGAAACGAAAGTACATTATGATGCCACTATTGATCCAAGGGCCCAGGCAACCTGGCAATGATATCGATGTGTACCTCAAACCATTGGTTGAAGATCTTCTAATATTGTGGAACGATGGTGTACAGGTATGGGATGAGTATAAAAGAGAAAACTTTATCCTACGGGCATTATTGTTCGTAACCATTAATGATTATCCTGCTCTTGGCAACATGTCGGGCCAGACGACAAAAAGCTTCAACGGATAAGTCCAGTGCCTAGATGATACAGCTAGCCGGTGGCTGAAGAACTGCTAAAAAATGGCTTACATGCGGCATCGTAGGTTCCTCCGCATGGATCACCCATATCGCAATAATAAGAGAGCTTTTGACGGGACAAAGGAGACTGCCTTAGCTCTGAAGAATCACATCGGGAAATGAGATATTTGCCGCAGTAAAGGATCTTACATTTATTCACGGAAAGGGAGCCGCCAGTACATCTATTCCGACTTCCCGGGATAAGGCTCCTTTGTGGAAAAAGAAATCAGTATTTTGGATCCTACCTTATTGGCAACACCTGGAAGTTCGACACGCAATCGACGTCATGCACATAGAGAAGAACGTGTGTGATAGCTTGCTTGGTATCTTACTGGACATACTTGGCAAAACGAAAGATACACTTCAAGCAAGGATGGACCTCAAGATATGAAACTGAGGAAGGAGCTGCATCACGAACAAATGGATACAGGCAAAAAGTACCTTCCCGAAGCCTGCTACACTTTGAGCAAGAAAGAGAAAATTAGCGCTTGCGAATGCTTGCACGGAATCAAAGTTCTGTCGGTTACTCGCTAACATAAAGAGACTAGTCTCAATGAAAGACTTAAAGTTAATTGGTATGAAGTCTCACGATTGCCACGTGATGATGACACAGATGCTTCCAATTGCAATTAGGGGTGTTCTGCCAGAGAAAGTCCGAGACCCAATTATCAAGTTGTGTTCATTCTTCAACGCGATTTCACAGAAGGCCATCGATCCATTAATACTAGATAAGCTGCAGAAGACGTGGTCCACACTCTGTGCAGGCTTGAGATGTGTTTCCCTCCATCTTTTTTTGATATTATGGTCCATCTCATTGTTCACATTGTGAAAGAGATACGGATTCTTGGTCCCGTATTTCTACATCAGATGTACCCTTTCAAGAGATTCATGGGGTTATAAAGAAATATGTTCAGAATCAAATCGACCGGAAGGTCAGATTGCCGATGGTCAGGGGAACCGAGGAGGTCATTGAGTTCGTCGTCGATTACAAGGATCTCAAACCGATTGGTGTGCCTCAGTATCTCGGCATGAGGAAGGCTACAGGAAAGGGACACTAGGCGAGAAATCAAGACGCACTAGCAATCTAGCTGCATTTACACAAGCACATTTCGCAGTTTTGGGACAATCAGTTGTGGTGGCCCCGTATGTCGACATGCACAAGAACGTGCTTGTAACACCCCGGCGCCAAGCGCACCGCGAATGCTACCAAAAACTCCAAATACGAACGACACATCTACAAAAAAACTGAAACTGAATTTAATCACTAAACTCTTAACTGGCCTAAAAACTAAGTCACCAAAATTTACAAAATTTCGACATGACCTCTCTAGAACAGAGGACATCCACTCAGCAGACAAAAGAATAGCAGCAGATGATATCATTCTAACAAGTCCTTAGTTAAGCAATCACACACCCAACAGAACTTAAGAAATCTCGCTACGATGACAATAAATTACAATCACATTAATTACATTCAGGATTGACGAATTGTTTAAATAAATTGTTAGAGACCGCAGTCGTGCACGTGTTACTACTCCCATCCCAATGAATCAGCTTCAAGGTACCTAAAACAGGAAGCAAACAAGCGTGAGTCTAAGACTCAGCAAAGTGCATCAAATAAGAAACGCAATCGAATCCAACGAAATACCAAAACTTTGAAAAGTAACATATTCAAATACTTGACTGAATTTGGTAAATAAATGAACCAAAAACTGATTCCAAATACCACAACCAACTCAGGAATTATCTAAACTTTACTCATACCTCGATAGCCACCTTTGGATGAGTCCACGACTCAATTCTCAATCTATAAATGCCATTAGCTCCACGATTTACCATTTACAGTTTCTATTCACTGCCTTCATGCTCAAGTACACAAAACATACAAAAGAAGAATCTCATATCCAAACTTCACAATCAACTCACTAAACATGATTCATTATTATTAGCGCAATGCAGATGCAAATATGCCATACCAAAAGAAGAATTCATATCCATACACCACAAGGAGAAGAATCTCATATCTATACATCACAATCAATGCATAAAACATGATCCATCATTGACAATGCAAAGCAGATTGCACATATGCCATACCAAAAGAAGAATTCATATCCATGCACCACAAAGAGAAGAATCTCATATCTATACATCACAATCAATGCATAAAACATGATCCATCATTGACAATGCAATGCAGATTGCACATATTTCCATGCATATGATGCATCATGCATGCTCATCTCCTTTTTTAGCACATACCGGTATAGCCGAGTGCACACCCGTCGGTGTGCACCCTCTCATTCCCCTTCCACCCCATGGTGGAGGGTGCCTACTCTTACTGACTCGCTCCCATACAACCACGTATATGAGACTACGAGGTAGGACTTTCGTGCTCACTACTTGTAAGCACAGAGGCCCGCATCAGAATGGGTCGCCTCTTCCATCATGAATGCACAAATGCAATTAACATAAACAAATTTGCAATCTACATTCAGTTCTCACATTTGCATAGCCATAGCTAAATACATAAACATCAGCCACTTCTCACATCCATAAATTACCATTCTCAACATTCAAATCACCTTCTCAACACTCGTATCCATATTCTCAACAAATCTTATCAACATGGTCAATCTGTCATTAACACTCGCACCAAAGACATAATCAATTTTCAAGATAGCAAATCAACTTTTCCTATTAATCCAACCTCACAACTTTATTATTCACATTCACCTCTCATAGTAGTAAGCAATCTTATGAACGTATGATATAGCAATATATCCATTTGGCGATTGTACGGGGTCTAACAAACAACCCACAAAGCATTCACACCAAAGATGCACTTTTCATAAACACATATATGCAAAAGGCCATTCTCAACTTTCATATCCATAAGGTCACATATATCAGCAACACTCACATAACCGCCACAATCGCATATCATGACCACAATTCGAGCTATTTTCATAACGCAAATCTTATATCTTTTATGTTCCTATTAGCCTAAACATACTAGGGAGCATCATCAAGGCAAATATAAAATGTAACCCATGGCATATTGACAAGGCATATGATTCGTCAATCAACACACATAACAAACAAACAAACATTGATGCACTTCATATAATCTAGGTTTGAACGATAGCATAATCAATTAACCATTCTCATTCATCACATCGCAAGCAAAATCAAACATGAAAATATTAAAATAACACATGGATAATTATATGCTTGCAAAACCAAATGGCCACCTAAGCCACAACCGAATACAATGCACATGCCTTCAACTTCTCGAGACGGTGTGGCGAGACGAGGTTGCCACACCCGGGGTCACACCACCTGCACATGGATATAACCCACTCAACAACACACCCACAATTCAACACAAGACTCATAACTAAGTTGGCTTTGCAACCTACTCCTAAAACCCGAAAACAGAAAATCTGCCAACCGGGGCAGCACTTGGTAAAACGGGCATAACTTTCAAACGGTTGAACAAAACATAGCGATTTCAGGCTTCATTTAAAGGTAATTCGATTATCTACAACTTTTTCTATAGCCGACCGACCGGGAAAAGTACTGATTATTCCCAGATTTGCGACGAACAGCAAACGAACATAATTTAACTTGTTCTGGACAGCAATCGGTAAAATAGTCATAACTTTTAAATGGCTGAACGAAACTTGGTGATTTCAGTCTCTATTGAAATGTAATTTGATTATCTACAACTTTCGTTATAGCCAAACCCCCATGAAACGCTTGGAGAATTTTCGAACAGCAGCTCTAACAGGAGGCAAAAATCTGCTCGAAACAGAAATTTCAAATCACTCTAGTCTCTTCATTCCCAAACCTCTAACATCTCCAAAAATCAGGAATCCTAGCCAAGCAATAACACAAACACCTTGCATGCAAGCCTTAAAATCCCCCAAAGACTTAGGGTTTTTATCTCAATCTTTCTCATAGAGGAAGAAGGGAGGTAGGGAAAGGCTGCAGGGTCGGAAGAGGAGGGTCGCCGGAGCTGGCCGGAGGCTGACCGGAGCAGGGCGCCCGGAGGGACTTCGGCCAGGGAGGGAGGCAGGGGCACCACCGGCCTGCAGGGAGGGAGGCGCCGAGCCAAGTCGCTGCTGCTCTGCTCTTTGTTCTTCATGTGAAGCCTTTGCCGCTGCTCTTTGGAGGAGGGCGCCAGCAGGAGGAGGAAGAAGAGGCGCCGGCCAGGTAGCTTGCAGCGCAGAAAGAAGAGGAGGGGGATGTGTCGGCCAGGCTAGGGAAAGAAAATGCTGCCACCAAAAAAATTTTCAGCCACACAAAGGATAAAGAGAGAGAGAGGTTAGGTGAGGGAGGTGAAATCCCCAAAAACCCCCTCCTACAAATAAAATCCAACTTTTAACCAATTAGCGTGAATCAGATAATTAAATTCTTGGATTTAAGAAAGCAACAACAATTCCGGCCAAAAACCCAAGAAAACGACTTGCGGTATTACACTCTTCCCCCCTTTAACAGAATTCGACCTCGAATTCTGAACACCTCAAAACTCACCCACAAGAGCAATAGAAACCGAAATATCAAAATTAATATGTACATAGAGAACAAGCCGGGTACTTCTCACGCAAGAGAAAACTCCACAACTCAAACCACAGCTTTTGCCAAATAAAAGGATGTGAGATCATGTGATGAAAAATTGGTTGAATGGTGAAATTGGCATTGCAAAGTGGTTTTGGTTATGGCATGTGTGGTGCTTGTGCATGTGCTATGTTGATATGTTTATTATGCTGGTGATAGCATAATGGTTTTGCTTGATGCAATGCACTCGTGTGAGTAGTTGCATGGATTAACCTTGAGTCAAGTCGTGGACTTGTGCTCGGACTCGTTTTTGTTTATTCATGTGCAGGTGTTGCTCGAGGGCGGAACGTGGTCAATGACGTGACTGGAACTAGGTTCATGGAGGAACTGAGGTTCGAGACTAGGTTCGTGGAGGAACCGAGGTCTTGGTGGTCGAGGATGTCATGCGGACGCTTGGGCTAGAGAACATGCACATGGAGGCTGGTTAGTCACGATTTGCAAAGCAGGGCTGTTCATGCGTGCAAGGAATTGTTTTCGCCATGTTGGGCTGTTGAGATAGATACTGAACTCTTTCCATGTTGGAAGTGGAGTTGTATTCAATCTCTCGTTCTTGCATGCGTGCAAGAGTTGTTTTTGGTCATGTTAGGCAGATTGAGATGAATATGAACTCTTTCCATGTTGGAAGTGGAGTTGTATTCAATCTCTCTGTTTTGCTCAGTATAAATAGGTGGAGATGTCCCCGCTTATTGTCGAAGCGCTTTTGGTTTTAGGGTTTGTACTCTTGTGTTGGAGTACTTTAGACAATGAAATAAAATTAATCTTCCGTAAAGTTTTCTTGCGCTTTGCTCTTGGCGGCCGGAAAGTACTCGCGATCGTAAGGCGTAGTTATGCATGCAAAGAAAACTCCTGTGTTCTTTCTTTGGTGGCTGGTTTTAGTCGGCATGTTCTTGTTGATCTTGCATCCAAGATTGGTCCGTCATAGCTTTTGAAATCAATTTCCGTCATCATCTGATTCAGTAATCTTGTTTTTAAGTTTTGTCCACATCGGTCTGATTTGGTCCGTCGTTATTAGATCGGAATTTGTTTCAGCTGTCTTGCGAGGGACATAACTCTAGATTTATAGGTCTGATTGAGTTGATTCTTTTTGGGTTTGCTTCGGAATCAAGTCTAGTTTCTACAGTTAAAATTTCACATCATTCCAACGGTTGGATCTTCGGGAATTATTGTTTTAGAGAACATGTGTTAGGCTGTTTTCATTCTGTCCGTCATACACATATCGAGGCGAAGTTTAGTCCGTCATACACATGCAACTCCTTTGCTACAGAGAAATTTAGTCCGTCATACACGTGCAACTCTCTGTCCGAGGTGAAGTTTGGTCCAGCATACATGTGCAAATTTGGTCTGATGCAATAAGGTTCTTGTTGAATACAAATTAAGCAATCTGAGTTTGTTTGGGGTGTTTCAAAAGGCAAAATTTGATTTTAGCTTCGCAAGAATCATTCACCCCCTCGATTGCTAGATCAGATATTTCGATCCTACAAGTGGTATCGAGCCTAGTTCTTTTCTAATTAATCTTAACCGTGATTAGAAACCGTAGCGATGGATAGGTATTCGACAAAACCTTGTGTTTTCGATGGTGTTGATTTTCAGTTTTGGAAAGCAAAGATGGAGGCATATATTCAAGCTCAGGGTTTTGCAATTTGGGAAAAGGTCTACAAGCCATACAATATTCCTGAGAATGATGAAGTCAATGACACCAATCGAACACATGTTGAAGCAAATAGCAAAGCAAGGAACTTGATCATCCAAGGACTAGGAAGAAGTGATTTTGATCGTGTGATTCATCTCAAATCTGCATATGAGGTATGGAAATCTCTTTGTGATTATCATGAAGGTTCTAACACTGTCAAAGAGGTTAGGCAAGATATTTATAAGAAGGAATACATGCGATTTGAGATGAAGCCTAGTGAGTCTCTAGATGATTTCTTTGCACGGTTCAATAAAATTCTTAGCAATTTGTGTGCTGTTGGAGTTTTCTTTGATGAGGCTACAAATGCTAGACAATTACTTGGTGCATTAGACATGTCTATTTGGGAAATGAAAGTCACATCTATTAGAGAATCTACTGTCATGAGTTCACTCACTTTAGATGTACTATTTTCTAAATTAAAAACTCATGAGTTGGATGTTCTTGCTAGGAAGACAGATCATAAATCAATTGCACTGACTTCGCAATCTAGCATGAACAATACTTCTTCAAGCTTTGCTTTGTCCTCTTTGTTTTCACTAACTAATGAGCAGATCGAAGAGGTTCCTAAAGAAGATTTGGCACTACTCTCTTCTCGGTTTAACAAAGCTTTGCAGAATGTGAGAATGAGAAAGAGAGTTGGTGGTGGTCCTCCAAGATGTTATGAGTGTGGTGACCTCAATCACATTAGATCAAATTGTCCTAAGCTTGCGTGTAAAGCATCAAGGAGGAGAAGGACAATGACAGAAGAAAAGAAAAGAAAAGTCTTCACCAAGTGATAGAAAGAAAAGAGCTTCATCAACAAAAAGGTTGTTCATCGGGTTCTTTCGCTCTTGAACAAGTGAACTTAAGTGATGTGGATTCAGAGCGTTGAGGATGACACAATGGTTCCAAGCAAGCATGATTTGACAGGATTGTGTCTCATGGCTAGAAGTGATGAAAGCTTCACCGAGGAAGATCATGACAGCGACTTCAATGAGGTAGAACCTTCTTACGATGATTTAGCTATTGCTGTTGCTCGTCTTGGAAAATTGCTTGACAAACGCGACAAGAAGATTAAGAAACATGATGTTCTTGTGGAATCTTTGCATGCTGAAATTGCTAGACTTAAATCTTTAATTCCTGATGATGATGCTTGCAAATCATGTCACTTAATATACAGTGAGCTTACTGTGCTTAGGAGAGAACATGTTTCTTTATTAGAGCAAGTCAATGCT
The DNA here is from genome assembly GCA_036346375.1 of Guadua angustifolia. Lineage (NCBI taxonomy): Eukaryota > Viridiplantae > Streptophyta > Magnoliopsida > Poales > Poaceae > Guadua > Guadua angustifolia. Next base: position 15,150,400 of record CM070517.1, read on the forward strand.
GAAAAGAAAGAAAATGAGAAACATGTGAAAAATGCTAGCTGTTCAACTGTTGATTTGCATGATACAACTCATTGTTCTAAATGTGCTATACTCGAATTGAAGTTGCGTGATGCAAATGCTAGGTTTCTCAAATGATGATGCTATGCTCACTCATGAAGTTCTCTCATGCTCAACTTGTCGCAAAATGAAAGGAAAAGTGGACGTTCTATGTAATAACTATTTAACTCTTTCTTGATTACTTGGAAAAATCTTTAGAACGGTTCACTACTGGAAAGAAAAACCTAAACATGATTTTGGATCAATCAAAAGTCAGTACTCATCACAAAGGTTTAGGTTTTGATTCTTATGCTCATTATAAGTCACATGCTCCTACTGTTATTAAGACACTTGAAAGAGGAAAACTTGAGATTGCAAATGAGCCTAAGAAAACAGTTTTCAAGTCTCTGGTGTGTTATCTTCTACTATAATGAATGCAAATGTTACTTCTGTTACTAAAGCTAAACATCATGTTAAGTATACTTGCACTCATTGTGGTAGAGATGGACACTTAGTAGACTTTTGCTTTAGACTAGCCAAACAGCAAAAGAAAGAGAAGACTAAGGCTAGGTCTAATTTCAGGAAGGCATATTTCACTCCTCATTTTGTGCCTAGGGTGATTCAAACACTTTCTGTTGCAAGAAACACGGGAAAGAGTAATTCTGATTTTCTGAACAAATGTACTGTGTTATGCCTACTGTCAGGTGTCTTAGTAATCGATTCCTAAATGCTTTATTTCTAATCCCAAGATCGAGGCCTCGACATTTTCTCGATTTTATGTAGGCTTCTCATGAGGAAGGAGAACATTTGGCTAGTTGATTCCGGATGCTCACGCCATATGTCCGGTGACAAAATTGGTTCTCCTCCTCACTGCGTGCATCTCGAAATGAAAGTGTTACTTTTGGAGATGCATCTTCTACTCTGCTAGGCAAAAGGTACAATAAAGGTAAATGACAAGTTTATGTTCAAGGATGTGGCCTTAGTTGAAAATCTGAAATACAACTTGTTGTCTGTTTCGCAAATGATTGATGAGGATCTTGAAGTATGCTTTAAGAAAAGTGAATGCAAAGTTTTAGATGCTTCAGAAGAACTTGTGCTCAGGATTTCACGGTTTGGGAGAGTTTTTAAAGTTGATTTTGATGTGTCACTTTCTTCTAAGCATAGGTGTCTAGTTGCCAATGTTTCTAAAGATTTATTCTTTTGGCATCGTAGACTTGATCATGTTGGTTTTGATCATCTAACTCGCGTTAGTGGTTTAGATCTCATTCGTGGCTTGCCTAAGCTTAATGGTGATAGCGATTTAGTATGCTCTTCTTGTAGACATGGTAAGATGACTGCAGGTTCACATCCACCTCTTACCATGGTGATGACAAATGCTCCAGACAGCTACTACATCTTGACACGCTTGGACCTTCTCGAGTTCAATCTTTTGGAGGCAAATGGTATGTACTGGTCATTGTTGATGATTATTCTAGATACTCTTGGGTTTATTTTATGGTATCTAAAGATGAGGCTTTTAGTCATTTTAGAAGTCTTGTTACTAGATTATCTGTTGATCACCCAGAGCACTTAGAGCTATTAGAAGTGATAATGGAACTGAATTCAAGAATTCTTCTTTTGATCACTTTTGTATTGAAAAAGGAATTGATCATCAATATTCTTCACCTAGAGTGCCTCAACAAAATGGTGTAGTTGAAAGAAAGAATGAACCTTGGTAGAGATGGCTAGGACTATACTTGATGAACATCACACTCCTAGGAAGTTTTAATGAAGCAATTTCAACCGCATGCTATGTTTCTAATAGAGTGTTTTTGAGATCAAGCTTGGTAAGACCCCTTATGAGCTTCGTTTTGGTCATAGGCCTAATGTATCTCATCTCAGAGTTTTTGGATGCAAATGTTTCGTCTTGAAATCTTGAAATCTTGATAAATTTGAAGCTAGATCAACTGATGGCATTTTTCTTGGATATCCTGCTCATACACGTTGTTATCGTGCACTTGTTTTGGAGACTAATAAAATTGTAGAAACCAAAGTGAAATCACTTTCGATGAGGCTAGTCCAAGCACTAGTCCAATTGATGCAGAACAGTGCATATGTTCGGGGGAGAGTATTTTGTTGATGATGATGATGATGTTGAGGATGAAGTGTTGATTCCTATTGCACAACCAGCTTTTACCTTTTTCGGCACCAACCACTACATCACCTACAACAGAGCATCCTCAAGCAACAACATCTTCAGACATGCTGAAAACGAAGAAGAAGGAGAAGTTTCTAGAGTTGCAGCTCCTTTGCACATTCAAAAGAAACATCCACCGAATGATGATTGGAGATTTGAATGAGAGAGTCACCCGATCTAGGTTTATTGCTTCGATTCTCATGCTCACTCGCTTTTGTTGCTTCTTTTGAACCCAAAGATATATCTCATGCATTAACCGATTTAATCTTGGATCAATGCCATGCATGAGGAATTAGAGAATTTTGAGCGTAACAAAGTTTGGAAGCTTGTTCCACCTCCTCCTGATTTTAATATAATTGGAACTAGATGGGTTTTCAAAAATAAACAAAGTGAGGATGGTGTTGTTGTCAGGAATAAAGCTAGATTGGTTGCTCAAGGATTTACTCAAGTTGAAGGTTTAGATTTTGATGAAACCTTTGCTCCTGTTGCTAGAATTGAAGCCATTAGAATTCTTTTAGCATTTGCTGCATCTAAAGGTTTTAGATTGTATCAAATGGATGTGAAAATTGCTTTTCTAAATGGCTATATTAACGAAGAAGTATATGTTAAGCAACCTCCTGGTTTCGAAAATCCCAAATTTCCTGATCATGTGTTCAAATTGTCCAAAGCCTTGTATGGATTAAAACAAGCCCCTAGAGCATGGTACGATAGGCTAAAAACCTTTTTACTTGAAAAGGGGTTTACAATGGGAAAGGTTGACAAAACTCTCTTTTTACTCAAGCAAGGCAATGATCAACTATTCGTCCAGATTTATGTTGATGATATTATCTTTGGTGGTTCCTCTCATGTTTTAGTGTCTAAGTTTTCAGAAACCATGAGAAAGGAATTTGAGATGAGCATGATGGGTGAGTTGACTTACTTTTTGGGATCGCAAGTGAAACAAACGAAGGAAGGTACCTTTGTTCATCAAAGTAAATACACAAAAGATTTGCTTCGTCGCTTTGGGATGGAAAACTGCAAACCGATCATGACACCCATGGGAGGCACTTGCACACTTGATCCGGATGAAGATGGTGAGATTGTTGATCAAAAGGAGTATAGAAGCATGATAGGCTCTCTATTATATCTTACTGCATCAAGGCCGGATATTCAATTTGCTGTGTGCTTGTGTGCGTGTTTTCAAGCTTCTCCACGTGTTTCTCATCAACAAGCTGTCAAGCGGATCTTCAGGTATCTTCATAGTACTCAAGATTTTGGCATATGGCTTTCTGCTTCCTCATGCATTAGTTTAAAGAGCATTCTCTGATGCTGATTTTGGAGGTTGTAGAATTGATAGAAAAAGCACATCTGGCTCATGTCTTTTCTTGGGTAATTCACTTATTGCATGGTCATCTAGAAAACAATCTTCGCTGCACAATCAACTGAATCAATATGTGGTCAGCTGCTAGTTGTTGTTCTCAAATTCTTTGGATAGTAGCTACACTTAAAGATTATGGGGTTAATTTGGATAGTGTTCCTCTTTTGTGTGATAACACTAGTGCAATATGCATTGCTAAGAACCCTGTGCAACATTCTAGAACAAAACACATTGAGATCAGATTTCACTTTCTTAGAGATCATGTAGAAAAGGGAAATATTGTGCTTCATCATGTGGATACTGAACATCAATTGGCAGACATTTTCACAAAACCTTTGTCTTCTTCTCGTTTTGCTTTTATTCGGGGAGAACTTGGGTTGGTTCATCCGATAGGATATTTTTGAGGGGGAGTTTTTGAAGTTTTTGTAAATTTTGTAACATACTTTTTATTTTGTGTGTTTCTTAAATGAAAAACAAAAAAAATGAAAAACAATAAAAAGGTACTGAGCATTGTATTTCATACACATATGTCATTTGAAGCCATGTTTATGCTACAAGGTCTTTGCAACTTACTGTTTATGTGTAGATTTAAGGGTGCAAATACTATTGATAGCATGACTTGGTGATCAAGTTATTACATTTGTGCATGATTCATAATGCTCAAGATTAAAAAAGGAAAACAACAAACATAAAAGGAGAGAAGTTTTCTTTTGCTCTTTTTTGCATTCTTGATGAACCCATTGTCAAAGGGGAGAAATTTTGGAGTCAAAGGAGAAATTTTTGGTCACACATTGCACATTCACACACACATTTCTTCTTTCTCGTTAGGGGAGTCTTTCTTTTGATAGGGGAGATTTCTTTTAGATAAAGGAGATTTTTGTTCTTCTTCTTTTGGTCACTTTACTTCTTTTAAAAATGGTGTTGCCATTGTGAGGTGAATGCCAATATTCTTTTCCAATGGTGTTGCCAATGTTTTCATCAAGGGGGAGATTGTGAGATCATGTGATGAAAAATTGGTTGAATGGTGAAATTGGCATTGCAAAGTGGTTTTGGTTATGGCATGTGTGGTGCTTGTGCATGTGCTATGTTGATATGTTTATTATGCCTGGTGATAGCATAATGGTTTTGCTTGATGCAATGCACTCGTGTGAGTAGTTGCATGGATTAACCTTGAGTCAAGTCGTGGACTTGTGCTCGGACTCGCTTTTTGTTTATTCATTGCGGTGTTGCTCGAGGGCTTAACGTGGTCGATGACGGATCGAACTAGGTTCATGGAGGAATCGAGGTTCGAGACTAGGTTCGTGGAGGAACCGAGGTCTTGGTGGTCGAGGATGTCATGCGGACGCTTGGGCTAGAGAACATGCACATGGAGGTCTGGTTAGTCACGATTTGCAGCAGTGGCTGTTCATGCGTGCAAGGAATTGTTTTCGCCATGTTGGGCTGTTGAGATAGATACTGAACTCTTTCCATGTTGGAAGTGGAGTTGTATTCAATCTCTCTGTTCTTGCATGCGCAAGAGTTGTTTTTGGTCATGTTAGGCGATTGAGATGAATATGAACTCTTTCCATGTTGGAAGTGGAGTTGTATTCAATCTCTCTCGTTTGCTCAGATAAATAGGTGGAGATGTCCCCGCTTATTGCCGAAGCGTTTTTGGTTTTAGGGTTTGTACTCTTGTGTTGGAGTACTTTAGACAATGAAATAAAATTAATCTTCCGAAAGTTTTCTTGCGCTTTGCTCTTGGCGGCCGGAAAGTACTTCGGTCGCGGCGGCGGTATATGCATGCAAAGAAAACTCCTGTGTTCTTTCTTTGGTGGCTGGTTTTAGTCGGCATGTTCTTGTTGATCTTGCATCTCAAGATTGGTCCGTCATAGCTTTTGAAATCAATTTCCGTCATCATCTGATTCAGTAATCTTGTTTTTAAGTTTTGTCCATCACTGGTCTGATTTGGTCCGTCGTTATTAGATCGGAATTTGTTTCAGCTGTCTTGCGAGGAACATAACTCTAGATTCATAGGTCTGATTGAGTTGATTCTTTTGGGTTTGCTTCGGAATCAAGTCTAGTTTCTACAGTTAAAATTTCACATCATTCCAACGGTTGGATCTTCGGGAATTATTGTTTTAGAGAACGTGTGTTAGGCTGTTTTCATTCTGTCCGTCATACACATATCAGAGGCGAAGTTTAGTCCGTTATACACATGCAACTCCTTTGCTACAGAGAAATTTAGTCCGTCATACACGTGCAACTCTCTGTCCGAGGCGAAGTTTGGTCCAAAGATACATGTGCAAATTTGGTCTCGATGCAATAAGGTTCTTGTTGAATACAAATTAAGCAACTGAGTTTGTTTGGGGTGTTTCAAAAGGCAAAAATTTGATTTTAGCTTCCGCGCAATCATTCATCCCCCCTCTGATTGCTAGATCAGTATATTTCGATCCTACAAAGGAGCAAGCAACTGAACTCATTCATCCCTCAATAAACCAACATTCACTCTAACTCCTCAACTCGCACGATACAAAACTCGAAAGTCAAGTCTTTCTCAAAGACTAACCCTAAACTGTCAACTTTTCTTTAACGTTTCAACACACAATCTCCAATCAACCAACTAGTGATGACAGGAAAAAACACGAGTCACAACACTCTATTAAGCATCCAGCCAAAGATCGTCAAAACACCCAAGCTATCCGATTGAACAGTTGGGTTCTAAACTCAAATCCCCTAAGAACCAAGAAAACTCTGATTCACATCTCTCCTCAATGATTAACCTTTGTAACCACATAACCATTAGCAACCTCTGACCGAATCCGAATATACCACTATTTCTGACCAATTAACGCCGAGATCCTCTAGGAATCAAAACACGACTTTTATCTTTTCAACAAGATCAAAATCATTCTTTACTATTGAATTAATTAGCCCCCACAAGGCAACAATTAAATTCCCTCATAACACAAAATCGAACTTGACCTTCTTTCAAACTTGTCTCATACAATGAGACAATCACTCAACGAAAAGGTTTGTATCCGAACCATCCATTTCCTACTGACTCACATTGAGTCTAACTCATAAAACCGAGGGTTCTGACAAACTTAAGGAAATAATGCATTTAGCGGATGATTCCACCCAAAAGAATTTGAATCGACATCACAAGGCTCCATCATAATACACCTTTAAACTGCTTGAGATCAACGCTTAGCTCATGCTAGGATCGCAAATCAACACTAAACTACACTTAGTTCTTTTCTTATGAGGGTCTCGCCCTCACAATCTTTTACTCACATAATCAAACCCAAGAGTATAAATCCTTACTATACTCAACACGATACCACGAACAGTCATAATCTTTAACTCCAGCTAAAATGCAGAAGAGATACAATTCCCTTTAAACCAAATAACCACACACATTACCTTGAAGAAAGTTCAACAAAAACCCATGATCGCTCTATTTCCTTTCCTAAGCCATATCGCAAAGGCAAATTCAAATCTCGAACATCTCAAGAACCACTTTTATCATTTTCAATCAATGCGATCAAATTTACATCGGGGAGTACTCAAGATAAAAGAGACTCCGTGCAACCCTTTGACAGAAGCTCTCAATAACCAAAAACAACTTAACTTGCTGTCATCAAAGCAAAACTGCGTATAGCACCAAAATTAACACTTGGGAAGAGGAGATCGACTCTCAAACCCAACATCCGATCCCACAATCAACACACAATCTCTTAAAGAGAAAAGGGGAAACTCATTCCCAACAGAGACCACTTCACTAGCCAACATCACTTAATTAACAAGTTCCTCAACCAAACTTGTTATTACTTCTTTGATACAATCAGTTATAACCTTACGCAAACACCACTTCTAGCTCTCCACGTATAACCATGGATCATCCTGACCCACAAAATACTTCTTACCATTTATCCAATTAGGGTCGACCACCTTAACCCATCAACATAAATATTCTACTAATCCTCTACGGGAAGATCTTCAATCACCCACAAATTACTCTAACTACCAAATTTTCCTTTTCAGAAAAACCAACGAAAACTTCCAAAGAAGCTTGACTCTCAAAAAAACTTAGAAAATGATAGGGCTCAAGCCATGTCATTTAACAAAAGTCCAAACCAATTATCAAACTCCCAAAATTCCACGAAGGAAAGGAGTTACACAAATCAATTATGGAAAAGAAAAGCAATCGATTAAATAACACCTTTTCCCCTTAAAGACCCCAAACCTTAAGTTCTCACGACTTAAGTTTTCACCAAAACTTCAACTTGGAGAACGATAACACCAAGAAACCCATGACTTTCTCCGCAAAGCAACCAAAGAGGTGCAAAGCGAAACTCTTCACTTTACCGCACGACAAGATTCAACCCTTGTTATGCCCACAAACTCCGAAACACCAATAAATCACAAAGCTCCCACTACAAAAGAAAGTCACCAAAATGAGTTTCTCAACCATGAAAAACAAGAAATCGATTACTCTCCAATTTACGGCAAAGGAATTAGAACTATCCTCACCCGGGATTATGGATCCTCCGGTGCTGGCTCTCAACTGCCACACCAACCAACACAGCTACACGACAAGGCCAAAATCTCTTAGGCACAAGGAGTCCCAACGGACCTCGAAACTCCTTGATACAAATATCCCAAAAGACCCACTAGTCAATCAACACTTCATAAGCATAGCAATAATACATGCTAACAAGCCTCAGCAAGACCAACATATAACATAATCACAAGTATCAACATAGCATCAATAGCAAAGTAAGCATTGTAGCACAATGCAACGATGTCCCATCCCTTTCCTACTGTGCATCAGAGTGTGTCAGATTTTAAATTAATTCATCATTCTACATCAAGTTTTACGATTATTGCCCTAGGGCCACATTTTAAAGGTTCAACCTAAATCATGTTTCTACCTTCACACAGCAAAATTTTAATTCATTCTGGAATTACTCACTACATTCACACACCACGGACCTGAAGCCCGCTCTGATACCAACTGTAACATCCCGGCGCCAAGCGCACCGCGAATGCTACCAAAAACTCCAAATACGAACGACACATCTACAAAAAAACTGAAACTGAATTTAATCACTAAACTCTTAACTGGTCTAAAAACTAAGTCACCGAAATTTACAAAATTTCAGCATGACCTCTCTAGAACAGAGGACATCTACTCAGCAGACAAAAGAATAGCAGCAGATGATATCATTCTAACAAGTCCTTAGTTAAGCAATCACACACCCAACAGAACTTAAGAAATCTCGCTACGATGACAATAAATTACAATCACATTAATTACATTCAGGTTTGACGAATTGTTTAAATAAATTGTTAGAGACCGCAGTCGTGCACGTGTTACTACTCTCATCCCAATGAATCAGCTTCAAGGTACCTAAAACAGGAAGCAAACAAGCGTGAGTCCAAGACTCAGCAAAGTGCATCAAATAAGAAACGCAATTGAATCCAACGAAATATCAAAACTTTGAAAAGTAACATATTCAAATACTTGACTGAATTTGGTAAATAAATGAACCAAAAACTGATTCCAAATACCACAACCAACTCAGGAATTATCTAAACTTTACTCATACCTCGATAGCCACCTTTGGATGAGTCCACGACTCAATTCTCAATCTATAAATGCCATTAGCTCCACGATTTACCATATCCATACTTCACAATAAACTCACTAAACATGATTCATTATTATTAGCGCAATGCAGATGCAAATATGCCATACCAAAAGAAGAATTCATATCCATAAACCACAAAGAGAAGAATCTCATATCTATACATCACAATCAATGCATAAAACATGATCCATCATTGACAATGCAATGCAGATTGCACATATGCCATACCAAAAGAAGAATTCATATCCATGCACCACAAAGAGAAGAATCTCATATCTATACATCACAATCAATGCATAAAACATGATCCATCATTGACAATGCAATGCAGATTGCACATATTTCCATGCATATGATGCATCATGCATGCTCATCTCCTCTTTTAGCACATACCGGTATGGCCGAGTGCACACCCGTCGGTGTGCACCCTCTCATTCCCCTTCCACCCCGTGGTGGAGGGTGCCTACTCTTACTGACTCGCTCCCATACAACCACGTATATGAGACTACGAGGTAGGACTTTCATGCTCACTACATGTAAGCACAGAGGCCCGCATCAGAATGTGTCACCTCTTCCATCATGAATGCACAAATGCAATTAACATAAACAAATTTGCAATCTACATTCAGTTCTCACATTTGCATAGCCATAGCCAAATACATAAACATCAGCCACTTCTCACATCCATAAATTACCATTCTCAACATTCAAATCACCTTCTCAACACTCGTATCCATATTCTCAACAAATCTTATCAACATGGTCAATCTGTCATTAACACTCGCACCAAAGACATAATCAATTTTCAAGATAGCAAATCAACTTTTCCTATTAATCCAACCTCACAACTTTATTATTCACATTCACCTCTCATAGTAGTAAGCAATCTTATGAACGTATGATATAGCAATATATCCATTTGGCGATTGTACGGGGTCCAACAAACAACTCACAAAGCATTCACTCCAAAGATGCACTTTTCATAAACACATATATGCAAAAGGCCATTCTCAACTTTCATATCCATAAGGTCACATATATCAGCAACACTCACATAACCGCCACAATCGCATATCATGACCACAATTCGAGCTATTTTCATAACGCAAATCTTATATCTTTTATGTTCCTATTAGCCTAAACATACTAGGGAGCATCATCAAGGCAAATATAAAATGTAACCCATGGCATATTGACAAGGCATATGATTCGTCAATCAACACACATAACAAACAAACAAACATTGATGCACTTCATATAATCTAGGTTTGAATGATAGCATAATCAATTAACCATTCTCATTCATCACATCGCAAGCAAAATCAAACATGAAAATATTAAAATAACACATGGATAATTATATGCTTGCAAAACCAAATGGCCACCTAAGCCACAACCGAATACAATGCACATGCCTTCAACTTCTCGAGACGGTGTGGCGAGACGAGGTTGCCACACCCGGGGTCACACCACCTGCACATGGATATAACCCACTCAACAACACACCCACAATTCAACACAAGACTCATAACTAAGTTGGCTTTGCAACCTACTCCTAAAACCCGAAAATAGAAAATCTGCCAACCGGGGCAGCACTTGGTAAAACGGACATAACTTTCAAACGGCTGAACGAAACATAGCGATTTCAGGTTTCATTTAAAGGTAATTCGATTATCTACAACTTTTTCTATAGCCGACCGACCGGCAAAAGTACTGATTATTCCCAGATTTGCGACGAACAGCAAACGAACATAATTTAACTTGTTCTGGACAGCAATCGGTAAAATAGTCATAACTTTTAAATGGTTGAACGAAACTTGGTGATTTGAGTCTCTATTGAAAGGTAATTTGATTATCTACAACTTTTGTTATAGCCAAACCCCCATGAAATGCTTGGAGAATTTTCGAACAGCAGCTCTAACAGGAGGCAAAAATCTGCTCGAAACAGAAATTTCAAATCACTCTAGTCTCTTCATTCCCAAACCTCTAACATCTCCAAAAATCAGGAATCCTAGCCAAGCAATAACACAAATACCTTGCATGCAAGCCTAAAAATCCCCCAAAGACCTAGGGTTTTTACCTCAATCTTTCTCATAGAGGAAGAAGGGAGGTAAGGAAAGGCTGCAGGGTTGGAAGAGGAGGGTCGCGGAGCTGGCCGAGGCTGACCGAGCAGGCGCCGGAGGACTTCGCCAGGAGGGAGGCAGGGCGCCACTGCCTGCATGGAGGGAGGCGCCGAGCCAAGTCGTTCTGCTCTGCTGCTTGTCACACTGGTGCTTGTTGCTCTTTGGAGGAGGGCGCCGCAGGAGGAGGAAGAAGAGGCGCCGCCAGTAGCTTGCAACGCAGAAGAAGAGGAGGGGATGTGTCGGCCAAAGCTAGGGAAAGAAAATGCTGCCACCAAAAAATTTTCAGCCACACAAAGGATAAAGAGAGAGAGAGTTAGGTGAGGAGGTGAAATCCCAAAACCCCTCCTACAAATAAAATCCAACTTTTAACCAATTAGCGTGAATCAGATAATTAAATTCTTGGATTTAAGAAAGCAACAACAATTCCGGCCAAAAACCCAAGAAAACGATTTGCGGTATCACAGTGCTATCCAAAACAAACCAAGGAGGTCAGAGGTTTGGCTCGCGAGAGAGCACAGAGATAATTTCGGCGATTGGTTGCGTAGACACATGATGCGTACGGAGATAGACTGCACTCAGTTGAAAGTGTTGGCTCAGGGACCGTCAACTACAATTCGGACATTCCAAGGATACGACATAAATGGTTTTACATTTTATACAAGAGCGCAAGATAAAAAGAGCACCAATCAAAATAGCGGTATTCATATAGATGCCTATGACAGCAATGGAAATAGGCAAACCTACTACGGATTCATAGAAGAGATTTGGGAGCTTGACTATGGACCTTTGAAGGTCCCTCTCTTTCGGTGCCAATGGGTCGACTTCGTGGCGTGAATATCGACAAGTACGGCATCACTACCGTGGACCTCAAACTCGTCGGATACAGAGAAGAACCATTCGTACTTGCTAATTCTGTTACACAAATCTTCTTTGTAACTGACCCGGCTAACAAGGAGCGCCACGTGGTTATTCAAGGAAAAAGAAGGATTGTCAGAGTCGAGAATGTTGTCGACGAGGAAGAGTACAACCAATTCGATGAGCTTCCCCTTTTTGGAGAGGACGTTGACCTTAGTACCATGGAAGAGAGTGACGAAGCTACGTACATACGCCGCGATCATAACGAAGGTCGAATCGTAGCTTAGTTGTAGTAATGAAATGTATGCTTTCTTTTGTATGAACGACATGTTTATTTTCTCATATGTAACAATTAATGTAATATATGCAATAATGAAAATTGAGGTTATGCTTTCTTTTGAACAAATTGAAAGTTTCACTTAATTGGTCGGAGATTAGCATATCACTGCATTTGGATTTTTGTGATTTTGACTGCACTTGAATTTGCTTGAATTTGACAGCATTTGTTGTTCAATTTGCAAGCATTATTTGATTTTTGAAATATTAAAACAATTAAAATAGTTAGCAATCTGATTTTTATAATTTTAGAACCTAATAAAAATTTTCGGAAATATTTAAATAAAATATTAGATGTCCTATAGTATGCCTCCAAAAATTTTAAGAGAATTTGGATCAAATTTAATAGAATTTGGCCAGAGAGCCTATCACTGCCGGTTGTACATATGGGCCGGCAGTACTATTACGCTATCACTGCCGGTTGTACATATTGACCGGCAGTAATATTCCACTATCACTGCCGGTTGTACAATGGACCGGCAGTAATATTCCATTATCACTGCCGGTTGTAATTATTGACCGGCACTAATATACTATCAGTGCCGGTTGTTTTATTGAACCGGCAATGATAGTCCACCGCTATAAATATACTTTTACCGCTCTCCTTTTAGTTACCCTAACCCTAGCCCGCGTCCTCCTCTCACTTTTACTGCGCCGTCACCTCAGAGCTCCCCGCCGCCGCCACGCCTCGGACCACCGCCGTCGGCTCACGTCAGACCTCCCCGCCGCCGCCTCGACTCGGGCCGCCGTCGCCTCGCTCGCCTCGGACCGCCGCGTCGCCTCGACTCAGGCCGGCCCCCGTCGCCTTCACCTCCACGCTGTCTCCCCACCGTCGCCTCGACCTCCCCACCGTCTCCCCGCCGTCGCCTCGACCTCCCCACCGTCTCCCCGCCGTCGCCTTGGTACTGCTCTTGCGATGTGTGAATGTGAATGTGAATGTGCTAAGGGGCCAGTCAATTCATTTGGCTTGGGGACCTAGCATGTGGGTATAGTGTTCAGTGAGGATTTGGGACTGCAATAGACAATTTGTGACAACTAATCTGTGATGATTCTAGAGTTATCAATGAGATAGACATTTATTCTGTGAATAAGGCCTTAAATTGCTAGACTTATATGCTGTAGAAGTACTGATTTATTCACTGTCAATTTGTGGTTCTTGTACCGTTTGCATCCTGTGATTAGTATATTCATTTGTTCAGCTAGCCTGTAGCACTGAATCTTATCGATCTGTTATCGTTAGGTTCGTGAGACTCTATATGTTGGTTCTCGAGTCTATTTTATTCGGCTAGCTTGCAGTCCTGAATCTTATTGATATATTGTCATTAGGTTCAGTAAGCTTTTGTCTCGTAGTCTACTGTCCTGAATCTTATTGATATATCGCATGCATACATTGTTGATCAATTGGCATATTTAATATATATACTGATCTAAACAATAATAACTGAACACTACTTGGTTAATCTACTGATCTGAATGTATGCTCACTATCAGTGTTACTTCATTGTCTTTATACTGCTCTATTCAGTTAATTAGTTGGCTACTAATCTGAATAATAATTGCTTGGTAAAAGAGCTAGCTAACTAATCCGAACTTCATTTCATGATTCGCTTAGCAAATACTTAATCTACTGATCTGAATGTATGCTGAACTGAATATAATCTGTTAACAGCGAGCTTGATTATCAATTTTTTTAATGTGTATGTTAAGGTGATAAGGATTCGAAACTAAGGTAAGGTTGTCACAAATTAGTCTATTACTCGTCCCTTGTGGCGAGGAGGGCCTTTGGGCAACCCGACATCTAAGAACACTCAAAATAAACAAGTTGAGCTTTATGCTAGTTGCCTTGTTCATTTTTCGCCCTTGTCTTTGTTTTGATCATTTTGCTCTATGGTTATTTATATTGCAGCCAAAAGTAAACTTCAATTTGGTTCTTTGTATATGTTCTTGAAAGATGTATACATGTATTGTAAATATTTGTTTTGTACAGATGTATACATGTGTTGTAAATATTTGTTTTGTGCCACTAATTGTAATAGTAAGTAGATGTAATAGTTGTAGTTCATTTAGTTAATACTCCGTGCACGGGACTTTTGGGTGACAGTGAGCATACACTTAAGTGGAGTATGGGTGTCACCTCTAAGTCCAACGCACGTGTGAGGAATTGATTCATATTTCTAGGTGCCCACGAGAGGTTTTCCAGGTGACTTTCGGGTGACAGTGAGCATACACTTAAGTGGAGTATGGGTGTCACCTCTAAGTCTTTCAAATATTTGTATGTGTTCTTTTAAATATTTGTATGTGTTCTTCAGTGGAGTATGGGTGACTTTCGGGTGACAGTGAGCATACACTTAAGTGGAGTATGGGTGTCACCTCTAAGTCTTTCAAATATTTGTATGTGTTCTTTTAAATATTTGTATGTGTTCTTCAGTGGAGTATGGGTGACTTTCGGGTGACAGTGAGCATACACTTAAGTGGAGTATGGGTGTCACCTCTAAGTCTTTCAAATATTTGTATGTGAGCAACGTATCTTGTGCACATAGATTGCCCTACCTATGTATGAAATTTCAAGATTCATTATATACCGAGAGTTACAAAAAAAAAAGAAAATTCTGACAAGTTTAAAGAGCTTAAATTTGTCAGAATTTTCTTTTTGTAACTCTCGATATAATAATTTGATCTTGAAATTTCGTAGGCTATATAAAATTCAAGATTCAATTCATTATATCTTTGAGAGTTACAAAAAGAAAATTAAACAAGTTTAAAGAGCTTAAACTTGTCGTAATTTTCTTTTAACTCTCGATATAATGAATTTGATCTTGAAATTTCATACGAGGCTACCTATGTATAAAATTGTAGGTTCAGATTCATTATATCGAGAGTTACAAAAGAAAATTCGACAAGTTTAAGCTCTCTTAAACTTGTCGAAATTTTCTTTGTAACTCTAATTCATTCATATCTCAGAGTTACAAAGAGAAATTCGACAAGTTTAAGTCTTTAAACTTGTCAGAATTTTCTCTTTTTTGTAACTCTCGGTATATAATGAATCTGAACCTACAATTTTGCTCTCGGTATATAAGTTCGGATTTTCACAATGGGGATAACATGTTCTGGGTAGAGTTCTGTGAATTGTATATGTTGTACCGGCCAGATGCTCTGGACGCAGCAATGGTCAGACTGTGGACTTTATAAGTCTCTATTTATATTATTGTATATTCTTGTACCGTTCAACTGTATGTCTAACTTCTTTTTTATATATGTAGAATGGAGATACAGATATGTAGAGGAAAAAACAATGACAATTTAGGATTTCTCGATCCGGGGCTTGTCAACGAGACAACGTTGCTCTTTTGCTATCACCGGCATTCATGGATTGAAGATAATTAAACAATTACAATGGTAGTGTTTAACAATTAAATGACGTCCATCTTAAGAAGATGTTCATTTGAAGAAAATCTACACTAGCTGATGCAATGGTTTTTGTAGTAGGAAATAACTACCAAAACTCTGAAACATTGATTCTCCCTCTATGGTTCTCAACATCACTTAGGCCAGAAGTAATGCAAAATTGCTTACATTCGATTTGTTCGGTAAGCTTAGATTCTTTAGAAATTTCATGACAATCCACACATATAATCCCTTTTTTACCAACAAAAAAAGTTTGGTAGATCTTTCTAGATTGTTTCTTGTGTTCAACTTTAGTATAGAGACTAAGATGGTATTCTTAGTTTGGTTGCCTTATTGGAAGTTCCTGCTTTTCAGTCCGATGATACGCCATTATTTGTCTTACCCCGCACCAAATGCCTAATGATTCTATTGTTTCTGTTTTCTTTATATGTTAGTTGCTGGACTTTTGGACAAATTTGAGGAAAGCATTGTGGGTGATTGTGCGTGAAGGAGCAAGCAAGACATCTTCAGTGGATGGCCATAAAGGTATTTAGCTGGACAAGAGGGTGGGTTCCAATTGGTGTAAAGATTGGTGCAGTCTGAAACTCTTGATGGTTACTTGAGTATTTTGTTCCTGTCTGAGCTAGGATCATATATGGCAATAGGATTTGTACAGCAATCGTTTGTGGTTTGCTCTGTGGGGTTTATGTTAGATGGTTTTGCTTGGTATAGGTGCTATCTTCTATCTGCTTTTGGGGTTTTGCAGTAGTCATTTTTAAGAACCTACGTATTTTGGTTTCAATGAAAGAAACCTGGGGTGATTCCTCTAGACATGAAGAAATAGTTCTTGACATTCCTGTTGCAGTGTGCAGATCTTGCTGTATTGCTCGTGTGTTATCCATCATTTTAGCTATATGTAAAATTATAGGTTGATTTATATCTACTCACAATAACGTTTCTCTCTAGCACATATATATGCAGTGTTGTAGTGCTGGTAACTTCTGCATGTGGTTTCATATTGATGTCAAATGTACATGTTCAAAAATAAAGTTAAGGTTGAAAGTTTATGGTGTAAATTTGCCCACTATAAAGAGCATTATATACGTCCATGTGAATTGTGTATTGTCTGAAAAGCATTATATATGTTAGTGTGGACTGCGAATGGGCATCAAAGTAACCTGAAAATTGGTGACAACTGGCCTCGGTAGCTTAAGCTTCTGTTGAAATTTAAGGTGTCTTGCATAGTTAGTTCTGTCACTATGCATTCGAAAAAAGCAGACTCAACTACTGCAATGATGAACGATGGTTGAACTACAGGATTACTTCAGGCCGGTTTGTGATTTTCTTCAGAATTGACCAAATTAAAATTTGCAGTTGGGTGTGAGTCTACTATATTTTGCTCAGCTCTTAAAATTACCCATGGTGCTTTTCCCTAGGAAGATGAACTGAAAAGAGGTTAGATGGAGGCCGACAAAGATAGAATGATGAGAGTACAAAGCTAAGCTAGATACTGAAAGGGCTAAAGAAGTTGGCCCATGGAAGAAGCCACTCGAGTTCAAAATCATCTTAAAAAAAAGGTAAGTGATTAATTTGGCAAGCTGTTGGGTGATGATTTCTTTTAATAAGACTGTTCGGATTTTAGGTTTTGTGATATTCCCCAAGCCACATTATTTTCGTTTTCCATTTGCTTAATTATTTGGTGACACTACATGTGTTGGGTGGCTGATTGACTCATCTGACCAAGAATCTCGATAATGTAGAAATACAAGGATGAGAAGGAAAACGAGATAAGAGGAGAAAGGTATATTCTGCATGATTTGATTGTAGCGACCTTTATTATCATGACTCTTAGTTAGACTGCGATTTAATGGTTACTAGCTGTACTAGCAAACAAATATTTCATATGTTACTACATTGTAGCAACCTTGATGTAGCTCTCAGACACTTTGAAGCAATTACATTTTGCTTTAACCACACATTATTTCTGCCGTGTAGGTGGTGCATGCATGGGCTCTTGAGTGATTCATGTAATGGTAGCTCTTGCATTACCGGTTACCAAATTATCTGTATCCATCTTTTAGGTATGTTGTGTACAATTTAGATATGTTGTGTGCAATAATTCTTGTGTGTGATGATGCTGCTTAAAGGAAAGGGCACACCAGAATTAATTGTGTTCTGCGTAAGAAAATTTTATGCTTCATCCTGAACTAATGAGGTAAGATATCTTCTGAGGTGAGATGTGCTATGGACATGAAGTATCACATCTTCTTGGTGTCTACCAACAACTGATAGTGTTCTTTAGAAGCAGGCTTGGTGCTGGTTTAAGTGGATAAGATTTCTCCTCATGGCCCATCATAGAAATTTTGTTGCAGGGTTAACTCTCCTCAACTGGATTGATCATAAAAGCAAATTATGATCTGGGGGAGATTGTTTAGGTTTGCTTTAGATCATAAGTCACATCTCACTAGTGTCCCTGATTTATGCTTAGGGGAAATGGCGGTGCCCATGTTCCCACCCTGTCATTTTCATGTTCTGTCTCGTTGCAAACATGCATGAAATGTGCATGTTGTTATGAAAAAATTGCCCATGATTCATTTTCATTCTATTGTCATCAACCCTTTTCTCTCATGGTTATGAAGGGTATTATATATTTTACAGGTTGTAGTTCAACAGTTGAATCTTAATTTTCTGAGCATCTTTAGTTGCTTTAATTTGTTGACTCCTTTTCCCACCATTTGGTACAAACATTAAGATAATGAATTGATTCTTCTTTTTTGTTCTTTCTGGTGGTTTACATTGAAGCATCACATCTACATGTTAAAGATCTAAAAATTGTTCTTGATCTACAAATGGTTCATGTGCTTGCACTAAATTTGGAAGTGTTTTCTTTGCAGGCAGAGTTGGAAACTTGGAAGGACCTAGGAAGTTAGTGTTACCATCATGCCAATCTATATAGATGCTTTTGTTCAAAACTACTAGCTAGTCGTATGAATACAAAGTGATCATTTTGTGTACTGAACACCTCATGTGGGTGGAAGGGAAGCATATTCTCGGCCGTCCGGCCTCTGCCGTATGGGTCGCTGCCGCGTGGGCCCACGTGGCGTAGGACCCATGTGCAGTGACCGTACGGCAGAGGGCCGTGACGGCAGAGGATCCTCGTCCGGGTGGAAGATAGTTGACCCTAGCTTTGAAGATCCTATAGGGTTCTCTTTTGTAAATGATAGATGGTTAACTGTACGAACCATGACACTTTTGGACAAATTTGTATATTACTCTATTTGAATGAATTTGAACTGTGTTGAATGGATGTATTACTTGATGGACAAAATTTGTGTGTTCTAGTTGAATGAAGTTGAATCATGTTGAACGGATGCATTAATTCAATCATTTTCTACTGTAATGTGGTGTACATATGAATTAATTATTAGTTAGATCTATAATATTCTATACAATAATGTTTATGTGGTTTACCCTCAGACTATCTGTCGGCATTCTCTTTTCTGTCGACAAAAGTCTTACCCTCAGACTATCTGTCGGCAAAAGTCTATCTGTCGGAAAAAGTATATCTGTCGGCAAAAGTCTTATAACAATGTCAGATCATCTGTCGGTAAAAATATATCTGTCGGCAAATGTTTTTGCCAACAGGACTTCTACCGACAGTTATTTTCTATCAGTATAACTTTTGCCGACAGATAATAAGTCGCAATATGTGGTTTTTGCCGACAGATACACTATTGATGAAAATGTGTCATGGTGTAGTGTGCATGGATGACAAATTTATGTCCCAAATAATCAAAAGAGCTTATTCTCAAAGAAGCTCATGATTCACCACTCACTATTCACCCTGGGAGCATAAAGACATATCAAGATCTTCGAAAGAGTATTAGTGGCCTAAGACGAAGAGGAGGAGGAGTAGGACGAGGAGGAGGAGAGGAAGGAAGAGAAGGAAGAAGAGAAGGAGAAGAAAGAGTAGAAAAGGAGGGGAAGAGAAGGGTTCTGCATATGAGCTATTTCTAATATCCTTTTTTTGGGGTAAGGATCGAAATCATCTAACTGTGCTATTTCTTCAAACTAGGTGGGTTTGGTGATGATTTTTTAGGGCAACATATGAAAAGTAGAGGTTAGACACCACTGAAACCCTAACTACTAGACTGACTCGTGGATAGTGGATATCGGGAAATTTTGGGTTTTTACATGGTGAATTTTGGAGTGTGGTCAACTAGAGAATTGTAGACAATTGAATTATCTTCCGAGAGATCATTTGATCATATATTTTGTTGGGTAGGTTAAAAGCTATGTTATTCATGATCTCCCTATGCATTGAATCATCATGACCGGACAATGTTGTGGTAAGTCGTATATTAAAAATAGATCGTGGCCAAATCAGGGTTTGTGTATAACATGAAAGTTGTAGCTCTTGGTTTAAACTTTCTATAGAGTGCTAGAACACTAAGTTTGGTGTTGATACTCCCCCTATAGAATACCATAGGGTCTCGTGTATATCATGTACTAGTCTCATGATAATAGCTAGTACACACATTCACAACTTGGTAATTACATCCATGCATAATACATTTCATAAATATGAATGTTGATGATATATGATTCTTAGAACAAGGCCTTATGGTCAACAAAAGTGGGGAAGTAGTGGAAGCAAGATCTAGTGGTATACCTTAGCCCAAAATATCCACATGCAACCGACAAAGAGTAAGCCCTAAAAAAGCTCATCACTACAGTCCCCATAACATATGGTAAAGTAGGAATCATTAGGGATCATAGATTCCCCAACCTCTGAATATCAATAAGCAAGGGTAAGTACATTTGTACTCAACAAGACTTGTAGTGCATCACAATTATAAGTAAATGCTTGGTTGTGTCAAAGGAGTTGGTTATTCTAGGTTATTTTGCATCAAGCGAGATTTATTCATAATAATAGATAGTAGATTGCAAATGGAATTGCCAGTTGACAAGTATGTAAATAATAAGTATACATACAACATATGTAAGATCAACTCTCAATCCTCGGTGATTGTGTTTATCAAACCATTCCCTACCAATTCTTAAACAAAACCTTCCCTCAATTTATTCAATTCAACCCTTTTTGTAAAAATATAAAAGCTAACTAGTGTCACTATACCAAGTCTCTCATAACGGCCAGAACGGCTTTTTGAAAAAATTTACACTCTACAGAGGTGCACATCTTTACCCAAAAGACATTGTGAAATCATGTGCTAAAAAATTGGCTTCATGGTGAAATTGGCATTGCAAAGTGGTTGTGATCATGGCATGTGTGGTGTTCATGCATATGCTATTTCAAATTATTATTTGATATGCTTGTGATAGCATGATAATAATTTTGCTTGATGCAATGCGCTCGTGTGAGTGGTTGCATGGATTGACTTTGAGTCAAGTCATGGACTTATCCTCAGATCTGTTTCTTGTTTGTTCATGTGCAGGTGTTGCTCGAGGGCGAACGTGCTCGATGATGGGACCGGAACTAGGTTCATGGAGGAACTGAGGTTTGGGACTAGATTCAGGGAGGAATCGAGGTCTTGGTGGTCAAGAATGTCATGTAGGACGTTCGGGCTAGAAAACAATGCACATGGAGGCTGGTTAGTCATGTGAGTATGGCATGTGGGCTGTACACGCGTGCAGAACTTGTATTCAACCATGTTGGGCCAAGTGGAGATGTATACAAACTCTTTCCATGTTGGGCGTGGAGTTGTATACAAACTCTTTTGGGATTGCTCAGTATAAATAGAGAGAGGTGTCTCCTGTTTATGTAGAGAGCCAAGGTTTTAGGGTTTGTACTCTTTTGTTTTTGGAGTACTAGACAAAAAGAAATAAAATATCTTTCTTGCGACCATAGCGTCTTAGTGCTTTGATGCGATTTGTTCCTGGTGACCAGAAAGTCCTTACAGCCGTGTGACGTGAAGAAAAATCATAGTGCTACCGACGTGCATCTCGTCCGAGAGCTTTGTATCTCTTGTGGTTGTTCATCTTGCGTGGCTAGAAAATTTTCTGGCGACTAGAAGCGTTGGTCGTACTCATGCAAAAGTCCTAGCAGCCGTTTTTCTTTTTGCTTCTGCAACCGTGCACGCATCCGTGACTTGGAGTACGTGTGGCTAGAAAAGTTTTTTGGTCCGGCGCTAATGTTCTTGTTTTAGTCCGGAGCAATATTTGGTCCGGCGCTAATACTTCTTGTTTGGTCCGGTGGTGCTTTCAGTTTCTGTCATTATTTGTTATAGTCATCTTGTGAAGGTAATATCTCTAGATCCATAGATCCGATTGAGTTGATTCTTATTGCATTAGTTTTGGAATTGAATCTATTTTCTAAAGTAAAAATTTCACATCAATCCAATGGTGGGATCTTTGGAAATTATTGTTTTAGTGAACGTGTATCAATCTATTTTTATTTGGTCCGGCGGTGCAAGAATTTGGTCCAGCGTACACGTTCTTATTTGGTCCGGCGGTGCAATATTTTGGTCTAGCGCAATAAGACTTTTGTCGAATCTGAATCAAGTAATTTGAGTCTGAATTGGGGTGTTTCAAAAATCATACAAATTTGATTTTAGCTTCCGCGCAATCGTTCACCCCCCTCTGATTGCTATATTAGTATATTTCGATCCTACAAGTGGTATCAGAGCTTTGTTTTTCTAATCAATCTTAACCGGTGATTAGAAACCATAGCAATGGATAGGTATTCAACAAAACTTTGTGTTTTCGATGGTGTTGATTTTCAGTTTTGGAAAGCAAAGATGGAGGCATACATTCAAGCTCAGGGCTTTGCAATTTGGGAGAAGGTGTACAAGCCATATCAAGTACCTGGGATTGATGAAGTCAACGAAATCAATCAAGCACATGTTGAAGCACACAGCAAAACACAAAATTTGATCATCCAAGGATTGGGAAGAAGTGACTTCGACCGCGTGATTCATCTCAAGTCTGCATATGAGGTATGGAAATCTCTTTGTGATTATCATGAGGGTTCTAACACTGTCAAAGAGGTTCGCCAAGATATATATAAGAAAGAATACATCGATTTAAGATGAAACCTGGTGAGTCACTAGATGATTTCTTTGCACACTTTAATAAAATTCTTAGCAATTTTGCGTGCTGTTGGAGTTTGCTTTGATGATGTTGCTAATGCTAGACAATTGTTTAGTGCATTAGACATGTTAATTTAGGAGATGAAAGTTACATCCATTAGATAATCAACTGTCATGAGTACACTTATTTTAGATGTTCTTTTCTCTAAATTAAAAACTTATGAATTGGATGTTCTTACTAGAAAGAATGATCATAAATCAATTGCATTGACCTCCCAATCTAGCATGTCTCAGAATAATGCTTCTTCAAGTTTTGCTTTGTTTTCCTTGTCTTCACTAACCGATGAACAGATTGAAGAATTTCCTGAAAAAGATTTGGCACTACTCTCTTCTCGTTTTAATAAAGCTTTGCAGAATGTGAGAATGAGGAAGAGAGTTGGTGGTGGCCCTCCAAGATGCTATGAGTGTGATGATCTCAACCACATTCGTTCAAATTGTCCTAAACTTGCAAGTAAAGCATCAAGGGAGGAGAAGGACAAGGACAAAATAAAAGAGAAAAAGAAGTCATCTTCAAGTGATATAAAGAAGAACTTCATAAATCGCAAAGTTGTCCACCGGGTTCTTTCTGCTCTTGAACAAGTAAATTTGAGTGATGTGGATTCAGAGAGAAGTGAAGATGACACAACAACTCCAAATAAGCATGAATTGACAAGGTTGTGTCTCATGGCTAGAAATGATGAAAGTTTCACTAAGGACGATCATGACAGCAACTTCAATGAGGTAGAACCTTCTTATGATGAATTAGCTATTGCTGTTGCTCGTCTTGGTAAATTGCTTGATAAACGCAACAAGAAAATTAAGAAACATGATGTTCTTGTGGAATCTTTGAATGCTGAAATTGCTAGATTTTAATCTTTGATTCCTGATGATGATGTTTGCATATCATATGACTTGATTTGCAATGAGCTTACTTTGCTTAGGAAAGAACATGTTACTTTATTAGAGCAAGTTAATACTGAAAAGAAGAAAAATGATAAACATCTAAAAAATGCTAGCTGTTCAACTACTGATTTGCATGATTCAACTCAATGTTCTAAATGCTACACACTTGAATTGAAGTTGCATGATGCAAATGCTAGGGTTTCTCAAATGACAGATGCTCTGCTTACTCATAAGGTTCTTTCATACTCAACTTGTCGCAAGCAAAAAGGAAAAGTGGATGTTCTCTGTAATAATTGCTTAACTCTTTCTCGAAAGGTTGATTACTTGAAAAATCTTTAAAACATTTCACTAAAGGAAAGAAAAACCTAAACATGATTCTAGATCAATCAAGAGTCAGCACTCATAATAAAGGTTTAGGTTTTGATTCTTATACTCCTCATAAATCACATGCTCCCACTGTTGTTAAGGCACTTGAAGGTGGAAAATTTGAAATTGTCAATGAGCCTAAGAAAATTATTTTTAAGTCTGCTAGTGTTTTATCTTCTACTGTGATGACTGCAAATGTTGCTTCTACTATTAAAGCTAAACATCATGTTAAATACAATTGCACTCATTGTGGTAGAGATAGACATTTAGTAGATTTTTGCTTTAGACTAGCTAAACAACAAAGGAGAGAAAGGTTTAATGCTAGGTCTAATTTCAGAAGGGCACACTTTACTTCTCATTTTGTGCCTAGGGTGATGCAAACACCTTTTGTTGCAAGAAACACGGGAAAAGGCAAAATTGATTCTGTAAACAAGCATTCTCGTGTTGTGTCTACTCGTCGTGTGTCTCAGTACTGGATTCCAAAATGTTTATTTCTAACCCCAATACTGAGGCCTCGACATTCTCTGTTTTTATGTAGGCTTCTCGCGCGAGGAAGGAGAACATTTGGCTAGTAGATTCTGGATGCTCACACCACATGTTCGGTGATAAGAATTAGTTCTCCTCCCTCACTCATGCATCTTGTGCTGAAAGTGTTACTTTTGGAGATGCTTCTTTCACTTCTATTGTGACAAAAGGTACAGTAAAAGGTAAATGGCAAGTTTATGTTCAAGGATGTGGCTCTTGTTGAGAACTTGAAATATAACTTGCTTTCTGTTTCACAAATGATTGATGAAGATCTCGAAGTATGTTTCAAGAAAAATGAATGCAAAGTTTTAGATGCTTCAGGTGATCTTATGTTCAAGATTTCACGCTTTGGAATAGTATTTAAAGCTGATTTTGATGTATCACCTTCTTCTAAGCATAGGTGTCTAGTTGCTAATGTTTCTAAAGATTTATTCTTTTGGCACCGTAGACTTGGTCACGTTGGTTTTGATCATCTTACTCGTGTTAGTGGTTTAGACCTCATACGTGGCTTGCCTAAGCTTAAGGGTGATAGCGATTTAGTATGCTCTTCTTGTAGACATGGTAAGATGATTGCAGGTTCACATCCACCTCTTACCATGGTGATGACAAACGCTCCAAGACAGCTACTACATCTTGACACGGTTGGACCTTCTCGAGTTCAATCTTTTGGAGGCAAATGGTATGTACTTGTTATTGTTGATGATTATTCTAGATACTCTTGGGTTTATTTTATGGTATCTAAAGATGAGGCTTTTAGTCATTTTAGAAGTTTTGTTATTAGATTATCTATTGATCACCCAGGAGCACTTAGAGCTATCAGAAATGATAATGGAACTGAGTTTAAAAATTCTTCGTTTGATCACTTTTGTGTTGAGAAAGGAATTGATCATCAATTTTCTTCACTGAGAGTGCCTCAACAAAATGGTGTAGTTGAAAGAAAGAACAGGACTTTAATTGAGATGGCTAGGACTATGCTAGATGAACATCACACTCCTAGGAAGTTTTGGCCTGAAGCGATTTCAACTGCATGCTATGTTTCTAATAGAGTGTTTTTTAGATCGATGCTAGGCAAGACTTCTTATGAGCTTCATTTTGGTCATAGGCCTAGTGTATCTCATTTCAGAGTTTTTGGATGCAAATGCTTTGCCTTAAAATCTAGAAATCTTGATAAGTTTGAAACTAGATCAACTGATGGTATTTTTCTTGGATATTCTGCTCATACACATGGCTATCGTGCACTTGTTTTGCAGACTAACAGAATTGTAGAAACATGTGAAGTTACTTTTGATGAGACTAGTCCTGGCACTGTCCAATTGATGCAGGTACAGATGCATATGTTCAGGGGGGAGAGTATCTTTGTTGATAATGATGATGATGATGTTGAGGATGAAGTGTTGATTCCTATTGCACAACCAGCTGTAGCACCGTTGGCACCTGCCACTACATCATCTACAGCTGAGCATCCTCAAGCCACAAAATCATATGTACATGCTGAAAATGAAGAAGGAGAAGGAGAAGTTTCTGAAGTTTCAGCTCCTTTGCATATTCAAAGGAGGCATCTACCTGAATAGATGATTGGATATTTAAATGAGAGAGTCACCCAATCCAGGTTTATTGCTTCTGATTCTCACGTTTACTCTGCTTTTGTTGCTTCTTTTGAACCCAAAGATATATCTCATGCATTAACTGATGAATTTTGGATCAATGCCAAGCACGAGGAATTAGAGAATTTTGAGTATAATAAAGTATGGAAACTTGTTCCACCTCCTCTTGATTTTAATATAATTGGAACTAGATGGGTTTTCAAAAACAAACAAAGTGAGGATGGTATTGTTGTCAGGAATAAAGCTAGATTGGTTGCTCAAAGATTTACTCAAGTTAAAGGTTTAGATTTTGATGAAACCTTTACTCCTATTGCTAGAATTGAAGCCATTAGAATTCTTTTAGCATTTACTGCATCTAAAGGTTTTAGATTGTATCAAATGGATGTGAAAAGTGCTTTTTTAAATGGCTATATTAATGAGGAGGTATATGTTAAGCAACCATCTGGTTTTGAAAATTCTAAGTTTCCAGATCATGTGTACAAATTGTCAAAAGCTTTGTATGGTTTAAAACAAGCCTTAGAGCATGGTATGATAGGCTAAAAACCTTTTTACTTGAAAAGGGGTTCACAATGGGAAATGTTGACAAAACTCTCTTTTTACTCAAACAAGGCAGTGATCAACTATTCGTTCAGATTTATATTGATGATATTATCTTTGGTGGTTCCTCTCATGTTTTGGTGTCTAAGTTTTCAGAAACCATGAGGAAGGAATTTGAGATGAGTATGATGGGTGAGTTAACTTACTTTTTGGAACTGCAAATCAAACAAACGAAGGAAGGTACTTTTGTTCATCAAAGTAAGTACACAAAAAATTTGCTTCGCCGCTTTGGTATGGAAAACTGCAAGCCGATCATGACACCCATGGGAGGCACTTGCACACTTGATCTGGATGAAAATGGTGAGATGGTTGATCAAATAGAATATAGAAGAATGATAGGTTCACCTTTATATCTCATTGCATCAAGGCCGGATATTCAATTTGTGTGCTCACTTTCAAGCTTCTCCACATGTTTCACATCGACAAGCTAGCAAGCGGATTTTTAGGTATCTCCATTGTACTCAAGACTTTGGCATATGACTTTCTGCTTCCTCATGCATTAGTTTAAGAGTATTTTCTGATGCTGATTTTGAAGGTTGTAGAATTGATAGAAAAAGTACATCTAGTTTACGTCACTTCTTGGGTAATTCTCTTATTGCATGGTCATCTAGAAAACAATCTTCTGTTGCACAATCAACTACTGAATCTGAATATGTATCTGCTGCTAGTTGTTGTTCTCAAATTCTTTGGATAGTAGTTACACTTAAAGATTATGGGGTTAATTTGGATAGTGTTCCTCTTTTGTGTGATAACACTAGCGCAATATGCATTGCTAAGAAACCTGTGCAACATTCTAGAACAAAACACATTGAAATCAGATTTCAGTTTCTTAGAGATCATGTAGAAAATGGAAATATTATGCTTCATCATATGGATACTGAACATCAATTGGCAGATATTTTCACAAAACCTTTGTCTTCTTCTCGTTTTGCTTTTATTCGGGGAGAACTTGGGTTGGTTCATCCGATAAGTTATTTTTGAGGGGGAGTTTTTGAAGTTTTTGTAATATTTTGAAGTTTCTTAAATGAAAAAAATAGAAAACAATGAAAAAGTAATGAGCATTGTATTTCATACACATATGTCATTTGAAGCCATGTTTATCCTACAAGGTCTTTGCAACTTCATGTTTATGCACATATGGTGTAGTTTATGACATGACTATTTAAATGGAATGAAAACTTGAATTAAATCTTGTCATGGTTGAATTTTCTTGGCTATCTTGATCCTACTCAAAAAGTGCTAAATATGAAATTTATCAAAGTTAAATGCTAAAGCTCAAAGAGTGATTGTTGATAAATGCAAGATCAAGGTTATGTACTATCGCACTTCTTCTTTATGAGACTGCTTATCATTGCACTTTGATATGAACTTGGAAGAGGTTGTGTATGACCGAAACCATGAAACCTTAAGCTTGTGATTGCTTGGCATGATTGAAAAGTAAGGCTGATGGTATATATAATTCCTTGCAATTGTTATTGTTGCAATCAACCAACAAATCAATTTTTCTTTACAAAAAGGCATCAATGATTTGCACAAAAATTTTAGGTTTTGAGGTAGTTGAGTAAGGGAGATCATGCCATGCAAAAATTGCTAATAATACTTAGATTTCTAGTTATGCTTACTCTACATTGTTTATGTGTAAATTTGAGGGTGCAAGTATTTTTGATAGCATGGCTTGGTGATGAAATTATTACATTTGCGGATGACTTATAATGCTCAGTACATAAAAAATAAACAAAAAGATTATGTTCTCTCTTTTGTATTCTTGATGAATTTCTTCTTTTTAGGAGGAGATTTTTTTTCACTTTGCTTTTTATTTTAAAATAAAATTTCTTAAAACTTTTCTTGTGAGGTGAATGACAATGTTTAGTTCTAAATGGTGTTGCTTATGTTTTCATCAAGGGGGAGATTGTGAAATCATGTGCTGAAAAATTGGCTTAATAGTGAAATTAGCATTGCAAAGTGGTTGTGATCGTGGCATGTGTGGTGTTCGTGCATATGCTATTTCAAATGATTATTTGATATGCTTATGATAGCATGATAATAATTTTGCTTGATGCAATGCGCTCGTATGAGTGGTTGCATGGATTGACTTTGAGTCAAGTCGTGGACTTGTGCTCGGATTTGTTTCTTGTTTGTTCATGCGCAGGTGTTGCTTGAGGGCGAACGTGGTCGATGATGGGACCAGAACTAGGTTCGGGACTAGATTCAGGGAGGAATCGAGGTCTTGGTGGTCAAGAATATCATGCAGGATGTTCGGACTAGAAAACAATGCACATGGAGGCTAGTTAGTCATGTGAGTATGGCATGTGGGCTGTACACTGCGTGCAGAAGTTGTATTCGGCCATGTTAGGCCAAGTGGAGATGTATACAAACTCTTTCCATGTTGGGCATGGAGTTGTATACAAACTCTTTTGGGATTACTCAGTATAAATAGGGGGAGGTGTCTCCTGTTTATGTAGAGAGCCAAGATTTTAGGGTTTGTACTCTTTTACTTTTGGAATATTAGACAAAAAGAAATAAACCATATTTCTTGCGACCTTGGCGTCTTGGTGCTTTGATGCGATTTGTTCCTAGCGACTAGAAAGTCCTTACGGCCGTGCGGCGTGAAGAAAATATAAGAGCCAAATTAATTCAAATAGAGACCAAATTTAAATATTTTTGTAGAAATAGAACTTTCATGATTTTATAAAAAAATTAGAAACTAGTTTCCCTCAATTTAGAGTTCATTTGCAAAAGTTATGAGTGTTTGAATTTTAGTCGACTAACGTCAAAGGTGTGTTTTCCCAAAAATACATTTTCTAACAGAGAAAGCACACTTTTGTTTAAACTGAAAGTGCATTTCTCATTTTTCTAGGTTTTTTATTTATGTTACAAAGACTTACAAGTGGGGTCCTTATGTCAGGTTTTATTATTTTTGAAAACATCTAACATGTGGGGTCCACGTGTCAGTGACTGGTCATCTTAAATACCAGTTCGGGTTTTACTTATTAATCCTAGTGGCCCACATGTCATAGACTCATTAGCTTAAAATTGAGTTAATTATATTTTTTTATTAATTTTAATGATGTTTCTGACATCTGGGGCCCACATGTCATAGAGATATGGCTTGGCGCCATGGCCAAGCTGACACATGAGCTCGTCGGCAGCGAACAACGATGGCTTATGCAGCGTGAGTGGTAAAGACATCTAGAGGGGCTCAAGGTGAAGCCTTGGCTAGTGGTGGTGGCTGGGGAGATGGTTGGAGATGGCGAAGCATCTTAGGTCAAACACGATGTGTGCATGGGGGCAATCAAAGGTGACCAGGTGGTTGTGTTAGCTTAGTAGGATCTTGATGGTGCTTTAGCCGTAGGCTCAAGGACCAATGGTCACTGAAGTAATACCGGTAACCAAAAGGATGATAGTGTAAAATAGGGCAAATGTGTAGGGGTGCTAGGAACCATACCAGGCCAAATTGTGTTGCAGAAAGGGTTCGAGAGCTCACCACAGCTACCAGCTTGGGCTGGTTGGCCTACTATGAATGGCAGCGGCGGTGGGAGACTTCACGATGATAGCTCAAACTTGAGGGATCTGGATAGGGAGAATGATTCCATTAGCTTTGTCATGACACGAGGAAGCTCAAAATGACCATGATCAATGCTAGGACTAACCAGAGAGGGAGAAAGAGCTTGGCGATAGTACAATCGGAGATGAAGAAGAAGCTTGATTCCTAGGGCTACATTGCATGGAGGGTGAAATCAAGTAAGGAATCTTGAAGGGATGAGAAATGGCGTGTGATGATGCACGTGTCGAGGCTAGGGCTCACTAGGGAAGGGACTTAGCTTCGATGGATGTAATACCTCAAAATCGTTTTCCTGGGTTTTTGGCCGGAATCGTCTTCATTTTCTTGGTTCAAGGATTTATTCTGGGAAAAAGTTTTGTCGCCTCGCAGTTTACTAAAGGTTTTAAGTTTTTCCGTGAAATACTTATCGGAATGGTTGTTTTCTCCGAGTGGTTTAGTTTTGCGGCAAGTTGTCTATCCTGACAATTTCCTTTTCGTGCCAAGAATTTAATTTGTTCGGTTCGCGCGAAGGGTTTAAAGTTGGCCTTTGGTTTTCATTTTTGAGGGGCTTCATTTCCTTTGTTCCCTAGCCCTGTGGATTTGTGTCATCCAATTGTTGGAGTATAAAGGAAGAGATGAAGTAAATGAAAAACCCTAGCCCTTGTTTCTCTTTTCCTTTCTTGTCCCTACAATTCCCCACTCCCAGCCGCATCCTGGTGTCTCCCAGCCCGAGTCATGCAATCCCCAGCGATCCCTCTCCTGGTGCATGCCTCCCTAGTGATCCCTCTCCTGGCGCAATCCTCCCCTAGCTCCCTCTCTTGGCGCATGCCTCCCCTGGTTGCCCTCCTGCGCCTTAGCCCATGGCCGACTGCTGCAGCCCTTGGTGGCCGGCGCCCCTGCAGCCTCTCCTAGCTCCGGCGACCTCCCTCCAGCAGCAGCAGCACCTGCAGCCTCTCCCCCACCTCCCTTTCCTCCATGTGTAAGATTTGCGGTAAAAACCCTAGGACTTTGGGGAGTTAAGTTCTTGCATGCAAGGTGTTTGTGCTATTGCTTAGCTAGAATTCATGATTTTGAGATGTTGGAGGTTGGGGAATGGAGAGACTAGAGTGATTGGGGAATTTTCTGTTCGGGCAGATTTCTGTCCTCGGTTAGAACTGATAATTGAAAATTCTACAAGCATTTACTGGGGGTCTAGCTATTGCAAAAGTTGTATATAATCGAATTATTTTTCAATAGAGATTTAAATCATTAAGTTTAATTCAGCCATTTAACAGTTATGACTGTTTTACTGAGTGCTGTCCAATTCTTGTCGCGATTGGTTCAGTCTGTGTTCTTCTGCAGATTAGAGCATCGTAGAGGCCGAATTAGACTTTTTCATTGCCTAGAAAAAGTTAGGATTTTTCAGGTAGATTGAGAAAATGTATTCGTTTATGTGATTTGGAGTTGTAGAACTCAAGTTATGCTCATTTTGGTGTAAGCTATCCAGAATGAGTTGAATTGCGTCTGTCTGCTGTTCGTCGCAAATCTGAATATAATCGGTGCATTTCCCGATCGGTCGGCTATAGAAAAAGTTGTATATTTATCTCTTGCAATCGTTTATAGTGTGGGCTCATCCTTTTTGGTTTAGCCGTTTGGAAGTTATGCCATTTTCGGTGCCGGCTGTACGGAATTTCATTAGTTGAAATTTGGACCGTTTTTGGATTAAAATTCGAACTGTTGTGCAATGTTGTTTCGAGTCGATTTTTTGATTGTTTCTTGTGCGCAACGTTGTTTTTCAGGGAGAGTGTCTTCGGGAGTGATCTCGACCCTGAGTTTCCTCACGCGTCGATAAAGGCAAGTGCAACCCGTAAATCCCTTATAGGGTATTTAGTTAATTGTTTGTGTTATGTATATGCTTACGCTATGGTTGCATTCGTGTTTATAAGCACGTCTAGTATGGTAATTGTCTTTTAATGAAAGGGGTAAGCAATCTGATACAAGTGCGTCGTTGTTTGAACGTGTTATGATTTGTTTGATGAACTTTATGTGCCTTACCATCATGACATTATGCTGCATCTCTGGATTTAATGTTATGTGCGTCGGTTGATGAATTTCGTCTAGATGCCGTGATGATATCTTGATAAATCTTAGTTTCATATTCAGGCTCACTAGTTTGATAGGCTAGTGGGAATACTGAAAGTATGGGATTGGATTGCGAAAATGGATTGGTTTATGATCAAGATAGATAGAATTAGTAATTACTCGAGTATTGGAGATGTGAGTATGAATATGAATGCCGAGGAGATGAATATGAATGTTGAGGAGGTGATTATGAGTGTTGAGGATGTGATTATGAGTGTTGATAATGTGAATATGGAAGTTGAGAATTTGGATATGATGTTGAGAATGGCAATTGCATATATGCATTCATGAAAAATGCATTGAGCCAGGGCGGTGAGAAAGTCATACGGAATGTATGACTAATCCGGTGTGCTCGGATTTCCTACCCCGTAGTCCCATCTACTGGCGTGGATGGGAGCGGTGTTAAGCGTAGGACCCGCTACTGGGTAGCGAGCAAGTCCTGTTTCGGCAGGCCCCTTCCACGGGATGGTTGGGTTTGAGGGCACGCATCGACGGATGGTGCTCGGCAATACCGGTATGTGCTAAAGAAGATATAAGACATGCATGGTTGGGTTTGAGGGCACGCATCAACGGGTGGTGCTCGACAATACCGGTATGTGCTAAAGAAGAGATGAGACATGCATAATGCATCGTTTAGCATTTCATTGCCCTGCATTGAAAGTGTTAATTGTTGATTTATGTGAATGAAAGCATGATTGCATCGCATCGTTTAGCATTTCATTGCCCTGCATTGAAAGTGTTAATTGTTGATTTATGTGAATGAAAGCACAATTGCATCGCATCGTTCCTGCATTGAAATCGCATCGTTTAGCATTTCATTGCCCTGCATTGAAAATGTTAATTGTTGATTTATGTGAATGAAAGCATGATTGCATCGCATCGTTTAGCATTTCATTGCCCTGCATTGAAAGTGTTAATTGTTGATTTATGTGAATGAAAGCATGATTGCATCGCATCGTTTAGCATTTCATTGCCCTGCATTGAAAGTGTTAATTGTTGATTTATGTACATGAAAGCATGGTTGCATCGCATCGTTTAGCATTGAAATTGTTAATTGTTGGTTTATGGGAATGGAAGTGACAGGTTGAGGATTGAGTCATGGACTCATCGAGAAATGATTAACGAGGCATGAGTCATGTTTACTTATGTTTTTTTTGTTGGTTGTGGTAAGTGGAGGTAGGTACTGCTTCTTGTACTTAATGATTTCATTTAAGTATTGGCTATAGTAAATTCTAAAGTAATTGTAATCCAGTTGAATGTATTACGTTTCTTTACTGTTGCACTTTGCTGAGTCTTGGACTCACGCTTGTTTGCTTCCTGTTTTAGGTACCTTGAAGCTGATTCGTCTGGTTGGGAGTAGCATCACGTGCACACCTTCGGTCTCCACCATCTAGTTAACTGAGTCATTATGTCTGAATGTAATTAATGGGGTTGTATTATGTTGTTCGTCGTGTTGGAGTTTGTTAATGTCTATTGGATGTGTGATTGGTTAACTAAGGACCTGCTAGAATGATATTTTATACCTGCTGCTATTCTTCTGTCTGCTGAGTGGATGTCCTCTGTTCTAGAGAGGTCATGCCGAAATTTTGTAAATTTCGGTGGCTTAGTTTTAAGCCGGTTTTAAGCGTTTAAAGGTTGTTTCAGTCCTTCCGTAGAGTTGTCATTAGTTATTTCGAGTTTTGGTAGCATCCGTGGCGCGTTAGGCGTCGGGGTGTTACAATGGAACACGCACTAGCACTAGGGATGAAGACCATGTTTCAGATGGCTCAAGGAAGGAGAGGGATTGCAAAGGGGCAAAATGGACATGGCATTGTATGGAGAGACTAAGGGGTGAGACAGAGAGGCTTAAATAGGCTCAAGGCGGCGATGCTCTTCGTCGTCTTCCTCTTAGCTAAGGGCGATATGGCCAGATTCTACGTGCACATGAATTGCTTGTAGGCAGCAAAGTGGTGGCATTAGGTACAGAGCCCAAGGTGAGGTGATAGGGTGAGCTTGGCAAGCAGCTAAGGTGACAAGGCGAGCATGGGCGAGCTCTGCATGTTTGGCCATGGCAGGGTCGCATGGAAGAAGACTGGCCGGTGGTCTAGGCTTGTCAACAACTAGGAGAGGGAAGGCATACTGGCCAAAAGATGCTTTTGACCATAGAAGATGGCAAGGGAAAATGGTTTGAGGGGCAAAGGCTACTGACAAGTAAGGCCTACATGTTAGCGAAAGGAGAGGGCTAACACATGGGTCCAAGCTATCAGTGAAACAAGGGAATTGACTCGAAATTCAGATTTCAGGACAAAGATCCTTTCCAAATTTTTGTCCTAGCAAGGTACTGATGTTTGTATAAAAATTTTTAGAGCATTTAGAGCTCTAGTCTTTCTGCATTAATTCTGTTCAGGTTTTAGCCTTTAATAAAATATCTAGCTTTTGATTTTTCATAAATAAAACACTACTTTTGAAATTCAAGAAATTTTTTAGACAGGTACCTCAGACTATTTGAGATTAAAATAAAATATTTTTAGGCTTTGAAGTGATTTAAACTTGTAGTTTGAAATTCAGAAGCAATAACTAGGTTATTGAAAAGTATTTTCTTCAAACACCAAAAATGCAAAAAAAATCTAGTAAAAATGCTAAAAATTCACATTAAAGTTAGAAATAAACTTGGATACTTTTTTTATATAATTTGGCAAATTTTTAGGCTACTACATTTTGTTGTATATATTGTAGATATAATGATGGAAAGGCTATTGTCGAGAAATTGATCATTCTGTAGCAGTTTTTTATATATTAAAATTAGTGGGTGGTTGACTTAAATTGCGGTAGTGACTAGGAAAAGGTGGATAATTTCTTGTAGTTTCCAAAAGTGGTATGGATTGCTACTTTTTTGTTGAAGAAAAGATGAGACAATATTATTAAGCTTCCTGTCCAGTAATACAATAAGTTGACATTCGGGGTTGGAAATAGGGGTTTAGACAATCTAGTCAAGAAATTTGTATAACTAGAAAAATGTGAAAAATTATATAGATTCCATAACATGTATGGTTCATTATGTTTGAGTTCTAGAATAAAAAGCTATGGCTATTTGTTCGCCGGGTTAGCAGAAGGGTTGTCCAATGAAGGGGGTTAATTATGTCAGGGTTGCATGTAGGAGTGTGTGGTTTTTGTTTACATGCTATAGATGTGTATGAGGTGTTGTACCATGATTGTTATCAGTTTCAATGTTTCATTTTGGTGGTTGTTCACTAGTCATCAAGTCTTCCTACATGGTTAAGGCAAGTGCATAGTAGAACATTAAAATGGGTTGGCAATTTTAATTAATTGAATTTGATGCAATATTTACCATGCTGTTATGAGATGATTATTCCTATTTATATGATTGTTTCTTGATGATTACATGAGGATGGGTAAAGGTTAATGGTACATGATATTTTCCTTTAAAGTAAAGTTGCATCATGTCCATTTATATCATAGAAAGAGATGGCTTATGTAAGTATCTATGGTCTACTTTATGTGGACGTCCCACAAGAGTGGGAAGAGTAAGGCCTACTCCGGTAAGCATTCCATGGGAGTGGAGATTGATTTCCTCATATGAAGGAGGATGAGCTTTTGAGGTCCCCACATGAAAGAGGCTGGGCTTAAGTGGACACTAATGGGTATAAGCTAAAGAGATGACAAGACATGTGTATGAGCATTTCCATTGTATCAATGGAAAGACATAAACATGTGTGATTAAAGTTGATGATATGATAGAGTTTACAATTTAATATGTACTTGTTGAGTCTTGAACTCACCCTTGCTTTGTTATTGTTTTTTAGGTGATCATTGAGGAAGACATGCATGGAATGGGAGTAGCACATACATCATATGCAAGCAATCATCATGATACCACCTTTAGTTACTTCATTTATATCTTGGAGATTTAGCTCATAAATTTGGGGTGTAGTTGATGAAAACATAGAGTATAATAGTAATTGGGTGGAACTTGGTTATCCACTTGGTTATCTCAGGTAACATTGGACAAGATTGAATTATTTCATTTCTCGAATATTAGGAAAGTAAAAAAAATTCTAAATCAGAGTTTGGGTGTAGGAGTTATGATCAAATTATCGAAACAATTAGTTACAAACCCTAGATATTGTGTACCAACTTTGACGGCCCATGAATCTTGTAACAATGGCCAAAAGATAATTTGAATATCGTTTTTTAAGGTTATGAGCGAAATACCTAAGTAGACAAAATTAAAAGATTAAAGCTACGTGAAGGAAATGGCAATCATCAACCAAACAAGGACTCCAACAGATCAAAACCTAACAAAACTCACTAAAACACCAGGATGAAACTAAAGGTTTAATTTTTGCGGAGCAATTTTCAATTTATGATAGAAAAGCAGATTTAATGTATGGATAAAAAAACATCACCACTCAACCATACTCTGATACCAAG
Organism: Guadua angustifolia; assembly: GCA_036346375.1. Taxonomy (NCBI): domain Eukaryota; kingdom Viridiplantae; phylum Streptophyta; class Magnoliopsida; order Poales; family Poaceae; genus Guadua; species Guadua angustifolia. The sequence continues at coordinate 15,187,476 of CM070517.1, forward strand.
ATGATATAGGATGGTCTGATCTTGTGATGACGATGACGTCGATGATAAATCTAGGGTAGTGACATGATCAAACAACAGCAACCTTGTGTCAAGAACACGATCACAGCAACGACAATCACACCACAACTTTCACAACGGTCCAATCCACACTACCAGCACGATGGCAAGAGAATGGAAAGGTTGATCATGACTGATCAATCCAAGCAATCTCGAAGGATTCACAAGAACATTGAAGAGGAGTTCCCTTGATTTCTACAAAGAACACCAAAATATCAAACTTAATTCATAATAATATTCGTCGTACTGAATACAATAGCATAACCTAATAATTATAGTGTTGGTTGGCCACCTATTGCCATCCCAAGAGGTGAAAAATGCAACAAACACAAACCCTAACTCCTATTTGGTGCATCACACATGCCCACACGCACATATATGGCCCAATACTAGAATTCTATATCTAAATTTAAACGCAAACAAAAAGAAACCCTGATTTTACAACCATCACATTGTTTCAAATATTGTGATGCACACACATAGAATCTGGGACATGCACCTTATCCATTTTGTGGGCCTCTCAATAAGCTTTCCAACTATTTCAAGAACACCCAATTTGGATTCCATTTGTAAAAGTTATGGGCCTTTTACTCTGGTATTGCTAGATGTCCTGAACTACATCCGAATTGGATTCCTCGATGATTTCTCTCTTGGTTTGGAGTTGGTTTCTGCCTCCTTGCTTTCCCATGTGGCCCATGCACTTGTTTTCATGTGTCCGGGTGAGCCCATGCATGCATGAGAGGTCCTTCATGTGGCCTGCAAGAACTCCCCCATGCATGTCACCATGTTGTCATCTTCATGCACCAAATCCCATGTAGTCAAATTGTTCATCTATTGCTTTCACTTTCTTCGCATCCTTATCCTCCCACACCTTCCACTGGGCGTGCTCACTGCAACATCCCAAATTTTGCCTTCTTGATTTACCTAATAGTGTTTTATTGCAATTTGAGTGATTTGTGAATTTTCTGGATTTATTGGATTTTTTTGAGATTTATTTGAATTATTTTAAATTAAGTATATTAACCTTTTGTTGAAAACTAATTATATGTAGATAAATTTAAAATAAAGTTTTACTAAAAATATTTTATTTGGGTCCATAATATCTCAAAGTATTTTTGAGATTTTTCTTGGATTTTTCCTGGTGTTTTTAGTTGCTCAAATAAATCAAAAATATTTTCAGTATTTATTTTAAAAGAAAAAGGCGAATTAGCTCAAGAATGCGATCTTGGCCGAGCCCAAGATCTTGTCTTGCCGAAACCAGCCCGTTGCGGCCCAACCGCTCGATTAATCAGCCTGTGCAGCCCGCCTTCGAGAAGAAGAGCCGCTAGCCGTCAGATCGGGATCGTGTGGTCCTCATCGCACCGCGTCACAACGAAAACCCTAGTGTGCCGCCACCGTCGGATTCGAATCGAGCGATATTCGTCCATCGGGCTGAATCGAAACCTTAGCCAATCTCTGCCGTTGGTTGTTACGTGCGGATGAGATCGTATCAGAGCGGGAGTCCTTCGCAGCCATTGATCGTCGATCCGATGGCCGTGAGGAGTTCTTCTCCGAGTCGCCGTCGGAGTCTAGGCTCATTACACCGCGCCGCCGCAAGCCGTTAGGGTTCCGGATTCTGCGCGTTTGCCGAGGCTATAAATAGGGGGCGGGGCACCCGAGGTTCGTCAGACCGCGTCGCGTCCTTTCGCTCAAGCGCCACCGCCAGAGAGGCCATCGTTGGAGATTGCGAGCTCGCCTGAGTCCATGGAGCCTTGCGCCGCGTTTCGTCGCCACTAGGAGCCTCTTCCGCCGTTCTGAGCCCAAATCCAAATTCATCTCATCGTACCGCGCTCGTTCTGCCGTCCTTCGTCGCCGGGATCTCGTCGCAGCGTCGCAAGTCGGGTCGTCGTCTCCAACCCTAGTGAACCTGCGCCGCCGCGTCTCCATCATCCCGATCGAGCACCATCAACCGTCGGATCGTCATCAGACCGCCAGGATCATGCCACGACGCCTCGGTGAGCAGTAAACGCCTCGGTTATCTGTCGCCGTTGGATCAAGGGTGAACGGTAGGATTTGCGCCACATCGTTGTATCTGCAGTAGACCTCATTGTCTCGCGGGTACCGTCGGATCTAATCCAAGGGTCAAGACTCTGCCGCGTGGCCGAGATCTATGACCGTTGGATCGGGATTGAGCGGTGCGAGATCAGATCGAATCATGCGTCGTTAGATCAGTATCATGCGGATTAGATCGTGTTTCGGGTCGGACCAATCAGATGGTGACGTGTGGCATGTGACGTCAGCGCTGGCATCAGCCGGTGCACGGCACAATACTTGTAGTCCACGGTGAACCAGCCCTACGGTGCACCGGGTCCACGGAATAGTACCAGGGCCACGTGTCAGCGCCCGATTGGTTCGGGTCCGAGCCTGACGTTAGCATGACGCAATAAATCGTATTTTCCTTTATAAAAATAATTTGGATATTATTTGATTTTTCCAATTTTCTGATTTTTAGGATTTTGAATCTTCGAGAGCTTGTTCTCCCTCATACAAACTCCGATTGAGGTGATTCAAATTTCTAAAAATTTATAAAATTGAGATCTATCTAATGGTGGCTTTTGTTTGATTTTTAGAGTTCATTTGCTCTCTATTTTGAGTGTTTATTTGCTTTTCCTTATTAATTCGCGTAGACGTTGAAGTGTGTGACGCTTCGGAGGAGGATTTGGCACTTCAAGATCAATTTCCAGAACAGGACCAGGAGCTTAACCAAGGCAAGTTGTGCTTTGATCATGTTGCACCCATATTTATAAAGTTGCTATTTTGTTTTACGATATTGCATACTATTTCATATGTATAAATGTTTTCAATCTAAATTGGGACTTAGATATCATACCCTTTGAGTTATACCATACCTTGTCAATTATATGCCATGATCCACTTGTCACCCTAAATTAGTTCACTATAGTTGGTTAATAATAAAATCAATATGGGATGGTTAGATCGGATTAGATTGCTTAGCTATGCCACATCATCACATGTACTTGAGTCACTGATTATAAATCTTGACTAATGGAATTGGAACAATGATATGAACTTGTGTGTCATGTGTGGTCACATAAAGAGATTGAGTTGTGGTGGTGGGGAGGTCACGTAACGATATTGATTTGTGGATAGCACATGGTGCTTGGTAATCACTTAGATTGAAGCAAGTGGCAAGGGCAAGTGTGCTAGGGTGGACCCGATGGGCTGAGGGTATGTGCAAGTCTTACTTTGATCAACCCTAAGGACTTAACCTTGCAAGCCTTTGACCTGAGTCAATCATGCAACCACATATCTGTAATGGGGCAGCCTAGCTGACTAATTTGCAATGTCTTAGATTTAGTACTACTTTGGTGGTGTGAGTCTGGGTTCACGGATGAACTCACATGCACCCATCAGTATTGAAACCTCAACGGGTAGTACTGAGTTAAGGCGGGGCATTGTAAAGGCTTTGTTATGATAATTCGCCTGTGTGGTGCATGGTTGTATCGTGTGGGTAAAGTGCAAAACCTCTGCAGAGTGTAAATCTATTCGGATAGCCGTGCTCACGGTATTGAGCATAACTTGGGAATTACAGTCAAGAGTTAGTTAATCAATTGGACAACGGAATGGGATGGCAGATTGCCATGTGGATGATGAAACTTGACTTAGAATGAAAACTTGGTTTACTTGAGAGTCATTGAATCTATTTATTGTTATTATTTGTTTTACTATCTTTTCAATCTATGTAATGTATGTGTTCATAAATGCTGCTTTACTGCAAATAAACTACATAGCCATTCTTTGGAATAAGCCTTGCATATAGCTATGGTAGAAATGCATTCTGTGCACAACTTGTTGAGTGTTTTTGTACTCACCTTTGCTATCAACAACAAATCAACAGTGGAGGAATCATCGCCCTTGTTAGAGGAGGACTTTCAAGTGGATACGAGTCACTAGGCCAAGCCTTGTCAGTCGACCTGTGGTGTACTGATGAGTCATCTACGTCTTTTGCTATTTCCGCTACATTTGTCTTAGTTTATTCTTAGTCTAGCCCTACGTGGCTGAATAATGTAAGTGATCATAAGATCATACACTAGTTATACTAATAAATGAAGTCTTACTATTCTTATCGTTGTGTATGATATGATGCTTACCAATTTTAAGCTGTGTGCACTAGCATTGATTCTAGGACTAATACGGTAAAACACAGTGGATTTGAATTGGTGAATTCAAGTCCTTACACTCACTTTGGTAGGATTCATATAAATATGGATATCCTTGTCAGCATGTTTAAACACAAAGGGTGGCAGGCTTCGGTAGTGACTCCTACAATCTACATAAAGGAAATCAAATAGATCGATGATAAGTACAATATAATTAAACCACCAAATGGTTGATTTCTTGTGCTGAAACTTTGATAACTTTACCAGTTGACTGTGGAACCATTAAAACTTCTCTGCAAGAAAGTCACTTCAACTGGAAAGTTTATGTATGCTTTAATAATCCAGGTGTCATTTTCAGTAGATCTAAACCCTGAATTTTCCAATGGGATAAATTTCTACTCGCTGAATGTTTAGAAATGCCATTCTGACACGGTCTTTGAGATGGTTGAAAAAATCCTGTGGAGGAATCTCGCAGTGTACTTCCCAATAGGCATGAACGCACGAGGTCAAGAGTTTCAATTGGCTCTAATAATTTTTTTTGCAGCAGTTTTTCTTTGGCAAAAAAAGCTGCGCTTAATATATGATCGAGTTGAATCAGAAAATAGAACTTCCCGCCAAGGAACAAGACAATTTTGATATTCTTTTGCGTCGATGATGTGAAAATATATTTTAGGAGAATGCCTAGTTCTATTTGGCAATGTATAAAAAAGAAGAGGCGGGACAACTTAAGATTGGTATCCTTAGTTATGTGTCATCCTTCAGGTATTGCAATAATACAGGGGTAATGTTAAGCCCCCTTTTGGAACACAGGAATTTTTTATGATTCCTACGGAGATTGAATTTTTTTCCTGTGAAATTCCTATGTTCCAAATGGGGCCTAACGATTAAAGTTGTCTAGTGCTACTTATTGAACATCCTTTTGCAATTCCATTTCAGCCTTCTATGTTTTCCCATTTGACATCTTTCATCGACTTGTCAATCTCTCACATGCATGTTCCAACTTCCAACTTCATAGAATCTTAATTTCATATTCTAGTATTGTGTTGTCATAGTGAACATTTCTGTCCGGACAAAATTCAATAGGTATCTGATTTACATAACAGAACATTTGAAACATAATAAGATAATGACACTGCTCAGATAGCCCAAGGGTGACCTACTATAGATTCAACATCATGTGCTGACGGGGATTACATACAATGCTGTAATAGGGCAGGCAGGTTGTCGAGCATTACTGCAGATATTCGAAGTCTTCAGTTATCCCCACCTGAAATTTTACAAGAACACACATCAGAACAGAGCAGGAGGGAATTATGAAAAAGGAAAATGTCTTGTTGAGGAAACGAGGATAGGGTTCAGTAAAAGCTACTAGTGTGAAAGAAAAAAGAAAGAAAAAAAAGTTCTTACTATAACATGACCCAAAACTTTAGTTGTTACTTGTGATGTAAAGAAAGGCTATTGTATCATCACTTACAAACATTTCAATTTTTTTATAAACACGTTTCTTTTTCAGCAAGTACAAACTACAAAAAGAACGACATGAGCTTCTGAATTCTGATATGGTACTTGATTAGGTTGGGCAGCATGACACATTTCTTTACTGTTTAGTTCTTATAAATTAATCACGAAATCACTCAAGCCAAACATATACAGTGTAGGAGTTCTCTACAGGACAAAGGCTTTGCAATTTAAAAGGGCAAGCCAGTCTAGGAATATTCTTCTTTAAGATGCTCAGCTTAATATACACCATGAAAGGCCTCATGTAGCTGCACTGCTCCATGGATAAGAGATTATAAAAGAAAAGCCACATTTAGTCCATGAGGATATAGAAGCTGCAAACTTAATGGGATGTCTAATTACAGTGATAACCTTGGTATGGTAGAAGATAAGAGAAATAGTAACAAGCACAAGGTAACAGATGGACATGGTATAGGCAGACTCCACCATTAGCATGACCTCCAAGCGAATGTACTACTAATAATATAGTTGAAAAAAAAATCAAAAGCAATATGTAGGCAGTTAAACAAGGAAGAAGAAATATAGTGACTCTTTTACTGAAAGGAAAATAAAGAAGATTTATTGTATATACATGATAACCTACTTACTACATTTAATAAGGCTGATAGTCTTCAATTTGTCATAGTTTCTGGCTTACGTTCCTTTAAGATTTTCCGATTATTTCAATAATTGCACTCTTTCAGGAACAAGTCACTTCATTATGTCCAAGTGGCACTCTCCTTTGATTCACAAGCTTCAACATGTGCTTATGAACTAGTTTCAATGACATGCCTCTAGAAGTCAAGTTACACAGTGCCATCTCTCTAATTTCCATATCCTCTTCTTTTTCAGTATGGAACAGATTTTCTGTTATTGTCATCTAGATTCTTGTCTATAGATGCAATAGTACTCAGATGGCTGGACTGTGGGTAGAGAAACCGCCCCCCCCCCAAAAAAAATAAAAATAAAAATTTACAAGCAGTAGCTAAGTATTTGCACCTCTAAAATATATAGCAAAGCAGCATATTCAAAGGCATCAGTCTGTTGGACATTCATTGGTAAATAACATCATGTTGTACTGAGGTTTTTTTATCAATTCTAAGTAAGAAAAGATGCTTAAATAACAAAAGCTCAATTATAAGTAAGAAAAGATGCTTAAATAACAAAAGCACATATGGAACAAGAGGACAGAACATACCTCCTTGTACATGTGTTCAAGTTGTTCTTTTGCTTGTGGGAATGTAGTGGAACACCATTGTTGCAAAGTGAAGATGTTGTCTGATATTTCATTCAAAATGACATTAGCCCTAGGTAACAATAGGCTAGCCACAACATATATTTTTTTAGGAAAATTGACTAGGAGAACTACTGGTACCTGTCCATCTGTTAGCTGCTGAATGAGCAACCTCAATAGCATCCTCTGCGATTACCATTATACATTAGTAGTTAAAGTGGGGGAAAGACTGCCATAACACGCATTAATGTAAAGTTACCGCTAGAATTTAGATGAAAAGGAGATGTTGCGTGAAAATAATATTCAGATGGATGTATCAAACAACAAAAACAGATCTTCCCAAGGCCTATATTAAAAAGAGGAATGCTGGATCTCATACTCATTGCCTCTACTGCAGCAGGATCACTGTCAACATAAGCAGCCAGTTCTTCCTAAAATTAGGACAAAGTTGTTGAGCTGCAGATGACACTAATAAAAACCAAAACAGAGAATAAAGAATGTAAATGCACCTTTAGGTTCTTATGGTGTAGCTCTACAGCCTTCAAATCCTCTAGAGCAGCTTCTCTTTCGTCCTAGAGCAATGCATATGAGTTGGATCTACATGCTTGTTATAAAGCTCTCTAGAAGAAATACAAAACAACTTACAGAGTCCTCCCTGCCTCTTTTCAAGTTGTCTCTCTGCTCAACAAGCTCCATGAAACGCTTTTTAGAGTTTGAAAGATCAGATTCCAGCTTGTTGTATGTATTCCTTAGCTACAAATTACAAACAAATCCAAAGATGGATTAGCTCGAACTGCAACAGCTAAATATCAACAAAGCTAAGAATGCACACTATGAGTTGCACTACGAATGTATCTTCATGCCTTGCTTACTTTTAACTCATGTTACCAGTTGTCTTTGAAGAAGTTACATGATAAATGTACTAATTTATTGGTATCAAAATTTTGTCAGGTTATCATAAAAATTCAACCACACATGCAAGGATAAACTTATCTTATGAGAGGATGCAGGGTAAGAAGGGGAAAGGTCAAGTCATCTTAACAATACCTGATTTCCAGCACAGCTGGGAAGACTCCAAAAGTACACCTGTAAGGAAATTATTTAGATTGGAAGCTAGATACAAAACATGCATGGACGAGAATGTTAAACAAACTACTGATATGCCCTTTCTTAGCGATAGATACAGCATGCAGAGTTGCAGTTTTATGTAACATGTGCACAAGTTCTTGAAGAACAAAACAATCCTTTCTTGAATTACAGATAATCAATTTCATGACATACCGACTACAAAACTGCGAAGGCAGTCCAACTATTTTTTATCCATACTACAATAAACGATAAGTAGATATACTTACAGAAGTCCCTATTTTATCTTTCAAGACAAGATCATCATCCACCAGGCTTTGCACAACATCCTTCACGGACTGACTGATCACACCCTTTTTAGGACCCAACTTCTCAAGCTCTTTAAGCTAAAAGTGCAAACACAGACAAAGGGACTTATGGCATTGCAAAAAATATTCCTATATGAAGAAACCTAGCAGAACAGAAATTACAATAGCAATATCCTACACAGGCAAACAATAGATATGCATATTAATTATCCATTTTTAAGCATTAAAAGTGGCATGTGCATCTGAACATAAACTCTCACTATCAGAAAATAGAAGTCCATCAGAACATGCTGGCACTAACATACAGAAGTATTTACATACTGATGGCACTAAAATAAATAATTGTGTATCCAAGAATTATTGAAAACTTAAGAGTAGCCAATTTAATTATAAAACAAAACAGATACTGATTTTTCCAGTAAATACACAAGGAAGCATGGTCATGCCAACATGATGAATTCAAATCAATTAAGAAATTGGAAATGGCATGCAGCAATTAGTTGACACTTGGCATGTCAATTAGTTTGCTTTCAATCATCCACGTAATAAAGTATAATGCACCAGTAGAACTGCAGAAGGAATAGAGAAGAACAACTATTGAGTATTCACACATCTACAAGCAGACACTTTCATATTTGCAACGGAAAGTGCAGATAGAAGTCCTGACTGTCGTAAAATATTTGAAGCATTAATCCTTCCACATTGCTGCTGAAGAAAAGAAAACAGCTATTGACACATACAAATAGGGATGGAAACGGAATGTAAACAGTCGGTAAATGACTGTTCCGTTTCCATTTCCATATTTTTTATCGGTAATAGAAATGAAATCGGAAAACCCAAAAACGGATAGTGACGAAAACGGGTGCGGAACAACGGAGTGGATATGAAAACAGAAGCGGAAAATTTCATCCAAGTATATTCCCAATTGTAACACCCTAAAAATTTGCAAATTCTTTAATTGAGCATTTAATTCGGATTATATGATTTTTTTCTGAATTTTCAGAATTTAATGAATGATTTTTGCTATTTTCAGATTTAAAGTTCACAATGTTATAAAATATTTTTGAGAATTTTTGTACCCTATTTGATATTTTCTATAAAGCAATATATATTTCTGGTATTATTTAAATTAGAAAACGGAATTTCTGGTTTCATTTATACAGAATTTCCATTTCCATTTCCATCGGAACCGGATATCCCGTTTCCGTCGGAACTAGATCTCCTGTTTCCGTTTCCGTTTCCATACCAACATCTTCCGTTTCCATTTCCAAAAAAAGGCTTCCGTTTCCCTTTTACATCAGAACGGTCAGAAATTCCGTTTCTGTTTTCAACCCTACATACAAAAGCAGACACTTCCACATTGCAGCTGAAGAAAAAGAATCAATCCTTGGAAACAGATAATACGGCAATATTGAGGTGGACATAACAAAGTCCTGACAGATGAACTTACCAGATAGAAGTCTTGGTTGTCATAAAATATTTGAAGCATTTGCTCTCGTTTCTCCTCCAATGAAAGACCCCTCTTCTTGGACTAAGCACCAAAGGAAAACACTCAGTTATGCATTATTAATAATCCTTTTTCTAAAAAAGGATGCTTTCTAATGCAAGGAATAATGCACCACTGGATCAAAATGACTTAATGGAACTACCAGTCACTCACATACAAGAAATGATATACATCTTCAAGCCGTTAGTACAATTTGCAAGCAAACCCACTAGACAACTACTTATATTTGCATGGAACTTCTACCGATCAGACATTTATAGTCGATGGCATGATGTGCAACATCATGGAATGATGAGGTCACATAAATGTATCATAATTCCAATTCCCAACACAATTCCACAGCATTGTAAATATCAACTACAACATCGACCTCACCACAGACCCACCCATCCGCATTTCAACAAACATCTGATACGCATTGAGACTGCAGTCCAAGACTCCAATGACCCATTCCCCAAAGGATGACTTCTTCGCTGCTACTTGCAACATCTATCTTTACATGTTCATCTGGTCACATATATATTTCCCAATTACCCAATTATTAGCTCCACGATCCACATTTTGGCAAACCCAAATGAACTATTTCCAAGCATGTAACACAAGTAACCGCAAATCCCACTTATTTTAGTCCCCCAATCACTCGCTATTGCTATTTTTCCATGGTAGTACAACGCAACCTAACTGTTACCAGTTACCAATAAAAAACCAAACACATCTGTAATTTCCGCATTCACCTTAACTCAAACGAAGTACCGAACCAGGAAACCAGAATCAGAGCCCAACAACGGCGTGCAGGGCAAGAATCCAACTCCAAATCCCCCACAATCCTACCCGGCGACAGCCTAACCTGCCTAGAAAAGAAGGGAAGAATCGGAAACCCTAGTCATCCATCCATCACCGGGGCCAAAGAATCCCCGCAGCAAGTCCAAGTGAAACCAACCACGAACGAAGATCAAAAGCAGCGGCCGGACCGGCCTAGTAGGGCATTTCTTCGTCCGACTTACCATTTTCGATCGGGTTGGGGAATCGGGGGTTGCGGCCGGCGACGGTATGCGCACCCAGCGCCAAGCGGAATTGGGGATTGGTTTCTTTGGCGCCGAAACGGGATTTGGGGTAAGGTAGGGGTTTTCGGGAGCGACTAGGGTACGCGCCCTCGGCATGGGCCGTGGGCCGAAGAGCAAGTCATACGCGAACGTTTTATTTTTAAAATTCAAATGGGAGTATTTTTATCTGAACATCCGGTTCACATTCCGTATGAATCATGTTCCTTGCTACGAGACATTTGAAAAACCTTATGTATATATTTGGAATAATGCATACTATGCCACTCTAAATGTTAGCATATCAGGAAATGCCACTTGTTGTCTCAATGACATATAGCGTCTGGACCTACATATTATTAAGACAATGAGTGGTATTTTTTAAAGTATCAACGAAAGAGTCATATAGTATAAATTATCCCTAATATTTAGTCTTAGTAATATTATCACATGGCATATATTTTGGTAGATAAAATAAAATGTTTCACGCATTACACCCTAATGTCCGTGAGGTTCTTCTATCTTCTGGTTGGCCGTGTGAGATTGAAGTCACGGCTATCTTCCTCCATGCCTATCGGAATCTAAATATACAAATTTGAACCCTCTTTATATATCACACTAGTCTGAGAGTAGCAACATAGATGATGTCAACAATAACATCATAAATAGATTTTTCTTCACAAAATAATTCGAGAAATTTGGTATTTTAATTCCTGTATTTTTCTTTAGTTTTAATATTTTGAGAGCCCATTCTTCTTCATATGAGCTCCGATGGAGGTGATTTAAATTTCTAAATTCAAGATATATTTTTGGTGGATTTTATTTGATTTTTTGGACATTGTTTTCTCTCTAGTTTTTATTTATTTGGTATTTTCATCTTGATTTGTGTAGATGTTGAAGTACCCAGAGCGTGCACGGGTGAAGAATTGAATTAACCTCAAGGTTCAGACCAAGATCAAGACTTATTTCAAGGCAAATTGTGTTTTGATCATATTGAACCTAGATTTACAAATAATATGTTGTCGTATTCTATTGCATGTCATTTTATGTTAGAATTGTTTTCCAAATAATTTGAGATTACCTATTCAACCCAACTGGATTATACCTACCCTGTCATTTATATGTCATGATTATTTGTCACCCTAGGATGAATAATTATTAGTTGGTTGCTAATAGATACCAACAGGGTTTGGTTAGAATGTGTATTGTTTGCTTAGCCATGCCACGTATAATTGACATCTTTTGAAAGTGCAAATTCAATTTGACTAATGGAATATAAAACATATTTATGAAAGGTTGTGTCATGTGTTGTCACACAATGTTGATAAGTTGTTAATGGCATGCATGTGTTGCACAATAATCAATTGGGGTGGTAAATGATTTAGATTAGGGCAAGTGGCAAGAGGTAGTGTGTCAAGGTGGGTCTGTGATATTTTGGTTGATATTGGAAGTTTTGTCTCAGTCAATTAAGAACTTAACATTGCAAGTCATTGAAATGGGCTAATCATGAAACCACATGTTTGTTATGGTCAGACGTAAGTCAGTAAGTTACCAAATCTTGACATATGATTTCTCAGGAGTGTAACCAAACTATGTGTGCGGTTGGAGAGGGTGTGTCCCATGGCTTGACATCTTGAACAAGGATTATTGTTCCTAGCCCAGCGATGAGTCCCTCCTATTTTTCTGCTCTATGTGAGGGAAGGAATAGCAAGTTCAAGCTTATCTTGAGGGTCTATGTTCAGATAAAGTTTTCGAAAGGTTTTGTATGATTTTCTTAGCCACATGTCGATGGGTACATGTCATTGCATGGCAGTATAAGATTAAATATATAATGTAGGTAAAGTGTATAACCTCTATAGATTGTAAATTTATTCGGATAGCTATGTCCCTGGTTGTGGACAATGCTCAGGAATTTCAGTCAAGGATTAGATTTTATGAAATAAAACTTGGAAAGGGAGGTTATATTCCATTGAAAATATCGAAAGTTGGTTTACACTATGTGCTAGTTTATTCTTAAGAAATACCTGAAAGTTAATTATTATTGTTAATTTTTTATATTTATTTCAATCTATTTATTATATTCAATTGTAAATGCTACTTTACTCCAAAATAACCAGGATCGATAGTCATCCATTTGGAATAAGCCTTGCATATAGTTATAATAGACTTGCATGTTGTGTACAACATGTTGAGTGCTTTATGTACTCAGCTTTACTACTACAAAATCATCAGTTGAAGAAGAGTCTACACCCTGCCTTGGGAGGAGTACAAGGGTGTGAATCTTATCAGTTGCCTATGGAATATTGATAGGTTATCTACAAAGTTTTTGTTCTGCTATTATTTTATTTCTTAGAGTTAAGTCATGTGTGGCATAATAATGTAAAGTTGACCATAAGGTTAATCAACTATTTTTTATTTAATAAATAGAGTCTTTTATTATGTTTCTACAATGTATAATTGTGATATTTTATCTATGTTGCCATTGTGTGCACTAGTATTATCCTGAATTAGTGTGTTATACACAGAGGGTACAAATTTGCAAATTCGAGTCTCGATACTAACCCTCGTGTAAAATTCCTATGCATTGTCAATAAATAAGGACATGAATTTTTGAAAAGTTTTACACTCTATAGAGATTGTATACTGTAACATCCTACTTTTTAAATTTTATGGATTTATTGTGCATTTTATATTTTTAAGGATTTTTGAAATTTATTTAAATTATTTGGAATTAAGTCTTTTGTTAAAGTTATTTAAATATTTGAAAAGTTTAAATAAAGTTTTATTAAGAATATTTTATTTGAGTTCAAAATGCCCTAAAATATTTTCTAGAATTTTTAGAATTTTTGGTATTTTGCTATTTATTCTAAATTTATCTAATTTATGGAATTATTTTAATTGGAAAATGTTTTAGAAAAAACCTTGTGAACAGTTTTGGGCTGAACCCATGCAGGCCCAGCCCAAACTTATGCCACCAGCCCAAGCTAGTCCACTCACCCGAAACCCTAGCCACCGATTGTCTAATTTTGATTACGTGGTCGTGAAAGACCATGTAGAGGTTTACCTATATTGGTTATGAGTATTTGACTAAATTTGAGCTTGGTATACTCTGGTTTGAGTTTGATTTGAATTAGATTTTTAATTTAACACAATTTTGAGTTATGTCTGCTAAGAGAGGCACTACCGACCACAGGATGGCGGTACTGCTGTCCATAGAGCGGCACTATCGGCCTAGGAGCGATAGCGAGCTCCAAGGCGGCAACGGCTAGGGATCCATAGTGTGATGGTGCTCTAGCGAAGCTCCAAGCAAACTAACATGCGCACTGGCTAGAACGGATGAGAAAACTCAATGGAACCAGTCTCAAGCTTTAGGGTTCACCGGAGAGGGTGCCAATGTCTTCTTTCTCATGGCGACACTTGCAGAAAAGTTCTAAATCCCGACAAATGGTGACACTTCAACTCCTATAACACCCCAAATTTTTCTTAATAGTATTTCATTATTTAATTCTAATTTTCTAAGATTTTTTAATATTTCAAAATTATAAAAAGTGTTTTTCTTGTTTTTAGATTGATAAAATAATTTATTTGATAAAAATAAATTAAAATATTACTAAAAATAATTTTGGTAAGTTTCAAATGTCTAAGTGTATTTTGATAATTTTTTCCAAATTTTTTAACCTTGTTTGCTATTGTCTAAAAGCATTTTTATTTTTAAAAATTAATTAATTCAAAATTGAAAAATTCCTTTCACTCATGAGTGGGACTAGACCCCACTTATCATGTCCTTCTCCTAGCCCCATGAAGTAGTCTAGGAGTTGCACATCTCTCTCTTCCTCCATGGGAGAAATTTTGAAGCTCAAAATCGAAGCCATTTCTTCTCCAAATTTGTTGCAAATTCATGGGCAATCTTATCCTCATTTAACCACTCAATTTTTCCTGTCTAATCCTCTCTTTTTCATGTGGAATTTGTGTTCTTTTTAGTTTGAGACGTTTCTGTTCTCGAGTTGGTTTTTTTCTCCTCTAGGCCTCCTCTAGGCCCCTTCGAGCCTATTTAAGATGAGCACTAGGACCGTCTCTCCTTGCTCAACCCATTCCTCTGCTCGTCCTTGCTTTGGTGGCCTCATTTGTCCATAACGCTGTGAAGTCCTAAAGCCATCCCCAAAATTGGCCGATGTGTGCTAGTGACCCTCCCAATGCCTCGAGCTATGATGACTATGTGATGGTGGTGATACAAAATGGAGCAAATTTACTATCAAATGCATTACAATTTACTGGACGTGTTGATAGATTTTGCTGCCACACCTAACCATGGTGCATGATGGCTGTGCGATCGTAGCAACATAGGATAGATCAAATTTACTACCAAATATATTCCAATTTAATGGATGCGTGATTATATTTCACCGTCGTACATAAACGTGCCACATAATGATCATGTGATAGCGTCAACACAAAATAGACAAATTTAATGCCAAATATATTCCAATTTAC